>CM031240.1:1010947826-1012196606 GCA_018340775.1 Taxus wallichiana var. yunnanensis | reverse complement strand
CAGACTTTTATAGATCCGTAGAGGAATGGCATGTTGAACATTGCTTACTTTCTAACGTATGGAGAATGCCTAGATCAACTTCCGTAAAAGAGAAACGAATCTATTAAATTGAAGTCAAAAGATTTTGTGCTTTGGGATAATGGTTTGTACAAAAGGGGAATCGATGGTGTATTTCTGATGCGTGGATAAAGCTCAACAGATCAACTACTACAACAGCTTTCATGACATGGCTCAGTGGTGGTCATTTCTCCTTTTAGTCACCGCACACAAGATCCTTAGAGCAAGGTATTACCGCCCACCCTTTTTCAAGATACCGCAGCAATGGGTAGCTAAGTGTCAAGCATGCCAACATTTTTCATTGGCGTGTGAAATTACTGCATTACCCCTAAAACCCATCAGTGATCAAGAACCTTTCCAACAAAGGGGGGTATGGATTTTATTGGAATGCTTAACCTCAAGCTTTCAAAACAATGGTCATCATTACATTCTAACAACTTTCGATTATTTCAAAGTAAGTGGGTAGAAGCTATTCCTCGTGAAGAATGCCACTACTGCCGAAGTGTGCAATTTTATAAAAGAAAATATTATTGTCTGGGTTTGGCACTACCAAAGAAAATTGTAGCATAACGCTCCGAATCTTTCTTCGAGGAGTTGGTGGATTTCTCGCTACACGTATGGGATTCACCTTGTTCATTCCTCAAACTACTATCCACAAGGGAATGGTCAAGCTGAATCTAGTAATAAGAACTTGGTAACTATCGTGCGCAAGCTTGTAATAGAAAATCAAAGGACTTGGCATAAAAAGTTGTTTGATGCATTATGGGCCGATAGGATCACACCAAAGAGGGCGATAGGCATGTCTCCATTTCAGCTGTTATATGGTAGAGACACAGAGCTGCCTCTCACCTTGGAATTGCCTGCCCTACGACTTTCTAAAGCCCTGAGGATTCCACATTCACGGATGCTATAGATAAAAGAATCATGTACTGATCGAACTAAGGGAAGTACAAACTCAAGTCATGCAGAGATAGGTTGACAGAGCATCGAGAGAAGGTGAAAGTCATCTTCGATAAAAGAGCCCAGTGGAAAGAAAGTTTGAAGTTAACGACCGGGTCCTCTTATGGGACAAAAGAAGAGAAACAAAAGGCATGCATGGAAAGTTCGATTCACTATGGAAAGGGCCTTTTGTGATAAAAAGATCGCCGGAGCGAGATAGCTTCATTCTTGCTCATCAGATGGAGTTGAATTGCTATTGCCTTTGAATGGGCAACACTTGTCGTCATTACGAACATGAGAAGCGGGGTAAAACACGTATGTACATAAATAAAACCTTTGTTTGTTTTTCCTTGTTTTGTCTTGTTTTGGTGTTGTGTTGTGTTTGTCTCGCACTTTGACCCGTGCCCAAAAGACAAGATACGAAACCAGAGATGCTTTGGGATCTCATCTTTTCCTTTTCCATTCTCGGGAGAGAAAAAGATGTCCACAGACGAGCCAATCGTGTCACTCAGATTTCACCCGAAACTGTGACTACCCAATTTGAAAAAATTTCGTACTTTTAAAATAGTGGGTCATTTGTTGTTTTTATTGCCCAAAGTTCCCGTATTAAGGCCAAGATAATCCCAAGAGCCATATTAGCCCTTTTCGCCAAATACCCGTGATGCCCAAAATTGTTTTATTCCGTCGTCGGGATTTGTCTCATGGGAAATTTGTATTTAATTATTTTGAGCCCCGTATGAGGCTATTTGCGCTCCGCTTTAACTCGTTATGAGCGAATATGTTATTATTCCTATATACCGTATGATTTTAACTTATTTTAAGTTTTGGGCTTTATATGTAACTTTTGGCAATTTTTCGTGTTTTTGTGGTGTCCTGCTCTGCTTTCTCAGAAATTTCTCTCTGAACAACTCCTTCACGGTAAGCCCGATTTTGGCCCTGAGCAAACTGGAAAACATACATGCACATTTTGCCCGTGAGGAAGTCGCCATCGGAGGTCCTGATCACCGGAAAAAGCGAAGTCATGCACATGTAAAGCCCCTCGGGGATGGGCGCCTTTTGGAAAATAAAGGATTTAAGCTCAAAAGGGGAAAAATATAAGCCGCAGCAGATGGGAATTGTATACCCGCTTCTGGCAGTACTTTTTCCCATGTTATAAAAGTCACTTAAGCCGCAATGGGAAAATAGAGGTCGAGGCAGTGGGAATTTATCCTACCTCACAGGTAAAAATTCCCATGATATTATAAAAGGAAAGTGACTTAAGTGAAATCATGGGATTTTAGTGCCCGCCTCTGCAGGTAAAGAATCCCATCATAAAAGTCAAATCACTTAAGTGGATTATGGGATTTTGGTGCCTGCCTGGCAGGGTAAAGAATCCCATTTTGAAAAAATTCTTAAAAATAGAATTACCTGTGCAAAAAAGTGCGCCCCCTTTGGTGATGGATTAAAGTAATTAAATTGATTATTTTTAATAATCTCTATCCTTGGAAAAAGTGCGCCCAAGCTTGAGGAGGTTGAAAAGTCAAAGGAGGATTAAAAGAAAGCAATTAAATTAATTAAATTTAATTTATTTAGTGGCTGCCCCTCTCCTTGGAAAAAGTGCGCCCCATTTAGGAGTTATTTAATGATTTTAAATGCATTAAATCATTAAATTAATTTCTATTTTCAGTGGCTATGGTCAAAGCACACTGTGAGGCTAAAGTTAAGTGCTGTGTGAAGGATTAAATTGGATTAATTTAATTTATTGGATGGCTGTCCTTAAACATGCTATTTTTAAAAGAGGAAAGCATGATTTTTAATTAATTAATTGCCTTTAATTGTTAGGGCAATTATTAATTATAGAATTATGAAGGTTATATAAGCATGGGCAGCCATATGGATTTATTATTCAACACACAGGTAAAGAATCGCAGCAAGGAGAAAAAGTGCGCCCCATTAGAGGAAGGATTTTGCACGCATAAAAAGTGCTAACAAAGGCTAAAAGCTTCCAGATTTGGCGCATGCTTTGGAAAAGGTTCATCTTCGTCTCGCACAATTGTTTTCACAGTGTTAAAGGAGCTCTGTGTGATTGATCAAAGGATTCATGATCTCTTTATGTGCAAATTAAACACCATTTTTTGGGGCAGCAGGCTTGAAAAGTGCAGATTTTTATAATTTAAATTCACTATTCATGCTCCGGTGGCCATTTTTGTCTCAATAAATTGCAGAACTCATTACAGTGTGCTTTATAAAAGAAAAGGAGTATTTATCAATGTCCAATACATCGCAAATATCCTCCGAATCAAGAATTGTCCAGATCTCGCACTAAGATTGAAGAAAGCAAAGCCAAATTAGAAGAAAAAGAATTATTCGATAAAGATTGATAAAGCTATGGCGAAAGGAGATGAAAAAGAGAGCACGATGGATTCATGCATCGCTTCTAAACTTTCGCATATAGGAGACACGGATCTAGGCCCGTAACCTCTTTCGATTTGATTGATGATCCAGAGCCGGAAAGACTTCACCATGCGCATGGGTCAAAAGTAGTGGAATTATTCGAGCCGCAGCTTTTCCCATGCATGTTCCCAATTGCGAGTTTGTGATGGAGTGTGCTAGATCTTATCATCCTTCATCCAGATCGCATGCGTGATGTAATGGGAAAGACAATAATTCGCTTTGATGCGAATTCTTCGATTATTGTTTGAAGATTCCAAAGATTTAAAGGTGGTGACTTCTATTAGCATTCGTGATGCCGATAAGAGGTGGGAAAAGCATAGAGCCGATTGTGTGAGCATCATGAATAAATTTCTGGTTCATAAAGAAGCCTAGATCCCCTTCCAAGTTCCCGAGAACTCTTCCACGATCCAATTTGGTGCAGGAAGCGGATGATATCGTCAAATTGCTTTGCAGGTCAATGGTGAAGCGAATGCCTACACTTTCCTGGACATGGATGTATGCTTTCATCAGACTATCAAATCAACAAGGTTGATTCTATAATCAATCTTGGTCGAAATTATTAAGCAAAGAACATCGGTGAGCAATCATGAACGTAAAGCGTGCCTTCACTTCAAAATGACTTCATACTTGGTATATGCCGCAGCCTTCACAGGTGTCTTTTCCAAGCTAGATAGATGTGGTATTCTTTCCAAGGATCCCATTTTCGAGTGCTACCCATTACCTTTACGCACCCGCAAGTGCAGAAGGACTTCAAAGTGATCAACGATGGTTTCTTCTACGATTTCATCCGCAGTTAGACAAAGACAAGACTCACAGTAGTAAGCAAGGAAGCATGGGAAGCAAGTGTCCAAGATCGGCAAAGATATTCATCCGCTTTGCGCGATTTCACATACCTCGTGGTTACGAGCTTTTCAGTGAACCAACAAAGATGCCAAGGTACCCGAAAGTGATGATTGATTGCCATGGAGCTAAGCAGTAACTTGTGGAGTTACACGACCTTCACCAAGCGCACAAGTCTACGGGCTACTTCCCACTCACCGTGGATATTACAACAGATGCATCAAAGATTCACAGAGCTCGAGGAATGGAAGCACAAATGTTGTCCGAGTATGAGCAAGAGTTCTTCCTCGCACGGCTTAATTTTGATCCATTTGGAATAGCCAGAAGACAATCTCCCAGAGTACGCACATGTACCTTCGCTAGAAGATTTCTCGGATGAAGTGCGTATGAGTACGAGGTCGAAAGAAAGATTTCAGCAGTCATCAAGCAAAGCAAGTATTTGACTTTGACTAGCGCGATACCATGGATCTTAAAGATGATGGGAACGTGGTACTGACACTTACCATCAAATGGGAGGAGATAAAGCTCTACTACAGATAGCAATGGCACCTGCAGACAATAAAGAAAAAGATCCGAGCAGTGTTGGTGAGTACTTCGAGCTGGTTGCTAACGAAGGGATACCGCCTTGATGAAGTATCGATGAATCAAATCACGGGCAACTTCGGCGCAGAGATTCCCTCAAGCGAAAGCATGAAGGAGAGAGCAGCAGAAGGTCCGAGAAGTCAGCACGCAGAAGATCTCAAGAGAAAGAGAAGACCACTTCTACGACCATAGCTTTGACTCCGACTTCTCCAAAGACCTAGTGGATCACCAACTATCGCACCACAAAGCCAGCAGGATGTTTCCATGCCTTCATCAAAACCAGCAACGCTCATCTTCTCTCCGCAGCCACTTCTGCTCAAAGACCCGCTCCAGAGGAGATGTCAAGCCGCAGATGACGGAGTTCGAAAGAGCTTTGTCCTTGGATGTTTCAGAGGATGGCAGCCATGATACTGTGGCACTTTCTGATGGAGAGGATGCAGAGCGGGAAATAGTAGCGCACTCAGCAACTTCTCATTCTCCGAGAAGTAATTTCTAATGGTTAGCTTGCAGCTGGTTCCTAAGCAAGAATAGAGATGAACTTAGAGGAACATGACTTGCAGCTACTTCAGGATCTGAGCAGAAGAGACAAAAGGCCTAAAGTTGCTAAAGCAACTTCTAGGTTGATCATCGAGGATTCGGGAGAGAAGTTTGCTGAGATATTAATCCCGGCGGAAGGAAAGGTAGAAGAGGAACTCACTAAAGATGTGACGGTGACCAAAATACCACTCGGCCAAGCTACCACTGAAGGATCGAAGCAGGACACGCAGACGTTGCTGGATGCTTTGTTCCTTAGGCTTGACAATGAAAAGGCGGAGAAAGAAGAGCTGCAGAAGCAAATATCTCAATTATGTGAGATCATAGCCAAGGTTGCTAAACCTTCCGCTCACCATTTCAAATTCAGCAGTGAGTGATCATCTTATGCAGAAATGGAAGATGCAAGCAATCAAGTAAAGGCTATTGACGAATGGAAGGATCTGATTATTCGTCAAGCTTCTGTGCAACTTGGGGAAGTGCCAGCCCGCCTAAAGGTTATGAACGATGCAGAAAATCAACTAAAGCAACTGATAGAAAGCATAAAAGGAATAAATACAGTTGCAGAGAGTAACCTGAGTGTTTTGGCCGAGATCAACAAGCTGCCGGGAGATGTATTGGTTGCAGAGCAAATTGTGCCGATGGATCACCGAGAAGGGGAAGCAATAGAGTTTGCAGATCTTCCGCTTGGAGATCTGCAGAGTTTTGTCAAGAGGATGCAGCACTTGAGAGCGTAACATCGATTTGCCGGATAGTGTTATTTCTTTCACCGAGGAAAGAGTGGATGGAGGTATTACTTCATACGTGCGGATTGCTTTCTAACGAGGTGCATGATTCTCTCGGAGGGTTCTCTTCTTGATGGTGCAAAAGAGGATTGATAAAGCCACCAAGCCTTTCACGATGAACTCTATCAAGAGGGTCGGTGACACCGCAGCATATCATGCGAGATTTGGGCCAAGTTTGGAAGAAGTGGAAGCATGCAAAGCAAAGTGTTGAATGAAGGATTGCTGCAATTCAGACGTAAAGGAAGCAGAGCTAAAACAGATGGAAAGATGCTTTGAACTATATGTTCGACAAGTATATCGATATCGTAACAAGAAGAAGATGTAGATGTTACAAATACCTGCATGACTTCTTCTATTTCTTTCTTCTTCTATTTTCTATGTTCCTGATGAAATTGTAAACTTCTAAGTTATTGGTTTCTGCAACCATTACTTGAAGTCATGTGGAACCTTTCTATTAGTTAAGTGATACATGTGTCACTTAAGAAGAAGTTAGTTGAGGATGATTGCCAAATGTCATCTTTACTTGTTGTTCATACTTTAGTTCGGGCCTTTGAGTCTTCTATTTGTACTTTCCCTCCTACATTCTATAAGTAGGAGAAGAACCTACGGGTTAATCATCGATCAGAATTTGTAAGAAGCAATCTTGTGTTCTAGACTTTGTGCTGAACCCCTGAGAGCCACTTGTTGCAGAGGAATACAAAGAAGCAGGTTTCCGGAGAACTTTGTGTCACGGTGTATTTTGTTTCTTGCTTCTAAATCTTAGATCTCTTAATAGACTTTGTGTTATTTTAGATCTAGATCTAGAGCTGCCTTTGCTTTATAATTCTGTGTGTTCAAATCTATTTGAGTTTCTTCTATGTGCATGCAATTAGCTCTGCAATCTACTAATTGGGATGCACATCTTCCTCATTTCTTCTCTGTAATTCCTTTACTTCCTTCTTCTGTAATTTTCCTTTCTTAAACAGCTGCTTACTTGCTGCAGAACTTCTTAGTTATGGTTCATGAACTAAGTTGTTAAAGTAAAACCCCTGATAGATAGAAACACATTTTTATTGACAAATCGACACGGAGCCTCACCGGTTAAATGAGGGAGATTTATCTCATGACCGCCTAGGTTTGATGCTATGCGTAAAATCTAGCCAACAAAAACAGTCATCTACAAGTACCGTCTTTGATGAGGGAAATTGCACTCTTGGAAGACACTAGACCAAAGATCGGCAACCGTAACCGACATCGCTATAGAAGATCTAGAATGGTTTCGGTCACCTAGACCAATTTCAGGTATAGGTGACCAAAGGATCTGACACCGTCACGTCGAGGTTGATACAAATTTACAAAATGAGAAAAATGAGCCTCCAAAGACCCCATATTTTTGTAAGAAGGTCATAATGGGTAAGTAAACCTCTAGAAATATTTACACTTCCTTATCTTATTTATTACTAACTGATAGTGGTGAACAAGAATTTTTTAAGAAGTAATGTAGGATGAAACCCACAAGAAGTGGGAGCATGGAATGGATGAGGAAATAGACTCCTTGGAACATATCGTACATGGGATTTGGTTAAGTTTTCAGCAGGTAAGAGAACATTGCTGAACAAATGGGTTTAAAGGATCAAGGAAGAAGAGGGTGGACAGAAATGATACAAGGCAAGGCTTGTGGTAAAAGGGTTTACATAGAAAGTAGGTATTGAGTTTGGTGAGATATTTTCTTCTGTAGTAAAAATGACTTCCATACGTATTGTTTTGAGTTTAGTTGCAATAGAATATTTTCACTTAGAACAGCTTGATGTTAAGATGGATTTCCTTTGTGGTGATTTGGAGGAGGAGATATATATGCAGCAGAGTACTTGGGTATGAAGTCAAGGGTAAGGAAAATCTTGTGTACATGTTTAAAAATAGTTTATATGGGCTTAAGCAAGCCCCAAGGCAATGATATATGATGTTTGACAGCTTTATGCATGAGCATGGTTATATGAGACGCGAGTTTGACCATTGTGTTTATTTTAAGAAGCTTGAAAATGGAAGCTATATTATTTTGTTACTATATGTAAATGATATGCTTATTATAGGATCTAGTATGTAGGACATTTTGAGCTTAAAGATCTAAATATATTGTTTGTATGCTTAGATATAAATGTATATCTATACAACTACTGTGATTAACCCCAACACTTAACAAAGGTAGTCACTTGGCTTATAATCCCGATCCTAATCCTTCCCATAGTGAATATGAGATTAATTCCCAAGGTGAAGAAACAAAACGACCGCCATGTGAAGGCTTGAGAGAAAATTTTGGTGATAAGTGTTCCTAATCATCACTAAAATTTGATGATCTGTCGATTGAAGGAAAATAATTTAAACATCAACTCGAAAATCTGATATCTAAAACCACCCCATAATCTTCCAAGTTTTTTAGAGAGACCATTCAAGCTCTACATTTAACTTCAAGTCCCCCAAATGAGGCTAAAAATTCTAGGCGCTAACATTTTCACATTTTTGTGCACTAATTCATCATATATTTTCCTTTCCCATTTCTCTAGTATCTCAATTATCCTTGATACTTCTATTTTATTCTATGTTTAGACTACATATATGTTTTTCTTCTCATTGCATAATTTTTTTCTTGCAATAAGTGGCTAGACATGATCTAGCTAAAACATGCCTTTAAATTCCATATCCTCTTCACTATTTGAGTCATCTCCTCATCTTTTCTCGTACTCCAACTTTTTGTATACTTCTATATTGTTATTAGTTTATTTTCTAGTTCTTTCACTCTTATTGGTTGTGGCTACACAATCCCTACTTTTTTTCCTTTTGTGTCTCTAAACTCAACTCCTCCTTTTGCATCTATAGTTTTATAACAGATGAATATTTTGATATTTTGCAAGGCCGCATCCACCATAAAATTGTTATCTTTGAATGTGAATAAATGGATAAAGTACTATTGTATATTCCTTTAAGTTTGTTTTTCTCTTCTCCTTCTTAGTGAAAATAATATGCCTTGTTGTCACTAAAAATTACACCCTTGCTGAAATTGGGTTCAACATTTCAGTGAAACGTTCTTAGAGCATGAGTTTATGGGTTACTCGTGGGTCTTTCTCCACATGAAAAGGTTGGTTCCCTTCACCCTAGTTCACTAAAACTAATACTATACCAGCTTTCTACTCTAAACTATCTAACCTAATACAATAATTCCAAGGAGACAAAGTTAGAAGGAGAGGAAAACTAAAAACCAAAGGGGAGGTGATGTACCAAACTAAAATGTGGAACTTCTCTAGTTCTAAGATACATGAAGGAAAATTTGTAAAATGAAGATCATAAAGATGCATGAAACTCTAATGCAAGCAAATGGAGAGGATGAAAATAACAAAAGAGGGAAAATATATTATTTCCAAACACAAGATGTTTGAAGGAAAGAAGAGATCCAAACTTGCATTAGTCGATGCTTAATAGCTTACACACAGAGTCAAGGTAATAAAATCCACATTCATGAATTTTCGTAGGTCAAAAGCATGAAATTTGAGTTCACAAGCATGGAGATCTGAAATATGTAAAGGAATAACAAGAGAGGAACCCTTGCAATGTGAATAAGCACTTCATTCATATAACTCATAGGGGGAAATTAAATACTACTATGTTGAAGTACCAACTCGAAATCTTACACGAACAAGTGTGGATGCTATGATTTCTTATAGTGTTGACTTTATGTACAAGCATGGGTTCCATCTGAAGAGATCCAACAACCATAACATGGTACCTTGATTATATCACATGTCATCAATCCACATAGGATGATGTCATACTTCATTAAATTTTGATGGTTAAAGTGGTTGGTCATCTAGTTCGGGCATAGGGTGTGGATTTCACTTATTCCCTACGGGAATGCTTTGATATATGGTCTTCCATGACCTTCCAAATTTCCTAAGCGATGAGTGGAGTTTCCTTTGTTGTGGGCACTTGAATATTTCTACCCTTAGTTGTTTAACACTCCTACGTCATGGATCTTTTTCCTTTTTCTATTGCATGAAACTTAACCCATGACCATATTTCTTCACTTTCATGGCCTTGAAAACCCATGGAAAACTATGATTTGGGAAACCCGTGGTACACTAAGTTAATTTCACATGACTTCCAACCTTAGTCGCATTTGAATCAACCCTCCCTTTGATTAGTGGGACCTTATGACACTTCTTATTCTATATCGCATCTTTTAACTTGGTGGCTTTGCATCCTTGGTTTCATGGAATTAACAAATCTCGTAGATGTTGTGTTCCAAGTTCCCGTGACAATGTGTTTTTCTATTCTGTAAATCACTAATATTCTTACTCCTACCTCACTCTACAGATCCTTTCCTTAGCCTAAATTCTAAATTTTTGTAGGCATGAAACCTTGTGGTATTTTGAATTGCCTTCGACCCATGAGAGATCGATTTAGTACCCATGGAAGATTGACTTCCTTAGTGCTGTGGAAGTTTAACAACCTTCTAAAAACACTATCTCCACCAAAGACCGCCAAGTCCCGAGACACTCATTCCTTTGTTCAATGGGTTAGGAGAACCCATGGAACATCCTTGCATTTTCACACTACGTGGAAGACTAGCTTAGTGTCCTACGAATTTTCTTGAGAAATGTTTTTTCTAAGTCCCAATTTAGATGAGTTTTTCTAAATTACATGGGGTGTAATTTTTGACAATAGTTTAGCAACCTCTAGGGTATTGATACCGCTATATGGTGAAGACCAAGAGCTTGAAGCATCCATTAGGCATAGAGTCAAATATTATCCTTAAAGAAAATTGATCTCAACCTTAAAAATGTGTCTCTTGAATGCACATGAACTTAGCACTAATTGAAGTTGGTCTTGTGGAGCTACAATAATATTCAATAAAATCTACTCTACCTATCTGATTCCACCACAAAACATGCTTTGAAATAACCCGCTTAAGACTACAACGGGATCCTAAAACCTATGTACAAATGGAAAAGCATACATGTTTTAATTGAAACATGTAGAGAGTACAACTATTATTCAAAATTAAACCCCATGTAATTTTTAACAACTCATCTAAGTTGGGACTTAGAAAAAAATTACTTAATAAAAGTCATGGGACACTAAGTTAGTCTTCCAAAGAGTGTGAAAATACAAGGTGCTTTGTGGGTTCTCCTAACCCGATCAAGGAATGGGCACACGGACTTAGGTGGACTTTAGAGGAGACATTTTTTCATGAAATATTGTTAGATCTTTGCATTACTAATTAAGTCAATCTTCTCGGTGCACCAAATCAATCTCTCATGTGTTAAAGGCAAAGTCAAATCCTCGTGTAGTTTAATGCCTATAAAAATTTGGAAAATTGACTAAGGACAGTAGGAGTAAGAAGATTAGTGATTCATGACATGGAGAAACACAATGTCATGTAGACTTGAAACACATAATGTTCCACAAGATTTGTCAATTCTTTGGAACCAACGATGTAGGCCGCTAAATTAAAAGTCGTGATGCAGAAGAAGAAGTATCATAAGGTCCCACTCACCAAAAGGAAGTTATATTCAAATGTGATTGAGGTTGGAAGTTGTGTGACACTAACTTAGTGTACCGCAAGTTTCCCAAATCATAGGTTTTCATGGGTTGTCAAGTCCATGGAGTGAATATACATGGTCATGGGTAAATTGTGACACAATAGAAAAGGAAATACACCCATAGTGTAGAAGGAACATTAAATGGATAAGGGTGGAAATATTCAAGCACCGCATGACAAAGGAAACTCCACTCATCACTCAAGAAATTTGGAAGGCTGTAGAAGACCATAAATCAAAGCAACCCCTTAGGAATAAGCAAAATTTGTGCCATGTGCTTGAACCAGTACAACCAACTACCATAATTTAATAAAGTATGGTGTCATCCTATGTTGATTGATGGCATGAGATAGAATCAAGGCATCATATTATGGTGGTTGAATCTCTTTATATGCAACCCATGCATGTACATCAAGTCAACACTACAAGAAAGCATGGCATCCATGATTGTTCAAAATATTTTAGGGATTGGTACTCTAGTATGATGGTCTTTCCTTCCCTCTTCTTTTTCTCCCTCTTCCCCCACAAGTTGTATAAATGAAGTGTGTATGCACATTATACGGGTTCATGTCATATTCTTCCTTGGCATATTTTGGAGCTTCGCACTTGTGAACTTGAATTTCATGCTTTCAACCTCTGTAAATTCATGAATGTGGGTTTATTTCCTCAACTCTATGTGTAAATTGTAAAGCATCAACTAATGCGTGTGGCTCTCTTCTTTCCTTCAAACGTTATGTGTTTGGCATTAATTTCTCCGCCATCTTGAGTATTTTACATCCTTTTTAGTCATTTGCATTAGATTTGTGTGCATCTTTATGATCTTCATTCTACAAACTTGTATTTGTGTCTCTTAGAACTGGAGAAGTTCCACATTTCAATTTGGTGCATCACCTCCCCTTTGGTTTTCATTTTTCCTCTCCTTATAACTATGTCTCATTGGAATTATTAGCTTACGTTAGATAGTTTCAAATAGAAATATGGTATAGGATTAGCTACAGTGAATTGGGGTGAAGTGAACCAGCCCATTCATCTAGAAAATACCATGAGTAACCCATCGACTCATACTCTAAGAACATTTCACCGAAACTTCAAACCCAAATTCAAGCAAGGGTGCTATTTTTAGTGACAAAGAAAATGAAGTTAGTGTTTTGAAAACAATTGGACCCACCATTTTAGATATATTTGTTGTGTCTTCCATGCATCAATGTATCCTTGAATGTGTATCTATGGACATTGGTTTATGAAAATGTTGGCCATGGGTTTTTCAATCTAGATAGTAACACAAAGCTTGGGTGTATCATACATATTACTTCATTCCATCTAAGCTTATTCCTCCTATTCATTTCCCACCAAGTTAATGTTGTTCATTTTAGCACATAATCCAAAGTGCACTAACCCTCATATCCTCTTGGGGAACGTGTTTTTGAAATTTAATTAAGAAAGTTTCCAGATTAGAAGTGCCAAAATATTATAGAATTTATTTTTCTCAATGTGATCCATCCTCATTCGCATGACTTCATGCTTCCTTTTCATCCAATTGAACAAATTTACATCTTAATCGCCATTGATTAATGAGGCTACCTACCAAGGGATATGACTTTCTTCATTTTGGTATGTGTAATCTTGATTCATATGCACATACGCATACACCTTTTGTATCTCATTTTTTTAGGGGATTTAATTGTGTATTATATGTATTCTTTCAAGAATGGATTCTTTCTATGCACATTTATTGGAATATCTCAATTACTATACTCCCTTTCTCCTTTACTTATTTGAATTATAGGACCTTTTCTCTTTCTTGACGCTCTACTTTAAACCAAGTTTATGTGTCCTATGCATAGGATACAATATATTCTTGGGAATCATGTATGGATTTTGTTCACTCCTTTTCATGGGTATGACACTAATAGAATCCTCCATATGACCTTCCCTATATTTTTGACTATATTAATTGTCATATTTCTTTCATAGGCCCGTTTCTTTCTAATAATAATGTGTTTCATTTGTTTTCGTATCAATAATTTAATAATCTCCTTTTAGGCTTAGGTCTCCTACAAAAATTCCACATCTTATAATCATCAAATTGGATCTACCCTTCCATAGTCTACTAGACTTAGAGTAACAAGGCTATATGCTAATTGGAGTACACATGGATTCCCATGTGGATCTTGGTTTCATGTTTATAGTACTTATGAATATCTCCATTGGATGTGCTTTCTAATTAATTATTTAATAAGTTTGAGATATTTTGTGAGATGTCTTCATTCTAAAAGACATTTACTATTTTCAAAATATCTTTAAGTGTGGTAACCACTCCTTGTTTTAAATTCATCATCATTTTTTCATATATGTTTTCTTCATCTTCTTCTATATTTTGACTATTTGAGTCCCTATTCTGAATGGAATTTATTAATCCTTTAGCCTCTTCCAAAAATTATTTCTCTTTATTCATATTGGGATATATATCATCATACACACCTTCTTAGGGGTTTAGTAGGCATCTCCATAGGTCACAAATCGTGTTCCTTTCTCTATGATCTAATGACAACTTAGAGACTCATAATTTCTCTAGAACCACATTGATCATTTTGTCATTACAAAATTGTTTTTATTTCCATTGTTTCTCTAAGGTGGGACAATATTCTATGGGATGTTGTGCATTCACTCTAAAAAATGCATAGTATATTTATCTTTATATATTTAAAGGATATTTTATGTAATATGATTAAATTATCCACAAAGATAATATATAAATCCTTACCTATGGGGTCGAGGTCCCATCCTCCTTTACTAATAACCACCCTTAAATCCTCTTTGATACACACTATATGGCCTCTTTGAAGCACCCCACCTTTTATTTTAGTTACAAAATCCCCCATAAGGACCTTGTTGTTGAGGGTTTCTCCATATGGGTGATTGTTTTAGTGAAGGAAGTTCCCAATCCATAATATTTTATAGAGAAGGTAGATCCTAAATTAGACTTTTTGTGAAGACTATGAAGTCCATTGCATATTAGTTTGAGGTGATGAAGGGGTTTATTACACACTAGGTCTATGAGATGTAGCCATTTCTACCTTTGGAATGATTGGTTGCAATTTTGGAGCTAATCGCATCTAGATTACAAATATGTTCCATGTTAATTCTTCTTTTAAATCCTTTAGTGGCCTATAGTATTTAACTTCATGCATGGTAGATTTGTACTACTTTCTAGGATTATTGTACATAATGTTGCATTATATGGCATTCACTAATAGGGTGTCCCCATACTTTACATGATCGTAAAATATTGTACTCTTCCATATTATGGAAATAATGGTTTTTTTCTATGTTTTTGTGTAGTTATTAGTGCACATAATGGTGTAATATATAAATTTTTCTATATGGTGTCTCCATACTCTACGTACTATAAAATCTTCTACTCTTCCATATTATGGAAATATTGGTTTATTTGTTTGAGTATTTATGTAGTCATTCTTATAGTGTCCTTCATCTCCACATTTTATATGCCAAATGATTATTTTTGTTTATTTTGTTATTTTAATTATTCTATTCTTTGCATTACAACATCCAACTTAGCTTCCATATTTTGAAAAATTCTTGACCGTCACTATAATATTCAATCTTCTCTCCCCTATAATAGCCTTGATTTCTTTAGCATATGTAGTAAATTTTGTTTACATATTGAAAAATGAATTTAACTACGTAGTCCTTCCACAAACCAAGAAAAATTATTGGCCTCATTGAAATTAAAGATTGTCTTTTTCATCACATCGAAAACTCATATCATACTCCATTAAAGATTTTGTGGGATTATGTTTGATTCTTTTAAGTCCTAAATATTCTTACCTACACACTTTTCGTTTTAAATTCTTGGGTAAGAACATCCCACACTTTTGTAATGTCTTCCCGCTCAAGTTCATAGAATATATGAATTCCAAATCCATTCCATGCATTGTTGCTATGACTCATGCTTTTTGGTATTCTCATCATTTACACCCATCATACCCCATCACATTTCATGTTAGAAAATACTTTTTTGGGTCAATGGACCCATCATCGGTTGTAGGATTTTGATAGACTAGTGGTCACTCCGAGAGGAGCAAGATTACGCTGTGAGTTGCAAAGTAATTTCAGTTTGAAATTTTAGCATGCGTGGTTGGAGTGTTTTATAATATCAATTACTTTATGGTGCGTAACGCCTATAGTAAATTATTTTTTATTTTTTTTGTTTTTGTTTTCTGTTTTTAAATTATTTTTTATCAATTAAGTTGTTGTTTTGAAATCAATTATACGCTACAAAATTAAAGAGAAGGTCTTATAGTCAACGATTAACAGGGCTCAATATAACTTGGTAAATTAAGAACAGGGCACGTGTAATGCTGACCACCAACAAATATATGGGGAAATCATTTAAATGCGTCAAAATTTTCCTTTGTTTGGCAGGTAGAAAACATGTATATAATTACTCTGCTTGAGAGGTAAAGCAATTGCATCGGTGTCCACATGTGTTCCTTCCATGTATTGTTCTTGTACATATTCAGGTAGTAGTTGTTGTGTGTGGGTACAATTTGTTCCAATGTATTAGAGGCATAGATTGAAAAGACTGAATGGTTTATGTTTGAACTGAAGGGATCTAATGATTATGAACAGCCATGTAGTAAAGGTCAACATATTTTTTTAAGTGGTATAAAGAAGTTTATGACTAGTTGCAACAGAAAAGTAAACATGTGGGAGTTAGCTAAATCCTGAATATCATGTTTCAGGCGTAAAATGTGTTCGTAGTTGCTATTTTCCTTGGAGTTTCACATTGTAGAATGCATTGAAATTGATTGTTATTAATGCCTGCATAGGTAAGAGAGCACGTATTGGGTTTTTTTTTGTATATTGGAAGGAAAAAGTAACCAAGATTGGTTCGTAGCTAGTGCAAGTGATTTCTAACTCACATATTATGTAAATGGGTATGGATGAAGATAAATTGATTACGGTGAATCTTGTTAGCAAATATATCTATATGTAAACTGATAGAATCTCGTAGTAGTTATGATATTCCTTTGTAACGTAAGGTATTATATGTGGTTTCTTTTCACCTAGAGGAGTGTAAATATGAGGTTTTGACAGTCTACCTGAGCCAAGAGGATTTCTAATCAGTAAATTTTATGGAATTAGTTAATTATTGAAGTGGCAGTTTAATATAATTATGTTGTTTATAATTTGCTTATTTTTGACTTAATATTCAATTAATAATAGGTTCTGAGTGTGCATAAGCATGAATAACTTGAGGATTGTTGTGGCATGTTCATGTTTTTTTAATAGTAGATGAATTTATAATTCTATATAATCTTTTGGTTTAAAAGTTAATAAAAGTCTGACATACGGTGGTGCTTATTGATAAAACCTACAATTGTTTCAATGCTTCTGCTTATTAGTGCAGTAAATATTGGTGAAATTGCCATGTTACCAAAAGAAATTTTTCATTGCAAACAAATGTAGCAGCTAAAATATATTAACATCATAATGCCCAGAGGGAACCTGCAAACTGTGGTCCCTGTTTGTTGAATGAACAAATTAAGTTTTATGGAATTATGAGATCTAGCAAATAATCGATACCTTACAATTCGAGATGCAATGCTTCTGCTTCTAAGTACAATCTAGTTTTTTTGTTTTACCTTCTATGAAAGGTTAATATATATTGTTTTGCACTGAAAGCATGTGATATGCTCAGATCATTTTAGTTAAAATAGTTTGCAGGATCTTGGAGACTTGCCGTTAAACAGTTAGGTAGATGGCCATTTTAACAAATCAAATTATGTAGTTTTGTTGCATGCTATGGATTAGATATTGAAACTAATTTTTTCATAAAGTTGTAAAGCAGCCGTAGCATGTGTTGTAATAGAAGAATGCTAAGTGAGTTTTACATTTGAAACCGTGTGTCAATGTGTCACAAAGTTATGTATTGATATAATTGAGTGTAAAATTACCAACAATTTTCACATAACAGTGTGAAATTGAGTTAGATAGCATTCCAATGAAGAGCACTACAGAAATTTTGACCCATTGACAATCTGTTAAAAATCATATTGCAGTAACGAAAAATGGATTGTTGAAAAGGTATATGTTATAGATGGCTTGTCAATATTTAAACTTGTAACACAACCAAATAGTAGATTTACCGATTCCTTCTGAAATGATTAATCTATATTTTTCTCCTAATTAGTTGGAATTTCATATTGATGTATGCTACTTGAAATGAATGGCTATTGGGAAGCATTAAACTAGTATGGGATTCAAAGACCAGCTTAGAAGCATTTTAGCTAGTGAATCTAAAAATATATCCTCGCTACCTTCATTGCCCAAGACATTTTCTCCAACTTTGTACATAGATCTCTTGTGCCTATGGGTGTGGTATCTCACCTACACAAAAAACATGTACCATTTTATCTATCCTTCACTATGGGGATGACTATAAAAATTCCAACTATACCCTGTGACCATTGTTGAAAATAACAACACAACCATGCAAACATAAAAGCTCCTTGATCGTTTTTTGTTGAACCACAAAACTTGAAAGCATGTGTGGAAGTGGGATGAGAGTAGATGATGAATCCATTATGATGAAAGAAGAAAAGCAAGAAAAAGGTGCAACACTGGAAGAGATGATGACTGAATTAAGTTGTCTAATCAAAATGGATACGCTTAAATCGTAGTGTACTTTTCCAAAGATGTTGATTTATTCATCTGTTAAAAGAGGTAAAATAAAGTAACAATGGATAAGAACTATGCAACTTCTTCATAAATGTAAAATGATAATCCAAAGGAAGAAGCTTCCCTCAGCTTAGCTACCATTTTATCATATCTTATAATATTTTCCTTAGCTTTTTTTCTTTATTTGCATTTCTTTCCACCACAAAACTGCATGGCCTTTCACCTTGGTTTGAGCCACCTCCACTCTTAAAACTCGTCAAAATTA
This sequence comes from Taxus wallichiana var. yunnanensis, assembly GCA_018340775.1. Lineage (NCBI taxonomy): Eukaryota > Viridiplantae > Streptophyta > Pinopsida > Cupressales > Taxaceae > Taxus > Taxus wallichiana. The sequence goes on along the minus strand of CM031240.1, from coordinate 1,012,177,899 downwards.
AAGAGCACTTGCATATGTGCTTCTTGCTCTGCTCTTGGCTCCTCTTCAATATCTCTCATCTCCTCAACACAATACCCGTTCTTTTAATTACTTCAATAGAATCTAATCTAGATTGCATAGTTCTCTTCAAAGTTACAACCTCCAATCTTCTTGTCATGTTGGCAACCACTACTCTTCTTGGGGTATCTTTGCACACACAAAACACTTATGGAAGAATTGGGCTTGGTGGAAGTCAAGCATGAAGCCCATAATTTTGGTTTTAAATGATTAACAACACACTAAAAATAAATAAAATCCTAGAAGACATAGACTGAAGTAAAACCTAGTTGAAAGAGCAAAATTAGATTTTGAAAGTAATGTTAAAGAGAAGATAGTGTTTGAAAGAAATTCGGTTCATCAAAAACCCGGTTATGTCTGCTAAGTAAAATGAGGCTTAGGATCATTGTATCCGAGGCTAGGGCAAGAAATCCCATTGACAAACCTCGCATCCAGGTTCAGAGTGTTGAGTATATCAAACATTAGGCCAATAAGAAACAAATAACCAATTCATTGGTTAATTCTGCCAACATTTCGATGAATAACTATGAATTACTGTATTTCATCTTAGCAAATATCAAAACTCTAGCTACTATCATTTTAATAAAATTCAAAAATAGAATCTTCTCATATAGTAAAATGTAGCACTTCCGACATTCATACATTGACACTCCTGATGGTCTAGACCATACACTACCTAAGCCTTCACCATAAGCCTACACATCTCTAATTAGCCTACACATCCATTACTAACAATTGCATTTAGCCCAAGTGAAAACACACTTCTAAACTTTAATAGTAATACCTTTTTCTCAGATAATTGATTTAGCTTCATATTTTGTCAAGTAGGTACTTTACGTTGACAAACTTATTTAAATCCATACAGTGGTATGCATATACTGTTATCTTTGACATTTAACACATGGTATGATTTCTATTCATTTCTTAGCCCCGAATCATGGTCTCAGTAGGTTTTCGTCGATTAAAAACAAAAGCATTTTGATCGAGGCTGATTGTAATCTGCATCTCCTATGATGTTCAACAACCCTAGCTTGTCTTAACATGAGAGTGAATCTAAGATGCTACTTGGTGGTCGCTCAGAGGAGCAAGATTCTCACTTTTAAAAATAGAAAAAGACAGAATTTCCCGAGTTAACAAATATATAATACATTTATTCATGTGAAAAATTATATTGGGAGTCCAATTTAGAACTCTCCTTACAATCCTAGGAATGATTATCTAGAAAGATTTGAGCAAAGTCTCACTTTTAAAAGTAGAAAAAGACAGAAATTTTGAAATTTGTATGTGGAATTTCCTGAACCAACAAATACATAAATGCATAATGAATTGATTCATGCAAAAATTATGTTGAGAGAAAAATCAGGTTAGGAGTCCAATTTGGAGGTCTCCTCACAAATTATCTACATATACTATGATCTAAGGAAGTAGTAATAGTAGAATGATTGTTATCGCAGTTGAGGCATATAAATGTCTCTGGCAGCTCTGTATCTGAAATACCAACACACCGAATGTGTAGCCACACTTGACATTCTTCACATTCAATCATTTTTTCTCCATCATCCTCTATTGTTCCACAAGAGCAATCAACAGTTCAACGATTGACCCCTTCTTCTGTCCTAAACTCAGACATGATACCTGGAAGACAGTCTACTTGAACAGTGGCATTGTTTTTTCTTCCCAGAAGGAATTTCAAGCCCACTGAATCTTTAATACCCTCAAGTTCCACAATGGTTTTCACTCTCATATTTTTAAAACATATATATTGTAGCATCCTCTGGGAATTCCAACAATTCAGTGGGTGGTGGCTCTAAATGCTCTTTTTCATTAAGAATCTCAGCCATTATCCAGTATCTTAACCTCTTTCTGAATTCTACACTTGGGTGTTTTTTCTCATAGTCTTTCATGAATTGGTTAGAATCCAACAACATTCTTGTTGCATCTACTATCTCCTTGGCCAATCCATTATTTCTAGGCAGATCAGGTTCGAACAAGTTCTGATAAAGCATTTTCAAATCTTCCTGAACTTGATATTGAGTTGCCAAATGTTCAGATTTGTGAAGCATAAAACATACCAGCTCTTGGAGCGCCTCTAGTGGTTTCTTAGACATGGAGCAGTAGAACATCATTGTTTTCTTCAGGTGTGGATTATATTTACACAAGGTGTCATCAAAAGTACAGAGGGCGAGAGAGATCTTTGAAATATATTTAACGATTCCTTATAAGATTTGTAAGAGAGATCAAGCTTCCTCGGAAAATTGGTAACCCCAATTGCCATACCATGTGTGCCCTTTAGAAACCTGTATACAACATGCGATAATCCACTCCATACTTGTTGGAAACATCCATTACACTCATTTTTCTAGCACAAAGCATGATACACACATCCTGTCTCGAAACTCATAATGTCAAACCCCGAAAGGAAATGTGAACCGCCTTCTCCCGACCCATTGTTTAGTCCGAGCAAGTGACCATATCCATTAGAATGGATGAGACCGTGTCACGCAGTGATTTGGATCTTCTCGAAAGTTTACGAGATTACCCATCTCTCTATTTCCGATATGATGAAGTGATATCATTTTCTACACACCGGGTTTTCTTTCCAACCAACGTGTCTATAGCGATCACAATGCACCGGGATCATAGAACTCGAGTTAGAAGGTTCAAGAAGCTTTATTCAAAGTGGGCCTAGTTTGATTAGCGAGAATTAAGGTGGACAACATTGAATGCTATCAACACAAATGGTCAGGAGGTTGTAATGATGTGATCATTCTTTCCACATATGGTAATAGCATTATTCGAATGTGAAATAGGAATCTTCCCCATGTTCAAATCCAATGCCACATTATCATCACCTTTGGCCAGAGTAGACCCCCTAATCATCCCCTTTGGGCAGGCTATGTAATTTCTATTGTAAAGAAAGACCTGATACATCAAGATAGATCAATTTAATTCTCTTATCTGGATTTAACCCGAAAAATTACCAAGTCCTCTGTTTTCTTCACTTATAAGGAAAGTAGAATACGTGGGAGAAAAGATTACAAAGTAATGAAAACTGAGAATATCAGCCTTGCCGAGGATGGGCACCGCAACACTAAGGCATGCCACGCATGCTTGAAAGGAGATTGGGGGTTAGGAAAACCTGTATCCGGGGAAAATGATAACAATGGGAATCTGGAACTGTTGAGGCTCGCCTTTCAATAAGCTTGCATCAATTTCATAGTAATATTCCATTTCAGCTGGAAAATGCATAAAGTGACTACTCAAAACAAGAATAGGTGGATTTCAAACAAGCTTTAAATAGAATATTGATAATTTGAATAGAGCTTCATCAAGACATTAAAAAGATTGCACCCATCCAAATTGATCAATTCACAACAAAGACCGTTTTTATACCATATTAAATTTACATATGCAATACATTTTAGGATTGTTTTTACAACCACAAAACCCTAGTGGCAATAAACATCACTCTTTGTATGGATGTGAGTACTCAGATTTTTAAATACCTTTAAATAAGCATTACTCTTTGCACCACTAATTGGAAATAAACATCACTTTGTACATTGATATCATTGGTTTTCATGTTTTCAAAAGCTTTTAAATTAAGTATTTATCTTAAAATTACTTCTATGTCCTGCAACCATCATTACATAGTTCGGGTATGTACAATAGGGTGTTCAATTTTTTTGGGGGTGTTTTTTTGTTGTTATGGGGAGGGGTGGATTTATAGAACTCTATGTAAAAATTTTCCCTAAGAATGTGGATGGTGTCTTCGCTGGCAATGGATGCTTGTTGTAGTGCAATCTGTGCTTGTTGTAGTTCTTGTTGGGTATGCAACATTGCAGAGATTGCGGTGTTGTCTATAGTTGTGGCTTCCGTGCATTGTTTCTCGATTGCATTCGAGATAAAGCAATCATTGTATGCAAGTATAATTTGTTGTAATTCAGGCTGTTATGGTGTCGAATGTGGTTGTCATGTTTAAAGTACCTGCAAAAGGGGGAGGGTACACAATATGTTAGAAAGGTATTGTGATACAAGGTCAAAATGCCATGCAATCAAAATGTTGTTTACAAGAAAAACTAAATGAGAATGATAAAAATTATGAAAGAAGTAAAAGGATCTTTAAGATTAAAGAGGATAGAAGTTAATTCATATGATAACTTAAAACTGAGAAGTGTAACACATGTAGGAAATGACAACTTTTGATGTAAGTATTTGGGCTCCTTGCTCATGTAGTAAGATGATTGGGCTGAAATTCCACATTGCCTTTCCTTGAACTGAAGCACACCTGGAGGCTGCAAATGCGGTGTTGACTCTGCAACAGAAACCTAAGGAGGGGGATTTTGTTCATCATCATCAATCGGTTGAATATACTTATAAGTTGAGCTAGGCCTCAAATTATGGATCCGTGGTTGAAATCCCAAAGTCCTAACTATTATCACCATTATGATTATCCATGATTTTTTTGATGTAGGTATCAAGGTTTGTGATCTATTTAGATAATGGTGCTTTGGTTAAAAAAATTCCTAAAGAGAGTTTTTGGAAATACCTTGTGTTCATAGTTTGTAAATCATCATTTCTTATTCGTCATCAACATTAATGCATGGGCTTGTTTTGATAAGGTGACATATAATAAGTGTGATCATAATCATTTTATACTCTTATGATATGTTGCGAGTGTGATCCAAAATGTTGAATGCATTTTTTCCATAAACTCTCCATCCCAAATATATGGTGTGTGAAAGCACCATATATCTTATAGTATTGAATTATTTTTTCCATCACTATATTTTCCAGCAGTCCAAAGGTGTGTTAATAAATTAAGAGTTACAATACTCCTCAGTAAACCACTACAAATTTCAGTTGTGTATTAACACATTAATATGTGGGTGTTGAATTAGTTATCCTTTGCATATCAAACATTAATTGACCTTAAAGATTTGGCATTTAAGTAAGTAGCTTGTCATATCTTGAAACTCACAACGAGAAGGCAACAACACAAAAAAATTAGCGAGTAAACATGTCCACAGTAATCGAGACAACTATGCAAAGATAATGATAAGATCTATTCACAAGATAAAGAGAGATGCATTTTCATCTACAAAATAAGTATCACATTTTGAAAATAAAATTACAGTTCATCAATATAGTGATTAAATGTATTCACACTTTCCATTCACAAAAATAAAGAGTTATGCATTTTGAGGAAAATAAGGTTGAAAATTAAATAATAAAATGCATTTCTATCTTTAATAATTTAAAGATTTAAATGTAGAACTGAAATCTAGTATGTTTTTTCATATTTTAAATTAATTGCAACAAGTTTTATATTTTAAAAGGATCTAGAAAGAAAGAAAATTAACTTTTCCTCCTACCAAGTTCTTGTTATGCAAGAAAACATCTATAGGTGATGTCCCTTAAGTTGGAAAAAGTCTGAGGGTCATTGGGTTTCGCACTCAAGAAATTTAAGTGACAGAAATTTCGTAATTAAGACTGTAATTCGACAGGCATAATTGGTTATCTATAAGTGTTAAATGCTTTGGAATGTGGAGAACCAATTGAATAATAAAACATGTAAGCAATCATTAAGCACATTATAACACACCATTTACTTTGAAACAACGCTTTATTTATAAACCACATTCAATCAATCATTATATAACACATATACAAGCCAAAAACCAAACACCTTTATTTATGTTGGTACTGAAAAGAGTAGATATGTACAGGGTTTGAGGATTAAACATAAGTATAATATGTACAAGACGGAATGATTTTTTTTATGGGGCACTGTTTTCTGTAGGTTGTTGTTTCTAGGGCCCTTTTAGAAGGTACGAAGTGAATGCCTTATTTATGAGTTTTTGAAACATGTCGTTGTAAGCTTTTGCTTTCATTTTCTTTTGTGCATTTTGGACAGCTACAATTGTTTGTTGCAGCGTTTGTTGTGCCTCTTCAATTTTCTTTTGTGTGGAGTACATCTTTGTAATGGTAGCTTCATCCACCGTTGCAGCCATTTGGTACTGAGAGTCTACATATTCGCATAGCAGGCATTCCAAAAGGTTGGCATCAATGTTTGTGTGGGCAGCTAGTGTGTAAAAGTTGTCTTCCATTTGAAAGTGCCCTACAAGTGAAATTTGAGCATTAGTTAGCAAAATTTGTAGTGATTATCATAGTTTGAGGCATTTTTTTTAGGTAAGCGTAAAAAAGATAGTAATTTGATGTGTGGAGCATAGTTGTAGTCAATTTAAAAAAACAAGTTAAGGTTAGATGGAGTATTGTACCAACGACACAACGAGGTGAAATCTGTGGTAGGTATGTACTTATGTTGGAACCAGAGGTAGGATGTGTTGTAAGTATGCTTCTACTTTTAAGCCGGAGTGCAGCATGCTTTTCTTCCTGTAGGTGCTTGTAATGGGTGTATGAGAATGCTGGGAAAATGCGGAGGTCGGTAAGGGCTCATACTCGGGATAAGGCTGTGAAGGTCAGGCCTTGTCGTTCTTTGTGGCCAATGTCGATGCTAGCTTTATCAAGCGTCAGTCCTTGGGCTTTATGAATAGTTAGGGCCCATGCCATTTTTAAGGGCAGTTGTCGGTGGTTGCTTCTTGTTATAGGCGGGACTGGTATGTACGTAGGATGCACCGGGTCCCAGGTTGGGCCTTTGTAGCTTGGGAAGTTGACTACGACATATAAAGGAAAGCTTGGGGGCGTGGTTGCTTGCTCGTATAACATAGTAACAACCTATCCTTGTGCACCATTTACAAGACCACTTTGCACCCAAAGATTTGTTGTCAACATTACTTGTTCACCTTCACAGAGCAATAGGTTAGTCTCTAATTGTGTGTTACTACTTTTCCCTGCATCGGTTTGTCATGATTGTTCAGCTGTAGCTATAGCAATTGGCGTGTTGAGGGCCCGCATTCTGTATTTGTTATGCACGGTAACTAATGTGTTTGTAGCATAAAGGTGTGTTGCGGTTTGGAATGTTGCTTGTTCTGTAGGGCTGATATTTGTAGGAGTCCATGACATTAGTAGATTCCAGTCATGCTCTGTAGCAAGGGCATTTCTTACATTTAGTAGTAGACTCTAGAAATTGTGGTTTGCAGGGGTGGCTCCTTGTTGGTGGAAGTTAACTATAAGCGTGATTGTATTCCTAAAAAGTGACCATAACATATGCCCGTAGGTACCTGGAACGTACAAGGGAGTATCTTTAATTGGAGGTAACTGGGCAAGGTCTCCAACCAGAATAATAGAACGCCCTCCAAAAATTTGCATCTACAGGTGGGAAATGCTTCTTGTAGGTGGCTATTTATGTTGGACAGCAGTTTTGGGCCGATAAAACTCATTTCATCGATTAGTATGTATTCCACATCTACCATAGCTTGTTGGAATGTAGCGAGGGTTTGGCCTCAAAGAGGAGTAACTTCAGCTATAGGTATGTGTAGCCCAGTGTGTATTGTTGTGCGTAAATGTTGAATGTTGCTAGTCCTGTTGGAGCTAGGAGGAGTAAGCGGCTGGCATGGAGGTTGCTGCGTGAGTGGAGCGCCCTTGAAATTTCCCAGATCAAATGTGATTTACCAGTGCGCTTGTTCCTTGTATTATCATGTACAATGGGGAAATCTGTGGTTGTGCATTTGCATGGGTTAAGATTCTCTGTAATGCATCTTGTTGTTCTGGTGATAAGGTACAACTATTTATAGTAGGTAGGAAGAACGGTGCAGCTATTTCGTGGTTGAGCGAGCAATGTCTATGAAATCTCCCCTGTTTCATGTAAGCGGTTACCGTAGTAGCTTGTGGCCAACTGTGCGAAAGATCAAAATCACGCTTCCCAAGTATGCCTAGGTCACTGATGTCGACAACCCCTGTAGGATGCAAGCTTGAAAACACCTCCCATTCATCCATCTGAGTTGTGGTAGGCACATCGCAATCACTCTCAGAGCTAGTGGTTGGGTTGCTTACTGTTTGGTGGGGGGTTACCCGATGTACGTGCCATGCCTGGTAGGTTGGAGAGAATGCAGCCCACTGAAGCTAGAGTGTTTCTGGGGATGTGCCAATGTTGGATGGAATACATCGAAAAGCTTTGTACAAGAGGAGCTCCGTGAAGCAAAAAGTGTTGTATGAAGGTGAGCTAACAAAGATGCATGGTTATTATTCAGGGAAACACTCTAACGATAGCTTGTCATATGCTTTTCATAGGCCCATGACCGAGCGGCTTCTATTAAACAATAGTTGTCTAGGGCAAGAGGTCGTGCTATGTAGGCATCTATAAATGGTGTTGTACAATTTCTGCTAGAATTGCTTTGAAATTTTCCTGTAGATGGTTTTGCCCACGGATAGTGTCACAAACACTCGGCTGCATACGGTAAGTGGCAATTTCAGCAACATGTGGCAAGTTTCTTGTGCACCTATATCCCGGTCGAAATTGTTTCGGAAAGGAGCTTACTGTATGTTGTGCTGACATTTTTCCAAGGTTCTGTGGTTGCTGAGATTCTGACAAGCATATGGTGGTATGTTTCGACTTGTGCTCGATTTGGATGCATATTTTTCTATGTATTTCAAAACAACATGATGTGAAACCACGGGTTGGCATCGATGTTGGCGCGCCAGGCAGTTAGCATATCTTTGTTGTGGATATTTAACCTTCATCATTGTTATGAGCTGGAGTATAAACTACATGTCCTTGTGTGTCTAGGCATAATGTCGACTCAGCTTGTATTGGCCATGGGCATTTGTACCTACATTGTAATTGGTTGCCTTTCCTTCGTAAGCACGTAGTTGTAGTACATTTGGTGTGGCGTTGAACCCAGTTGACTAAAGCTATATAGTCGTTGTCGGTAGGTGCAAGTAGTATTTCTTGATGAACGTAGCAAACATGGATCATCTGTTGTTGCATGGGGCATGTGAGAAGCAGCTTGAAAGCTTTGAAGTGGGTTCCAAGCTATGACCTAGCTGTAAAGAATGATTTTGTAACTTGTATGGCACTGGGGTTTGCCCAGTCTAGGGTGTCCATATTTGGACTGTCAATGAGCCATATAAAACCATGAATATGTGTGGAGCCTCTGTGTTGCCATTCGAACCTGGTATAGTAAGTGTTAGTATGAAACATGTCGGGAAAAAGAGTCCACAATAGTTGTAACCTAAGCTTTAAAAGATACATTACGTTACCTGTACCAGAAGTCTTTTGTGTGTAGATGTTTTTCTAAGATTTCTTCACGGAATATTGCAAACCTCGCAGCCATATATGTTGTTGTCAAGTGCAGATATGTAATGATGTTATGGTTTCTCCATTTTTGGGTAGCAGAAGGGGTGGGGGCAAGGTCCTGGCATGAGGCGGTGCAAGTCTGGCCATTTAGTATCAGCAGCGCTTAGGGTGAAAAATAAGGTTGGTGTTCCTAGCTGGGAAATCATGTCGTTAAGTTCGTTCTTGCATTGTGTCCAAAAAGAACGGGTGCCTCTTAGGTGGGAGGCAAACCACATGAGGCGGTTGGCTATTTGTTCATCCAAAAGGGTTTCTAACAATGTGCGGAGGTGTTCTATTGTTGTGGGTGTGTTGTCTTCAATCTGTTGTTTTGTGAAAAATAGTGGAAGTGGCTTGACTTCTATGGCGCATCATAAGATTGAGTAGAAAATATCGGAAATGAGGATGGCTTCCAAATCGGTTGTCATGGTAATGTAGCAGATGAAGAGCATATTCATGCATTTCAATCTCTGAGGTGCGGGCTTGCAGAAACATAGCTGAGCCCGATGGGAATAGAGTTGGGAAGGCCATTGAGAATAACCCCTCGGTTGTGTATTCGTTGATGGGATTTGAACTGATTTGGGGCCATTCAATTGATGATGGGTATGGGTTTGATGTTGGTAGGGCATAGGCCCTAATTTGGGCAACCTCTGTATCAGTAGGGGGAGGCTTGCAACAAATGATGTTACAAGGGTTACGCCCAAAGTGGACGGGTTCAAAGATCATTTGTGTCGATTCTTTAGGGGGTTTGGTGAATTGGGTTGCTCAAGTATATGGGGTAGGCTGTTAAAGATGTTAGTTGTAGGTATTGGTAAACTTGAAAGGGCGGCTTCATCTATGATGACGTCGCTGTAGTATGGGTCATGTTGGATTTTGTAGGAAAGTGCATTTTGGATATGGGCTCTGCTAACAAAACACTCATAAGGTTTTCCTTCCAAGCCTAATATTTTAAGGATTAAAATGTCTAGGGTTTCGGCGGCGTGGGCAAGAACCGTAGTATGGATGTAATGTCTTGGGGAAACTAATGGTGTGGCCGGTGTACATGTATTGGCCTCCATGGGCATGGGTGACTTGTAATAGTGGGGCTACTCTAGCTATCAACATTTCCTCTACTTGGGTTAAAATTGATAGCTCTATGGGTTGGGGGCCGGGGTCCATATTATTCCATGAAGAAAAGTGATGTCCTTTTTTGTAAGAGCACCTACGACAACTAATTCCATTTGGGGTGAGTCTTGATTGCATTCCTGGGTAGTGTTCCTTGCAAATTGAACAAGTTTCACCAGAAGGAGAGATTCTAAGTGGGCTCAGAATGTGTGTTGAATGGTGTTGAAAGGGGACAAAGTGGGGTTTTGTGTAAAGGGGCAAGTTGGGGTAAGGGAATAAAGTTTGGTTGTTGTTTGTTGTGGTGGGCTGTGTTGAGGGTGTCTTTGTGAACTGCGTAAGTTTGGTGGCATTTTGCATTTATAGCTTGTTTATTTTGGTTGTAGTGCAGGGCGCGAGCATTTTCCATTTTTTTGGTGTGCTAAGGTAATACCTACAATAGAAAAACATGAACATTGTTAGTACCTAGATTTAATCTCCTTCACAACTTGAGCTACATCATGGATTTTACAAGACACTCAGAGGCAGATAAATGGTTTATATGTCATTTTGTAGAAAGGGAAGCAATTTATTTGACTTGTTAGCACTCAGGCTTTGAAGAAGTGGGTAGCACCTTGGAAGGATTTGATCTAATCCTCACTATTTTAGGTTGTGCCTATCAACCAAGGTAAGAGAACCTATATTGTAGCCTTTGTTTTGTGAAGGAGGTGAAAATATCCTTGTACTGTGCAGATTGTATGGAGATGGCCTTGAGAAAACATGATCAATTTCCCATTATTCAAACTCAACAGAGCTATCACTACTAAATGATGGAAATGCTTTCAAGACAAGGCTAAGGCTACTAAAGACATGGTATGATCTTGATTTGCTTTGTGCATTTTTGTAAATGGATTGTATTATTTTGTTGACACATAATACAATGCAGGGGTATTATAGGTAGGATGAGTTAATTTGAAATGAATTTTGGGGTGGGAGATATTCAGACAAGACTAACCAGAATTTGCCAACTTATTTGAGGACCTTTGCAAAACTTGAAAGACTCAGACAACATAAATGCTTCAAAGAGGTTAAGGTGTTCCTTCAACCAGGATATGTGCACCAAATGGAAGCCCAGATCTGTACTCTTCCACACAATCTATGATGATTTATCACAAAAGCTTGAGTTAAATGAATCAACAAAGCATTTAGAAATTTCTATTATATCAGACCTAAGGTACCCCAAAGGTTTACAATCAAATCTATATCAAGGAAAGCAGAGTGAATTTAAATTTGTTTATCCCTTCATCAAATGAAAGCTCTTCTGATTCTAGAATTACAAATGCCACTAAGTTGTTACTAGAATTAGATCTGCATGATCAAAAGGAAATTCCAAACACCAAATTACAACAGGAGCAAGAAACACAAATTGAAAACATTCTGAAGCATAAGTAAATGCAAATTTTACCAAGAGACAACACAAAATAATCTAGAATGACCAAATTTATCAATGGGAATGTTATAAGAACAATCTCAGAGCTTGTTAGTGGCTATACATCTGCAACCAACCTAACATGATACAAATTTGATGCAAAAAGAGTTAAAATGGTTCTCAGGTGGTTTCTCAGAGAATGGGCTTCTTCCCAGATTTTCCCATGAAAATTCTAAGTTTCTCCAACCATTTGCATGAAAAATTCATGCAATATATAACTTTCACTCACTCACTCACTTTTCCCCTCAAATCTTCCCTCCAAAAGTGGAATATTCAAAGCACCTTTGCTTTGCAATATTTCTAGAAAATGACATTTAACAAACTCGCAAAATTTGTCTAGTTGTTCTTTCAAAAGGTGAATCATTACAAAACTTTCATCATTCTTCAAAGTGGAAGCACATTTTTCATTCCCCACACATGTAGACCCCTTTCATTTCATTATTTCATCTTTTCCTTTCCCAATTTTTTACTCTGTAACTTTGGATCTAGTAATTCACGTTTTTCACGAATTAGAGTAAAAATTCATTTGAAATGTGCTTTGGATTCACAAATTGAGCCCCCAATTTGATCAATTCAGACCCTGCAGGCCAAAATGACATGAATTGGCAAAAAATTGATGAAGATTGATGTAGAAAACGCATCTCCAAACTTCCTAGAGCTCAAATGGCGGCCAAACTGGTGAAATGCACAGCTACTGTCGATTTGTTCTTATCTTTAAATCTGAGCCCTCCACGTGGCAGATCTAGGAAAAACAGGCCTCGGGGACACTTTTGACCTTTTTACAACTTTTTGAAAATTTGCAAAATTTCTTGATTTCCTCCGCCGCTCCACCTTTGTGATTTGGGTCTAACATGGTGCAAATATGACTGGATATGGAGTCGTGGCTCAATTTTACACATTTTGCATCTTTTTAGACAAAGGAAAATTTTTCAATTTTCCTCATAGCTCCGCCCTCCCATAAGACACGTGTCCTCATATGATTGGCTGAGGGGTGCTTCTCATTTCATATTTTAATCATATTTTGTGAAGGAAAATTTTTAACATTTCCTCTGCCAGCCTCGCACCTCTTGCCATTGACTCCTCAGATGAATTTTGACTTTTTACCTTCGGGCTCGCGGGTCCATTATGATGATTTTCTCCCCCTTTCCAAAATGGGTGAAAATTATAACTTTCCTTCATGGCTCCATCTTTTGCTCCTTGCTATGATGCTTGACACGTGTCTTCATCCCATTGGCTATCAAGTTTGCAGTCCAATTTTATACTTTAACTATTTTTCACCAAAGGTCGAAAAGTATCAAACTCCTCCACCTTTCCATCTCCCCACCTGCCACGTGTCCTCCTCTAATTAGATGCAGGCCTTAGGGTATTTTCTTCATTTCCACACATTTTCCAAAGTGCCTTAAGGCACAAAACGACCTACCCATCCACCTTCACTCTGCCTGCGACACATGTACCTCCTCTGGGGCCTATGGAGTTACGGGGCAACTTGCACATTTTTCCAAAAACATAAAACGTTAAGTTTTTAGAAATGACCCACCAATCCTTGTCTAATTACAAATGGCCATGTATGCAAAAGTATATGAGCTAGAATTTGACGGGCAAAGGACACCCGTATGCCGTAAAAAATGTAGAAATTGCTAGCATGACCCCCAAAATCAATTTTTCTTTGTGGGTGAAGAATTTTTTGATCAAAAGACAAATGGAAAGTGATTTTAGGAAATTTATGACCATGAAAAGGGATTTTTGAGGGAAAATAAGTACAAATCGAATGATTTCGAGCTCCAAAGGCCGGGAAAAAATGAAAAAACGGTAGAGGTATTTGAAACGGGAAAAATTAGGGAAAACGCAAAGTAAACTTTGGGATTCTTTCATAATGGTGTAGAATGGAGGAAATGCGAACAAAACATAGCACTCAAAAAACAAAAATGAGTTTTTTTCAAATTTGAAGTATATGAGAATCCCAAAACCGTTCTTCCTCATAAACAGGGCAAAAACACATTTCTCCTTAGCAAAACAGGGATGTTTCAAATTGGGCACCAACATTGGCTCCAACTTGGGGATGGGCACTCCTATGAGTGCCACAAGAACTGAAGCAGACCATGTGCCAAAAAACCATTGGGAAAATGGAGTCACAAGCCAAAACATCCAAAAAACCAACTGATAAACCAACAAAAAGGGCTACCACACACAAAGGCAAACCAAAAACTAACCAAAACAACAACAAAACAAAAAAAAAAAAAATGTACATTGTACAAGTGATATGCAAACTTCAATTTTGGGGATCAATCCAAGAAATGCTTCAAATGTCTGTCATTAATAGGCAGCTCAAGCAATTCCCCATCTAGGTCCTTAAGGAAAAAGTATTCTCACCAATTCTTATGTCAATTGAATATGGGCCCATCCACAAAGCATCAAATTTACCATGTTTTCCCTTATCTTCATGCCTACTATCCCACAACAGCACAAGATCTCCAATACTAAAATATCTTGGGGTTACCTTCTTATCAAACAACTTCTTCATTCTCTCTAAATTTGACATGCCTCTGATGGGATGCTCTTCTTGCTTCATCAAGTTCAACAATTTGATTAATCCTTGCTTCATATGAACTGATTTCTTGATCTTCAAGTTGTTAAACAAACTGAAATGAAGACAACTGCAGATGCAAGGGCAGCAGAGCTTGTGTTCCATATACCAATTCAAATGGGCTTTTACCAGTAGCTCTTTTAGCAGTGATCCTATCAGCCCAAACAACAAACTTTAGTTGTTCACCCCACTTCTTCTTGTTTAATTCCAAAGTCCTTTTAATAATCTTCAACAAGTTTTTATTACTGGACTCAACCTGTCCATTTCCTTGTGGATTGTAGTTAGAAGCATATGTCAAATTTATTCCATATTCTTTGCACATTACCACTAAAGGTCTAGCTCTGAAACTCATGGCATTATCAAAGAACAATCTTGACTGGCACTCCAAATCTGCAGATGATATGATTCAATATGAAGTCCATTACAACTTGGTGCGTTGCCTTCCTAGTGGGGATTGCTTCCACCCATTTTGTGAAGAAATCAATAGCTACCAAAATCCATTTGTGTCCAACACTTGATGAATCAAATATTTCACCAATGAAGTCTAGCCCCCATTGTTTGAAAGGAGCTTCAATTGATACAGGCTACAAAGGAAGGGAGCCTGAAGCTTTCATTCTTCTGGAGAAATGCACTGACAACTCTCACATCTTCTAACCAACTGAGTTACATCTTTAAAAAGAGTTGGCCACCAATAACCAGCCCTCAAAATCTTGTGTGTAGTAACCCTCCCAAAAAAATGTCCTCCACAAACTCCCCATGGAAATCAGCAATTATTTTGGGAGCTTCATCTTCAGTCACACATCTCAAGAGGATTCCCTCAGGGTTCTTCCAAGCCAACCCAAAGTTTGTAATGATATATTTTTGAGAAGCTAGCTTGAGAGATATTTTCTGATTTTTATTCAAATGTCCAGGGTAGCATAGGTGTATGAGATAATAGATTACATCCTTGTACCACTCAGAGTTCAACAATTTTTCAAGAACATCTGCCCTCTCTTCTTCTACTTCATTTACTTCCGCATTCTAGCAAATTACTTTCAGCCATGAGCTTGGCAAGACCCAAACCTCTTACTAGCTTTATGGTTTGAATGTCCATATCATACTCCTACAATTTGTTAACCCACCTACATATTTTTCTTGAAATCTCCATCTCTGATAAGACATCTTTTACCATTGTGTGAGGAACATAAGCAACAACTTTGGAACTCAAAATATAAGGTCTAAAAACCTTAGTTGCTTTCACCAATGCAAAGGCCTAGCTTCTCCATGATTGTGTATTTTAACTCAACTACTTGTAATGCCTTACTAAAGAAGGCAATAGGCCTCTCAACTCCATCATCATCCTTTTGCAACAAAACAGATGCAATGGTGTGCTCAGAAGCAAAGGAGAAGATTTGGAAAGGTTTCTTGTAATTTGGGGCTGCTAGAACAGGAGCATGCTTCAATGCTTCCTTGATTCCATCAAAATCTTTAAGGGAAACCTCTTCCCACTTGATATTCTAGTCCTTCTTCAACATGGAAGTAATGGGGAGATTCAACTCAGCAAAATTAGACACAAACCTTCTAATGAAATTGATTTGACCAAAGAAGGATTAGATTCCTTTCTTAGTTTTTGGAACTGGGATCTTGCTGATAGTTGCTTATCCTTTGTGGATCAATCATAACTCCTTCTTTAGACACAATGTGACCAAGTAGTTTTTCTCTTTTCACTCCAAAATGGCACTTCTTTGGATTGAGTGAAATGCCATATTCTCTACATCTGATCAGCATTCTTTCCAAATGCTACAAGTGGTCACTTCTCTTGCTAGAAAAAATAGTAATATCATCTTGATAAACAACAATAAAATCATTGATATAACCAGCAAAAGCAACATCCATGGCCCTTTGAAAAGTATCTCTAGCATTCATTAAACCAAAGGGCATCCTGACAAAAACATATGTTCCCCATGGAGTAGTAAAGGTAGTTTTAATCCTCTCTGATTCTTTGACAACAACTTGGTTATAACCGGAGAAACCATCCAAAGTAGAAAGCATTTCAGAACCAGTCACTAATTACAACATGTTTTCCATGTTTGGTAGAGGATAGTTGTCTTTCATTGATGCTCTATTTAGATTTCTAAAATCCACACAAAGTTTGATATCTCCATTTTTCTTTCTAACCGGCACCAAGTTTGCAACCCAAGAAGAATACCTTGTGGGTTGAATGATTCCTCCATCTCTCAAATTTTTCAATTCCTCTTGCATTTTGACAGAAAGGAGTGGGTTAATTGGCCTTTGCTTCTATCTAAATGGTTTGGCATCTTTCTCAAGAGGGATCTCATGTTGGAATAATTCTTCTCTATATGCTTTCAGCTCGGAATAAGACCAAGCTAAACAGTCTTGATATTGTTTCAATAATTAGAGGTATGATTGTTTTTCTTCCTTGTTTAAACCACTCCCTAACCAAATCTTCCTTGGTTTCTCCTTTGTTCCCAAGTCATGCTCTTCAACATCTCTAGATGCAAACATGTTTCTATTGATTATACAATCAGCATTGTTAAAATTTGACTCAAGAGCAACCAGCCCTCTAGGGATGGTGTTAGTCTTCAATTGAATGATATCCTTGCCAAACAAGGTTTCTTTTCCATCAACATTACACACCAATGGTTCCAAATCAATATGTTGATCCACAAACTCACCTTGGTTCTATAAAAACCTCTAAACTGAGCATCATCATCAAATACTTGCCAATGTTTGATGTTATCAGGACTACAGGCCTAGTGAGTATTTCTACATCATATGGAGAAATGGTACAATTGTCAAATCTAGACCCCAACACTACCAGCTTATCAAAGCAATCATATTTAAACTTCTTTCATGATGAATAATGTTGAAGGAATCAAACATCTCAATCAGATCCCAAACTATGTGTTTGTATTGTTTCATCCGCTGATTTTTTGTTGCATATAGTTTTCTAACTTGTTTGACAACCAACTCAGAATCTCCCTTTACAATGACATCCTTTATGCCATACTTCCAAGAAATCCTCATCCCTAACAGTAATGCCTCATACTCAGCTATGTTATTGGTGCATTCAAAGTTAAGTTTGAAGGAGAAAACAAATTCCTCATTGCTTGGAGAGATTAAAACAACACCAGCACCATTTCCAAATTTGGAGCAAGCTCCATCAAATAACAAGGTCCATGGTGAGCCTACCTCTTCAAGACACTTAGACTGATCCATCTTGTGCTCCTTACAATCAGAAAACCCAATAAAATTATCAACATCAACATCAACAAATAATACTTCATAAGAAGCATTGTTTGGATCCTCAATTAGATGCAACATCTTCTTCTCTCCATATAATTTTACAAGGCTACCTTCAATGGGAATGGTGGAAAAAGACATATCCATTTGGACACTCCCTCCAACACTTGTAGCCCACTTTCTTGATAATAACATACCCCATTTGTCGTAGGGCAATCAATAATTACAACATCAAGTTTCAAATTCTTACCCGGATAGGCTACAAGTTGCACCACCAAACCTTTGACACACCCAACAACTGGCACTTCCCTAGAATCCATGGCAGTACACTTTCCATACACTGTTGTTACTTTGATATCTAACTCATTCATAACTTCCAAAGGCATGACATTACATGATGCCCCAGAGTCAAACATACAATTATGTAGCAACATGTCCTTGATGATCAAAGTTGTGAAGAAAGGGTCAACACTCAACTGAGATTCAACCAAGGATGTTCCCAAATATACCTCTGGTGGTTCACCAAATTCTTCCAATGTTGATGTCTTTCCTACCTCTACAATAACAAGTGGAGCTTCTACAACATTCACATTCCTTTTCATGGTAGCCTTCTCCTCCTTCAATCCCAAATACTCAAGTGCTCTCTTCTTGTGCTCAGGAATTCTAAGCAGCTCAACAATTGGAACACTGACCTTGATTTGGCTCAGAACTTGAGCAATGTCATAGGGAATGTATTTAGGAAAAACAACAATAGAAGGAGGGATGGAAATTTCATCAGATGGCACAAGGTTTTTAACATTTTGAGCATGGGGTGAAGCATAACTTTTACTTGGGACAACAGGCTCTTAGTAGATGTTTCTTTCTTAGGAACTTCTTTTGGGATATTAGAAAGCAATGGGGTTTTATTCTTGGCCTGAAGCCCAACTCCCTTGACAACCTTACTTCTTATGTTATACTCCTTCTCTTGGGCAACCACAACATTCATAAGTAGCTACCTATCCTCTTCCAAGGGTATACCTCCATCATACTTCTTGATCATCAATTCCCTCAAGTACTCAAAATCATTATTGGGCAGCTCAAAGGCTTGTACATTATCAATTTCTAAAACATGAGAAGGAGGAAGAAGATGTACCTATTGGATGCAATCCCAAAAGCTAGCAGCAGTCCATGCACTTATCACTTCAGTAGATGTTGCTCCTTGACATGAGTGTGTAGGGCAGTCCATCATACAAGCATCATCATCCGTATTATAATCATCAACTTCCTCTTCAATTTTCTGATTTGTTTCACATGGCAGATGGGGTAAGAAACATTTGTCACACCAGTCAATCTGATTTGCATCATCAACAACAGCCACTCTAGCATTTAACGGATCAGGCACTACCTTACTTTCTTTGGCCTGAGATTGTCTATTTCCAAATCCCATAGGTCCTTTACCTTTGTCATCAAATCTCTGCTCATTCCTATGGTGATTTCCAAATCTATCTTGTGCTTGTTGCCTAGGCTGACCTTGTGAAGTTTGTCCAATTCCTTTCTCAGCTCTTGCCAACTTGTAGGAAATCTCTTTGACAGCCCCTGCCAAATTTTTCACCACTTCCTCCAAGTCTACACTCTTGTTTGCTTGAGGCTTGTCAGGGTTTACCAATTTAACTCCATCTCTCTTAGGAGGTTTCCCAACAGCCTTGATATTGTTCTCAATTTGAAGTGCCATGGTGAAGGCCTGCCTTAAATTGCCAGGATTTTTGTCCCTCAAGTAATATGCAGCCTTCTTGTCAAATGCATCAGAATATTTTATCAAACAAGATTCATCACATGGTCTTAAATTTACCAGCAATCTCCTCAAAGTTTTATTGAACCTTGTGTTGAAGTCATGGACCATTTCATTTGGGTTTTTCTTGATATTCTCAAACTCTGATAAGAGGAATCTGGGATCAATCTTGTCACCATATTACAGCTTGAATGCATTTTGCATTTCAGCCCATGAATCAATAGAATTATTTGGCAAGGCCTTGTACCAATCCCTAGCATCCTCCTCTAAAGTGTGGACAAACAATTTAATGTACACATCCTCAAATCCAATTTCAAAATCCTCCATCATATTAATAAAGAGTTTCAAATGTTGATCACCTATTATGGCATTATTCCCTTAGAACTTTGGCAATCTACTTCGACATCCTGAGGCACAACATTAGGATAACCAACCATTCCCCTAAAATTTATTGGGTCAAAGGTATTGACCATAAATGGAGGCCTAGGTGGAGGCTAAGCCATGTTGTCTGGTGGAGGTGATCTTGGGGGTGACACAAGTTGATGAGGAGTGCGAGGTCTTTGGGGCTCAAGAATGTGGTTCACAAGATTGGTATTCTCTAGGTGCTGATTTTCTTGGAAAGTTTTACTAGAATTGAAACACATAGGTGCAGATTGAAGAAGGAACTCACCAGGTACAACGAAGGACCTTCACTAGTTGAAGTAAACAAGTTTATGAGAAGATTGCTTGAATCAGAATCACTGGAAGAAGAGTGATAATCCTCTATTAAAGGCTAATCTCTCTCACTAATGGATATTCCTTTGCTTGATGTTTGACCTTCAACAACCTTCCAAACTTTTCTCTCCTCTAAAACTATCTTTCCAAATTCTTGAAATAATTTTCTACTTGGGTCCCTCTTGAAGAGAGATCTTCTTCCTTCCAGGTTTGCAGATTTATATGACACACTTCACTTAATGTATGATAAGGTACTGGTATTTATCAAAATATAACAACCAGGAGTCACCACTAAGGACTTTCACCCTAGTTTGTGCAAATGCACTATGAAGATCTATCAAATGACTACAAATATTAGCACTATGCAAAGTTTGAACAAATCTGATTTTCTTTCACTCAATTTATCAACTATTGTGCAAAGTTTGAAACAAAAAATTGGAGACACTTGAACATATCAAACTCAAAATTCTACTCTCATTCCTTAGTATAAATCTTGATCAGAAACTGATGCTCAACAATGTAGTTGCACATAAAATACGTGAGAAGTATTACCAGGGATTTTGAAAAATTGAAATACTAAAAAATGTCCCGGCAATGGCGCCTGCGTGTTGGTACCCAGATTTAATCTCCTTCACAACTTGAGTTGCATCATGGATTTTACAAGACACTCAGAGGTAGATAAATGGTTTATATGTCATTTTGTAGCCGGGGAAGCAATTTATCTAACTTGTTAGCACTCAGGATTTGAAGAAGTGGGTAGCACCTTGGAAGGATTTGATCTAATCCTCACTATTTTAGGTTGTGCCTATCAACCAAGGTAAGAGAACCTATATTGTAGCCTTTGTTTTGTGAAGGAGGTGAAAATATCCTTGTACTTATGCAGATTGTATGGAGATGGCCTTGAGAAAACATGATCAATTTCCCATTATTCAAACTCAACAGAGTTGTCACTACTAAATGATGGAAATGCTTTCAAGACAAGGCTAAGGCTACTAAAGACATGGTATGATCCTGATTTGCTTTGTGCATTTTTGTAAATGGATTGTATTCTTTTGTTGACACACAATACAATGCAGGGGTATTATAGGTAGGATGAGTTAATTTGAAATGAATTTTGGGGTGGGAGATATTCAAACAAGACTAACCAGAATTTGCCAACTTCTTTGAGGACCTTTGCAAAACTTGAAAGACTCAGACAACATAAATGCTTCAAAGAGGTTAAGGTGTTCCTTCAACTAGGATATGTGCATCAAATGGAAGCCCAAATCTACACTCTTCCACACAATCTCTGATGATTTATCACAAAATATTGAGTTAAATGAATCAACAAAGCATTTAGAAATTTCTATTCTATCAGACCTAAGGTACCCCCAAAGGTTTACAATCAAATCTATATCAAGGAAAGCAAAGTGAATTTAAATTTGTTTATCCCTTCATCAGATGAAAGCTCTTCTGATTCTGGAATTGAAAATGCCACTAAGCTATTACCAGAATTAGATCTGCATGATCAAAAGGAAATTCCAAACACTATATTGCAATAGGAGTAAGAAACACAAATTGAAAAAATTCTGAAGCATAAGGAAATGCAAATTTTACCAAGAGATAAAGCAAAAATAATCCAGAATGACCAAATTTATCAGCAGGGGAATGTTATAAGAAAAATCTCAGAGCATGTTAGTGGCTATACATCTGCAACCAACCTAACATGATACAAATTTGATGCAAAAAGGAGTTAAAATGGTTCTCAGGTGGTTTCTCAGAGAATGGGCTTCTTCCTAGATTTTCCCGTGAAAATTATAAGTTTCTCTAACCATTTGCATGAAAAATTCATGCAATATATAAATTTCACTCACTCACTCACTTTGCCCCTCAAATATTCCCTCCAAAAGTGGAATATTCAAAGCACCTTTGCTTTGCAATATTTCTAGAAAATGACATTTAACAAACTCGTAAAATTTGCCAGTTGTTCTTTCAAAAGGTGAATCATTACAAAAATTTCATCATTCTTCAAAGTGGAAGCACGTTTTTCATTCCCCATGCATGTAGACCCCTTTCATTTCATTATTTCATCTTTTCCTTTCCCAATTTTTACTCTGCAACTTTGGATCTAGTAATTCACGTTTTTCACAAATTAGAGTAAAAATTCATTTGAAATGTGCTTTGGATTCACAAATTGAGCCCCCAATTTGATCAATTCGGACCCTGTAGGCCAAAATGACATGAATTGGCAAAAAAATTGATGAAGATTGATGCGAAAACGCATCTCCAAACTTCTTAGAGCTCAAATGGTGGCCAAACTGGTGAAATGCACAACTACATCGATTTGTTCTTATCTTTAAATCTGAGCCCTCCACGTGGTAGATCTAGGAAAAATGGGCCTCGGGGACACTTTTGACCTTTTTACAACTTTTTGAAAATTTGCAAAATTTCTTGATTTCCTCCGCCACTCTCCACCTTTGCAATTTGGGTCTGACACGTGGCGCAATATGACTGGATACAGAGTCGTGGCTCAATTTTACACATTTTGCATCTTTTTAGACAAAGGAAAAATTTCAATTTTCCTCTGCGGCTCCACCCTCCCACAAGACATGTGTCCTCATATGATTGGCTGAGGGGTAATGCTTCTCATTTCATATTTTAATCATATTTCGTGAAGGAAAATTTTTAACATTTCCTCCACTGCCACCCGCACCTCCGCCATTGACTCCTCAGATGAATTTTGACTTTTTACCTTCGGGCTCATGAAGTCCATTCTGATGATTTTCTCCCCCTTTTCCAAAATGGGAAAAAATTCTAACTTTCCTCTATGGCTCCATCTTCCACTCCTTACTCGGCGATATGACACGTGTCTTCATCCCATTGGCTACAAGTTTGTGGTCCAATTTTATACTTTAACTCTTTTTCACCAAAGGCCGAAAAGTATCAAACTCCTCCTTTCCATCTCCTCACTTTGCCATGTGTCCTCCTCTGATTAGATGTAGGCCTTAGGGGATTTTATTCATTTCCATGCATTTTCCAAAGTGCCCTAAGGCACAAAACGACCCACCCATCTGCCTTCACTCTACCTGCGACACGTGTACCTCCTCTAGGGCCTGCGGAGCTATGGGGGCAACTTGCACATTTTTCCAAAAACACAAAAATGTTAAGTTTTTAGAAATGACCCGCTGATCCTTGTCTAATTACAAATGGCCACGTATGTAAAAGTATATGAGCTAGAAATTGACGGGAAAAGGACACCCATATGACCATAAAAAATGTAGAAATTGCCAGTGACCCCCAAAATCAATTTTTTCTTCGTGGGTGAAGAATTTTTCAATCAAAAGACAAATGGAAAGTGATTTTAGGCAATTTATGACCATGGCAAGGGATTTTTTAGGGAAAATAAGTACAAATCAAATGATTTTGAGCTCCAAAGGTCGAAAAAATGAAAAAATGGCAGAGGCATTTGAAACGGGAAAAATTAGGGCAAAACGTAAAGTAAACTTGGGGATTCCTTCATAATGGTGTAAAATGGAGGAAATGTGAACAACACATAGCACTCAAACACAAAAATGAGTTTTTTTGTCAAATTCAAAGTATATGAGAATCCCAAAACCATTCTTCCTTAGAAACAAGGCAAAATGCATTTCTCCTTAGCAAAACAAGGATGTTTCAAATTGGGCACCAATAGACATTAGATTTAATAAGGCATTTTACATTTGTTGTAATTGTACTTCTAATAATAATAACCGGTACAAGTTTTTTGGATGGAGCTTATTTTTAAAAATCCAAAATGGGAAAGAGAAATAATTTGTAAAACTTATCCCTATGATTAAGTAGTAGATGAGGTTTTGCTCACTTTTTTCCATCGATGCTAACTAAAGACTCATAAGATTTTCCTTCATTGCCTAATCTTTTGAGCTTTTTAATGCCTAGGGTTTTGGGGTAGCGGGTTAAGAACTATAGTGTGGAGGAATTATTAGAATTTAAGGATGTTTTAGATTCAAGATAATTCTTCCCATAAAATTCCTTCCACCATAGTATTTTTTTTTTTTGCAGTTATCTATAAATCTATAGTTAGCTTAAGTAGATTTAATAATTACACGTCTTAAATTTATTCTTTTATTTGTTTTATAAGATATTTTATTGGCTCAAATGCTTGAATTTTCTAAGAATAATTCATTTTTGTTTTTTTCCCCTTTAACAACAAGAGAATGCCTAAATCAATTTTGAAGACTTTAAGCATAATTGTATTCCTAAACAATTTGGTAGCTCTTTGGGCTGGGGGCCAGGGCCCGTACTATTCCACGAGGGGAAATGATGGCCTTTTTTCCATAAGAACACCTATATGACATGTAAAACAAAAGAAGTTGGATTGTACACAAAATACTTGTCTTCATATATATAGACATCATATTACAATCAAGTGTAGTGTTTTTAGCAGACGTATATATACGAAATATTTATAGTTGTTGCTTTTTCATTCTGTGCCATCTAAAAATGCAAGTTAGATTGTACACAAAATACTTGTCTTCATATATATGGACATCATATTACAATCAAGTGTAGTGCTTTTTAGTAGACGTATATATACGAAATATTTACAATTGTTGCTTTTTCATTCTGTGCCATCTAAAAATGCTACTACCAGCTCTACGTGATCTACGTCTTGTTCGGTAGGAGTCATGTTGTGTACTATACAAGAGAGTTGTTCCTTGCCCTTGTAGGTAGATGGAGTCACAAAGAAAATGAACCTGTACGTATGAAACAACACATGTTTAATAATGTTCCACAAGTCATCTGTACTCCTTGTTTGCTCTTTAAGAGCATTAGCAGGTACACCAAGCAGGGTTAATGCTACATCATCAAAATTCGTTACCCATATGGTCCCAGTTCGGTCTTCCACCATCATGTGAAGTGCATATCTATAATCACATGTAGTTGTGGACAAGTTGCATTTACTGCAATGCCATGTTGAGTTTGGGCTATATTTAGTTTTTTCGGCATTGTTTATTATTAACAAGCCATGAACAAGTAGGGTAACAATAGTTTTCCATGTTGAGATGTATAATAGTTGCAACGGTAACAATCTGTTGGTTAGCATTGGGGCTGGTACAAGCATGAATATCAGCAATTTTCTTCTCCACAGGTGCTTGTGTAGTGAGTGGAGCTGCGCTAGTAGATGCTTCTACAGTGGTTAACCAAATTTGTAGTGATTCTGTCTCTGGTACTGCTGGTGTTACAAATAGCTGGGTAGAAGGAGCTGATGTTAGTGTTCTACCTCTAAACTCTGCGGTTTTAGCTTTTCTAATAGCTAGTATTGGCATTTCGACTTAAGTTGACCATGTTGTGGTTGTAAAATTTCCTCATCACAGTACTCCCCATAGAGTAATCGTTATGCAATATCCGGTGTGATCCTTTATAGTAATTGTAGAACGTTGTGTGCTACTTCCATCTTTTCGGGTGCTCTTAGAAATATCAGACCAAAAAGTTACTGCGCCTATAACATCCACAGTGGTTCCGAGAGGAATTTGTTGGATTGCACTAATTGGTGTGAAGTGGAAAGCAGTTGTTGGTATGCATGCAGTAGGTTCTGTACATATCTCTAAAATAGAATCCATTCCTAACATGATTTCCCATGGGCTGCTGGAATCCCTATAGCCTATCTTAACATATTTGAGAGTCCCCTTTGAAATTCTGTAAATTGTGCCTTCCTGTATTTTTGCATGGTAAAAACTGCAGCTTTGCCAAAGCATGTAACGTTTATGTCATCACCAAGAGTGTCAATCACATTGAAATTGAGAATCTGGCCTTCTCCTTTTGCATTGTTGTAGTCATGTATTGTTCCTTTGCGAATGACTCTTCCTTCCAATATCCATGCCATATGATATGGATGTAGTTTGTTAATAGTTGTTGGCACACCAAGTGCTTTTCCTAGAGTGGTATTTTCCATTTTTGAGTCCTACCACTTTTAGGTTGACACTGCCAAAAGTGTGTAAAAGATAAGTAACTTATACAACTGTGAAAATTTCAATGAGAATACAAACAACTTTTTTAAAACCTGGATTTGTGGAAAATTTTGTTTTAAAATTTCTATACATGCTAGAATCCAAACAGAAAGTGTATTTTATCAAAACGATATTTTGATTTTTAATGTAAAAGAGAGTAAACCATCGAAGTTTAACAAGAATGTACACTAAATAAGTTAAATGCCCTTGACAGCCATAAAGGCCTTGAAATTGATAGGAATTAAGCAACTATGCATAATGACGAGACTTTTTTAGGTTTTTAAAGTGATCCATAAAGCTAGTAGACATATGGCAAGGTTGCAATGTAACCATGCTTGGTACATTCCAGCATGACCCATGTTTACAATTCTTGGACAATGTGGCCCAAGCATACCAGGCCATATTCAGGTGGCTCACAACCTCATCCAAGAATATCAACCGAAAAAAAGTTAACAATGAGATAGACTTCGCATTCTAAAAATACAAAAGAACTTCAAAAAAATTGGACAACTTGGAACAACAAACAATGGATTAGAAGGGACAATGGTAAGGTATAAATTGACATGTGGCCAAGGTTATGGTTTTTGTTATCAGGCCACTTACGTAATGATGATGTACTTATAATGAAACTTGACAAAGGCAAGCAAGTAGGATTTGGATGCCAAAAAAGGTGTCGATAAGGCTTTTTAATTGGGTTACGGGTGACAGGGTAGAGACGAAAAGCTTGTCAAATAGTTCTAACCCATCCATCGTCTCTTCCCTATGTGTACATATGGTACTCTTAGTAATGATTTCCATCATGATGAATCCAATGTCCTGGGGAAACCACATGTTGAAACCTTGGATTACTTATCTATGTATTCATTTCATGACCTGGATGTCCCATTATAGACCACCATGTTCAACAGTTTCCAAGAATCACTTTTCAACCCTAGGTTTGAGTGATGTACATCCACCATCAGAGCCACGGAAGGAAGTTGTTTCCCTACTCTACCTATTCCTTCCAGATCCACCCATTTGAGCTCTTGTTGTAATTTACGGTATCAATCTTAACAAACATGGGTATTTCCTAATGGAGACATTAAATTAAATATTTTCTCCCTTCTCCTCCAGACTTGAGATCATTGACTATCCCATGGAAGTTTACTTCAACTTGGCAATACATAGTATAGATTTCTAAAAAGTCCCTAAATATTTACTGTTTTTGTTCGGTATCTGACCCATTATCCTGAGACTTTGGCTCTCTAGTTGATGACTAGGACTATCTCAAAACAATGGTGAGTCCTTAAATCTTCATGCGTACATTTCTTTAGTGTTTCCAATCTGGAAATAATTCAAGATTAGAACATAGGGTCCCCTTCAATTCAATATTGCAACATAGTGTCCTCTTGAGCATGCTTCTTATCTCTATTCAGTCTATACTTGAATAATATGTTATTCTACCTCAATATTTATGGATCTATTTCATGGCGGTGTGGACATTTGAAAAACATTGTGGATCATTTTCCCATTTTGGATATTTGAGAAAGTTAATCTGATCTTGATTAAAAATACATGCTATCATCTATTTTTTCCATTATCTGTAGAATGAGTTGTGGGAGAGAATAGCTTTTTAGGAGCAATTTAGGCCTCCACCTGCTAATTCTGAATGATATGTTTTTGCCTACGATGATAATGATCCAATAGTGTTGTGATGTTTTCTTTAAACCCGGTCTGCAAATGTTTCAACTTGTCTGTATCAAATGGATCTCTATTTAACATTAACTCACCAGCCCATCCACAAACAAGGAAAAACTAAAAGCCACTCTAAATCTAAAAAACAGACCAAGATCGATGTGTTTGATCTTAACGAATCCAAATAGCAAGAAGGTGAAGAATTAGTAGTAGCAAGGTCCTTCTGCAATTTAGTTTTGAATTGTTCTGGAATTGAGTCTCTAGTAAACTTACTCTAAGAAAGTTTTAGATAGCAGATACTCAAGAATGTCAATATAAACTTATTTTGAGTGTGTATGGAAATTTTAGTGATTGTAGATGTAGATCATAATAATGTTTTATACCATCATCAGGGAAGCTTTTTTGAAGAACCAGAGCATGGGAAGTTGGATGTAAAAACTACAAAGATGCTCTGGGTGAAAATACAACAATAAAAAAGGAAAAGAACAAGCAGTTTTTGAAACATTTTTGATAAATGCCTACAAAAGAGTTGCTCCAACCATAAGTAGTTGTGAGAGGCACAATTGCAATAGACATAACAATTCTATTGGCATTACAAAGTGACATCCTCATAGCTATCATGGCAACAACTTTAGCTCTCTCTAATGTGATAAAGTCCATCAATTTAGATGTTTGTGAGGTATCTGCAAGTGCATTGAGTCCAATACTATCATCTTCAAAGAGCATATCTGCTCCTGATACAGCCTATGCATGAATTATTTGGGCTAGAATTCTTGGCCTAAACATCCGTGATGCACCACAAGTGGACTTGGACATTTTAGCAACACCACCAGGAAGAAGGTGAATCAGCTTCCCACAAATGGGTCCGACTCTTTTTTGTCATATCGTATTAATAATGATTTAATAAGGCTGAAGTAAATTGAGCTTTGAAATTATAAATTAGAACCTTGAAATATTTTAGCATTTCATAGCGATGAGTTCATTCTGAATTTAAGGCTAGGCATTTCAAAATGCCTTTCATTATATTAAGGTGAAAGTCATTCCTTGTGTGGGTTCTATCTGTTGAGGGAAAGCTTTACAGGAGCTTCCCAAAAAATTCAGCCTAGAAATTAGTCCCTCACTCTTGAATTACGATTTAGGCATAAACCTCAGGCTTACGTGACTACAAGAGCACTTGTGAATGCTGCATTTGATCATGGACTAACTGTTACAGGTTAGCTGCATAAAAATTTCTAAAACTTGCCCCACTCTAAGGCTTATAGACCTTTTCATACTTACTTTCCCTGGATTTCCCTTTTTTTGCATGTTGGTACATAATTTTACATGATAAGCCAATAAATTTTTAGACTAAGATGTATTTTTTTAGCTTTCTAATCGTATTTTGATCCATTTGATATAAATGGGTCTTTTCCCCCATCTTCCTTTCACCAGTGACATTTTGCTCAAGTGGAATCAATGCAAAACCTGTGCGAATGTGACAACTCCTTTCAAAGTTGGGAAACTAAAATCCATATATTAGACTGTTGATTGTGCCTTTAGTTTCCTTCAGTATAGAGTGGCTTTTTAATACTTCAGATGTTCTTCTCCATGGTTATATGCATTATTCTGCTTATAGGATTTTGATGGTGCTTCTTTAAGTTGCATTGTTTTTTATTAAACATAATCCATGCTATATTTTGCATCTTTGCTGCTCTCACCTAATTGTAGCTGCTTTATTAAACCACCTAATTTTCTAAGCTAAGGTTTCGAGGCAGAGATTATACCTAACATTTCTACTTGGTCTAAAGATTAGGGAACTATGACAGGCAGTTCAAAATAGGTGGAATGACTTGTGGAGCATGTGTTAACTCAGTTGAAGGGGTATTGAGAAATTTACCAAGTGTGAGACGAGTAGTTGTTGCATTGGCCACTTCATTGGGGGAGGTGAAATATGATTAAACTCAGATAAACAAGACACAGATTAGATCCTATTATGCAATCATTGTTTGGGTCGCATTCAACAAAGTTCTAAAATCATTATAATCTCGGTTGAAGACCTGAAAATAGGCAAAAATCAGGCTATAAATGAAGAGGAAAACATATATTAGATCGGTTCTTAAATTTTGACTATTACACAGCGTAGTTTGTTAAAAACCCTTCATCCTCATCCTGGTGATGCATGAAAACAATCACCGATTCTCCACCCTAAGGACTCGCAGTTCACCACCATCCTATATACCATAGGTGTGGGCTTTGGGGCTCCATCCCTGACTCACCCTCGGAATTTAGCAAATAAAAACCAAAACTGCAAATGCAAATGGACATAACCTGTCGACTACAAATTCCAAATTCAACATTTGTAAACCTAACAGTAAAAATTAACAATATACTAAAAACAAAAAAATGGCATTAGGATGATAAATTACAGGCAGTAAAAATTCAAATTTACAGGAACAAACAAGAATACAGTTTGTGCCCTAGAAGACAAACCTCTGCACTGGTGGGGTTGTTGTGGAGGAAGGTTGGAAGCAGGGGTGGCACAACCAAGTCGCTAGCAAACAAAACAAAAATAATCTGCACCCAACAAACAGAGCTCATATTCAACGCTGGAAGGGACCGACAGGGAGACGTGGAGCCGAAGGCAAGTAGCAAAGCCCCTGAAAAACACGTGCCCACTGGTGGATAGAGGCGGTGATAAATACATGATGTACCATGACAGTGGCGGGTTCAAGTTGCTCAAGCAGAGAAAGTGTCATCGTTGGAGGTCTATTGCAAGGTAGCCACCCCTCCAACGTAATTAGAAACATGGGTCATGTTTCTACCTACACTTAACTAATCTCTTGGATTATTCTACATCGGTTTGTGTTGAACCACTACTTGATCTTGGAATTTTCTACACACATTGTTTATTTTTGCTCGTACATGTACTTGCACTTGCACTTGCACTACTAGATTTTTATTTTTCTTCCTAATAATTTGAAGGTTCACGACTGGATTTTGTGGATTTTAGAAAACTTACTTTGTACTTAGGAATCACATAGTTTTTATGACTACACTCTCCACTCATTTACTTAATCCCATTGTGAGAGACAGAGACTTTGAAATATGATGTTTACTCAAGGAATGGTCCCCTCTTGTAAATTCTTCCATACTTGAGTCCTTTAAAACTATAGGTAACATTTCTTGCATTGCATATGGTTGGCTCATCTTCTCTTACAAGTCTTGAAAAATTCCTATCTACTCCCAATCATTTAAAAAATCACAAGTTATCAATTCCCTATTTGGCTCAAGGGACATATATCTTGGAAGAGAGGTATTGTCATTTTTATAGGCCTATGAAAATCCTATATGATTTCTTCCTTGCAAAATTTTTCTCCTTTATTTACTCAACACCATGGTCTTCAAGATGCACTCTGGGGATACATTCCAACTCCTCATAAATATACTCCAAAATAAATCTAATACTCTTTCCTTTCCTTAGTCACTTTTATTTGTTTCCCAATTCCAAAATTAGATTCAACACCTCTTTTATGCACCCTCTTGATCACTAATATCGGGATCAATGCCTTCTTATGTAACTGTTGATGATTATCCTTGTAGATGAACCATCAAAGTTGTGGGAATTGACCCCTAAGATAACCTCCGGGTTTAATATTAGTTGGTTCTTCTCTAATTTGGATTGAGATAAGGGTTAGAGAGAAAAAATAATATGTAAATCCTATCTAAGGTGATGCGCTGAATCTTTACTAAAAAGAACAGAGATCAATATTGAAATAACTACTAGATTAGTTGAAGAGCATCAAACATGATCAACTATTTTGAAGATATTTCATACCATCTAAGGCGAGATGAAACTAAAACATAATTACGTGCACAATGAATAGATTTATGTAAAATATCTAAGGGCATACAACACAATAGATATTTAAACATTCATCAAGAACTAAATTAAAAGAAAATAGGAAGAAACAAAGGACACAGAGTATTACGAACTTTTTTAGTGCACAAAAAAAAAACTCTTATTTATAGAGAAAATAGTACATAAGGCCGAATGGAACAAATTACAACATAGCCTTACTAAGGCCAATGAACACAATAGATTGAACCTAAAATTATCTTCTCTAGAGCTCTAGAACTTATTTTTCTCCCCTTACTAGAATAAGAACATTCTCTTATAGACCCTGCAGATCTTGTTCGAACATGCCTCTAATCAAGAATTCCACCATCTGTATTTGGCTTCTACCTACATGATCTTCATCCTTGCAATGATAATTATATCTCATAAATCTCAACTACATGCTTTGGGACTTGAGATTGCATTTAATCAAATCAAAACCTCAAGCCCTCCACTTCTTTAGTTAGTCCTTTTGATGGTGGTAGCTTCCCTGTATGACATGTGGAGACCTCATGTGGTTTTGGGGCTTCTCCTTTCTCTCTCCTTTTGAAATTGTGTCTGGGTGATGCATGGAGGCCTACACGTTCCTCCTCTTTATCTTTGAATTTTTAGCCCACTTGGGTTGCTTTGTTGCACTTTAGCCACGTGGTTGATTCTCGTTGCTTGAAGGCTCCCGATTATTTTTTATTTCTCCAAAATGCACCAAAGGGACATATGGATACCCTCCGCGTTCAATTCCATACTTAGGCAAAATTCAGTCCCAACAAAATACAAAAGAATATTGAAAGGAAAAAGGGGTCAGGTGAAAAAGGTAGCAGAAATGGAAGAGCCCCAAAATAATGTAGAATTCATTCTACAGTTATGGTGACTCACCAAGGGACTCTATGCCAGTCATGGAAGAATCTGGCAATCCTTCCCTGCCATAAAATTTCAAAATGTGGCTCAAAGAGATGCCACTCAGAGCTATTTTAAAGAAGCTTAGTACCTGAACCATTCGGCCTCTGTCGGGTAAGTCCTTTGTTGCAGAGCCTGAAAGGCTCTATCTAGCTCAAAATCTCCTTATGAGAGAATTTCTAGAGATCTTGCACCATTATGTGCAGATGAAACTCCAAGTTTTACAATTGGGGTCAAAATGGCCTCCACCTCAGCGACACTAGAGTCATCTTTTAAAGATTGAAAGATAGTCTTATCTTGTTGTTTGGCTATCAGTAGTTGTTGGATTTGGTCCTCTAATAGGATGGTGGAGTCATTAGGAAAGGGAGAGGGAAATCCCAGTTGGACTAGTTCTTTTATGCGCTGCTTCCTCTCTTTTATTCCTATTTATATGAACAACTTCCTATAAAATAGGAAGTATACAACAATAATAACTGTATTGATATATTGTTATATAATTGTTATAACAATATATCAACAACTTCATCACACATATATAATTATATTATCTGAGTTAGGAGATTCTAGCACTTGATAGCTTCCTTGTTACAACTCATAATCTCACTGATCTTAGCTACATTTATGACCATCCACCTGCCTCTGTAATACCAGCCCTTACATGAAGGATTCTCAAGAGTCGTATAGTTCTTAAACCATCATCTGTGATTCAGGGACCTTGGCAAATGATAGTTTCTTGCTAATGGTAGAGGCCGAGGATTCTACGTTAGTGCATAGGCTTTGTGCATCATATATGAATCTAAGTGTGGGCCCTAAGTTTGTTTCCTTGGTGGTAATTCTTTTGCAATAGGAGGTGTATAATCCCTACACCAATGTGACAATTCCCTCTTTCTAGGGTTGTTGAGCCATCTTCCATGTCATATCCTTGACCATGTCCTCTAAGTCTTGCATTTCATTTGCAAGCTACCTTTCTCTGCCTTTGAGGTACGCAGCTTCACTTGGAGCGAAGTGACCTTTACTTTCTTAGAAGTGACCTCTTCTTTGAAGGAGATTTTTCTCCTTATCAAGAAAACTAGCCCCATTTTTGATGATGCTAGATTGTCTTCTTACATTTTGGTCCTCACTTTAGAAGTTGTAAGATATTCTTTTGATGCCACCTCTTTTAACTCCTTGTAGAGTTTTTTTAATTTATTTTCCTTTGCCTTTGATTTTAGCATTCAGGTGGGCCACAATATTTTTCATCTATAGGAGGCTAGACTCTATTTTATTCAGTTTATTGTTGAGCTTGAGATAGTTTGTGGTGACCACAACAACTATTTCACTCATCAATTTGACCTTATCCTGAGGCCGAAATTGGGTCAGGTCCACCGTAACAACACTAATGGAATAATCATCCAGCTGCATTTTCTCCGTGGGATTTTGGACATTGGGGACCATCTAGGTGATGGTTAGGGAGCTCTGCTGATGGTCATACAATGACCACATCTTCCTTGTTGCTCCCACTTTCATTTCCTTCTTCTTCTTCTTCTCCCTCCTTTTATCTCGGGCCACTTTGGTCATCTCTTCTTGATTCAAAACTCGAAGGGGAAGGGACTATCCCACCTACAAATGGGAACCCTGGTGGTAGGCTATAGGGTATCAGAATCTGGTTATGGGGGTTGAGAAGTCATGAGAGCTGAAGAAGGGCCCATCATAACTTGGGGAGAGAATGTGGGAATGGTGGTGGGTGGTGGAGAAAAAGAGAGGATCCAGGAGGAGGAAGAGTCTAGGTTGGGGTGATCAAAATGGGAGCACTCTAGCTAGGGAAGTGAAATACGGAGAAGAAGGAGATGGATAAACAAGAGGAGGTGGAGGGGTAGAGGAATAAGAGACCTCTTCTCGACTTCAACTTCTTCTTTAGAGGGCTCTGGGGGCTTGCACCTTCCCGGTCGTCACGGAGGTAAAGACCGATGGTTGTGTTACTATCTCTAAATCCTAGGGTCTAGTGCCATATGAACCATGGGTGTATAGCCTAAGGAATCCTACAAAGGAATAGAGGGAGGGGGCCATGGTGGAACTTTTTTTTTAGAGGGGCCGAGGGACTCCATCATATGCCACATGAGCTATTCTTTGGAGATCTCCACTACCTCCTCATTGTCTACATTAGACACGTGCTCGGTGTTCCGAATTCTTCACACTTTGCTCATCAATGGGCACGACCTCAAAATTGAGGGTAGTTTGTCTGATTTCCTACCTATATTTCCAATAGGCTTTTATCTTCTCTCGTGCTCTAGTGTTTATTACATAGGGTCACCCTCAAGCCCTTGGTCATTTTTATGGCGGGGTCAAACTTGTACAAGACCGGATGAAATTACTCCCATAGTTAAATTGGGATTTTGCTTAACTCGACATAAATATTAGGAGCTTCTTCTTGGGAGACCTCCTGTCTTCAAAAACATTTATATACTCATGCCGATAGGAATCAAAGACCCTATTTTTGGAACAAGGTGGTGGTCATCCACCCATCTCGAATGATACCTCCTTGTATCTTGGATCAAGTCAAGCTATAGGAAGCCATCTTTTGTATGAGAATATGATCTACCTTGTGTTTAATTATAGTAATTCCTCCCCGCATAAGGGAAGGTCAAACAATGCCTTTTTTATGGTTAGATTTGTATTCTATGTCAAGGAGCACCAACTACCTGGTTATCTCCAAACCTACCCCATGTGGCATGAGGATCCTTGGGAGCATGAAGGAATCCTCTTAGAATCCATGCAACCGGATCATTGAATGTGTTGACAAGAAATAGTCACAGGGATGTAGGGGTCTGAAAGGATGGTCCAGACTGAATCATTTATACTATTATTGATCCCTTATAGGCCAAATTCATGCAAAATAGGAGTGACAAAATAGTTGGTGAATTCATATGTATCTCGAGGAGCGAGACAACACATGATTCCATGTGGATACCAAGATGACCTTTTGAGGGTCCACCTCCATGTCCCATAGCTTCAGGGTCATAAATTGGCTAAGGAATTGGGTGTTCTGTACAAAATGAGGTGGAACAAATAGGAAGAGTACTTAAAGGTGGATTTAATAGAGAACATGGCCAACTACTCACAAATAGAGCTTGTTATGGCCTCAACAAATTCAAACCGATATGCCTACTCTTTCATCAATGATATCATCCTTAATGTGGCTGCAACTTTTCATCATGGAAAGTATTTTCCGAGTCTTAGCTGGAAATGAATGCCAACATAGAGCAAGCATCCTGAGAATATGTCATGAACACATTAGTGGGATTGGAAATCCCGGTGTTCCAAAACTATTTAAATCTTATTTTCATAACTCTTTGTTTATGAATGTGGCTTTATTCTAGCACTGAGCCTAGATGTCTTAGAGTTTTGGCCCTATCATTGAAAACTAGCCAATTTTTCATAGGGTAGGGCCAACATATCCATGATGGCCTATGGTGTAATCACCACCTACATGTTTTTACCCTTGATGGTATTGGAATTAGGGTCAAAACAACATGCACACATTTTCACGAGCTCTGTATATGGGTGCATGAGAGGCACCATGTATTTGGAAAGTGTCGAGATCAAAATTCAGAGTCTAACATGGGCAGCCTCTCTCGATCCTTCATTTTTAGTTAAGGATGGGATCAAAGACCCCATCCGTGAAATCTATGACCGCGGAAGTCTCATTAATTGTGTTCCTTTATCTCGAGAATATTAACCTCGATTGAGAGAGAAATGTGGCATTGGGTGTCTTGTATAAGATTTTGGCTGAGGTAGGGAACCGAAGCTACCATGGCTACTCTAAAATTGGAAAAATCTTTGGTTCTTTGAACTAGGGATTCGGGAACCTAGAAAAAAAGAATCGTAGTTCTCAAAATGAAGCCTAAGTGACTTGAAAACTTGCCTCAAATAACCTCCTCGACTCACGTAAAATAAAGGCTTGCACATACATTAGGTCACATCATATAGCGTTACTTCGATTGAATGACCCTTAGCACCGAATTTTTCATTTCCCAAGATATTTTTCATTAACTCTTTGATCCTTTTCATTAATTATTCCAAAAGAAAATTGGGATCATTTACTTTGGGGAAAATTAGGAAGGTATAATACCTTTCAAATTTTCAAAAAGGGGCAGAAGGGTCTCTGCAAGAGACATGTGTCCAAAGACACTTATTTGAAGGGGAAACACCGTAAAATAAGGAAAAAGACAAAATAAGGGGACTATACATATGGTAAAAAATTTACAATATTCAAAAAGATTCAATGGAAAGGTTTAAGGTGGATCCTATTTACCAGAATCACCAAGGGCTCACCTTCCATAGTCTCGAGCTTGAAAGCATTGTGTTGTTTGCATGCAGTGATCTTGAATGGTCCTGTCCAAAGAGGGTCAAATTTTCCATGATTTTTGGGCTTGGCGGCCCTCGTGTCCCACTTTAAGACTAAAGTGTCAACTCGGTATCTAGGTTCAAGTCTCGTTGATCAAACTAAGCCTTGAGAACTTGTTGATGGCTAATCATGGATTCATGGGTTGCCTCTCATTTTTCCTAAAGATCTATCAACTCCACAAGTCTTACTTGCATCGCTCCATGTTCCTCGATCTCAATTTTCTTCAATAATTTTGGGACCTCCACAATGATGGGCATTACGATGCTTTTACCATAGACCAATTCATATGGTGAGGCCTTTAGGATTTTTTTGGGCATGATTCAATTGGCCCATAAGGCCATCTTGACATGCTCATGCCACGATCTCTTATGTTCATCCCCCATCTTTTTTATGAGTCTGATTAGATTCTTATTGGTTGACTCTGCCAAACCGTTACCCTGCATGGGTAGTAGTTGGAAGATGTCTTAAGATAGATTCCATGCCTCATTGCAAAGTTAGAAACTTTGGTCCCCAGAAAATCCTTGGCATTATCTGATATGATGGTGCAAGGGGATCCAAAGTGGGTGGTGATATCTCGAAGAAGTTCCAGGATCATATTCTTTGTGGCTTCCTTTAATGGAACTGCCTTTGTCCATCGGTGAAGTAATCATGGTGGCTATGAGAATCCACTTATGACATGTGCTTGAAACTGGATTAACCATTCTAATGAAATCTAGACCCCATTGTGTGAATGGTTCCTCAACTAAGATAGGGTTAAGTGGTAGTGTAGAATTTCTCTGAAGCCCATGTAGAACTAGAAAATTTTGCATTTACTTACCATCACATAGCAATCTACAAACAAACTGGGCCAAAATTATCCTTCCTGTAGGACCTTCATGGTTGTGGTTTTGGTCGAGAAGTGGCCTCCTGAGCTTCCATGATGTAACTCATGTAATAATTTTTCGGCCTCCTCGCTTTCTAGGCATCTAAGCAGATTCCATCAAAGTTCCTTTTAAAAAGGAAATTATCAATTATGACAAATTCAGATCCCTGTTGTCTATAATATCTTCTCTTTTTAAGATGAAGGTGACCTGGATACTCACCCATCTGCATGAAATGCATCATGTCTCGATACCCAATTTTTAGATTTGTTCTCTTGAATACGGAGCACCACCTCAGATTCTTCATTTTTTGGGGCCATTGGATCTTGTGTGAGATATTGGCATAGACCTCTTCCTCTTACCAGCTTCATGGGCTTTATCTCAATGTCATATTCTAAGATCTTAGTGATCCAGTTAGCCCTTTTTTTGGTTATCTCACCTTTTGTGATGTATTCTTTGACACTGGAGTGTGCCACCATAACTATGATCTTGCTATTGGTAATGAGGTGTCTGAATTTCTTCATACCTTTGAAAATGGTGTAAGCCTATCTTTCCACAAAGTTGTACCTTGTCTCATAATCATGGAGAGTTTTTGAAAAGAAATCAACTAGATGTTCCTCTCCTTGTGACTCTCCTTTCTGTGTCAGCACGGATGCTACACTATGCTCACTCCCATATACATACATAATGAAATATTTGGAGAATTTTGGGTTGTGTAGCACCGGAGTAGATGTAATTTCTTTTTTTATCTCCTCGAAGGCTTGATGACCTTTAGTGGTCCATTTGAAGTTTAGATTCTTTTTAGCATTAGTGTGATCGGGAGATCATTCTAGCAAAATCTAAAATGAATCTACTAATGAAGTTAATATTTCCTAGGAAATATTGCACTGCCTTCTTGTTAACAAGTAGAGACAATTCCAAAATTTCCCGACTCTTTCTAGATCAATTGAGATCTTATCTTTTGAGACAATGTGTCCCAGGAGTTTGCCTTGTGGTACTCCAAAACACACTTCTTCGGATTCAGAGAGATTTTAAATTCCTGACACTTCTTAAATATAACTTCTAGGCGTCGAAATGATATTTCACTATTTTGGTAAACATTATGAGGTCATCCAAGTATATTAGGATTACCTTGTTAATCAGCTCTCCAAATGTGGCATCCATGGCTCTTTGAAAATTTGACCCAACATTGGTGAGTCTAAATGGCATATTTGCATATGTAAAGGTTCCCCACTTCATTGTAAAGGTGGTTTTATGTTGGTCTTCCTCTCATAAGCCATATTTGGTTGTAGCCCAAAAACCATCAAGAAAATAAAATCTTTCCAAACTTGCTATTGTTTTGTAGTATCTGTTCCATGGAAGGTAAGGGGTAGTGATCCTTAAGGGACACTTTATTCAGATCTCTGAAATCCATGCAGAGTCTGATTTCACCATTTTTCTTCCTTACCGGTACCAAATTAGACACCCATGTGGAATGCTTGATTGGAAAGATTATTTTAGCCTCTAGGAGCTTCCTGAGCTCTTCGGCCATGAGAGACTCTATCTTCGATTCACAGTGTCTCTGGCTTCTGACGCATAGGTTTTTTCCCTCTTCTAGATCAATAGTATGTTGGATGATGTCCTTGTTATAACCATGTAGGTCTTCATAGGTCTAGGATATTACCTTATCATACTTATGGCATAGAGCCACAAGTCTTTCTCTTTCTTTCTGAGTGACTAATTTCCTGACCTTTAACTTCTTCCCATTGGCTACTTCTAGCTTGGCATAGTCTTCCTTGACTACCGCAAACTTCCTCCTATCTATATTAGCATCATCGAGTCAAAAATATTTTCCAATGTTATCATTCCTTTTGGAAGCTTGTTTGTTTTGAGCTGGATGACTTGATCTTTGTATGCTTCTTCAATTTTGGGTTGGATTTGGTCTACAAACTCTTTAGATTGTTATAAGAGTAGTATATGTATGTTGATCACTTTCAAGACTTTCCAATGATTCACATTATTTGTTATGGATGAGTGCATGATCAATTTCACCGCATCTTTTTTTGTCATCATATCTCGGGTTGGGTCGAATTGGGACCCGATGTGATCAGTTCTATATTCTTCTATGTTTTGGTCCCGAGGGATAACCTTAATGTTAAAGGCCTCAAAGTCTTCAATAAGATCCCATACCCTATGACAATAGGACCTCATCCTTGGATTTTTGTAGTGGTAGTGCTTCTAACTTGTGTCACTACTAACTCAAAGTCCCCAAAGACTCTCAGTTGTTGTACACCCTCTTTGCATGCCAATGTCAAACCATGCACTAAAGCCTCATACTTTGCTTCATTTCTAGTGCAAGTGAAGTGGAAGTGAAACGCCTAGAGTATCTTCCTTCCGCTTGGTGAAGATAGGCATATTTTGGCTCCCGAGTCGCTTCCTACATTTGGCTCTATCGAAATTCGTAGTCCACATTTGGGAATCCCTCATGGGATTATTTTCACTTTTACTATCCTCCCTCGTAATCTTTGGGATGTTGGGATTCTCATCAAAGATCACATAAGTACCTAACCCAGTGGAATCAAAATTTCCAAAGGGGTCTCCAGTGACAGGTCAACCAAATAATTTCCACTTTGATGGTCACCATCATCTATATACGACTCTTCTTCTCGGTGATCATGGCATGCGAGGCCTCAAAACCTAAGGCTACTTGATTTGTAATATGTTCCTCGGTGAGGGGTTCTGATAGCACCTTCATTTTTTATCCATACTTATTCCATAGAATCATATGAGACCAATCAAGGGACATGTAGCCTCTAATTTTAGCCATGAAATCATGGGATAGACATAGTCCGAAGACTCGGAACATCGATTACCACTATATCCTATAGAATGGTTATGTTTGGGAAGAATAGAGCTATAATGGGAGACCTCTAATAACACCAATGGTTTGAATTGATTTCCCATCTAGTTGCATGAATCCTCTCCTTAGGGGCTCATATTTAATTCCCAAGGCATCTGCAATTTCTTTGGGCATAACCATAGTGCTTGCACCAGATTCTATCATGGATTTATGTAATAATTTTTACCAATTATCAGAGTCATGAAGAAGGGTTGGGGTCTTAGTTTACTTACCCCTTCTTTCTAGTTCATTAGCACTAAATCTATTTGAGCCTGAGTTGTTTTGAGTTTCTCTTTCCCCTTCCTGGTCATAGTTGGGCCACCACTAGATTTCAACACTTCTTGAAGCAATTCCTTTTGTTCCAGAATTCCCAAGATATCCCACAAGGATACATTGGTTGGTGCCCTTTTAAGTTATTCGACTACATTCATGGGCCTAAGTGGTTGCACTTTGGGGACTTGTTGGTATTTCACCCTCTTAGCCACTGGATGGAAGGTCCCTTGATTCTGAGTGGCTATTAGGGTTTCTTGTCTAGCTACGGGTGGAGGGATGGTGAATGTTGGAGGTTCTTTCCTTGCTCCATTAATTGTTGTAGGAGCAGGATCACAGCTTCCATCATTTTCCTCTTGGAGTGAGTGTTTTAGTTTAATTATACCGAATTCTTAGAAGTAGATACTTTGTTTGTGAATATGAATTCTTCTCTTTCAATCCAAGAGAAAATCACATGTTTAGGTGTAATCTTTTCTTATTATTCTAGGGACATCCCCAATTTTGCACAATAAAGGCCCACATTTTGAACTCCTGAGGACTAGTAAGGTTTGAAAGCATTGGCCTCATGGCCTTCTCTCACTCTTTTTTCTACTACCTTTTGTTGTAGATTCCCTTGGGGAAATATTTTGGCATATGAGGGGTATTACAAGGGAAGCACCAAGCATTGGGATCTTCCGCCAAATTATTTTTCCTAGAATCATCTCTCTCCCACTATTAGGTGGGAGGGTTTGGAGTGGTGTCGGTATTGGAAAAAATTTTGAGTAGACGGTTGTGACTACGGTGGTCTCAAGGAATTTTTATATTGCATAGGATAAGTGGGTCTACCCCCTTAATAGCCTTGATAATTCTTCTAGGGTACACACTTTGACTCCTCTTAAGATTAACTATCTCATTAGAGAAGTTCCTAAGTATGTTTTTACTTCCTCCATATCTGAAGAAGAAGAAAATGATGTTGCGGCAGGGGTGGTGGCTCCTAAGAGGATGGGTAGCTATATATGGATGCAAGATTTTGGGTAGAACTTGAGGTTTGTGCTTAAGGAAGGGGAGCCTTCTTGAGATACACTAGCGTGATACACTAGAAGTTTCCTAGCATCTATTAAGTTATTCTCATCTGGACTGTAATATCATATGATTATGGAAAAGAATCTCCTCCTAATAATGAATCATAATAGAGATATCCAAGTTTAAATACTTTAGATAAAATACAATAGCCATACCTATAGGTGGTCTGGCTAGAACTAGAATCCTTTTCCATGTCTTGTGGAATCTGGTATTGAAATCAGTCATGGGCTCTTGCGGAGATTTCTTGATATTGATAAGTTGTTACAGGAGAGAAGATATATCTCCCTTTTCACTGAATCTTCTAAAAAATACATTTCCCAATTGATCCCAAGTATCGAAGGAGTCAAAGACGTGTACCAATGTTGAGAGCTTTTCCCTTAAAGGAGGTAGCTAGTAATATTAAGGCAACATCTTTCTCTGTGATGTAATGTACCGTGCATATCTCTGTAATGTCTTGAAGATGTTCCTCTAGGGTATTGAAGTCTTCACCATTGAATTTAGGTAGTGCCTCTAACGTATTTTTTAGGATATGACTCCATGTTTTCTGGAGGTACTTTGGAAAGATGAGAGAAATTCCCGATTCTATGAGACAAACTATCTCGGAGGAGGTTGATGAGCCATTATGATAGGTCTGAGAAATCTAGTGGATTATAAGAAGGGCCTACCAGGAGGTGTTGAAAGAGTTTGGTTTGGAGGAGACGGAGATCTTTGAATCTATCTACCTCTTCTACTTCTTCCTAGGGATAACTATAGATATTCAAATATGCCTTCTTCTCTTATTCTCGACCTTGTTTGAATCCTTCTCATGAACTAGAGAGGATTAAACCACTAGTACTATTGAAACTAGTAGATATTTGGGATGGAGTCACCATATGTGTAGTTATAGAGCCTCCAAAGGCTAGAAATTTCTATGTCACACATCAAACCTAGCAACATTTGAAGTTTAAGCTTTCATTTTGGTCCCACCGGGCATGCTAAGAAAATTGTTGACGATTATCTTTGCAAATGAACCATCAAAGTTGTGGGAAATATTAGGGATGTGGGACTTGACCCCTAAGATAACCTCCATGTTTTATAGAAGTTAGCTCTTCTCTTATTTGGATTGAGATAAGGGTTAGAGAGAAAAAAACAATATGTAAATCCTATCTAAGGTGATGCACCAAATCTTTACTAAAAATCACAGAGATCGATATCGAAATAACTACTAGATTAGTCAAAGAGCATCAAACATGAACTATTTCAAGATATTTCATACCATCTAAGGTGAGATGAAACTAAAATATAATTACATGCACAATGAATAGATTTATGTAAAATATCTAAGGGCATGTAGCATGATAGATATTTAAACATTCATCAAGAACTGAATTAAAAGCAAATAGGAAGAAACAAAGGACACAGAGTATTGCAAACTTTTTAGTGCACAGAATAAGAACTCTTATTTATAGAGAAAATAGTACATAAGGCCAGAATGGCATAGATTACAGCATTTCCTTATAATAGAGCCTTACTAAGGCCAATGAACACAATAGACTAAACCTAAAATTCTCTTCTCTAGAGCTCTAGAACTTATTTTCCTCCCCTTATATGACACAAGAGTATTCTCTCTTATAAACCATGTGGCTCTTGCTCCAACGCACCTCTAATCAAGAATTGTGTCGTATGCATTTGGTTTCTACCTACACGATCTTCGTCCTTGGGAGTAAATCTCAACTGCATGCTTTGGGACCCGATATCGCATTCAATCTACCAAACCTCGAGCCCTCCGCTTCTTTAGTTGGTCCTTTCAACAATGGTAGCTTCCTTGTGTGACACATGGATACCTCGTGTGGTTCTGGGGATTCTCCTTTTCTCTCTCCTTTTAAAATTACATCTGGGAAATGCATATAGGCCTGCGTGTTCCTCCTCTTTTCCTTTGACTTTTGAGCCCACTTGGGTTATTTTGTTGCGCTTTAGCCACATGGTTGATTCTCGTTGCTCAAAGGCTCCCGATTCTTTGTGATTTATCCAAAATGTGCCAAAGGGACATGTGGATACCCTCCATGCTTATTTACATACTTAGGAAAAATTTAGTCCCAACAAAATACAAAATAATACTGAAAGGAAAATGGATCATGGTGACAAAAGTTAGAAAAAATGGAAGATCCCCAAAATAATGTAGAATTCATTCTACAGGAACCTCTATCATCTTTGGTTTTATTCTTCTCTCTTCTCTTCTATTTCTTTATGAGTTACCTTTTCTCCTTCCTCAATCACTCAACCCACCCTCGTACTACTTGTAGTTACTTTCATCTTCCCCACTATAGCACCTAAATTCCCCATCTATAGTGTTATCTCATTGCTCTTTCAGTAGTTTCTTTTTCTTCTCTCTAATCATGCATGGACCCTTCAAGGGCCTGATTTGATTATCATCATTCACCCATTCTTCCCCACTCTTATAGGAATGTATATATTTGGAACCTACCTAACTACTCCATATCGTGTAAAATTGGCACCATGTCCTTTTCCACAACTAACATTTTTACCATGAAAGGGATTCATTTGAAAAAATACCTCCTAATCTAGAAATGAAATGTGCTTCTACATAATCAAATGAATAAAAATTACATATCTATTTCAGCTAGGCACTTTTCAATGGTAGTTTGTATGCAATGGTCAACATCTCGGAGTTCATTTTGTATCTATTTTGTGAAAAATTTCTATCCTCTCACTTTTCCATTCATACTCTTTTTGTCTTCATACCTAAAACAATAATATTCCAAATGAGATAACCATGTAACTAGATTTTCAAGGAGCTTGCACCAAACATATCATGAATGTCTCCATATATATTTAACCTAGCTATTTTTTAGGAATTAACATGATGACCTCTTAATATTCCACAAAACAATTCATCTTATCTTGTAACAAACTT
Organism: Taxus wallichiana var. yunnanensis; assembly: GCA_018340775.1. Taxonomy (NCBI): domain Eukaryota; kingdom Viridiplantae; phylum Streptophyta; class Pinopsida; order Cupressales; family Taxaceae; genus Taxus; species Taxus wallichiana. Next base: position 1,012,132,932 of record CM031240.1, on the reverse strand, counting down.
TCCACACCATGTTTTCCTAGTGTTCATCTTAACATTTTTAGGTCCTGAAAACATAACCATTTTTAGTAGAAGTCCCCGGAATCACTCATCAAGACATGTTGTAGTTTAGAGTCCAGGATAAACACATACTCTTAAAATAGTGTGCAATTGATAAAATAGGTCTTAACATACATTAGTGCAACAACTACATAGCAAAAATAACTTAAAGAAAGATATAAAAAGAGACATAAACATGTAATAAATAGAGTGGATTTATATTATTGAATCAAAAACTTAGACATGAATTCGGAGTAGAATCAAGATCAACCCTCTCAAAAATGCACTTACATTGATTTATATATTTCCAAGTGATTGTTAGCTTAATAGTCCCTTCTTCTTCTATTTTGTATCAAAAATACTCTTCATATTCTCCACTTATGCTTAGAAAATGTTACATATATATACTTTGTCTTATCTATAATATGGACATACATTATGAATTACACAATATACAATAAAATCATAATACATTTGTGTCATATTTTTAATCCCTATACACTTCCAAAAAGATATATCAAAATAAGAAAAGATGAAACTCTAATAAGATGAAGGGGGATATCATGAAATAAAATACGAAATCAAAATCCTAAAGGGGGTGGGGCTAAAACCTTAATGATGAGGAATAAATCCTTTAGTTAGCATGATTGATAGAAAAAATGGTTTCACTAAAATGTAATCAAAATTAGGTTTTCTAATTAATACTATCAATCAAAATGTTTTTTATAATTTAGAACAATGAATAATATGAAACAAAATAAATACAACAGTCTTATATCATGTAAGGGTTGATATTCAATCATGTGAACTATAAAAGAGGTAGTGAAGTAGTTATAGTTAGCATTTGGAACATATTCACACCAAATTAGAATTCAATTATAGATAGTAATATTTCCTAAAAAATGAGTTGTGTAGAGATTCATAATGGCACACACAAAATTTATAGATCTATAATTGAGTTGAGGAGTAAAGTGGCCTACTAAGGACATAATCACCAAAGTGATCCTATCTCGAGACCAAGAATTGTGTTTTAGACACTCAAATTTGGCAATTTAACCTTTGACGTTTCTGATCTTGACATTGCACACTTGCATTTACAAATGCACTATCCTCACTCTTGCTTAGTGCACCCCGATAGATATTCAATTACTTTATTATATTTTCAAACTTCTATTTCATCACTTTTTAAATTTTAACTACATAAAACACATCTAGAAACATCCATCCTCAAACCATAAAGTTAAAACATGTTTTTCCCTCCCAGTCAAAATTACCATTTTTAGTCGATTTGTATAAATCTACAAGTCGACCCTACTATACGGTTTTGGACCGACATGATTTGGGTTAATTATTCCAATTTTATCACATTCTTGTGAGAAAATACATCCCATTGGTCTATATTTTATAATATAACAACCTTTGAAATCATATATAGCCAAGTAAATCATACCTCATTTAGGAGCATGCACTTTAAGAACGCCTCGTGTAAAAGCAAGCACAACAAGGCACTTGAAGCTCCCTAAAATATGAAATAGTCATGCACATTCATTAGGGAAGCACCATATATAGGTCTAAAGTTTCCTTCCAAGTATAGGATTCTCCATCTTCATTCTACAAGTCAAAAATGACCCTTCCCAAGTATTTGAGCAAGTGTGAAACTCAATCAAAACACTATCAAAGCACGGTTGTCAAGTTATGATTGCACAACGATATGTATCACACTCTATGAGAGAAACGTGATGTCAATGGTGCACAAGGGTTCCCACAACCCACATAAAAAATTAGTAACTCCTCCTTGCACTATAAGGGTTATATGGTTTGAGAAGAGTTTACAAAGCCATTATGAAGGTAAGCGAAGAAGACCGACACATAGCAACATTTATTTCTAGGTAGAAGAAGCACTCGGGAAGTTACAAACATAGATTCCAAAATTTCCAAGACCATACATAAGGGTTAGAACCATACGGATGCTTTTGACCTAGTTGTAGGGTTTAAACAATTTAGTTTCAAGAGATAGTTTCTATAATAAAGCATTTTCATTCTTAGATCAACTTGTTCTTTCATTTAAATAACTCAAAGTCTCCCAAATCCACACAAAATCAGTTAAGTTCAATTCTCCCTTGTATTTTTAGATCAATAGTCACTTTGAAAATAATTATTATGATTTATGCAATTGATTTTGGAAGTTAATTAAATTAGAATATCCACATGTTACATTATTTCATCCTTTTATGCATGTTAATTAGAAATACTCTAAAAAATTAAAATGGAATGAAATAGATTTGCAAAAAGTGAAATCAATTAGTGAACCCTAAATTTTCTAATCGAACATTATAGCCCTAACCCTAATGGCCTTAGAGTTTCATCTAGAATAGAGATCTAATTTATTGGCATCAATGGCTTATCATGTTGCTTATATTACATATGCATCCCATAAGCACTCTAACCCTATATTTATCCCAAACATATATGATGATTTAGATGATTTTGTATGGTTTCTCAATTTAGACATGAGGGATCATATAAGGATGATGTTTATGAGCCACAATGTTTTGTTGTTGATCTATTCTCTAGTACTATTATTACTCTTCACACTAGTGCTATCTAAGGTCATAGTTCTAATATTGATTCTGACAATCATACCCAAAACCTCCCTGAGGATGAGGAACAACATTTGAAACATTTCTTGTAAATACATCCTGATCACATTAATCTTCTTCTCCATGTTATAAGAGATCAACTCAAGCATACCTGTGTTGAAACATCCACTATACCCACTTTTTTTGCCTAACTCTTTTGGAGCACCTCACATTCCTATGTAAAATGTGTTTATGCCTATTCCTGTAGCCACTATTGCTACTACATCTCCTATCAATCATTGTATTATCTCGCATTCATATTCATCTAGCGCATAGGATCTTGAGTCCCTTGTTTATTCCTTACAAGCACAAATCTTAAAATTACAACAAGGTGTCTCTCATAATTCTAATGTTATGGAATACTTCTAAATTATTGCATAATCTACTTAAACCTGAAGTTATTGCATATTCTTTACCTATTGCTTTTGTTGTACCTAAGATTCCTATCTATAATGGCAAGGGTGGCCCCAAGAGCATCTTAGATCATTCCATGGTGTTTACATTGACTATGTATCTAATGATATCTTACTTACTGAGCTATTCCTAGGATCCCTAAGGACTTTACTTTGTAATATTTTTATGATCTCCCCACACATTCTATGTGCTCTTTCACTATAGTGGAAAATCAATTTTTGGCACAATTTTCAATCAACATTGTAGGAAATATATCTTATGCGAAAATGTAAAAACTTAAACAATGATTTGATGAGCATATCAATGATTATCTCTTGTGTTATCACACAATGTTTATTAAGATGAACAACGATGAACAACATCTTAGCTGAGAGTTAATTACAAGACCTCTTTGTTCAAAGTTTGTTTCCTCCATTGCAATAATTGGTCATGTTTGATAAGTTTTAATCTTTTGACCAACTATGTCATACACTAAAAGAGCGTAAAGTTAAGCTATTGTAAATGAACAAACTTAAATATGTTGTTAGCTCCCCTAATGCATCCAATGTCAAGTTTTAAAGAAAACCTCATTTAAAAGGAAAATATAATGATCATAAGGTTGCTTCTAAAGACACTGTCAACATTTTTGCTCAACATACTAAGCTATAATTACAACCTATAAGATGCCAATTTACATGGTTACCTTGTCCTCCATGCATGGTCTTAAAGAAAAATTTGGTTTGAAATCTTGTGTCTCTCCCTCCATTGTTTGAGGTTGATACGAGAAAGCCTCAAAGTAATATATTTAATGTTAATGCTTCTTTTGATTATCATATATGGATTAGTCACTCTACAAACAGATGTATTCAGTTACAACACATCATTCAAGATCTTATTGAATCCAATACAATTAAATGGGATGATCCTACGAATCTTCTAAACCTACTAATAAAAATTATGAGTTGAAAATATTCAATGATCCACATCCTAAGAATATTAATGACACGCCTACTTTGAAAGTTAACTACACTCATCGTGTGGTGCCACCATCACCCTCTTATGATCATCCACTTGATGCTATGATTGGAACTATTACTCACACATCATCTTCTACACCAATCATTTCTTTTGATGATTCTAATATAGATGACTCAGTTATTTCTAACACATTATCTATTCTAGTCTCTATTCATTATATTCCTATTCAGGGTGTCTTGTTTATCCCACATAGCAAATATAATTTTTTTGTATGGCCATTACTTCAATCTCTTGGCATTCCTTTTGAGATTCCTACACTTGATTTTGATCTACATCTTCGATGCATTACCCTACTAATAATCATTGGATCTATCACTACACACACTTCATTCTTTGTTTCTAAATTTTTGTTACTTAGTGCATTGCATCTAGTTTTCCCTTAACTACATGATCTTAGGCTTGTTCCATCCATTTTTCATTAGTTTATCAAGTTTATTAGACATAAGAAAGTTAGCACTATTTAAAGCATTCCTTTTTAGGATTTCTCTCCTAGCATACTTCATCCTTCTACAATTTCTAGTGCATCTATGGACATGTCTATTATTTCACACACCACTTCACATAGCACTAGTCCTCCTAGGTCTCATAATAGGATTTTGGTTGCACATACAGATTCACATAATTCTAGGTAAATGTAGGCCTTTATTTTCACATATTACACAACATATTTCTAGGTCATTTAGGTCTCCTCCTAGGACTTCTTTCATGCACATTGTCTTTGGTGATTCACATTATCATAGAACTTTACGCAGATCTTATAGCTTTCTACCTCATTCCATAATCTCTCAAAAGTCTTCTAAGATTTCTCCCTCTTCTAGTCCACCATGTGGGAATAACATGTCACATTATACTTAGTGCTTTACTATTTATGGCTCTCCTCACAAGCCTTTATCATCACATATCACCACTATGGACCCACTTGCGCTTGAGTCACATTTTATGAAACATTCGATGTTTGACCCTCTATCATCTTTGGTAGTTGATTTACCTCCTTGTAATATTCTCTTGGGTTAGCTCCCATGCCCCCCACCCCCTAATTCTTGATGACGCACTTAGTTTATCGGTTTAACTTGATTGTTGAGGGAGTGGTTCCACACTTGAACCTCAATTCCCACACACATATTTAGTGGTAATATTATTTCCCACCCTTTAGTTACATAATCTCTATTTATTCCCCTCCATGGGGAATTCTCATATCACCCTTCCTTCTCTTTGAAGAATATATTTTCATCTATGCCCTCGAGGAGGCCCTCAAAAACAAAAACAATCAAATATTTATAAAAATACAAATCATGACTTCCTTTAATAGCATACATTATTCACACTTTACATTATAGATGTTGTTTATTCGTTTAGTTTGATAGATAAATTTTCTTAATTACACACATGCATTCACATGGTACATTGAGCATGATGTAGGACATCCATAGAGTGATACACAATTATAGGTGTTGGCATGTGCTTTTCCCATACTACTAACCTCTAGGGGCATCTATTTTTATACACTACATTTAAGTGTTATATTTCCATTTTAGTTCCTTTGCTTCGTTATTATGTTTGGCTACACACACACACACACAAATTACATAATTTTTATCTTTCACACTAACAGACTAACACATGTGTTTTGTGCAACACTTACAATTATTGCTAACTCTTTTTATATCATATGATCCTCATTAGTCATATTTGGATACACTTGATTTTTGTGCATGATTGTTAGTTGTGTGTGTGTGCATGATTTTTTTCTACTCTAATTGTGACCTAAAGGCCTTGATTTTCTTATGACACCATGTGTGTCCCATGTTTGTGATATAATTTCTTGTGTGTGGTTATGTATTTCTTGTTTGCAGCTCATGGGCCTTGATTGTCTTGTGACATTATGGGTGTCTCATGTTTGTAGGCATTTTTTCCTTTTGTGTGACATTGTTTTCCGTTTTTTCACTTTTTTTTGACATTATAAACACTTGTCTTGTACTAACACATCATTTTCTATTGTTTTTTGTTATGTTGACATTTCTCTTATTATCATGCTTATTTTTGTGTTTCTCTTGTCTTGTGCCATGGTTTCTACCATGCACATCCCCCTCGCATGTACAGCTATTCTTGGTGGCCACCACATCGGTCATTTCGGGGTTATATACATTTTTAAATATATTTAGCTATGAGTGTACATCTTTTATTTTGAGCCACATGCTCAAATTATTCATCACACATGCCTCAAAAGAGGGGGAAAACATATGGAGTTCATCCTACATTTCTAGTAGAGACATGCATATCTTTGGGTATAGACATATGCGAGGGTAAAAATACCTTATAATTAGACCCAAGCACGGAATTCAAAAAAACTATAGGATTCAAGACCATACATCTTGGTCGGGACCATATGGATGGTTCTGACCCTATCATATGATTTTTACCTAGGGCATTTTCTCCATATATTTCAACATTCTTAGTTTGTTCATCACTATGATAACATTTGTATATGATTTTATACTCGATTTGGCATAGATTTGGGGGAACAAGTATTTCACTCTCTTTTTCTCCATGGTACTCAGTTTCATCTTTATTTTTGGGCACATTAGGGGCATGGGTCTCCTTTCTCCACTCAAATTTCAACATGCAATCAGTTTTATTGAGTTTCTACTTAATTATGCAGCATATGGGAAGAGTATGGGGAACTTATTTATCTTTTCTATTGTGTGTTCTAATTTACAAAATTGGGCTTATATATGTCTACAATGGTATGGTCTATGGTATTATAGAAGGTATTAAAGTGGCTAATTTATTCGCAGAAAAAAATTCCTATCCTCTTTACACTTAAGGGGAAGATATCATATTTGTTGAATGACTTTGATACATTGTCTCCCTCATCGGCTAGGTGCTTTGGCTCATTTTTGTGGTTCTATTTGGCATTAATTTCTTGGGTTTTTATATATAACACATCGACCTCTCCTCAAGACAAAATGGGGACTGATCACCCCCAATTATTCATCAAAGTTCAATAAATCTAGAATCTCCAAAGCACAAGAATATGAGCACATTCCCTCTGCAAAAAAAAAAAACATGTGTATTCCTTCCATTTTTTGCACCTCTTTTTACATTTCTTGTTGCAAAATTCTTTACAAATACTTTCATTACATGGTGACTTAAATTTTAGTTTCTTATCTTGGTCATTGACTACATCATGTGTTGCAAGTTTCATGTTGGAAAGTGCCAAAACCAACACAATGAGATATTGCAAAACAAATTTATTGCGATCAAAGACGAAGTGTGTCTACACACTTGGGTATCTTTTCCTTTAAGCATTTAATTTCATTTTGTACTTAAAGGGGGAAATTTAGACACTCAAATTTAGAAATCTATCCTTTGACATTGTTGATCTTGACATTACACACTTGCATATACAAATGCACTCTCCTCACTCTTGCTTAACACACCTTGATATCTCTTCGATTACTTTATTATCTTTACACACCTCTCTATCATCATTTTATAAATTTTAATTACATAAAACACATCTAGAAAGATCCATCCTTCAACCCATAAAGTCAAAACATGTTTTTCCTTCTATAGGCACTAAATCATGCACTTTGGGTACATTTCTAGGTCCTAGTCACATACCACTATTCATATGATTCCTAAGTGAGAAAAGTACTAATTGACCATTGTCTTTGGTCTCTTTTCTTTCTTTTTGGTTTCCTTCTTGGCATTACACACCCTATTTCCTAGTCTGACTTTCGATACTTCAAATTTTCTCGACTTTAGACACCAACACCCACCAAGATTCCAGAGCTCAGTGCCCCCGTCCTCTCTAATCATCCCCGACCTCTTTATATATTGCTCGCATATTTTGGGTCCTTTCTAGTTGTTGGGCATATTGTTTTCTTATGGGTCGGCCTTTTAGTGGTTAATTATGAAATTCAAAAAAGGGAATCATATAAATACAAAGTTATGTGACCATAATAAAGGACTAAGCTCTAAGCATCTACTACTATCACCTAAGGTTGCATCCAAAGGCATTTCAAAAAGTATCAAAGCATCCATCTAGCTATCATTCAAGGGACAAGGGACTACATTCTTTTGCATACACTTTATAGGAGGGTAATTTCATTTTTCCATGCACACATCTACTTACATTTTCTACATCTAGCTATTGCTCGTTATTCACTGCATCTTGCACAAGAGCCACATAGGGCACGATTCTACACACACGTAACTACACTAAGTCATGAAATGTAGTACATCGACTAGATTGTAAGTTCACTCAGTCAAGTGACCATCGGGGTCAATCTAACTCCCCATCTACATCTTTTTTTATTTTTAGGATTTAATGTGTTTTGGGTTTTTACAGTGCTCCTTCTATTTGTAAGTTACAGTAATCTTGTGGAATTAGTGAAACATACATGTGATCAATAGTGAAGGGCATCGACATAGAAGCGACACTATAAAAATCATTTTTGAGGTTATGAGTAGTCACGGGTGCCCATCAGTGGTCTACAATGCTTAGGTACCCCAGTCTAGCCTATTTTGATAGTTCTACATTTTCCTGGGCTCGTTTGTGATAGTCTTCCTTCCTATTCCATCATTTTTCTAGCTCGGCACAACTTCAACATTATTTTGAAATAAACTAATTAATTTATCCCTTCCCTTGCACTTAGGGTTTTAAATTTAATTAGTTATTGCTTAGGTCAAATCAGTACTTTATTTCATTATCATTGCATTATTACTCTGCAATTAGGATTTCATAAAAACAAAACAAAAATTTAAATCACCTTTTGATAAAAATCTCCATTTTTGATCGGTTTGTATAAATCTAAAAGTCAAACCTACTATATAGTTTTATACCAACAAGATTTGAGCTAATTATTCTAATTCTATCACATTTTATGAGAAAATACATCCCCTTGGTCATTCTTTCATGATAACAAATTTTGGAAACATATATAGGTAAGTCAATCATACCTCATTCAAGGACCTCACACTTTAAGAACTCCTCATGTAAAAGAAAGCACAAAAGTCACTCCAAGCTCCCTAAAATGTGAAATAAATCATGCACATCAATTAAGGGAGCACCCTTTACATGTCTAAAGTATCCTTCTAGGTCTAGGAGTTTCCATCTTATTTATGCAAGTAAACAAAGTCACCCTTCCCAAGTATTTGAGAAAGTGTTAAACTCAAGCAAAGCATGGTTGTCAATTTTTATTGCACTACAGTAGGTATCACAAGCTAGGAGAATTACATGTGTTTTGATTCCTCTTCAAAGTAGTGGTGATGTTGGCAATGCACAGGGGTGCCCACAACCCACCTAACTTTTTTTGCAAGAAATCGTTTGTGCACTACAAATGTTCTAGGCTTTGAGAAAATTTACAAATCCATTCTCAAGGTGAGCAAAAAGATAGAAACATAATGACATTAATTTCTTGGTAAGTGGAGCACTTAGGAAGTTATAGACCCAAATTCCAAGCAGGTCTAAGACCATACAAAAGGGTCAAAACCATAAATATGCTCTTAACTTGGTTGTACTATTTTTACAAGTTCAATTTTGGATGCCTATTTCTGTAATAAAGCATTTTCAATCTCAAATCAACTTGTTCCTACATTCAAATAACACAGAGTCTCCCAAATCCACATAGAATCATCTAAGTACAATTCTCCCTTCTATTGTTTACATTTGTTAGATCAATAGTCACTTTTAAAAGCATTATTCTAATTTTTGAAATTAATGTTAGAAGTTAATTAAATCGAATATCCACCTGTTGCATTATTTCATCATTTTTATGTATGTTAATTAGAAATACTCTAAAATCTTAAAAGGGAATGAAATAGATTCACAAAAAAATAAAATTATGTGTCTTCTAGGGTGGTTCCACAATCCAATTTTAGAGAATTATACATTTATATCTTTAGGTATGCAATTTATAACTATAATTTGGTGATAAAGATAATGTGCCTATAAAGTATTCTCTTTTTCTTAAAACCCTAGATCCTCACTTTATAATTGTTGGTCCGAAAATATATCAATTAGGTAGGTCGTGGGTAAACAGGCCAACAGTGTGCAGGGAATAGCCCCTCTTGGAGACAACAAAGCGAAACTGGTTTATTGTTAATCTATCAAGCAGAATCTATGCAAATCTACACTATTCTAACTTTAGGGGGTTTGGGATCTCATCCCAGTAGAGGTAGTTCCAACTACGAACAAAAAGGTAGGAGGGAAGGAATGGAGGAGGGTAGATTTGAAGGAAGAAAAGAAAAGAATTCCAAGATGGAAAGGTCAGAAGGTTTATGCTTTGGGCTGGTAGTAAATAGATCCAAACTTACTTGCATAAATAATTAAAGCAATACTAATGAACATATGACAATAATAGGAATGAATCCAATAGAATAAAAACATAGATCTAACTTAAGAAAGATCTGATGCAAATAACACATACATTAAGCACAAAATCTGAACATATGTATCATTATTTCTTCTATTACAAGAAAATACAAAGTCTTTCTCTCCTCACTTCTCTTTTCATACAAAAATGTCCAACATGAATACAACAAGTATTCAAGTATTTATAGAAGGAGAAGAGGAAAGAAGACAAAAGCAAACCAACTACTTACAAAATATCTTACAAGATATTTACAAAAGATCTAAAATATCTAAAAAGTCAACAGTTGACTTGGGCAAGTTTTGGATGACAACATCCCATGGTGCAACATGGATGAGGTCATCATGTATGCCAACATGCTTTTTAAACATTTTACAAAAATGATCAATGCATACACGAGAGGAGAAACTACTCCTCATCATCCCTCTGTTCAAACTTGGTGTCTTACTTTTGATCAGGAGAGTCGATGTGACACTGTGCTCGATATTCCACAAACTTGTTGATCATTGCTTGAAGTTGATCATGGTTAGGACCATTAAAATGGTTGTGAATGACTTCACAAGTTTCTTTCTCGTTCTTGAGCTTGTCAGGTAACGCGGCAAAATTTCACATGCATCGATTAAAAAGCCAATGAAATCGCGGCAAGCCAAGAGGTTATTGATTGACTCTCGGTTGAAAGTGACCTCTGGTGCCAAACCTTGAGTGACGATAGCCTTGAAGCATTGGAATGTATCATCTACTTCCCTCAAGTTATATGATTCATTGAGCATCCCTGGAGACATTTTTGTAACTGTCTACTCCATGTTGTATCGTGCGTCCAGGGCTTCATCTTTGATTTTATCAATTCTCTCTAGGATATATTCCATTTGATCAACCCGGTAATCTAATGCAATGAGAGCTTTATTATGTGCACGTGGGTGATCAATAACATTGACCTTCAATAGGTCGTCAGCTGAGCAGTTAACCATTGTTTGGAACATTTCATGCTGCAACCTAGCGTTATCCAACTCTTCAATAGGGCACTTCACTACGCTCAGAGCTCCTTATTTGCTTGAGTTATATCCTGATAGAGCAATGTGAATTTCCCAATCATTTCTTCACTATCTCTAGAGGATCCACTCAATCCAAGATGATATTGTTATGCCTTGTTCACCAATCTTAACATATTCATTTATTTTATCCTGACTGAGAACTTGAATGGGTTTGGCGGCAGTCACAGGAGGAGCGTTGCCCATTTTCTGTAATGCTTGGAGGAGATGTTTGTTTTGTTCTTTGAGTATCATTTTCTCCTCTTTTGCCTCTTGGAGCTTCTTGCAAAGAGCATCCATGACAGACAAGGCTTCTCCTTGTAGGCTTTCAGATGAGGTCCCCATTGTGACTTGAGTCACCGTGAAGTCTGTGGGAGACAGATCTTCTTTTCTCTTGGTGGGATCCGGGTAAGCTATCTCCATGACTCTCTCTCCCGAAGTGCTTTTAGAAAAGTGAGTTATCACTTTCTACTTCTTGGTTCCCTTCTTCAGAATAACAAAGAAATCCATGGCCGCAATGGGAACTTTTCTCTTATGTTGGCTCAGATGGTCAGAAATCCAACTAGGACTTATGGGAGTAGGAACGGAGGGAGAAGAAGAAATGGGAGTTAGAGGGGGAGCAATTACAGAGGCCTCAGGGAAGTGTGTTGAAACACTCAGTGGTGGCATTGATAAGGAGTCCAACGCACCGATGCTTGTGGGGCCTGGAGTTACTAACGGGGAGGAGAAGGATGTGGAAATGGAAGGGATCATCATTAGGATTGAGGAAACATTGGGTGACAGATCCGCAAGAGAGGAGAAGATGGAAGAGGTGGGAGATGGAAGGGAGGAAGGGAGAGGAGAAGACACATCCATAGGGATAGATGCTTGAATGACAGGAGGAGGAGAAGAAATGGAAGAAGGAACGCTGGGTACCTCAGTAGTTGCAGTTGTGATAACATCTTGGTGGATGTATCCATTGAAACATCTATTGTTTCTTCTTTACCTGGAGACACCAGGTTGACTACTTACTTCTCAGAAGTAGGAGGAAGGCCTTTGGGAGTTTCTTGTCTACTTGGTTCACCCTCCTTGTCCTTTCCTTTTCCTTTCAGCACATGGGTCGATCTTGGAAGTGCTCTGTCTTAAGGATAAGATGTGAAGTCAACCCCGAGGTATGTGAGGCCATTCTGATTATACCAATGTTCAGTGCTTTGTAATGTAGGTTTAACCCTTTCTTATCTGGTCTTTGGTGCTTTTTCTCTGTCGATCTCTGCGAATGGCCAGTTGTCCCCATCTATGTCAATGTAAACCTGATCAATTTCTTGATCAGTCTCTTTGAATTTCTTTGGGACAATGGCAACGCCATAGTGGATGATCTCTTCTAGAGCCAACCAGAGGAGTGATCCTTTCACCTGATGTCTATCTCATGAGTTAGGTCTATCCAAATGTCCTCGATCTCGGGAACATGGATGGGATCAATTTTTTCCTTTGGGAGGTAACTCCGGCAGTCGAAGGTCGGCCTTGCTGGGAATTTGTGCTTCAAATTCAATAGCTCTAACTCAACATACATCTCCCATGCTTTAGCAAGTGTAGGGCAGGTGTATCGGCCAACTGTAAGGGGGAATGGAGTTCCTCCTTTCTTTCTCTTCATACACTTTTCATGATAAGTGATTAACTGCCTTGATAATTCTAGGAGGACCAGCTTTGGGCCCGCAAACCTTGGCAGCTTTGTTGGTTCTCCCTCAAAATTCACAGCTCTGAGGTATGTGAATGTGGGGAATTGTGTGAACAACGCTCCCCATTTCTTCGTAGCAGCAATCACACTCAGGCTGGTTCGACTGTGTCTCATGTTTGGTCTCAACAAATAGAATACCTCATAGAAGAAGGCATCATTTATTTTGGAGAATTGGGAGATGCTAGCTTCGAGCCTTAGCTCTGGGTAGAACTCGTATATCTTGACTTGGGGCCATACCCCATTTCGAGCTAACCCTACAAAATCCCTTTTTGACGCAGTAGCATATACAACGTAGGAATTCATGTAGAACTTCCCAGTTGTTAGAACTTGTTGAAGCTACTGCGCAAGATGGTGTCACCGATGATTTCACCCCAGCCAAAGCGTTGATCAGGTGCATTCTTGTTCATGTTCTCCAGGTATCTCAACGCATCCATTTATGGAAATGATGGGCATCAGGGAGCCCGAATACTCTACTCAAGAATGTGATTGTATCACTCAATTCTTCATTAAAATCACTTCGGTGGATGGTTTGTGGCCATCTGGACACTAGCTTCTTGTTCTTCAGATAGAGTTCATTCATCATCTGCATGCATTGATCTTCATTATCATCCCATGCTTTCTTGTAGTCTTCAATACTTATCTCCACATATTTCCTATGATGAGGAATGCCCAGGATCATCTCAAAGTGACGAGCTATGAGGTTTATGATTGTCTGTTGTTCTTTATTTTTGACACATCTAGTGTCCTTGTTATAGCATCGAGCAACCAACATGATAAACTCATTATTTACGGCACTCACTGGAAGCCCAGCTGCAAAGTGCAATCCACTGCCTACTAATTTGTTCATCCATGGGCCACTGCTTGCCTGGGTGGTCCTTGCCTAGAAATCATCCATGTCAATATGACCCAGCTCAGAGTCTCTGATGTCAAGGTCACTCTCTGCATATGAGTCAAGCATTCTGACTCTCTGGTACTTGTACTTCATTTCTTGCTCTGATTGTTTAGCTTTAGCTTTAGCTGGTTTCTTGCTTGATGAAGACATATGTGAGCTTGAGGACGGATGTTGTTGTTCTATAAGAAGAATCAAGAAGGTCCAACACAAAAGGGCCATGTCAACATCATGTTATCCATAATGGAAGTTTGAAGAATGACATAACACTTTAGAATGTGTGAGAAAACAGTTAGGTTTAGCTTGCAGAAGGAAGAACGAACAACTTTAAGCCTTAGGGCGCAAGGCACAAGCTTACAAAAGATGGGCTACAGGAGCTTAAAATTGATAGGCACACTTTCTAGGATGTCATCATGTAAATTCTTGTGCTAAGCATTCAAGAAAGTGTCAACATGAGGAAAATTACACTTGGCGTTGACCTAGAAAAAGTTGTGCCAAGTTAGAAAGGGTGCAATCAAGAAAGTGTCAACATGATGAAAGTTGCACCAAGTTGGAAAGGGCATGGTTTTAGAAGGTGTTACATGAAAATTTCAGCACCAAAGGGAGAAGCACAGGGCATGGATTTGTAGCATACAACATGGCATGTTGATGTTATGGAAGTTGCGCCTGCGCCTTACAAAATCTACTAAGTGCTCTTTTGGCTAGGTGTGAAAAAGGTTATGTTGCAAGAGGGTAAAGTGCGCCAAGGTGCAACTTTGGAAGAGGTTGCAGGGAAAAATAGTGTGCCCTATTTGTTTGGCACATTTTCCAAATGTGTAACATCTCTGGAAATTACGCCAAAGGATAACAGTTAACAGTTTGCTTGTAAATTTATTTTTATCACTTTCTTTATTTGGATTTGGATTTGGATTGCAAGAAAGAGACGTTTGTTGGCAAGGCAGCAAGCAAATACAAATGGGTTTTTTGGTTCACTTCAGTGGTGGAGCCCTTCCGATTTGTAGATCTAGAAGGAGAGGGAAAGAGGGTTTCAGCTGGGAAGTTGTGGACTTTGAATGTGTTCTTTAAATTTTATTTATTTAATACAAGGCCTAACATTCAACACAACAACATGAAAACCACAAATGGGAGAGGAGCCACTCACCCGGATTTATAAAAGATGAAGAAAAACGTGGGGTCCACAGCTCGAAAACAAAGACGTGAGGGCTGACAAGGATGGCTGACATGTGCAAAGAGAATAACTTTCACAATTTTCAATTCATGAAAATGACATGTGGCAGGTTTATATTTATAGAAAAATTTGCATTTATTACCTCACCAACCACTTTGGTACGCTTTTCAGAGCGTCAACACGAGGAAAAATGTGCCTTAGCGCAATTTTATTGACGTTAACACAACATTTTCATGATGTTGGCATAAAATTTTCAGCGCCAAAGGATAAAGGGGCGTGAATTTTGGGGTGTCGACACGAATGAAATGGCACCCAGTTCAAAGAGGGCACAGTTTTGAGAATGTCAACACACCATTTTCTGTGTCGAAGGATGTTTTAATGGGGGCACAAATTTCCGATGTCGACATGTGAATAATTGTGCCTAGTTCAAAGGGGCACAACTTTGATCATGTTGACATGACAATTCTTGCGCCGAAGGAAGTAGCTAAAAATGGCTAAGTCCCCATAATGAATGGGACTTGATTTTGAAAGGGAGAATGGGACTTCGTTTAGGGGTAAAAATAGAATTTTTGGTATAGTTACCTGTGAATTTCCCATGTCAATTTCGTAGGATAACAATAACCAAAAATGGGTTAGTACTAATTTGAGTCAAAATGCATCAACACCCCTTTGGTGATGAGTGTTTCCTATATGACATTGCTCTAAAGAGGCATAAAACTCATGTAGTTCTCCCTCCTAGTAGGCATGTGTGAACATGTGAAAATGATGCAAATCTACATGACATTCCATAAATCAAATGGCATAAGTTGTGATATGATACTTCTAATTTAACAAATAAAGTTGATTAGCCTTGAAAGTAAATTTATAAATGTTCTTAAGATATTAGCTATTGAAAAGATATCTCCAAATGAGTTCCTTGTAAAAACGGTTTTAGGTGAATTGATTATTTTGTGATCAATATTCAAATTTGGAACCTTTTGGCACATAACTGACATAAATTCAAGTTCAAAAGCACAAAAAGGATGACCTAAAGATATTTTTCTTATACAAGTCAAAATGAATGCATGATATTATTTCAGCCTAAGATAGTATCATTGATTGATTCTTTATAAGATGAGTGAGACATTGTAATATGACATAGATAATCAAATCCACAAGGTGGTGATCCCTAAAAACACGTATAGTAGAATAATGAAGACTACGAGACTCAGTTTAGAAGCTATTGTGGAAGAATTAAATATTCAAAGAGAGGTGTAAACATGTCAAATAATCATTTTATTTGGGTTAATAAACCATATGAAAAAATTACTCAAAATCCATTACAAAAACGGCCTATGCCATCTTTAGGTATCTATAAAGGTGTGTTTCAATTTTCTATATATGTAGATTTTTGTGGAGGCATCTTATTTCCTTACTTAATGTTCTTATGTGGTCCTATGAGGTTGTTTATTATCCACAACTTAATATAATTATAATTTCTAGTCATTACGAATGTATTTCATGTATGTTTCAACATTATATATTAGTGTTCTTTGGGGTAACCATCATAGTTGTTACTACAATGAGCTTGTATGATTTGATTTCTTGTATAAGAAATAGAAAAAAAAATCATAATTTTCTAAAGGCATAATTTCAAGTCACCTAGATCTAGGTTATATGTGTTTCATGCCCTTTTATGCATATATTTTCATGTGACCATCATTGTACTCTATCACCATGTCCTTTTTGGACAGATTTTGTAATCAATGAAGAAGGATGGATTTTAATTTTGAAAATGCCCATAATAATATATTCCATATTTATATGTGTGTGTGTGTGTGTGTGTGTGTGTGTGTGTGTGTGTGTGTGTGTGTGTGTGTGTGTTTTTTTGGTATGACTATGTTATCATCTTTTGTGGTGGTGGTATTGATCCAAGATATAAGAGAGGCAATATTTGTGAATTGCTCAGTGTATTTTCTAATTGTGTGACATGTTTTTAGATTGTTGTGATATATTATTTATATCTTCTCACCCTTCTGATTTTTTTTTTGGTTTGGCATGACCATCCTATTGCATCCTGTGATTTCATTTTTGTTAAAATTCCAATAGAAATTAATTTACTAATCACTCACATTTGATGGTTTTGCATTCAATATTCTCTGATGTTATTTTGTAGTGGTGGCCTATATGTTTGTAAGTCTAGATTTTTCAATGATGTTATCATGAATATGATGCTTCTTCACATTGAAATTTTTATCTTTAAGGTTCATTTGTGTGTGTTTTGATACTTTTTAGTTTAGATTTGGTTGCAAGACAATGATATTATGTGTAACTATGTGTCATGTTATATTTTTATGTAACATTTTATAATTTTTATATTTGATAGAAATGTGATATTTTGTGATGTGTATCTATTTGGTTTTGGCATGTATATGTGTATTGTCATAAGAGATATAAGTGTGTTGTAATTATGATGGGTACTTATGCATATTGTCTCCTAATAATTGTGGAGGTGATATTTTGGTGATTATGAAAGGGATGATATTAACAACATGGATTGTAGTCATTTTTTTTTCTTATAGAATTCTTATACATCACTTATGAGAATTAGTATTGGTAGGAGTGGATTAGTCACCCATTTTTATACACATTGTATATTTTCTTAGGTATAATACGATGGAGATTTTTCATTTTTACTACAGAAATAGGAATTAATTTTTATCAAACAATGTTGTTGGAGATATTTTTCCCATGTAAAGATATATTAGTGATACAAAATTTTGGTTTTTTTACTATTTTAATATATTAAATAATAAAGATTATTTAGAACTAAGATAAATAGTGCTAACAGACCTAAAATATGATAATATAATATCCCCACATTCATGACTCTTTATATTTATAATAAGTGTGTGAAACACCTTATGCATTAAGACATTTGGATTATGTGTTTTTATTGGTAAACAAGGGTTAAAGGGTCATTTTCCCTTTGGTTTTATTTTCAATTACCAGATAAAAAACCATCCTAGGACACAACCAGGGGCCCTAGATCCTTAATTCCTCGGTGGGATATAAACCTTGGTGGCTAGGAAACACTCAAATGACCCACCAATTCACCCCCACCTCATAGGCCAAAAATTTGGATGGAAAACACTTTTATTATACTAGATCTATGAACTAGATTGATGGAGGAGCACTTTCTCTAAGTGGGACATGAGGGTGGGCTTGGGTCCTTAATGTCCGCTGAGTGATCCACATTCAAATTGCCCCGCTATGTTTCGCTTGGTCCATATGGATAAGTTTGACCCCTACCTCAAGGTGTCCCCATGACCACTTATTGAAAGTGTCGATGGACTCGATGGGAATGGAACTTTTGTTGATGATTACAAACTACTTATAACTCACCAATAGCCCAAGACCTTGAGTCCGACATTTGGATTATGTGTTGATTTGGACATTATTGATACATTTATTTTGGATGTGTGTGATAATGTTATCTCTAACTTGTGGTAGGTTTACATTGGAGGCACTCTATGGTTCTGCACTCTACTTTAACATGGAAATATATACTTTATTTAATAGTTAGTTTATTTAATTTATCGATGTATTTCATAATGGGACTCTATTTGACCATGATATTTTTGTACATATTTTATGGAAGCTATATGCTAAAATGGATTTCTAATATTGATCCAAAAATGGATCTAGTACCCAATTATATGTATTCTCTTTTTGAAACTTACAAATCATACCTCTCAGCATGTTCATTGATCTAGAAATGGTTAATTCGGGTTGACGGTGATCTAGACACCTTCAAATGAAGAAATATGTCATTTATTGTTTTTCTTGTGTATTAATTGTGTGATAGTTGTAGAACCACCTCGACGGTTATAGAACCATTGCGATGGTTTTAGAACTAATGCTCTTTAAAAATTAGTGGTTGCTATATCACCTCATGTAAGCACTTCGGAGGTCGCATAAGCACCGGTAGTCACATAACCACCATGGTGGTTGCGTAACCACCTCTATAGATAGCGGAAATTCCATCTTCGATGATGCCAAAATGGGAATCTAAATAGTTGAAAATGTTTGGACTTCCCAAACCAGTTCATTTCTCATCTCCTTTCATCCTTGGGTAGAGAAACTATAAATGTAAGCACATTTACTCATCTAAGCAAGTGGTTTTGAGTGAATTCAAGTGTGAGAAAAGGAGAAAATCTGAATTATTCTTGTTTTGTTCATAGATAGTTGAGTTCTTTCTTATTGAGGATTGTAAGAAAGTAATGAAAAGTAGAGGGAGATTGAATCCTTTTTAAAGGCCATATTTTGGTAGTGAACTTGTGTTGTATTAGAGATTTACATAGTGAAGGGAATTAATTACTTACCCATATGGAGTTTTTCCCAAATTAGGTTTCTCCAAGATAAAATTCTTGTCTTTGTATCTTTCATCTCTCAATTTCAGTATAGTGTGAATGGTTTTTGCATAACATATTACATAATAAGAATATTAGTTTTTTTTTTTCATCCATTATGACTAAATTAGGATTTTTTTATTGTATAAAAGAGGCGGTTTACGGATCAAATTTGAGCTAGGTAGTTATCACACATGACATATATATAGAAGCAATTTCAAGGTAGTAATATGTTTTATCTCTCTCTCTCTCTCTCTCTCTCTCTCTCTCTCTCTCTCTCTCTCTCTCTCTCTCTCTCTCTCTCTCTCTAAGTTTATTTTTTATATGTATATTTTATGTTTTTTATTTCATAATGTGATCAACAACATGTGTGCACTTGTATGCCACTAAATGTGTTATGGATGAACCTAACTAGCTCTTGTACCTAATGTCAAGGAAGCTCTACATACTTGTACCATATTGAATTATAGTATGTGGCTCTCCAATTTAGGAGGTAGTGAAAATTGATTTATATAACCCCATTGATGGGTCATCACACCTACACACTTGCTTAGTTAGATTAGGGCTTAATTAAGCTTTCTCCATTATGATATTATTTTTGGTAAATTCCTTTAAGGCATAGGTATATATGTTGGGAAATAAATGTGGTAAATATTTTCAAATCATAATGTGAAATGAAAATGAATGTGATCACTTTTTAGGTGGTGATTTAGTAGTCACTAAATCACAATGTTGAGTCAATATTTAGTCTCGGTCTCATACTACTTACTATTCATATGGTTTTGAGTGAAGAAACTACTCATTAACCCATGTCCTTTGGCCATTTTACTTTTATTTATGTCATCACTTATAATCCTCTGACCATACTTGACTAATGCACCTAAAATTTACCAAGTATGACCCTAGGTGCACAAGCACATCACTCAGCCTAGACTAAGTGCTCACCCAAAGTGCGCAAAGGTACCAGGCCCCTCTTTAGGGTTGTTATTATAGGATGTTAGCATGATGAAGACTTAATGCATTCATATCCATAATTAATACATCATTCTAAAGTGCATGTTCGATCCGGATCTAAAGAATAACAAACTTAAATGATAACCATGATGAAATCAATTATACTCATGATTAATACTCTGATTCATCCAATACACTCCATTACATTAAACATGATAAATACACAAAATCTCATTACAATAGATAACACCATAGTTTATGTGTGCATCATATTTGGCAACATAACCTCACAATAATTCATTTCTCACATACCACTACTACTATACTACAATTCATTACATATTTATAAGGGTGGTGACTTGCCTTCACCATTTATCTAATCCCAAAATGGGTCAGTATGCTAAGAATATCCATGTGCCTTTACAATAATAGGCTCACATGCAAGAATGCTAACAATAGACCTCTCACGCTTAATCGACAATAGCAACTCTATTCTTAGCCCACATTCATGCCAAGCACTTCATAGCCACTCTTCTAAAAATAGTTGATGCATGTCACGCAATTCTTTTCCCATTTGTGTGCTCCACATGCCATCTTCAAAAATAGATCATAATCATGAAAACGGCTAAGTCCCAAATTTGTCTCTGTCCTCCATGTGATTCCTTCCCGATCCTCCTACAACTTTGAATGTGCTCTACTCTTCTGCATGAATATTTTGTATGCTTTCTACTAAGTGTTATACATTTTCTGCTCAACATTACCCCACATTAAATTCATTACCGCCCTAGCAATGGTTACCTCTTGAATGTTCAAAGAATGAGAAAGAATATAAATGGAAGATAGTAAAGAATTTTCTATACAAAAGAATGATTTACTCAACAGAATATCCTCTGCTTCAACTGGAAGAATGAGTTTTGGATATTCTTCCTTTATTTCTATCTCTAATTTCTACCATTCACTTAGTATGCCTCTATTTTTCTAGAATATCTACCGCAATAGACTTCAACTCATCTTGGGTAATTTCTCCCTTTTCATTCTACAAAACTAGAACAATTTTTGACATTGCAGGCATTCTTCCTTCTATCAGATCCATCTTCTATGTTATAATCTTCCCCAACTCATCTAACCTTTCCTTATGGGGTTCTTGAGCTATTGGAAGGTCCTCGCATTTTTTTACCAATGTCAACCTCTCTACGTGACCCAGTGTGTCTCATCCTTCATCACTTTTAGGAATTCATTTTCCTCTACCATGGTCCTTATCCTGATGACCACCTCCAGAGTTGTGCAAATATTCAATGCTTGGTCTACTTTCCTCATCTCCTCCTATAAGGTTTGGAGCAATGCCTCATAAGATGCAATCTTCCTCATCACCGAAGCCTTTTCTTGCTTTGCTTCTTGCTCAGGATCTTTTAGTGTTGACATGTGCATAGGTCCATCCTCAAGCACCAAATCCACCAAGGTACATACATAATGCATTGCCGAAGGAAATTTTTCAGGTACCTTGGACTCCAAATGTGGTCTTTCTTTCAGGACATGGTCTCCAATTTCCTCTGCCATGCTTAATGAAAGCATTGTTATTCTTCTACTCTAAGTCCTTCTCTTATCATAGGCATGTTATCTCTACATCTTTGGCCTTGATCTCTTCTTTCAACGCCTAATAGTTGCATCTTTATCCACATTTCTCCTTGCCACCTCTGTAGATACCTTCACCAAGGCATTACTTACTTGTTCATCCGACATAATAGTAGGCTTTACTTGTTATGTGTCTGAGGTGAGGTGTCTTCTTCAATCTTCTTGATACACAAGAATCTTCACATATGTCAAAGTCTAGTTCGTCCATATGTGTTTGCATTGACCAAGACAATTGTTTCCTTGTGCGCATGGTGGCCATGTCCTCATCCATCAACTCTCATCCATATAATTCATTAAGTCCTACCATGCTTTGGAAATGAGCGTGCACAATTCTACTTATGTCCTTAGCGTAGCCCATGACCGATGTAATATACTCCCCACTTGTCCTCTTCAATATTGACCCCTTAGGAACTTAAGCGCCAAGATTTGGAGCTTGTTCTACTATTCCCTAAGTAGTCTCTTACGTTGTCCCATCTACCTATTAATGCAAAATCACAACACCCCCAAATGAGTTATGGATCTACTTTTCTAAGGCAAACTCATCAAGTGTAATTGCATAACATGGGACCATCTCTCAAGCTGTGGGACTTGTGGACTTGATATGGCCCTACGGAGAAATCTAGATTCTTCTTCCTAATCCTAGCACTAAACTACTTCGAGGAAGGAAATGCGACTATCTACTCCTAATCTAACAATTCCAAGGGACCAAGGAGAGAGAGAGAGAGCATGAAAATAAAGAATTCCTACACTACAGAGGTGATAGCACCAAGAAAAGGGAAGTTATGGTCACAATCCCAACTTCCTGAAGTGGAGAGAGGTGAGCAGAGGAGAGGATGGACAAGATGCACCATAGACCAAAGATAGATTTTGCATAGAACTCCATTTTCAATCCCCATGAACACAGCTCCCAGATATGCAAATGAAACATCCAAAACATACACAGAATACTCCTCGAGGAGAATGATGAGAGGCATAATATGCAATGAAAACAAGTGAATGATGGACAAATGCATCACAAAAATGAGTTTTATTCCTTTAAAAATTTACACAAAGCATCATACACAAGCAAGAGGCAAAAAATGCCATTTACAGAGCGAGGGGAGGAGGCTTAAATTCCATTTTCGACCCTAGGGAAGAAAAGAAGAGGGGAGGTAGAGAAGAAGAATGAACAACAACTTTTACAATGAATTCTACCTCTATATTTATAGATTTGATCGAAGAGAAGAAAGAGAGAGGGAAGCGGAAAATTGGGTCAAAACTCAACCACCGCTATTAATGCTTCTGATAAAATCTGCCCCCAAATCTATCTTTACTACATCAATCCTTGGTTTGGTGCCTTGAAGGAAGAGGAAATAGTGGAAACAAATCGAATCTGATCTAGTTGTTGAGATAGATGGATCTTGCATTGAAGGCCTAAAGACGTTTCCTCCATCTGGTTAGTGAGGCCGAGATCTTTCCAACGACATTAGATTTGCAATATTTCAAGCCCTGAGTGAAAGATATGCCCCTTTGAAGTTTTTATCGTGCCCGTTAAAATGGATGGGAAAACAGCTTGAAAAATGGGTCCCCTTTTGATAATATGGGACACGTGGCAGCTAGATTAGGGAAAAATCAGGTTTGCGGGTTCAGAATTTATCTTTTACCCTTTTTCCATGAGAATCACAAAATCCAATAAACTCCCATGGCCCCACTGCTCCGCTTGGACACGTGGCATCCTTTTTTTGGGTGGGGAGGTGTGCTCTAATATTTTCCTTTGTGTCATTTTATGAAAAGGAAAATTTTCACCTTTTCCTCCGCCTCCCCACTTTGGCTTTGAGTCGGGTTCAAACTTTGACTTTTCCTTTGCCTTGTGTTCAAACTTTGACTTTTCCTTTGCCTCGTTCTAGAATTTGAGCTCTTAAGTCTTAAACATTTTCCCTTCATATTTTCTCTATGTGTAGGGTTATCTTGACCAAATTGTTTGGGGGGTGAATTTGGGATAACACTACCTCTTTTACTCCATCCTTCATTTCTTCATCCTTTGCCTCTTCCACGTCCTCCGGTTGTGTTAGATATTTGGGTGTGCTCTCCTCAGACTCTTCTACCTCCTCATTCAGTTTCATATTTCTCCTTCTTTTCTCAGTTGTCTCCTTCTATGGAGAGAGTCATAGTGATCTCGCGCTTGACTGACGTGTGTAGCACCTTGGGTTCTAGTTCTTTTGAATACCCTTTTGAAGTGGTGCTCTCCTTATATATCTAGGTCCTCATCATCTCCTTCTTGCACCTGAGGTGGTGTAGTCACGTGCTCAGTTCCTACCTTGTCTATAGGCTACCTTCATCCTCTATGCTCTAGGCCACCACTATCTTCTCATTCATCCTCCTCTTCATCCACCACTATAGTCTCTGCAGGCTGTGGAGTTGGCACATTCTCTACTATATGCTTACCCTTAGGTGGCCCTGGAAGTGCGAACTCATTTTCCACATATTTTTGTTCTCCAACTTGGGCTTGAGTTGAAGATACACAAGCATTGCTCCAACATCTCCGACTTCCAAGCTTACTGGCTTCATGTTTATTATATCAAGATAAGCCTCTCAATGTAGGTAGTCCATCCTGGATATACATATGTTTTTCTCAGAGTGTGATAATCACAATCTACCTTATTTACGATGAAGCTTAGGTGGTGTGCATCTGAACTAGTGAACTAATTCCTAGAAGTAGCATGTTGTGAAGGTATATGGTAGTTTGCACCAAGGGCTCCAAGCTCTATCCTTCATCACAAATTGTGTGATGCAAAAATGTTGGTAGACTACGAACTATATTACCTTACCCACCACCAAAGGTAACTCCTTGGGTATGCGCCACTCCTCTTCGAACATTGTGTGGAGCCTATCATACCACATCTTCACCCTCTATTTAAAGGGCCCACCCATGGTCCCTTCACATAAGTATTTATCAAATCTTTCTGTCTAAGATTTATTTTCCGTCAGTACTCCCAAATATTTACCTTTGGCCCATCGAGCACTCCAATCTCCATAAACACCAAAGACAATAAAATAGCATCAAAACTAATTTTGTCACCTATATGCACTTCTTCAATGATTGTCTCTTGCTATGTAACCCGCAATATTCTAGATCACCCTTGAGACATTTTCCTTGCAACATGCAACCACATTGTATTCACTGCGCAACCACATTTCTTGGTCATTCAACTTTGTTATTAGATGTGCAACTACCTGTACCACTGGTACTTCTTCAATTTATCAATGTCCATGCCACACGGACCCTTGGTATATCCTAACTCCTTCCTTTTCTCTAGGATTGTTTCTCTACCATTAATTCACTCTCCGGATCTGCTCTTGACACCCTTAATCTTGTTACTATTAAATTAAGGTGGCTGTGATTCTAACCCTCTCATCATCAATGAAGTAGAAGAAGTCCTCATGGAATTTTTTCATCAACCATCAATACAATGGTTCATACTTTCCAAAGTATGGCAACTCATACAACTGGTAGACTCCAATCTACTTTAGCAACTTCTCTCTAGCGTCATCATACACTGGCATGTCTTCTGTTGTGTGTTTGTTTATTTTCATGCTCAATAATGCATCTAGTTCCTTCTTATTATCCGATGTGCGATGGTTGTAATTGCTGATATTACATTTATGGATGTGGGAATCCCATTCTTGTCCCACAATCACACCCTTTGGATACGTATTTTAGAGAAATTACTCTCGGGATAAATTTCTTCTTCCACTTTGACCTTCTTCTTCCCTTTTACTCTTGCTACAGGTGATTTCTTCGATGCCATTTGAAAATCTCTCCTTTCTATCCTCTATAATGAGCAAGTTAAAACCCTAGTTTGAATCTTTGTGCCCTAGTGGAAATCGCGTGCCCTAGCTCTTTCGTAACACGTCTGCTTCACTCAAACCCTTCACCTATGGGGACGCAAGCTTCTCCTACACACAAATCTTCTCTCCACATCTGGTTTCACACTCTTCACACCTCAACATGATTCACTTGACTCGTTTGCACTTAGCTCTTTTCAAATTCTCGCAATTTCAATGGTAAGAATGAACTCACATCCCATCCTTATATAGATTTTCAAAAAGTTAGTGCATTTATTACTCCTTCACCTACCAACAATCTTCTCATTAATTGACCATTTTTTTCTTTCCATGTGGTACATCTTCATGCCCAAGCTATAACCTTCTAGCGCACCTTCCTACCTTCTAGCCATGACTTCTCTTTAGCATGCTTTCATGCGCCTAAGTACCTCGCCACTGCACCTTCCCTTGGTAGTTCCCATGGCCCCTGTTTACATCACGTTATACTTTGTCTTCATTCATTTCCATCTATGGTCCTCATTTCCAGAAGTAATTTTTTTAACAACTCTCCAACTTGAATAGCACCCATAGTAGTTTGTTCATTTTCATGTGCACTTATTTTCAACAATCCTATACCTGGATATCAATATCCACCCCACACTAGTGGTATGTGTAGTCCTCTACACATAAAAATCCTTCAAATAATAATTAGCTTATGGCATGCAAACGCACTTATTACACAAAAACACCAACTAAATTGAAAAATCATAGTGACGAAGGAAATACATTAAGGAAATATAGAATTGAAAACCTAATCTAAATGGCAACATTGCCTTATTACAAACACCAAGAAGACTTATTTATAGTAGGGCTTTAGCCTACTCCCATTGAAGTAATTGGGTAACCATATTCCATAAATAATTTCTAACCAACAATCTCATGTTTCAAGTATGTGAGTGATAACATATGGTCCTAACCAATTTACTTTGAGTTTGCCTAGATGGTGTAGAAACTTAGAATCATAGAGAAGCACCATTTTCCTATCTCAAGATTTTTGTCCCTAATGTGCCTATCATGCCATGCTTTCTACCTTGCTTTTGAATCCAGCGTGTGATTTTTGTTTCTCATCTAGCTTGATAAACTTTTCAATCCATTCTTCTAATGCTTTTTCATCAACTAGACCTCTAGCAAGCGCACAATATGCAAAGAAGGTAGCATGAATGCCATAGGAAGAACTGATTCTGTGCCAAACACTAATTGAAAAGGTGTGGCCTTATTTAGCCACTTATATGTTGTTCTATATGCCCAAAGTACTGTAGACACTTTATCATCCCAATCCTTTCTTCCAACATCACAATTTTTTGTCAATGTCTAGCTCAAAATCTTGTTGAAAGCCTCAATAGTTCCATTAGCTTGAGGATGATAGGGTGTAGTCTTATGGTGCACAATCATAAACTCATCCAATAATATCCTGATTGTCTCAATCAAAAAAATGTGTGCCCCTATCACTAATCAAACTCAAAGGACATCCATACCTTGTAATAATATTTTCCCATTAAAACTTAGCTGTTGTAGCTATTGTACAATCCTTTGTAGGGTTATTCGCCCACCTTGTCAGATAGTATGTGTAAGTAATGATATAGCACGATGATCAGTCCTGCGTGGCTAGTGAAATAATACCTACAAAATAAATAGCCCATTTTTCAAATGGTTCTACACTAGTAATAGGTCTTAGAGGCATTTCATCTTGTTGACCTAGTTTCCCAAGGCACTGATAGTGATCACAAGCCTTGCAATATGCTTTACAATCTTTATACAGGTCTCCCACCATAATCCAATGAGTAGAATCTTGTGCATAGTGGCATCACCTGCATAGTGGCCACCTGCAATACCACCATGAGCTTCCTCCATGATATTTGTGTGCTCATGTTCCAATCACAAGCGGTCTGCAATACTTCATCCCGACCTAACTTGTACAAGTCACCGCTAATCAACATATAGGGTGCCACATGTATAGAAAGTTGTTTCTTCTCTAAGTATTTCATTCCTTCTGGTGTCATACCTATTCGTAGAAAGACAACAATGTCCTCTAATTCCGATGGTGCTCATTGTAACCTATATAACTATACATCGGGCATGGTATCTTTAATGGCTTGTGCCTCTTCTCTTGACTATATTCTAGATAAATGGTCTGGTCCAGAATTAATTTTCCCTAGTTTTACCACAACTGTGAAATCAAATTCTTGAAATAAGAGTACCCATCTGCATATGCACCCCTGTAAAATGGGCTTGTTTACCAAATACTTTAATGCTATGTGATCTGTATAAAATACAAATGGTGTAGCTAGTAGGTAATGTCTGAATTTATGTAGCACATAGATCATTGACAAAGCTTCACACTCTGTAGTTGTGTAATTCTAATTTGCAGAGTCAACTTTATATTAGAAAAATAGATAGGATGATCTATAATACCTTCTTTAGGATGATCCAACACTGCACCAATGACCATGCCAGAGGCATCCAAATGTACATGAAATGGTTAGTCCCACAAAGGAAAGCGTGGAATAAGCGTGGTAGTAGGTTTCTCTTTCAATGCCTCGAATGCGCGTTGTTGCGGTTCTCCCCAGTAGAATGTACCTTTTCCTTTCAGTAACTCCTCCAAAGGTGTGGCAACCTTGCATACCCCTTTATGAATTTCCTATAATACCTCGTGTGACCCAAGAATCCACACACCTCACTTTGACTAGTAGGCTCTTTTAGGCTGATAATGACTGCAACCTTAGCTAGATCAACCAACAAACCTTCCTTGCAGATTATGTGTCCTAACAATATTCCAAATGGTGTAGAAATATGCACTTCTTGATGTTTAAAGAGATACTCAATTGTCTACATCTTTCAAACATTAAGCGTAGATTTTCATAATGATCCTTAACAAGTCCATACACCATCCAATCATCTAAATAAACTTGTAAGAAGTTATGAATAAAATATTTAAACACCTAAACAACTATGCGTGAAAATACAACAGGTTTTTTTTTAGTCCAAAAGGCATCAGTATAGGGTAAATCTGCCCCATTCAGTAGTAAAATTAGTCTTTTCTAATCCTCTTGGGCAATCCTAACCTAATGATACCCAGAGAACCCATCTATAAATGAATAGATTTCGCACCTGCAACGCCTTCTAGTATTTCCTTAGTGAATGGCGTAGGAAAGGGATCAGTCACACATGCAACATTCAACTCCCTGTAGTCCACACAAATCCTAATCCAGCCATCCTTATTAATATTGATCACCATTGGACTAACCCATTTTGACTCATCCAGGGGCTTGATGATTCCAGACTTCAACATTTTTTCAATCTCATCTTTGACCTTTTCGCGCAAGTTGGGGTTCATCCTGTAGGGTCTCTTTCTAACCGGGTGCGCACCCTCTTTAAGATTTATCTTCATCTCTCCTAATGATTTATGCACACCTTTAAGTTCATGGTACCCTCGAGGGAATAAGTCCTGATAATCCCGTAGTAACTCAATGATTTTTGCCACTTTAGAGTCTAACCAATAGTCTCTAATTATGGCCTCCTTAGGCTCAACATCTAATCCAATATTCACTTTCTTTTTCTTCATAGGTTCATGATAGGTGCGCATGGTCTTATCTACACTATCCAACACCTCATGCCTACCTGTTGAATGGTCTACATCCAGATTTTCTACTTCTTCATCATCCACTAAGTAGACCATTTTTCCTTTTTCTTTCTCAAGGAAAGTGCACTCAAAGTAATGTGGCATCGGCCTCTATTTCTTCAAAAAAATGTGTTCCCGAGTCTCTTTCATCAATTAACTCCTGAATGAGTTATCCTACCTTGGAACTATCCCCCATAGTTAAGTGTGTTATAACCTTTATTGCTTCTTTCACTAGAGGTTTAGTAGAGAAGAAGTCAAATGTATGGGTCATTCCTGAAAATTAAATCCTACCAATTTCTAATCTCTCTATAGAGTTCTACATAAACATACCAAGCACGCACACAGCCTTGTAAAGTGGAATCAAACTTGTGCACCCAAAGAAAGGTGGTAAGGCTTCCTACCCCTCTATCCAGAGTCTCTCACACTTTTGAATGTGGTGCCGAATGTGGTTGATTACCATGATAAGTAAATATTTGAGTAGGTGCATTCTCTGAAGTACCTAATAGCGAGAGAAATCCTAATTTCTTTTCATCCTACAAGATTAGCCTTGTGAACCACCCAATAACGCGTTGCCTTCCCATGTAGGGTATATGTTTAGCATATTCCATCTCTCCAACCGGTCTATCCACTATTCCCCATGGTGCACATGAACACCATAGGGTCTCCTTTTCTACGGTGTAACGAGGTACGAGTTGTTACCTATTCTCCTGATACAATGCGGTCTGTTGTCCCTAGAAAATATGCTCTTTACTTTGCACCCTACCAACTCATAAGTGTTATGAGCCCAATTATCACAAGCAACACTTATAGTATCACTAATAGATTGTGCATCCTCCCACTAAAGGATTCCTTCTTTAGATGGCTCATGCACCTCTGGGTCCCAGACGATGTGTACAAAAATCCTATTTAGGTCTTCCTCACTCAAGGGGTCAACATAGGGTGTAGATTTTACATTTGTTAATGGGATAATAACCCTCTCCCCCTTGTTTTCAAATCTTATATAACCCTTTTTGAACCGAAGATGAGCATTATTTTCATAGCACCAAGAACATCCCAAGTAGAGCTAGGATTCTATATTCCTCTGCCAACATTAAGACCTCAAATCTCCAGTGAACTTGGCTCCATGTATGGTAATGGAGGCATCTTTTAAAACTCCGATGGGAGTGGCCTTAGTCCAGTTAGCCATGAACAATACATTCAAAGAGGGCTACAATGGAGGTCTCCCCATTTGTACCCATGCATCTAAGGTAAGAAAATTGACTTTCACGCATGTATCAATCAATATATTACTTAAAAGCCACCCATCCACAACAACATTCAGAGTGATTTCCTTGTCATAATCTAAGCTATGAGGGGGAAGATTTGCATGCAGGATCTGCCATCCAGTCTCAATACTTACACATGGAGTGTTTCCTTTTAACCAATTCCCTAATAGTGGAATGATATTCTCTTGACGCAACATCTTGCACACTTCTTTCAAGTCATCCATATCAGATTGGACCATCTCTGATACTTTCTTTTGCTCCATCTTCCATGATTGCTCCTTTAAATATTGTATTTCACCCTAAATATTTCGAGTACCTCCATGGTTTCTTAATAAACCTCCTTCTGATGGGCAGGATCTGGGTACCATGCATGTAGAACCTCCTCCTTAGTGATGGTAGGCTTCTGCTGCAATGCTTCTTTGGCATGCGCCACTTCAAGTGTGGTAGTGATCCTTACTTACAATGCCTCAGATCTTGGTTCTAACTTGGGCATCCACTAATTTTCACGGTGCGTTGTATCCTAACCATCCCTGTGCCTTTTTTTCTTGTTTATGTTGCTTACTAAGATGCTCATACAAGTCTAGGCATTCCTCATAACTATGATTCTTTCCACAGAAAGAACATGTAATATTATGAGGACATTCACGCCTGTAGTGGTCAGGAGATCTGCATGTATAACATGTTCCGCGAGGGAACTCACCTCTTCCACCACCACGGCCTCATCCTCTAAATCCACCACGGTATCCTTGACCTTTACCATGACCACCTTCAAAATGCCCTTCATTCTGATCATAGCGTGCTTGGTTGTGATCTCGATCATGATGCTTGTTCTTTCCTTTAGATTTATTTGAAACTCATGTCTTTGTACACCAATATTTATAGCATCATGGATTTGACCAATCAGTCGGTAGTCTTTCGTGTCATGAGTTGTGGACCTACAAATTTTACAATAACAAGAGACGTTCTTCCTTATTGTGCATTATAATAATAGGTAAGTGGCTAGCATCATGGTTTAAATGACATATCTCACAGTCCAACAATAATGAGCATACTAATCTGCGAGGGACAACTATCCTTTATGTGACCTTCCACTTCACAATCTGTGCACCAAATCCCTATGTGTGTCTCATGTGCTGAATTTTCTAATAGCTTCTCCAACTACTTTGTCATAGTTATGATTTGTGCCTCTAAAAATGGGCTCACCCCAGTGTCTATACTTCCACATGTAAGATTTCTTCAAGTGCTTCATGTGGATCAGTGTATGTCTTATGTGATAGTGCCCTTCTAAAAGGTGTAATCAGACCTCTAACAAAACATTGTGCATGCTAGCTTACATGAATATCATAATAAAGCTTAGATAACAATGTTTTGAAATGAGCATCATACTCTCTAACACTCTCAGTAGTGCCTTGCTTAATATCCTTGAGCGCACTTATACTCTTCTGCTCAAACTTAGGGATATGAAATTATTTAAGGAAAGCATCTTTTAAAGTTGCATAGTCTACGCAAGTCTGATCAGGGTCAAAATTTCTATACCAACTGTGTGCGCACCCTTATAATGTAGTGGCAAATTAACTTGCCCTACGCTCAGAAGCCATGATTCCTTTTGCGCACCATAGTATTTCACACATGTGCACATGTTCAGCAACATCTTCTATGCCCCTATACTCTAGAAGATGAAGAGACATCTCCATGTAAATATTTTGGGGTTGGTGCAGACCCTACCCACCTAATCTAGAACCTCCTATGTTTCCTCTACCTCCAGAACCACTAGATCCACTAGAACTAGAGCCACATATACCTCCTGATCCCGAACCTGTAGTTAGAGTCAGACTAGAAGATGTACTCCCTTGTGTCCCAATAGTAGTATTGAACTGCACCCCTATAATCTATGAAGTGTTACTACTCCCAGAAAAGAGTCCAAAATTCTACGCACTTGAATTCTATGTAGCAGATGCACCTGAAAAGGTACCCCAAACAATAATGAAGATGTTTGCATTGTCATCAATGTGCTTTTTATATGACTTACTCTTGCTCTCCCACTACCTAAATTATATTGCTAACTATTTTTGTACTAAATACTGAAAGACAAAGTGTAAGGGCAAGGTTGCTAGGTAGATTCAGATGTGCGCTTGTGCCCAAGTCATTTTTGTTGGTGCGCTTCTACATGAGGGTGAGGGGGTTCCCTATCATGCTTGCCCAAATGGGGGAGTTCTCCGATGCTCGGATCTACACTTTATGCATGAGCTCTAAATCCTTTGCGAGCCATCTCTCTCCTCAATGCCATTCACTTTGCAACATCTTGTTGCTTCTCTATCTCCCTCTCATGCACCTCATTATACTTAAGCCACCTTTCTTCTCTCTAGCTCTTTGTCACTAGTTCCGCCATCTTTCACCAAACCTACTCTTGCCCCCACACATGGTGGGGTTTAGTTAGCCATCGGTTTCTCTCTAAGTTCAGGGTTACCATCAAAATTTTGATCACCAATGGAATGCCTTGCAAGTAAGTTCCCCTGGGATATCATAAAAATTAGAATTCAGCTACCTCTAGGCACAAATAAGTGGAAATTGAGTACTCCAAGATATAGTTGTTCAAAACACCATAGGAACCACATATCCACAACGACAAGTCCAAATCATATCAGCATCATAAAGGGTCTGAAATTCTTCCTACATCTAGACAAGTGTGTGATACCTCCAATTTTGTTTAGATGCATAAGCAACATGTGATACCTCCAATTCTACCGGATTTAGATGCATAAGCAACCAGCCACTCATGTGTATTCTTCTTCTACCGGAAATATAACACTTGAATGTGAAGCTCTTGTACAAACAGTCATACATATTCTACTCCACCCATGTGTGTGTGTCAAACTCATAGCCAGTGCTAAACCTCCATGTGTATTCTTCTTCTAGGTCATTTATCCACTCCTCAACACTTGTTAGGTTCAACCGGTATGTCTTCATCACGAACCATCCTGAAAAAAATTGAAAAAGAGGTCCTAGAAACGGAACCAATGATGTAGCCTAGAATTTACCAGTATGAGCCCAGGCTCACTGGCACATCACTTAGCCTAGACTAAGCACTCACCCAAATCATGCAAAGGTATCAGGCCCCTCTTTAGGGTTGTTTTTGTATGATGTTAACATGATGAAGACTTAATGCATTCAGATCCATAATTAATACATCATTCTAAAGTGCATGTTCAGATCCAGATCTAAAAAATAACAAACTTAAATGATAACTATGATGAAATCAAGCATGCAAGAACCAATTATACTCAAGATTAATACTCTGATTCAGCCAATATATTTCATTACATTAAACATGAGAAATACATAGAAGCTCATTACAATAGATAATACTAGAGTTTATGCGCGCATCATATTTGGCAGCATAACCTCACAAGAATTCAATTCTCACATACCACTACTATACTACATAGTTCATTACATATTTATAAGGGTGAGGACTCGCCCTTCACCATTTATCTAATCCCAAAATTGGTCACATGCTAAGAATATCCATGCATCTATACAATAATAGGCTCACATGCAACAATGCTAATAATAGACCTCTCACGCTTAATCGGCAAGTAGCAATTCTATAGAACTCTATGCCCACATTCATGCAAGCATTCCATAGCCACTCTTCCAAAAATAGTCGATGCATGTCGCATAAGTCTTTTCTCATTTGTGTGCTCCGCACACCATCTTCCAAAAATAGATCATAATCGTTAAATTGGCTAGTCCCAAATCTATCTCTGTCCTCCACGCGTGATTCCTTCCCAATCCTCCCGCACATTTGAATGCGTTCTACTCTTCCATGTGAATCTTTTGTATTCTTTCTACTAGTGTTATACATTTTATGCTCAACACTACCCAATTGTTTTTATCATTTTTGTTATTCTTATTCCCGATTGGGGCATCTAGCCGATCATGGGCACCTCAGAGCCCTAGTCCCCTTTGGGCGTCATGATTATATTTGTACTTTACTTCCATCTTTTGGGCATTTTCTATCCATTTGATCTTTACATATTTTTAGTGGTTGGCCTTTTCGAGGTTAATTACAAGATTAGAATAAGATAACCATATAAATACAAAATTAAAACAAGATAACCATATAAATATAAAGTTATGAGACCATAATAAGGGACCAAGCACTAAGCATCTACTATCACCATATAGATTTGTATCCATCAAAGGCACCTAAAGCTATATTTGCATCCATCTAACTCCATCACAAGGCACACAAGGTTGGTTCATCTGCATCACACTTCATAGGATGGGATTTTATTGTTTCCATGCACACATTTACTACATTCTACATATAGTTATTTTCTCACTACTTCACAAAGTATGACTGCACAAGAGCAACCTAGGGCACGATTTTCACACACACACCTAGAACTACATTGGGTTTGAGATGTAGTCCAACGCTCGGTCGGTAAGTCCAGACGGTCTCCATCATGTGACACGGTCCAACACCTTTGTCAAATCAGCTAAGGACTTCTTAACGCTCTCTTTCACACTAGGGTTTCACATTTCTATTTTCTTAGTTACTTAGGTCATTTCCTTTGTTTATCTAACTCATTATTCATTTCTTTGCATAGCATTAGATTACACTAGGATATTTCCATTTTATTTTAATCATTTTGGTGAACCCGATCTTCAATACACTTTCTCTTTGGGCCTTTTTTTGTATGTCTATCACTCGTAGTGGTCATTTTGGGTATTTTCAATATTGTGAGCTTCCTTCATTCACCCATAGGGTTTCCAAACCAATGGTTGATATCCCTACTTCTGTAGCTACAACTGAGAATCCCTTGGATTCATCTCGCCAAGTTCCTCTTCATGAAATAGAAGCCTCTGGTAGTGAAAAGTCCTACGATGAAGATACCAATGTTGACCAAGACCAATTAAATACAATTACTAATTTTTGACAAGCTTTGTGTGATAATCCCACTCATCTTCCATCATACATGCTTTGATTGCTGCTAAGAATGCTCATGATGCTTCCACCTCTATAGTTTCTCCTTCTTTGGCTCCCATGGTCTCCACCCCACCTATTTATGTCTCAACTTCCATTCCTACTACTACCATTCACCCTAGCACACCTAATATGTAGCTTGGATCTTCTTCAAATACTCCTAACTTAAACTCTTTATATCAAGACTTGTAAACCCAAATTCGCCAACTCCAACTCGCTACTTCTCGTGCCTCACCATCTTTAGACTCTACTTCACTACTGCATACTCCTTTTGCACCTAATATATTTTCCTATCCTTTTCCACCTAATTTCATCTCTCCCAAGTTTCCTATCTTTAAAGGCCATGGTGACCCATAAGAGCATCTCTCGAGATTTTCATGTAGCATGCTTGGACTATGTGGATGATCATACCATACTCACTAAGATTTTTCCTCGTAGTTTACAAGATTATGTGATGCATTGGTTTTATGACCTACTTGTCCATTCAGTAGTCTCTTTTACACATCTCGTTGATTCTTTTCTCACTCATTTCTCTATCAACATCGGCTCTAAGATCTCTTATGCCTAACTAGCGCAACTTAAACAAGGATCTAATGAACACTTAGCAGATTATGTCTTGCATTACAAAAACAACTTATCTAAGATGTCGAATGTTCTTGTAGACTTTGAGCTTCAGGATTTATTCATCCAAAGTCTATTACCACCCCTCCAAGAAAGTGTACTCTTTGAGACATCTCCTTCATTCAATCAACTCTGTCATACCCTCAAGCTTCATGAAACTAAGATTTTATCCATCAGTAAGCTTAAGTATCAAGAACAATCATCATCTGTACGTTTTTAAAGAAAGTCAACATTTAAACCATCTCAGAACTAAACCAATAGATGTAAAATTTACTGATTACATACTCTCTACTACTAAGGAGCTTCAATCGCAACCACATTGACATATATTCACTAAGTTTAGTGTACCTCCACATATTTTACTACTTGTAACTTTTCGATAGTAACCTCATTACACTACCTTCTCTACTAAAAATAGATCCATCTCGACCAAAAGGGTGTAATTTCAATGAAAATTCCCATTTTGGCTATCATCAGTGCGTAGGACACTCCACTAATTGTTGCTTCCAACTTCGATTTCTCATTCGAGTTTGATCAATAACAAAAATTGAGTTTCCGAACCTACCATTTCTCCATTTTTCAATGAAAATGAAAATCTCAAGATATTTAAAAAACCTCGACCCAAATATGACATGAAAGTAACCGTCTATTCCACTAACTATGTTTATCATGTAGTGCCTCCACCTGTATCAGGGGATCTCAACTTTTTGTTGGCACATACTAACATTTCTCCATTGATTTTTTCTTTCTGACCATGACTATCATGCCAATTTCACTTCTAATCACTTTCATATTAATGCTTCTATTGGAATACCCCCATTAATTATACTAATTTGACCCAACATGGCCTATTAGTGCATGTTCTCTACCACTTCTTGATGCTATTGGTTATCTGTGTTTGCACATCTCATATTTGATGAACAATTCATATGGTGTGGTCAAAATTCATGTTACAAGAGAGAACCTCTTACTATGCTTGTACCTTTCCTTGTTGGACAAGTCATAGACGATTGTGACATGCTCCTAGGCCTTAATTGGATTCATCGGTCTCAATCTATCATTTCTATGAATCATTTATGACTAAAGTTCATTCATAATAATCAAGTTATTTCTATCGATGGTGTACCCCCATCTACTCCATGGTCATCATTTCCTCAAGCACCAATTCAGGCATCCCCTACTTCATCTACCACATCACAACCTATGTTAATTAAAGCACAATCTACTCCTAGTTCACCTACTCACACACCATCTACGCGGCCGCACCGCTCTACTATTCCTACACATAGGCATAGGCCCCTTCCTCACACAGTTACTACATCTCGATGTAGGTCACCACCTTGTTTTATTCCACTTGGGTGTATATTACCTTTGCATTCACCTCCTCATTGGTCTCCATCACCTATGCATTTTTTTCACCTATACACTCATCATATATTCACCCATCGCATGCACATAGACTTCACTCACCTATGCAACAACTATCTACTATTCCACCACTACTAGAGCATGGTCAAATGTTTTTGCCACTTTGGTAGCATCGGATAATGGATCTTCATCCTTCACTTTAATTGGTTAGATTCATTCACTAACACACACTTAGTGGGCATAACATCCACACATCCCCCCATCCTAGCATCAACATACATCTCATACTCATATTTACATATATCCACATTCTAGCATTCACATAGTCATCTACATTACATACATCATCATTACCCTATGATGCACTCTTGTGTTGTGGTTCACACTTGACTATTAAGGGAATTCTCTACACATATACCCAACACATTGCACAGTAGTAGCTACACATTAGGCACCGCATATTATCACACATCACCTACACATTCTAGGCTATAGAAATTGTGCATCCTCATACATTCTACACTTCGTATTTTACAACTTGTCTTACATACATCATACACATACTACACATGAATCACACACTACACCATAGCTATCACATGTTGCATGTTTGTCACACATCATACACATCATCTTACATTCCATTTTACATATGTTATGCTATACATCTTAATACATGGATACATCATACATTACATCATATTCTATCACGTACATTACACATTTTGTATATTCACCTCTACGTGTTGAACTCACAACGTGATGACACACTCTAGTCTCACGGTCCATACTAGATTGTTGAGGGTATACTTATTAAATGGACCATATCACGCTCACATGTTCATCATTCGATCTTCTCGTATGATATTCCTAGGATCGAGTGATATACGCCTTAAGCTATAAGGTCACTTATTCTAGCATCACCATCATCATGATAGGTTATCTCATCACTTTTACTTACATCATTTAGTGGTATACACTTTAGGATAAATAACCATCTCTTTTATACTTGTCCTTTTTAATATACGCTTAGGCTATAGGGTCACACACATTTCATCTTTATGTCGCATCTCATCACCACACACTCATCACAACGTGCATTATACAAAACACATGGTTCGACCTTTTCCTAATCACACACTCTCATTTATGGTTCATTCTTGACTTCGAGGGGCATACTAAATGAACCTCACTACATACAACTCCATTCACTCGAGGGGCACATAACCCCTATCATCCACACTACATTTTATTCCATCCATCCATAGTATACTACATTTTATGGTTACATTTACTCTTGCTTGTACTTGCTCTTACATGTTCATTTTACTACACATGTTAGGTAGATATCTTGTATGTCATTATCTTTAACATACACACATGCGTGTTCACGCCCTTATCTAGTTATAATTGCAGATATAGTTCTCTTGCATGTAACATGGATGTTTGGCTACTACCAATCCCATAGCAGTTTTCGGGGCATCCACATTCGCATACTACAAGTGCTATTGTTTCATTTTGTACTTAGCACACTACTTTCTTGGTTATACATGTTTTTGACATATGGGTTATCTTTATAACATGCTAATGGGTGCTTCATGTGCAGCATTTGCTTTTTAGGATTACTTTCTTCCATGGTTATCTGTATGTTTGTTTGTTATTGCTTGTCTCTTATTTTCTATTGTATGTAAGCCTTGCCCCTTTGTTTTTATACACACTTGTTTGTTTTTATCGACCACTATGGCCTTGAGTGTCTTGCAACATCATGAGTGATGTCCCATGTTTTCCACCCGCTTTTCCTAGTCTATGATTGGTTTCTTATGTGTTTACTTACATTATAGCTTACACATTGTTTGTGTAGCTTACACTTGTTTTATACATGCATGCTTGTTCAAAATAACACTTTTTTCCTAACCACTTATTTACATATGCCTTGGTATTTACCAAGCACATTCCCTCCCCCTACAAGACACATTTTTAGTTTACATGGTCAGTCCTCTTTTGGGGCCACATTCTCCTATTAGTGACATTGCATGCACCCCCAAAGAGGGGGAATCATTTGGGATCTTATACATGGTACCAATACATTTTAGTTTACAGTTTGCAAGTGGGATTAGACTAGTCCACAAACCCCATACATCGTGTCTTTTATAAGGTAGATTGTCCTTGACATTTTGGGGAGTAGTTATAGGTTGGAGGATACAATGGAATTTCCTCCCTACACTACTTTGGCTAGTGGCGTTGAATCGCCCAAAAAAATAGACAATACAGAGATCTCTTCACCAATCTCAGGGAAGTAATTATAGGTTGGAGAATAACACAGCTTTCTCCCTACACTTCTTCAACCACAGTGGCATGAGATCACCCAAAAACTCACACTTCATATTTTCTACACCCTTTTTATCATGTTCCTTTTTCATTTTCATTTTCAAAGTATTTCAGCATGCTTTCTAGATATCAACATAAATTTTTACACATATACATGTGTATTTGACTACTTGATCGTCTTCTCTTTTATAGGTCCGTCCACATCGGAAACAAACAGTCAACAAAAACACACACATGGCGAGTACACTACACACATACCAACCATGCAATTACACTACACACATTGGCATCTACACACGTGCTTCCGCCCTAGGTTCACTCTCATCACTTTTTACACTTTTACATCTTTAGTCTCCATGCTCCATTATTTTTTTGTCACTCCACGCATTTTCTAGTCCATCAATGCATTTCTACATCACTATAAATGGATTAACATGTATGAATCTCTATCTACTTTATGTTACCAAGATTTCCACTCACCAACATAAAGTGGGGAAAATGTAGTCACTAAATCATGCACTTTGAGTAAATATTTAGTCCCAGTCTCATACTACTATTCATATGGTTTTGAGTGAAGAAAGTACTAATTAACCCATGTCCTTTATCCATTTTACTTTGCTTTATGTCATCACTTATGATCCTCCGACCATACTAGCCCAATTTGTTTTATCATTCTACATTTCTCATATTCTTGATCGGGGTGCCCAGGCCCGGGTGCCCAGCCTGGTCACCTCTCGGGTGCCCCGGTCACCTAATCCTCTTTATACTTTGCTTACATCTTTTGGGAACTTTCTAGTCATTTAAGATTTCCATATTTTTAGTTGTCGACCTTTTCAGGGTTAGTTACGAAATTAGAACAAGTGAACCATATAAATATAAAGTTGTGAGACCATAATGAGGGACCAAGCACTAAACATATACTATCACCATCTAGAGTTGCATCCATCAAAGGCACTTAAAGCTATATTTTCATCCATTTATCTCTATCACAAGACACATGAGGTTGGTTCATCTCGCAACACAATTCATAGGAGGGGATTTCATTGTTTCCATGCACACATTTACTACATTCTACATCTAGTTATTTGTTTGTTACTTCATAAAGTGTGACTGGTACAAGAGAAACCTAGGGAATAATTTACACACACACACACACACAGAACTACATTAGGTCTAAGATGTAGTATAGTGCTCGGTTAGTAAGTCCATCCGGTCTCCCGGTGTGACATAATCCAGCACCTTCATCAATCAACTAAGGCCTTCTTAACCCTCTCTTGCACATTAGGGTTTCACATTTCTATTTACTTATTTGCTTGAGTCATTTCATTTGCTTATCAAGTTGTTATTTACGGTTTTGCATAGCATTATATTACACTAGGATATTTCCATTTTAGCTTAATCAAATGCTTGGAATGATCACTTTTCCTATAAATATTTTGTTAAAAGAATTGACCACGAGGTCATTTAGGAAATATAAATTATTAGTTTTGAAATCACCTCATGAGTATGGGAAAGTGATTATTTTGCATTATTAGTATTTTTGGCCTCTTATCTAAACTAAAATCTTGGAATCTAAGGTTTGTTGAGGAAAAATGGTAAATACGATAGGAATAATTTAGAGTAGGTTGTTTTGTAACTTCTTTGGAGTGGGAATTAATGCATTTTTATTGGAAATTTTATTAGAACATGCGGGAGGAGAAAAATATATAGGGAGATGGGGAATTAAGGAAAATACATAGTTCTTTGGTGGTAAGTGAGAGAGAGATAAGTGTTGAGGAGTAGAGGAAATTTTAGCAAATTCATGATATGTTTCTTCTCATGTAGTTTTTATGTGATTTTGGAAAGATGAGTGAGAAATGGAAAAAACATAAGGTGTGATATTTCACTCTCAATCGTAGGCTAGTAAGACTACCTCGCCACACCCATTAAATTGTTAAAAATCTCTTTTGGGTGCCCTATACTATGTAGTTATTCGTGATTTCTTTACCCTAAATCCACTTTCTTTTAGTAAACCAACATTGTTTAGACATTTTATTAAGTTTTATAGTTACATATTATCCTTCTTTTTTGTTATATATAGTTTACATAAGGAAAAATGTTTACTTAGCCCTCAGATGACTATAGAGCACAAGGTCAAAGATCTATGTGTGTTTTAAGTATTGTGTTGGTTTGATGTTTATGGTATGATTATGTGTGCTTGGATAGAGAAAGAGAAATTTTATAATTAGCATAACTTTTTTTGTATCCTCACGATCCCCTATCCTATGACTATAGATGGATAGGGAGGGTTCATCAAATTTTTACACCCTCATCAAATATACGTTATGGAAGTGCACAACAATAAAGAGGATGTAAATATTTTTAAAAAGGGACTATTTTGATCGACTAAATTCTAACATCAACTATTGACAATTAAAATAATGGTTTTATACTTATAATGATTGATAAACAATAAGTAATTTCTCAAATACATGAGAGGAAAAAGAAACTTAGTTATACATGTTAGAATAAGGAGGATATGGATGTGTGGGATGTTTATGTAACAAAAAGAAAACTACTAATCTTATTCAAGCACTCCAAATGATATTAGGGATGGGGTTAAGAAATATTTGAGTAGAAGAACTCACATGCCACCTACATAACCTCATGTGGAACAAAAAATCAAATGTAATTCTCCCAACTAGTATAAGTGTAACCATGTTCCTTTTAACTACATGTATGTAACTAGAACATGATCTTTCAACAATTTATGATGTTTGTTTTGACTTACGTTGAAATGATTTTGTATTGATTTAGAGTGCTTCAAACTTGAATATGGTATTCTTAGTGTAAGGTATTATAACAGGGAAGAATAAGTTAGCTTTGTTTGATTTTTGGAGAAGAATATCAAGTATGTTCCTTAGAATTA
Organism: Taxus wallichiana var. yunnanensis; assembly: GCA_018340775.1. Classification (NCBI taxonomy): domain Eukaryota; kingdom Viridiplantae; phylum Streptophyta; class Pinopsida; order Cupressales; family Taxaceae; genus Taxus; species Taxus wallichiana. The sequence goes on along the minus strand of CM031240.1, from coordinate 1,012,089,710 downwards.
TCAAGTTTCCAAGTTAGAAAATGAGTGGGGTTTGATTTGTAATTTCCCATTATGACCAATCTAAGAGGTGTAGCACAATTTATAGAAATATTTTCATTCATTAACTTGGCCATTAGAACCCTTTGATAAGATAAACCAATAGGTAAAAATTTAACCGATCAATCATGTCCCTACTATGTAACACTCTGATTTTGCAAACTATCTTGATGAATGTTTTACATGCTGTTATAACTTCTGAAATGAAGGCAAACATGTTAAGATATGTTCTGATCTTAAGAGAATGTGTTGCTAACTTAGATTCTTGCATGCTGTGATTTATGGTTAGGACAACATTTATTGTATTTGTGTGTTTGCTGATGTGACGAAAAATTGTCGTATACTTGCTATACTCTCGTGGCTGATTGACAGCACACCTTGAATCAATTTCATTGATCCAAGTGTGCTGAGGGCTTCTGGTGATTTCAGTATTGATTTACTCTTGAGCCCTGAACTGTCAAACTTGGAACCTCGTGAGGCAAGAAATGCCTGGACACGGGTGGCCTTGATACGTGATCCAAAGGACTGAACGTCCTGCACAACATAGATACGGGGTTAGCTGAGAGGTTGGGTTAGGAGTTGATTAGTGTTAGTGGTTAGTATGAATTAAAAACCCTAAACTAATCCTAAGTCCTAACATGCATCCTACACTACTATCCTAAGTGGATTTTTATATTCAAAAAAAAAGGGGGAAAATAAAACCTAAGGCTAAACTAAGACCTAGGTGGAACACTTTATGCAACCTAAACTAATCCTAATCTAAAAGGGCGCGCAGACCCTTGGAAGGAAAGGGATAAGGATGGGAAGAAGGCATTCATTGGCATTTAATACACAGTCCATACGTGGACAGCGCCAGTTTTGGCGGGGCAGGTAAGAAATAGAGGCATCTATTTGGAGATAGAGCCAAATTCGGTTTTGCATGGGAATTTTGAAAGATTGAGTTCGCCAACCCAAGTGGCGGTGGCGTGGAAAGTAAGGAAAAAGGCAGAGCCTTAATTGCATTAATTGTTTTCGGTCCCCGCGACCAGTTCGCCTTGGAAAGTGTATGAGGGAATTTGATTTTTCATTGTTTCGGTTTGGCTTTTGCAAAGTTGCTCTGCATTTGGTTTTTCTAGACTTGGTTCAGTTGAACCAGCTCTTGGAATTTGACATTTTCTTGGAGATTTCGAGGCTGTTGCTAAGCCTGAAGAAGAAAGAAGTGTTGGGGAGTTTGTGCTTTGTCACTGTGGAAGGAAAAACGTGGCAAACGAAGTTTTCTTCGAGTTCGAAAAGAGATTACAGGCATGTTAAGCCCTTCTCTTTAAAAATCTTTGCTTTGATTAAGTGTTTCATTAAAACAACCCTGCTCTTGGGTTTTGATTCTGTGACTGTTGTCGAGTCGATTCGAATTGGGTTTCATCGATTCTTGCTTCTTTTGTTTGGAAAATGATATGATGAATCGTTTTGGTTGCTCGGTTTTGATTTGTTTTTGCTCGAATCAAATTGGAAATGAATTATTGTATTGGTTGTTGACAGTATGGTGGTTTGAAATAGATGTTTTTCTTTCACTGTTCGTGTTGTTTGAAAGTGGAACAGGCCGTGTAATCGTTCCTTGCTGTTGTGTCTGGAACTGCCTTTGCATGTAAATGGAGGTTGAATATGGTTGGGTGTGTTGCCATGATTTGGGTTCGTCGACCCTTGCTGATTCTTTTCTTTTGAAATGATAGGGAATCATTTTTCTGTGCTGTGTTTAACTGCCTTGCTCTTCTTGCATGGAACTCCTCCATGTTGTGCTGGCTATTGACATAATATGAAATTGCGAACTGGTTATTCTTGTAAAATAGAATGTGGAACTGTACAGGCAGTATGGGTATTTTATTGCTGTACTATTGTTTTGCTGTCATCTGAACTTGTGTTATAATTGTATCGGCTGTGCGAGTTGCATGAGGTCGTTTCTATAATGAAATTTCTTTTACAAGAGGAAATAGATCTTCTCTCTTCTGCTGTGTTTGATTAGGATGAATACAACATTGAATTTTGTCTGAATATAGGAAGTTGCCTTGGGAAAAGAAAAGATAACACGTTATTGGCTGTTCTTTCCTTTCTTGCTTAAAAGAGATAAGACTTCTCTCTTCCTTTCTTTGTTTCGGGATTATGAGGAAATGGTATCTTATATTTTAAAGGAATGGGCATTAAAATTTTATATGAATGTTCGTGAGAGTTGGAAAAAGGAATAGTTTTTCCTTCTGAACTCATAGAGAAATATATTGTTTCTTGCTAGGAAGGTATGATGATTAGTTGTGTTTATTAATGCTGATCGGTCCTTTAAGATCGAATCTGTTTGGTGATTATGACTTAATCTTGGATTGCTGTACAAAGAATAAATGCATAGAAATTTTGTCTTGTTGTGTGGGTTGTCTTGATTATACTAGATTCATGTATTGACACCCTGTACGGTTTACTTTACTAAAGGTAATGACATCTGATTTTGCATTCTGGAGTTTTGCATACTATTATGAACTTGGAAAATGGATTGGGTAGAATCATTTATTGGAAGGGAATCCTTCTTCTGCCTGCTGTTCTAACTTGGTGAAATTCATAGTCATGTGAATATTGGACTTGCTGTAGGTAACAGCAATGAATAAATGTTATTTTGAACGGGATACGTTCATAGGACTAGAAAAACATGAAATTAATTGACTGTATGATTGTAATACTGTTTATTGTTTAGCATACAGTGAAAGAAATATGGTCCTTTTAGTATGATAAAAATATGGTTTGCATCATTGTACTGTCTGACCTTGGATGAACATAATGATGTACTAACCTGTATCGGATTTTTATATGAGTCTGATTCAAATGAAGTATGGATATGGAAGATGAATTCTTCCCTGTTTTCATTTAAAGCGGATTATAAATGAAACTACTCTACTACTGGAAAGTGAATTCTGAAAGGTTTTTGTAAGTTTCACTCTGAACTGTTATCTTGATTTATGTTTCGTTTGATTCCATTTTAGAACAAACCAATTGGAAAGAAATAGAGATATGAATGAATGACTTGGAAAAATGATATTTTCTTCCTTCATTCAAATTGGAAATCGGTAATTCGTGAATAATGAAATTTTATAGTGCTTAGATGGGAGCAACTATATGCATTGTTGTTCACTTTCTTGTCTGTGCTTGATTGCTTGGATTCTAATATGATGCATGAACTGAAAGGAAAGTAAAGAGGTTTACATTTCAGTTAGTTTCATCCTTGCATTTATTATTAATGAAAGGCGTGGAAAAGATAACAGTGTGTTATATCAGCAGTAAGCTATTTATATTTTTAACTGTGCAAATATTGTGAATTAAGATTTGTAACGGTTAAGTGGAAACGGACAGCTAGCTTCGGGCCGATTGTGATGATAGTTTGATATGTTCAAATGTTATGCTTTGATCTTTCTTTCGTGCTATTTCGTGATTGTTGTTTTACTGTCATTTCATAAAAGCAGGGTTCTTTTATTGAGACAGTTTAGTTGAAGCACCTTATTTTAAGGATAAGTGCTTAATATGCTCGATTCATTAGGCACCGTGCAAATCATTTTGCAGATGGAATTTGATTAGAATGAAGACATGGCTATTTTCTGATGCTTCTTGATTAGCTGAAAGATGAATTGTAATTGTTGCTTTTATTCCTCTTCGAGGAATTGTGAAAAGAAGAAAATATATTCTTCTATCTATGAGTTGTATTGATGTTTTATGTAAACCATGCCCATCTGGTTGGATCGGCAAATGTACAGATTATGACATGAATTGTCGAATACAATTACAAGTGTGATATTTTAATAATTATATCAGTTTGGTATTGTTGACTAAATTGGAAATATAATGTTATTTCTTAATTTGGATTTGTTTCATTGTCCTTGGATGGATGTTCAATGGAAACTGATTTCTATTCTTACCTAAATGCAACCTTTAAGTTGAAAAATGCAATTAGTTCATACTTGGGTAAAGATGAATTTTTAATTGACATTAAAAAGGATTAGGAAGAATATGATTCCATAATCGAAAGGTATTCAGGATTAGCTTAGGAGCTAAGGAATATCAATTAACTTTGGAATAATCGAACTTCACTTTCGAACTCCATTAATGATCTCGTATGCTGAATTCAGAATAAAGGATATAGGATAAGTATATCCACAACTAATGGACCTTAACTATATAACGTTAAGGAGAACAAATGAATACATTTCTTGGAATTTAGACCTCGTACGAATGACGTCTAATAAGCTAGTATTCTGAATTTAGTTACAGTTGGGAAAATCTTGGCTAAGTTTAATAGGTTAAACTTATCACGTCCGTCGGTACGGACTGCTTAATCCAATGATTAAGAAGAGAACCAAGTAGGAAAATGCAGCCCTTCGACATGAAGGAGAAGATGCATTGCAAGATAATGGACGGATTTAGTCCCTCTTGGCTATATACAACTGTAACGGAAACGAGGATCAAGGGATCAGCGTGGATGCTGAAAATTGTTTTTAATTATTAAATCGTATCCAAATCACTTGAGCAGGATGTGTATTCTCGATGGGAGAATTACGCAGGGACATTGGTATACGCCCATTTACAACAAGGTGTCTCCATGAAGACGGGGTCTTCATGACGACACACTGTTGCAGCTGACATATTGCAATGCCCTCCTGAATTAAAACATCAAGAATACATAGGCTGAAGGTGTAATTGTGGACAGGGGATAGGAGTATGATCTGGTATACGGAGTGACTCCGGAATACTAAAGATAACTAGACACACGGGGTCGTGGGGAAACGACACTGTATGTCTGCGTATCTTTAGTTACCGGGAGTGCCTTCCTATACTCGTTCATATTACTAACTGTAATTGGGAGTTAAACTAACCTTAAACGAAGAGGACTGGTAGGAACCAGGAAAGACCATTCTAGATAACAGGTGAAGTGAAGTGAAGGACGTATTCCTACTGATGTGTATCACATCCAGGAATATGATCATGCAAAGCATGTGAAAATCTTTGGCCAAAGTATCGCAATTGCTGGTTGCGTTGTCCTTATCACTTAATTTAAGATGCAGGATGTCAGATGAATATCAGTAACAGATATTCAGATAGGCTTCTTAAATGGATCACTTCATAACCGGAAATGGTTATGAGAGCAGTATATATAATATACCATGCATAAACAAACATGAAGGATCGGTTGTTGCTTGCGAGTCATGAACATGAAGGATCGGTTGTTCTTGAGTCATGAAATGAAGGATCGTTGAAACTCCGAGCCATGAAAATGGAAGATCGGTAGTTCCTCGAGTCATTTACGGAAGCATATAGAATCATTTATAAGATTGAATGGCATTGAATGTGTGTTCCATATTGTAAATATGTGAACAGGGAACATTCATTTTAAAAGAAATTATGTGATCCAAACTGTTGATTGGGCAGAGAACAATTATTAAAACTTGAACGTGTGTTTGAATTTTGTAATTCATAACAGAGAACGTTATCACAAAAAAAAAAAAAATACCCTTGTTCGGTATTTTAAAATGGGGATGTTACATACTAGATGAATGAATCATCGAGTGGGTTAGAAAGTTCAACTCGTGGTCTAGAAAGGTTTGTGTAAAATGTAGGATTTTTTTACTAATATAGGTATTCTTGTAGGTTTTTGAGTAGAATAATGAGGTATTTTAAGCCTTAGTTATATTGGGATGATTCGTTTGAGCTCCATTTGTGTACATAGGTCACGTATAAGGGATATAAACCAAAACTATCATATCGAATTCGAATGACCAATTTTGGGTGTCTACAATGTGAATTTTTACATTAGGATGTTAAAATTTAATTATTTAGTTAATTTTGAGGCCAAATCATAAGCACCCCCGAATTTCCAAGTTGTAGATGGGGCATTCGGTTTGATTTCCTAACATGGAGTTATCCCAAAGTGTGGGACCTTACGAAATGGGATAGCTCTCCGAAGAAGGCCGGTTCCTCTTCCTAATCCTACCTGCCACAACTACTCCTAATACAATCCAATACCTATCTAAACCTATTTTAACATTCCAATGAGATAGGGAGAGAAAATTGCATGAAATAAAACCTACACTAAGAGTGGTGATACACCAAGAAAATGAGTGTGCTAGATAGATTCCCAACCCTCTAAAAGAAGAACCACGAGACCAAAATGCGAGACATTACACCATTCCCAAACAAACACAACAACACCAAAACCCTGCAATGGAAACATTAGTTTACATAGAACACCTGATAGCAATGAGAGGCAAGATGAAAACAATAAACCATGAGAGGCTAGAAAGATTAACACAGACATAGTTTTATTGCTCCATATGAATTTACATAGTACATTGCAGTAGGGAAAGGCAAGAGTTCCATTACATTTTTTAGTGTGAAGGCCTTAAGCCCCATGAAATTCACAACAACTTAGCTAAAGGAAAGGAGAATAGGGGTGCAAAGGAGGAAAAATGACCAACTCTTTGTTTTTACAACCTCATTACATTTATAGAAGAAATTTTTGATGAGAGAGAGAGAGAGAGAGCGAACCTAAAATCTACTCCAACCACCACCAAAATCCATCATGACATCTACAAAAAGGATGGGGAAGGCCTATAAAACACCTATCTTCATGTACTTTACCTTGTGGAAGAAGGAAGCATGCCCATACCCTCATTAACTCGCACCTCACCTACCCTCTAACTACTCACTATTAATTAATTTCAGAGTTCTATAACCTTTGAAATTTTTATTTTGATGGTTCCATGTTGTGTATTATCCTTCCATGATTCAAATGACTGGTTTTTGGCAAGAATCGACATTTGGAGCTCAAATTATCACATTTCGGTTTGGGGGTTTTTTTAATTTCAAGGTTTCCAAAGCTCCAAAAATAAATTTTCCTAGTCTACATCATGAAGCTCTCTCTCTCACCTTTCTATTGACTATAATTTTGTGATAAACGATGCCCTAAGCCCAAGTTATATCATTTTTATTCCATGGTGTGTTTTTTGTGTTAAGGCTTTGCATGGATGAGTTGATTGATTGGCTTATCGAGTAGACACGGTGAGATGGGGCAAGTTCTTCCCTCCATTGAGATCCAAAATGCCCCTTGGTCCTCCTTTTACCTCCCCATTGAGCTCCCGTGTTCGAGTCTTCACATTGTATATTGGGTAGTTATTGATTAATTATGCCTCCAAGATCCACATACTCCCTCCACCGCTTCAAACTTCCACGTGTTGTGTTGTTTGGTGATTCCCCACTTGCTTTTAAAAACATCCATTGTTTGCATATTCTATAAAACCATTCTCGTGGCACATCCCCAGCTCGACCATAGGAAACTCTCAAATTTCACCTTTTGCATAGTTGGCAAGCCACTCATCATTCAAACCATCTTGGTTTCCTCATCACCATGCCACCTAAATCGGTACATTCCATGAGCACCTTGGGATCTCCCCTACTAACCATGCTTAACTCTACCTACTTGCATTAATAGATTCCATTTCGAACATCTCCACATCAGATATTTGGGATTTTCCAAATCGTACTTCTTCGCACTGTTCACTGGTCAAGTTGCTAAAAATATCTAAAACTCCAATTATCTCAAGTCTAAAATTTGAACTTTGGCATTAAGAACTCCAAGCCCATTTGCCAAAACACTATTCACCTAGTTCATGGAAATGTCTCATTTTTGAAACTCCAAAATCTAAAATTTGGAGTTCAGGTTTCAAACCTTCCTCCTCATTTTCACACGCAATGAATCTCGATCACCATTTTCCCCGAAGTCTAAAAGCCTTCACCTATGGAACCCATTGCACCTAGTTATGATGCACAATGCCACAAGCTTGTGCATCTAAGAATCTATTATCATTGCCTAAGGTTGCATCCAAAGGAATCTAAGAGAATCAAAGGCATATATATAACTTTCATTCAGGGACAAGGGAATGCATTTTATGCATACATGCATAGGATGGTAAGTTCATTTTTGCATCCACACATCTATTTACATTGGTACATCTAGTTATCGCTTGTTATCACATGCACTTGCACAAGGGATTCCTAGGACACGATTCTATCACACACACACAAGAACTACATGGATTTTGAGATGTAGTGCAACACTTGGTCATAAGTTCACTCAGTCGGTGACCGTTAAGGTCGATCTAATTTACATATTACATCTTTTCTTTTTGGGATTTGATGTAGTTTGAGGGTTTTGACGTCATTATCTCTTTACAACTTATAGAAAAACTATACGATCTTAGTGTGAAATATAGTAGACTAATAATTACCATCAACAATCACCTTGAGACATAAGAAAAACTAGATTATGAGCTCTTGCACGGTAATAGGCACCCAATAGAGGTCTCTTTGTGCCTGGCACCCTCGCCCTGATCCAAGTGCCATAATCTTGGCTTATCAAAAAGTTCCAAAATTTAAAGTGTGAGATTTTGACATTCCACCCTTCCATTTCATCATTATTCCTAACCCGCATACCCCAGTTAGGTGTGAATCGCTTAAGTCATTATTTCTCCCTCTTGCACTTAGGGTTTCATATTTCACTTGCTTATTACTTGCATTGTCTATATTCTAACAATTATTTAGCATTTTTTATCACACATAACTCTGTAATTAGGGTTTTAAAAATTCTATATTTGTTAAATCGATACATTGTGACATACTATCAATTTTTCTAACATGATAATGAGTGCTTCATGCATAGTATTTGTCTTATAGGCCTACTTCTTACCATATCTAATTTGATTACATCTTGTATATGTTTGTGTCTTGATTGTCATTTTTGTAGGTTATAACCTATGCTTGATTGCTTGTTTTCTTATATCACATTGAAGGCTTCGAGTGTCTTGTGACATCTTGAGTGGTGTCCCATGTTTATCATAAGCTACAATGATGATCTCTTGTTGTACTATTATAAGTTTTGACTAGTTTCTATTACATCATTCCATGTTTATTTGTGACTAAGACTTTATGCTAGATTCCCTCATTGTTTTACATGTGACATGGTTGTTAGCATGGACATTCCTTATTCCCCCTCGAGGATTCTATTTTATATGTACATGCTAGCATCATATTTCCTCGTTTGAGCTACGCTCGCATTCCTTCATCTCACACACCCCAAATGAGTGGGAAATCATCAAGTGATTATTTCACCCTCTCAATAGTTTAGAAACCTAAAAAAATTAGTACACGAAAAAATCAAAATAAAAAAGGAGATAAAATGGTTTAGAATCAAATTTGGACTAAAAATATAGCAGGGACAAAAGCACCCAATATAGACAAGAATGGTGAGCAACAGTTGCCCACCTAGTTGTATCTATTATGGGGGCACAAAAAATTACATTACAAGTTCAACAAGTTTTTCAGTGACATGATTTACCAAATTCCAATAACACATGCTCAGTTATAGGTTCCTATCATGTATAACAAGAACAAAATAAGTGGCAAGTTACATACTTTGAGCAATGGAACTAATTACTCAGTTTATTAGGTAGCAAATAAGGAATGACACTATTGATGACAATTTCACCTTTTAGTTGGGTTGATAGTACAATGAGGTAAAATTGGATCAACCTCGAATATGATAGGGTTTCTAAGGTACCCATGGATGGTGTTAATGGATGTTTGATTGTTGCACTCCATGAATAATGGATCAAGCTCCTTTCCTACAACTAAATTTGTAATCATAGACGCTACACAAGATAGGATTACTAATATGGATAGGTGGGTTACCTGCAAAAGGCCAATTCTCAAAAGCCAAAGGACTTCCTTATGTGGATGTCAACCCACTTTTAAAACACTTAATTTTATTTATGAAAATGAGATATAGCATATGATATATGAAAGTACATGATCAAATGTTTATGACTTATTTAGCTTAATACGATATTCAAATTTGATAATGTCAACAGGAAGGAAATATATCTAGGGATCAAAATTAGAATCTGGATTAGTATCCAGGTTCTCAGATAAATTCAAACCCACAGAGAAAGCTAGGTCATCCTACTCAAAGAAATACAAATCAGGCTCCTCAATGTAGTCGTTTATGAAGAAGTGTGAATATTCATCCTCAATGTCATGTCTCGACAAGAAAATTTAGAGTCAGAATCTTCAAAACTAACTTCATTTTCAATTTTTGGCTTAGGTTTGGTATTGAATCTTTGAGATGTTTAATCCCATCTGATTTTGGTATTCAAACATAGCTAGGTTGGCTTGGATGCACTGCACTTCATAGTAAGCCTCCTAACTCATCAATGGCCTCACGGATCCTCTGGGTGGACTCAAATATGGTCTCTAGTCATCGATAGGAGCTGCATGGATAGTGCACAACTCTAGGTCATGTAGTAGATCATATTGTTCCCAATGGAGTGGATGGAAAATGATCAATAGAGATTTGATGCTTGTGATCGTGTGATTAGGTCAATTTATAGCCATCTAACAAAGCCATGATTGATAGAGGATTAATAACACAAGGGAAAAAAGTAATTGATAATAACTTTTGAATGAAATCTTACTGTAAAAGAAATAGAATACATAAGAAATGAAAACAATCCTAGGAAACGTAGGTGATTCTCGCAAGACTTAGACAAACCGCTAAACCGAGATATTTGATCGGTTGATACGAAATTAAGGTCTTGTGAATGAGAAATTGAGATAAGAAATGATCTGACAAACAGGTTTAAGATGAAAAAAATGGAGATACAAGACAATAATGAACCTTGATTGATGGTGGATGACAAGAAATTGATATTGATTACAGTTGGATGATGAACGATCTTTAGAATGGCTCTAAGATGCTTGATGGTTGCAAACGTGTTCTAAATTGGATACAAAATGACATTGATAAGCTTGAATGAAACTTGATAATGCTCCTGAATTCTCTTGGATGGTCTTGAATGGTCCCAAAGAGAGGCAGGAAAATTGGTATTTATAGATTTTCGGTGACCAAGGAAATCATTGATGTTTTCGGTTAGTTTGAGTTTGGGCGAGATATGGAGGGATAAACTTATTATTTTGAAGTATAGTGCTTGGGATTTCAAAGATGAGAGTGGAGTTATGTTAATATGTCAAGGGGGATGGGTTTAGATGAGGATAGAAGTGGTTAGGATAAGCAAAGAGTGTTTTTGGTAGGTTCCCTTAATTAAACTAGTTGTAACTAGTGTAAAGTATGGACTTGTCATAGGGATGAGTTAGATGAGGATAGATAGAAGAGTAGATTTAAAGGTTTCCTAGGTAACCTAGATTTAACTAGGGGGTCATGACGAGTTCATGTGGTGAGGTGTAGGGGTGAAGTGGAATATCTAATTAACTAATTAATTAATTAATTAGCCATGAGAGGGGATGTGACTTAGGTTATGTGAGGTAAAATTATTGATTTAAAGGGTATAGGGGTAATGACCTAGGTTTAGGGATTTCATTTAAATGATGCGACAACGAGTTTAATCGAGTTAATTAAATGGATGACTTAGGTCATGAAATGGTATGTGGATGGGTATATTTATTCAATTATTTGTGTGGGAATGGGGTGTGCAGATTTTTGGTGTCTACATTTTCCCCTTTTTCTAACATCTTAACAAGGCGTTAGACAAAAATGATCGAGAATGTTTGGTTGTATGGGTGATTTGACTATAGCATAATATAGGAAACACTAGTTTCTTGCATGTGTTTCATTTTTCAAAGGTTTCCCCAATCTAAGGGGGTACCAAACAAAGTGTGCTTACCAAGGATCACTTGATAGGGAAACCAAGGGGTTTACACCTATAGATGTGTGATCCACGGAGGTAGGCTAGTTTAACGAGAAATCCAAGTGATGGGGGCCAAAGGGCACACATCCCATAGATGTATGATGAGTCTCGAAAGTTGTTACTTTTTTTTTGAATTAGGTTTTAGGGTCCTTTGAAGGTGATAAATTTGTGTAAATGGTGTTTTATCAAGCTTAAGGGTGCAAATGATAATGGTTGCTAAAAATAGGGTGAATTGTTGGCATTTAGGGGAATCACCTATGATTGGTATAAATAATCGGGGATTGAATCATGGTGAAAATTGGGGCATATAAATACCCAAGCGCTATAGTTCTTTTTTATTTTAACCACGGGGTAAACAACAACTTGGTGAATTATTTTTTAGCATTCCAAGGTGATTTTGAGAAATTTTGATTGATTTCATCATGATGGCATCCTCCATTAGGCAGAGAAAACTACCCATAATAGAGGTGAGTCGATTTTACTTGCTTTTGTGTGAGTTTTGGGTAGTTTTAGGTTTTTGCTACCATTTTTGGGGTGTACGGGTTCCCTAGCCAGAATCAATGGTGATTGATGCAATCACCAATGATTCGAAGTAGAATCATTGGTGATTGAGATGAATCACTTGAGATTCATCTGTGTTTTTGACAATTTTGATAAATAGGGTAAAATTATTTGATGTTTTAGATGTTGTTGGTGCATTTTGTTGATTTTTGATATGTTGTTGATATATTTATGGATGATACTAATTGTTGGTTTGTTTATTTTTGTAGGTGGATGTAAAATTGAACATTCAAGACCGCATTCCATTGATTTTGGAGCAGGTGAGGGAGGATATGTCAGATGATGATTGGGCTCATGTAGAGGTTGTTAGTTTTAGTTCTATGAGGCATTACAAATGGATCCATATATGCCTGAGCCTGATATTGGCATTGTTGGAGAGGTGGAATTTTTACACCAACACTTTTTAGTTTCCTACAGAGATATCACTATTACCCTAGAGGATGTTCATCATATTTTTGATATTTTCATCTATGGGGCATTGGTATATACCATTATTGAGATAGAGAGAGATGGTGTGATGACTAGGTTGTATGGTGGGGATGTTATAGACATCAAATATGAGTTAGGGGGTTTTTCTTACAAATCGCGTCTATTCACCTAAGAGAGCGTGCCATGTATGGATGACTATAATGATGATAGCCATCATGTGTTATGCTTTGCCAGAATCTGGGAGTGGTCATTTTCCATGGATGATGACAAGGGTTGTGGCTAAGATGATGGAGTATCGTACTATTTTTGAGTGGGGGCCCACCCTTCTTGCCTAGACATTCAGAGAGTTGTGGGCCTGGAGGGCTCACAAATGTTACAAGATTGATTTTGGTTTCTCTTACAGGCTTGGGCTTTAGAGCATATTTCTATTTCTCAACTAGCATGGTTATCATGGGGCATCGGTGATCAGCACCCTAGTTTTATGAGATGGAGGTCAAACATGGGCCGTGCGGGGAATAAGAGACAAGCGGGATTCTATAGAGACTTATTGTCTAGATTACATGTGGAGGACGTTGTATGGAGGCCTTATTTGGATTTATCATCCTGGCTTGAGCATCCTCATGAGTTACTTGGTTTACAACAGCCTATGTGGCTCCAAACATGTAGAGTTGGTGAGCACAATCTCCTTCATTTTGATCGTGTTCAAGCATAGTTCGATTAGTGTAGAGAGTTCCTAGTGATCCCATTCAATATACCCGGGAGGATACATATGTGGATACACCACGAGTAATCTGATGAGACCTATCATTATTGCTGAGTTATCAGTGCTACATGCCCTAATGAGGAGGGGTGATTGTTCAAATTGATTATGCGAGGGTTTCCTCGGAGTATCTTGCATCGTGGGTTTCGGTCTGTGGAGTTTTCATATATCCCATGTAGCATGAGGGCTACGCAATGAGTGAGACAAGTACATGCTCGGACATAGGGTGGAGCATAGGCGAGGTGTGCGAGCGATTCCTATGATGAGGATGAGGGGGTTGATGATGACTCATTTTCTTCTATTGTAGTGATGACGGTCGAGAAGGCCATAGTGGAGGGAGAGAAAGAGAGACACGACTTAGAGAGAGTGAGATGATTTTATTGGCGTCCAGGATACCCTCATTATAGAGAGATGTGGATTGATTGTTGAGAGGGATGGACCGAAGGTGGAGAGAGATATGATGGTGGGGGAGCAAGATAGTCTTCAAGTGTGGCTTGCATGCGTCTCTCTGCTAATAGAGACAAGTACAAGGGGCATAAGTATTTGTTGAGGAAGGCCGTAGGGATCACATGGCCTTCTATATCTAGGTGTGGAGTGTCAACGATGGATCATTTTGGCATGAAGAGGGGAGCACCCATAGTACCTCCTCCTCCCGGGATGATTTCGGTGGCATACTATGATGTTGTGCAAGTAACGTGGGACTATTATGTTGATATGATCATCAAGAACTACCCGATTCCACATTGTATGTTGATTACCTAGATGCCAAAGGGGAAGCTATAGTAATGCGAGGCCTAGTGCAAGTTTGGAAAGTGTGGGACAACCACCTCGAGAGGCCGAGAGAGAGTGGAGGGGGTGAGGAGATATCTAGGTTGTGAGGTTTTGGTTACGATTGTTCCTAGAGGGGAAGAGACACGGTGTTCTTCAGGCACACTTGCTCCTAGAGGAGAGGGCGCTTTAGTACGATACTTGGAGATTTGATTTTACCAGTTGATTCGATTCGATGTATATGATAGTATAGGCTCATAGAAGCCCATTTTTTTATGATGATGAGATATACTGATTTTTTTAGGACATTGATTATGATGTATACCAAACTTTGATTTATATATATATATATATATATATATATATATATACACACACACACATGATGATGATGATGGATTTATGGTTTATATTGATTGTGTTATATGTTGTATGTTTTAGGTGTTTTTTGATGGTTTTTTATGGATGTTAAGAAGCATGATTTCTAAATATGTTAGGTTACATATGATTGAGTGTGGTGGAATGTTTAATTAACCCAAAATGATTTTAAAATGTGATCTTAAAAAATTTTCCAAATCAAAAATGTAACTAAAATGAGGTAAAAATAGAATGATTGCCCCGTCATGGATCTGATATATACGTGACGGGTTTTTTTAAAAAAGCTTGCACTTGTAGCCATATCAAATGTTAAATAATATTATAAATGGGTAGTTACACAAATCATTATATAAATGTGCTTTTCTAGGATGACGGAAGGGATTTTGTGTATGTAAACCAATGTGGGAGAAAGGATCTAATTTTCAATAGGTTCATAGGGAAAAATCCCCATCTTTATATATTATTTTGAAGCAAAATGATTACGATAGGAAGCTTACTATAATGGGAAAGTTGATCAATGTGGGAAGATTTCCTAGATGCTTTTGATATTATTTTTGAAGTTTGATAAAATCGGAATCCTTTTTGCATGAGTATCCATCCTTCGAGGGTATGGTCTACATTTTGATTTTTGACAAGATGGTTGTCCTTCGAGGGAGAATTCTACTTTTCAATATTTTGTATAATGATTTAGACTTTGTGAATAGTTGTCCTTCAAGGGATCAGTCTATTATATTTTTATATTTTGATAAAAGGAGCATCCAAATGATTTTTCCATGCATTTTTGAGTTGATACAAAAACCCCAATAAATTGTTTTGAGGATGGGAATAAAACATGTACATGAACTGCACACACATGCCCCGTGTCATGTTCTTGGTAAGGGATGGATGGGTGTAATGATTTTAAGGGGTTCCTATAAGAGAGGAACTTAAAATGAAAGATGCAATGAACAAAGTTGTGGTGCTCATTTTTAAGGTGTATTTAGGATGTTAATGGATAACCACATACTTTCAAATCATTACAATGATATGATGAAGTGATAGGATTTGGATGTAACTATTATCATGATGATTGATTATTTAACAATAGAAAGGCCATAAGTGTGAAGCATTTAGAGGTTCCCTTTCAGGTTCCCCATCAAGAGAAGCGAGACGATACGCTCCTGACCCATACTTGTGAGTAATAACATATGGACCAATCCAATTAGGGGAAAACTTTCCACATTTACTCCATTCTAATGTAGTGACATTTTGATTTTATTTAAGTACAAGATCACCAATTTTAAATTCACTCTTTGACATGTTTATTATATGTTATGTTAATATGTTCTTGATAGATTTTATGGTGTTCAAGGACTATTAAACATTTTTCATCTAACAAATCAAGTTGTGCTAAGTGGTCTTGGTGATATTCTTCATCAGGAATGAAATATTTGAGAGATACACAAAGTGATAGAATTTGGACTTTAAGAGGTAGGATGGCTTCTAAGCCATAGACGAGTGAATAGGGTGAACCACCTATAGGTGTGTTGATGCTAGTTTGGTAATCCCAGAGAGAAAATAGGATTTGGAGATTTCAGTTCCTACCTACGTTGTCTACTATTTTCATAATAATTTTATTAAGTGTTTTGTTAGAGGCTTCAACCTATCCATTTTCTTTAGGATAATATGGTGATGAGAAACTGAGCTTGATATTGAATGCATCACAAATATTTTTACTTCTTTATTTTTAAAGTATTTTCCATTATCTATGACGAGTTTATATGGGATATCAAAATGACATATGATATTTTGATATATGAAGTTTGATAAGTCCTTTTTTTTAGGTTAAAGGGATGGTTTCAACCCATTTAATAAATTATTAAGTTGTTGTGATAATAGAATGATGTTGTTGGGATGATTTAGGATTGATAGCACCAATGAGGTCTAACCCCCATTGAGAAAAGGGCCATAAGTCTTGAGTGGGTTGTAATGCTTGACTAGGGACATGAATGAGATCTGAGTGGAGTTGGCACTTAACGCATTTCTTTACATATGCACAACAATCTTTGGTGATGGTAGGCTAGTAATACCCTAGCCGTATGATGGGTTTAGTGATGGTAATGTTGTTGAAGTAACCACCACGATATCATCATGGACTTCTTCGATTTGCTTTGATTGATTCATGTGATTTAAGGCATCGTAATAATATATCGTCAAAGCTACATTTATAAAGGATACCGCATATGATGATGAAGCAAGTGACATGTTGAAGAAATGATCGTTTAGCACTATGTGATATGTTTGATGGTAGCTTACATTCAGAGAGATAGTCATAAATCTGAGTGTACCATAGATCAGATGGATTATTGTCAATGACATTAATTGAAGGAAGATCATTTTTATGTGAATGATGGTCTAAGTGTTGAACAACTAAAGACATCTTAGTTTTATCCTTTGATTTTTCCATTTATAATGGGATGAGGGATCCAAGAGAAGCCATAGTTTCTACAAACCTATTAGAAGATCGTGGAATAGTCTCGAGTGGTATAATGATTGAATGCACCGAGAAGGAAGTCAACAAAAAATTTATATTTTTGTAGGATTTCATTTTTAGTGGGGACATTGAAATTCGACCTTTGTGTTCATATTTGAGACAACGATATAGGGTTAAAGGAACGCAGTGCATGGTGCATATCCAAGGGCATCCTAACAACATATTGGATTGAAACTCTCCTTAAATAATGTAGAAGATCTCTAGTAGGGTTTTGACCCGACCTTGAGCGGGAGTATGATGGTGCTAACGTGGGTGCGATAGTGTTATTGAAGGATCATAATAAGACCAGATTTTAAGTGATAAAAGTGTTGGGAAGTTTAATTTGGTCAAAGGAGAGGGAGGATATAATGTTAATGGCAGCACCACTATCAATCACATGACCCTCTCGATAAAGATTTCATTAATCTGAGAGGTAATGAAGAGTGGTAGGTCGTGGTCTTCTGGTCTAAGAGAGGGAATTTCAAATGGTTCAAATGATATAGCGGTGGATTCTTTAAGAGCACCCACAAATTTTGTAAAGGGAACTATATCATTGGTTGGTATGGTTATTATGGTTATGGATTTGAAGGCTTCTATCATAACTTGTTTATGAAAATGTGATGTTTGAACTAGTTCGTAAAGTGACATCCTGATGGGGATTGGTGTAATTGTTTGATAACAACCTTCTAGACCGTAGTGAAAGGGGGTGTTGCTACTTGTATTGAGATTTTAGCTTTGGATGATGGTGTTTGATTGGACTCTTTAGGAGCTAAGGAAATAGATATCTTAGGTTTATCAGATGAAGCTGATAATTTGGGAGGTGGAGGTATAACATGAAATTTTTACTTTTCTTACACTCAAATGACTCATCTTCATAATTTTTTGAATGGGTAGTGATGTGTATGGCATCGACTTGATGAGAAGGCATTTCAGGGATGGATTTTTTAGGTTTTGACGAAGAATATATTAATGTTGGTATTGTGTTCAATTGAGAAGGAAGGAAGAGAGAACTACCAATTTCTTAAACCTTTAAGTGAAAAGCACTATAGTCTTATATGGAATGGCCTCGTGTTCTATGCTAATCACAAAAAACATTGAAATCATACTGAGCAGGTTTCCATCATCGATGATTAGATATTTTAGGAGGTGGTAACATAATAAGTGACCACTAAAGGAGGTCATCTAAGATGGTGGCATAACACCCCTTAGGTGTAGACATGGATGGTAACAAGGATTTTCCTATGTTTTTCTCATGGGGAGGTAAAAATTTAGCTACAGGTTGTTTATTTTTTTATCATGGAGGCTTTCCGAGCACCGCAATGGATGGAGGATGAGGACCCTGTAAGGGTGGTCATTGGTATAGATAGTTGGACTGCTTCGATACCTAGTATAGATCTCTGTTGTGGAAGACAGGTGTAAGATAGTTGGACCGTGTGATACGTGTAGGATATGGACTTAATGTAGGGGCTTGGTAGGTGGATTTTCACCCTAAAAGAATAAGGGATCGAGGTCCACATAAAAGGTTTTGGTCTGGGAAGACATATTAAGGGCTTTTAAAGACCTGGACAATACCTTGTTTATGAGGCTCTTTTGTGGTTTTGGATAGACTGGGTGTGGTTGATGCAGATGTAGAAGAGTCAAATTTTCCTGAGGTAGAGGGAGTTTTGGATTATTTGTTCTAGTATGGATTTAGGTGTAGAGGATGCGGGTATGAATCCAAGTAAGGGACATGTGACAAGGATGTAGGAATAGTTTTAGTAGTATTCTCAACAGGTGGAGATTTATTCGGATCATTGGATCTGGTGTTGACTCTGTAATTTTTGATTCGATAGGTAACAAGGTAGATTCGGGATAGCTTCACTCTTGGTTATTGTATTGATAGTGTGGAAAACATTTGTTTGGGGTTTATCTAAAGATGAAGGGTTGTTCAGAAAAGGTTACTTAAATATGTAAATATTTTGATTTGGGGGTGCGTTTGGATTATCTAAGTGGAGTTCACCCTTGTCGATCAAGTCTTGGAGTATGTTACGAACATGTGACACCTTTTGATGTCATGTCCATTAACCCTATGGTATTTACAATAGTCATTATCTTGGTACCAAATAGGTTTAGATATTGATGTGTCGATGGGTTGAATAGGTGGGAGAGATATCATGTTGGAGGCAAGCAATTTGTCAAAAAATACACTATAAGTCTCTCCTATAGGTGTATAGCTATGTTGTTGATGGGAGCACTCGGTAGTGGGATTTTCCTTGGGAGAATATTTAACTACGATGGTGTTGGCAAATGTATTATAATTATCGGGGCCAAATGTTGACTTAGATGGAAACCCAACTTTCGGTTTCTTGGGATGAAGCTTGACCCAACCATCTTCCAAAGCTCACAATTCCAATTTATGGGCCTTGGTGCAAGCCTCGTCAAAAGTTTTAAATGATTGGATTTATAATGTGGATGAGATATGTTTGGCGCATTCATGACGAAAAATTTGATTAATTATAATTTTGGTAGTGAAAAGGATAGTTGATTGATCATACCTCTCCAAATAGGTGATGAAATCAACAATAGATTCATCGTAAAAATTTGATGGCATATAGGTCATTGATAGTGACTTTGCGGGCTATGTTTATGGAAAAATGTTCTAAGAAGAGCTAAATAATTTGTGTAAAGGAGAATAAGGAATGTTGTGGAATGTTATTGTACCAATCCAAGGCAGGATCGGCAAGGGACGTGGGATAGGTCCTCAACATAAGGTCTTGATCGTGATCTATTAGATAGTAGGCATGACAAAAGGCATGGATGTGTTGTTGGGGATCCTCCTTGTAAAATTTGATGAAATTTGGAAGTTCCCAGTGAGGAGGATATGATTTATATGGTACTGAAGGGTGAATGGGATCATTGCAAATTTGATCATAAGAGAGCACATTTTTGGATGAAGTTAAACCATCTTCGAGACTAGATATGCGGTTCAAAAGGGCATGGAGAAGATCTCGCTTGAACTTGGTGTTGTGAAGATGAGCCAAGTTAGTATAAGAACTAGCTAGGTTGTGAGTATTCCTAGTACTACTTGAAGGAGTGTTTTGCTAGTTGGGAATATTTTGTTGGGAAATGTTATGTGGAGGGACATTATATTGGTAAGGAACATTCTTTGTGGAATGTTATATTGTGGAATGCTTTGTTGAGATATGTATGTCGAGGTATATGGTATTGTGGATGTTTTGTTGTGGTATACTCTATTGATAAGGGATGTTTTGTTATGGGATATTTTGATGGGAAGGAATACTTGTTGAGATGTTAATGGCTACAAGGGTTGTATATACTATTACCGTAATGGTATTGATGTATAAGTGAGTGGTTGTGAATATGTAAGTGATCATGGGAAGGATACAACGAGAGCGGCATAGGATGGTGTTTGTTGTGGAATGTTTTGTTGTGGATATTTTGTTGTGGAATGTTTTGAAGAGGTGTAGATTGTGGCATGGAGATCATTGGTTGTGATGGTTGTGGTATGTATTGTGAAATAGGGTGAATACTAGTAATGCCACTGGTATTAATTAGTGGTGTAGTTGTAGGGATAAACATGGTGATGTTTTGAATGGGACTAGTAGCCGGTTGTGAAGACACGATAGTAGAAAAGTCCACGGAACTTGACAGAGGTGTTTGTACCTATGAAGAGACCAAGGAAGTAGGTGATGAATTTTGGTGTTGCTTAGGGGAGATGTAGAACCTATAGAAGGTTTTGGTGAGGATGTAGATTGTTGGTCGAGTTTTTGTGATGACATCATATGAAGGTCATAAATAGGGATCGAAGAGACCTCATATGTCTTGGGTTGGCTAGTAGTAGACTGGTCATTTGATGCTTCAAATTGGTTAATAGGAATAGGGAAGTTGATGTTTGAGATTTTAGGTTAACTGAGATTTGATGTTTTGGATTGATTTGAAGTGTATGTGTACAACTACCGAATGAGCGGTTTCTGATTTTGATCGATGAGATGTGCAATAGTAGATGATGGATTATATGTGTATAGAATGGTTTGGGGTGTAAATGGTTACAATTGACCATTCCTAGCTACTAGATAAGCATTGAGAGCAATAGGATTTGAATCCAACATTTCTTTAAAGACATGATCTCCTCTATTATAGAAAGGAGGTTTTCGTACCTCTCGGTTTGAGAACTAGAAGAAAATAGATATTTTGTTTCTTGTAGTCCAGATGTATGGAGGATTAGACCATGATATTGATGTGGGAATTGAAGATTGGTTTCCTTATTTCTTCCTTATAGTTAACCCCTAATTCATTCCAAGTTTTTGCGTGTTAGAAAGTGGAGTAGATGTAATTGTTTGATAAATTGGATTTTGTTGTTGTATTGGTGTAGAAAGTGTTGTGGGAATGGTGTAGTATAAGGTGGAACTTGTTGCTAACCAAATCGTACCAAGCCAAGAACTCAGATGTTAATCAATCACCATGATCAATAAGATGAAAGTAATTCATTAGAAAAACTTTATGTAAACCTTTACAAACAAATGAGTAGTAATGTCATATATTATTATAGAACTTAATGAAATACACTTTGAGAATGGGCCTTGCTTATATAGGTAAGGAATAACAATCTAAAAACCAGATTAAGGTCGTAGATCAAGCCATAAATCAAGGAAAAACTAGTCATCAAAGAACTAGTCAAGTCCATAGATTTAGGAAAGAACTAGACATCAAGGATCTAGTCAATACCATAGATCAAGGAAGGAACTATACCTAACAACTAGATAATATCTCCTAGTATCTAAATAATATAAAAGAAATATCTACACACATAATTGGGTGAGGATAAATACAATAAAGGTAAATAAAGTACTTATGTAAACATGAGCTAAGGTAAATACCTACTCTAACAACACCCCCTCAAGCGAAGCTAGGGGTAAAAATAGAAGTGGTATGTCCATAGTATGAGTCCTAGAAACTAGGCTTGATGAAGTACTCATGTATAATATATCCATGAAGAAATCTCGAACCAAAATAAGGAAAGAATCCTACTATAAGGAAAGAGAAAGAAGAATAATAAGTAATATGTTCTCACGAACACCCCCAAGAACAACTTCTAACACCCCAAGCATTCCATACAACTCAATGTAACGAATTGATGTAAAAATCTTTGTAAAATGTTCGTAAACTCTTCACTTTGAGTCGAATGTACTCCAAGAAAAGAACTCCATCATGAATGTGCTTTGATGAATGAAGTGGATGTGTATCTCAATATGCTTGGTTTGTTGGTGCTCAACTGGGTTGTGAGAAATGTGAATTGCATTTTGGTTGTCACACCAAATTACATTCGGTGAATCCTGTGAGAATCCAAACTCTTTCAATAACTATCAAATCCAAAGAATACGCTAACTTTATGTAATTGCTGCCATGTACTCTGCCTCTGAAGATGAAAGTGTAATAGATTGTTACTTTTTGCATGCCCAAACAACTGGAGAAGAACTAAGACAAAAAGATAGCAAGAAGTGGAATTCATGTCATCAATAGAACCTGCACAATCTGAATTTGTATACCCAACCAACTAAGTAGAACCCCTAGTGTAGTGTAGGCCAAAGTGGGAAGTGCCCTGTAAATAACGTAAAATCCTTTTAGCATCCTATCAGTGACTACTATGAGGAGAATGTGCAAACCAAGATAAAATCCCTACTGCAAATGAAATATCAGGGTGAGTATGGGTCAAGTACATGAGACTCCCAACTAATTTCCTATACAATGTAGGATCACAAAGTGGTGTGGTACATGTGGAAGTAAGAGTAACCCCAAACTGAAAAGGAGATGGACTTGGCTTGCAATCAGCCATATCAAAGCACTGAAGAAGATCATGGGTGTACTTTTGCTGACTCAAATGAATCCCTAAATCTGTCTGAGAAATCTACAAACTAAGGAAATAATGTAATAACCCAAGATCTGTCATGTCAAACTATGTAGAAAGAGCCCTCTGAATACTCTAAATGTGGGAAGAAGAGTTTCCAGTAAGTAACAGATCATCAACATACAAGACAAGTATCACAATATCCTCACCAAAATGTTGGAGATACATTGTATGATCAAAATGGCAACGAACAAAAACTAGTAGATTAAAGAAAATAATCCTTCTCATACCAAGCCTGAGGGGCTTGTTTGAGACCGTAGAGAGACCTTCGAAACCTATAAATAAGAGAAGAATCGTGAAAAATCCAATAGGTTGCTCTCTATATATTTACTCTTGTAAATCTCCATGTAAAAAAGTACTCTTCACATCCATCTAATATACGGGCCACCCATGTGATGCAGCAATAACAAGTACAAGGTGTATAAAATCCATCTTGGCAACGGGTGCAAAAGTCTCAGAGTAATCAATACCTTCAACTTGTGAAAAACCCTTTGCAACAAGATGAGCCTTATACTTGTCAATGGACCCATCAACCGCATATTTGATTCGATATACCCACTTACACCTATTCATATTTTTTTCATTTAGGAAGAGAACCAAATCCCAAGTATGATTCTTCATCAAAGAAGAATACTTAGTTTCATCGCATCATCCCACTCCTGCATCCCATGAGCCTTTGAATCCTCAAAACTACGACATAAAAGTACAAAACCTATAGAATGTGTGTGATGATGCCTAGTGGGTGGAAGATCCTGTATGCAAAGGTTTTGCCTCGAAACTATAATACGAGACCACTTAGGCATAGTGACAACATCGGTGGGAATAGGATCCTCAACGGTATCTATAACATCCTCATCAACCTCCTCAAAGAAAGTATTCCCAAGATGAGATGAAGAAGGAGGCATGGAAGAAGATGAAGAATCATCGGGAGTGAAGTGCTCATCAAACTCGAACATGTGTTTGAAAAATAACGTCTTGAGTATCAAGATCTAAAATTTAAAAGCTCTCATGTCCTCATAATACCCTACAAATATCAAGGGTTTTTCTTCTTATCCAAAGCTTTCCTTTTCTTCTTTGGCACAAAGGCTCAAGTATGGCTCCCAAAAACTCAAAAAAATGAGACATATAGGCTTAGTGTTGGACCAAGAAAACACTCAAGTGCTCTGTGTGGTGTGTAATTCTGAATGTAGTTAGAATAATTAATTGATTCTACTTGAAGAGATAGGAGATAAATCTCTAGAATGCATCATATAATTAGCCATTTCCTTCAAACTTCTATTCTTCCGTTCTGCTAAGCCATTCTATTGTGGAGTTTGAGGAACAAAATGTTGGTGAATAATGTCTTGAGTTTCAAAAAGTTAGAAAAATTATTGCTGAAGTACTCCCCCCATTATCAGTACAAAGGTTCTTTATGCAACTAGAAGATTATTTCTCGACCAAAACCTTGAAGACTTTGAAGTGTGAAAAAACATCACTTTTGTACTTAAGAAAATAAACCCAAGTATGCCTCAAGAAATTATCAATAAACGTAAGTGCATACTTAGCTCCATTGAAAAAGGGGTAGGAAAAACCATCAAGTCAATATAAACAAGCTCAAGTGGTGAAGAAGCTCTTTAGAAAATTTTTGGGAAAATGATCTTGGTGTTGTTTCCTAATGCACAACCACGACAAACTCCCTTAAGACAAGAAACTCTAGGAAGACCATCTACCATACCATGATTTCTCAAATCCTTCAAATATTTGTAATTGAGATGTCTAAATCTTTCATGCCAAATCTTACTCTTTGAATTTTCATGAGAAACCAATCATGTCCCTATAGAGGAAGTGTCATCAAAACCCTCAAAGTGATATAGTCTAGAATTATGATCAACAATACCTTGAGAAACAAGTGAATGAGGCTCCAACAAAGTTTATACTTTTTCCCCATGTGGTGTAAAAGTCATTATTTTTCCTTGACCAGAATGAAAAATTTGATATACAGAAAGCAAATTTGTGGTAATGTTAGGAACATACAGTGCATCTTGGATACTGCCACCATCAAGGTGTATATCACCTTTTCCCTCAACATAAAGAAAGGAATAATCTCTAACCTTAATTTTGGAAGTAGAACTCAAACCTAGATAAACAAAAGACTCCTTGGAATAAGTCATGTGATGAGAAGCACCAGAATCTATAACCCAACTATCTGCAAGTGGTGACTAAGATCTCCCAACAACATTAAGTGTTTTTCCATGCTGATTAGAAGGAGGTGGAGTGGAGATAGAAATTTTGTGTTTCTTGACTACATCCTCTAAGGCTTGCATTCACTTATAACACCTATGTTCTTCATGACCACTACCCCCACAAAAAGAGCATGAAAGGCTAGACTTATTCTTAGATTTAGAAGACTCATTGAGTTTAGAGTTGTTTTCTTTGGGTTTAGGATCACTTTGAGATGGAGAAAGGGTGGATTTTGTTTTATTTTTGGGTTTTCCCTTGCTCTTAGGATTATATGCAACTAATTCCTTTTGAGAGGTGGAAGACTCAAGGTGAGACAATTTGGATTCTTCCCTAGTAAGTCTTTCACAAAATGTTTCTAAGTCAGGCATTTTGAATGTGTCACCTAAGGCATCCATGCTAGAGAAAAAGGTAGAAGAAAATATTTGAAATGGTCCTCTCAACTTGGATAGAATCAAGTAAACACACTCTTCATATTTCTTATCTCTTCCACTCCTTTCAACTATGTCAACAAATGCTTGAACTTGGTAAGATAGTCTATAATTGCTGGAAAATCTTTATGATTAAGAGACATGATATCTTTCAAGTTGCATGGCTCTCATATGATCCACCTTATAAAATAAATCCTCCAATGTTTCCCATATTTTGAAAGGAGAATCACATTTTTCCAAATGAAACAAAATATTGTCTCTTACACAAGTTCTATCAAATTTACATTGGTACTGAAATTTCTCATATTCTCTAGTGAACATTGGTTGTTCTAAAGAAGTTAAAGCCCATAATCCTTTCCACTTGATTATTGTTTCCATTCTTTGTTTCCATGTGTGGTAATTATGTGTTGTTAATGGCTCAACATGATCTATTGTAGAAGTATACACCATTCTCAAAAAATCACCAAAAGAAATGCAAGAACCAAGCAATGCAACAAGAGCCCTAATAATGCAACAAGAGCCCCCAATTTTGGCTCTTTATAACAAGTGTGTGTTCTGATATGGCACTTTATGATTATAGTGTGATTCTCAAAATATATATTCAATGGAAAGATCACAAAAAAAACAAGCACTTTTGCAAAGAATGGCACTCAAAACCAAGTTAACGATCAAAAATACAAGCTTTTCAATATTATGTTCTACTATTTATTTTAGTTGCCACTAAAACAAAATAAAATGTTCTTTCCTTCACCACACAAAGAAAATGAAAGAAATGATCAAACAAGTAAATTTAAGATATAAAAAATGGAGCTATAAGACAATAACAAACCTTGATTGAAGGTGGGTGACAAGAAATTGATAGTGATTACGGTTGGATGACGAACGAGCTTCGAATGGCTCCAAGACGTCGATGGTTGCGAACATGTTACGGATGGATGCAAAATGACGCGTTGATAAGCTTGAATGAAACCTGATAATGCTCCTAAATTCTCCTAGATGGTCTTGAATGGTCCCAAAGAGAGGTAGGAAAATTGGTATTTATAGATTACTAGCGAGGAAATCACCTGTGTTTTTAGTCGGTTTGAGTTTGGGCGAGATATGGAGGGATAAACTTGTTATTTTGAAGTATAGTGCTTGGGATTTCGAATATGAGAGTGGAATTATGTTAATATTTCTAAGGGGATGGGTTTAGATGAGAATAGAAGTGGTTAGGATAGGCGAGAGTGCTTTTGGTAGGTTCCTTAATTAAACTAGTTGTAACTAGTGTGAAGTAGGGACTCGTCATAGGGATGAGTTAGATGAGGATAGATATGGTTAGGATACATAGAGTAGATTTAGAAATTTTCCTAGTTAACCTAGATTTAACTAGGGGATCATGACAAGTTCACGTGGTGAGGTGTAGGGATGAAGTGGAATATCTAATTAACTAATTAATTAATTAATTAGCCATGAGAGGGGGATGTGACTTAGGAAATGTGAGGTGAATTTATTAAGTTAAAGGGTGTAGGGGTAATGACCTAGGTTTAGGGATGTTTTTTAAATGATGGGATGACGAGTTTAATCAAGTTAATTAAATGGATGGATTTGGTCTTGAAATGGTATGTGAACTGGTATATTAATTCAATTATTTATGTGGGAATGAGGTGTGTGGATTTTCGGTGTCTCACAGACACACCTAGAGCATATGTAAGACAATGATATACATGGGACAATGTGTCATCCATGGCCATTTTATATGGGGTTTGTGACCATCTAAAGTGGTATTTATCCATGGGAAGCATCAACATTTGGAGGAAAATGCTACATATCTCCCAATACTCTTCCCTTGGAGACAGGATGCCTAAATCATTAGTATGGTGACACGACACCTAAATCATCGATCTAGCGATAGGATGCATAAATCGCAGTACTCTTTTAACCATCTCCAAGCCAACAAACATATAGGAAAAATTCTATCTCTTCTCATGACACCCAAGTGTATTTTATCCTTGATTCACTTGTTTTTCAATATGCATTTATATTCTCATATTCTCTAAGTTAAAGTTAAATTTCATTTATCATAAGAATTGACTACACTTATCTTCTTTTGCATGTCTGACCTTACTCTAATAAAAGGAAGCATGCAAATGGAATAAGGAGAAATCTCAAATACTAGATGCTCATGTAAAGGCAATATTTAAGGAAAAACACATGCATATTTTTCACTATGCACACAAGGTCACCCCTAGGATCCTTATCCTCTCTTAGATTCCACAATACACGTTCTACAATATCCATTTAGCACAATACAAGATAAATCCTCATTCGAAATGCTATTGGTTACAACTCACTTTGGCTCTCCATAAGGTACACTTTTCCTATCTACTTTATGCTACCGAATATTCATTCACCAGCATAAAGTGGGGGAAACATAGACATGAATTCATACACTTACTATTGACCCGGTAGGAGTAGTAGTTGTCGGTTTTCATACAAAGATGTATCTACACAACATTTTTACTTGTGTCTCGAGACGAGACACCCATTTAAGTACATAAGAGTTCTATTAGGGGTAAAATTAAATGAATATTTAATTTGTCTTGCATAAAGAAGGTGAAGAGACATGCACGATACGAAATGTTAAAGGAGACCATTGTGAATAAATATGAATAAAGGGAAATATATAAACCAAAGTGAGTTTCTTTGTATGGATATATCCCTTGTTGTTCATAGACTCTTGGTTGAATATTATAATTCACTCTCATTTAATGAAATATTGATAATCATTTTGCCTCCATTTTCTATGTTTTATTACATTCTTATTTCCTATTGCTTAATTCTTTTGTTGTTCATAGTTCCATTACTGCATATTTAATTAAATGTATGTAATTTCTTTTTAGCATACCCTATGTCAAGGGCCACTTTAACAAGTGTACTTCTGAATTTTATTTAGCATTATAGTTATCAAGAAGTGGGTCATTGAAAATTATTAGCTTAGCATTATAAATGGCAAAGCTTACATTGCTCAATGGGAGTATCCCATTCGATAACATTAGCATCAATAAGATATTGTATCACATGATAACTTGACACATATATTAGTATAATGGTAAATACATTTATGATAATCAAAAAGGAATTAGCCTTGAAAATTTTACTTGTGAGGTTTGTTTATATCGACATCTAGATCTAAAGGGAGAAATATAATGTTGCATTCAAGTAATTTTGAAGCACTAGTAGAGGTAAACAAGGAAATCATGTGAACTTCCACTAAGGAGCTTGTAACTGAAGCTTTGTAGGTTGAGATATAGAATTAAAAATATCTTTAGTATCAATTTTGGTTTCATTTGATTTGCTTGTGAAATTAGGTTTTCCTTGGAACTTGAGATTAGATATGTAGGGAACATTGGCAACACATTTTAGCTTTTTCATATTAAGGAGATTAACTTCACTCTCTGTTAATGTATTACATAAGTGATCAAATGAGTGGACCTCATTAAAGGTAAACTATTCTTGCAAAGGGGCAAGAAGAATTTAAGCGAATGGATCTCTAATATCACTATTAAATAGGATATTGTTCATCTTAGTAAACATAGTCTCATTGTATAGAACATAGTCACTTTGATGGGATCATTAGAGCCTTGTTGCATCTTAGACATTTGAGCATATGACACACTTGTCACTAATATTGATGGAGAATTGTGAAATAAATTAATTAGATACGGGGTAAAGGCCCAAACTAAATAAATGGTAAGATTATGGAACCATTGTAAATCAAAATCCTTGAGGCTTTGAGGAAAGAGGTTACTTGAATAATATATCATTATAACCATAATCGAAGCAAATAACATGAAAAAGCGAGAAGGTGTTTTTCAAGGTCACTTTTCCATCATAAATTATAAACATGAGCTAAAAAACGACAACAAAAGGGTAAGAATCTAATGTGGGTGCAAGTTTCTTATGAAGTAATTGAGTAGAATCCATATATTAGAACAAGTAGAGGTACCTCATTGTAATTGTAAAGATTCAATCTTACAAACTATGAAAAAGGGTTTCAAGAGTTTGTGTAGTAAAAGAAGAATGATAACCCCCATGAGTGTCTACAGTAGATGTGGGAATAATAGTAGACAATGGAGTAGACATAGTAACATTGCAGGGGATATTGGTTACCCCTAAATATATATTGGTAAGTTAACCCTAAATAGATGTATCGATGATGGAAGATGTAACATTAGACTTGGGACTTGAGGGCACAAGGATATGCTTAATTTGATCTCAAACAATATAGAAAAGAACACCAATATAGTGAGGATTGTGTGGTAAAAATTATATAAATTATATTTAATCATCCTCAAGAAGACCATGGGTATGAGTATCATATTCATTATGGGAGCCCTCTACTTAAGGATACTTAGTAATTATAGTAGAGATGATATTAGCAAAGAGGTGAGTAGGAGGCTATGTGTAGTCCTAAGTATCCTTTCCATCCTCGTATATGTCATCGCACTCATATTGAGATAAATTATCAAAATCGTCATAGAAGTCGACAATGGTGGAAGAATTACATCTAATCTTATTGATATATGCATAACAGAAAGGTACTTATAGAGTAAGATAAGAAAGCAAAAAAGAGGAACAAACCTAGGGCTAAAAGGATCTTGCACCAAAGGAGGATTGGCCCTAGGACACCTGAGATTCGATCAAATGTTAGGTTCACCAAATGTTTATACCCTAGATAAAATAGGCAAGGTTTTGATAAGATTTCAATAGGTGTAAGATTGTTACAAGTAGAATATTCTAAATTATTTAATCCACATTAACCCTTGACTTACAATATATGTCAATACAAAGAAATGATGATAGAACAATGAAAAAGTTACTTAAAACACAAAGAGGGATAAGTAATTAGCTAATTAGAGAGGTAAAAAATTGATCTAGGTTTATAGACTCTTTGAAAAGATTAGTAAGAACCTAAAATTTCTTTGTTTGTGAGATTATAATTGGAGACTTCTGTTACATGAAACTATACAAATCAATTTGGGGTGTAGTACAGTCTTGTCCTTAGTTATACGGCCTTTTATCAATAGAAGCTATGGTTCTGTAACTTATAATGTTTTTCATTGACCTAGACATGTGTTTCATTGTCTATCGGTAGGGTTTGTAACCACGTGATACCTTCTGTAATGACCTATAATGAATATAACCATAAATTACCCGCACTATCACTTCATGAACATGATTAGATAACAAAATATCCATGTGTGGGTGCACTTAAAATTACCATAGAGATTATAGACACAAAATCACACTTTAGGCATTATTTAGTCTCGATCTTATACTACTATTCATATGGTTTTGAGTGAAGAAATTACTAATTAACCCCCATCCTTTGGCCATTTTACTTTTCTTTCTATCATCATGTCGACCTCCCACACATACATGCCTAGTTTGTTTTTGTCATTTAGTATCATTTTAGCCTTGGTGAGGGTGCCCGAGCGATCTTGGCGCCCACAGTGCACCTTGGTCCCAGATCGGGAACCCTAATCCTTTTCCCACTTTACTTCCATATTTTGGGCACTTTCTATCCGTTTGAGCATTCTATATTTTTGTGGTCATCCTTTTCAGGTTTAATTATGAAATTAGAACAAGAGAACCATATAAATATAAAGTTATGAGACCATAATGAGGGACCAAGCACTAAGCACTATTATTATCACCTATGGTTACATCCATCTAGCTCCATCACAAGGCACAAGGTTGGTTTATCTGCATCACACTACATAGGAGGAAATTTATTCTATTCCATCCACCATTTTATTACATTTTCTACACATAGTTATTGCTCGCTAATTTCACAAAGTGTGGTACCGCGCACACAAAATAACTAGGGCATTAATGTACACACAAGCACATAGAACTACATCAGGTCTAAGATTTAGTGCAATGATTAGTTAGTAATTCCACCATTGTGGTAGCTAAGAGACAGATCCAACCCCTTCATTTTCATTCTTCTTCTTTTAGGGTTTTGCTTGGGGTTTTCTATCTTTCATCAATGATTAGGTACATAGTAGAGAATTACATGTGACAAACAGTGAGGGATTCATATCATCTTACAACCTTGCAATTTTATTTTATGGATCTCATGCAGAGACTAGGGCACTCGAGAACTTAGGCGGGGTGCCCACAAAGCACCCTAATCCTCTCTTGGGAACCCCAGTCTAGCCAAACAACTCAGATCTATCCTTTTGTGACCTTTGCATGTTTTTTCTTACTTCTAGAATATTTAGTTTATTTTATGACACAGTCCAGATCAACCTCTAAATCAACTAAGTCATTTCCTTACTCTTCTTGCACATTAGGGTTTCTATTTTCATTAGCCTAGTTCTTGGGTAATTTCTATATTGTATTATTCCATTCATTTACTACTCCTATAGAATTTAGATTACACTAGAATATATTTTTCATTTTAGTTAATCATTTTGGTGAACCCAACCATTTCTGATGATGCACTCTCATTTATGGTTCATTCTTGATTTTTGATGGGGTAAACCAAATGAACCCCACTACATACAACTTCATTCACTCCGAAGCATGTGACTCCTATCATCCATCTTGCATTCCATTCCATCCATCCACAACATATTTCATATCTTGGTTAATTTTACTCTTACTTGCATTTTCTTGTATATGGTCACTTTATTACACATGCTAGTTAGATATCTTGTATTTCATTTATCTATACCATACACACATGTGTGTTCACATCTTTGCTCGGTTGTGATAGCAGAGATAAAGGTCATTTGCATGCGGTATGGATGATTACCTTCTACCCATCCTACTTTGGTCATTGGGGGCATCTACATTCCTCTCTAACAGTGTTATTATTTCATTTTGTACTTAGAAAAATATATTACATGGTTATACATACTTTTGACATATTGGTTATCTTTCTAACATGCTAATGGGTGCTTCATGTGCAACATTTGTTTTCAGGATTACTTGCTTCCATGGTTATTTGTTGTTTGTACTTGTTTTTTTACTATTTTTATTGTATGCAAGCCTTGCCCTTTGTTTGGTGTGCACACTTGTTTGTTATATGTGGCCATGATGGCCTTGTGTGTCTTGCGACATCGTGAGTGATGTCCCATGTTTGCAGCCCACTTTTTGTGGCTTACTTTGTCTTCTTGCGTGTTTACATTACTATATTTTCTAGTGGCTTATACACGGTTTACATTGATTACAGATCTTATACATGGATGTTTGTTTGTACTAACACTTGTCTTTGGCTAGCCTCTTATTTATATGCATCATGATCTCTACCAAGCGCATTCCTTTCCCCCTATAGGGTAGAGTTACAAAGTTCATGCAGTTGGTCCTCTTTTGGGGCTACATTCTCCTATCAATGATGTCACATGTGCCCCCAAATAAGGGGGGCACCATTCAGGGTTTACATATTATACAACTCTTCTACACCGATGCGGTTTAGTTCAATGCTGCCCTTGGCATTATGGGTTATACAGAGGAGTGGGTTCGGACTAGTCTACGAACCCCGTACGTAGTGGATTTTATAAGACATGGTTGTCCTTATCATTCTAGGGAGAAATTACATGTTATATGATACAACGAACTTCCTCTCTACACTACTTCAGCTAGTGGTGTCAATCACCCAAAACACAAAACAAGATAAAGATCTCTTCATACATGTTCGGAAAGTAGTTAAAGGGTGGAGGATACAAAGAAAATTCCTCCCTATACTTCTTCATCCTATGACATCGATCACCCAAAAACCTAGGGCAGAGATATCCTCTTTCTACACCCTTTCTCTCATCACATATCGATGCACATGTTCCATTTTTCATTTGTGTATTTTACATTTACATACTCTTACATACATATACATGCATTTTTACAAATATACATGCATATTTTAATTCTTGATCATCTTCTCCTTGCAGGTCTGAATATATGAGAAGCAAATAGTCAATAACAACTACAACAATGGGGGAAACAACAAAATATTCTACATAGCACACACCATAGTAACCATGTAGGTACATCACACACATCAACAACTATGCACTCATTTCCACCCTAGGTTCACTCCCATCACATTTTTGCGCTTTTACATCTTTAGTTTCCACACTTCCCTATTTTCTCATTCAATGCTTTGTCTATTCCATCAGCATGCTTTCTACATGGACATCGTGCACGCATCTCTATCTACTTTATGTTACCAAGTGTTCTGCTTACCAACATAAAGTGGGGAAAATGTAGACACAAAATCATGCACTTTAGGCATTATTTAGTCTCGGTCTCATACTACTATTCATATGGTTTTTGAGTGAAGAAATTACTAATTAACCCCCATCCTTTGGCCATTTTACCTTACTTGTTATCGTCACCTTTGCTAACCTCCCGCACATACATGCATATCTGTTTTTGTCATTTTTTGTCATTTTAGCCTTGATTTGGGGCACCTAAGCGATCTTAGGGCACCCACAAGTGCCCCGATATTTTCCCCACTTTAATTCCATCTTTTGGGTACTTTCTATCTATTTGAGCATTCTATATTTTTGGTGGTCATCCTTTTCAAGGTTAATTACAAAATTAGAACAAGAGAACCATATAAATATAAAGTTATGAGACCATAATGAGGGACCAAGCACTAAGAACTACTATCATCACTTAAGGTTACATCCATCAAAGGCTCCATTTTCATCCATCTAGCTCCATCACAAGGCACAATGCTAGTTCATCTACATCACATTGCATAGGAGGGAATTTTATTCTATTCCATCCACCATTTTATTACATTTTCTACACAATTATTACTTATTAATTTCAAAAGTGCGACTAGGCACAAGAGCACCTAGGGCATGATTGCACACACAAGCACATAGAACTCCATCGAGTTTGAGATGTAGTAAAGTGCTTAGTTAGTAACTCCACCATTGTGACAGATTGATGATAGTCTAGCCCCTTAATTTTCATTTTTCTTTTTTAGGGTTTGATGTTTGTTTTGGGGTTTTACAAGTCTATCTTTCATTAGTGATCATTGACAACATTCGTTATAGAGCAACGAATTACACACAATAGATAGAAAGGGCTTAATATCATCTCCCAACCCTATAAGTTTGGTTTGTGTACCTCTTACATAGACTAGGACACTTAAAAATCATACTAGGGTGCCCACAAACACCTTGATCCTCTCTTGGGTGCCCCATTCTAGCCAAACAACTCAAATCTATCCTTTTTGGGACCTTTGCATGTTCATTCATGCTTCCATAATATTCATTTTATTTTATGACACAATCCGAGATCATCCTCTCGAATCAGCGAATTAATTTCCTTACTCTTCTTGCACATCGGGTTTTATTTCCATTAGCCTAGTTACTTGGGTAATTACTATATTGCATTATTCCATTTATTTACCGCTCCTATAGCATTTAGATTACACTAGAATATAATTTTTGTTTTATTTAATCGAGAGATCAAACCTTATTAAACTAATTTAGGCATTTAACAATACATCCCCTTGCAAGTGGAATAAAACTCCATGTAGTTATCCTAGTGTAGGTGCAATAGTGTATGTGAATCTAAGCCAACCCCTTATTTGTGCCCTTGTGTCTATTGACACAATGAGTGCAGGAAAGACTATATATAGAATAGAGGTGTACCCTATGTGGTAGTGATATAATGTGATGTGCTTCAGATGTTAAATTGATTCCCTTTGTCCCTTAATACCTTTGAAAATGTTTCGCGTGACTTGTTTTATCTAAGACATGGCTTTAAGACCTTTGGAGGCTTGGTAATAGAGGAAGCTAGACTCTTAAACCTAGTTTGAGTACTTTAGACCTATGTGGTGGATGTCTCTAAGAG
Source organism: Taxus wallichiana var. yunnanensis (assembly GCA_018340775.1). Lineage (NCBI taxonomy): Eukaryota > Viridiplantae > Streptophyta > Pinopsida > Cupressales > Taxaceae > Taxus > Taxus wallichiana. The sequence continues at coordinate 1,012,054,099 of CM031240.1, read as the reverse complement.
AGGTGTTGTTGCTTTAGTAAGATTTATGAGATCTTTGAGTGCTTTAAGAATGTAATGTTTAATGTATCCTCATGAGAATGTTAGACAAGTTTAAACTGCGAATTAGATTTACTTAAAGAGGATTTCATAATTTAGGTATCACATTAATGTTGGCTTAGGGGATAGGAAACAACTCATAAATGATATTCAAATTGATAAAATAGTCATTGGAGACTAAGGGATGAGACCATAAATGTCATCCTAGACCTTAGTATGACTTGCTCCCACACCTTTGTACAATTCCATATAGGAAATTAATGATGTCCATCCAAGGTTTGATCAACATCTTTGATGAATGATGTATTATTTTGGATAAATGTAGATAAGTGAGAGTACAATAGAGAAATTTATAGAGATTATCAATTCAAGTAAGAGAGATGAGGATGTGTCGATTGGGCGTATAATCTAATCATAAATCATAGTATAATAATAAAGACAATCTTTTCATTGCCAAATTTAGGTATCTACAGAGCACAACCAATCATAGAGGAAATAACACCGCTTTCAGGGGGGGGAAGCTATTTCCATTTGATGGAAAAATAAGACATTGTGACATGATATGTAGTAGTTGTGAGATGGTAGAGTGCGAAAGAGAGGAATTTAGTATGGAGACAATGCACTTGTTGTAGAGGGATTAGAAATCTTGTGTGACTACCTAAATGTGGGAAATATAGAAATAATGGAATCCATACAAAGGGATTAATGTATCATGTTTTGTACCTCATGGCTAAAACCATGTAGGACACTAAATGGACACACACATTACAATTTTACCCAGTTGGAATCATAGTATTGGATGTTTGATGGGACATGGAGATGATCATTGACAAAAGGCCTTACACACTCTATTTAACGGCATGTTCTACTTGTACATTTCACCGTGATGCTACAAATGTTACGATTGTGAGAAAAATGGATTTTGTTTGATTTAATTGTGTTTACACATTTGTCTCGCCTACATGTGTGGAGGATATCTAGCTCAACAATTGTAATGTTATTAAATAAACTAGTAGATTTGTGAGATAGTGTAAGGTGATCATGTGGTTCTTACATAATCTTTAGGGTATACATAGGAGTGCACGTGGTCTACTTCTTATGAGATACTTAAGTGTTCATGTAGTCTACTTCTTGTGAGACACCTAGGTATTTTTAGGATTGAACACAAGATCGATGTGGGAGGATATTGGAGCCATATACTAGCCCTAACATATTCATGCATTTTTGTACTTGCGATTTAACAAAAATGTAATTTATGCTAAACCCTAATTCCATATTCACGTATGATAAATAAATGATAAAGCATAGATTTGAAGAAAAAATAGATAAGAATGAAACCCTATGTATAAGAGAGAGAGGGTAAAATATTTATCCAATATCGTAATTGATCCCGAAGTATTCTATAGTGGAAGATTGATGAATAGGAAGGAGGAGGGACTGTCACAATCGCACTCAAAATTTTGTAATTGTTGGATGAGCCTGGACTGGGGTAAGGGCTATTGGGCATTAGAGACCTCTTATGGGTGCTTGTGACTACGCACGAGCTCAAAAACTAGTTTTTATTGTGTCGTAAGGTGGTTGCTAACCTTCTCCTTTGGTATCATTTATGTCATTTGGATGATAGCAGAATTCACCATAACCTGTAAAATAAATGATATCCTACAAAACCCCAAACTACATTAAATCCTAAAAATAAAGATGTAAATGGGGATTCAAGTGACCTTGGTGGTCACCCGACATAGTGAATTTGATCGAGTGCTACACTACATCTCGAGACTCCATGTAGTTCTTGTGAAGTGTGTGAAATTGTCTCTAGAAACTCTTGTGCAATATGCACTTAATAGCAATTGATAGCTAGATGTAACAATTTTAATAGATGTGTGGATGGAAAAATGAGCTTCCCCTCTTATGTGTGTATACAGAAATGCGATCCCTTATCCCTTGAATGTATGTTATATGGATGCTTTTGATGCTCTTAGATGCCTTTGAATGTAACTCTAGGTGGTGATACTATATGTTTAGAGTTGGTCCTTTATTATGGTCACGTAGCTTTGTATTTATATGATTCCCTTATTTGAATTTCAGAATTGACAGCTAAAAGGCCGACCCATAAGAAAACAAGATGCCTAAAAGATAAAGAGGCCCAAAAGAGGCAAGTAAGATACAAAGAGGTTGGGGTTCCCAAAGGGGACCAAGTCGACAGGCGTTGATGTCCTAGCTAGACGGTGGTGTCTAGAATCCTAAAAGATAAATAAGTGAAATACCAACTGGGTTTTAGGATGTGTAAGACTAAATAGAAAATGGGAAACATAGAATAAAAAGGTGAAAGATCACATTCAATTGTTATTTTTCTTGTTTAAGAATCATATGAATAGTTGTATGTGATTAGGACCTAGAAATGTACCCAAGTGCATGATTTTGTGTCTAAAATTATGTAGGTGTACATTGATATGTTATTGTAAAGATGACATTGGACCCCTTTGTGATATGGGCTATGTAACTACAATAGTGCACCACATAGAGATGTGTTATAGCTCTTGGGTCATTAATGTATTGGTAGGATAAACATGTGCACATGTAGTTAGGTAAGGTTATGTAGGTTTGTATATTATGTGTACATATATTTACTTTAGGATGATGATTTTGATTTAGTATTGGACCTCTTGGTTATATGGGCTATGTACCGGAGAGCGAGGCATCACAAAGAGATGTGTCATGGGTCTTGATTCATTTATAAATTGGTGGGATAAATATGTGCACATGTAGTTAGGTAAGATTATGTGGGTTTCTATATTATGTACACATACATGTACTTTGGGATAATGATATAATTTTAATAATTTTGGCATGGGTAGATGAAGTAGTTGAGAGCTATGAATTATAAGTAGGTGGGTCATGTATCTTCATGAACATTATCCTTCATACACGTGATAGATGGTTATTGGTTGGCGTTCTTTTATATTATTTTATAGGGGTGTAGATAACAATAGTGAATAAGAGGTAGTCTTAGTCTATTCAGGTTTCCTTTGTACTTACCATTCCCAAGGAGGCCTTTTTGTTATTGTGTGATGTTAAAAGCTACAAATGTTTGTATATGTTATAGAGTTTTTTTGTGTTTTTATACATGTAGTCGAGATTAGTTCATAGTTACACATACATGAGATTAGTCCATTTTATGTATTATGTAGGTGTATATTGATATATTATTGAAAAGAGGAAATTGGATTCCTTTTATGATATGTTTTATGTACGTAGAGAAGTGAACCACATGGATATGTGTTATGGGTTTTGGGTCATTAATGCATTGGAAGGATAACTAATTACACGTGTAGTTAGGTAAGGTTAGGTGGGTTCATATATTGCATGTATATCCATGTACTTTGGGATCTTATAATGAAAATACTTAGATAGATCTGAATATCAATAGAAATAAAACACCAAAGAACACCAAGATAGAGATGAATGATCACAATATGAAAGTATAATTACTTAGCAACTTCAGGAGGCAACCTCCAGGACTATTTAATAAGACTCAAGTGCTTAATATGATTATCATATCCTACTCTCTAACCCCTATATATGCCCTATTATACTATGAAAAGTACCAAGCCTAGCCCACTAATATATGAAAGCATAAATAAATATGACATGACATGATAAGAGATTATATTAGCTACTGAAGTTGGCTATCCATATCATGATACGTGACCTAGGGTTAAGGGCATAACATGCCCCTCCCCTTCAAAGATACATTTTCCCCAATTTTGGTAATCTCTGGATGTTCTTGCCAAATGATTTAATCTAAATTTGAATTAAAATTTATTTCAGATTAACTATTGTAAAAATGATATTCGAGATAATTAAGTATAGTAACATCTGAAGCACTAAGCATTCAACAATGTAAAACCCTAAGCAAATGAAGGAGAAATATAACTTAGTTGATTATGTGTAACCTAGGAATGATTAGGATTGTGTATCTCTTGGAACATGCTTTGGGAACAATATCGTAATGGCTCGATGAAGATTTGAAGTACAAAAATATGCAAGACAAAAATGCCCGGAGGAGGACAAGAGCATCCTAAGCGCTAGTGACTAATTTGAGCACTAGTGTGTGCTTAAATTCTTAGCCTCGGAATTCATCTAGGTCAAAAGGTCTCCACTCCAATATTAACTTTGTTGCTTTGACTTTTTTGTTAGGGTTCCAATCACACATGTAACCCGCAAAACAAATGACTACTTGTACATATCCACAAACCACATCAAATATAATAAAAATATGCAGAATGGGGAGTCAACTAACCCCGACAATCACCCAAAGAGTGAGCTTACAAATAATCATTGCACTACATCCTAGAATCCATGTAATTATTTGTGTATGTGTGTATCCATGTCTCATGCCCTAGGTTTCCCTTGTGCAAGTTACACAATGATAGTGGGCTAGATCTAGATTATCCCAAATATGTAGAATGTGTGTGATGGAATAGAATGAACTCCCCTCTTATGCAATATATGCAAACCAATGCAGCCCTTTTCCCTTATATGGATGTGCTAGATGTATGCCTTGTAGTTCTCTTGTGCCTTTGTGCAAACTTAAGTGGTGATAAATAATGCTTATAATGCTTGGACCCCATTTTAGAAGAAGTAACTAAGTATATATATGATTACCTTATTTGAATTTTGTAATTGACAACTAAAAGGTTGACTTATAGTGTTAAAAGGTGACCAAAAAGTGAAAAGGATCCAAAAGAGTAAGAAGAAGATAGAGAGGAACATGAGCACTTGGGAGGGATAGGAGTGCTGGGCACTTCGTCTCCGACTAGGTGCTTAGTGTCCAAGGTCATTAAAAGGTAAATCAGTCAAGTGTTGAAAGAAGTGTAAGATGTGTAAAACTAGTAAGTGCAAGAGATAAATAAGTCAAAAGGCCAAAAGGAGTTATCAACCACTATTTTTCTTTCTTAGGAATCATGTGTATATTAGTATGTTTTAGGACCTAGAATGTACCCAAGTGCATAGATTTTATGTCTATATTTTCCTCCACTTTATGATTTTAAGTGAATACTCAATAGCATAAAGTACATATAAGATGTGTACCTTGTAAACTGGAGAGGAATGTGGCTGAAAATGTGTCGAGTGGATAAGTAACCATGTGAATTGTAAAGTGATTGTAATATGAAGCGTGAGAACTAGGAAAATGAGGTATACCTTAGGGGTGAATCATATGCATAGTAGCATGTTGTTGGAGCTTGTGCTTGTTGAGGAAAAATACTTATTATTTATTGTAAAGATGGACCTATAAAAGAAAAGAAAAAGAGTAGTCAAATTCCCGTATATGAAAAATCAGAGTAACATATGTATAAGTAAGTAAAAAGTGTGTAAGTGCACCTAATGTATGAGAGAGTATAGGATAGAAAGTTTTCATGTTTATATTGGAGATGTTGTTAGATGGGGTTAGGAGTGATCAATTCCCAACTAAAAAAGTGTTGAACAATAGATTTGAGCATCATGCTTTTGCCAAAGATGAGGTTTTGGGTGATCTCATGCCAAGAGCAAGTTTTTGGTCGATCTCATGCCAAGGGCGAGTTTTTTTAGTGATGTCATGCCGGGATGAGTTTTTGGGTGATCTCATGCCAAGGGAAAGTTTTAGGGTGATATCACACCAAGAAAAGAGTTTTGGGAGAGAGGTATGTTTTCTCTCCTTCTATGACATTTCTCAAATGATAAGTGCCACTGCAGATTGGCACATCTTGATTTGTAACCGAAATGTAACTATATTGTAACTAAATTGTAGCAAAATTATAACTTATTTGTAGTCGAATGACTAAATTCTATAATTAAATCTAAGTGTTTAATACTATGGATCCATACTGTAAACTGCTAGAAACTATGTTGAACTAGAAACTGTTTGATTTTACCACGAGGACACAAACACCTAGAAGGGACACAAGCGCTCACTATTCTTGTTTGATACTAGGTGATAGTGTTTGTTACTATATTTTTTGGTCCAAGTCGATTCTAAACCAATATGTGATAGTGTGCTTTGGCCAATTCTATATTGTGTTGTTTTGTTTTGGAGCTCTATGTTACTTGGGAGGGTGATTTGTCCACATAATAGTTGGACCCCTTGTTTTGGGTGCATGTGATGAATGTAGGAGGAGGAAAACCAAACGATAAGACCTGAAGCTGATATTCATATCATGGATTGGATACCTATATGGGGTAGGGGATGTGCATGGTAAAACCAAGGCACATGCAAACAAGATAGTCTAGTAAACAAGTGTTAGTAAAAAGAGATAGGATGCAATAGAATACACTATAATAATCAAGTATGAAGACAAGAGGTACCACGAGAAAAATGGGTTGCATATAAGGGACATCGCTCACAATGTCATAAGACAATTAGGGCTGAAGTAGCCATAAGGAAACAATGATCAAGAAAGACATAGGGCATAACCCGCAAATAGTGGCAAACAATAGAAAACAAGAAGTAACAGAGAACCATGGTTGTATAGTATCCTGCAAGGAAAATGCTACACATGAAGCACCCATTAGCATGTTAGAAAGATAAATAGTATGTCAAAGTATGTATAGAGAAGTAAAAATTAAGTGACAAGAAGTAGTAAATATTGTAACAATAGGACTTGTGAGTGTGGAGTATGAGAATAGTAAAGGTAGATGCCCCCAGAGTCTCGGTAGGGGGACTGGTAAAGAGCGAGTGTCAAGCATCATGCATCATGTAAGAATTTGAAAAAGTATTACATTCACCTCAAGATACCATGTGAATGTGTATGTGTGTATAGTAAAAGATAATGACATACTAAGTATCCAACTAGCATAAGAAACAAATTGCAACATGTAAATAGTATAAGAGAACAAGAGTAAAGACAAACAAGATGTGTAGATGTTGTGTGAATGCAATATTGTGTTGCAATATGCAAGATGTGCAAATGAGGGGAGCCACATTTCCCCAATGGATGTGTGTGACATGAGGTTCATATAGGAATTGTTCCCTCAATAGTCAAGTATGAACTATAGAACAAGAGTGTGCCATCGAGTAGCAAAGGTATTGGATGTGATTGAGATTATATACTAGGAAAGATTTATCATGAAACATGAAGCGTGAAGTGTAGTAGATAATCTATGAGTAGATAATACAAACAACCAATGGTGATGGAGGGGGAGAAAGTGTGATGCCCCCAAAGTGTGTAAGGCTCATTTAATGCCCTCAATAGTCAGTTATGAACCTTGAGAACATGAGTGTTTCATTGGGTTTCAAGGTATATTATGTAGTAACAATATGTGTTGTATAGATAGGAAGAAGTAATGGTATAAGAAGCAAGTGAGGAGGGGGAAGTCAAATGCCCCCAAGTTTGTATATCAGAAGCTATTGGAAAATAGATGTGATCATTGTGAGTAAGAATAACCAAAGTATGTATAGTGAACGAAAGGATGTATACCATATATATAAAGTAGTATGTGTATCATGAATAGAAGGATCCATAAGTAAGCATGAGATTAAAAGCATGTATGGAGTGGAATAGGAGTAGAAAGGGAATCCATAAACATAGATAGATGTAGCAAGGTGTGATCATAGTGTAGACAAGAGAAAGTGTTGCTAGAAATCTTGACTTGAAGTGCAAAGCAAAAAGTAACGTATAAGTGTATATGTGAGTAGTATAGATAAGAAACTGTTGCTTAGAACGTGTGACTATGGGGGATAAGTTTGATGCCCCCCAAATGTGTGAGGGATGGAGATCTATCCAATGATGGAAGAGATACCATGTCATGGTGGCAGATGTTGAAATATATCGGGGTATCGATATTGGTGTTAGGAGGATCATATTCACCAAAGTAAGTTGTAATATTGAGAACAAATGGAAGATGTTTTTGTGATGGTAAGAAGATAAATGTTTGTAAGTTCACTCTTTCGTTGACCTTCGGGGTCATTTTGACTCCCCATTCTACATCTTTTTTTATTAGATTTGATGTGATTTGTGGGTATCTATAGCTAGTCATATGTTTTGTAGGTTACATGTGTGATTAGACCCCTAACATTGAGGTCGAGTGAAAAAGTGAATGTTGGAGTGAAGACCTTCCAACCTAGAAAAATTCAAAACCTAAGCGTCTAAGTGAACACTAGCACCTAGGGTGCTCTAGTCCTCTAGAGGGCACTTTTTTCCTGTATATTTTTATACTTCTGAATTTTCATCAAGCCATTATGATGTTATTCCCAGCCTCTTCTAGTAGATACACAATCCCAATCATTCCCAAGTTACACGAAATCAGCTAAATCATATTTCTCCCTTCATTTTCTTAGGGTTTTACATTATTGAATTCTTATTGCTTACATGTTACTATACTTAATTACCTAAATATCATTTGTTACAGTAGTTACTTTGAAATAATATTTAATTCAAATTTAGATTAAAAGGTTCACTAAATGATTTATTCTAAATTTGAATCAAATATTATTTTAGAGTAACTACTGTAACAAATTATATTCAAGTAAGTAAGTACGATAGCGTGCAAGCACTAAGCATTAAACAAAGTAAAACCCTAAGCAAATCAAGGGAGAAAGATGACTTAGCTAATTCCATGCAACCTAGGAATGATCAGGACTATTTATCTGCTGAACATGCATCGGGAATAATGTCGTAATGGCTTGATGAAGACTTAGAAGTACAAAAATATGAAAGATAGAAGTGCTCAGGGAGGACAGGAGCGTCTCAGTGCTAGAAACTGATCTGGGCACTAGTGTTCATTTATAAGTGCAAGTTCTAAATTTTTCTAGGCGGGAATGCCTTCGCTCCAATTTTCATGTTGCTCGAGACTTCCTTGTTAGTGTTCTAATCACACATGTAACTGAAAATATATGACTAGCTGCACACACCTACAAACCACATCAAATCTAATAAAAAAAGATGTAGAATGGGAGTCAAATCGACCCCAATAGTCACCCGAAGAGTGAACATACAACCAATCATCATTGCACTACATCTCGGACTCCATGTAGTTCTTTATGTGTGTGTATTCATGTCATGTGCACTAGGTTTACCTTGTAGACACTAAATCACACACTTGGGTACATTTCTAGGTCCTAATCACATACATTACATACATACAATTCCTAAGGGAGAAAAATACTAATTGACCATTGACTTTGGCCTTTTTTTCTTCTTTCTAGTTTTCTTCTTGGCCTTGCACACCCTCTACCCGGTTTGACTTTCGATACTTTACCTTTTCTGGCTCTCGGACACAAGTGCCTAGCTAGGGCGCCAATGCCTGGCGCCCTCATCCCTTTTGGGTGCCCTAGACCTCTTTGTGTCTTACACGCTCCTTTTGGGTCTTTTCTAGTTGTCGGGCATATTTATTACTTGGTGGTCAGCCTTTTAGTGATTAATTACAAAATTCAAATAAGGGAATCATATAAATACAAAGCTATGTGATGCAGCCTATAATTCATTGTGAATAACCCAGTGTGATAAAGCACATCACTAAGCTTTGAGTTGAGCGCTCACCCGAAGCGTGTAAAGGCACCAGGTCCCTCTTTAGAGTTTCTTGTACATAACGTTAGCATGATAGTGCATATGTACATTCAGATTCAAAACCTAGAGTAAATAGTCCACATTGCATAAACCATATTTAGATCTTAACATATATATAAGATGAACTAAACAATGACTATAACAAGATTTACCATATAAGAAACAGTTTCATTCATGTTTAACACCATTATCCAACCAATAAGATCCATTGTATTGAATACTATAAAACACAAAATCTTCATACATTATAGAGGTATCTCCATGAGTCATGCACGTGACAAAACCAACAACATAACTCTACAAATCGATACCCACCTTAACCATGTAAATCAATATATACATATATATATATATATATATATATATATATATATGTGTGTGTGTGGGTGGGGACTTTCCTTCACCACCCATGCACTATCTCAAAATAGGCCACATGCTAATAATAGCCATGCGCCTTTACAAAAAGGATGCAAAACATGCAAGTGCTCTAACAATAGACTTCCTATAGTTAACTCTAAGTAGAAATCCTATTATTAGCCTAAACTATGCATGGTGTTTAGTTGATGCTTGTTCCCAAAATACCCTTGCGTGGACCACAAGTCTTCATGTCTTTGTGTTCTCAATACGCTAACTCCAAAAATAGCCTTACCAACAAAAATGACTAACTCTTGATCATGGGCGCTTCAGCCATCTTGTAGCATCACGCGCTCTTCCAATGCCCTACATTTGCATGCCCAACACTTAGCCCATTTTTTTTTTTTCCAACATTACCCCACACTAAAATGGATTGCCACCCCAAAAATGGGTAATCACCTTGTCATTCCAAATAATATAGGATAATGAATGAAAGAATAAAGAATACGTTGAGTCATCTTATTGTGTATCCTTTTCTTCTTCTAGTAGAATGAATTCTAGATATTCACTCTGAATTTCCCCTTCAAACTCATACTAGTCTTTAAGTGTTTCATTTGTCTTATGGTGTGCAACCATAAAATCATCCAATAATATTCTAATGGTCTCATTAAGGAAATGAGTTCCTCTATCACTTATCAAACTTAAAGGACATCTATACCTAGTAAGAATATTTTCCCACAAGAACCTTGTTGTAGCCGTTATATAATCCTTTGTAGGTGCCACTTCTACCCACCTTGTAAGATAATATGTACAAGTGATGATGTAGTGCGATCTAGTTCTACGCACGGATGGGGAAATAGGACCCACAAATTCAATTTCCCATTTCTCAAAAGGTTATGCACTAGTAATAGGCCTTAAAGGCATTTCATCTCTCTACCTAGGTTTTCCAAGGCACTGACAATGATCACACACCTTACAATATTCTTTTGCAATCCTTGTATAAGGTCTCCCACCATAAACCAGCTAGTAGAATCTTGCATGCAGTGGCATCACCTACATAGTGTCCACCTACAATACCACCATGAGCCTCCTCCATGATTTTCGTTTGCTCATGCTCCATTACACACAAGTGCAATACTTCATCTCAGCCTTGTTTGTATAAGTCACCATTGATCAACATGAAAGGTATGGCACAAATTACAAGTTGTTTCTTTTCCAAGGCTTTCATTCCTTCAAGCGCCATACTTGTTTGTAAAAAGACAACAATATCCTCTAATTCCAAGGGTGTGTGGTTTAACCTATATAATTGTGCATCCGACATTGTATCTTCAATACTTTGTGTGTCCTCTCCTGATTAAATCCTTAACAAATGATCTGGACTAGAATTGATTTTACCTAGCTTTACCACCACTATAAAGTCAAACTCCTGGAATAATAGAACCCATCGGCATATGCGCCCTATAAGATGGGATTGTTCACCAAGTATCTCAATGCCATGTGATTTGTATAGAAAATAAAAGGTATTGCTAGCAAGTACTGTCATGTCAAACTTATACAATGTGTAGATCATTGACAAAGCCTCACACTTCGTAGTTGTATAATTATGTTCTATAGAGTCAACTTTTTGCTAGCAAAGCAAATAGGATGATCTACAATACCTTCTCCTGGCTAAGCTAGAACTGCACCAATGGCCATGTCAAGAGGCATCCACATGTATGTGAAAAGGTATATTCCATGAAGGAAATGATTCAGCCTAGAATTCACTATGAATGACCCAAGTGCATTGGCACATCACTCAGCCTAAGATGAGCGCTCACCGAAGTGCACAAAGGCACCAGGTCCCTCTTTAGAGTTGTTTGTACAAAATTTTAGCATGATAGTGCATATGTATATTCAGATTCATAACCAACAGTAATCCACATTGCATAAACCAGATCTAGATCTTAGAATATATATAAGATGAACTAAACAATGACTATAACAAGATTTACCATACAAGGACCAATTTCAATCATGTTCAACACCATTATCTAGCCAATAAGATCCATTGTATTGAATATTGTAAAACATAGAAGCTTCATACATTATAGAGGTATCTCCATGAGTCATGCACGCGACAAAACCAACAACATAACTCTACAAATTGACACCCACCTTAACCATGCAAATCAATACATATATATAGGGGTGGGGACTTTCCCTTCACCACCCATGCACTATCTCAAAATAGGCCACATGTTAATAATAGCCATGCACCTTTACAAAAGAATGTAAAACATGCAAGTGCTCTAACAATAGACTTCATGTTGAGTTATGAAGCTTAATTACTTCATTTTAGCATGCAATTGGAACTTGCTGGAAAATACAGTAACCAACATCGGTTAAAGGAAGACCGGCATCAATCGGGCAGGTATAACATCGATCATGGAAGACTAGCATTGGTCAAGGGAAAGTAGGAACAAAGACGGTTAGGCGTAATCGGCGTCGATGCTTGTGCGATGAAGTTTTAATTAACTCTCGGGAATTATATCTATTTTTAGCATTAAAATAGATTTATTAATTATAATTGCATGGCTAAGTTCCCTAAGTCTATAAACGACTATGTAAGCATAAAAGCTAGGGTTTAAAAGTGTGAGTATAATCGTAATTACAAAATAATTATGTGAGAGAGAATTCTTGGAAAAGAAGAAAAAGCTTGATGGAAAGAAAGTACTGAACATCTGAGAGGTGTGGCATATTTTAAATCTTCATTGTATATCTTGTCAAAGCTTTGGATAATAGATTGGCTTGTTTCTTGGTGGACGTAGCCCACACTGGTGAACCACGTTAAATTTGGTGTTAATTTATGTCTCTTGTTTTGTATATTTCTTCTAGTAGAATATCCACTTTTATTTGCATATATGCTTAAATCGATATATTGTCTGTAAAATCGGTGTGCTAATCCCAACAACTGGTATCAGAGCTTTGTTTGAGGGTTTTGTGTGTTGACATGATTTACTCACAGAGGGTTTTCTGATTGAGTGGGAGCTACAATAATGGAAGAAGAAAATAAATACAAGGTAGAGAAATTTGATGACCAAAATTATCAATTATGGAAGATGCAGATTGAGGATTATCTATATCAAAGAGATTTGTACTTACCGTTGGATGAGAAGTCTAGAACTACGAAGATGACTGATGAAGAATGGAATATTCTTGATAGAAAGGCTTTGGGATCTATAAGATTGAGCCTGGCAACATCTGTGGCTTCTAATATTACAGAAGCGGCTTCTACAGTAGACTTAATGAAATCTCTTGCTAATTTATATGAAAAACCTAGTGCTTCAAATAAATTTTATTTGATGAAGAAACTATTTAGTTCTATTTAGTTCTAAGATTTAGTTCATGAAGGTGAATCTACCTCTAATCTCATTTGAATGATTTATGATCTATTGTAAATCGCTTAAAATCGGTTTAATACTATTTGATGATGAAGTAAAAGCACTTTTATTCGTATGTTCTTTGCCCGATAGTTGGGACAACTTGGTAATGGTTGTTAGTAATATATCTCTAATAATATTTTGAAGTTTTGATGATGTGGTTTGTATAATCTTAAATGAAGAAATTTACAGAAGAGTACAGAGGAAACATCATCTGGAAAACTTTGAATGTAGAAAGTAGGGGTAGGCAGAAGGAGAGATCCAAGAGTAAGAGTAATGGGAAATCAAAGTCAAGGGATAGTAGATCTAAATCCAGAAGTAAGGGAATTACTTGTTAGAAATGTGGAAAGAAAGGGCATGCAAAGAAATATTGTTGGTCAAAGGATAAAGAGAACCAACAACCAGACAAAGGTAAAGAGGCAAATCTTGTTGCATCAGAGGTAATGCAATATGCTCTTATTCTTTCTTTAGATAGTAGAATTGAATCATGGGTTTTAGATTCAAGAGCTTCTTTCCATGCAACCCCTAATAAGGTTTATTTAAAAAATTATGTCTAGGGAAATTTTGGGCATGTTTATTTGGGTGATGATGAACGTTGCGGTATACGGTAAAGGGAAGTTCATCTAAAATTGTAGAATGGAAATACATGGGTATTGAAAGATGTGAGGCATGTGCCAAGCCTCAGGAGGAATCTTATTTCTACAGGGCAACTAGGTGAATCTGGTTGTATGGTTACTTTTACAGGAGACTCTTAGAAATTCACCAAGGGTGCTTTTGTTATGGCAAGAGGTAAGAAGGTAGGAATGTTATATTTATCTACCTCTATTACTGATTCATTTTCTACATTATCTACTTCATATTCAGATGCATGTATGTGGCATAATCGGATGGGTCATATAGTCAAAAAGGAATGCAAATCTTAAAAGCTAAGGGTAAGTTATCGATTTGAAATATTTAGATCTTGATTTCGTGAGCATTGTATCTTTGGAAAGCAAAAGAGAGTGAGATTTCTCAAAGTTGGGGCAACTAAGAAGAAGCATAAATTAGAACTTGTACACTCGGATGTGTGGGTACCACTCAGAAGCTTCTCATGGAGGATCCCAGATATTATGTTACTTTCATTAATGATGCTACAAGAAAGGTATGGGTTTATTGTATTAAATGTTAATCTGATGTTTTTGAGACTTTTAAAAGATGGAAAGCCCTTGTTGAGAATGAATCAAATTCTAAGTTAAAGTGCCTTAGATATGACAATGTAGTGAATATTATAGCAAGGCTTTTAATGATTATTGTTCAAAGAATGGGATACATAGAGAAAGAACGGTTCCAAGAACACCATAGGAGAATAGTGTCATAGAAAGAATGAATGGGAAAATCATGGAACGTGCTTAGAAGTATGAGGATACATTCTAGATTGCCCTTGTAGTTTTGGGAAGAAGCGGTTGATACAACAGCTTATTTCATTAACCATGGGCCTTCAATTTCACTAGATGGAGGAATACCAAAGGAAGCTTGGACTAGAAAAGAGGTAGATCTTTCTTGTCTTAAATTTTTGGTTCAAAGGTTTTTGCATGTTGATAAGAAAAATAGGAAGAAGTTGGATGCAAAATCTAAGAGATGCACTTTCATTGGTTATCGATCTGGTGATTTCGGTTTCTATTTTTGGGATTTAGAGAATTCTAAAATTATTAGGAGTCATGATATTGAATGGAATGAAAAGAGAATGTACAGGAATCAAATTTTGGTAACCAAGGATGAGAAAATTGAGAAGTTTATTAATGAAAATGAACTCTTAGGTTTTAAAGAAACACCTACAGAAATACACAGTAACCATGGTCAATTAGGCCCTGACCGGCATCAGTTAGAAGAACCACTAAAGGTTACAGAGGTTGAGCACTGGCATCGGTTAGCGTAACCAACGTCGTTAGAGGTGACCAACGGCGCAGTCGCTGTCGATTTGGATAGGAATGTCTAGGAGGCCCAGATTGAGTCTCTGATACCATAAATTACTGTGAGAAGGTCACAAAGGGTACTATTTTATTTATTATCGATGATAGAGGTGAACTAGAAAGCTTTGAAGAAGCAATGCAGGATAAGACTCACATTCATCGGGAGCATGGATTGGATGAGGAGATGGACTCCTTGGAACAAAACAAGTCTTGGGAGTTAGTTAAGTTGCCAAAGCAAGTAAGAGAACATTACAAAACAAGTAGGTTTACGGGATTAAGGAAGAAGAGGGTGGACAAAAAGGTACAAGAAAGGCTTGTAGTAAAGGGATTTACACAAAAGTAGGTATTGACTTTGGTGAAATATTTTCTCCTATTGTTAAGATGACTTATATTCATACTGTATTGAGTTTACTTGTAGTAGAAGATTTTCATTTAGAGCAACTAGATGTGAAGATGACTTTCCTTCATGGTGATTTGGATGAAGAGATTTATATGCAAAGATCGATTGGGTATGAAGTCAAGGGTAAGGATAAACTAGTGTGCAGTTTAAAAAGAGCCTATATGAGTTCAAACAAGCTCCAAGGCAATGGTACATGAGATTTGATAGTTTTATGCATGAGCATGGTTAATTGAGATGTGAATCTGACCATTGTGTTTATTTCAAGAAGCTTGAAAAAGGGAGCTATATTAGTTTGTTACTTATGTGGATGATATGTCTATTGTGGGATCTAGTATGTAGGACATTGGTGAGCTTAAGAGAAAGCTAGCTCACACATTTTATATGAAGGATTTAGGAGCTGCAAAAATAATCCTTGGCATGCAAATACATAGAGACAGAAAAAAAGGTGTATTTGTCTCAAGAGGATTATAGCTACAACATGTAGAATGCAAAACCTATTAAGCACACCTATGGCTGGACACTTCAAATTGAGCGGAATATCGTGTCCTTCATCATATGAGGAGGTCAAATACATGACACAGTGCCATATGCTTCAAAGAGCTAGAAGTCTCATGTATGCTATGATTTTTACCAAACCATACATTACACAAATAATGGGAGTTGTGAGTAGATATATCACCAATCCAAGTAAAGATCATCGAAAGCGATCCATGGATACTCGTATTTGAAAGGGACATCTAGCATGCAATTATGCTATGGAGGTTTAGATATTTCATTATGTGGCTATGTTGATTCGTATATGGCTAGAGATCCGGATGGTAGAAGGAGTACTACTCACTGGATATATTTTCACGGTAGAGTGGGATGACAATTAGTTGATTTCAAGACTGCAGAAGGTTGTGGCTTTTTCTACTACAGAGGCAGAGTATGTTGCAGCTACAGAGGCTAGCAAGGAGATGATATGGATGAGTAGGTTCATGGAAGAGTTGGGAAAGAAGCAAGGTGATTGTAAACTATTTAGTGATAGTCAGTGCAATTCATTTGGCAAATAACTCAGCATTTCATTCAAGATGAAACACATTCAGTTGAGGTATCACTTCATATGGCAGGTATTGGAGGATGGATAGTTGAATCTGGAAAAGATTCATACAAGCAAGAACCCTGCGGATATGCTAACAAAGCCATTAGCAAAGGAGAAGTTGGAGCTACACTCCACTTTTGTTGGTCTTTGAGTTTGAGACTTGAAGAGGAAGAAACAAAGCTAATGAAGAATCCAAGAATTACATTATGTCAGATGGTATGGTGCCGTAATTAAACTCCAAGTGGGAAATTATTGAGTTGTGAAGCTTAATTACTTTGTTTTAGCATGTAATTGGAACTTGCTAGAAAATAAAGTAACCAGATCGCTTAAGGGAAGACCGGCATCGAGTCGGTAGATCGACATCGGTCAAGGGTAAGTAGGAATGGTGACAGTTAGGCAAAATTGACGTCGGTTACCTGTGTGACAAAGTTTTAATTAACTCTTGGGAATTATATCTATTTTTAGCATTAAAATAGATTTATTAATTGTAATTGCATGGCTAAGTTCCCTAAGTCTATAAACGACTATATAAGCATAAAAGCTAGGGTTTAGAAGTGTGAGTATGATCATAATTACAAGATAATTATGTGAGAGAGAATTCTTGGAAAATAAGAAAAAGCTTGATGGAAAGAAAGTACTGAACATCTGAGAGGTGTGGAAGATTGTAAATCTTCATTGTATATCTTGTCAAAGCTTTGGATAATAGATTGGCTTGTTTCTTAGTGGACGTAGCCCACACTAGGTGAACCATGTTAAATCTGGTGTTGATTTATGTCTCTTGTTTTGTATATTTATTTTGGTAGAATATCCACTTTTATTTGCATGTATGCTTAGATCTGATATATTGTCTGTACAACCGATGTGTTAATCCCAACACTTCATATAGTTAACTCTGAGTAGAAATCCTATTACTAGCCTAAACTATGTGTGGTGTTCGATTGATGTTTGTTCCCAAAATACCCTTGCGTGGACCGTAAGTCTTCATGTCTTTGTGTGCTTTGAGTAAGCTAACTCCAAAAATAGCCTTACCAACAGAAATAACTAACTCTTAATCTTGGGTGCTTCATCCATATTGTAGTGCCACGCACTCTTCCATCACCCTACATTCGCGCGGCCAACACTTAGCCCCTTTTTTGTCCGTCTAAAAACTATGTAACCATAATAATGGACCAAGCTCTAAGCATCTATTATCACCACCTAAGGTTGCACCCAAAGGAATCTAAAGAGCATCAAAGCATCCATCTAACTTCACTCAAGGGACGGTGCTAGGGTTTTGGATTGAGTAGGCCACAAAGGTTTGCAGCATCCATGGAGTTGTGCGGTGGGAGCTAGCGAAGGAGTACAATGAGGTGGTGTAGTTGGAGTTTCTTAGTCATTGTTTGGCTGAGTGCTAAATGGAAGGGTTATTGATTCGTGCTCGGTCTGCTTGAGGATAGGATTGAAAAAGGGCTCTTTGAAGAAGCCCGTCGGTTTGTTGGTTTCCTCCTCCGCCAGGATGTGAAGACCTTTTATCTCTTTGGAGTGGTATGGGCTTCGTTTCATTTAAACCCTTTCCACGAAGGTTCTCGTGTCTCGAGTTTGTCAAGTTTTATTCCTGTCTTCATCAACCGTAGGAAGAGTTGTACACAAAACCTTTTTCTCGTAATGGTTTCAAAGGTTTCTAGAGCTCATCCCGGTGTGGAGATTCTGAGGTGGCTGATGGGATCTTGGCCTTTGCTTCACCTGAGCAGCCTAGTTCTTTCTCTGCCTCGCGCACAATGGCGGCCCGGTTGGTTTCATTGGTATTTGTGGCTTGAATCTGTTGGGGAGCTCCCGTGGAGTGGTTGTCTTGGGGGGAATTTTTTTCCTTTCTCGTTCTTAATCTCTCATTCTCTCGCAGAGGAAGGTGTCTGCACATGTGAAGGGAGGCGGATCTGTGGTTCCACCATGTCGGGGGTCCACTTCATTTTCATTTTTCTTCCTGTTCAGAGGCCGTCTGGCATGGTTCCCGAAGCATCGTATCAGGAAGAAATCCTCACTCCTTTCCTCTCCCCCCTTGGATTGATCCATCTTTTGTTGGGGAAGGGAACTTTTCGGTTCCTAACATAGTAGTTTAGACGTTTTGTGGACTGCCAAGCTTCGTGTTCTCTCGTGGCATTCACCGGTGGTGTTTTTTGGTGGACGGGGTTAGTGGTTGTTTCTTGAGTTGTTCATTTTGTTGCTATGGCTTCATGCCCTCTTGGTTTGTGTGGCAGGGTTCGCCCGTGGCTATTTTTTTGCCTCGCACTTGCTTGTGTTGTTGGTCATCGCTGCTTATGTTTTTACCGATTCTCAGTAATCGTTGGCCTTGGGCTTGGGGTTTCATTCAAATTTTCTGTCTTCTTTCCCGGAATGGTCTACTTTGGTGGCTTACAGGTTTACATCTGCCGCATTTACCTTTTAGGTTGGTTCCCATTTGGTGTGGCTTTGTGTGTGCAGTGTGGTGCTCTTTGTTGCAGGATTTCTCCTTTCGATGCCACTTGTCTGGTCAACTTCATTGTTGTTGTGTTGTTGGTCGCTCTCGGGTCTCTGTGCGGTCATTGTTTCCTCTTGTCTTCTTTAGGCCGTTAGTTTTGCCTTTTCGGTGTTAGCTTATGTTTCTGTTTGTGCTCTTATTTTGTATTAGTGGGGTCCTAACCCTAGGTTCATAGCTCTAGGCAAAAGTGTTTATCAATAAAAAAACTTCACTCAAGGGACAAGGTACTAGTTTTTGCATGCATGAATAGGAGGGGAAGTTCATTTTTCCATGCACACATCTATTTACATCTTCTACATCTAGCTATTGATCATTATCACATGCATTATGCACAAGAGCTACCTAGGGCACAATTCTACACACACACAAGTAGAACTACATGAAGTCTAAATGTAGTGCAAAGGTGCATGAGATCGTAAGTTCGCTCAAATCGGGTGATCACCGGGTCAATATGACTCCCATTTACATTATTTATTTTTAGGATTTGATGTATTTTGGGGTCTTATGGTTCATTTCTTCATTGCAAGTTATAAAGCGAAATTTGTGAACTTGGTGCAACACACTAGTGACAGAAACAAAGGATAACAAACATCTAGTGACCCTGTAAAAATAAATTTTCAAGCTTCGCAAACTCTAGTGTCCAAATAGGGATCCTGCCTAGGTTGCCTAGGTTTCCCTCAAAGCCCAAGGTCCAACCTTCTTTACACTTATGCATTTTTTGGGTTCGGACTGTGGCACTCGAGTTCCATTTCCTTATTTTACATCTCACATACTGCATTTTTTAGTTAAGTCTTCTTTCCTCCTCGCATTTATGTATCACATTTTGTACTTTATTGTTATATTATTGCATATTATGATTCTAAAATATCCTATCTAGGGTTTTACAAAAAGGTTTATTTTTGTTAAATCATATATATTGGGCAAATCACCACCACATACATCAGCACAAAGTCACAGCTTAAGACCTACACAATATAGGAACATCACAGTTTATAGTTACAGAAAGGGCTCAGATCATGACTTGAGTCTTTGGCTCAACACAAACACTAGCGCTCATATACAGACATGGGTTCCTAGGTTCTTCTGTCACTTCCTAGGCACTTATGACCAATGGTAAATACACGCTTTTCTCTAATCAACATGATTGTTAGTGGTTTGCACAACAATTGGCATAGTACAGCATAATCCTCTAGCAATCAAGATACACTTTTCTTCTATTTTTGTTAGATTGAACTTGAGTAAGATAGGATCACACCATTTACAGTGGTGTATAAATTTTAGGAAGCAGTCAAAGGATGGAGAATGACACTATACCTTTCTCCCTACACTACTTCTATCGTGGCATGAGATCGCACCAAAAAATTGTACTTGGCGTGAGATCGCTTGAAAAACATGCTCTTCATCAACATTGTAGTACACTTTTCTATCCTTTTTACTTGTCATGGATCGGTGTACATGTTCATTTTTTCTACTTTTGAGCATCTTTACACACTTTTACATTACTTTTTACATGCATTTCACATACTTAAATCAAAATATTTTCTATAAACATGTAGTTGACTACTTCTTTGTTCTTCTTTTGCAAGTTTTATCCTTAATATACAACAAGATGAAGCTCTACACTAACATCAAGCATGACAACAATAACAAGTACAAACATGATGCATTACATACACTTCACCCCTAGGGTCATTTCCACTTCCCCCTTCCTCTAGCTTCCACGCTTCATGTTATTCACTCCATGCTTTTTCTTGTCTCCTCGGCACACTTTCACCATCGATCTACATGGTTATTAGGTACACATCTCTTATCTACTTTATGTTATTGAGATTTCACTCAACAACATAAATTAGGGGAAAATGTAGACACTAAATCACACATTTGGGTACATTTTTAGGTCCTAATCACATACATTACATTCATATGATTCCTAAGGGAGAAAATTAGTAATTGACCATTGTCTTTGGCATGTTTGTTTTCTTTCTGGTTTTCTTCTTAGCCTTGCACACACCCCACCGCCTAATCTAACTTTCGATACTTTACCTTTTCTAGCTCTAAACACCAACGCCTGTGTACCCTCGTCCCCCTGGCACCCTAGACCTCTTTGTATCTTACTCACTCCTTTTGGGTCCTTTCTAGTTGTTGGTCATCTTTATTACTTGGTGGTCATCCTTTTAGTGATTAATTATGAAATTCAAACAAGGGAATCATATAAATACAAATCTATGTGACCATAATAAAGGACCAAGCTCTAAACATCTATTATCATCACCTAAGGTTACATCTAAAGGAATATAAAGAGCATCAAAGCATCCATCTAGCTTCACTCAAGGGACAAGGGACTAGTTATTCTACATACATACATAGGAGGGGAAGTTCATTTTTCCATGCACACATCTATTTACATCTTCTACATCTAGCTATCACTCGTTATCACATGTGTTGCACATAAGAGCCACCTAGGGCACAATTCTACACACACACACACAGAACTACATGGAGTTTGAAATGTAGTGCAATGCCTAGATCGTAAGTTCACTCAAATCAAAGTTACCATCAGGTAACCATCGGGGTCAGTTCAACTCCCCATTTGCATTATTTATTTTTAGGATTTGATGCATTTTGGGGTCTTGAGGTCATTTATTCATTGCATGTTATAAGTGACATCTATCAACTTAGTATGACATACTAAAGCAATAGGTAGTGAAGGATAATGAGCATCTAAATGACCCTATAAAAATAATTTTCAAGCTTTTACACATAATATAGTGCCCAGATAGGGATCTTAGTGCCTAGGAGCCCCAATACTACCCTAGACGCACCCCAGGTCTAGCCTTCTTCTGCTACACTTATGCATTTTTCTCGGTTCGGTTCAGAACACTCTAACTTCCAATTCTAACAATTTTCCAACCTCGCACACTTTTGGGAATATTGCAAATTACTTTGCTTATTTTTTGTGTCACATTTTGTACTTTACTATTATATTATTGTGTTGTGACTCGAAATATCCTATCCATGGTTTTACAACCAAAAAAAATGTTAAATCATTTCGTGAACTGTCTCATTCGGACACTCTAGGATCCTTATTTTATTTCTCTTATGGCTCATAAGGTCTATCAAGTCTCCTTGCTTCAATCACTTCAAATTTATGTAGTACTCCACACCATTTCATTTATTCAACATGTTTTCAACCACTAATTTATCACATTCATTACTTCATAACCATTTGATTCATTCATCTTCATTAGTGCCTTGTTTTTGGAGAGTTTGATCTATCAGTCTATAATAGCTAAAGGCTTCAAAATTGATCTCTCAAGAAAATATATGTTCCACAACCACTAATTTCTATTTTGAAAAACTTTCTCATAAGAACATTTATTTCTTAAGCTTACTTAAGATCTTGTAAACTTCACTTACCTTGTTTTGTTCTTCATCTTTCATTTTCTAGATTCTTGGTATTTGGATTCCAAATAGGTAAAATGGAACATTTGCATTCATTAAGCTCTCTCGATCCTCCATTCCCTACTTTACATACTGAATTCATGCATTAATAGTCATTTCATTGGTTTGAACAAGAGTAAATCCTCATCTTCCTTAATAACCTTCTTTAAATTGCCCCTAGAATTATCAAGGGCAAGTGCTTTGCTCATCCACAATGAACACATTTTTACATACTCAAAATATAAAAATTATACATTCAAATTTCCTTCAAGGTCTTTAAGGTGTCTGTAAAATTCAAACTCTATCTCCCTTAACTACTCCTCAAAACTCATTATAGCTTTATAGGACAATTTTCTCTTTACTAGCCCAGACCCAAGACTTTGTATCATGCTTTTATTCATCTTTCTAGGGTTTCAAACCTCTAATAAGGCATATCTAAGAACTTATTTCATTAATTTTATTGTGTACAATCTTCCAAGATTGAAGGTAAACTCATTTACCCACTCCCTTCACAAAACCACCTTACCATTTAGCCATCTAGATTGAGACAGGGGTTTTTATGGAGATTATTAAGGAATACTCAAAAATATCCACCAAGCACTTTAATTTCTTCAAAAATATTTTATAAGGAATGGAATTGATGTTATATACCAATTCTTGGCTCCAAATTTGATGGGTAAGTGCTTTAAACCCCAAACCCTCATCAAACCCCATCAGAATCTATCTTTTAGACCCGAGAAGAAAGAAATATCTATAACTTTGCTAACACATGCATTCAATGCACAAGTTTTTGTTCATGAGCTTATTTCAATGTAATTCACATGACATTTTTACTAGAAGATGATAATCAATGTTTAAAACCTTGAAAATGACTCTTAGCCTCCTTATTTATACTTTGTAATAATAGTAATTCTTGTCAAAAATTGGTCTTCTATCAAGGAATTCATTTATTTCTCAAAAACACCTTGTTAAAAGTTTCAATACATTCTTTGGTTTCTATTGATCCAAACCGTGAGCTTTAATGAAGGTAAAATATTGAACTTACCTCTGCAGACTGTGAAAGTAATATCTACAAGCTTCTTATGCATATATTCAACACAAGCATGTTCACTCAATCACCAAGGTAACTCTCTTCATTCTCCTAACCTTTATTGTCCTAATTGATCTTATACCCTACATGCAATTCATCTTTCTTCATAGACAAGAGATCATAGTTAAATCACAAAGTTTCATAACAATCACGATCTAAAGTGTTCCTTCACTAAGAACGTGATTATAACCTTGAAATAAAACATTTTTACTCATATATAGAGAGTCTCCTTATGAAAAAATAAACTCATTGGCAACTTCAAAAATAAACCTTCCTTTATGAATGCCATCACTTTTAAGGGTCTACTATAGTACCATCTAACAAAGTGCATCAACTTGTTCAAGAGTTGAAATCATTTATGGATTCAAGAAAACAAATAATACCAACTTTCTTGAGTTACCCTCAGTTACTCTCCGGTACTTCTTCACACTCACAAGATGCCTTCACAAATTCATTCTTCTTGTTTCCTTGTATTGATTGTGCACTATCCTTCTCTATCACAAAATTGACAAGAAGTGTTGAACCAATTACAATCAAATGTATGCCAAGAAATTGTTAAGAACAAGGTTTATATCTTACCAAATACAATACCATCATTTACTAGATTCATCAACTTGAAGTATAAGCCATGCAATAACATCACACACAAATCCTACATAGTTAGTTTGCAAACTAATGCTCTCTCTACCTCAAAAACTTTTGATCATTTGTTATTTTTATATCCACTAAAAATAGTTTTTCACTTGAATAGGATCATTTTAAGACCTCATGGTCACATGGTTTCTTTACTAAAAGTGACTTGGCTCCAAGTCCTTGACCTCTAACAAACATGTTATTACACCTAACCTACCTATTACAACTTGACAAACAATGAGTGACCTCTAAAGTGCTTCAAACTCTTAAGCTACCCAAATTACTCTTAAATTTAAATCTTGCCTTTTTGAAGGGAAATACAAATTTCAAATTTTTGAAATGCCAAGGTCCAAATTAGCACCTAAAGTGACCCACAAGCACTTATTAAGCCTATAAACTTACCTTCAAGCCAAAATTGATGACATTATGCCATATTTACAATGAAGGAGATGATGCTCCCGCATCACAAATGCACCCATCTTGTAAAGAGGCTCTTCAAAAACCCTAGACACTATGTATCTCCCTATCATTATGCCACCTTCACAAATCAATTCCATCTTTGATCATCTATCTAATGACTCACTTGGTCCTAATTCCAATCAATCTATTTGTGAGTCAATTCAAGCTTTGCATTCTTTATTTCAAGATAAAATTCAAGCTATGGAATCAATGATTATATCTCTTAAATCTGAAATCCAACATCTTAAGGACGCTTCTCAGGCTCATGTTAGTTCTTCTTCTCATCCTCATTTTATGTCTTCTACATGTGCTCATATCAGTGAAACTCAAGTCTTTCCACTCCCCACGCCTCTCATGTTTTATCACAATTATAAGAAACATGATATTCTTACCAATCTCCTTGGTCATCAATTGATCACTTTACCATCTACTCATGGCTATCCTTTGTATCATCTTGAAAAATATCAAGGTCATCCATATTGTAATTATCATCAAAATAATGGACATAATAACAATGACAACTATGCTCTACAACAAAGAATCAAGCATCTTGAGCATCAAGCTTTATCTCATTCACTACACAAAATTTTGTTGCATGCCCATCTACAAATTCTACATCCAAATGGGATCCTAAATCTACTCCTTCTATGTCTAATGAGCATCATGTTATCACTTCTAATGTGCCTTCTCCGGTGATTCAAGCACTCCTATTCAACTCATTCCAACTAAGCAATCACCTCTCAAGGTTCATCTTCCATCACCTCCTCCTACTAAGTCATCTACAGTATTACCAAGTCAATCTAAGCAACCTCCTCTAAAGATCGATACAACTTCTCCACATCTTAAGCTTTCTACGACATTACCAATTCCAAATAAGTAACCACCCACTACGCAAGACTAACAAACTCTAGCTGGCCTCTTTTCGAATTCCACCGCTCAAGGATCCTAAACCATCACCACTTCAATGTCCAATCTCTTTTTCAAGGAAACTACTCCTTAAATTGATCCACTTAGTGTCATTGACTAGATATCCATCACTTACATACTTGGGGGGAATCATAGCTTCTCCCCCTTGCATTTTTATTAAATGTCTCTATCATCCCATGCACTTCATAGTATGTGCTTAGTGTCTAAAATCATCAATAAAAACCACTTAATACACTTGTATCGTCATTACCTAATGACGCACTCTTGTGTTATGGTTCACACTTGACTATTGAGGGCTTACTACATTCATGAACCTCACATCATACACATTACACATTTCACACTCAAGTGGATTCATGACACGTATTTCTAGCACACATTCCTCACAAAACACTTCCGGATGACACACTCTAGTTCCATGGTTCATACTCGACTACTAAGGGTCTAAATCTGAAATGAACCTCACCACACTCACTCACTCTCTACGCTCTACACTTTATCGATCATATATTTCTAACGCATAATTCAAACCATTTCCCGATGACACACTCTTGTTTTATGGTTCATTCTTGACTATTGAGGGGGCATTTATAAATGAACCTCATCTCATGTATACTCATTCAAGCTCACTTGGGGGCACGTTTCTCCTATCGCACTCACTTTGTATTCCATTCCATTTACACTCACAACATATTGTATATCTTGGATGCACATTATTCTTATTTACTTATGCTCGCATGTTACACTTTGCTTGTTATGTTATACGACATACATTGTATGTCATTATCTTTTCTACATATACATGTGCATTCACTTTCCTTCTAGTTATGATCGTAGACCTTTCAAAGAGATTTACACATAGCATCAATGTTTGGCATTGTACCTCTTACCATTCCCATAGTAAGCTCCTGGGGCATCCACTTGCATACACATCATAGGTGTATTGTTTCATTCTATACTACTTCCTATTTTTACTAGCACACTACTATATCAGATCATACATGCTTTTGACATACTTTTTATCTTTCTAACATGCTAACAAGTGATTCATGTGCAACATTTTCTTTGCAGAACTATTTTCCACCATGGTTGTTTGATGATTTAATTTATATTACTTTTCATTGTTTGACATTGTATGTCATTGTTTGTGGGATTTTCCATATGTCTTGTATGTTCATTGCTTGTATACTTTTGGTCACTTTGGCCCTAATTGTCTCAAATGATCATTGTGAGCAATGTCCCATGTTTGCAACTCACTTTTCACATTCTACGTTGTCTTCTTACTAGCTTACATATTGTCTTCTATATGCATGTTTATCTTGTTTGCACTAACACGTGTTTCCTACCCATTGCTTGTGTGTGCCTTGGTTTCTACCAAGCACATTCCCTTCTACATATCGGTATCAGTTTAGCATGGGGTCCTCTTTTGGGCCGCATCCTCCTAGTGACATTGCATACACCCCAAATGAGGGGGTGCATCTATTGGGTGAATCTGTCACCCCATACAACAACACACAATCATAGCTAATACCTTCATGGTACAAGAACATGATAGTCTATAGTTACAAAAGGGACTCAAATTCTAACTTGAGTCTTTGGTTCAACATAGAAACTGCACCTAGATACAAACATGGGTGCATATGTGCTTATGTCCCTTCCTAGGTGCCTATGACCAGTCAGCAGGACAAATAGTTTTTCTTCGATTAACATGATTGTCAATGATTTACAACGCAATTGGCACAATAAAGATATATCCCTCTAGTAATCGGATACACTTTTTCTTCTTCTATTCACCTTGGATTGAAATTGAGCAAGACAAGATCACACCATTTGCAATGGTGTATAAATTTTAAGAAGCAGTCAAAGGATGGAGAATGACACTAGACCTTTCTCCCTACACTACTTTTGTCATGGCATGAGATCGCCCCAAAACTCGCACTTGGCGTGAGATCACCCAAAAACTTACTCTTCATCAACATTGCAGTACACTTTTCTATCCTTTTTACTCATCACAAATCAGGTGCACATGTTCATTTTTTCTACTTTTCAGCATCTTTACACACTTTTACATTACTTTTTACATATATTTCACATACTTGAATCAAAACCTTTTCTATACACATGTAGTTGACTACTTCTTTGCTCTTCTTTTGTAATTTTATCCTTAATATGCAACAAGAAGAAACCTTACACAAACATCAAGCATAACAACAACAACAGTACAAACACGATGGATCGCATACACTTCAACCCTAGGGTCATTTCCACTTCCCCATTCCTCCACTTCCATACTTCATGTTTATTCACTCTACATTTTTTCTTGTCTCCTCGGCATGCTTTCTCCATCGATCTACATGGTTATCAGGCACACATCTCTTGTCTACTTTATGTTATTGAGCTTTCACTCAACAAAATAAAGTGGGGGCAAATCTAGACACTAAATCATGCACTTGTGTACATTTCTAGGTCATAATCACATACATTGAATTCATATGATTCATAAGGTAGAAAATTACTAATTGACCACTGTCTTTGGCCTTTTTGTTTGCTTTCTTGTTTTCTTCTTAGCCTTGCACACTCCACTACCCAGTCTGACTTTTGATACTTTAACTATTATAGCTCTGGACACCAGTGCCTAGCCAAGATGCCAACACCCAAGCGTCCTCGTCCCCTCTAAGTACCCTCGTCCCTCTGGGCACCCTAGACCTCTTTGTGTATTACCTTCTCCTTTTGGGTCCTTTCTAGTTGTTGCAAAAATATTTATTACTTGGTGGTTGGCATTTTAGTGATTAATTATGAGATTCAAATAAGGGAATCATATAAATACAAAGCTATGTGACCATAATAAAGGACCAAGCTCTAAGCATGTACTATCATCACCTAAGGTTACATCCAAAGGCATCTAAAGAGAATCAAAGCATCCATATAACTTCACTCAAGGGACAAGGGACTGGTTCTTTTGCATACACACACAGGGAGGGGAAGTTTATTTTTCTATGCACACACACACACACACACACACACACACACACACACACACACACACACATATATATATATATATATATATATATCTTCTACAACTAGCTATCACTCGTTATCACGCGAGTTGTGTATAAAACTATCTAGGGCATGATTCTACACACACACATAGAACTACATGGAGTCTGAAATGTGGTGAAACGCCCAAATCATAAGTTCACTCAATCGAGTGACCACCGAGGTCGATCTGAATCCCCATTTGCATTATTTATTTTTAGGATTTGATGTGTTTTGGGGTCTTAAAGGTCATTTCTTCATTACATGTTACATGTGACATCTCTGAAACTTGGCATGCGACATACTAGCAACAAGCA
This sequence comes from Taxus wallichiana var. yunnanensis, assembly GCA_018340775.1. Lineage (NCBI taxonomy): Eukaryota > Viridiplantae > Streptophyta > Pinopsida > Cupressales > Taxaceae > Taxus > Taxus wallichiana. The sequence goes on along the minus strand of CM031240.1, from coordinate 1,012,024,918 downwards.
ATGAAGGATAACAAACATCTAACGACCCTATAAAAATTAATTTTTGAGCTTCTGCACAGACTGAGACTCGGCACCTAGACAGGGGATCCTAATGCCTAGGCGCCCGGTCCAACCTTCTTATGCACTTCTACATTTTTCTGGGTTCGGCTTCGACACTCTAAGTTCTAGTTCCAACAATTTTCAAACTCCCACACTTCCAAGAATATTGTGAATCAGCTTAGTCTTCTTTCCTCCTTCTTGAACTTAGGGTTTGAAATTACTTTGCTTATTACTTGTGACACATTTTTTTACTTTATCGTTATATTATTGCATTGCAGAATCAAATGTCCTATCCAGGGTTTTACCAAAAGTTTATTTTTGTTAAATCATCCCTTGTGCAAGTTACAATGGGCTAGATCTAGATTGTCTTAAATATGCAGAAATGTGTGTGATGGAATACAATGAATTCCCTCCTATGTAGTTATGTAGACCAATGTATATGTTGTCCCTTGTATGGATGTACTAGATGTAGGCCTTGTAGTGCTCTTATGACTTTGTACAAACTTAGGTGGTGCTTTAGATAATGCTTATAGTGTTTGGCCCCCATTTTAGAAGAAGTAATTAAGTATATATATGATTCCCTTATTTGAATTTTGTAATTGACAACTGAAAGGCTAACCTAAAGTGTTAAAAGGTGATCAAGAAGAAAAAAAAGTATCCAAAAGTGTAAAAAGAAGAAAGAGAGTGATAGGAGTGCATGGGAGGGACAGAGCACTTAAGCACTTCTATCCTAACTAAACGCTAGTGTCTAAGGTCATTAAAGGGTAAATCGGTCAAGTTTCGATAAAAGTGTAAGATGTGTAAAGCCAATAAAGTGTAAGAGATAAATCAATCAAAAGGCCAAAAGTATTTTTCAACCACTAGTTTTATTTCTTAGAAATCATGTATATATTAGTATGCTTTAGGACCTAGAAATGTACCAAAGTGCATAGATTTTTTGTCTACACTGGAATAGTTCATCTTCCCAAGTTACATCTTCAATGTCTAAATTCTTCCATTTGATCAAATACTCAATGATTATCCTTGTCCTCAACTTCTTAGTATGTGTCTATAGGATTCATGTAGACTCCAAGATGATGCGTCCATCCTCATCAAGATCTAGTTAAATAGACTAAGAATATACCTTCTACATAATGACCTTCTTCAAACAAGAAACATGGAAAACTAGATGTATTCTAATTTACTAAGGAAGCTTCAATTTATATGCCACACTACCAATTTTTATAACACTTGATAAGGGTCGTAGTATTTGGGAGAAATATTGTTATCCTTTTTCTATTGTTTCAAAGAGAATTACTTGTATGGATGTAATCTTTAAAAAAGTACAATCTCCAAATTCAAATTTCCACTCACTATGGTGTTGATCAACTTATTACTTTATGTAGTTTTGTGCCATTACCAAGTTCTCTTTAAAGCTAGAGAGCACCTCTTTTTGGTCCTAAATGTGTTCTTCAACTACTCTTACTTTAGGTTGGACCCTTAAGTTAGAAGTAAGGGATGGTGGATGGTAAATATATAATCCTAAGAATGGGGATATTTCGGATGAAGTATGAAATGATCTGTTATACTACTATTCTGCAAGTGGTAGCCACTTAATCCATCTCTCTTGCTTATCTGAAGCAAAGCATCACAAATACCCCTCCAAAACGTTTTTTCTACCTCCATCTATCCATCAAATTGAGGATGATATGATGAACTCTGAGCCAATTGAGCACCCAAAAATGATAATAAATTAGTCCAAAACTTGCTAGTGAATATAAGATCATGATCATTGATTATAATCTTGGGAGATCCATGTAGCTTCGAACAATATCCATAAAATATATGACAATGTACTTGTTGTAAATGGATGTGACAAGGAAAAAAATGAGCATACTTGGTGAGTCTATCTACAAACACCATAATTACATTTTTCCCTTCAAATTTCAGCAATCATGTGATGAAATCCATGGAAACCTCTACCCACCACTCACTAGGAATAGATAGAGGCTGCAAAATTATTAGAGAATTGACAATTTCACCCTTATTACATTGGCACACCAAGTATTCTGCCACAAATTTCTATACATATAATTTTAACCCTTCCTAGAAAAAAATCTTTCTTAATTCTATGATAAGTTTTTTAGGAATCCTAAATGGTCACCCACTGGAGAAGCATGGACCTCTGAGAGAACCTAATTTTTAAGGGTAGATTTTTACATAAGTACAATCAATCCTTGTACCACAATACATCCCCTTCCATAAAAAAATTTTCTGAAAGGCTTGGATCTTGTTGGATATTCTAAATGAGAGTGTGGGTCTTTGCATAATTCTTCCATTCTAATATTTCCTTATCTATCCAATACTCATGTGATATGGACATGGCATATAACAATGCCTGTATAGACTCGTCTCTCCTAAATAGTACATCAACTACCACATTTTATTTTCCTTTTTGTAAATGATCTCAAAGTCATAACCCAACATCTCAGTGACCCATTTTTGTTGTTCTTCTTATGACAATATTTTATCTAAGAAGTATTTCAAGTTGTCATGATCTGTCTTTACCTTGAAGTGACAAAACATGAGATACAGTCTCCACTATTTGACTTCATGGATAATATCCATCATTTTCTTCTTATTAGTTAGTTTTATTAGGTGCTTACCTTTGAGTTGCTGAATCTCAAATAAAATGAGACAACCCTCTTACATAAGTAATACACCTAAGCCACATCCCGAAGCATCACATTAAACAATAAAGGTTTTAGAGAAATATGGTGTAGCTAGAACTAGAGTCGTACACATGACCTTCTTTAGTGATTCAAACACTTGTTTTGCTTCCTCATTCCAATGAAAAGAGTCTTTCTTCAATAATGTTGTGAGTGGTGTGGCAATTCTACCATAATTCTTCACAAATATGTGATAATAACTTGTAAGCCCTAAAAATCCCCTAAGGTTTTTGAGGGTTTTAGGAATCTTCTAATCCACCATGGCTTGGATCTTATGAGGATCCACTTTTACCCCTTCATGAGACATGATATGACCCAAGTATTCTACTCCCTTACCCTAAAAGCACACTTGATGGACTTGGCATAAAGGTGTTGTTATTCAAGAGTGTCCAATACCTTATTAACATGATGTAAATGTTCCTCCCAAGTCTTGTTGTATATTAATATATCATCAAATAATACCAAGATAAATTTCTACAAAAATGATCCAAAGCTTGAATCCATCAAACTTTGAAAATTTTGTAAAGACAAAAGACATTAATAGAAATTTGTAATGACCTTCATGTGTCCTATATGTTGTTTTATGAATATATTCATCGAGAATTCAAATTTGATGGTATCCTAATCAAATATCTAATTTTGTAAAATAAACAACACCATGTAATTCATCTAACACATCATCAATGATAAGACTATGATACTCACGTTTCACCGTGTGTTTTTGAGATCCTGTAATCTAAACACATGCACAAAACATCATCCTTCTTTCTTACCATCACCATTAGAGAAGCGTAAGAACTATGACTATGGTACCTACTTATTTCTAGAATATCTTATACCATATTTTCAATCTCACTCTTTTGTAGATAATGGTACCTATAAGGTCTAATGTTGGGTAGTTGGCTTCCTAGCACTAGTTGAATAACATGATCGTGATATATTTTGGGAGGTAACCCTTTTGGCATATCCCCAAAAGTGATTGAGTGCTTATTAACAATGGCTTGTATATCAAAATATACAACCTTTTAAAGGTTGATCTTCTAGTGAAAATAGTAAGCCACAAACCCATTTGCACCTTTCTTGAGAACTTACAAATTTGATGAGAACTTACAAATTATAGAGCTTTTGCCTTCATCCCACATAGCTCAAAAGTCATCCCTTTAGCATGGAACCTCATGAAAAAATCCTATAATTTCATCTCAATATTGCCCAAGGTATTGAATCGTTAGAACCCTAACATGATATTTGCTTCCCCCATCAAAATGGTATACATGGGGCCCTCTAGTAGGTAATATCCCATGGATAGCTTGATCTTATGGCACTTTCTGAAAACAACTAAATTTACCTCCATCTATAACCATTACCTAAAACTCGGGGCTGGATAGACAAAGCAATTTACACACAAGGCCAACTTATGATTGATGAAGTTATGAGTACTATCAGAGTCAATTAGTGATGTCACCATTTGTTTCTTTATGAACCCAACAACCTTGAGGGTTTGTGGGGTGTTAATACCTAAAATTACATCACAAGAGATATCTGGTTGAGATTCTTTAGCCTCAATCATAGGAACCTCTTCCTCTTCATCAACTGCTTCCTTCTCATCTTCTTCCTCATTAAGACTATCAATGTAGAATTTATTCTGAAAAAACTTGTGTCCATTGCTCCACTTGTTATCATAATTGTAATAAAGACCTTTTTATCTCTTTTCTTCAATTTTTTGAGGATTTAATCGTATCGGTTGGGTAAGTGATGATGTTGCCATTATGTGTTCCTTGTGATTAGTGACACCCCTTCATTTGACCAAATCTTGTTCCTCCACTTGATGAGCAACTATTATGGATTCCAATATCGAACCAAGATTAAGAATGCAAACATCAAGTTGGATGTTATCCTCAAGTCCACCCAAGAAGAGATCATTTATATGGTCCTCTAAGATGTCATTAACTCATAATGATAGATTATGGAATTGATGGATATAATCGCTGATTGTCCCTATCTCACAGTAGTTTATATATTTAGTTAAAATAGTTCTATGTAACACTATTACTATAGTGAGTTTGGATCTCATCAGTGAACATAGACCAAGTAATAGGGATACCCTTCTTTTCTTTTGCTCGCACATCCATCTATACCAAATGAACTATTATGGTTCTAGAAATAAGAATGCCATTACCACCTTCTTTCTACTTGGGAATTGATGCAGATCTAAAAAAATCTCCATTTGGTTGATCTATGTGATTGGATCATACCCATTGAACTTACACATTTCTACTTTTGGAATCATATTCCACCACCGACTTGAAGGTCCACCACCGTGTGCAAAGTATTCCCTTGATTGGTTTACATTGAATTTAAGGGTGCATTATTTAGATTTGGGTGTGCATTGCTTGAGGTGCACATGTGAATTGAATAGGAATTCATGCCCATCTTTATGATTAAAGGAGTACTCATAACTTCCTTTCTCATTGATTTTCACCCCAAACGCATTTCATTCTTTGTTACTTGAATATTACCTCCCAGTGGTTGAAGGTTATCTTCCACATTATCTTTCATTGTTTGAAGATCATGGAAAAATTCCTCCTTACTCACCATATTATTAACCCTTTCTTGAAGTTGGTTAAATACATTTAATATTAAAGAAGATGAAGATTCCAAATCCATGTTTTAATTATTTGGAGTCATTCTTAGAGTGTCTCAACCTTCCCTCGTCCTCTAGTCTATCTTCTAGTCATGATGTAGGGTTTGGGTCTTGGGATACAAGGATTAGGGTAAAAATTTAGGGTTTCCTAGTGGTGCATGGTACATTGTTGTGTTTCCTAGTGGTGCATGGTATGACAATGTGACAAACTTGTTCTTAACGAACAAATCCAAATCCTTTCCAGGTGCAACGGTGAAGAAAATTAAGTGCAAAGCTATGTTTGGTGAGGTAGGAGAAGTCAAATGAAAAGGTTTGGTTTGGAAGGGAGGTTCAATAGAATAAGAGGAAGATCAAGCCCCCCATAAGTTAGGTTGGTGTGAAGGTGGGGAGGTTGTATGGTATGACCTCTCCTATACGATGATCATAATGTGGGTGTTGGTGTAGTTTTCCATACTCCTGAGGAGTAAGGAATGTGTCAATGCTAAGGAGGTAGTATTCTTCGAGTGAAAGGTGTTAAAAATTCCTACCAAGGGGTCTGTGGTTGGTACTTGGGTAGTAGGTATAAATGAGTTATCGAATCCTGAGAAGATGGGGCATCGTGAGCGGGAAAAATATGAGGATTGCTAGATGGACCGGATGAGGAAAGTGAAGCGGTAGAAGTGGTAGATGTGGTAGATTCCTTAATTGGGATTAGGACATCATTTGGATGATAAGTCATATTATAGGTTTTGAAGGGGGAGGGATATGCTTGAATGGTGTAAGGTTCTCCTTCATATTCAAATTTGAGGCAACAATGAAGGGTGGAAGGTACACAAGCCATGACACGAATCCAGGATGGCCTAGCAACATGTTATACTGGAACTCTCCTTCGAGAACATAGAAGAGTTCATGAATAGTTTGGGGACCCACACAAATATGGAGGACAATGGTGTTGAGGTTAGTGGTCATGACATCGTTAAAATATCGAAGCATGATGGGGTTTCTAGACATACAATTAGTCGGTATGCCTATTTTTTCATAGGCATGAGAAGAGATGATGTTGATGCTAGTGCCCCCATCAATCATAACATGTTTAACGTGAATATCATTAATGTAAGCGGAGATGAAAAGAGTGGGATCAAGATCATCAAGTTATAAAGGGGAAATCTTTGATTTGGAGAAATTAATGGAAGCAATCTGATGAGGGGTAATGAGGGCAATGATAGGTGAAGTTTCATTGGGTGGAACCTCGATGGATTGCAAGACCTCAATGAGGTCCTGATGATGAGAATCAAGTTTGAATCAAGTCATATAAAGATTGTAGAAATTACTCTAATCTAATACAAAGAATCTATGAAATAGCTACACAGACAATAATTGAAATCAACAACTCTATATTATATTTTATATTTTATTCACTATTTCAATACACTCCATTATATAGGAGATGTATAATAACAATCCTCACAACAACCTTTGTCTTCATATACAACTATACACCCATATAGTTTCAACCTCTCACCAATATAATAATAAAACAACACTAATTGATTTATTATTTTAACTTACTAACTTACCACATACTAACCACATTTTACATTTACTATTTACATTAACATAGTAAATGTACTTTCACTAATTTACCATAATAATAATTACACATGTAATTATTATTCACCCATACAAATGGAGCACTAAGATATATTTCCTAACAAAGACATCTTCAACGGGGATTGGTGAAGTTGTTTGATCATTGAATGATGTGTAACCCCAGAAGAAGTAGGTGGTGCCGACCCAAGGATGGTTATCTTGGGGAGGTGCAAGTGTAATGGTAGGTGAAGGTGAACTAGAAGGGTTACCAAATTTTTCCTTTCCTTTGTCTTTTTGCATGTTATGACCGAGTGGCTACACGCACCATGTTAATTTCAAAGATAGGAGGAGGAAAAGAAGGTTGTTTAGCCTTACCTTTATCCCTAGGTGGATGTGAAGGAAAAGGTTGTAGAATGGGTTTGGGGCTAGGTTGTGTGGCGATGGGTGAAGAAAGAATGGAATCCTCCTCCAACAAATCATATTCTTCGAAGAGACCATCGAATTGCAAAGCTAAAGGAGAATGGTTTTGAGCCTTATAATTCTCAACATCATGCCTTGGTGAGCGATGATAAGAAAAATATTTTGTGTCATCAAACCCTACTGGTTTAGGTCTGAGAGGATTGTAAGGCTTAATAGGCGTAAGTGATATAACAGACATCTCTAACAACCGAGCAAGGATGTTAGAGTAGGATCCTATCAAAGTATCACAATGAGAGGTCAAGTTTGTCTTGGACAAAGAGGTAGGTGAAATTCGTGAGGGGGTGAGGCGAGTGGTAGTGTTGGTGTAACTACTTTTTGGTAGGTATTGAAGGTTTGGGTTTAGGCTGTGCCTTCTTGGGTAAAGGCAAAGGAATAATGTGTGAGGGTGAAGGAGACTCAGAAGGTGTAGGTATCCGAGTAAGCCAAGGTGAAAGTGTGGGTGTTAGCAAGAGTGAGGGTAAAGGTAGTGAAGAAGGTGTAGGCGTAATGAGAGGTGAGAAGGAGGTTGTCGAAGGAAGTTTGCCTTGGTAAAGGGGTAGGTTAACCAAGGTTGAAGGATGTGGGCCCAATATCGATGAAAAAGGTGAAGGTGAGTGAGAAGGTGTGGGGGATACCGAGGTGCGAGCCCTAAGAGGTTAGGTCTTCCTTTTAGGTGTTGGAGTAGATTTTTTGATTGGTGGTGAAGAAGTTAACAAGTCTAGCTTCACAAGGGGTTGTGACATACTTGGTATTAGTAAAAACCCTAAGGTGGTGGTAATTTTTGAGTAGATGGAGGCCTGAGTGAAGGGGTGTTGATGAAGAAGGGGCTAATACCACCGGTTCAGGTGTAATAGCCTTAGTCACTTTGAAGATCTTTGGATATATGGTCAAGGTATCGGGGGGACATCTGCATTTGTGTGGAAATGGGGATTCTAAGGCATCCCCAGAGGGTAGTGTAATCGACGTACTCCAAGCAGTCAACCAAAAGAGAGAAGGGTTTTGGAGTAGATGAAGAGGATGACGACTTGGTGTTAAATCCCATGAAGAGCTCTGAGGCCCGCGAGACAGGGAAGGTCTTAGCCTCTGACTCGGTGGGTAAGAGTGAGGTAAGAAGAGCGATGGGATCTTTGAAGACCTTTAGAGAGGTATCACCAATAGGAAGAGTAGATAAAATTGGATCCTTTATGGGTTGAGGAGAAGGAAAAGTGGGTAATGTAGACTCCTCTATGGGTAGAGAGGATGATAAGGTGGGTTCCTCTATGGGTAGAAGAATAGGTAAGGTGGGTTCCTCTATGGGTAAAGGAACATGTAAGGTGGGTTCCTCTATGGGTAAAGGAACAAGTGAGGTGGGCTCCTCTATGGGTAGAGGAGTTCATGTGAAGATTTCCTCAATAGATGCTATAGGAGGATACTGGATAGAAGGATCAGACATTGTATTGAAGACTACATGAACCACATGTACATTGGTTTCTTCTTTAGATGTCTCACTAGCGTGAGTTGATGAAGGGGCATGGTTAGGAAAAGGTTTTCTAAAAATGTCCAAGTTTGCATTAGCAGGTGCATTAGGGTTGTCAAGGATGAGATCACCATTGTCTAACATTCCTTGCACAATGTTTTTAAAGGTTTTGTAATTTGCATCACTATGTCCTTTTACACGGTGGTAATTACAGTAATTCATTTTCCTTATACCAAGCTAGTGTGGGGCAAGAAGGATCAAAACCAATATGTGGTTTGATGGGAGGAAGAGTGATGGCTCCAGCCTTCAACAACTTTTCCAATACGGAAGAATAAGGCTCCCTAATGGGAGTGTAACTCTTTTGTTCATACCAATATTGAAAATTTTACACCGACGAGAGATTGGAAGGAGGTTTAGGTTGATTGGTCTGGATGAGAAGGGTCAACTTTTAGAACCACCGCATTAGCAAATCCTTTTGGCTTGGGATGGTTGTTGGGTGGTTTGGAAGAAGACTCATTTGATTTGAAGGCAACGTTTTTGTTACGTAGTTTTAGTTTGTCTTCTTTGAGGGTGCGGATCTCAAGCTTCCTATCCATGGTAAAAGCTTCATCAAACATACAAAATGTTTGAACCTAAAGAGTTGAGGAAATGTGTTTGAACATGCCCTCATAAAAAAATCTATGAGCTCAGTGCAGGAGAGAGAAGGAAAGTTGATTGATTAGGCTTCACCACCATGCGATGAAATCAACGATAAACTCATCATCATATTGACGAATAGAATATAAATATGTGATAGAGACCTTTTTAGAAATGTTTATCAAGAGAATTTTTGTGCCAATTGATTAAAGGAAAAGATCGAGTGCTTAGGAAAAGCATTGTACTAGTCTAAGGTGGGTCCCGACAGGGACATGGGAAAGGTACAAAGGAGCAAGGCATCATCATGGCCTATTAGGTAACAAGTGTGTCTAAATGAATGCAAGTGTTGTTATGGGTCCTCCTTATTGTTGAGGTTGAATTTAGGTAGCTCCCATTACACGGGATATGGATGAATAGGTATAGAGGGATGGATGGGTTTGTTACAAATCTCATCATATGTTAAGACATTACGGGACCCGCCGAGGCCTCGGCGTATGGATTGTATCGATTTTATCCATCATCATTTTAATGAGATCCAATGTGGGGTATGATTGAGATGGGTATGCCCCCGAAGGTCTAAGGGAAAGTGGGAGAGGCTTGATATGATGAATGGGTAAAGACACCAAATTCGAAATGGAGTGGAAGGCATACTAATATGTGTAGTGGTGCAAAGTACGTGAATTGAGATGTCGGTGGGAGGTATGTAGGATACAAAGGTAGAAGTAGGGCGAGGGGCATATACCTTGAAGTTGCCATACCATTAAGGGTACAATGGTGGGTTACATTTCCATAAAGGTAAGGTGAAAGTGGGAGAGGCTTTGTTCCTCATTACCTACGAAAGATCCTTGTGGCGGCTAGGGAAAAGGTGGAAGAGTTTGGGGAATAAAGACCACCAAATTCTGAAATGGAGTGGAAGAGGTCAACGTAACCGATGGCGATGGTGTAGGAATAGGTACATAAGATATTGATGATGATATGATAAGGGCAAAGTGGATATGTGATGATGATATGATGAGGTTTGAGCTCTAATATGACAATCTAGCTTTGATGCCGACAGTATGACGAATCTAAAAGAAAATTTCACTTTTGTCAAAAGAAGCTGGGGTTGTGTATATCACTATCAGAATTAAGCTCGATCAGATGTTTAAATCTCACACCTCAAATAGATAAGCTTATTCTAACAAACACGTTATCCTAGGATTTGGGTTTTAATGTTTAAGAAATGTGTTATAAGGTACCTAGAAGCCAACTATGGATTGTTTGAGTGATTTGGAAAAGTGTGTGCAAAAGAACACCCGGTGTACCACGCTTTATTAAATCCTTGATCATCATTTGGGGACCGGTCATGACCTCACGCTTTGTATTTGATTGCTAATTAGACTATGTGAGCTAAATGCAAGAATACACAGGATGCAATGCAACAATTTTAAACCCAAATTGAAAGATTGAGATTGGATGAAAGCAATAGTGAATAGGAATAGAGTATGACTTTCACTAATGTAAGCAAGAAAGAAGAAAGAATGATTCATTTTAATTTGCACCAAATGAAATGTGAATTTTAGAGAAAATAGAAGAAAGAATGTTACCAAGGAGATATTTAGTGAAGATTTTAGAAAGGAAACAACTAGAAATGTAATCCTAAATGAATATAAGGAACCCAAAAATGATGATGGTCCCATCAGGCGTGCCAAAATTTTCACCATATAGGAGTACCATATGAAAAATGATTTAAAAAGGTAAAGGTAAGGTACATGAGGAATACCTGAGGTCGTGAAGAGGTTACGCACCATTGTTGAAGACCAAGCCGATTGTAGAGCACTCCTTTTTATCTGGGAAGGACTACCTGAGAAGCAAAACAAGACCACAAAATAGATTTAATAACATAGGCCAGTGGATTTCTTAGCATGAGCTAGATTCGAGAAGCGAGGTGCTTCTTAGAAGGCTGCCAATCCACATCTTAATACAAATTAATGTTGATAAATATCATGAAATGGAAAGTCCTACTTTGTAGTTATATGATTTGGGTATCTCACACAACAAAATAGTCTAAATCTAATCTAAATGACAAATATAAGATTAAATCTAGGAGAATGGTCAGTTGTCAGGGTCTATAGGTATGATAGAGGGTACAGAAAGAAGGTTTGGGTGAAGTCTTGGGAGGTTTTGGAGAGTTTTGGGTGGAGGAATGAGCTCACTAGTTTGAGGGGAAAATGCTAGACATAGAGATCGATGTCATTTGGGGAACCGATGTCGATCACTGGTTATAGTCGAGATCGGTTGGGTAACCGATCATGGTAGGGGCAATTAGGTTTCAAAGGTAGAAAGGAGGTTGATTTGGGATCTCTGTGATTACACAGAGTATTGGGGGTCTTATGTAGGGTGTAGGAATTTAGGTGAAGACTCAATAGGGGTAGAAGGGGTGTTTGAAAGGAAAAAAATTCCAGTTGGTAGGGGCGTATGGTGGATGGGCTACGGAAGGTATCCGAGAGAGGAAGGAAGTGATTAGAAAAAATATAAAGGATCTAAAACCAAAGCTAATGAAATCAATAACCTGGTTAAGAATACTTATCAGATATCTGGAGATTGGTAGAAGGTGGTGGTTAGCGGGTGTGCGTAGGAGATACGAGCCGAGATCCAGTGCGCGGCAACAAAGGTTAAGTGCTTCCCCATGCAAATATTTCAAGCCTATGAAGTCAGTAGATTGGTTGTTGGTGTAGAGATTGATGCTTTGGCGCTCAACATCGTCGGTGGTGTCGATTGAATGCCCAAGATGCAATATCAAAGAATGCCAACCAAAAGAAGAACCCAAGAAAAGAGTTGAAAATGCTTATTTAAAGGAACCGATGGCAGTTCCTCGACCAACACGGCACGAGGAATAACCGACGTCGGTTAGGGAGAAATAGTCTTATTTGATAAAACCTTTCTCTCCCTTTTAGCGTGAGTCAAGAATGGTTTTGGGTTAGGAGTCTTGATTCTCGTTAAATCACACAGGAAATTAGTGGGAGAGGTAGTTGGAAATTAATATTAGGTTTAGAAGAATCTTAGTTAGTTAAGGGGAGTGATGAATCAGTCTTAGTTATTAAATGGGCTTGGAATGGGTCCAAGGTGAGGTAATAATTAATCTAATATAGGTAATTAGATTAATAAAAATATGTGAAAGGGGTCATGGTAAGGGGGTATGTAATAAAAGGGACCTAGAGGGTGTCGTCCCAATTTTGGGTGCTACACTCTTAAGCTAACCATGACCAAGGAAGGCCTTTTAATTATTGTGTGATGATGAAATAAATCCAAGTGTTTATATATGTTATGGTGTTAATTGTGTTGTATTGTTTATGCATGTAATAGAGATTGGTTCATAGTTGCACATATGTGGGATATGCTTTTAATGAATGCAAACTCCTTTATGGTTATCTTTACTAAAACATGATATCCATTTTAGGAGAGTAACCCATTGTGCATCTTGGGTGAACGATTCTTCTTAAAGTTGAATGTCAATGTATATGTGGTCCTTTTTTTGTTAGCTAAGGTTACAATGTGTACATATGAATTTTAACTAACACTTACGTTCAACGAATACCATTCTAAACTAATTATTGTTTATTGTGAGGAAAACTCGAATAATTTTAAACAAACTTTACTTGAAATAGTGTTGGGAAGGGTGACTTTCATGAATGACTCAATTAACGGTTGAAAATTCCAATGATGATGATTGAAGCTATGAAAAATTTATGTTTCGGTAATTTCATCCACGCTTCACCCCCACAAGCATTAGATGATGTAATGAGTAAGTGGACCATTAAAACTAATGCTTGTAGGGGTGAAGATCACTAAAGCAATGACACGAGTATTGATGACTCATCAAATATAGATCATTAAAGCAATAACACAAGTATTAAATGTTGGTGTTATATATATGCACCTTTTGTTTACTTATTTTACTTTTTTTTATATTAGTTTAGTTAACTTAGTCTACTCTGCACACCTCCTAGCTTAGATTAGAATAAGTGACACTTATAATTTGACCACTTGTGTCATATGAACCTATTCATGTGGAGATTATTACACACATGTCTATCATATAGTCAAAAAAATAGTTATACTACAACTCTTGCTTTTGTTGTATATAGACCACTTCTATTTGTAAAGTAAAAAGGAAGCTTATTGATATTAATTTCATTCGGTTGATTTATTGCGCTTTTTGTTTCTATTATTGCTTATTATTATCATAATAACTTATAACATTTTTTGGAGTGAGTCCAAATTGATGGGATTCACAGGTTTCACCTATTATTTCATTAAATGCTCCACATAATTGATCTTAAGGATACTATCTAATAGTGTTGAATTGCATAAAATCATTATTTACCTAAATTGATGTTTTGGATGTTTTAATATCTCCTACCCTAAATGGTTTGGTAGAAGATATGTTCCATCATGAGTTGAACTTCTCATACATAATAAACTTAAGAGAAAAGTCAAGATAATAGGCTAACTAAGGCTAATTATACTTTGGAATGGAAGTGTTATGTCAATATCTCTAGTCCCTCCATTAACACTTAAAACAAGGTAATATTTTTATGGGTAATAGGTTGTATAGAACTAACATTAGTATGTTGATGTAGGTCTTGAAATTTGCATTGTTTACCTTGTATTTGATTTCTAACTCCCACTAATGGATCAAAGAGATAAAGCATTTAGAAAAAAAAACTTTGATGGACTCGTTATGCATTTATAGCTTAATTCTCATTGAAAACATTGATTTAGTAAGTTACTCTCTCATGTAATTGTTACTCTTTACAAAGTATTCACATTTTGATAATTGAGTACATCCACATTAAGTTTTCTCTTTTATCTTTCATATCATGTAGAATTAAGATTTTAATTTTTTTACTTCTAATAATTGACTATAATACTAACAATTGCACCTACTGAGTGCAATGGATGCGCTAATATAGATGAACAAGAGAAGGAAATAGAAATGAAGGGGTAGTGGAGTGGAGATGAAATTTTTTATATGAACCATCAATGATAAGGTAGTGAATAACATTTTTGATGAGTGCAATAAGTTTGTTGGTTGAGGAAGTGTGACAAGATTGAAGAGGTTTGTGATAAATAAAGGGCAAGTATGCTAATCGATATTTTACCGGGTTTTCAATTTTAAGGGTGGTGAAGAGGGTGTCTTTCATGAAAAGGATATGATAAAGATAAAATAGAGTTTTCTTTAGACACCGAAAGAATTTTAACTAAAAAATCAGATTATATGGAGTTACAGAATCCATAACTCCTTTAATTATATTTTTAAAATAAGCTAAGTGAATTTTTTTATTTAAAAACCTCATAAATTTTTATCTGTTTAAATAACCTTCACCGAATTATTACCAAAGAAAAGGGGTATCCTTCATCCAAATTCACACATCCATGGATGGCTTCACAAATCATAACTCACTTAATAAATGGAATATAATCTTTTTCATATTGAAATGATTTTTTTGACACATAATGAAAGTATAAAGCTGTCGAAACTTGATAGGATCGGGATGAGGTGATCTCAGCAAAGGAAAAAATGTCTCGACATTTGTAGGTATGTGACGGGGAAGGTCTTAAAAAGAAAAAAGTGTTGGACATGTGTATCATGCTATGTTTGTTTAGCCGGACATACAACTTATATATGTGAGAGAGGTGAATACTATTGAGAATTTACACAACAACAATATTAATATAATAACAAACAATAACTATTCTCTAAGTGAACAACATGTATGTGATAGTAACACCTATGCCAAAATTGTGTCTAAAAGTGTACATAATGATTAGAAGAGAAGGTCGAAGCTAAATACATTTATGTAAAGTATGTCCTTACGGATTTATAATAGTGTACACCATAGTTAGAAGAGAGGTGTAGGATTTATAAGTCATTTCACTATAATTTTTAATCTATATTTTGTATTTTGGAGTGAAACTATCATAATCTTCTAAAAAATTAGGGAAAGTAAACAATATAACATCAAGAACTTCCGCACACTTATGTTAGTTTATTTTTGTTAGAAATAATCTAACACTTAATTCACCATAAGTGGATTAATGTGTAATTGTAATAAAGTAATTATTTAATTACTTTAGTTAGCTTAGTTGTTAGTGTGTTGTTATCATCCCTTAGATTGTGGAGGATGTTCTTTAGTTAGAATATTGTTCTCAGATGATTTCCTGTAGAAGATTTTTAGGGGCAATATGATATTATTGCATATTTTCTTTGTTTAGGAGATTTGTTCAATGTATTGTGGAAGAGATAGAAGATGTCCAATATCTATAAATATTACAGCTCTCTCTTTTGATTGTAATGCTTCATTTTATATTAATAAAAATCACAGCAAGCTCCGCCTTGTTTTTGCAATTTAATCTGGTTTGTAGATTACATTTGGTACCAGAGCAGGTGAGTTAAAGCTGTAGATAATTGTTGAGGAAGTGTTAGAAGATTTGAGGAAGGAGGACTAGAAGCCTAAGCCAGGAGGAGCCATAGATGCCCCCAGCCTCTTCATAGCCCCTGCCCCTCCTCCACACACCCGGCAGCAGTAGAAGCAGCAAGAATAATAAAAAAAAATTGGAAGGGCAATCACAGGCCAGAACACCTGGATGCACCTCCCAACTCCATTATTGTTTTCAAGGTGACATTATTTCAATTGGTTTTAATATTTGTTTTTCATACATTGTTGAAGCAAATATTACAAATTGTAATTCATTTGAAAATTGTTTACTTCATTGATACAATACAATTGTTATACAAAATTCAAAAAAAGGTTTTTTTTTGTCTCTAAATTAGAGACCCTGCATTAGAATCTTCTAATTCTAGTGGGCCCCCAAATCTGGAGGCACTACTATTATCAAGTCCTGTGTTTAGATCCAAAACAGGGAAGATTCGGGACATTCCACCAGGCATCGAGCAGAGTCTGTGAGCAAATACGGAGCTGTCGTTCAGACCGTAGAAGGATTCAACCCTGTCCATAGCAGATTGGAGCAGTCGAGGGAGGAGCAGCCATCTCGAATAGTCTAGTAGAGTGCTCTACCACCGTCCCAACGTAAAAATCATTGTTTGAAAGTTATAGACTCGAACTCAACGCCATAGGGAGAGCACCGAAAACCAGGCAAAATCTGCGTTTTAAAGCTCAACTGAGATTGGCGGTGGCGGATTCTCCAAAGCATCGGTGAAAATAAGGTAAAAGGATAAGAAAACACGCCAAGTAAGCCCTAAATCATTTTTTCTAAAAATATATATATTTCCTTTTTTGGATTTACTAAAAAAAAATAGAAGGATAGACAAAAAAAATTCCATTTTAGGAAAGGGGTTCGGAAAGATCATAAAATCAAAAACTTGTATTTGTCATTACTTTCCGCCGGTACCTCGGATTGAGGTGCCATTTTTTTTTTTTAAGTATATGTTTTTTCGAGCTCTACGCTTTGGTTCAGTCAAAGAGGCCAAAGACCCCAAAACTAAATTTGTAAGGGAAAAGAGGCCAAAGTGCCCACAAATTTAAAAAATTGTGAAAATATTAATTTTTCGTAAACAAGAAGGGGGGTGCAATTCTTTTTCTATTTACAAGATGTTTGTAAAAACGACCGATAGTGCCGAAAAATCATTGAAAAGGCCAAAAGGAGCCCACACTCAATAAAAATTAATTTTGGGGGGGTGTGTACTGATTTGAGGGGGATTTGTTTTGTGTTTGATTCTCTATCTCTCTTTTCTTTCGTGCACAAATGGCTAACAATGCGCCCAAATTCTTTTTTCTTGATTCACAACTCCTACGAGGAGATAATTATGCTGCATGGAAAATGAAAATTAAAACTCAACTTGAATTTGAGGACATAATTGGTGTAGTTGATGGCTCGATAATGAGACCAAAAAATGATATTGCTCAACAACGTGTGTTTGATCGTGCTAATCAAAAGGAAAAACTTATAATTCTATTTGGCATAACTGATGATGTACAACCTCATATTCGTCAAGTGACAACTACAAAAGAAGCATGGGATAAACTAGCAACTGTATATGAAGCTAAGAACAAAAATGCTATTTTGTAATTACAAACACAACTCCATTGTCTCAAAATGAAGTCTAATGAGTCTATTGAAGGTTTTCTAAAGCATGTTGCTATATTGAGATCATCTCTCCAAGCTTTGGAAGAAGAGGTCACTGATGAATCTCTTGTCCCTATTGTATTGAGAGCTTTACCAGCCTCATACAAAATATTTGTCACAACTCTCAACATTATGGGTCCAACTACAAGTTTTGAAGAGTTAGTGAACATGTTACAACAGGAAGAGCCCATGAAAAAACTCATAGAAGATGAGGAACAAGCCCTCTCTTCATTCCATAAGGGAAAGAAACAGATTCATACAACTGGTAAGCAACACAAGCAAAGCATTCTCAACGAATAATCAAGGAACACTCAACAAAAGCAGTGTCAAATTTGTGGCAGAAAAGGACACGACTTAAAAGATTATTGGTATAACACATTTCAAAGGGTTCATCTAGTGGCAAGAAGCCAAATTTTCAACAATCTAGTCGAGTTATCAAAACAAACAACAAAGAAAAAGGAAAAGTAACTGGAAAAAGAAAACACCGTAGCATGAAAACATTGCTAAAGAGGAAGATAAATCACCAAATGAGGACTTCCTATTTGCTACACAATCAACTCAAGAAATCAATTCACCATAGGCAATTTGGTATGTTGACTCAAGAGCAACAAGACATATGACCGGGAGAAATGATTGGTTCTTAGAGTCAATGAATACACCTAACAAAGACTTTGTTTCATTGGGTGATGATTCATCATACAAAGTACAAGGAATTGGAAACATCTCCTTACCTCTTGGATCAAGAAAGTGCACAATAAGAGATGTTCTATATGTTCCTGGATTGACAAAGAATCTACTTTCAGTAAGTCGCTTTTGGAGCACAACTTAAAAGTGGATTTTGATTGTACAGATGGAAAGAAGATGTGTTTAATCAAAGATAAGTCTAAAAACTCCAACATTGTTGCACAAGCTTCTGGTGTGGGTCGTATGTTTTAGTTGGATTTTGTTCAAACCAAAAATCAAGCCCTTGTAGCTAAGGATACATCATCGGCACAATTGTGGCATCAAATATTTGGCCATGTAAGTTTTGGCTATCTTGAAACACTTCAAAAAAATAACATGGTAAGAGGACTGCCAAATTTCAAGAAGAATATAGACAAGTGTACAAATTTTTGGAAGGAAAACAACATAGAGCTTCTTTTCAGAAAAGCAGTACATTCAGGGCCCGTGGTAAACTTGATCTGGTGCATACCGATCTGTGTGGACCTATGAGACCTAGTCATTCAGGGTTTCAATATTTTATGCTCTTTGTTGATGATTACTCACGAAAAATGTGGGTATACTGCATTCGCACCAAAGACCAAGCCTTTGAAACTTTCAAGAAATTCAAATTAGCTTGTGAAAATGCAACTGGTAAGAAAATAAAAACACTCCGCTCAGATCGAGGGGGTGAATACACCAGTAATGAGTTCAAAGCTTTTTTGGAAACACATGGAATTCGTCGGCAAATGGCACCTCCATATACACCACAACAAAATGGTGTAGTTGAGAGAAGAAACAAAACTATAATGGATATGGTAAGGTGTATGATTGATGATTCAGGCTTGAGTAAAACATATTGGGCAGAAGTAGTAAAAACAACAGTTTATCTGTTGAATAGAGTTCCCACTTCCACACTTGATGGAATAACACCATAGGAAGCTTGGTCAGGGGACAAACCATCTATAAAACACCTTAGAGTTTTTGGATGCAAGGCAAGTATGCACATTCCTAAGAAAAAGAGAACTAAACTTGATATGAAATCAGAACAACTTATATTCTTGGGATATAGTGATGAAGCCTTGGGATACAGGTTAATGGATCCAAAAACAAGGAAAATTTTCACAAGTAGAGATGTTGAGTTTTTTGAGAATAAAGAAGCAGATGCTCCTTCCATAAACTCACAAAACAATCCTACTAAGAAAATAGAAGATGTTCTTGATGAAGATAATGATGATGAGGATAATTCAACTCCTCCATCTACAGGAACAACTAAACGTATGCCTAAGTGGTATACTAATCTAATTCGAGATGCTAAGTTGGATAGTGATCCTAACACATCCACTTCAGGACCAAGAACTCGTAGTATGGCTCAAAATGAGGTAAACTTAGCCTTGATGAGTACAATAATTGAATCAAGTGAGCCCACTACAATTTAGGATGCCAAACAGTCAAAACCTTGGTCAAATGCTATGAATTCAGAATTCAACTCTTTGATGAAAAATAATACTTGGCAACTTTCAGATCTTCCATCAGGAAAGAAGGCAATAGGTTGCAAATGGATATTTAAAACAAAGTACAAATCAGATGGAAGCATTGATAAATACAAGGAAAGATTGGTAGCTAAGGGTTATGCACAAAAAGAAGGCATTGATTATGAAGAAACATTCGCACCAAAATTTACTTTTCATCATAAGATCAAAACAATAAGGATGATATTTGCTCTAGCCTGCACAATTTGGTTGGAAAGTTCATCAAATGGATGTAAAAAGTGCATTTCTAAATGGGGATTTACAGGAAGAAGTCTACATGACTCAAAACAACTAAGGAAGATCTAAATCAAGGTTTTGTCATACCAAGTAAAGAAGGAAAGGTATGTAGACTCATAAAGTCACTATTTTCCACGGTCGGACATCTCAAAGTTCAGGGCTCCTCTCCCAGAGGGCATGGTACATAAAGATTGATGAGCATCTCATCAAACATGGATTCAAAAGAAGTCCATATGATTCTAATCTCTCAAGTCTCAAAAAGAAAGGGGGAGATAGTGATCATAAATGTAGTATATGTCGATGATCTAGTCATCACTATCCAAGTTCCCAATTCTGAAGATGATCAAAACAACTAAGGAAGATCTAAATCGATCATTCGACATGTGGTCGAGGATCTCGCCAATGGCTTCTTCATTATTGTCTTGGACTTGAAGTATGGCAAAAGGAAAATCACATCTTTGTTACTCAACTAAAATATGCCAAGACAAATTGCTCGAGAAATTCAAAATGATGGATAGTATACCAATGGCTACACCTATGGAGACAAGGCTTCAATCGTCTCACATAGATCCATCTGAAAAGCAAGTAAATGTTACTCTTTATCGATTGAAGAAGCAAATAAAGACTATCATACTGATTGGGAGTCTCATTTACTTAACTTATGTCTAGACATAGCGATATCAGCGGATTTTGAAGCATCGGTTATTCTCCTTATTTCTCTTCTCTTCCCGATTCTTTTTCTCAGGATTTATCAGTAATAAGTCGAGGTATTGCGAAAAGAAGTAAGGGTTTGTCACTATAAAGCAACAAAGAGGAAGAACTTGAGATACATCGTAGGAACCATGGACTTTGGCCTAGAATACAAGAATAATGATATCTTCTTCTTGACAGGATATCTGATTCACATCTTATTAGTATGCAAGGAACATTGATGACAGAAGTCCACTTCTAAATGATTTGTGTTCTTTTTGGGATCTGGACCTATTTCATGGGGAGCAAGAAACAAAATTGTGTTTCAAGGTCTTCCACGAAGAGTAATATCACGCGATGACAGGAGGAGAGCCATGTGAAGTGATTTGCTCTTCCACGGATACTTGAAAGATTGGGAATTCCACATGATCATCCAACAATCCTACATGTAGACAATGAAGGAGTAATAAAACTTGTTCGAATCCCAGCTTTTCATGAACGCACCAAACACATTGAGGTGCGGGTACATTTCATTTGCAAACATGTTTAACAACAACATTCAAATAATCCACATTGCGCTATTTCAAGCGAACATCAACGTGCGATATCTTCACAAAATCTCTTGCACGTCCTAAATTTGAGGCATTCAGAGTATTTCTCTCCTGTTCACTTCAGAGTATGATGAATTAAGGGGGGGAATGTTAGAAATAATCTAACACTTAATTCACCATAAGTGGATTAATGTGTAATTGTAATAAAGTATTAATGTGTTTACTTTATTACAATTACACATTAATCCACTTATGGTGAATTAAGTGTTAGATTATTTCTAACAATTTTCATGTATATAACAAGGTTGACATTTTTAATAGTACAAATATCACCTTTTAAATACACCCATGTTTACTATGCATGTATGCAACACCACAATCTATATGTTCATAACAGAGCAAAACATTGTTCAAAAGTATTGTCTCATTTTATTGCATGTGCAACACCACAATTTATATGTTCCTAACAGAGAAAATCATTGCTCAAAAGTAATGTCTCATTTTACTCAATGTTTGCAATAGTAACATCGGGAAAAGGATTACTTGAAAACTTGTGTCACAAGGTTCTCTGAATTTTATTGATTTTTTTTTAATTTTGCGAACTTTATTCTCGTGTAAACATGAACTCAAACTTTATCCTTTTTTTGCATGGTAAATTTTTTCACTATTTGCATTATTTTACAAATGTGTGTATATATATAAATATACCCAACTGAAAATAGCAAATAAAACTCTCTCCACTTCGTCCCTTTGACATATCTATGCATTTATTTAAAAACAATGATATTTTTTTTGTTCAAACTCGAACTTTATCCCTTGGAAAATTTGAACTAAAATTTAACCTCGTTGAACATAAATGTAAACTTGAACCTTGTGACTTAGCTTGAAATAGTGCAAATAATAGCTCAAAGAAATGCCATGTTTGCAAAGTGTATGCAACAATAATATTCACGCCATATTTTGCACTTCCAGGAAGATTACTCAATTGGGTTCAAAATTGAGAAAAGTGAAAGACACTACACCATCAAAACACAACCACAAAGTGTCTCACAACATTTATGTCACATATTTAAACTTCAACCGCTTTTAATGGAGTACATAAAATCTCAAAATAAAGTTATCACTAGGCTATTATATACGCAACCTTTATTTGGGCTACATATTGGGGTCTAAATTACTTGTGTGGAAAAAATGCTCCAAGGAGGGCCCACATTCATTTATGACTATACAACCCTAATATCTATGTTATATCATTCATTTCAAAATGAAATCACACCACAAAATTCAAAATCGGGACAAGGATAGGGCAAAAAATGACATGGCGGAAAAGGTGCAATTATTCATTGTTGTGTGTGACAATTGTAATGTATTAGGCCCTCATTTTTTTAGAAGCTATAAATTGCTTGCTAAGTGCATGCACCAACATTATTTAAGCTATACTTTGCATTTCCAATTAAAATTACCTTACAATAGCATATGAGATCCAAATTTAATGCAAACACAAGAAAATGATATTTATGTAATAAAATATACATGAAATGATGTTAATGATTTTTTGGAATGCATAGATGTTTCGATCACTCACGAAAGGTCTATGATAAAAATGGTCGATGGGGTTTTCCTTTCTAGGTAAGAACGTACCACAAAATTTGAAATCAAGGCAACCATGCTAAAAGGTGGTGAAAATACACAGTTTTTGTTGTAGAAAAGGCCCAAGGGAGGAGGAGGGTTCTAAAAGGGCTACCTATTCAATTGAAGCTTTAAAATCAACATGTTTTTTTCAATAATCTCATACACTGATAGAAGTAGAGAAGCATAACAAGAAGTAGTTTTTGCAAACCTTAATGAAGGAGAATAAAAAAGGCTAAAACATAGGTTCCATATTTCATTTCAAAGAAAAACTTTGTACACTGCGAATCTTCTTCCCGACAAATGTTATTAGTAGAATGAATATTACTTTATACAACCAATTCACAAATCAATCAAGAAACCATATTGCACCTTTAAAACATGACAATCCATCACATCATTTCTTTCTTCCTACCCTTATACATGGACAATGGGTCATTTTAGAGGACATGTCTCAATAATAACTTCGAGAAATAACATCATACCCATTAAATAGCGGTCGATACTCGTCTGTGGTACTCTTGTTGTGAGAAAAAAATTAAATATATTCATATTTCCGTATTTCAAATGCAAGCATAACCAAGAAATTTTTGAAACGAAATAAAAGTAAAAACGTGGGGGTGCGAAATCATACCCTCAATCCGACACACTAAACACACAACCCATGCGCCTAATCTGCCTTGTTTTACCTATAACAACTACGAAGCTTCGACATAATGGTTTTGTAACAATATTTCTTTGTGTTGAAGGTACAACCTCCCATGACTTCTCTATAAGGCATGGCTCTATACACACAAGTCATCTAACCCATCTCCCCTTACA
Source organism: Taxus wallichiana var. yunnanensis (assembly GCA_018340775.1). Lineage (NCBI taxonomy): Eukaryota > Viridiplantae > Streptophyta > Pinopsida > Cupressales > Taxaceae > Taxus > Taxus wallichiana. Next base: position 1,012,001,120 of record CM031240.1, on the reverse strand, counting down.
GACATTAATGTAGTGTGGCCTACCCGCATAATTTGGAACAACCGCGCGAAATAATACCACAACTACCCCATGCACATCTAGAAAGTTATCGATGGCTCTGAAGCTTTCCAATGGTCTTCCCTCTGTCGAAGAAGTTGCTTGTTGTCGATCAAAGCTTGTCTGTAGCGATTCCATTAAAAGAAAGAACACCTATCGACGTAATTAAGATGAACATCAATATAACTTACTTTCAACAATTGACTATAACATTAAGATGGACATTGGTATGCCTTATTTTGATGGGTACTTAGTTCAATCAATCAACATGAATTATTGTAATGGATGTTTTAAAATCGATACTTCTATCATCTTATTCTAACCAATATATTAGTTTATAATGACTTTTCTCCTTGATTTCTTCCACGAAGAGGGGGAAAAAAATAAAAACCTAAGAAAGAAAAATTAATTATAATATCACATCCCAATCATGATTGCAAGAATAATAACGAAACTTAAAGAGGTCATCTCAATAGCCACGATTCACAAGCCACATCTTCATACAAATCTTTCTTTCCTAGTTAAGCACAACATAAAGATAAGGAATAGCGATATTCCTTATTAAGTAAATTCTCCTTTCTTCTCGCCAAAGCAAACTTTTTACTTTTTTAATTTTTTTCTTGCAAGCGCGCTTCTTTGACCTCCACGAAACCATACGAATAGAAAATTAAAAAAAGAGCCCACCACTACCTAGTCTTTAAAACTAAATGAAACGACCTCCCGGGATTTGAACCCCCGACCTGCGCAGGGCAAAATGTCACATGGCACTAAAACCCCGTTCATTTGTATTGTTGTTCTGCACGGTATTTTTGCTTCTTCTCAGAGTATTTTTATCACAGAGATTTTAACGGCGCCATTTCTTGTCAGTCAGTCAGGTATGTTAATATGTTTTTCTATTCGTTTTTTCAAAAAAAAATCAGCTCCCAGAAATAACTGAACAATATAATGCACATGCTCCTTAAACTCACAATGTGTTTAAAAAGCAGTGACGCAAACCCTCGAGGCAACTAAATTCAATAAAACAGAATAAGTACGGGTTTTTATTTATTATTATTTTTACAGGATGTCATGTATGCTTAAAACCCTTGAAGTAGCACATTTTGTTTTGAAACGGCAGAAATTCATTGAATCGGAAAGTAAGGGCATTGTTGATGTAGAGTTAAAGTGAAAATTGCGGTTATATGCAGACAACTTTTGTGATTATGCAGGGCTTGGCTAAGTTAATTTAGACAGTCGAAATTGAAACTGAAATATTTAACGGCCTATCAAATCCGTTGTTGTATAGAACACGTTGTTACCTGTGAATATTTACATTTGCAAGTAAATTCATCTGTGTTCATATCCTACAGTGGCCTCTGTTGTACTCCAAGCTATCTTAAAATCTCTGTTTGAGATAGGCTACAACTTGAACTCTTGGACAGACATATTAAATACATTTATCTGAAAAATGATGAGAGATATCAATCACAAAGCACTTATCTTGAATTTGTCATATATAACATTGATTAGTAATTCCATTACCTTGTCCGGGAAATTTCTCACTGACTGGTGAGAGATGGCTGCAATTTAGCAGCGCCATTGCATTGGGCTTGCAAAATTCTTTCCTGAGAATAAAAGCGGTCTAAACTCTATTGTATGGCTGAGATATTACGATTTTTCAATTGTCCTCATCTAGCAAGAAGAAAAACTTCCAAATGATGGTCTGATGGATGTCAAATTTAAGGTTGAAACTACCCTAGGATGATCAAATAAATGTCAATTTTAAGGCTGTCCATTATTTGTTACCAACTGTAGTTACCGATAAACACCAATATAGGACGAGGACGGCATCCCCTACCCATTTTTTTAGTGTCTACATTTATTTATGGTATAGCTGTACCCTTATTCGTTTACTCACGTACACCCTGATTTGAATGGCATCCTCGTCCTTGTACTAGTACCTATAGGCTGTACCCCCACATTTCCTAGTAACTTTGCAATAACCCAGGAGATTACAGCCCACCCCCTCCAGCTGCCATTGTAGAACGCCACTCGGTGTAATGAATAAATAATTTATAAGTGATTATGCCAAACTATTTTAAAATCTTCACCTGAGAGAAGCTATGATAAATAATTAATAAATGATTTGTAAGTGACTTGCCCAACACCACGGTAAATATATCAAGTAAATTGAAAGGGTTGAATTCCATGGCGGGTGTTCTATGCCAAGCAATCTTAAAACCTTGTTTGTGAGAGGCTTCAATAAATATACAGATTGTAAATGTCTCACTCAAAAACTCGGTAAATATTTACAAGTAAACTGAATGCGTTCAAATTCCAGTGGGAGGTTCTATGCCAAGCAAGCTTAAAACCTCTTCTCGAGGAGGTTACATCAAGTAAAAATTGCAACAGCTTCACCCAACACCCTGATTTACTCCTGTGGTGTGGATTTAAATTTACAACTAAATTGTTTTGAGTGTAATTTTCGTGAGATCATAAAGGCATTGGACAAATGATTTTGAGTGTGCTAATGTTTTGTGTGGAGTGGAATGACTGTAAAAGGTAAAGGTAAGGGTTATTTTTTAGGTCACAGCCTAGTCAGCACCCCTCTCAGCCGTATCAGACTGGGTGTTAGAACAAGAGGATTTTTTTCCACTTTACTTTATGTAGTTGTTCACATTTGCACCCTTTGGGTTTGACTTCATGACAAAGCTCAGCAGTAAACTTAACGCTGCCAGTCGATGTGATTCTACAAAGTTACAAGTGAATGTTTGTTTGGAATTAAAAATAATAATAGCCATGGTTTGGATTTTGTTCCATCATAAAAGATGAGTCCAAGGCATTTTTGATTGGGATTTGCTAGTTTGGGCTTTTGAATGCCATTGGATTCTGCAATTCTTCAGTCTTTGTGGTTTCTTTGTTGTTTGTGGTATCGTGCATAATGTTGTTCTGTGAAAAACATAAATGGGGATTTTAAAGCTTTCTAATTTTGGATGAATTTGTGCCCTTTGGGTATTGCTTTTTTTTTTGACTTGAACCTGAAATATTTCTATTCCCACTGGCTGGTAATGTTGTTTGTAGGCAATAACCATGACCCTTCTCAATGTCCACATCATAGTAGCCAGACCTGGACTCAACAAGACTGATACACCGACTATTTCAAATGAGCAGTTTTTGGGTCTTTTTGGCAGCCTATCTAATGCTTGGAGAGTGTCTTGGCGAGTAGATCCTTTTGGTTCATTTTGAGTCACTTGCCACTTAGGTTAACCAACTATATCACTGGCTCAGGGAGTTATGCAACTATGGTCACACACCAGTATCAATATAATCTTCTAAATGAAAATCTGGTTTGCTCTGAAACTGGCTGGCTTTACTAGAAATTGCTGACAGAAGGGCCCAATGGAGGGAATTCAAATTTTTAAGCAGCTGGTAATGAGTAAAACTTAGGAGCATTTGGCAGTAATGTGGTTCATGTAACATAAGTTTTCCACACTGCCTTATTAGGAGCTGTAATATGATCCGATGGCAAAAATATGTTCAGCAACATTTGAATATTTTGTAGGGGATTATGGATGCAAGCTCTTCTGCCACTTGGCACCGGGACCATATGTGGTTGCTGCATATCTTCAAAGCCCCTCTTTGCCAGCAGCCACTGAAAATTTGCTCCATAGCTGTGTCTGCTCCTGTTTTCCTCGCAAATACCCTTTTTGTGTTTTTAACATTGATCATCCCCATGGTCCTTTGGGGCCAAAATATTGGAGGGGTTGCCACCTCCATGGCACCCCCTGACAATTCTAAGAAAGTGTTCCTTGATTCAGTGCTTATTTACTCTGCCATTTCAAACATAACCCTTAAGTAGGCACCCATTTGGTGAATTCATGAATCAAACACACAACCTTTTTCTATATTGAATATAGTTTACAAATATTCAAGGCTCATACGAGCAACTTATGAGACTAATACAACCTACTACATAGCTCCTTTCGAGCAACCACACTAGAAGCCAAGGATGGAAGACCAAGAGTCACTCCACATTAGATGTCACTTTGGGGTTTTGAACTCGGTCTCCACAATGAGAACCCAATGCTTTTAACCAATTGAGCTCACCACCCCCTTTGACTACACACAACCTTTTGAAAACAAGTTAACCTATTTTGGCATATCCTAATTGAGAAAAAGGATTTCACAAGCCCAAGAGAAAATGCAAATATTGGCCAACCTGTATAAATTGCCAACTGTTGTTTATTAGTAAGAGATGAGGAAAACTATACAATAAAAAAAAGAAGCACTAGGGATGGTCTATATCATATATAAAATTTGACACTGTTTATTCGCAAACCTAGCTGTTCACTATGTTGATCACCTGACATTACTCTATTTGATCAATATGAATAAACTAGCTGTGTAGAAAAGTGCAACTACAGATTGAATTGAACAGAAAACCATAAATCTTAACTTTATGTCTGTAGGAAAACATTTGTAAAGCTGCAAACATATTACTGGAAATACAGGCAAATATGCTTTTACGTAGAAAATAAATATTAAAGGTGTACAATTTCTCAGGGTTGAAATCTCCATGTAGAAAAAATCTGGGTCTGCCGGTATTCCTTTGGAAATGCTTTATGACAAAATTAAAGAGATATCTCCACAACTTGGAACAGTTACATACTGATTCCTCATCGATACACATTGCTACATTATATCCCATATTTCCTGACTGCTCTCCTCTTGCCCTTGAAAATGGCCATTGAGGATCATTTAAGATTGATTCTACTTCATTTGCTTGGTCTATTACTCAAAGGTGAACCATTTTTTCCGGTTACCAAAACATTTTGCTCTCCCCTGTTATGTGGATGGGGCATTCCAATTATTGCCTTCAGTTATTTTAGGTTTTTAGGTTCAGGAAAATCGTCAACCTGCTGAAAGCTTAATGACGAACTTAGTTGGCTTTAGACCTCTGGCTTATTTTCACCCAATTTTCATTGAGTTGTGTCCAACCTAAATAGAACTTTTAATAACCTTTAGACCTGACCCTTTTCTCTTCATTGTTGGTTCTAAACTATGTTTTGGGAGGAGTTTGTTTTTAAATTTGATTTAGATTTTTCTTGAAAGAATAAAGTCTGATTCTGTTCCTAGGAGATATCCTGCAGATGCTGCTTTTAATTAGTAGAGTTGTGATGTGTCATTCACGGAAACAACTAGAAACAAGAAATAAGAAACAGAAATGACATTTATCCACAGAGCCGAAGGATTTATATAGAACTATAGCAGAATTTGATACACGGAATGTTTGATACTTCACAATATCAAAGGAGATGAATGACTGTCTAGCTTTTACGTCTACCACGATCTATGTATGCACATGTGTAATTGGTGATATAGAATGTAAACTAGTATAGATGGTGAGCGATTGCTCTTCTGTATGTCACCCTTTGTCTTCCGTCAGTTACATATGGGTTGGCCCTGGTCTGTTATGTGCTGCCCCTCAACCTGGCAAGGGAAATTCCTTGAGTCATATGTTGGGCTCTATCCCATGGCCACAAGGTAAGAGGATAAAGCTGATTTTGAGGGGATCCAGCATTTGTGTCATTGTGTGCCATTGATGCAGCAACAGAAGCAAGACTGTATAGTACCTAGGTACAAAGGAGATTTGGATTTGGTGTTGACATTGACCATTCGTTTAGAACTGCAACCTGGATAAGTCAGTAAACCTCTTTCCCCCACCAACAATACCTGTTGGACACATTCCATGCACAAGATATTTCGTGGCAAGGTTCTTAAAAACCTGCCTCTCCCCTCTCAATCTGCCTGCACCCACCTGGACCTGTTTTACCCCATATGCATTTTTACCTACATTGTCCTTTTTATCATATATGGGAGAATTCCAACATGGTTGTTACTCCAAGAATTACATTCTCCATTGTTGTCTGAAAATTTAAAAAGTAAAAGTCATGTCGTGGCTGACCACTTATCATGAATAAAATTCTAAAACTATTATAATTGGCTGGGAGAGTAAATGACGGCTCTCTAGACTCCTGTTTATTCAAAAGAACAATTTTACCTAAATGGTATAGATGCATAGGGTAATGCTTAAGTACATGACACTTCCTCCAGGAAAATCCATTGAATGAAAAGAGCATAGGTCTGAAATTGAAGTATTTTCAATTGATATGTGGTCTCTTATATTAATTGGGAAAGGATTAAATAATAAGGGATATGTTGATGGAGGCTCACCAAGGTGAAGTTGGTGGCCATTTATGTGATGAAGCTAATGGCAAGAAGGATTTTATTGGGCGGATTGTGGTGGTCAGCCTCATTTGAAGATTGTTAGGAATGATATACATGCCAAAGGGCTCACAGGCCAGTAGAAGCTAGCTTTTAACTCTTACAACTAAATAGACCGCAAGAACTCTTTGAAAGGCAGGAACCTAATTTTGTGGCCATTTCAAGGATTCATCCAAGAAAGGGAAATGTAGGCATCTATTGATTGCCATTGAATATTTGACTTAATGGGTCAAAGCAAAAGCTTCACTAGATAACTTTAGTAATAATACAAGTTTTTTTTTTTTTTTTTACAATTAATTACTAGTTTTAGATGTCCACTAGCTTTGACTATTGACTTGGATACACACATTTTGAATAATGCAATTGAGCACCTAATGACTATCTTGAAAATAAAGAATGCGATTTCATATCACCCAAGAGCTAATGGACAAATTAAAGCTACAAATAAATTATAAAATAATATTATTTGTTATACATAAAACATGTGGCATGGGTAAACATGATTAGTTGAGAAATTACCTACCACATTTGAGCATATTTTACAACCTTTAATGTCATTGAGGATTCACATTGGTTCTAAAAGATTACTAAGCAAGTTGTTATTGTTACAGTATTAGTGGCTGAAATATATAGCCAAGAGTAAGCCTACAAAATGCTAAGAGATTAAGCTAACTTCCTATCAATAAAGAAACAATCTCGAAGCCCTGTAAACTAATGTGATACTAGCACTATTGAATATATGACTTAGTCTAAGCCTATCAACATACAATGTCATATTGGGCTTTATCACAAACTTAATACTTATTCGCAAGCACTTATTCTAATACCTTCATTAAGGGCTTTCCCCAATGTTTTAGTCATTATTACAAATTTACATTAATATGATTAAGCCCAGACATGAACTTAACCAAAGTGTAGCTCCTCTACCAATGCAACAAGTGTTTCCAAGTGTCCCTATTGTTGCTAATCCATCTCAGCGGAGTACATGGGTAATTAACCACTACCACCGCCTTGTAAAGTGGGATGTAGTGCTGTATGCTGGTTTCACTTGATTTGGTTCTACCTTGAAATGTTGTCTTGTCTTGAATGTGTCGTTTTCCACTTGTTTGTTGTTAGAGTAATCGGTCCTAACAAAATTGTACTATATCAAGACTAAACAACATGGTATATCCCCTAAGGGATATTCGTGCATCGAGTTTCTAAATGTTTGATGCCTACAGCTCTCCACTGATGAAGAATTTTGGGACATCTACTGTGCACAACTCTCTTGAGCTCTCTCTATATGCCCCTTCCACTTTCACTAACATTTATGGAATTCTTCCTTTTAGGCTTGACTTTATTCTTTGAAACTAGGGTAGGCCTCAATACATGTGAAACATTAATAAGAGCAAAATTTACTTGCTCTTCACCTTGCACCCGCTGTCTTCCTAACCTTGTAGATTGCTCTTCCAATAAAAAAGGCAATTCATCTTTCTGCACATCTTTCATTGTGGTATAGTACCACTTGGCCATTTGTGTTGACTTTCTTGATCCGGTTGTGAATACTGAACAACACTCTCTTAACTACATCCCTCCTTAGAACTTGACTCCTCTGGTGCTTTCAACTTTGCACCCTGTTCAACAGTAGCAACATAACTTGTTCTGGAAACATCATCAGGAAGAACCACTATACTGCTCTCAGTAGATTTACCGTTATTTGAAAAGAATGGTACTTTCTCATGTTTAACAACATCCCTACTTACCACAATCTTGTTTGTAAAGATGTCTAGTATTAACCTGTATGCCCTAGTTTGCTCATTATAACCAACAAACATACACGCATTGACCAATATTGAAGCAATGGAGCCGAAAACATGAAATTTACTTATATCAGGTGTTTTACCAAACCATGCTTCTAGTGTTACATTCTACAAAGCTTTTGTTGGACTTCGGTTGAGAATGTACACAACTGTAATCACAACTTATTACCAGTATTGATAAAGTACATTCTGGCTATGCACCATACACCATACCATCTCCATGACTGTTATGTTCTGCCTTTCCATGACTCCATTCTGCCATGGACTGTAAGGAGTAGTATATTGCCTTTGTATACCTTCTTGCTTGCAGAATTGCTTGAACTGATTAGAGACAAACTCGCCTCCATTGTCTGATTTGAGAGCTTTTACTTGTTTCTGTCCATGTATCTCCACCACAACATTCCAAACAACAAATTTAGAGAAACATTACGTCTTTCTATTCAGAAAATAAACCCACATTGTTCCTAGAATAGTTATCTACTATCAACAAGTAATACTGAGCTCTAGATATTGTAAGTGTCTGCATTGGACCATGCAGATCTGCATGTCCCAAATCCATTGCTCCTTTCACTCTCCATGTCTTACTAGTATTGAATGACGTTGAATCTGCTTACCCATCTGATGCCCTATACATACATTCTGATTCTCTTGAATAGATGGAATCCCATTCACCATGTTAGTCTTACTTAATGTATGCAAATACTGATAATTGAGGTGACCATATCTCTCATGCCAAAGTACGCTAGTGATCTCTACCGTTGCCAATGCAAGTTCTTTTGCTGTTTTGGGATCTTCTAGTTTATACAACCCTTTTTCACCAATTCCTACAACAATCACTTTCTTATCTTGAAGAGTAGTTACCATACACTTGTTTCCTTGAAACTTTACACAAAGATTAGGATTTGCAGTGATTTCACTAATAGATAGTAGGTTTTTGTTCATGTCAGATACATATCTTACATTCTTAAAAGTATAACTAAGAGCATTTTTAATGCAACCTAAAAATCCACACATTCTCTTATATAGTGAATGCATTCATTGCCTAAAGAAACAAACTCATTACTACTATCATCTTCAATGAAATTAACATACCAACCTCTATGACACATATAGTGTCAAGATGCACAGCGAAGAAATGGTCCATCAAAGCAGAACCAATGAGAAGGAAACTTAGGCACAATTATCACTTGAAAATAATGAGATTATAATTGGCAATATTAGTCCTAAAATATATAGAGGGATAAGAGCTTAAGATGACTTGGACAAGATGGGGCAAAGTTCATCAAATTGTGGAAAATGGTTCGATAAAAATCAACTTAATGGATTACTTTATAAGGAGTGTATGAATGCCTCAAAGTAAGAAATTATCACTATGGAAGTGAAATGAAGGCCAATTTCATTGAAAATACAGAAAAGAGCAAAATAACAAAATATGTCGAGTGACGATGGAAACTGTTCTTTTCTGATCACCAAATACAATTCCTCTTTGCTGATTGGCAAACAAAAAGACATTGACTGGTAAATGCATTAAGAAATTTTCAAAAATTCAAATGATCATATACTTTCAAGTTTTATGCTCATTGGCTGGCAAACAATGTACTTCTTCATAAATCATTAAACCTTCGTAACAACATAATATATGTTGAGGGTTCAACCATTTACTGTGGGCAACATGCCAATCCTTTTCTTGAGATCAGTGAACTGAACCAAACAACCCTTTGCACATGCACAAAATGAATGAAAACATGCGTAGTAACCTACCTACAATTTTTTTTTTCGAATCACGAATTGACACTTCAGCAAGGGCATAACTTGGTATTAAGGAAAGTGAATCCACCTGTGAAGCCTCTTCCTTGGAGGTCACGGGTTTGAATGGTCCTGCCACTATAACCTCGGGTTTACTGGGAAGATCCATGACTGCATCACAATTTGAATCGGGGGATTTGAATCGACACTCAAAACAGTATATCTGAATGTTAATATACATGGCAGGAGTGCCGTTATTTTCACAAATGGTATGAGTTAGAATTTACAACCACTGAAGCTCAGAGATTAAGGGAAGCAAGGGTGGTGCAATTTCTGCTTATGCCAGTAATAGACTCTAAGCAAGCATCTATTGAGGAGTTTCTTGAAGCTTATGTTACACGGTAAACCACAGCACCATTAGGAAGAAATACAGATTTTCTGGAAGATAATCTTGAATCAGAGGACTTTGAGCTTGTCTTCACTAGAGAATGAAGTGGTAAAGTTAACTCCCACCAAATGTTATTCCATAGTTAAAATATAAGAATTTGTGGTCGTAAATGGCACTGACAATTACGTAAAAACAAGGGAAAATCCAAAAGAATTAACATGTACAATTTTTTGATAAATGTTGGAACTATTACTATTCATCCTATAGCCCAAATTTATATATCTACCAAAATAAAAGATGCTCGGAGAAATGCAAAAGTATAAACAATGTATTCTGGCACGTTCACATTGATACCATGTGTTGCACGTTACATCAAAAAAATGGAGGAAAACCCAATTAGATCATCTCTAGAACAATTCAGAGAAATGATCGTGTCTAATCTTGACGAGATTATCTCTTGTAATTATCTTCTATATTGTAATGATCTCCATCAATGTACCTATCCTGCTTTTACATTTGCCTCAGTTCACTGGAGCCTTACCAACTGCATGTAAGTTAGACCGTCTGAGATATTTGCATGCTCAGTTCTGGGCAGTCTGCAGGTGCTCAGCCTTATCTAGGCAGCACCCTTCCCCATCTTTGTAAATCTATGTAATCTATACTAATGAAGCATATATCATATCAATTTTGGTGGCTATATCCTTACTGACTGCTTCAGTTTTGCTTTTTTGTGCGTATTTTCAGCCATGTTCTTGCTGTCTGCTCGTTAGGGTTATATCAGTTGGTTGGAATATTCAGTCTTGACTCCTGAGAGGTTGTTACCACATATGGTCCTCCAGAAGCTCAACCTCCAACCATTCTTCTCTTCTTTTCAGATTATCTATCTTCTTTTCTATGATTGAAGAAGCAGCAATAGTGAAGTTATTATTCTTACGGATTTCCGTCTTCTAAATATTGGTAGAACAAAAGATCTGATCATTTCACGAATTTTATCTTCTTTTGCAGCCTCGTCAGATTGTACCACCCACATGCTATTTTGCATGTAATTGGAAATCATGCCAAAAATGTTTCTAAAATGGCTCGAGCAAGAAGTTGCAGGTAGATAAAAGGATATCAAATAATGTTGTCTGCTTTGCTGAGATTTAATTCAGCTTCCAGATGGCAGTTTTAGGTCACTTGGAAACTGTACCAAAAGCCTGAAAATTTATTAGCAGATGAATATACTTGTTTTGACAGATTTCCTTCTCTCACCAGAATTGGTTTGGCCTCTAGATGGTGCTTTTGCACGACCTTGAAATGCATGCATAAAAAGTTTTAATGGTGATTGGATCTGACGATGTGGACTGTATTTCACTTCTACTATGTTTTCTGATTCATTTTCTAAATTGCACAATCCAAGATTTATAGAAATTTAAGGCCTAGTTTTCTTGCAAATGTTCAATGTTATCAGACATGTTTTCCCTCGAAGGGCTGCTTTTGTTTTGCCATACTTTGCTTCTTTCTAGTCAATGCGGACTATTGTAATTTTAAATGTTTCTTTTATATATTGAGCTTTTATTCCACTTTTGAGGGCATCTTAACTTGCTTTATGGGGACCTTGTCCTAACTCATTATATGATTTTATCAGCAGCTTGTGAGCTTATGCTTTACTTATTAAGGATTCTACATCCTTGAGTGGAAGATTCATTTGAATCATAAAGCAAACTGCTCCACTTGAATTCTTGCTATGCTGATAGGCACAACTTACAATGGCAGCCAACTGGGATGGGAGGAGTGAGTGTAATAGCATGAGATGTCAACAAAAATTTTCAACATTAAATTTGACTATTGTAAGGCAGTTTTAATTTTTCCATCTTTCTTGGAGAAGGCAATTGAAAAATCACAATATCCTTGGCATGTGGTAGAGTTTTGAGCTCGTGTTTTTTTGCCTTGAAAGTTTATTTCAAGTCCAATGCAAAGGTGCACCTAGATTGAAGTCACTAGTCATGTTAGAAGATGTGAACAAAGAAAGAATGAAGAGAAAACTAGAATGCACACCTTGTAGATTGTGTCTGTCATTTTATTATGCAAGAGATAGTTACAAAATGGTTGAGGTGGTTACAACTGAACATTAGTTAATACATAACTAATAGTGACTTAATTATGAAAGGTAAGGCCTATATTCTACTACCCTCTCTTAAAGCTTACACTACAAAAAACAAAAACAAACATACTAATAGAAAATTAAAATAATAGAACCAAACAGAGCCACACATTCTTCAAAAGCCTCTTTGAAAACAATTCTTTGATTAGGTAAAACTCCATCAAGCTGCCTCGTAACCCTCGTAAAGGTGTAGTTCTTGAGTTGAATTCCCGAGTTCTCGGATTCCACCTCCCCAAACTCTCGAATTACGAACCTTCCAAATTATTGGACAACCATCCATGTTGAGCGACATCCACAATGCTCCATCAAGTTGTCTCATGACCCTCGTAAGGGTATAATTCCCAAGATCCACAAACTCCTGAACTAACTGGGCAACCATCCATGTTGAGCTTCATCTACACTTGATCCCTTCTTGTCTTCAAAGTGTGGGGCTTCTTTAAAATACATATTCTCCTTTAGTGAAATTTTCACCCATTTAATTTGTCTTTGAGTTTTCCTTTGGCGTATTTAGAAGGTGATCTGTTTAACAAAATAGCTTTGGCATCTCCTTTATTTACTGTAAAATTGACTTTTGCTAGCTGTTTGATGAGAGGCCTTAGATTGTTTATGTGGCTAGACATAGTGACTTTGTCATCCATTTTACACACTATGTGATTATAGATCTGTAAATTAATGCAGCAAAAATGAAAGTTATAGTCTATATTATGAATTTCTCACTTCAGGCATGGAAATAAATGCAACAATAAAATATTGTAACCTGATTTTTATTTGGAAATTGTACAGCAGAAATATATACTTTATATTATAATTTCTAACTGCTGATTTCTTACCTGAAATTTTGATACCCAAAAATCGTGCCTAGTCTGCAAATCACAGATAAAATCCGCCCTTTCTAACCCAACCTAATAGGGTTTTTGTTGAATCAGGACTGTAGTCAAGTGTCCTAAAATCGTGACTATAATTTCTTTGTTTTGCCCTAGATACCTTTGAAAATCGCATTTTCCCTCTTCCTCTTAATTTTGGACTGTTTTTGCCAAAAATGTGCTCTAAATCACATTTTTTCCTGAAAACTTCTTATTTTCGTGCACTAACTGCACGAACAACTGTAAAAAATCCTTCAAAAATGGCGACTGCTTATTTTCATGCCCTAGCACTTTGAAATGCTCTCACATTCATCAAAAAACACAACAAAAGTTGTGCCCTCGAGTGGAGTTTTTATGGTTTTTTTTTTTGCACCTTTGCAATGGCATCAATTGTATTTTTGTCCTTGAAGCCTCGTGCAACCATGTCCTCTCAACTTTTGTTCATCCTCAGTTTGTGCCCTAAGCTTTGATACCAATGTTAGAAGATGTGAACAAAGAAAGAATGAAGAGAAAACCGGAATGCACACCTCGTGGATTGTGTGTCTGCGTTATATTATGCAAGAGATAGTTACAAAATGGTTGAGGTGGTTACAACCGAACATTAGTTAATGCATAACTAATAGTGACTTAATTATAAAAGGTAAGCCCTATATTCTAATAAGTGGGTTATATGTGGAGAAGGTGGTGGTTGTTAATCAATGCGGGACCCTTCAATAGGTGAAACTACGTGACAAATCCAAGATAAGTGCCTCGGAATTGATACATATTGACATTTTTCAGATAGATATATTTAAGATATTTGTATTAGTTCATCTACAATGTCTTTCGTGAAAACCTTGGGTTTGTGTTTTTGGGTATCAATTTGTATTCGTTACATCTATGGTTGTTTCTCGGTGCTGATATAACTTCGTGTCCACCTCGAGTATTTACTCTTCTAGGGAGAACAAAGTTTTGTGCCTTTATATCTTTCCCCTTTCTTGAAGTTGTCTTCATAGACATTTGAGGTAGATATTTGTTGAGGGAAATTCTTCCTATGCGGCTTCCTTCAACACTTATGCCATGTCTTTCACATCATCAATGATCAGATCTCCAACATCTTCATATATAATATAATTGGACCTTTTGTATTCATTTATTTGTGTTGGAGTCCAACGCCTTGTGTGCTGGTAGGAAATAACAAGGAACACTCTCATAATTATCCTCTCTTGTAGTTATCTCCATCACTGTAATTTGTCTCACGTACACATGTGGCCAAACTCATCGGAGTCTTGAAACTGTGTGTAAGTTAGACAAAGTTGTATTTAGATGCCCATATCTAGGGTAGGCTGCATGTGCTTAACCTTATCCATGCAACACCTTTCCTCATCTGTATAAATCTATATCACATATACCATGAAGAGTGTACATCTTAGTTTTGGCAGAATTCTCTTTATTAAAGATTCAAGACTTCCACAATCTATAATGTTAGAGAAACTGTTTTTGGGAGAAACTGTGTTAAAAGTTTTGATTCGATGTTTCAGATCTCAACATTAGATCCATCATGTATGAGTTTTCATTCTTCCTATTATCTTTTGTTCTGCATTTTAATGTGTTTCCTTGTTGTGTATGAGGTGGAGAACGGGGGAACACTTTATTTTTAAATGTACGCTTGATGTGAGATCTGGGGTATGTACTACTGTTTATACAAGTACTTTGGAGGTTCTGTATCCTCCTATTATCTTGATACCTGACCAGGGGGTTTGATCCTTTTCCTTTGGGAGATTGTCACCCTCAAACATAAGATATTACCTGGACCTTTAGGACTATCACACTGTTTCTCTCTTTTTTTTCGGCTTATTGAAATGAAACGATTTCAATTACATCCATGAGACCGAATGGTCTATGGGACCACAAACTGATTAGCAGCTGTCTCAACTGCCCACAAGAGTTAGTATTGTGGATCGAGTTGTTTCTTTAAGAAAGCCATTCCTTCACCTACTGATTTGGGTTATCAGCTCTCTGAACTCTTTGATCCTAGTTTCTTTGAATAGCTCCAACACAGAGCCAACTCTTAGTGTTTCCACTTACTTGACTCGAATGTCATTGTAAGCTTGGCATTCGAGGATGAAATGTTCTTACGTCCTCTGTGGTGCATAAAATGCATATCCTTTCCTCCCATTCTTCCTTAGGAACCATCCATTTGCCCGTCTCACATCGGAGCCTGTGGAAACTAGTCCTAATTCGAGCTATGCATGTCTTTTCCCTCCATTTGATTTGAGCTCCTATATATGCCTTTTTGCAATGCTCATAGGTTGGGTTGAGTTCTTGGATATAATGCGAGTGTTTCCAACTTTTTCTTTCTCCATATGGCTATTCTAACTAAACCTTTCGTTCACACGATTTTTTGTTCCTTTGCTAAGGTTTGGACATTCATTTAGGCTGATATCCCATGTACTTATCCATTTATGATTTTTTTGATCCACGTGCTCTTCCTTCAATGCGGCTCTTGTTCACTTGCAGCCCTTGCCCACCTGCCGATCTCCATGTTTTCTATTTTTTCAAATAGCATAGTAATCTGGCTATAGCGATTGCCTCTAAAGGGAAAGTGGCTATTTCTGCAATGATTGTTTTGTAGGGACCAAAGCATTGATTCTAAAGTTGTTTGTGATTAGGCGCTTCTAGACCCTTTTTGTTTGTCCCCATTTCAAACTCAAAATGCTACTAGCCCATTATTTACACCCACACAACACCACAAGGGTGACAAGCAACCCAAATATGATCCCGATGGTCTTTCAATCCCATAACTCTGCATTCCGGCATCTATTTTGAAGTGCATAAAGAGCTCTCCATCCACCTTGTATTATTTTAATTCTGCATGTATCCTAACGGAGTTTGTTGTGAATGTCTAGATCAAGATCGTTGTATTCAGCTTTCTTTCAAATTGGAAGTGGAGTCTTTTTCCTTTTTGGGTGAAAATCAGACTATTGGTTTTTTTTTTTTAGCCTGCATCCTACCTCTTTAAGAAAGAGTTCTAGGGCCCATAAGTGGTTTTAAGTCATAGGTTGTCTTTCCTATTAGAAGTAGATCATCCGCATATAGTAGGTTTCACCACATATTTGTTTAAGTGGACCCCCTCATCTCCATATTTTTCTATCCATTTATCTAGCTTGTCAATATATAGCCCAAACAATGTAGGGAACAAAGGAAGCCTTGTTTGACATCTATGTCACTCCCGAACTACTTTGATTTGCCCTACCTTGACTTTATTGAGAATGTCAAGGGGTTAAACGTCCCTTGGGTTTGGTTGGTCCACACACAGCTGGTGAGAGATTGGTGAGATGGCTTCTATTATTGGTAGTGTGGTGCTGGGGGATGATGGTGATGGTGGTTCTCCATTTGGTTTGAGTATTGATATAGACACGTGAGTCTGTCAATTTCTTCCCCAGTCTTCCACATTCATTGACTTCTTTTCCCTTGTTCCCCTGCATAGCTTCATATATCTGTGCTTGTGCTCTGTGGTTAAGGTTTATCTGCATTGGATCCATTGCCTTGTAGTTTAAGTCAGTCACTTTGTCAGCTTCTAGCGTTCTTTTCCACCTGGTACTGTTCTATTGTAACTGGATGTTCTTTCAAGTTTTATTGGCCTCCTTCGGTCACTTGTGGGCATTTTCTTTCTTCCATGTGCTCATTAGGGTTAGATAACAGCTAGCATTAACTTAAAGGGTAACATTTGAGAGGATAGAAGAATGACTGGTATTATGACCAGCAACTGAGAAGAAGTTGCTCAGAATATTTACAGAATATGGGGATGAAGGCTACAAGGGACTGGTGCATATGAAAATATTAAGATTATTAAATAAAAACCTCATCATTTTGCCAAAGAGGACTGTGCTGAGCCTGCAGTCAATAATCAAGGACATTTCTCTGTATCGTGTTCAGGACTCACGGTCACCATCTCCTTAGAAGTTAGAACCCCTTCTCCACCTATGGTTACAATGCTTCAATCACCATTTTAACTCATTTCTAAACCCACAATGTCTCTCAGGGTTATGTTGACAGGGAAAACTTATGCATAGGAAAACAAACAGCCCTGGCTCAACCTAAGCCACAGAATACATCATCTCATCCGTTGTATACTGTTAAAATTCGACTATCATCACAAATTTGAAATTTCAGTTTATCATTCCAACATGTGCCTTAGATTTTGTTTTTCTCAATTCTACCAATGCAGAAAATTTACAGGATTCTAATGACATTGATGAAGTGGTAAATCAGGTAAATTTAGAAAATCTTATTGAATGTTGAAATCAGAAGCTGGAAACATGGAGGACACCATGTTGAGAGATAAAAATGACATGAAACCAATGGTTTAGTTAAAAATACAATATTAAGCATGTTTTATTAACAGTCACAGCAAAATGTTTCAGCCCCAACCACCCTTGGCGGTATCTTTTGGATTGTATACATACGGACTTACTTTTTTCACTTTTGATCATCATCCATGAGATTAAAATATATAGTTCTATTTTACTTCACTTTCTCATACAATGGCTCTAAATAGTTAGATATCTGTTCTTTTTTTCCCCTTTGTATTCTTCCAAACTTAATACTTAACTATGAGGACAATATCCAAGCCTAGTGATGTTCCTTACTCAGACCATGGGGTCAGCTGTAGCTGCCCCTGCAAGTCTTGATATGGGTTGAAAGACACCTGTGCTCATCTCATTAGTGGGGCAACACTTAGAAATATGAGTTTGATATTTTTATATATGTGTATATATAAAATCCTTAAACATAAAATTATATAAACGCCTGAGAAAAAATCAAAATGTAATACACATTAATTATGAATGGATAAATTTAGGGTTTAATGCCTAGAAATCAGGGAATATAATTGTAATTATAATGACAAATAAAAAGCATTGCTGTGCTTCCTGTGCAATTCACAAACTTACGAAATTATAATTAAAACATAATCCTTTCAGTCTGTTTCCTTTAAGAACGCCTTTGCAAAATAGTCATCCCTATAATTATTCTCAAGTGCTTTTGAACACTGAAGACTTATTATTCCTAGTTATTGGGTATATTGAGCCTCATTTAGGTCCTCCATCTTGCAATCAACCATGTGTGTTACCAGAAACTTAGCTATGTTTTCTCATATTGTCACAAACTTTGGACTTTGGTACTAACAATGGCAGTTTTTCTGTTCACAATTATGCAGCAAAGACGATCACAACCAGAAAAGGAGTGTAAGATTCTGGAATTAAACTTCATCAGCTAATAAAAGATGGATATTGAAAATGCAGTAGAAGCCAGATTGAAGGATTCTTTATTTGCCGATTCTACGTAAGAAATTTGTTGAGATTCTTGATTCAGTGTAGTGACAACATTTCGATATGAAACATTTGTATTCCAATTTGATAATAATTGCTTACACCAGCTTTGGGATTTGCCAAAGATGTGCTGATTGTTTCAAACACACGACATAAAACCAATTTCCTGCTACTGGAAGGATCACAATAAAGAATGGATATTAAAAATTAAGGTTATAACTAAATTCTTTGCACATTCTGGCATTAGGTAGTGGAAGGATGGTGTAAACTCTGAGTTGAATCTTGAGTACTTAGAAGTTTGGGTTAAAAAACAAAAGCAGTACTGAAGGTTTTTCTGTCATCTAATTGTGGATACAAGTTTGTCCACAAGGAACAGGACTTTGAATACGGGGTTATTTGTAAGGTCCTGCAGAGTTGGGACAGGTCAAGGGATACAAAGGACAGTGGAAAATAATGTGCATACTTTGTGTCACATCAAGGTTGTCGCGGCGCATTGTAATCATGCTGACATGGTTGGTTATCCCTTTTATTGCACTCTGGGTATTTTCACAGCTCCTGCCCCCAAGTTTTAGGTTTGAAATAACATCTTCTCGCCTGGCTTGCATTTTTGTGCTTTTGATTAGCATTGGTTGGTATGAAATTATATTCCCACAGCTCTCTGCCTGGAGAACACGCCGGAATGCGATGATGAAAGAGAGGGAAAGGCTTGAAGCACAAATGGTAGCAAAGTGGCGTAAAGAAGCAGTACGTAAGTGCAGAAATTGCTCAACAGCATACAGAGATCAAAATCCCGGAAGTGGCAGATTTATGTGTGGATACTGTGGTCACATTTCACGCAGGCCTGTGTTGGATATAACTAAACTGGATCCAGGTATAGGAGGTTCAGAATATATGGATAATTATTGGAGAAGCAGCATGGGAACATTTCGAGAGATATTTCAGGGTGGCAAGTGTCCATCAGGAGAATCTTGTTCTGAATTAGCTACTTTAATAGTAAAATCACTAGAATTTCCTATGTTCTTATTCAGGTGGCTTTGGAAGATGATATGGAGGAGGAACTCATTGAGTGAACGAGGAGCCTCAAATTCAGGATATAGGGCAGATATGCAGATGAGTGAAGATAGATGCAATTTTCATACAAAGAAGGTCGAAAAAGCAAAAAGGAAGGCCGAAGAGAAGAGACAAGCTAGGTTAGCCAAAGAAATGCTGGAGGAAGAAGAGAGAAAACAGAGAGAAGAGGTTGCTAGATTAGTGGAGGAAAGAAGAAAGATAAGGAATGAGAAATTAGAGGTTGAGAAAGAGACTGAAAGGGAAGCAGCTTTAGAGGGGGAGCAAGAAATACTTAAAGAAAAGGAAACAGGTAGGAAACAGTGGGTAAGGGAGAAGGTAAAGGCAAAGTTCTCTGCTAAGGACAATCTTTTAGCTGATGGGGAAGCAGTGAAGAATAAAAAGGAAACAAAAATGAGAAGGGCAAACTAGAGAAGAGCAGGGAAACTGGGAAAATGATACTGGAAACTGCAGCACATCATGCCACAGAGCCTATGAAGAATGTGAAGAACTCCAAAGTTTTTCGTTTTACTTTGCAAAAAGGATTCAAAACCAGTGGGCAATCTCCCAAAGGATTAATAAATGGTACAACACAGGTTGGTACCTCTCGATGTTCTGCTCCTATGAAATATTATATTGTGTCTCATGGAAGCCCGGCCTCATATTCAAGTTCAGTAACATGGGTATGTGGTGAAAAATTGGGTTGAAACCAGGTGAAAAAGATAATCCTATAGATGTTTCATTTAATGATAATGGCTCTGCTGAATCAGTGAGTCTAAACTGTGGACAGAGTACCAATTCTGTTTGGAATAGGACAGCCTGTTCAAATATATGGAACAAAGGAACTGGCATTATGCACGAGGACACTCGTAGTAAAAAAGCAATTCTTTGTGATAGCAAGGGATGCGGAGATTCCAAGGCAGCGAAGCATGCGGACAGTTGCATGGATAGACTAAACACCTCAGAGTCACCTGTAAGTTACCGAATGGTTTTTTATTGCATATTATCCTTTGTTTGCATTATATACATTGACAAATTGATTTGCATCTACAAAGTTCTTGAACTCTGTTTATACTTGTCTGTTGTCTTTTGTTTTTTTATCCACAAATCTTAGCAACCTGGGCATTAAATAGACAAAATTAGTATATGAAAATGACAAATTGCAGGTAGATAAGAAAATTTATTCCCTTTGCACGTTGATACCTGTTACTATGCATGGCTTTTAACTGATTAAGTGAGATGTGAATCATGCACAGCTCACTTATATTATGCATTTGCTCCTTCGTTGCTTTCAGGGCCTCTTGTTACCATTATACATACAAGCAGTTGCCTTTTGTTGACTTCCATGTGTAGCAGTTGTGCAAATCAGCTTCTACTTATTTGCTTTCACTCATTGTTGTGGATGCGCATTTGCATGCAAAAAGGAAAAATTAATTGAGAAAATGGTATTTGTATAGGTGGGAGTTGAGCTGCAAACGGTTTCACAAGTGACAACCCACCCAGAATCATGGGAGACTGTGTGTGCAAGACCTTCAACATATTCCGGCATGTCTCATTCTTCAGGCTTGGAAAGTAAGCTGAAAGAGGAGAAACCAGTTGAAACAAGCAGCAACTCTTTAGACTTATCTGAGCCCAGCCCACCTCCTTCAACAGCAGCTACACCAAAATATAGCAATTTTGTGTCAGATCCAAGATCTGCTGTACAGCTAAATTCCTGCAGTTTTATCTCACCAAATTCATGTGTTTCTCCAGTCAGGCTGGTTACAGTTGGAAACAACTCTTATGAAGATTCTTTTTACGAACAAGATGCTGTATCGTTGCTCGGTCCTGTTTCAGAATCACTGGGAAACTTTCCTGGATTGACTGGATCTATTCTCCCTTTAGATACAAGAGCAACCGAATTCTGTCGTCAGGCTGCACACCTATTTCCGCTCCAAGGCACAGGCCTGTGCATATTCCATCTCCTGTTTCAAGAACATCATCCACAGAAACCGATAGAAGTTTGCATGTTAATGGAGATCAAATTTCCCGGGTCACAGATTTATGGAGTTTGCCATCACTATTTTCGGATATTTCAAATGAAAATCATGAAAATCGAAATTGGCACTTATGGGACATGCCAAAGGTTGGTCAGTCTACATTTGATAAGTCATCTTGGCTTATGCCTGCACAGAACATGTCCAATCAAGAGAGAAACTTAGCACAGCCATTTCCTCCCAAAATTTCACAGCCACTTGCCAAACTTGAAAACCATTTTCCTGCTTGCATCTTACCTTCATTGGAGAATGACTATTCCAACCAAGAGAATGGGGATGCCAATTTTTGTTTGAGCCAACCAGTTCTTCAATCTACTGTAGAAGGTTGTAATGGGTTTGATAACGAACTGGTTCCTCCCAATTTTGTTAATTGCATCAAGGAAGGAGCAATTCAAAATTCCTTGAATGCTGCAGAAGGCAATATTTTAACCATGTAAGAACTGTTGATAATCTCTATCCAATCATTTTCTGATGTCATTGTTGATTATGTCATGTACAGTTATCTAGTTGTTCTTGCAGTTACAGTTTTGGAAAGTAATGGAAGGTATGCTTATAAAAGCTCCGTCTCTAAAAAACAGATTTTTCTTTCTAACAAGGGTTTAGAATTACTATTTTGTTGCTGTAAAAATAGCTTCGTTAAGTCTCATATCTAATGAGACTCTTAGCATGTATTAGGGTGCAATTTATTATGTCATGATGATATGAATCTTTTACTAATTAATCCCATAAATTTGACTTTCTGTCATGACAAACAAAAATTCCCAAGGTGTGGTAGGATTCCTTATTTACCAAGACTTTCAGTTCCAAAGTTTGTCGGGCTCAAAATCTGGAAAAAAGGGGGCACAACCCTAAAATGTTGAAGATTTCTAAGAGGTCAAAACTGGATATATTCTGCTCAAGAGTGTACTGCAATTTCATTATTTAGTTTCCAACTGATCTATGCATACAATGACCTCAAATTCTAGATTCATTTGTTTAGGGGCTTCAAAATTTGTGCTTGAACAGTTTGTGGCTTATATGTTTGTGAGCAACGCAGAATGGTGAGATGTTTCTTCACAACTAATTGAGTTTCTAGCTTTTTCCCACATTTCGTTCTGATTTCAATCTTGTTTTTCTTTTCCCCAACCCATACAATCGTTGAAATTAAAATGGGATGTAGGCAATCCTCTATCTTGAAAACTATATTTTTTTCTGTGAAAGGCTATAGTTGCAGGATCTTTTGCAAAGCTGTTTTAGTTGTGTATGACCAGAAATCGAGCTGACAAACCAACTAATAGGGATAGGTCAAAGGAGGCCTAGAAGCCAACCATGAATTGTATGGGCCAAGAGTATTTCTAGGTCAAACATTTCATAGTCTGAAATGGCTCAATAAAAGAGGCAAGACAAAGAAAGCTAGGAATGCGTTGCTTTTGAGGGACAATGACGTGCAATGGAAGTAAAGTGAACTAAATAAGAACCATGCATGTGATAAAGGGAACACACCATAGTATCCCTAATCTAGTCTATAAGAATGCAGCGATGAATGCAACAAGATGCAATATGAATAAGTACAATGCAAAGAAAAAGAAAAAGATATCTAGATAGCATCGATTGCAGTGTTGACATAAACAAAGAAAATTTATAGATGCATAACAAAAAAGTGCCAGTTTAATATATCAAATATATGGTCAAAATGTCATGCATGCCATAACATGCCTATCCATTCACATAAAGATTTTATTACAAAAGTAATTTAATATTCCAATGTTTATCATGCATACAAATACAGTTACCACAATAACTTGTAGCACAAATTTAATATTTTGCTACAAATCGCGATAAAAACTAATCAATTAAAATTGTGTTATATAACTTATGCTCTCCTTTGACAGTCAACGAAAAACCAACATTTGAGAATAATTCAAGAGGTTCATTAATTTATCTCGAACAGTCAAAAGTAATGTTGTACCATTAGTATTGCAATGTGCTTTTTGCTCTTTACTACAAGAATTTTTTTTTGTGGATCATTTTTAATATCATTATTTTAATGTATTTTTTCCAACTTATGTAGATTATATGTTGTTTGGATGTTGTTGAGATGATGATATAAGAAAGACAAAGGTAAAGATGGTTGTTTAGGTCACAACCAAGCTAGACACCACTTTGGCTTATTGGCTCCCCTTTATAGAAGCCCAAAGGGGATTTCTTTTCATTTACCATATACATTTATAATTTTGTAGCCTAGGAGCAAGCCAAATGTTGGCGAGCTTACCAATTTACCTACACCCAAAGTACCTTATGGAAGGTGTTATCCTTGGCATCATTTATGTTGTTCCAAGCTGATGCACTTAGCAACGAAGTTGTAACATTTATTTGCTACAATGACATCTATTTTGTTGTTTGTGTTGGAACCATTATCAACATAAGTGCAATGTCCTTTGTATATGGAAAACACTTTGGCCCAAGCCTCGCATATGGCAACATCTCAGCTCCACATGCAAAAACTTTGATAGTCTCATCGTGATGACACAAATTGTGAATGATAACGAAATTTATTTTCATACATATCATCAATCTTTTGTTGTGTTTTGCAATCACTTTTAATAATGTTTATGGCGTCAACATTACCATTAAAAGGAAAAAAATGGAAAACATTTTGAATATTAAAGACTTGCATTTCTTTCTTATAGATCGGTACACTTTATCCCAATCTCCCTATAAGGGGGTTGCTAATAAGGTAAATCTTCATAGGTAAATGGAAGCCCCAAAATGTAGGCTAGGTTAACATTAGTTTAGATGACGCTTACGGGGAAATGTGGACCTTGTAGGATTTGGGGAATCATTTTGACTCAAATGGTGATATTGCACTTTGGTACTATAGTGTTTTGGGAGTCCAATTGGATAACATTGCAAAAGCCATTGGAATTTGCCAAGAATTTGAATTTGGTGTAGTTAGATAATTGCTAATTATCTTTAACAAAAGTGCAAAAACAACCTCGGGGCTAGAAACTTAGAAACCTTGTCAAGGAGATAAAGATCAATAGAACTTTTAATCATTTATGCATCACTCACATACCTTGTGAAAGGAATGGGGTGGTAGACCTATTGGATAAATGTGCATTGAAAGTGGAATTTATATGGGAGATGACTTGCAAACAACCACAAGAGAGAGACCTAAGGTTTTATGCCCACTTAGAAGAGCTCATTCTACAAGATAGTCATCGTAATGAGTACAACTAGTGAAGATTTTGACGTCACTATCTCTGCATTGCTATAGTGTAAGCCAAATCAAAGCCTATGCTAACACATTCTTCCCCTTTTAATGTCATGTCCCATAACCATTTTCCTAAATCTTAACCCCGATTTACCATCTATCTTACTCGCTTCCTTTCAAAGGGCGGTTGCTAATTTATTCTCGCAAGGAATCTCTTTTCATTTTTTCTTGAGAGTATCCCCAACTATGCTAATGCATTCTTCCCCTTTTCATGCCATGTTCCCTAACCATTTTCCTAATTCCTATTTCGATCCTTATTTCAAAGGCGATTGTTAATGCATCTATCTCACTTACTTCCTTATTTCAAAGGGCGATTCTTTGATTCATTCTCACAAGGAATCTCTTTTCATTTTCCTAAGAGTACCCCTACCTATGCCAAGTGCATTCTTCCCCTTTTCATGTCACGCCCCCTAACCATTTTCCTAATTTTTATTCCCAATCCTCCATCTATCTTACTTGCTTTCTTATTTCAAAGGGTGGTTGCTAATTCATTATCATTAAGGAATCTCTTTCATTTTTCTTAAGAGGGCCACTTTGCCTACACTTCAAAGGCATGATGATGATCTAGTCAAATCAAATACAAGCTCCTAACATTATGACTCTTATTTCTCTTCCTAAAGCTTTTGCTTATTAGCATGCATAGCTTTGTTTTATGATTAACATCTTTTACGTGGCTCCTCAAAATGATCTAGCATCACCGATGAGGAAAAAGACACAAATTCACAAGGGGGCCAAGAGGCCAAATATGATAAGAAGACTCAAGAAGTGTTGATGAAATTGAAATATAAAGGGAAAGACCACCGGGAAGGCCACATTGAATTTACCTTGGAAGAAATAGAGTTGATTTGGATGACGATGGCAATGCCCGATGCCACGATAATGATTTCACCAAATACACAACCTCATTGAAGAGGTGAAGTTCAGGACCATGGGGACTAACAAGTTAATAGGTGCAAAAATCGATGCTCAACACCAGCTTAATGTGAAATTTTGGGATTGTGAAAGGGTTATTTATTAGGCAGAGCAAGGAATCCATGGTGCTAAAAGCAATTGTTGGCCTTTCATGAGGTTATTTGTAAGGTCTAGACTATCACTGCACCCGGCTTTGGTGGAATACCCTCTAGTTCTCAAAGTGAGCCCTTTCCTAACATCCAAACCATGGTTTAAAAAAAAAAATCTAGCACGTTTTATGGTTTTAGCGAGTTTGCTAGTCCCAAGTATTCTCCTGGTGGGAGTGATGCCTCCAAGATAAAATGCCCGAAGGACGGGGGTTTGGCTGCTCGTGCTCTGATTGATGAATTTCAAGGGCTTGAGGAGGAACAAGTGTTCCTCAAGGGACAGAACCATGACCTTAAAGAGTCCAGAGCTTCTCAGCACAAGTTATTTAGGACCGTGGTGACTATTTCATTGAGAGGTTGTAAGATTCAGAACACGGCAACTTGTATTCTGAACTTCAAAACGGGAGTTGTAAATAAATTTATTGTGGTTCGCACAGGCCACCGCCACAGACCACTGACACGTTTGGTAGGTGCATTTGGTCTGCACCATCATCACAGACCGTCTAGAAAGCTCTTCTTGTATCTATAAATTGACATCAATTGCAGGCATAATGCAATCAATTCAGTCCAATTTGTGTATGGAATCAGAACCTATCAGTGAATGGGGTGTGTGAAAAAGCTCATTGGCTGAGAAGTAAAAGAAAAGAGCAGAGCATTTTCAGCAAGAGAAGAGGAAGCTGCTGGAAATGAAGATTGTGGTGGTTGATGCAACAGAGGAGATACTCCGAGTCTGAAGAGAAACATCCGTTTTAAATTAAGTTGTTTTTAACTTGTTGCAAAGTGACGAGTTTAGGAAGTCAAAAGATTTGAGTGGTTCTGTCTATTTTGGAAGTATATTAAATTAAAGAAAAAAACTAAAAGCCTAATAATCTCTGAAAAGTGGAAAGTGCTCACTAAAAGGAAAATTGTTTTTGTGAAGGACGTTTTTGCCCCTTTTAAGATATTAAAACGGTCGGTGTTTTTAAAAAAATGGACATTTTATTATATTATTAGCGGGTTTTTTTTTGTTTTTTTCAATAATTTATTTGGTCTGACGTTGTTGGGGGAAGAGTGTGAAAAGACAAGGAGATTATTATTATTATTATTTTTAAATAGTGTGATTTTATGGCTTCTTCTAAGTATTTTAATTCAATTTACACTTAATTCCATTGTAAATTGAATGGGAAGAATCACTTTATATGGGAATGTATAGACGAAAATAAAGACATTTGAATATAGAGAAATAACTTAACATAAAAAGAAAAATAATTAGGCTTGCTTTTATCGGTATGTATGTTGATGATGAAATTATCCTTACAAATTCAAATATTGATGATGCATATGATGTTGGGAAAATGCTCAAAGAATTGTTTGAGAATCCTATAAAGACTAGGATTTTGCACATTTAGAAGAATTTTCATAATCTAAGAATGGAAAATGATTAAGATGTGACAAATCATCTCACAAAATTAAAGGAGATAAAGAATTGACTAGAGTTTATGTGAGAGAAAGTTGAAGAGAAATTGCGACCGAGATAACTCTTAATAGTCCCGCCTACAATATATGAATATCTAATCACATCCTTAGATGTTGATGATAAGATTGATACTCTAATGTTTGAAGAATTAAATGGTTTTTTGCTGCAGGAAAAAGTAGATAGTTAGAAGGAAGTTTGATGAAACTAACTCTACCGAGCAAGCCTACATTTCTAAAGGTAGATTTAAAGGTTACAAGATAAACAATTGAGGCAAGGTGGCTATAGAATCCAAACAATGAATGAACTAAGGAGAGGACGAAAGAAGGCAACAAAAACATAAAGTTAAGTGCTTCAATTCCGACATATTGGGACATTTTCAATGGAAGTGCGCCAAAAGAAGCCAAAGATGCAAAATTTTCAAGAAAGCAAACAAATAATGTGACAACTCAAGGATAAAAATAAGGTAATCTCTTCATTGCATCCTTATTCGTACAAAATAATTCAAATGATGTTTGACATATAGATTTAGGAGCAAGTCAACATATATAAAAAAGAAAGTTCCAAATCTATTGAAAAAGATGAAGATTGTGAAAATGAAAAGATATTGCTTGGTTATGATATTGTTTATATTATAGAAGGCATTGGTGATGTTCTGCTAAGATGAATAATGGTGTATTAAATATATTAACAATGTCAAGAATGTCCTTGGTTTAAAGAAGAATCTTCTTTCAATTACCGATCTCAAAGCAAGGTTACAAAGGTGAGTTTTAAAAGGACAAGAATTTAATTTAGGATGTGATGAATGGTTACAAAGTGGTTGCATCATATACTTTAGATGGAGGAATATACAAATTTAAGTATAGGTATGCAAGCTCTTATTACATCTCATGATGATATTAGTGTATTATGGCATTTAAGATTCAGGCATCTTAATTACCAAAGTTTGGGTTTGATGAAGAAATTGGACATAGTTTATGGTCTTCCCAACATCTATTCAAAGTCAAATGTGTGTGAGGGTTGTTTGTGTGGGAAACAATTTAGAGACAACTTTGAGAAAAATGGGGCATATAAAGGAAGAGAAAAACTTAAGTTGCTACATAGTGATGTTATTGGTCCATTTCCTACTCCCTCCTTTATAGGATCAAAATATGTGTTAATCTTAATTGATGATTTCTCAAGAAAAATTGGATTCATTGTCTTAAGAAAAAAAAAAGTGAGGTGTTTGAAAATTTTAAGACATTTAAAGCTCTAATGGAAAATGTGAGTGGTGTTAGAATATGCGGAGAGAGAAGAATAAAGAAAGATTAGGACAAAGAACAAATGAAGAGAAACAAAATGCACACATTATTCATTGTGTGTCCGTCCTTTTACTATGTGAAAAATGGTTACAAAGTGGTTGAAGTGGTTACAATCGTTTAGTGGTTAACATTTAACTAATATTAACAATAACACTAATAAATAAGCCTTATATTTTAATACTCCTCTTAAGGCTTATTCTATATAACATACTGACAAAAGATTAAAATAACATAACCAAACAAGATTACACATTTTTTAGAAGCTTTCCCTTTTGAAAACAATGCTTTGACTAGGTAGAACTCCATCAAGCTACCTCCTTGACCCTTGTCAAGGTGTAGTTCCTGAGATGAATTCCTGAGTTCTCGGATCCCACCTCCTCGAACTCCCAAATTACAAAAGCTCCCAAATTGTTCGACAACCATCCATATTGAGCCATCCACATGCTCCATCACACTGTCTCTCATAACCCTCATAAGGATAAATTCCCAATTTTCACAAATTTCCAAACTAATGGACAACCATCCATGTCGAGTTCTACCTACACTGGATGTCTTGAATTGTTGCGATTCTTTTAAAATAGACATTCTCTATTAGTGAGTTCATCAATGTCACCATCCGGTGGATTTTCAACACTAGATTCATTTGGTTTGATTTGGAATTTTCCCTTTCATCTTTTTTTACGACTTAACCCATCTCCTTAAAAATATTTCGTTCAATAATATGAACTTTCTTTACAATTCTTTATCATTGTCTCCAAACATTTTTAGCTTGCCACAAAATTAATCCAAAATTCGTACAACGTTAGAAATTAGAAGAAAACAATTGAAAACGTGCCCTAGGGGAAAGGAGCCAATGACCGTGAATGGCCCAATGACTGTTAGTAGTTATGTGAAACAAAGTGCCAATGACCATTTGAATTAAAGTTAAAAATGAAATAAAAACTAGCCAATAAAGTAAGTCACATCAAGTCACATCAATAAATGAACCAATGAAATGATGACACATAAACAACCCATAAAAGGTGATTTTATTCACAACTAATGGGTTGCCTTAAATTCCTTTGTATTCAAAAGTACTTATTTTAAATCCCTTAAAAATATATTTTCCACATACTCAAATTTTTTGAAAGAAAATCTGTATATTAAAAAAATCATGCTCTCCAAAAGGGTATTTTTTTTTAAAAAATTATGATTGATAAATGGCTCTAACAACCTCCCACATTATGATTCACGATGATTGGCTCCTCTCCCTAGTTCGTGATTTTTTGGATTATGATTCGAAAATGATTATTTTTCCTTTGATTTTGTATTCTCCTGAGTTTATGCCCTTGCGCCACTGTATTTTATGTTGTTTTGCCCTTGCTTCGACTGTATTTTTCCCTTCTCGAGCATCTGAACTGTGGAATGAATGGCGGAAAATGGAGTCTTAGGATTGATTCACGAACTGTGTTTTACGAACTGTGTGTTGCCCTGAAATTTGCAGACTATTTTTTTTTCGTGACTGCAACTGTATAATGGACTGTATTTTCGTCTGTATAAAAAACGATTCGAAACCCTTCGAAATTCTCCTCTGACTGTGGTATTTTCGTTATGTACCTTTCACGACTTCCTGAAATCGTGATTTACAGTTTGTATATCAATGGCGACTGTATTATCTTCTGATTCATTGGTTTTTTCGTGCCCTTTTTCTGCCCTACGACTGGTAATTCACATTTTTAACCTACAATTTTGAAATCCTCACAAAAATGTGAACTTGAAAATGTCAACTCGAAAATCCTCACGAAATTTTCATGAAAATGCTTTGATTTCTTTAACATGCCCTAATGGGACTGTCACGAAAATGTCTTTCTTCTCCTCTCTCTTTGTTTATCCTGCACTCTGATACCAATGCTAGAATATGTGGAAAGAGAAAGAATAAAGAAATATTAAATTGTACAAAGAATAAATTAAGAGAAAGGGAATACACAACATCATTGATTGCGTGTCCGTCCTTATATTATGTTAAAGATCGTTACAAAGTGGTTGAAGTGGTTACAACCGTTTATTGGTTAACACTTAACTAATATTAATATAACACAAATAAGTAAGTCTTATATTAAGCTTTATATTTTAATAAGCATGAGAAAAAATAAAATTCTTGGAATATATAATAGAAGGAGTATATCATAGAAGAGTTTCAAAACTTTAGTGTTAATGTGGGTATTAAAAGGAAGTTAATAGTTAGATACACACCTCAACAAAATGGGGTTGGAGAAAGAAAATTAGGACTTTAGAAGCAATGGCTAGGTACATGCTTAAAACTAAGAACTTCCCGATTCCTTTTAGGATAAAGAAACAATTACCATTTCCTATATACTAAATGGTCATCCCACAAAATTTGTAAGAAATATGACACCTCATGAAGCGTGGTATGGTAGTAAGCCATTAGTCAAGTATTTTAGAATATTTGGATGTAATGTTTATACTCATGTCCCTGCTTAATTAAGAAAGAAAATTGATAAGAAAAACATGAAATGTATCTTCATTGGTTATAATGAAGCATCTAAAGTTTATATGATCCTCAAAATCAGAAGGTCATTATTAGTAGGGATGTGTTTGATAAAGGTCTTTATAAGGAATCTATACCTACTTTTGAGATGGTCCCAAAATTTGAAGATATCTAGAAGGAAAAATTAGGGAGAATGAAGAAAAGCCCCCAAGAAAATAAAAAGTCTTCAAAATTTTTATCAAAAGAGTAAACAAATTGAATAAAAGGTGTTGTGCCCCAACACAACCTATTCCTTTTTTATTATGGACCCATTATTTCTTAATTGATTAATGCAATTTCTTGTGGTTGTTAAGTTTAAAATTGTGTGGTTTAATGTTAGAATGTCCTAAGATTTAATATTGGTAATTTGAGGGTAGTTTTAAATTGTAAAATGCTCACTCCGCTTTTAAGGGATACATTTATAAACATTAGCTCATTTTTTTGGTGCTTTGCAAGCCCCTTTTGGAGTTTCACAACTCTTTGTTTCAATGGATTTCCCATTCGCAGTCGACACATAGTTGCTTTGAAAAAGACTTGGATTATATTCCCACATTTGAAAGGAAGAGAGCACGTCAAAGGCTTATATACATAATCATTTTTGTATTGGAGTGGAGTGAAATGTTGTGGGGACTTAACCCTTTTAATGCAATTGCCTAGGTCTAAAGGCGAGTGAAGATTGTACGAGATCTTTAACATGTGGCATCTATTTGTATCTCTCGCACTTAAGGGAAACCTTCACAAGTTTGAAAATGGCTAAGGAAAATAGTTCGAGGCGGACTTCATGGATGTTCGCCATGTGGCATCCATCTCATGTATTCTTCATTCTAGAAGAAAAATGAGGTTAAGAATAAAATTTGAAAAGAGCTAAGGGTGTGACTCTGTCAATGCGTGACACTTGGCAACATCCCATGCACTCGGAATCCAAGATGATAATACTAATAATAATAATAATAATAATTGTTTTATGGTCCACAATCTCTGGCAGTCTGTTTTTGGATCTCGTAGGTAGCTTATAACATATGAGACTAACTCATACTCCCAATATGCAGGAGGCACCTAACTGTGCTACAAACAAGGCATACATACCCTACCCCCTATAGGATTTGAACCCGTGACATCTAAGTTCAAGACAAGGTTGAAATGATTCTCAACCCGACTTCACAAATGGTTGCCATTGGTGACGATCTAGACTCCATGTTGTACAAAAGTAGAAGAAGACACTTCTACATAGATTAGCTCCATGAATTCATGCCAAGTGGCAGTCCCTAGTGCATTTCAGTTGAGATCAATACTCTGAAGCCTACCAACCAAGAATGGACCATAAATCCACCTTCCATCGCAAGATAGTTGCCAAGTGGACAAAGTAGATGTAGTTCGTGGTAGGGGTTAATGTTGAAAATTAGATGGACATCACTTTAGGAAATAATAGGATGACACATGGACTAATGAGAGAAGGCTACAAAATATTAGTGCGCAGGTTGCAAACTTCAAAGTGTTGTCATTTCTTTATTCTCGTTTGATTTCAAGTGAGAGTATACTCATTGGAAAGCTCTCGAAGATATCTATTCAATGAGAGTGATTCCTTAGGCCAAAAGGAAACACATCAATGATTTTTATCCATCCACATCATTCTTATAATTTGTGAGCTTGGGAATGTGAAATGTGTTGTTTTGTGCTCAGACTTTTCCCTAAAATTCACTCCTATTGTCTTTTATTGGTCTGACTATAAAAATAAAACCCTGTACATTTTTAAAGAGGAGAAAAGTAATTTATATGTTCGTAAGGAGAGAATATACACTGAATTAATAGAATGTTCTACACTTTTCTCTAAAACTGTGTTGATTTAGCATTCTCTTTCCCATTTTCAGGCGAATGTTGTGATTTACTTAGTTTAGTGGTGGTTGTAAGAGACTTATTTGTTATTTATGAGTTGATTAACATATGCAATAGCTATTTTGGTTGGTTTAGATGCTAACCTCTCTTATTTGAATTTTATAATTGCTACAGTAGGATGTTCTTTTCTACTATTTTATTGTTTCAGTTCATTTTACATAGAGGTATTGATGTTAAATATAATAATAACACATCCTTAGACTCTCACACCATCATTTGCATAAGTATGATCCAAACCTATTGATGCAGTGGCATCCTGGGACTAAGGCAATCCTGCACCAAGGAGGATGCACGCAAGACTTGGAAGGCACGTAGGGAAAAGGAAGACGACATAAAATATTTGTGCGACAGAATCAAGATGTCCAAGGATAAGAAGAGAAGTGGCCTAAATCCACAATAAGTGAGGCATAGACGAGGAGGAAGTGCATATGAAAGGAAAGAGAGTGCGAATATGATGATGCGTCGGAGAAGGAAGGCATGGAAACAACCAAAGGGAATAAGTAGAGGAGAAATGAGAAAGAAGGGAAGGAAGGTTTAACACATCGGATGAAAGCATGACACGTAGAAGGATAAAAGGGCACGTGGAAGAAATTTACGACACACAAGAGAAGCGATGTGCAAAGGAAATATGAGGTGCCAACGAGCATTAATGCGCAGAAAGGCGGTAGCCTATGGATGGTGGTGTGCAAAGAGGGACAAGAGGATAAAAGGAGTTTGCACAAATTTGAAGAAGCACATAATAAAGGCAAGGGTGCGACAAAAACATGTGGGATGAGGGCACGAGATGACAAGATGCGGTGAAAGATGACATGTATGCATGGTCACGTGGATGATAGCTACTAGTCGATGGAGAGGTTACTTAGAGGAACCCAGCTACCAAATGACGCGCCAGGATAGGATTGGACAAGATCAGAGCACATGGATAAGGGCATTTAAGTTCCTAAGTTCAAATTGGATTCGGGTGGTCCAAAATTAGAAGGATCCAACACAAAGGAGAGGAGTGGGAAATACCAGGAGCGCACACGAATATAAAAGGAGGAGGATATCACCATGTTGAGGTGGTTGAAAGGGGGCAATTAAAGTGGTTGGTTGACAAGTTGCCAAAGATAGAGGCATTGAGAGGAAAAGGTAGGGATTAGCCATAGAGTCGAATGAGTGAAAATAAAATGTCTGGTAGGCCTTAGAAGGCACAAGCATTTGTAAACCTCCATGAGATAGGTGTGATAAGTTCCATTGTGGGAAAGCATTGTAGATTTCATATGACACTTATCTATTAATAGGAAGTCTGCACCTTGTTATGAAGTCATTACGTTAAATCTATAGGGGCTTAGGGAGTACTTGATAGAGGCTTCCTGTCATTTATATTTGTTAAATGCCTTGTTTATTGCATTAAGTTTTAGAAACCATCAATGAGTAAAGGTAGATCTCAAATAGATTCAAATTCCTTTTTTGCCTTACCATTTTTCTCTTTTTGAGATTTTTATATGACTCACCCTCTATACACACACCATTATAAATATCCATTCCTCTTAGTCTTTTGAAATATACTTTCATGAATATTTAAATACCCCTCTTGTTAATTTATGAGTCTATTTTGAATTTCCCTTGAAAATTTTGTAGGTCATATGTTATTATTGAACCATTTGGTCATCTATAAGACCACATATCTGCAACTTGTCCCTTGGATATATCCAATATATACTAAAATGACTAAGTGAAAAGCCTTGTTGTAATGTGCATAAGAACACATCAAAAAAATAAAATGGCCCTAAAAGGAGGGCAAATAGATGGGAAAATAATATGCAGGGATTCTTTTTTCTTTCTATTGTGTGTTTTCATTTCATGACCCCGTGTCAAAATGTTAAAAATCTATAAAAATTAGAAGAAAAAGACATGTCTTGGAAAAGACTACAATCAATATCCCTAGTATCCGAACACGATCTACCCAAGGATGGATTTAAATTTACTGCCCAAATTTGATAATGGCGGATATGTTGAAAAACATGCATTGGATTTAATAATGCTTTAAATTTTCTTAATGTGCAACATAAAGATATGTCTTGCGAGTTGTTTCCATTTACTCTAAATGATTTTGAATATGAATGGTTTATGTGTTTATCTCGAAATTGAATCCACTATTGGAAGAAATTGAAATATGTTTTTATTTTACAATTTATATAGCTCACTAACCCATTTATTCTAACAAATCAATCAATTCTAATTAAGAAACAACTTGATGAGTTTGTTAGGGATTGTAATCTCATATATCAAGAAATTCTTAGTAGCATTCCTATTAGTCACATACACCAAGAGTTTGCCATTTTGTGCATTTATGTCAACCCCTTACGTCCCATCATTGCCACTTTCCTAAGAACTTCTAGTATAAACACATTAGCTCCAACTTGTACAAAGGTAATCACATTATATAGACAATTGTTTTCTCATGAAGTCGGTGTTTTCCCATTTCCAAATGTTGTCCCTAATGCACCTCAAGCCCAACAAGATATGAGTCCTCATTTAGGTTAGAGCTTGAATAATAGTGCTCTTGTTAAGAAAACCATTTCTCGAAGTAAAGTAAAACATTTTATTAATCATTATTTTGATTGTATAATACCATAAATGCCCCAAATTATCCATGATGTGGAAGCCAAAAGAAATAACTAATGTTTGTTTATTAAAGGGAAAGTACAATTATCATATGCATGACACCATCCATTTGCAATTAAATCAATTGAGTAATCATATTGTAATCAAACTAAATAATTAAAAAAGAAAATAAATTCATTTAATTGATTAAGCATCAAGAGAATACAAATGTATGAATGTAAATGATACAAGAGATCATCCATTACCCATTTCCTTCTACTATAAAGATATTAATGGTATAAAAGATTATGTGTTTTCAACTTTGTACATAAGAGTTTTCAAGTACACTACATCTTCATTATGTTCATCATGATTGTCCTTTTTAATAATATAGATTACAAATAAGAATACAATATTTTGTTGAGAGACACTGATATAGAAGAACATAAGGATAATTCTTAATGTGAGCACCATCGAGATAACACCAAAGATCATGTCAATGTCGTTGTAATGAAAGAAGGAGAGGGAGAGCATCATCATAACACTTTTCCTCCAACCACATATCCAATTTGGTTCCCCACACACCTCTCGTATCTCGAGAGTGGCCCTACCCTTCATGAGGAAGGTAGATAAAAAAGCTAATAAGAAAAGAGAGTGTTCCATGTATACAAATCCCTATAGCATACGACCTAACCGGTCATGATGTAATACAAGATGGTGAACTGGAAAAGAATAATTACATTCTTATTAATACTAAGTATTAATTGTTTATGGCCATAAGACTTAAATTACAAAGGGTAACCCCAATGTATCTCAACTCATAGTTAGGGAATGCCTAGTAACCCTAGACATTTAAGTCAATCTTTGGTAACCCCAAAGAAAGACCCATACCCATTCCTATTGAGTCATGGTGAAGACTAAACTAATTCCCTTATCCTTTTAGTCCCACTTTCCAATGTTCACTATACATTAACTCTCGACTACTGATTCTTCTCATCCATCCTAACCCCATACTAGACGACAATTGATCTCCACATGAAAAACAAGGCTTAATAAGTGAAAAAATATGATAGGTGTGTGGGTGATAATGCATCATATTAAAGAACCAAAGTATTATCTCCCACTTCATGGTAGAATCTTAAATTCAAACAAACAAGAATGTAATGATAATTCTATGGTTTGTAAAATAATGATAGATGCAATAAGTTTGAACTATACGAAAGCATAAGCAATAGAAGAAGACATCCATATATTTTAGTGTGTAATGCAACATAGGGATGTTAGATAAATTCATTTTTATAATAGTACACATGTCAAGGTTCGATGTTAAGCATATGAGATTTGGGACATAGATTCCTTTACAAACTAAAACCCAAGATGTTTAATAAGTTACTTACAATTGATGATTCAAGTAATCTCTCATAAACACAAATCATCTACTTGTGAGATTTGTTTTTATATCAATTGACTTATAAACCTAAACCCTCTTCAATCATCAAATTGAGATGAGTCACAAGAAATCATATCTATTAACACTTTGAATTGGGGTGTTTGGCGAGGAATTTACTTGTTGCATAAATATATTATTGATGAGATTTAAACGTAGATTAATTAACTCGTAAATTTTAAGTCGATAGTGAAACATCGAACCGGATTCTTAACAAGATGCCTATAAATATTGAATTTGTTGTGTATATATAATTGAACTTTCTCAATATAAAACATATCATATTTATGTGATTGAAGAATTTAACTATAAATTACTAAATTTGTTTTTCTTTATAAATCTTTTTATAACTTGAGGCTTTATAAGTTTTATTTAAACGTGGACGATTATGAAAGAATTTCCATGTTAGACCAATATTATACTCATTAATATCCATTTATTACTTGAGATGCTCCTAATTATGTTTTAGGAAAGTGGAAAGATTAGGGAGAGACACCAATAGTTGAGTGGGTCCATTGTTGATATAGTGTCTTGAACACACAACACCTAATAGTTGTCATAAAAGTACTTAGTCATTTTTGATATGACAACACCCAATCCCATCATGCCATGTAAGAATTGTCATTTTTAAATTGTTAATGTTCAACCATTATCACCCATGATCAAGTATGGGTCCCAATCAAAATGTAGTGTAACTCAAATTTACAATTTTAAATCGATTCAAAATATGTCTTTCCCTCCAATTCAACACTCAAAAAAATATATATAATTTAAAAATATATTAAACTATGTGCTTGTGAAAAAATCGGGATCTCATATATATTTACGCTGTAGGCATTTTTTTACCGGGAGGCACTTTCCCGTATTTTCGTCATCCTTCGCCAACCCCATCATGCTCTGTGTTTGTTTGTTTGATTTTTATTGGTCCATGTTGTGGCGGATTTTCTGAGTTGGCTCCGACTGTGGTGGTTGTTGCACACGGATCGGAACAACCGAGCTTCGTAGCTTTTGGGCGAGAAAAGAATTAGCCTAAAGTTGGATTGATCTTTTTCCTTGTTAGAAAATATTTTCAAGTATTTTGGGGGGAAATATAACAAATGACAAAGTTTAGCCATATCAGATAAAGATTGACTTCAGGTTTTAAATATTTAAAGCAATTTATCTATGCCTTTTGGATATTTGTTTTGTGATTGCAATGTTTATTGCTTGGTTTTTGATCGCCTTCTAACTAGAACATTTTGTTGTCTTTGTAAAATGTCACGGAATTTTAAATTCACATAAAAAGACTTTCACGTTTCTCATAATAAATTTAGAAATAATATTCTAAAGTGTTTTTTTTTTTTTGTCTTTTTTAGTAAATAAATTTAGTTATTTTGAAGGAAATTAGTAGTAAATGATTTTTTTCATTCATTTCAAATAAAGGGTTTTAAATTTTTAAAGCGAGTTAATGCAATTACCCTTGAATGGAATGTTTCATGCTCAGGTGCATGATGATTTTGTTCTTTCTTTTACAATTTAGTTTTTAGTGACTTTTTGCTTACAATGCAAGCTGATTGTGAACATTCATGGATCAAGTTAGACAGGTTGGAAGCTCAAGGTTTGACATCAAAACAGATGAGGCGATAACGGCTACCATCACAGAAGTATTGGATGATAGCCTAGAAAACGTAGCACACTCTTTTGTTTCAAAAGCAGAAATGCAAAGAGTATGTTCATGTTCACTTAATATCTTTGGCTGTAAGTCTTATCATATAAACCATTGTCCATGTGACCTTTGCTTCTGGAGATCCTGCTCAACATCTTGTTGAGGAGGTCCTTTTCCATGCGGCAAAGAAAGCAGGTAACAAATTTTCAAAATATAATAGATTACGATTGCAATTGTTGTTTGCGAATTTGTTGTAACCTCTGCTATATAGTCTCATGCTTTCACAATACTAAATCAGATGTGAAAGTAGGGATGACCTTCCACATCGAGCCTCACCTTATTTCCTTACTACCCGAGTTTTTTTAGGTTTTCATTGTCCTATTTTGTGGGTGTGTAAATCCATTAGCTAGTCGTGTTGGTTTTTATGTCAAGCTCGCTCGCTCTCTCTGCTGTGCTCACCTCCTGCACTACCTTCTTAGTGATCTCAGTTGTTTTATTGGCTCTGTTGTTGGTCTCCCTTTCTCGAGTCATCCAAAGAGCTTGGTCTTATCATGCAAAGGAAAACTTACTCTTTGTTGGTGCCTTGGCTCGGTCTCCCGCACTCTCGAGCTCACTATGTTGGCTCGGTTTCTTGCTCATCTTGCCGTTCCATGTGTCGTCAATCTCCCATGCTTGGCACGCCAACCGTTTTGAAACCACTTCACTTACATGCATTACACCTCGATTTGTTCATCGAGTTGTGCCCATAAACACACGCCTCGAGCCCTTCCCGGTGGCCACTTGGCATATGCGTTGATTGCATTAACCTTTTCTAAAAAAATTCTTTCCCTCGTAAATCTAGCTTTGAGTTTTTTTAATTATAAGCTTTGTTTTATTTTATAACTTTTAAACTTAGCTTTAATTGCTTAAACTATAGAGTTATGTTTATTTAGAAAAGAAGCTTTACATAATTAGGCCATGTTGCTATTAGGGGGCAACTTAATTTTAATATCTATTATTTTTAAAAAAATTGGATTAATAAAATAATCGGCAGAGTACTAAAATTAGGATTTTTACCTACCGCATGCTTGTAAAGTACTATCCTTTTAGCATCTCCTCCTAAGCACCCGCTCTATTATACATCGGGAGTTAACAACATGGGCACGCCAACCTAATTTCGTGCTTATATAGGTATTGACCTCTCTTGCACATCAGTACCTTTCTGGGTTTTGTACAACACATATTTCCTATCGATAATGTCATTTCCTCTGTATCGTCAACTTGTCATTACCAAATAGTTTACATCTTTATTTGTATCTTGAAAATGAGAAACAACCTAAACAATTGTCCTATGCATACCATATTACTATAAGTACTTGTCACTTACATTGCATCCATTGTTGTATACTCGCAAAAATGGAAATGCCCACCAGGTCCTTGTAGTTGGTTACCACAACAACCATTAAAAAATTGCTTCCGTATAATATGAATTGGGTGCTTGAGGGCATAGTAGCTTGTAAGGGATCAATACACACATGTGTCAATGAAAAAGATGAGGGTAAGGTTCTGAATTTCAATGTATTCGATGCCCGTGGTGATGACATGAATGTCGTTTGCTTCGAAATGCAATCGCTGCTTATATTACAACGACACATTTTAGGTAGGTGAGGTTTTGCTCCATGTCAAAAGCTACCTTAAAATATGTCAAACTAGAATATAAAGACATCAACCGAGAGCTCATTCTAAATATGGAATCTATTCTCCAGTTATGCCTACAACCTATGACAAAAATCCCCTTCCACCATTTTCATTTCAACACTATACGTGCATTTTAATCCCTACCACTTAGGTCTATAGTTGATGTTATTGGTGTTGTAACCTCTACATCTGCCATTTCTACATGTTATCCAATTTCACCCCCGGGTTGAATTGGTAACATACATCAGAATTCTCAAAGTCCCAGGCAAATTGATTAATCCAGGAAAAAATCATGTTTCTAGGGTCCCTTCAGAAAGTTTTCTAACTCTCCTGTCCAGGTTGAAAAGAGCAAATTCTGAGGAAATGCGGAAAAGTTGCAGAAAATAAGCTTAGGCCAGGAAAAAATGTGAAAATCGGCTAAGTCTTTGTCCAAGGAAAAGAGGGACATTTGGGACGCCAAGGCGCGGATCGGCCGAAAGCCTACGAGCAGCCCCAAGCAAGACTTTGGGACATTTGGGACAAAAGGACGCGAATTGGCGATTCGGCCAAACAAAAACTTCAGCACAAGGAAAAGTGGGACATCCGGGACAAAAGGACGCGGTGGACGCGAAAGAGCCGTGAAACTCCAGCGGACTAACCGGAGGTGACACGTGTCACAGGAAAAGTCCAAAAGTCAAAAGGCGAGTTTTAAAGGGGCGGCCAGCAATAGGAATTGGACACGTGTCCAATGGAGCAGAGGAAGTGCGGAGCTCGGGGAGAAGTTAGAGAATTTGGCCGAGTTCGCCAAAAAGGGGTAAAAGTGAAGTAAGACCCCGCGCCCTGTCCTCCAACAAGATCATGCCACGTGTCGTCCAAAGGGTGGAAGCGCAAAAAAAGTGGAAAAGGTCCCAAAATCATCAAAAGGTCAAAATTCAAGAAAAACCCACGGGTAGCGGAAGAAGGAGAGAATCACGCGACCAATCAATGCATGCCACGTGTCATCCAGTGGCGGGCGCGGGAAGAAATTTAAAAATATGTTTTTTGCTTTTGTGCCCTAGATCTTCAGATTTCCATATCTTTTGATCCAGAGCTCGGATTGGCACGTTCTTTATATCAACGGAAAGCTTGTGAAATTCTCTACATGATTCTGGGGTTGATCTCGAGTTTTGGTGTAGTCTGGAGAGAGAAAATTGAGAAACAGATCTGACGCGTGTTCATGGCCAGAAGTGACATTTCAGCGACCAGATTTAATGCAGAATGGGTCGCATTCTCCTGTAAACCGATCAAAATGATAGGGTGTGGGCTTGTAAGGTCCCCCCATGCCGTTTTAATGCACCTGCAGTCAAGGAGGGATGGGCTCCCATGTTTTGTACATTTTCTGTCCCCTGGGCTCGACCCATGCATGTAAAAGCCAGATTTGGCTCATTTCTAAAAGGGGGAACATTTCTTTGGATAGCAGGCTTCTTCTTTCACCTGTAACAAGTGATTTTTTGCAAGTATCAAACCTCTTCTAAAATTGTAACAGTTTTTCTGCCCTTTGATGTTGTAATACAAGGATTTTGACAGTGTAAATGACAATACAGGCTCTGTGATTAGTTTTCAGTCCTTTGTTTGTGTTGCTTGTTTCATTTCAGACCTCTGATTACATCTTATCAGCTTGTGCATGATGTCTTATGTTGCATTTTTTTATCTATGTTTATCTGCAGAGAACAAGAAGTGTTCACCACTCCTCCTTTAGTGTATCACCATTAGTTTAGTTTCATTTCGCACTTTCTATCTCTCTGTCTCCTTGGATTTTAGAGTAGGATTAGGTTTCAAACCTCTGTAGTTTTGCAAATATAGATCTAAATCGGAGGAGTTTGGGAACCACCTCTAACTGGAGATTCCTCTCTCAGTTTAACAAGTCCCCACACTTGGAGAGAGGTTTCCATGTTGTGCAATCACACCGGATGCTAGAGTGATCAACCTAGAAGCTGATCTGCATCCGAGGTGCTTTGTGAGCTGCAACAACAGTTTTTTGCACGCCAGTGGGACCTAGAGGTCTCATTTTTATTGCAGCAAAGTTGATATGCATCTGCTGCAGTTTTCTTGCTTATAAGAGCTATTATTTGCATATCTGGCGACTCCAAGGGGAAGAATCAACTGGTTTCAGCAGTGCAGGCCTGAAAACTCATGAGAAGAATCACCACAAGGTCAAGAGTCGGAGAAGAAGAGGTGTTGTTTGAATACCTGCAGTTATCTCCGAGAAGAAGGCAAAGAGGAAGAAGGATTCAAAGGTCTCCATCTCCACCAAATAGAACTCTCTCAACTCCTCCACCTGACAGGC
The DNA here is from genome assembly GCA_018340775.1 of Taxus wallichiana var. yunnanensis. NCBI lineage: Eukaryota > Viridiplantae > Streptophyta > Pinopsida > Cupressales > Taxaceae > Taxus > Taxus wallichiana. Next base: position 1,011,958,341 of record CM031240.1, on the reverse strand, counting down.
CTTTCTTTCAATATACAAGGGTTTTAAGACCAATCAGAATGGCTCAGAACAACCCCTACGTCAACTTCACGACGGCAAAGATCCCACTTGCTCTCAATGCAAAACATCCAGTTCCTATTGCAGCCTTGAAGAACATTCCCTACTTCACTAGGAGAAAATCGGACTACTCCGAGGAGATCATGTTAAAGATATTGCTAACCTTTGTGCAATCCATGAAATCGATGAAATGCAAGTGGTTGTCAAATTCGGCATCTTCATTCAGGGTAAAGCATTGCGATGGTTTAGGAGCCTCGGGCTGGTTCTATTACAAACTGGAATCAGCTGTGCATTGCACTTCACGAGAAATTTGGAGAGAAGGGAGACAACTTGTCTCTTTTGGAGCAGTTGACAACTATCAAGAGAGCCCCAACGAGCGGTGATTGACTTGACTTCAGATTTCAAAAGTCTTGGGATAGAATTCCAGTGGTAGTCGAGCCAACAATGAGAAGGTGCTTTTCTATATTACCTTAAAGCTTTGAATTCGATATTTCTATGTCAATTCAATCTATGGGAGGCACAACTTACTGCTTGCTTATAGCATCGCCATTAGAGCCGAAAACTGTCTTATTCAAGATGGTAAACTGGCTCCTAGGCCTCCCATGCCCTTGTATCCAAACTTAGAAAATCCAAGCACTAGTCAAACACCCACTTTGGCTCCTGTTCCTATGCCTAGAAATCAAAGTTCAAATGAAACCTCTACTTCATCCTCTAGTGCTTCAAATGAACTCCAAGAGGTCATGAAACAGTTCTGCAAAACCTAGGCAACGAGCTGGTTACTCTCGAGAGACAATGAAGCCCAAGGTTTCAAACCTTCTTATCAACCCCAAGCTCAGCCTAATAGGCAACCATACCAACAAAATAGGTCACCAACTCAGGCTGCAAATCAAAATCAAAGCCAAGTAAGGCCTCCCGCTAATAGGCCATTTCAGCCCTATAACCCCAATGTTGTATCTGCTTCAAAAGCATTAGTGCCAGTCCAAAATAACATGGCCCAAGAATATGATTGGTGTTTCCCGTGTAGTCAGCCACACAACCAATCAATGTGCTTTAACGGTGCATTAAATCAAGCCCTGATGGTGCAAACCGTCAGTGGGTCGCAAGAGTCCAGCCACGAAGGAGATCAGCAGCAGGAAGCATCTCAGCAAGGGACATCTCCGAATGAAACTACTCTTGTCAATTGGCAGGCTGAAGATTTCTGTGGTATGAATCAAATACCCTCTCAGAGTGTTGCAGCCAACACAAGGTCAAAGAGAAGAAATTTGGGTGAAGAACAACCATTGGCCCCAAGTAGTTCACGACCTTCTGTCACTCCACAAGGTGTTGGCAAACAAAATGCAGTTCCAAACATGCAAGGAGCACCCAAACCAGCTCCTAAACCAACTCAGATGCCAGTTGTTGCTGCCCACGTGCAAGGAACGAATGCGCAAGCTAGGGGACAATGCAGAGGGATGCTTCATCCCCATTCAACATCATTGACCAGATGAAGAAGACAAATGTAAACATATCAATGTGGGAATCACTATCCATCCCAGGCCAAAGAGATTTGCTACAAGCTGCCATGAAGGACTAGTCAACTTCAAATCAACAGGTCCAAATGCAAGAAAAGGTACTCACAAATGCTACCCAGCCTGAAGGAAATCATGGAGGTCAGCAAGGTAAAATGTTGAAGCCCCCTCCATTTTATGTTTCATTGATCATAGGAGATAAGTTGGTACATAATTACATGATTGACTCTGGGGCAAGTAGTTCAGTAATGCCCAAGCAAATAGCTGATCAGCTAGGGCTTCAATATGAAGTCATCTCCAAGGGTGTAGTGCAATTAGACGGGACAACAGTGACAATGGTTGGAGTAATCAGAGGTTTGAGCCTCACACTGCACGCATGTCCCAACGTAATAGTGTTACAAGATGTGTCAGTCATAGACCTACCACCACTCTTTGCATTGTGTTTGTCAAGGGACTTCACGGCCAAGATTGGAGGGTATTTGTCTGCTGATTGGTCACACATGCTATTCAGAACAAGGTATGGAACCAAGGCCACAATCAGGTCTGAACCTATTGCGAACTTTCACATTGAGCCTTACACTACCAGCCAAATTAATGCCAATTGCTCAGCATTTGATCAAGAAGATCACCCTAGCACTGATGAAACTGACACCAAGGTTGGAAGCATCCCAGATTTGACTCTTGATGAATGGGCAAGCAAGGTGCATGCTTTTGATCCCTATCAAGAAATAGAAGAATCTGAGCTAGGAGTTTATTGTTTACATGAAGAGGATCAACCTCTCCCCAGCATCACCAAGCCAGATCATAAGGACAAGAATGAAGTATGGCAATTGTTCTTTGATGGATCAAGGAGTAGACAAGGTGCAGGAGGAGGAGCTATGCTCATTTCACCGCAAGGTATAAGGTATTACGCACCTTCCGTTTCAGCTTTCTGTTCAAACAACACACGGTGAGTATGAAGCCTTAATTCATGGATTTACTGACTGGGAAATGAAGAAAGGCATCGAGAAATTTACAAGTATTTGGTGATACTGAGCTGGTCATAAACCAAGTCAAAGGAAAAAATGCTGCCAAAAATGATCTGCTTAAGTGCTACAAAAATCGGGCATGGGATCTTATTGAAGATTTTGAATCTTTTAGCATCAATTCCATCCCAAAAAAAGAATGAAGCGCCGACATACTTGCGAATTGGGGCTGCGTTTGATGTTGTAGAAAATATCAAAAGTGAGAAATCTCAGCCTCATATCAAAGTGGTTGTGAGACCGGTTGTTCAGATAACAACACAAGTTGGCAAGTTTTCGAGAATGATCGAAAATTATTAATTTCCTACAAGAAGAAGCTAAGTTCTCCGTCGTCGAAATCAAAACAAGTGGAACAACAATATGGTGATCGGGTAGTACAATTGAGAACTAACAAATTACCAAAAGGCCTCATAACCTTGGAGTCAATCTTCAACCCGAATGATCAATTCCGGAAGGAGAAAGCGAACATTCAAGTAAAGGGAGAAGATTCAGAGCCTATTTTAGTGGGAGAAAGCAAAACATTGCAGATTGGCAAAGTAAGTACCTCACAAGAGAAATCTGATTTTGTTCAGCTTTGTCAAGAATTCCCAGATGTTTTTGCTTGGACTTACAAAGATCTGAGAGGTTTCAACCCAGAGTTGGCACAACATACTATTGAGCTGGATCCAAAATCCAAGCCTGTCAGGAAAAAGCAAAGGCTAGTGAATCCCCATATTGAACCTCTCATGAGAAAAGAGTTAGGCAAGCTTATTGAGGCCAGTATCATCTTCCCCATCAAACACTCAAGTTGGGTCGCCAACTTAGTCCCAGTCAGAAAGAAAAATGGAGAGATCAGGCTGTGTGTTGACTTCAGAGATTTGAATAGAGCCTCTCTCAAGGATCATTATCCACTCCCTTCCATGGAGCAAATATTGCAGGTGGTGGCTGGTTCAGAAAGGTTTTCACTACTCGATGGCTACTCAGGTTATAATCAGATTATGGTGAAGGGAGAAGACCAATTCAAGACAACTTTCACAACTAAATGGGGCACATATGCCTACAAGAAGATGCCATTTGGCCTATCAAATGCCGAAGCAACATTTCAGCGAGCTATGGATATGGCATTCAAAGGCTTAATCAACAATATAGTGCTGGTATACCTAGATGATATCACTATCTTCTCAAAGAATGCAGCAGACCATCTCTTTCACCTCAGGCAAGTGTTTCAGAGGTGTAGAAGGTTCGGAGTGTCGTTGAATCCAAAGAAGTGTATATTCTTGGCACACGAGGGCAAATTTTTGGGCCACATTGTCTCTAGGGAAGGGCTAACAATTGATCCTAAAAGGGTTGAAGCCATCCGAACGCTCCCATTGCCACACCACAAGAAATCTCTTCAAAGCTTCTTAGGAAGGATAAACTTTGTCTGCAGATTTGTGCCTAATTTTGCCACTCTTGTGAAGCCTCTAACAATGATGTTGAAGAAGAGTCTGGCATTCAAATGGACAGCAGAAGGCAAAGAGAGTTTTGAAAGCATCAAGCATGCAATATCACAAGCTCCAACTCTTATCAACCCAGAATTTTCAAAGGACTTCATGTTGTATGCGTTTGGAGGATCAGACACAATCTCAGCTATCTTAACATAGCTGAATAGAGAAGGTTCAGAATAGCCCATAGCATTCTTCAGCCAAACCTTGGAAGATTACGAAATAAAGTATTCTTTCATCGAAAAGCATGTCCTTGCTGTCATCAGGAGCTTGAAGAAGTTCAGACATTTGGTCTCAAACAATAAGATTCAACTTGCTTGTCTCACATGCTGGGGTTAAGGACTTCCTCCTCAACAAGGATTTGAATGAGAAAAGGGCAGGTTGGATCACCCGTGTCATGGAGTATGACATTGATATCAAGATCACCAAGCTGGTAAAAGGGAAAGGACTGTGTGAGTAGCTGGTTTTGGGGAAACAAAAGGAAGTATGCAACGAAGAAGAGGCTGTTTTGACAGTCCAGGACAGCCATGAGCCAAGTGGCAATCAAGAAGAAGACGATACTTCCCCCACTCCTTGCTGGACCCAAGATATTATGCACTTCCTAAGCACAGGCCTATGCCCTCCAGAGATGAACAAGACCCAAAGGAGACACTTCAGATTGCAGGCTGTCCCATATGCCATTGTTGATGGAGTTTTGTTCAAAAGGGATGTAAATGGAGTGCTGCTGAGATGCATTAGCACAGGTCAGATTCAAAAGGTGTTGGAAGAGTTTCATGGTGGACCAGCTGGTGGCCATTTCGCACCAAGAGTGACAGCTCTAAAAATCATGAAGGCTGGTTATTAGTGGCCTAAAATCTTGATGATTGCTATGCATGGATCAAGAGGTGTAAGAATTGTGCATTCTTCACAGGAAAAGAGAGACTTGCTGCCCTTCCATTGCATCCAGTCTCAGTTGACCAACCATTCATGCAATGGGGTTTGGACTTCATCGGAGTCATTAATCCCAATTCAAGCCAAGGGCACAAATGGATTTTGACAGCCACAGACTACTTCACCAAATGGACAGAAGCAGTAGCACTCAAAGAGGTAAATGAGTCTAGCATCTTAGACTTTTATGAGGGGATAACAACCAAATTCGGTGTACCTACTACAATAATCTCTGATAATGCATTGGCATTCATTGGATCTAGGGTGACTGAGTGGGCTGTCAAGAACGGTATTTACCTAAGCACTTCATCGAACTATTACCCTCAGGGTAATGGCCAGGCCGAGTCTACAAACAAGAATTTGTTGAGGATCATTAGGAGGACTCTTGATGAGAATCAGAGGTCTTGGCATACCAAGCTGAAATCAGCCTTATGGGCTGATAGGATCACTCCCAAAAGATCCACAGGTAACTCTCCCTTCAGGCTTGTCTATGGAAGAGAGGCAATCTTGCCCATGTCACTTGAGTTTCCAACATTGGAACTCATGAAGCAGCTGGAGTTACTTGAATTTGAGCCCATGGAAGTGAGGTATGCAGAGTTGATGGAGCTGCAAGAGATCAGAAATCAGGCATCCCAAGCAATGGAAAAGGATCAAGCTTTGATCAAGAAGACCTTTGATAGGAAGGCCAAAGATAGATCTTTTCAAGTTGGAGATCTAGTGTTGAAATGGGATGTGGACAGAGAAAAACCGGGAAGGCATTCAAAATTTGATGCCATTTGGAGTGGCCCATACATGGTCACAAAGTGCAAGAACAACAATGCTTTCCAATTGGCCTCATTGGATGGTGAAGAAATGCGATTCCAGTCAATGGAATCTATCTCAAGCGTTGCTTCTAGAGGGAAGTTCACTACCTCTGTAAATATTAGATTAGATTTTCTTTCCTCCAAGTGCTTGTGCACATTGTTCTGCTGTAGGTTAGCTTTGTTTTCCCTAAGTGCTTTGGCACAGTTTGCTGTCCATAGAGATGTTTTGCAGTCCTTGCTTTCATCAGGTAACTTTCCTTCTTCCTCCTTGCACTTTCTGAGTCAGTTAGGATCCTAAACAGAATATTCGATGACTCCATACCCAATGGACGCTTCGGGCAACTGGTCTTTTCATCTAGCAGGAAGATGTCCCCTTTGAGTCGCCAAATTATTATCCAATTTCACCCCCCAGGGTTGAATTAGTAACATACATCAGAATTCTCAAAGTCCCAGGAAAATTGATTAATCCAGGGAAAAAATCATGTTTCTAGGGTCCCTTCAGAAAGTTTTCTAACTCTCCTGTCTAGGTTGAAAAGAGCAAATTCTGAGGAAATGCGGAAAAGTTGCAGAAAATAAGCTTAGGCCAGGAAAAAATGTGAAAATCGGCTAAGTCTTTGTCCAAGGAAAAGAGGGACATTTGGGACGCCAAGGCGCGGATCGGCCGAAAAGCCTACAGGCGGCCCAAACAAAGACCTTTGGACATTTGGGACAAAAGGACGTGAACCGGCCGGTTCAGCCAAAACAAGAAACTTCGGCACAAGGAAAAGTGGGACATCCGGGACAAAAGGACGCGGTGGACGCGGAAGAGCCGGCAGACCCGCGGACCAACCAGGAGGTGACACGTGTCACAAGGGAAAAGTCCAAAAGTCAAAAGGTGAGTTTTAAAGGGGCAGCCCGAGCCAATAGGAATTGGACACGTGTCCAATGGAGCAGGGAAGTGCGGAGCTCGGGAGAAGTTAGAGGATTTGGCCGAGTTCGCCAAAAAGGGGGTAGAAGTGAAGTAAGACCCCGCGCCCTGTCCTCCAACAAGATCATGCCACGTGTCGTCCAAAGGGGTGGAAGCGCAAAAAAGTGGAAAAGGTCCCAAAATCATCAAAAAGGTCAAAATTCAAGAAAAACCCGCGGGTAAGCGAAGGAGAGAGGATCACGCGACCAATCAATGCATGCCACGTGTCATCCAGGTGGCAGGGCGCGGGAAGAAATTTAAAAATCTGTTTTCACCTGTTTTGTGCCCTAGATCTTCAGATTTCCATATCTTTTGATCCAGAGCTCGGATTGGCACGTTCTTTATATCAACGGAAAGCTTGTGAAATTCTCTACATGATTCTAGGGTTAATATTGAGTTTTGGTGTAGTCTGAGAGAGAAAATTGAGAAACGGCTCTGACACGTGTTCATGGCCAGAAGTGACATTTCAGCGACCAGATTTAATGCAGAATGGGTCGCATTCTCCTGTAAACCGATCAAAATGACAGGGTGTGGGCTTGTAAGGTCCCCCCATGCCGTTTTAATGCACCTGCAGTCAAGGAGGGATGGGCTCCCATGTTTTGTACATTTTCTGTCCCCTGGGCTCGACCCATGCATGTAAAAGCCAGATTTGGCTCATTTCTAAAGGGGGGAACATTTCTTTGGATAGCAGGGCTTCTTCTTTCACCTGTAACAAGTGATTTTTGCAAGTATCAAACCTCTTCTAAAATTGTAACAGGTTTTCTGCCCTTTTGATGTTGTAATACAAGGATTTTGACAGTGTAAATGACAATACAGGCTCTGTGATCAGTTTTCAGTCCTTTGTTTGTGTTGCTTGTTTCATTTCAGACCTCTGATTACATCTTATCAGCTTGTGCATGATGTCTTATGTTGCATTTTTTTTGATCTGTGTTTATCTGCAGAACAAGAAGTGTTCACCACTCCTCCTTTGGTGTATCACCTGTTAGTTTAGTTTCATTTCTGCACTTTCTATCTCTGTCTCCTTGGATTTTAGAGTAGGATTAGGTTTCAAACCTCTGTAGTTTTGCAAATATAGATCTAAATCAGAGGAGTTTGAGGAACCAGCCTCTAATCTGGAGATTCCTCTCTCAGTTTAACAAGTCCCCACACTTGGAGAGAGGTTTCCATGTTGTGCAATCACACTGGATGCTAGAGTGATCAACCTAGAAGCTGATCTCGCATCCGTGGGTCTTTGTGAGCCCGCAACAACACTACCATTACCCAAAAATGGCAGCAGTACACACCATTGTCTTCACTATTAAAGACTTGAGACAAGATATAGTATGGCCATAACCTTTTGGGAATACTTATGTGTTGAGACCACACACATAGTACAAACGTAGGTTGTTGTAGGTGACATACATATACCAATATTAGCTATTAAAAAGCCAAGGTTGCCTCATTCAAACAAAGAAGCTTACCTAAAGGGGCTACTACACAACTTTTCCTAGCACCTCCGGTACTGGAAGTAGAATCCCTTCATATTTGGGTAAGTACCATAGCCATAACGGATGCTTCAATTTCATTGAGTGCGAAATACTAGTTGACGAGAACTATTCATTGACCCCACTTTACAAAACCCATTCCAACAGTTGCACTTGTTACCACCATTATACATATCGACATGAAATTTTTTTACTATCCTACTTGTTCTCGGATGTTTAACGGTAAATAGTGCTTCTGCAAAAAAATGGTTATAGCTACAAATGATTCTTGGCATTGCTTAAAATGCAACTTGGATTCTACCTCATGTGAATATAAATATGCACTGCACCTGATGTTAGAGGACCCAACTGGCACTATATAGCCAAATATATTGTAGGCTTGCTGCGATGCTCTTACACAACTACAAACAAATACTAATGTTGTGTGGGACATTATCAAACAGGTGCTCTTCCATAGGTTCAAACTCATCATTTCCATTTCCATGGGTGCTTACAATGGTAAAGAGAAAATATTGTGTACCATACACAACTCCATTGCATGCGAACATGATGCAAGTTATGCTCAAATGTTAACCGCATTTTTGGATTCCTCATAATAACATACTACAACGTCCGTAACACATACATGTATATGCCCAATACCATGAGTCTAAAAAAAAGTTCTTGTTAATACAAAATTACAGCACCCTTGATTGCTTGTGATTTGTGTGTGAAGCAATCAATGTAACCTGCACAACATGGGTTTATCTTGCAGTGTGGGACATTGTAAGTGTTGAGTTGTGGAGCTCAATTACTTCGAGTTAGCATGCAATATGAAACTTACTAGAAAACACAATGACCGGCATTGGTCAAAAAATGAGGAATCGACATCGGTTAGGGCTAATGAGTCGGTTGCACTGTGTGGGAGTGTTTTATTTAACTCTCGGGAATTAGATCTATTTTTAGTATTAAAGCAGATATATTGATTGTAATTGCATGGCTAAGTGCCCTAAGTTTGTATATGCCTATATAAGCATGAAAGCTAGGGTTTAGAAGTAAGAATTAAGAAGAACTTGCAAAAGTTGATGATTATTGTGAGAGAGAGAATTCTTGGAGAAGAAGCAAAAGCTTGAGTGAAAGAAAGTATTGTACATCTGAGAGGTGTGGAAGATTATAAATCTTCATTGTATATCTTGTGAAAGATTTGGATAATAGATTGGCTTGTTTCTTAGTGGACGTAGCCCACACTGGGTGAACCATGTTAAATTTGGTGTTGATTTATATCTCTTGTTTTGTATATTTTTTCTAGTAGAATATCCACTTTTATTTACATGTATGCTTGGATCTGATATATTATCTATACAACCGTGTGCTAACCCCAACAATTGGTATTAGAGATTTGTTTGAGGGTTTTGTGTGTTGAAAAATTTACTCACAAATGGTTTTCTGATTGAGTGGGAGCTACAACAATGGCAGAAGAAAACAAATACAAGGTAGAGAAGTTTGACGGCCGAAATTATCAATTATGGAAGATGCAGATTGAGGATTATCTATATCAAAGAGATTTGTATTTACCGTTGGATGAGAATTCTAGACCTACGAAGATGACTAATGAAGAATGGAAGATTCTTGACAGAAAGGCTTTGGGATCTATAAGATTGAGTATGGCAGGATCCGTGGCTTCCAATATTTTAGAAGTGACTTCTATGGTAGGGTTAATGAAATCTCTTGCTAATTTATATGAAAAACCCGGTGCTTCAAATAAAGTTTATTTGATGAAGAAACTATTTAGTTCTAATATCCATGAAGGTGGATCTGCATCTAGGCATTTGAATGATTTCCAATCTATCAAATCGATTAAAATCGGTTGATATTTCGTTTGATGATGAAGTGAAAGCACTTTTATTCTAATGTTCTTTGCACGATAGTTGGGATAACTTGGTAATAGTTGCTAGTAATACAACATTTGAAGTTTGATGATATGGTTAGTATAATCTTGAATGAATAAATTCGCGGAAAAGTACAAAGGAATCATCATCCTGGGAATGCTTTGAATGTAGAAAGCGAGGGGCATGTAGAAGGAAAGATCTAAGAGTAAGAGTATTGGGAAATCAAAGTCAAGGGATAACAAATCTAAATCCAAAGGTAAGGGAATTACCTATTGGAAATGTGGAAAGAAAGGACATGCAAAAAAAGATTATTGGTCAAAGGATAAAGAGAACCAACAACCAAACAAAGGTAAAGAAGTAAATCTTGTCAAAGAAACTATTTAGTTCTAATATCCATGAAGGTGGATCTGCATCTAGGCATTTGAATGATTTCCATCTATCAGAAATCGGTTAAAATCGGTTGATATTTCGTTTGATGATGAAGTGAAAGCACTTTTATTCTAATGTTCTTTGCACGATAGTTGGGATAACTTGGTAATAGTTGCTAGTAATACAACATTTGAAGTTTGATGATGTGGTTAGTATAATCTTGAATGAATAAATTCGCAGGGAAAAGTACAAAGGAATCATCATCAGGGAATGCTTTGAATGTGTAAGCGGGGGCATGTAGAAGGAAAGATCTAAGAGTAAGAGTAATGGGAAATCAAAGTCAAGGGATAACAAATCTAAATCCAAAGGTAAGGGAATTACCTATTGGAAATGTGGAAAGAAAGGACATGCAAAGAAAGATTATTGGTCAAAGGATAAAGAGAACCAACAACCAAACAAAGGTAAAGAAGTAAATCTTGCTGTAACAGAGGTAATGCAAGATGCTCTTATTATTTCTTTAGATAATAGAATTGAATCATGGGTTTTAGATTTAGGAGCTTCTTTTCATGCAACCCCTAATAAGGGTTATTTTAGAAATTATGTCCAAGGTAATTTTGGGCATGTTTATTTGGGTGATGATGAACCTTGCAATATTACTGGTAAAGGGAAGTTCATTTAAAATTGCAGAATGGAAATACATGGGTATTGAAAGATGTGAGGCGTGTGCCAAGCCTCGGGAGGAATCTTATTTCGCGTAGGGTAACTAGGTGAAGTTGGTTGCGTGGTTACATTTACAGTAGACTCTTGGAAAATCACCAAGGGTGGTTTTTTTGTGGCAAGAGGTAAGAAGGTAGGAACATTATATTTATCAACTGTGTTACTAATTCATTTTCTCGCATTATCTACTTGATTCGATGCATGTATGTGGCATAATCAGTTGGGCTATACGAGTCAAAAATGAATGCGAGATCTTAAAGGGTAAGTTATCATATTTGAAAGATTTAGATCTTGATTTACTTGAACATTGTGTTTTTGGAAAGAAAAAGAGAGTGAGATTTATCAAAGTTAGGGAAACTAAGAAGGAGAAGAAATTGTAGCTTGTACACTTAGATGTGTGGGGACCAACTCGGTAACTTCTCATGGAAGATCCCGTATTATGTTACTTTCAATGATGATGCTACAAGAAAGGTATGGGTTTATTGTACTAAACAAAAATTTGATGTTTTTGATACTTTTAAAAGATGGAAAGCCCTTGTTGAGAATGAATCAAATTGAAAGTTAAAGTGTCTTATATATCCGACAATAGTGGTGAATACTGTAGCAAGGATTTCAATGATTATTGTTCAGTGAATGGGATGCATAGAGAAAGAACGGTTCCAAGAACACCACACGAGAATGGTATTGTAGAAAGAATGAACATGACAATCATGGAATGTGCTAGAAGTATGAGAATACATTCGGATTGCCTTTGATTTTGGGCGTATGATTGATACAACAGCTTTATTTGATGAACCATGGGCCTTCAAGTTCACTAGATGGAGGAATACCATAGGAAGCTTGGACAAGAAAAGAGGTATATCTTTCCTTTCTTAAAGTTTTTAGTTCGAAGGTCTTGTGCATATTAATAAGGAAAATAGGAAAAAGTTGGATGCTAAATCCAAGTGATGCACTTTCATTAGTTATGGATCCGTGATTTCGGATTCCGTTTTTGGGATTTAGAGAATTCTAAAATTAATAGGAGTTGTGGTATTGAATGGAATGAAAAGAGATTATGCAGGGATCAAATTTCGGTACCCAAGGATGAACCGGTTGAGAAGTTTGTGAATGAAAATGAACTCTTGGATTTAAAAGTAATACCGATATGGTTATACAAGAATCGTGTCGGTTGACACTGGCCGACATTGGTCAAGAAACCGATATCATTTATAGAAGAGCCAAACCAACATCGGTTAGTAGAACCAACATCGGTTATAGGTGATCGGTGTCGGTCACTGACAGATTTGGATACAAATTTCCAGGAGGTCTAGAATGAGCCTCTGTACCCCAAACTCATGTGAGAAGGTCACAAAGGGTAAGTAAACCTCCAAAAAGATTTACACCTTCTCTATTTTATTTATTATTGACTGATAATGGTGAACCAGAAAGTTTTGAAGAAGCAATTCAGATAAGACCCACGCCTAGTCTGAGCATGGCATGGATAACGAGATGGATTCCATGGAACAGAACCCAGACTTGGGATTTGGTTAAGTTACCAGCAGTAAGAGGACATTATAGAACAAGTGGGTTTACGGGATTAAGGAAGAAGAAGGTGGACAGAAAAAGGTGCAAGGAAAATCTTGTAGTAAAGGGATTTTCACACAAAGCAAGTAATGATTTTGGTTAAATATTTTCTCCTGTTGTAAAGATGACTTATATTCGTACTATATTGAGTTTAGTTACAAGTGGAGGATTTACATTTAGAGAAAATAGATGTGAAGACAACTTTTCTTCATGGTGATTTGGATGAAGAGATTTATATACAAAGCAGCCCGCTTGGGTATGAAGTCAAGGGTAAGGAGAAATTAGTATGCGGAGTTGAAAAAGAGCCTATATGGGCTCAAGCAAGCTCCAAGGCAATGGTATATGAGGTTTGATAAATTTATGCATGATTATTGTTACTTGAGATGTGAATCGACCATTGTGTTTATTTCAAGAAGCTTGAAAATGGGAGCTATATTATTTTATACTTGTATTTGGATGATATGTTTATTACAGGATCTAGTATGGAGGAAATTGGTGAGCTTAAGGGAAAGCTACCTCACACATTTTCTATGAAGGATTTAACAGTGCAAAAAGAATCCTTGGCATGTAAATACACAGAGAGATGATGAAGAACAAGAAATTGTATTTGTCTCGGGAGGATTATATCTACGAGGGGTGTTCAAAAGGTTCAAGATGCGTAAGGCAAAACCTATTAGTACACCTATGGCTAGACACTTCAAATTGAGCAACGATCAGTGTCCTTCATCACATGAGGAAGTCAAATACATGACATGAGTGTCATATGCTTCAGCAGTTGGGAGTCTCATGCATGCTATGGTTTGTACCAGACCATACATTACACAGGAAGTGGGAGTTGTGAATAGATACATGGCTAATCTAGGTAAAGAGCATTGGAAAGTAGTCTAATGGATACTCAGGTATTTGAAATGGAAATATAACATGCAATTATGCTATGGAGGTTCGGATATTTCATTATGTGGCTATGTTGATTCGGATATGGCTGGAGATCTGGATGGTAGGAGGAGCACTATTGGATATATTTTCACAGTAGGTGGGACAACAATTAGCTAGATTTCAATATTGCAAAAGGTTGTGGCTTTGTCTACTACAGAGGTAGAGTATGTTGCAGCTACAGAGGCTAGCAAGGAGATGATATGGATGAGTAGGTTCATGAAAGAGTTGGGAAAGGAGCAAGATGATTGCAAATTGTTCAGTGATAGTCAGAGTGCAATTCATTTGGCAAAGAACTCAGTGTTTCATTCAAGAATAAAACACATTCAGTTGAGGTATCACTTCATACGGCAGGTATTGGAGGATGGGCAATTGAATCTGGAAAATATTCATATGAGTGAGAACCTTGCGGATATGCTAACGAAGCCATTAAAAAAAGAGAATTTGGAGCTACACTCCACTTCTATTGGTTTTCAAGTTTGAGACTTGAAGAGGAAGAAACAAAGCCAAGGAAGGATCCAAGAATGACGTTATACAAGTATAGTGTAGTAATTAATCTCCAAGTGGGAGATTGTTGAGTTGTGGAGCTCAATTACTTCAGATTAACATGCAATATGAAACTTGCTAGAAAACACAATGACTGACATCGGTCAAGAAAGGAGGAACCGACATCGGTTAGGACTAACCGATGTCGGTTACCTGTACTGGAGTGTTTTATTTAAATCTTGGGAATTAGATCTATTTTTAGTATTAAAGCAGATATATTAATTGTAATTGCATGGCTAAGTGCCCTAAGTTTGTATACGCCTATATAAGCATGAAAGATAGGGTTTAGAAGTAAGAATTAAGAAGAACTTGAAAAAGTTGATGATTATTGTGAGAATAATTGTGAGAGATAGAATTCTTGGAGAAGAAGCAAAAACTTGAGTGAAAGAAAGTATTGTACATCTGAGAGGTGTGGAAGATTGTAAATCTTCATTGTATATCTTGTGAAAGCTTTGGATAATAGATTGGCTTGTTTCTTGGTGGACGTAGCCCACACTGGGTGAACCACATTAAATATGGTGTTGATTTATATCTCTTGTTTTGTATATTTCTTTTGGTAGAATATTCACTTTTATTTTCATGTATACTTAGATCTGATATATTATCTGTACAACCGGTGTGCTAACCCCAACAGGAAGTAGGATAATCCTCGGGAGAAATCGAGTTCTTCTCCTAACCTAATGCCAACTTCTCCAAAGTGCAGAGAATGGAAAACTAATCTAAACCTACCCTAATGCTTTCCAAGGAGATAAGGATAGAAGAATGCTTAAAATAAACCTACTCTAAGCGAAGGTGATGCACCAAGAAAGGGTGTGAGAGATTCTGGTGAGTAAAAGTAGGAAGGAACTAGGTGAGAGAGGGTGGACAGAGTGCCACGGTGCTAAAACAATATCCATCTCCCTAGGTTCATTAAACACAATGAATTAAAAGGTCCTGCAAAGAAATATAACATGCACAATATACCTGCAAATGTAATGGAAGGCAAAAGATGCAATATAACCCGAATTAGGGCAAGAAAATCCACAAAACACCGATTTTATTTCTCAAAACATGCACAATCCATTACAATATAGGCACAAGGAAAAATCCTTTACAATAAGCCCAAATTTGAGGCCTTTAGCTCACAATAGCTCTGGAACAATTAATTTTGTTTTCCTTTGCAAAATAGAATGAATCCCCTCAAAATGAGGCAAATTTTACAATATATAGAAGAAGAGCCTCAAAATTTCCTCACCAACTGACATATTTCATTAAACAAGTATGAGAGGCCATATAAATTTGGTACTTTGCTTGCATGGAAGTCATGGGTGCCATACCTCATTAAGTTGGTAGTTGAACAACCTTGTACCACTTTCATTAATGCCTAGTTTGTTCTTGCACTCGGTCGGTTACACATATTTTCTACTCCCAAACGGTAGCATAATCATCTCTGGTGTTGGCTGATAGTGTAAATGTGACCGGCCGGTAACATGCTTTCCCCACTCCCGGTCAAGCAGCTTAAAATCTATTGTTGACTGTAGCACCCATACAAGTGCTACCAATGCCTTTTTGTCACTCGACTACTCTTTAACATCACCCTTGTGTAACCGGGCCGGTGGCTTAAAATGCTACCAGCCGGTTGCATTCTTCTTGACCATTCTTAGAACCGCCATTGTTTTCTCTGGCGGTAGCACCCGTACATGCTACTTTCTTGATCGATAGCATTTTGAGTGTACTCGACACCTTTGCGTCGTTTACATCTGCGACCCGCTGATTTTTCTACCGATCGATAGCATCCGTTCCCGCTACCAAAGTGGCATTTTACAACCATTTTTTCCCTTTTTGGTTTAGACCTTTGACCCGACTCATGACTCACCACGAGTTACCCTATTAAATTTCAAAGTGTTGCATCCATCAACCGCCAATGTTCAGACCTGATAAGTTGTCCATTTTGCAGGGGTGCAAAAATGGATAACAATTGGTGACTTGCGGGGTGATCTACCTGCTAGATCTGAAAGACCAGTGACCTTGTTGTGTCCATTGGGCATGGAGTCGTTCTAAAGTCTGAAACTGATCTGACACCTGAAAATTCACCCCTCAAACTTTTGAAACACTGCTGGGGCTTGTCATTTCTCAAAACCCTAGGCTAGAGACTAATTACTCTCATCACAAGACCCTGCCTAAAACTAGAAAGTGCAAGAGCAACAAAGGCACAACTATATACAAACAACAAAGTCATACACATCCCAAGTGGAATATGCAGAGAGTGCACCAACACTTATTACAAAGAAAACCTAAACTAAAACAATGCAATGTGTTATAAACACTTGGAGGAATTACAAACTCTAAACTAATATGTACAAGGAAGATATTTCACTTTAGTAACAATGCTTTAGATAGATTCCATTGATTGGAATTTGCAGTTCTTCTTCATCCAACCTTGATAGTTGGAAAGCATTGTTTTCTTTGTAGCCTAAAATCATATAAGGGCCACTCCATATTGCATCAAACTTAGAGTGCCTTCCCGGTTTTTCCCTGTCTGCATCCCATTTTAGGACCAAGTCCCCTCTTGGAAGTTTCTATTTTTTGCCTTCTTGTCAAAGCACCTCTTGATCAACGCTTGATCCTTCTCCATGATGTGCATGGCTTGGTTCCTTAGCTCCTCCAACTCCATGAGCTCTACATATCTAGCTTCCATGGGTTCAAACTCGGATAGCTCTAACTACTTCATGAGCTCCAATGCGGGAAATTCGAGGGATATAGGAAACCTTGCCTCCCTTCCATAGACTAACTTATAAGGAGAGTTCCCTGTTGACTTCTTGGGAGTAATCCTATCAGCCCACAAGGATGATTTCAACTTGGTATGCCAAGTTCTCTAGTTCTTGTCTAGATTTCTCCTTATAATCTTCAAAAGATTTTTGTTGGTGGACTCGGCCTTCCCATTACCTTGTGGGTAGTAATTTGACGAGGTGCTCAAGTATATCTCATTTTTGACTGCCCACTTTGTGATCTTGGCACCTAGGAATGCCAAAGCATTATCTGATATAATGGTGGTTGGTACTCTAAACCTCGTCACTATCCCTTCATAAAAATCTAGTATGTTGGCCTCATTTGCTTCCTTGAGTGCAACCACCTCCATCCACTTGGTGAAATAATATGTGGTTGTGAGGATCCACTTGTGGCCCAAGCTAGAATTTGGATTAATCACCCCAATGAAATCTAGCCCCCATTGCATGAATGGTTCATTTACAGAAATGGGGTGGAGTGGAAGGGTTGTTAACCTCTCTTTTCTTGTGAAGAAGGCACATTTTTACATTTCCTAATCCATGTATAACAATCATGAAAAAGGTTAGGCCAATAATATCCTACCTTCATAATTATAAGAGCTATCACCCTTGAGGAAAAATGGCCACATGTTTCTCCTTCATGAAATTCATGTAGCACCTTCTATATCTGATCTACCCTTAGGAGGACACCATTTACATATTTCTTGAACATATAACCATCAACCAATGCAAAGGGGATACAATGGAGCCTGAAATACCTCATTTTGGCCTTACTCACCTTGAGGACTTTGACTTGTTTGAAGGAAATGGACTATATCCTGAGTCCAACATGGTGTAGGCACGTCATTTGTTGCCAATTTTTTACTATCTTGTAATACCAATACAACTTTTTCTTTACCACCTTGACTCAACATGTTGTCCCGAGGCTAATTGTTCACATAATCCTTTGCCCTGACCAACTTGGTCACCCTAATATCAATGTCATACTCCATGACCTTGGTTACCCAGCCAACCCTTTTTTCATTGAGGTCCTTGTTTAAAAGAAAATATTTTATACTAGCATGTGTTACTAGAAGATGAATCCTATTATTTGACACTAAATGTATAAACTTCTTCAAACTTCTAATCACAACAAGGACATGTTTCTCAATGAATGAATATATTACCTCATAGTCCACAAGGCCTTGGCTGAAGAATGCAATAGGTTGTTCCAGTCCTTCCTTATTCTGTTGCACCAAGATTGCGGAGATGGTGTCCGAACCACTAAAGGCATATAGAAAGAAGTATTTGGAGAAGTTTGGATTAATGAGAGTTAGAGCTTGAGATATGGCCTACTTGATAGCTTTAAAAATCTCTTTTCCCTCGATGTCCATTTGAAATCCAAATTCTTCTTCAGCATCATTGTTAAAGGCTTCACAAGAGCAGAAAAATATGGTACAAACACGAACAAAGTTTATCCTCCCTAAGAAGCTTTGGAGAGCCTTTTTATGACTTGGCAATGGTAGAGCATGAATGGATTCTACCCTCTTTGGATAAATTATCAATCCTTAGTTCGACATGATATGGCATAGAAGTTTACCTTCATGTGCCATGAATATGCACTTTTTAGGATTTAAGGACACTCCAAACCTCTTGCACCTTTGGAAGACTGTCTGAGATGAAAGAGGTGACTTTTTACATTTTTAGAAAATACAATGATGTCGTCAAGATAGACAAGCACTATTTTATTTAACAACCCCTTAAATGCCATATCCATTGCTCGTTGAAATGTTGCTCCAACGTTTGATATCCCAAATGACATCTTCCTGTAGGCATAGGTGCCCCATTTTGTGGTGAAGGTTGTTTTGAACTGATCCTCCTCTTTCACCATAATCTGATTATAGCCTGAATATCCATCCAAGAGGGAGAATATTTATAAACCGGCAACTACTATAGAATCTTCTCCATGGAGGCAGCAACGGATAATGATCCTTGAGGTATGCCCTATTTAAATCCCAAAATCCACGACAACCTAAATTCCCCATTCCTTTTCCTAACTGACACTAGATTTGTTACCCAACTTGAGTGCTTGATCGGGAAAATGATACTCACCTCAATGAGCTTATTCAGCTCCTTCTTCATGAGAGGCTCTATATGAGGGTTGACCGGCCTTTGTTTTTTCCTAATGGGCTTAGCCTCTAGATTCAACTCAATGGTGTGTTGTGCCAATTTTTTGTTAAAACCCTTCAAATCCTCATTGCTCCAAGTGAAAACGTCTGGGAATTCTTGGTAAAGCTTCACAAAGTCGTACTTTTCCCATTCGTTGCTCATCTTTCCTATTTGGAGTGTCTTACCTTCTCCAACCGAAATGGGCTCAGAATCCTCCTTTTTGACTTGAATGTTGGCCTTCTCCTTTCGAAATTGGTCATTTGGGTTGAAAATTAACTCTAGAGTCACCAACCCCTTGGGCAATTTGTTTGTCCACAGCTACACCACTTGATCCCCGTCTGCTTTGCTCTAGCTTCTCCTATTTTTAGCTGAGAACTCAACCTCCTCCTGTAAAAAATTAATGATTTGTTGATCATTCTCAAATACCTTCCAGCTTGTGTTATTATCCGATATAGTGGCCTTACAATTACATGAATATGTGGTTGCACTTTATCTCTCTTGATATTGTCCACCACATCAAATGTTGCTCCAATTGTTGCAAGCCTGTCCGCAGACCTCATTCCTTTTCCTTGGTATGGCTTGAATGTTGAATGCATCGAAATATTCCATGAGGTCCCATACCCGATGCTTGTAGGCTTTAAGCAGATCATTCTTAGCAGCATGTTGTCCTTTAACCTGTTGACAATCAACTCACTATCCCCAAAAAATTGTAAGTTTTTATACCCCTTTTCCTTGTCCAATGCAATCCATGTATCAAAGCTTCATACTCAGTTGTATTATTTGAACAAGAAAACTGAAAATAGAAAGTTGAGTAGTACTTCATACCTTGTGGTGAAAAAAGCATTGCACCTCCTCCAACACCCTTCCTGCTCCTCGAATGTCAAAGAACAGTTGTCACACTTCATTAACATCCTCATTTTCTAGCTTGGTGAGGTTGGGGGTGGGTAGGTTCTCCTCATGTAGACAATAAAATCTAACTCAACTTCTTCCATTCATTGTATGGATCAAAAGCATGTTTCCTATGAGTCCAATCATCAAACATTAGGTCCGAAGTGTTTCCAACCTTTGTGTTTACCTCTTAAGCCTCCAAGCATTCTTCTTGATCAAATATGGTACAATTTGCATTGATTGAGTTGGGCACATAAGGCTCAATGTGAAAATTGGCAATTGGATCTGACTTGATCGTAGCCTTAGCTCCATACCTTGTCCTAAATAACATGTGGGACCAATCAACTAATAGGTACCCACCAATCTTGGTGTAAAATCCCTCAAAAGGCACAAGGAAAATAGTGGTGGAAAATCAATCACCGATACATCTTATAGGATCTGTGACATTCGGAAAGCATGGAGCATAAGGATTAGTTCTTTGATCACTCCAACTATGCCTATTGTTGTCCCATCCAATTGTACTACTCCCCTCAATACCGGTTCATATTTTAAGCCCAATTTATCTACAATTTTCTTGACATTACTGAGTTGCTCGCCCCTGAGTCGATCATGCAATTGTGTACTAACTTATCTCCAACGATCAATGAGACATAGAATGGTGGAGGCTTCACATTCTTACATGAATGACCTTCTCCTTGTTTCCCATAGTGTTAGTAAGAACCCTCTCCTGATTTTATGATGTTTCATTAGAAGGGGACCAATTTTCCATAACAGCTTGCAACAAATCTCGTTGCCTAGAATTTCTAAAGACTCCCACATGGAAATGCTGACATTAGTCTTCTTCATTTGATCGATGATATTGAATGGAGGCGGGTTTTCCTTTTGTTTCCCCTTACTCGGCATGACCTTTTCTGGTACTTGGGTTGGTCCATGAGCTACCACAACTGGTATCTTGGGTTGATTTTGCACATTGGGGGCTACTACAACGGTTGTCTTGGGCTGACTTTGTACATTAGGAGTTGCATTTGGCACACAAGACTCATTGTTGAGTGAGAGTGGGATGAGAAATAACTGGACTAGATGATTGCCCCTTCTCTATGTTCCTTTTCTTAGACCGTGTATTGGTAGCCACACCCTGGAAAGGAGATTGATTAACTCCACAAAGTCCTCTGTTTGGCAATTGACCAATGTGGTTTCTATTGGAGGAGCCTCTTGTTGAGTTGTTTTCTGATTTTCTTCCTCACTTGGCTCTTGGGCCACCCCAACGGTCTGCACCATCAAGGCTTGATTCAGTGCGTCATTGAAGCATGTTGATTGATTATGAGGTAGATTGTAGGGGTAACACCATTCATACTCTTGTGTAATGTTGTTATGAGCCGAAACCATGGCCCTTGATGTTGAAACTGCATTTGGATTATAAGGCTGAAATGGCCTAGCAGTTTGAGACTTCCCTTGGTTTGGATTTTGATTTGTTGCCTAAGCGAGAGGCCTATTAGGCTGATA
This sequence comes from Taxus wallichiana var. yunnanensis, assembly GCA_018340775.1. Lineage (NCBI taxonomy): Eukaryota > Viridiplantae > Streptophyta > Pinopsida > Cupressales > Taxaceae > Taxus > Taxus wallichiana. Next base: position 1,011,936,852 of record CM031240.1, on the reverse strand, counting down.
TGGAGGCCTATTCATTTGATCTTGGGGTTGGTAAGGCCTAGATCTATGATCTTGTTGCCTTTTGATTGTCACCAAATCATTCCCCAAATTTGTAGTTGCTTCATGACTTCTGGAGTTCCTTGGAAGTACTAGAAGAAGTGGAGGCCTCACTATTGCTCTAATTTCTAGGGGCTAGAATGGGGGCTATTTCGGTGCTTGACTTGGTAGAGGGGTTCCCCAATTTTGGATATAGAGGCATAGGTGGCCTAGGCGCTAGCTTGTCTGCTTGAATTAAGTAGTTATTCGCTCGATAGCTCTATCATATGCCCTTGGCAAAAGTGTCATTCCCCCATTGATTGTATCATCATAGTTATGTTAGAATTTAGAGCCCTTAAAAGTAGAGGAATGCACCTTCCATTGTTGGCCTCATGGAAATCGAATCCGATCCCACGTCGCCATTGGAACCTAAAGTTGAAGTCAGTCATCTACTCATTTGGGGCCCTCTTGATTGTGGTTAATTATTCCAACAAAGACAAATTATCTGCCTTCTCTCTGAATTTGTTACACAGTGAACACAACACATCCTAGTTTCTAATCGACCCTATTGTTAGGCTCATAAACCATTGCAATGCCTTACCTTTGAGAGAAGAAGCAAGGAGCCTAACTACAACATCCATCTTGTTGATCTCGTGAATGGCGCAGACATTCGCAATGTCTTGAATATGATCAATGGGGGTCGTATGATTCTCCCTAGTGAAGTAAGGAATGCTCTTCAATGCTGCCACCAAAATAGGATTATGTGCATTGAGGGTGAGTGGACTCACTAGCTATGAAATTGACAAATGGGTTTGTTGGCAGCGGTGGCGGTTATTATAGATGTGCCATTATGATTGGCATGAGAACCCTGGTCGATTGAAGGAAGGGTCTACCAGGTGGAGGGGTGGATAATGTTATGATTGGTGGATATGGAGACATTTTTACTCTCCTTCGTCTCCTTCCTATCCTTGGTGATATCTGCAAGTACTCAAAGACACCTTCTTCTCTCGCTCTAGACCCAGTCTATATCCTTCTCATATACTAGGGCCACTAATACTGCTGAATCGGATGAAATTTTATCTTGGGAGTCGCAAGATGTCTTCTTACAAAGCTTCCAAAAGCTGAAAGTTTTCCAAGATGCACATCTAATCTTGAAAAATCTGGAAAGATTGACTTTTGTCCCACCAAGCGTGCCAAAATTGTTAATGCAAAATTACAACACCCCTGATTGCTTGTGATTTGTGTGTGAGGAAATCAGTGTAACCTACATAACATGGGATTATCCTGTAGTGTGGGACGTTGCAAGTAGGATAATCCTCTGGAGAAAGTTGACTTCTTCTCCTAACCTAGTGCCAACTTCTCCAAAGTGTAGAGAATGGAAAACTAATCTAATCCTACCCTAATGATTTCCAAGGAGACATGGATAGAAGAATGCATAAAATAAACCTACTCTAAGCGAAGGTGATGCACCAAGAAAGGGTGTGAGACATTCTGGGTGAGTAAAAATAGGAAGGGAATAAGGTGAGAGAGGGCGACAGGAGCGCCACAGTCTAAAACAATATCCAACTCCCTAGATTCATAAAACACAACAAATTAAAGGTCCTGCAAAGAGATATAACATGCACAATATACCTGCAAATGTAATGGAAGGCAAAAGATGCAATATAACCCGAATTAGGGCAAGAAAAGCCACAAAACACCGATTTTATTGCTCAAAAGATGCACAATCCATTACAATATAGGCACAAGGCAAAATCCTTTACAAAATGCCCAAATTCGAGGCCTTTAGCTCACTATATAGCTCTGAACAATTCATTTTATTTTCCTTTGGAAAACATAATGAATCCAATCAAAATGGGGTAAATTTTACAATACATAGAAGAAGAGCCTCAAATTTCCTCACCAACCGATAGATTTCATTAAACAGGTATGGGAGGCCATACGAATTTGGTAATTTTCTTGCACGACAGTCATGGGCATCATACCTCATTAAGTTGGTAGTTGAACAACCTTGTACTACTTCCATTAATGCCTAGTTCACTCTTTTACTCGGCCGATTGCACCTATTTTCTACTCACGAACGGTAGCATAATTATCTTTGGTGTCAGTCGGTAGCGTAAATGTGATCAATTGGTAAAATGTTTCCCCCACTCCTTGTTGGTAGCTTAAAATATATTGTAGGCCGGTAGCACCCATACAAGTGCTACCGATGCCTTTGTTGTCACACGATTGCTCTTTAACATCACCCTTATGTAACCGAATGGTAGCTTAAAATGCTATCGGTCGGTTACGTTCTTGACCGCTACCAAGACTTCCATTGTCCATCGCCGACCGGTAGCATTTGTACATGCTTCTTGGATGATAGAATTTTGAGTGCTCACCGACACCTATGCGATGTTTACCTGCTTGTGACTGCCGATTTTGCTACCGATCGGTATCATCTGCTCCTACTACCAGCAGCATTTTATTGCCGTTTTTCCCTTTTTGGCTCGGACATTCATCATTGCTTGCCACGAGTTACCTGTTAAATTTTAAAGTTTAGCATCTATTAACCACCAACGTTCGGACTTGATAAATTGTCCATTTTGCGGGGGTGCAAAAATGGATAACAATTACATAGTTGGAATAGTGGTTGTTTTGTAAATAAAGAAACATGTTGTAAAAAAACCCTATAGTTCTTACATAACTATATATGTATGTGTATATGCATCTTTGTGTGCACAGTTCTAACAATGTGTTGTACACATTGGCATGTTATAACAATGTGTTGTGATACCTTACACTGTTGTACATATCTTCCACGCATACTCTCTACATTTCACTACAAAGTGCAAATACTTCAATACATAATGCACATTTATTACATGGCTCACCATGAATTTCGACAAACAAATTTTATTATATGCATATGCAGGCCCCCTTGAAGATGGAAGACAACTTCTACGAGATCACTACACACATTTATGATGACAATGATTACACACACACTTAATATCTGAATGTGTAGTGGACCATTGCCAAACTCCCACCCTTGTGGTTGAAGATAAATTTTTCACAATGCTACTCACTCAAAAAATATTAGAATAGGCACAACAAATGCTACACTAGGCAATAATTGCAATGGAGAATGCCTAAACAATCTTCAAAGAGAAATACTATGTGCAATATTATGCAACCTCCCCATAACTAAGAACCTACATACAATGTATAGCTCTAAAACCTTTCACCTATGTATACCACCAATTTTGTAATGTATAAATATATGTACACCTCTGGAAAAAAAAATACGAGCCCTCACAAATAGCCTTCTTAAGGTTACCTTATTTCCCAACATTGTATGAACATGCATAATTCAGTTTAGTCTACTTGGAAGAGAAAAAGTGTCTATGCCCCTTTTGTAAGTGTCTACAACTGCTTAACTTGTGCACATTCTCTACATAGTATTTATACAACGGACTCAAATAGCAAAATCAGTTTGTGTACATTACACATCTTGACCCCTCTTAAGTTCACCTACGACCGCTCTATTATAGCTCATCATGTTGGATACCTATTATTTTGCTGCACATGTAATACGTGTCATAATTACTTACCCACACAAAATAAAGTATGTAGAAAACGTTTTATAGCATACCAAACTCTTTAGATTAGGCATGCATGTATCCCCGCCAATCATTTACCACGTGTGCCAAAGGAAATACATATTTTTGTTAAAGTAAATATTATGCCCAATATACATGACACCCATGAAGTGTTACAAAAAAACCACATTATCATTCTTTATATTGTCATTGCTTTCAAAAAGCATGTGCACCTCTTAATAGTTTAACAAAACCAATTCCTAGGCACCCCAAAAATAGGAAACATACCTACATCACCTAACCACACCACCTTTCGGTGTTTCTTTTCTCCTCCAAGAAAGCAACAGCTAGTATATGCCAATGCTCATTGATATACGCATTGATATGTTTGAGAAAATTGTTTTCATGAGATAAGACAATATAACAAGTTTTTAGGTGGTAAGGTAATAGTAAAACACACATACATATAAATATAATTTCTCGTATGTGTTATATTGAAATCAACAATTCTCCATCTTATTTAATCATGCATAGATACAATTGTCATGTCAATGTAGTATACATATTTGCAACAAATAATTTATATGCCTCTATTCAAAAGCTAAACATCGGTATAAGGTAAGATAAATACCAATCTACATAAATATATCATTATACGTGTATAGCTTAGGGGAAAAAAGGATGTTAAAGGGAAATGGGCTATGCATATATTTTAATGGTTATGCCCAATGCATGGTTTGTCAACTGTAAAAATTCAATCTCAATTTATTTTAAACAAAAATAAAATAATAATGATTATGTAGATTTTAAAATAACAAGGAGATAAATGTTATGAAAATATTGTGCAACATTATTAAAGAAATTGTAATATTATTAATAATGAGTTTATAGAACTCATATTAATAATATAGTTGTAATAGTTTAATTATTTGAGTGAGTTGTGAGAACAATTCATGTAGATATTTTGTAGTGTGAGTGATCCTAGGGATGTTTGAGAGATATTAGGAGATAAGACTAAGAGATTCATGGAGAGAGATATGAGGGATTGAAGATGAGTGTTGACTCCACCATTGTAGGAGATCAAACACTATATATGTAACCTCTATCAATATCAATTATATCCTGAATGAATTCAAATTGAATTATTCTATTAATCGATGTATAGTTTCCTTTTAGTATTCTCGGTTTTTAAGAAAGCTCGGACCAAAATAATAATAAAAATGCTCGAGAAAGATAGTTGAATTTTTAGGAGCTTTTTGCGATCAACAATTCACTCCCTCCAACACACACACACACACCTCTTCTCCAATACTCCTTGATCTCTTCCACACTTCTTCCACAAAGTATCTTCTTATTTGTTGTTTGAATTGAAAATTATAGGATGGAAGTATGCGTTTAATGAAAGGGCATCTATATAATTTCTTATAGAAGCATCATTTATAATTATTCATACATATCAATTTAAGGAACACCCTCGATATTACCCCCAAGCAATATTAATTTTTGCACATTCTTTGTACTCTTTTTATTTTATTTTATTTTTACCCAATAACTTATGAGCAAGCTTTAAGTTTGACTCGCCACGTATTTTTTTCAAATAAATTTTATATGATAATAAGTTTTTATTGTTGCCTTTAAAATGAGAGATATATTAATACCTTTTATTAAAATAGTAATATTACTGTAGACACAAAATAACACACTTACTACTATTTACTATACCACCAAGTATGTTGTTTTATACATGGATCTTGCATAAGAAAAGTATTCACTGTGACCCATTCCATAGTCCATTCACTTGTCTTTTTGGTTTCTATTACTTTTATCTTTCACACTTGTTACTCATACTCCCGGCTTTGGTCAGGTCACAAGGATCCCTATTTGTCAGTCTTCACTCATTTGTTGTCACTTGTCTCTAGACACTAGTGCCCAAGACTAGACACTAGCGCCTGGCGCTCCTGTCCATCCGAGTACTCGTGTCCTCTTTATGTTTGATCTTATTTTTGACATTTGAGGTCGGTCCTTTCGATTTTTACCTTTCATATCCCGAGGTAAAAGTCGGCATGTCGGGTCTATTGGTGCTCGAATCTGTTTTGCCCCATTTGCCATTATTTTCTTACGATCTCGCCTATTGTGAAATTTTTGTCTCTTGATGTGGGTTTTCTGAAAGCTTTTATTTCCATTTGAGATGCTTCGAGTTGTTTACAAAATCCATTATCATGTCCCTCCTTGAACTCCTTGAAGAAGTCTCCGAGTCTGCCCTGTTTTTCCCCAATTTCTTCAAAGTCCGCGGGCTCTGCCATTTTTCCTATTTTTCCTCGACCATGGAAGCTCGAGAATGGTTAATCTATATTTGTATGCCTTTAAAAATCCAAATCCATGGTCGAAAAGATGCTCGAAACCATGATTCACTTGTTTTTGTTTCAAAATAAATTTTCATCCTTAGCGAAAAATCGGGTTTTGGGCATGAATGGTGATTTTCGTATTCTGACAGTCTGACGGGTGTCTTTTTCCTATCAAATTTATTCCTCAGCGTTCGGTAGTCACATGGCTTCTTTTGGTTTGTCGGGGACGACGGAAAATGCTTTAACTTATCACTTTTTGCTTTTTGGCAAAAGGCAAATTTGGTCCCATGGCCCCGCTCAAATCTGATTGGTTCTTTTGGTGCTTACATAGCTTCTTCTAATTGGATGGGGTGCGCAAGTCTATTTTTAAACTTGTTCTTTTTGGCTCCTTTGGAAAAAAATTTGAACCCGTCCCCGGCCCCACCAAGCTCGATTGGAGAAAATTTAAGAGGTAGGGAAAAGTCTCACTTTGACCCCGCATGAGGACATGTGGCAAAGATAAGAGGCGGGGAAGCAGACCATCGAAGGAAAATTGGATTTTTTACCTCTTGACATCAAAAGGGTTAAAATCTCAAAATGGCCTGTAAGCCCGATAATGGAAAAGTCAAAGCTTGCTCCAGTCAATGGTGGAGGTGCGAACTCTCGGGGAAATTTGGAAAAATTTCCTTTTGGGAGAAAAAGGTTAAAAATGAAAAAGGAAGTGCGGTTCCATTGGGACCCACATTAAGACACGTGTCAGGCTCATTTCCTAAGGGTGGAGGTGCGGAGCAAAATGGAAATTTTTCCATTTTTTCAAAAGGTTGTAAAAATTCAAAGGAAACCTCGACCTGTTTTAAAGTTGAATCTTCCATGTGGACGACCCAAATTCAAAGTAAAGATCAATGGCAACTATGAGTCTGAATCTGATTTTCCCCCATTTTTACTTGAAACACGCTTGGAAGTGTGAGTCTTCATGATTTCTTGGTATTTCCTACACGCCAAACAGAGAGGGGAGTTAATTTTGATATCTAAGTTTGGTGGGAGAGATCTGGAGACATATTTCACCATTAAAATGGTCTGACTATCGGGCTCGATCTAATTTTCCATTTTTCTTCTCCCGAGCACGTAAGGAACTAGATTTGACAGATTAGGGGCAGAAGTGGTTGGCGAGTTGAAGGAGGAGTGTTCTACCAGATGAAGGAGTTGAATGTTGAGATTTTTGAAGAGATCTCCCATGAGCACTGAAAACTTTTACATATCTCGCTTCTCAGGGAATCGCAATCGAGATCATGAGCGAAACCTTTGGTACATTAAATGTTTTTGTCTTTTGGGGAAGAAGGGGCTTTGTTGTAAATGTTATAAATGGCACAAATTTTTCATGTAAATGGTTGGAGTGTTAGAGGTCGAAGAAAATTCCCAAGAGGAAAATTTGACAAAGCTTGTCTTTTGAGAAGCCGTCTGAGAAGCCTGTATATCTCTTTTGTATTAATTTTGATCGTGTCAAGGTGGTGTAAAGCGATTGACAAGCTCTAATATTGTTCTAGAAACTTTCCCCTGCTGATAAATTTAATCAAACTCGAGTTATTCTATGTGGATCTTATGCAAAATGTGTTTGTTTTACTCTAAATGTCTGCAAATAGTTTTCCTTGTTTCCTATTGCAATCTTGTATCAAAATCTATCTTGATCACACAGGTCTCAATCCTTGTGACAATTTAGTGGCATCTGCAATCTCATTTCTCAGAAGATCTTTCATTTGGGAATGAAATAAATGATTTAAAATCACTTTTCTTTCATTCGTTGACAGAGATTGTTTGTAAGCCTTTGGGTGTACCTCAAGCGTGATTGATCTTAGATTTTGATGTTTTATTGGATCTTCTAACTCAATCCTTTGTGTTAGAATCTCATAGATTGTGTGAAAAAGTGCTAATCTGGGCCTCCATTGAAGTACATATTCTAGTTAAAGGAACATTTTAGCTATTCTGAAGTATTATGTTGTCTAGACTTTCCATTTTGTAAGAGTTCTCAGAGATTTGGCAAATCAAGTTCATTCTACCTCACCTCCCACCAAAATTTATTTAAAAACAACTAATCCTACCCATACTACCCCTGTTTGTCATGTGTGTATACAAATGCACAAATTTTACTACCAAAACATGCAGAAACAATCAGGATTCCAAATGTCTTTAATAGCTTGAACCTTGCCTAGAGAATATCTCCACTATCTAGAGTGACAACTCGTGAGAGTTAGATTTTGTTGCATTGATCATATTTTCTTCAAGGTCTCCTTAACAACTTCATTAGGAAGGATATCTCCATCTCCTCCATAAATAACAGGTTACAAAAGGTTCTCTCACCTTGGTTGAAAGGCACAACCATAAAGTAGTGAGGATAGGTCAAATCCTCTTAAGGTGCTACCCACTCCTGTTCAAATCCTGGGTGCCTAAAAGTCAGATAGATTGCTTCCCTCAGTTACAAAACGACATACATGATCATCTATCTGCCTCTGAGTGTCCTGCTAGGTCCATGATGTTGCTCGACCTTTGAAGGAGATTAAATTTGGGTAATAACACGCTTCTGGCGCCGTTTCTGGGGACATAGTGATTACAGTTCATATTTAGACCCTAGTAAAACACTTCTTATATACTCCAAGTTCCTAGTGTAATTCTTTCAATTTCTACACCTAGTGCACTAGCTTTCATTGATAGATTTGGGTAAAGAAAAGTCAGAGTCTCTCCATTTCCAGTTTCTAGTGTTGACAAACATTTGACAGATTATATTTAGTGCATCTGCACAACTAAGGTAGAAATCCTTAGTGGCGACTCCCTGTTGATCTAATTATTTGAGAGTACCAGTGTCTTAACCTCTATCAAGTGAGTTTTGTTGCTAATATTTGCAAAGATGGAAGGAAGAAAGTCTTTCTTTGTCAGGGATCCTGCTAGGACATTATTTCCAGAGCTAGGAAAATCAAAATCGGAAGGAAGAAAATCTTAGAGAGTTATTGAAGATCAACAAACAAGAAAGGGGATCTCCATTGATGAGAGTGATCGGCCTATTATTGAATACCGCAATTCAAGTGCTTCAATCGGGTAGCCTCTTTGTGCAATTGAATGTTAGCATAATTTAACATAGGCATATTTATTGCATTTTATTACATTATCTTTTATTTAATAATGTAAAACATGTGCACTCTAGTCTAGTGACTTGCATTCAATATTGTTATGTTGGATAACATTCAATATTGGTATTAGTAATAATTACATGTGCATGTGAGATGGGTCTTATCATCTCATAGTTGGTGCTTAATAGGGTGTCATGTCTATCCATACGAGGCTATCTAATATCTATAAATATTACAGCTCTTGCATTGTTATGTAATCTTATTTCATGATCAATAATATTTGTGAGGCTTAGTCCCTCTTTGGTCATTGCAATATTATTCTATTTTATCATTTGTTATCGGAGCGGGTTCTATCCAAGCAAGGTTGAAGAGGAGCTCTATTAGAGAGGAAGATCTGCATCAAAGGAGAGCCATTGAAGCATCCCGGCTTCCATTCCTTCCAGGCATCCCTCAACTAAAATTTGACCTATCCACTTATTTGGAAGGTAAAAAAATGTTATTAGTCATTGGCATAGCCAATTGATCCAACATATTGGCGGAATATTTTAGATTTGAAAATCTTAAAAAAAAAAAAAAGATCTAAGGATTTGGGGTAAAAAAAGAGATCTTGAAAAAAAAAGAATTGTTAAAAAAAGAGAGATCTTGAAAAAAAAAGGAGAAAGATCTTGAAAAAAATTACAGATCTAAAAAAAGAGTGAAAAAAAAATCAGATCTGAAAATGGAGGTGTGAAGAATTCGGGAGCAAAGGTTGAAGCAGTCCCGTCAACAAAATTCCAGCAAATAGCTCTCAAAGCAAAAAGGGTGTAATGTTTTCATACAATGTTGGGTTGGTGTGCCATTTTTTACCGGAAAGATAAGAAGGAGGCACACAACTTTACAGTTTACATCATCTTCAGATTCGGCCTCTACATGTGACGAAAAGTCTGTGCAAGTCGGGTCATTTTTTTTTTGAAAAAAAATCAGATCTAGCTGGTAAATTGGTAAGATCTCAAAAACGAAGATTCCAATTATTTTGAAATTTTTTGGGTTTCAAGAAAAATATTGTATGATGTTGTTGTCAAAATCTTAGAAAAACCCAGATCACGGTTTATGAGAAAAGGTGAAAACAATATTCACATTTGTTTGTTTGGTGAAAACAATTTTTTATTTTATGTTTGGTTCTATCACACAAGATCTTTGATCTCATAGTAGCGTTCGGTATTTATGGTGCCTCTAGGAAGTGTTTACGGGTGATGCCATCATGACTACTACTATACTTAACGCATAACATAGTTTCCTAAACGTCGTTTGGGCATCGACCCTATAAAATCAACGGGGAGTAATAAGGACACAATACACACACATTTGAGCCCTCCCATCTGTTTGTGCTTGCACAAACCCCTCTCTGTATTGTCTACATACCACGTACTAAATTCTTTCATGTGCATTAACACCTCTTTCCTGTAGTGACAGGCATATTGAAAGGGTGATCTTCTTCCACGTACCGACAGGTATATTAGAAGGGAGCGTATATAGAAAGGTTTGGTATATCGGCTTGACGGTATATTGAGAGGGAGACCATAAACCTAGAGTGATAAGAGCCTTACCCTTTGTCAGAAATTTAGAGTTTCAGAAATTCAGATTGTAGAAATGGGTGCACAAGCACCAAATTTCTTCTTGCGGATTCACAATCTTAGAGAGGAGACAACTATGCTTTGCATGGAAACCAAAGATCAAGATGTTACTTGAGTTTGAAGACTGTGGACGATTGTAGATGGAACAACAACAAGATCACTTGATGATGGAAGACAACAAGTTCAATTTGTGACAGGGCCAATCAAAAGGCCAAGTTGATCATCTTGTTTGGTGTAACAGACGATGTGCAACCCCACATTAGAGATGCCACATCGGCCAAGGATGCATGGGATAAGTTGAGCACAATCTATGAGGCAAAGAATAAGAATGCCATCCTCAACCTACTATCACAACTACATACTCTCAAGTTCAAGCACAATGAGAAGGTTGAAGCTTTTTTGAGACGAGTTGCTACTTTGAGGGCATCTCTACTGGCATTGGAAAAAGAGATAAGTGATGAGGACCTTGTACCAATTGTGTTGCGAGCACTTCCTCCTTCCTACAGAATCTTTGTGACAACTATCAATATGAGTGAACACACAGTCACCTTTGAGAAGTTGGTCAATCTACTCCAACAAGAAGAGGCAATGAATAACAAAGATCATGAAGATGAGCAAGCACTATCTTCCAATCATAAAGGAAAGGGGAAATTTCAGTCCAATCACAAGAAGTCCCAACAAAATCAAAGTCAACAAAGGGACCAAAGTCAAAGAGACAACACCAAGAAGTGTCCCATTTGCAATAGAGGGGGACATGACATCAAAGATTGTTGGTACAATTCCTACAAAAAGGGTTCATCAAGCAATTCAAAACCCAACAACCAACAAGGTAACAACAATTCAAATAAAGGGAAGTCCAACAACAACAACAATCAAGGGCAAAAAAATGGTAATTGGCAAAGAAAACCCAAACAACAAGGGTACATTGCCGAACATGAGGATGATTCAGATGAAGGACACCACATGTATTCTACTCAATTTGATGAAGAAACCAAGTCCACACAAGATATTGGTATGTTGACTCGGCTGCAACTCGACACATGACTAGACGCAAGGATTGGTTCTACACACTACGTGACTCACCTAAAAAGAACCATGTGTCATTAGGTGATGACTCATCATACAGTGTCAAGGGGATTTGAAACATTTCACTACCTCTTGGAAAGCATGACTGTAAAATCATAGATGTATTGTATGTACCTGAGTTGACCAAGAATTTGCTATCAGTTAGTCAACTCCTTGATCACCGCTTGAAGTTGGATTTTGTGATAGTAATAATGGAGAAAAAGTGTGCTTGATAAGAGATAAGTCAAGAGGTTCCAAGATTGTAGCAAGAGCCTTCATGTGGGACGTGTTCCAACTTGATTTTTTCCACAAGGATGATCAAGCTCTAGTGGCCAAAGACACACAATCTACGAGAACTATGGCATCGCAGAGATATGGTCACATCAGTTTTGGCTATCTCTAAACACTTCAAAAGAGAAACATGGTGAAATGATTTCCTACTAAGCACAACACTCGACAAGTGTCACAATTGCCTAGCTGGAAAGCAACACAGAGTACCCTTCCAAAAGAACACATATAGAGCTAAGGGAAAGCTTGATTTGGTGCACACCGATCTTTGCGGGCCCATGTAACCAAGTCATTTTGGATGTCAATACTTCATGCTTTGTGTTGATGAATACTCAATAAAGATGTGGATTTATTGTCTAAGAGACAAGAGTCAAGCCTTTGAGACATTTCGAAGTTCAAAGCACTTGTTGAGAATGAAGTTGGTCACAAGATCAAAACTCTTTGCTCCAGTTGAGGGGGAATTCATAAGCAATGAGTTCGAGACTTACCCGGAAGCTCATGGGATTCGTCGACAAATGCCTCATAATAACACACCACAATAGAATGGTATAGTTGAGAGAAGGAATCGTACTATCATGGAAATAGTGCGATGTATGATTGACGACTCATGTTTAACAAAGACATTTGGGGCAGAAGCTACAAGAACTGCAGATCTATTTGTTGAAAAGAGTTCCCACATTAGCTCTTGAAGGAGTGATACCTCAAGAAGCATGGTCAAATTGAAAACCATCAATTGCACACCTAAGAGTATTTGGGTGCAAAGCTAGCATGCACATACCCAAGAAGAATAGGAACAAGTTGGATATGAAAGCTGAGAAACTGATATTCATTGGATATAATGAAGAAGCACTTGGGTACAGATTATGGGATCCAAAAGCAAAGAAAGTATACACAAGTAGGGATGTTGAGTTCTTTGAGAAGAAACAAGTAGATGCTCCACTCAACGACTCAACAAACATGCAGAATACACCTCTTGTGAAGACAGAATTTGATGTTCCCACTGAAGATGACAGTGATGAATTGGATGATGGTGAAAACTTGGATCCACCACAAGCCAATGGAACAACTAAGAAGTTACCTAAATGGTATACTCAATTAATAAGAGATGCAAATTTGGATGAAGCACCTAGCACATCATCTAATCCTGGACCTAGAACTTGCAGTCAAGCTCGTGAAGAGGTCAATTATGCCCTAATGAGCAGAGTTGTTGAAACAGTTGAGCCATCTACAGTTCAAGAATCCCTACAATCAAAATCTTGGAAAGATGCCATGGATTTAGAGTATCAGTCAGTGATGAAGAACAACACATGGCAACTTGTCGACCTTCCACCAGGGAAGAAACCCATTGGATGTAGATGGATATTCAAGACTAAGTACAAATCAGATGGGACTATTGACAAGTATAAAGCAAGGCTTGTAGCAAAGGGGTATGCACAACAAGAAGGCATTGATTATGAGGAGACATTTTCTCCCACAGCCAAGATCAAGACAATCAAGATGATCTTTGCTCTAGTTGCACAATTTGGTTGGAAAGTCCACCAAATGGATGTGAAAAGTGCCTTTCTTAATGGAGATTTACAAGAAGAAGTCTATATGACTCAGCCAAAGGGTTATGTAATACCAGAAAAGAGATGATGGTATGCAGACTCATAAAATCTCTATATGGCCTAAAACAGGCACCTCGGGCATGGTACATCAAAATTGATGAGCATCTCATAAGTCATAGATTCGAAAGGAATCCTTATGACCCCAATCTCTACCTCAAAAAGCAAGGAGGGGAGATTGTCATTGTGGTTGTTTATGTCAACGATCTAGTCTTTGACAGCATTACGTAAAGATGATCGATGCAACAAAGAAGGATTTTAATCGATCGTTCAACATGACAGATCTCAGACTCATGCACTATTGCCTTGGGTTGGAAGTATGGAAAAAGAGAATCATATCTTTGTTTCATAGTTGAAATACACCAAGACAACGCTCAAGAAATTTAGGATGATGGATGCACTCCTATTGCTACACCTATGGAAGCGAGACTTCGATTATCTCGTTCGATCCATCACCATCGGTGAATGAAACTCTCTCATCGAGCTTGATCGGGAGTCTCATTTACCTGACATATACTAGACCAGATACCAGCTTTGCGGTCAGCTATTTATCACGCTTCATGTAAGAACTGAAAATATGTCATTGGAAAACAACAAAGAGAATACTGAGATATCTCAAAAACAGTTGACCTTGGTCTAGAGTACAAGAAGAACAACAACTTCTTCTTGATAGGATATTCAGATTCAGATCATGCATGAAACATGGATGATAGGAAATCAACATTAGGCTTCGTCTTCTTTATGGGATCTAGACCGATATCACAGGGAAGCAAGAAACAAAACTTTGTTTCTTGCTCTTCTCTGACAGGCAGTATCGAGTGCAAGTGAAGTTGTTTGTGAAGCAATATGGCTACGCCCGAATCTTTGGAAGGAATTGGTCTACCACAACAGAATCTACTCCAGATATGTTGATAATGAAGGAGTTAAGAAGCTTGTTCGTAATCCAAGATTTCATGACAGAACCAAGCATATTGAAGTACAGGTTCATTTCACATGCGAGCATGTCTTGAAGCACAACATACAGCTCCATTTCAGTCCTACAGCTGAATAGAAGGTAGATTTTTTCACTAAGTCACTTGCACGTGACAAATTCACACTATTCGAGAGTTCCTCTCCACTTCATTAGAAACTATGCAAAATTAAAGGTGGAAATTTTAGCATAATTTATTATAGGCATATTTATTGCATTTTATTGCATTGTCTTTTATTTAATAATGTGCAACATGTGCACTCTAGTCTAGTGACTTGCATTCAATATTGTTATGTTGGATGACATTCAATATTGGTATTAGTAGTAATTACATGTGCATGTGAGATGGTCTTATCATCTTGTATTTAGTGTACGATAGGGTGTCATGTCTATCCATATGAGGTTGTCTAATATCTATAAATATTACAGCTCTTACATTGTTATGTAATCTGATTTCATGATCAATAATATTTGTGAGACTTCCGTCCCTCTTTGGTCATTGCAATCTTATTCTATTCTATCATTGAATTCTCCAACTAGAGAAGGGCATTCATTTGATTTTGAAAAATTTTCTTCTCATTCTACCCTATCTTTTCAGAAGTTGATAAGGAGTTCCAAGAGACAAGGCCTTTAGGGGATACCCATTTTGAAAGTTATACCCATGTGTTTCAAATGCCTTTTGCCCCTCATCAATTTGTCACCCCTCCAGGGTCACCTCTCAAAAACATGGCCTTGCCCCCACCTGATCTCCATTTGTTGTAAATACCTTTGGACCTATAAATTTTATAGGGATGAAATGCGCTTCTGAAAGAAGTAAGGAACAGATGCCCAAAGTTCCAAGGAAACAACATTATAACTGGTGATCAACATCTAAAGCTTTTATCAATATGATGGAATACTTTGAGATTGAACATGAAGATGTATATATCAAACTATTTATCCATACTTTGGAAGAAGATGTCGGGATCGTACAAAGCGTTGCTAGATAATTCCGTAGATTCTGGTGACATGAGCAATGCATTTAGATTGCAATATGGTGATAAAACTAACCCTAGGTTTCTTTTGACAAAATTTGAAAACATAAAAAAGAATCCTAATGAGTCGGTACATGATTTCAACACAAGGTTTAACAAGACCTTAAGGAGATTTCCTGTTAGGATAAGGCCATGTGATGAATCATGTTTAATCAAATATTCATATGCATTTGATAAAAAGGCTGCTTACTACTTGAGGGACAAAAACCCTGCTAATTTGAGGCAGACCTTCACTATGGCCTTGAAAATTGAAAACAATATCAAGGCAATTGGAAAGCCTCCAAAAAGGGAGGGTGTAAAGCTGATTAACCCAGAAAAACCTCAGACAAGCAAGGCTGCTGATTTGGAAGAAGTTGTGAAGACTTTGGCAGGGGCTGTCAAAGAAATTTCCTACAAACTAGCCCGGCCGAGAAAGGAATGGGCAGAGCTCACAAGGTCAACACAAGTAGCAAGGCCAAGACAGGTTCACAAATCACCAAATATCTAGATGATAGAGGTAAGGGACCTGTTGGATTTGGAAATAGGTAGTCCCAGGCCAAGGAGAATAGAATGGTACCTGATCCTTTGGCTGCCAGAGTTGTTATGGAGGAGACAAATGTCATTGATTGGTGTGACAGATGTTTCATGCCCCATGCTCCATGTGAGGAAGATCAGTAGGAAGAAGAAGAAGTTGATGATGATAATGATGATGATGTTTGCATGATGGGTTGTTCCACGAGCTCACAACAAGGGGCAACTTCAACTGAGGTGATAAGTGCCCAGACTGCTGCCACTTTTTGGGATTGCATTCATAGGGTAACTATTCTTCCTCCCTCTCATAATTTAGAGGTAGATACTATACAATATTTTGAATTTCCCAATAATGACTTTGAATACTTAAGGGCTTTAATGATAAAGAAGTATGATGGAGGAATCCCCTCTGAGGAAGATAGATAGTTACTGATGAATGTTGTGGTTGCTCAAGAGAAGGAATATAACACAAAAAGTAAGGTTGTCAAAGGGGTAGGGCCTCAAGCCAAGCCAAAAGCTCCCTTACTTTCAAACATCCCTAAAGAGGCTCCCAAAAAGATACATCTGTCAAAAGCCCTACAGTTCCAAACAAAAATCATACCCCTCTTCATGCCCAAGCTATCAAAAATCTTGTACCACCTAGTGAGTGTGTCAGTTTTCCTTCCAATGCCGCCTTGCCAAAGTCTGTCCCTTATGATATTGCCCAAGTCTTGAGTCAGATCAAGATCTCAGTTCCAATTTTTGAGTTGCTTAGGGTCCCTGAGCACAAGAAGAGGGAATTGGAGTATTTTGTACTAAAAGAGGAGAAGACCGCCTAGGTAAAAACATAAACATTGTGGAGACCCCTCCAGTCATTGAAGAACCAAGCACCACCAAAGATTAGAAGAGATAGTTGAACCACCTAAGGTTTATCTCGGGGACATCCTTAGTATACTCTCAACTAAATGTGGATCCATTCTTCACCACTCTAATCATTAAAGAGAAATTGCTACACAACCGCATGTTTGATCGAGGGGCGTCATGTAATGTTATGCCCTCAAGTCATGAATGAGTTGGACATCAAGGTAACAAGATGCATATGGGAAGTGTCTTGCTATGCATTCTAGAGAGGTGTCGGTGGTGGGATGTGTGAAGGGTTTGGTGGTGTTGGTCGTCAAATAGGACTTTTTAGAAGAGCAACAGTCAGGGGACAAAAAGTCCCTCCTCTTTAATGGGAGAGGTTCCCTTATTCTGAAACGAACTTATTTACAAATACACAGAACATTATTTTATGGTCAAACTTGGATATTACGAAAGTGTTTTCCACAAGGATCATCAGTTACGCCAGGACTGAGGAAGGGGAATAAGAAGATGAGCAGAATAGCAACATTCAGAATTATAGATAGCAGAATAATTCTTCGTGTATGCGAAGCTTCAAAGGATTTAAGACAAGATCATTTGCATTAGCTGAATGGGATTAAATTTAAAGACACAAAGTTCCGTAAATAACCTTCTTCAGATTTGTTAATCAAGGACACAAAGTTCCTTCTTGGTTGTACAAGATCACTGTACTTGCAAAACTAAACAGTATGCAATCAGAGAGACTAAACGAGTTAGGAACAAAATGATCTTCACAATATTAAAGGAAAACACAGAGACAACAAGAATCAGATAGACAAAGAATGGAAAGCCCTTTTGTATTGATTTCTTTAAGATCTATTTACACTTTCAGCAAATATCCAAGTTCTTCCTCCTCGGAAAATGGCGTGGAAAGGCCATTATATAGATTACAAGTCAGTTACTCTTCGTAACCGTTTCTTTTAACTAAAGAATAGTTAAGTACCGCCAATTGCAATACCTTAACTAATTACAAAGAATACGAAAAGAAAGGAAAGAAGAGGAAAGGAAGGAGAAGGAGACAGGTGGCCGGCTACTGGGAGGGACCCACTGTCTTCAGAATCCGCTGCCTGAACTTCTTCAATGACTCAGCTATATCTCTGCCACGAGGGACTGACGTGTTGGTTGCAGACTGAGTCCAAAATCCCAGACATCTCTCCATCTCTTTATCAAACTCGACGTGAGTATGATAGTCTTTGTTTGCTTCTTCAATGGCAGACTGAAGAGAACAAATTTCCTTTATCTTGTCCTTAGAGATGGAGTCTTCCTTGAAAAGATTATCTTTGACAAAAGCTCTGAACTGAGCTTTGATTTCTTGCAAGGACAAGGGAACGCCAGAGTTTTCATCCTGAAGATGACAATGCATATCTTTGAACGCAGCAGCTGCCAGTGTCTTGAAAGCTTCTCCCTTCTGCCAGCTATTCTTCATTTCTCCTACAGCTTCCTCCAGGACTTTGATTTTCCACTCCACGCTGTAGACCCAAGATTTTGACAGATTGTCCTTAGCATCATCGAAAATCTTGTTCGCCAGTAAGATGTTCTCATCTGTCTGGCCCATGAGGCGAAGGTCTACAATGCAACTACTCCAGAGCTTAAGCTCTTTATCCATTACCCCAATAGTAGAGGACAGCTTCTGTTGCAAATTATCTACCTTTCCATGTAGCTTAAAAGCTTCATCGATGAAGTTTAGTCCGGCAACAAGCATGTCATCTACCATGGCTTCGATAGCTCTGCCATAGACAGAATACTTGTGCATATCTTTAATACTTTGCACTTCATCTTGGCTTAGAATTACAGGAGGCGGTAGAGCAGTCAAGGGGGTAGGGTCCAAAACTTTGTCCTTAGACAAAAGTGACTTGATAAAACTCGTGAGAACTTGGGCTTGTTCTTCTAGCTGCTCAATCGTCTGCTGCCCTTTCTCTACCCTTCCAATGACCCTTGTGACTGTTTCCTGGAGGTTATGAATCTCACCTTCAGGAGTAGACTCTCCCATAGGGATCCTTGAAAGCTCCAAGTCAGATGTCAGCAAGTCTGATTCTGATTTGTCTACTGTGGGCTTAGCAATCTCCAGGAATTGCTGACCTTGAGCATCTGACACAATCCTGGAAGTAGTTCTGGCTTTCTTGGCACGAGAAGGAGTGGTGCCCAACAAGGCTGCTACAGCATCAAAATTTGGTCCCAAGCTTTGAGAGGAGGATTTCCTCTTCCTTTTGTCAACCAGAGGTTGCACCCAAGCAAAAGAGGAAGAAGAATCTGCAGGAGAAGCAAGGGGACCAAGAGACAGGGAGCTCATGACACTCAAGGTCTGTGCAGCTGCTGACTCAAGCTGAGATGTGGGTAGAACACTGGAGGTAATGGCGGTAGAAGAATCAGTAGCACCCGGAAGTTCAGTGCTCTGGACCTCCTTATCTTTATCTGCTGGATCTTCAGGAACACTTGCAGGAGTTGGCATCTCACTGTCTTCACTTTCACTGAGAACGATGATGTTCTCTGGCCCTATAGGCAACTCTGCCTGTTTTCTTGGAGGGTCATTCTCTGCGGGCTCCTTCTTTACCTCTTTGAGTTTCTTCTTGTATACCTGGGTAGATGGAGAAGGAGTAGATTCCACAGGTCCCTGAGCTGTTGAGGCAGAAGGGGTTTTCACTGGTGTTCCAGACTCTGGAACTGATGCCTCTCTTATGGGTGTTGAGTCATCCTTGGAGCTGGATTCTCCTGAGTGCCTCTTGAATTCTCGGATCTTCTTACTGAACCAGACCCTAGTTCTGATCAAGACTGGAGCAAGAATCTCAGCCAGATCATCTCTCTCTTTCCTGTTCCAATCCAGGTCCTCCAGAGGAGTGTGCTTAATCACATTTTCATACTCATACGAGTATAGTTCAGAATTGTCATCCTGGAGACCTTCAGGAACTTGGTACAGACTGAGTTCTTGGATCAATTGCAGGGAGAACCTGCCACAATGCCTTCTTCTGGCTTCAAAATCATCTACACAATAAATAGCCCAAGAGTCTTCTCGTATTCCCCTATGATGATAGACTATCTTGATGTTCTGTTCAATGAATTTCTTCAAGTCAAAGCAAGTTCTTGGCTTGAAGAAATGAACAGTGATAGGGACCAGGGCTCTTTCTATGTTCTGAGCATCCAGAGCTGTTTTGCATGTGTAGTTTCCCAGAGAGATGGGAAAGTGCAAGCCAGAAATCTTCTTGTCTCTGCAAGTTCTGTGCAACTTGTCTAGCTGCCTGCATATTTCAATCAAGGCCATTTTGTCATTACAGAACATGGGAAGCCGCAGAGGAGTGCTTTCATAACCAGCGAGCCTGATATAAGAAAATTTCCTGAACTGAATGAAATAGGCTCCATATTGTGATATCAGGTTCATGGCTTCGTCTGAAAACCTTCTGAGCAGTGTCACCTTCGAGCAATCTGACCACGTACATGGTGAAAGCATCGTTGACCCTTCGGAAATTCCGATTGCTGGTCTCTAGGGTGAACTGCGGGCAGTAGGCATATACTGGATCATCTTTGTGTGTATCTATGTAGGAGAAGCCAAACCACTGCCTCGATGCCGCTAGGGTATACATAAGATACGAAGTCATGAAGAACTTCTTTGACTGCTGAACGTTAGATAGCTGCTCAGCCAAATTCATACTGATGATCTCTGCCCAGTTGATATTTTGTGTTCCCTCGCACACCATGCTGATGAGCGGGCACATCCAGAAATGAAATTCATTGGTGGAGGGCAAACCCATAACCCGAGCCAGCAGGATTATGAAGTCTGACAGTTCTTCATTGAAATCTACCCGGAAGAGGGTTTTGGTCAGACGAGAAGGACCTTTCTTAGGGTTCTTCAACCAAGACTTCGCCACTCGAGCTTTATATTTATCACTGTCTTGGTCGAACATGGCCTGTGCTTGATCCCGAGAGACGACTATAGCATTGTCCATCTCCGGAATCCTCAGAGCAGCTCCAATGGCGGCAGCGTCCAGCTTGGCAATGAGCTCCCCGTGTACGTTTGTCAATTCGCTCGTAGCGGGGTCGAAGTGAGCTCCGCATGAAAGTACATGACGCCTGCTTTACGCACCGAGATAGGAATCCTCCGGCGAAAGCTAAACCGCTATCGTTAATCATCTGTGCCATTGGCGTAGGGTTTGCATCTGTCATTCTTGACCAAAAATCGCCGAAGTCTAGATGACGAGCTTCACTGTCTCCGATATTGCTAACGGCAGACTCAAGTGGAGAAATTTGCTCCTGCCCCTGAAACTTGATCTTCATATTGATAGATTTGGAGCTGCGACCTAGACTCTGGAAGGAATTTGCAAAGGGAAGGGATATTTGCGCAGGGAACTAGATTGCAAGGGTTTGAGCAAACGATAGCAAGGAAGCAATGCGAAAAATGCGAAGGTGGTATGCTTGGTTATATAGCCGTTTGAGGAGCGGAATGAATTTAATGCGCATTGAATACACAACCACCAATTTGAAAAAGCATCATATTCGGAATGAGCGGGAGAAGCTAAGTGTGAATGACACTTGGTACGCTTGGGACAGGTGAGACGCGAATGCGCGAAACACGCGGCTCGGCCGGTTCGGGCGAAACAGGGAGAAGACGCACAAATGCATTTGGAACAAATGGGACGAAAATGTGCGAAGTACGCGATTCGGGTGTTTCGGCCGAATTTGGAACAAAGGGCCCGTTTGGACTTGGGACATTCGGACAAAAAGTTCCGGAGTACGCGACTTGACCGGCTCGGCCGAAAATGAAACAGGGCGCATTTTTGAGAATGGGACATTTGGGGCGAAAACGCGCGAAGGACGCGGTTCGGGCAAATCGGCCGAAATTGGAACAGTTTCGCATTTTTCGATTTGGGACAAAGAGCTCTGAAGTACGCGACTCGGGAGTTTCGGCCGAAAATGGGAAAGCTCGCACTTTTAACTTTGGGTCATTTAGGACAGGAAAGTGTGAAGTACGCGGGAAGGATGATTCGGCCGAAATTGGAACAGTTCGCACAAAACGTTTAGGGACACTTGGGACAAAACCTTCCGACGGGCCCGAAAATGAGACAGCTTCGGGGACTTCGGCCGATCGGGGAACAGAATGCACTTTCGTACTTGGGACAGATGGGACAAAAAGTTCCGACAGGCCCGAAAATCACACAAAAAGACCCAAAACACAGATTTTTTTAACTTCACGACTTAGGCACTTCAGAGAAGAACTCTTCAACTCAAAAGCATCATATTCGGAATGAGCGGGAGAAGCTAAGTGTGAATGACACTTGGTACGCTTGGGACAGGTGAGACGCGAATGCGCGAAACACGCGGCTCGGCCGGTTCGGGTGAAACAGGGAGAAGACGCACAAATGCATTTGGAACAAATGGGACGAAAATGTGCGAAGTACGCGATTCGGGTGTTTCGGCCGAATTTGGAACAAAGGGCCCGTTTGGACTTGGGACATTCGGACAAAAAGTTCCGAAGTACGCGACTTGACCGGCTCGGCCGAAAATGAAACAGGGCGCATTTTTGAGAATGGGACATTTGGGGCGAAAACGCGCGAAGGACGCGGTTCGGGAAAATCGGCCGAAATTGGAACAGTTCGCATTTTTCGATTTGGGACAAAGAGCTCTGAAGTACGTGACTCGGGAGTTTCGGCCGAAAATGGGAAAGCTCGCACTTTTAACTTTGGGTCATTTAGGACAGGAAAGTGCGAAGTACGCGGGAAGGATGATTCGGCCGAAATTGGAACAGTTCGCACAAAACGTTTAGGGACACTTGGGACAAAACCTTCCGACGGGCCCGAAAATGAGACAGCTTCGGGGACTTCGGCCGATCGGGGAACAGAATGCACTTTCGTACTTGGGACAGATGGGACAAAAAGTTCCGACAGGCCCGAAAATCACACAAAAAGACCCAAAACACAGATTTTTTCAACTTCACGACTTAGGCACTTCAGAGAAGAACTCTTCAACTCAAAATTTTGAAAATTTTACTCTTATCAGAGCGGGAAATTTTGAGTGGACAACAGCTGGCTCCTTCTGGGGATGACTTGGTGTAAATTCATAGAATGAGACAAGGCAAGAACTTAGAGAACTCGGTGAAGCAGACCAGTGCCTTATCCATTGGGCAAAGGAGTCAAAAACAAACCAATACAGAGGGCAACACACACAACAGAAGGGAAACACACCAAAAGCAGAAAAAGCAAAAACACTGTACATAATATACAAAGGGACTCCCTAGTCACCTAGGACTTGAACAACTTCAAATACTGCCCACTATAAGGAAGTGGGAGGGGAGAACCATCCATGTAATCAAGATAGAAAGAGTCCTTACCAGCAAAGTGTCTTATCTTGAAAGGTCCAAGCCACAGAGAATCAAATTTTCCATGGTTGCCACGAGGTTCATGTCTTTTGTCCCATAACAAAGACGGTATCACCAACTTGGAACTCTCTCGGACCTAGCTTTTTTATCGAATGTAACCTTCACCTTCTGCCCGGTGAGCATATATTCTCACAAAGAACCTCCAATCTATCCTCGTTCAGTTTGTGCAGGTACATGATTCTTTTGTCCAGAGCATCACTGAAACTAGTGTCTTCAATGGCCTTCATCAGGTGCAAGGCTGGCAGTTCCACTGTCACTGGCAATTGAGCCTCTACTCCATACACTACTTGAAAGGGGGACATTCCAATGGCTCTTTTAGGTGTGATCCTGTCTGCCCAAAGAGCATCATAAAGCTTCTTATGCCAGTTTCGCTGAGACTCATTGACCAACTTCCTTATGATAGTCACCAGATTTTTGTTGGTGGATTCTGCTTGTCCATTCCCCTGGGGATAATAATCTGAAGAATGAGCCAGAGAGATGCCATACCCGTAGCAGAAATCCATGATCTCAGTTGAGGAGAAGTTCGAAGCATTGTCTGTTACAATCTTGTTAGGTACACCATACCTTACCAAGATGTTCTCTTTGAGGAAGTTGCATACAACTTCAGAAGTAGTGCTCTTGACCGGAATAGCTTCCACCCATTTGGTGAAGTAGTCAGTGGCAGTTAGCACATGCGTGTGGCCAGCACTAGAGGCAGGATTCAGTGTACCAATGAAGTCTAGACCCCACTGTTGAAATGGTTCCTCAATCACAACTGGCTTGAGAGGCAAAGCGGCCAGTTTGGGTCTTCCCACAAAGGTTTGACAGGCCTCGCATTTATCCACCCACTTGGATGCATCTCTGAACAAGGAAGGCCAGTAATATCCTCCCCGGAGTATCTTGTGAGCTGTGACTGTTGATGAATAGTGCCCTCCACATGCCTGATCATGGAAAGCTGAGAGCAACTTTCTCTGCTGCTCCTTGTCCACACACTTCAGAAATCTCCCATCTAAACCACGCTTGAACAAGGCATTTTCCCACAGTACATATTGCGCTGATCTCAATTTAACAGTCCTCTTTTCCTTGGTAGTTAAATGAGAGGGGCATTCCCCATAGGTGAGAAAATGGGCAATGTCAGAATACCATTCATCGACTGAACTAAGGAATAGAACAGTAGGAATGTCAGCTTTCTCCTCCAGCAACTCATGTTTGGCTCCTTCAGCGATGAGCTCACAAAGACCTTTGCCACGAACCAGCTTGGTCGGTTTGATATCAATGTCATACTCCTGGACTTTAGCCACCCAGTTTCCTCTCTTAGACCCAAATTCTTGCTGTGTAAGAATTGACTTAACAGTCGTATCTGGAACCAGCACCACGGAGTGGAGTTGAGGATATAAAGCGAAACTGCTTAACAGCCTTGACTACTGCAAAAGCATGCTTCTCCATCATGGTGTACTTTAGCTCATGATCCTTCAGGATATAGCTCATGAAGGCAATTGGTAGCTCATGTCCATCAGAATCTTCTTGGGTTAAGACAAAGCAGGGTATTGTCTGTAGCGTAGCAATAGATGATGAAATCTTTGCTGAAGTCAGGGCAGGCCAAAACTGGAGTTTTAGCAATGGCTTTCTTGATACCCTCAAAGGATTCCTTTCCTTCAGAAGACCATCCAAATGTTTGCTTCCCTTTCATCATCTGAGAAATGTTCAGGGTCAACTCTGCAAAATCAGGGATGAACCTTCTTAAAAAATTGATCTTACCGAAGAAGGAATGCACGCCTTTTTTACTGGTCGGGAGAGGAATTTGCTGGATGGCTTGGACTCGTTCGGGATCAATCTTGATACCGTCCTTTGAGACAATGTGCCCTAATAGCTTCCCTTCTGTAACACAGAAAACAGATTTTTTAGGATTTAAAGAAATCCCATGCTCTCGGCATCTTTGCAGAACTGTTTCCAAGTGGTCGAAGTGATCCGCTCTTGTCTTTGAAAACACCGTCAGGTCATCAAGGTATATGACAATACATTTTCCTTTCAAGCTTCCAAAAGCCAAATCCATAGCTCTCTGGAAAGTGGCACCAGCATTAATCAGCCCAAAAGGCATTCTCTTGTAGGCAAAGGTACCCCAAGGAGTGGTGAAGGCTGTCTTGTGTTGATCTGCAGTATCAACCTCTACCTGATTGTATCCCGAGAATCCATCAAGCATAGATAACATCTCGGATCCTGTTACTGCTTGCAAAATCTGATCCATCATAGGCAGAGGGTAGTTATCTTTCAGAGAGGCCTGATTCAGGTTTCTGAAATCAACACAGATGCGGATCTCACCATTCTTCTTCCTGACAGGCACAATGTTTGCAATCCATGTTGAATGGTGGATGGGAAAAATGATTTTAGCCTTCAACAATTTCTGGATCTCCTGAAAGATGGTGTCGGCTATTTTTGGATTATACTGCCTTTGTTTCTGCTTGAAAGGCTTGATTCCTGGTTTGAGAGGGATAGAGTGTTGCATTTCTTTTGGCTTGAAGGCTTTTAGATCTTCATAAGAATATGCAAGAACATCCTTATACTTCCTTAGAAGATCAATTGCTCTTCTCCTCTCATCGGTTGTGCAACATTTCCCAATATTTACCAGCTTGGGATCAGTAGAACTCCCTATATCAATCTTATCATACTCAGCTGATTGCTGAGGTCCAGTAGAAGCTTTAGATTTTACATATCTGTCATGTTTGTCAAACAACTCCTCCAAACTCACCAAACCTTTGGGAATCTTGTTTCCTTTGAGTTTAATGCACCCTTCCTGATCTGTTTCTTCTCCTTGGGTAACAGCTTGATCAGAGGACACACTCTCACGAGGCAGGTTGTCACTTCCCTCAAAATATAGTTGTTCGAAATTCCCCTTGAGTTCCAGGAAGGAAAGCAGATGCTGGTCATCGTTGAAAACTTGCCAGTTATTAGTATTGTCAGGAACACTAGGCCGGTGGACCATTTCAATAGTGAACTTGTCCTGAGAGAATTCAGGATGGGGAATCAATAATGACCCTGAGACAGCCAGTGAATCAGCCCTGCTGTTCTTTTCTCTGGGTATTGCTTCAATAGAGAAGGCATCAAGGAATTCAATTGAATCCCAAACCTGATTCCGGTAATGCTTCAGCCTCCCATTTTTTACCTGAAAAATGCTTCTGACTTGTTTCACAATCAGCTCTGCATCACCACGAGCCAGAAGATTTTTTACACCTCGTTCTTTGGCCACTTGCAGTCCAAGAATGAGAGCCTCGTACTCTGCGGTGTTGTTAGTATTCTCGAACTGCAACTTAAACGAAAAAGGGTGTAGGCAGCCTTCAGGTGACACTAGCAGGACACCAGCTCCAGAACCAGCCGAGGAACAACTTCCATCAAATTCTAAAATCCAAACACCATTGGGATCTTTGGGTGATACTTTGGAGGGTTGGATTTCATCAGGGGACAGAATCATGTAATTACCATGACCTATGTCTTCATAGAGTATTTGTGCCTTAGGATCATCTGTTTTCTGCACAATATACTCAGACTGTTTCTCAGGGAGTAACTTCTTCATTTGTCCATTGACAGGTATGAGGGCGTGTGACCAATCCATTTGAATCTCCCCACCCACATCTTTACAGAAGTTCCGACTTAGCAACATTCCGTAAGAAGGAGGAATGTCTGCTACTAGGATGGTGGCCAAGACTTTCTTTTCAGGTAAAGCAGCAAAAGCCACTTGTGCATCTTTAATCCTTCCAACCAAAGGTACTTCCTTACTTTCCATGGAGTAGCAAGATCCATAAGTACGAGTAAGGGTCAAGCCTAAAGCATGGGCTACTTTAGCAGGCATTACGTTATCTGAGGCTCCGGAATCTATGACACAGTTACTGAGCCTATGGCCAGCTATAAGAAGTGTTACATAAAAGGCTTGATTTTGTCACCAGTGAGGTGACAACAGCTACCAGACTAGGCTGTGGTATAGAAGGAGGAGTGGGCAAAAGGCCTTTAGAGGTGGTCTTGGAATGGGAATTTACAAATTGGATCATCTTGGCAAAAGCTTTGGGATGGGTTTGGTAGTATTCAGCTTCTGAAATTTGAACCTTGGTCCTTTTTAGGTGATCCACAATGTCAAAGGATCCAGAGGTGGATGGGCCATCATCATTTGAAATTCTAGGCTTATCAACCTTAGGAGAAAAAGAAGAAGAAGCAACTTTGGTAGCAGGATTGACAGTACTTACCTTTGGTGCAGATGAGGTAGGGATAGGAGATCCTCTTCTGGCAATTACAGGAATAGTTGCTGGTTGCTCCTTAGATTTCTTCGTGGGCTGTGTTACTTTCTCCTTCTGCCTCGTCTGTTCTCGAGTCATGACAGCAAATGATTCACTGTTCATATCTGCTACCACTTCATCATAGTTATCTCCATCATCAATGCCTTCAGTGGTAAAGAAATTGACTCGAGATCCTTCGAGTTCTTCTGCCTCATCATCGAATTCCTCCAGGAACTCCTCACAAGCTTCATTATCATCTTCTGGCTCTTCAACCTCACAAGTTGCATTCACCGGAACTTTGACAGGAGGTCCTTCAAGTGCCAGTCTTGTGTGGGGAGCTGGCAAACGGTTTCTGGGTTGAAAATTTCTTCTCGGAACGTCTGCATATGGTGCATGCTGGGCTAATTGTTTCTTTATAGCCACTAGATCATTTGCAAGTTTCTGGACTAATGGATCAGTATTGGGTCCAGAGGTGGAAGAGGAAGAAGCAACAGATTTAGATTTAGGAGGATCTCTTCTCAACTTCCCTGACATGATCAGGTCATCCTCGACACTAACAGCCAGTTCTTGATCCAGAATTAGCGTTCCAAGATTAGCCCTTCTTAGGGCATAACTGACTTTAGGCGTTTGGGCATTCAAAAAGAAACATTTTTGAATTTGATCAACCGGTCGAGTATTTACAGGAATCTTGTTGATCAATCTGTTGAACCGAGCCACAAATTCTCTCATGGGTTCTGATGGATCTTTCTTTATCTGAGAAATCTGGGCAAGCAGGGCATGCACATCTTCTGCCGGCTTGAAACGGCTTTCGAACTGAGTTCTCATGGTAGTCCAGTCGGTGATGGCACTAGCCGGAAGGTGATAGAACCAGTCAGCAGCATTATCCTGTAACGTCTCAACGAACAGTCTTACTGAGACGTCTTCATGCTCAACCCCCAAAACTCCACATGCAACTATGAAGGCTGCAATATGTTCATCAGGGTGTACTTTGCCATCTCCTTTAAATTTTGGGAAGTTCTTTCGGTTACCTCTAGGTAACTCATGCAAAGGCTGTGCAAGAGCCAGGGGCCCGACACGTTGACCCCATGGCAATTGTGCCGCCATTCTTGGAAATACGGCTTGGAGGGGAACTTTAACACCAGCAAGGATCAAAGCTCGTAGATTGGGACTAGCAGGCTCTGAAGGAATACCACCCGTAGGACTTCTATCTTGAACAGGCGGAGTGCTCGTCGAACGAGTTCTTCTATTTGAAGGGAAAGGAAAACCCTGTTGCTCCAAAAGCTGAAACTGAGAATCTTCAATACCAAGGGTCCTTCTCCCTCGAGTGAAACGCGGAGTCGCCAGATCAAAGGATGACTCAACACCCATAAGAGAGGCATCGGTTCAGTCCAGTCTGGACACCGGTGAAAACCCCTTCTGCCTCAACAACTCGGGGACCTGTGGAATCTACTCCTTCTCCATCTACCCAGGTATACAAGAAGAAACTCAAAGAGGTAAAGAAGGAGCCTGCAGAGAATGACCCTCCAAGAAAACAGGCAGAGTTGCCTATAGGGCCAGAGAACATCATCGTTCTCAGTGAAAGTGAAGACAGTGAGATGCCAACTCCTGCAAGTGTTCCTGAAGATCCAACAGATAAAGATAAGGAGGTCCAGAGCACCGAACTTCCGGGTGCTACTGATTCTTCTACCGCCATTACCTCCAGTGTTCTACCCACATCTCAGCTTGAGTCAGCAGCTGCACAGACCTTGAGTGTCATGAGCTCCCTGTCTCTTGGTCCCCTTGCTTCTCCTGCAGATTCTTCTTCCTCTTTTGCTTGGGTGCAACCTCTGGTTGACAAAAGGAAGAGGAAATCCTCCTCTCAAAGCTTGGGACCAAATTTTGATGCTGTAGCAGCCTTGTTGGGCACCACTCCTTCTCGTGCCAAGAAAGCCAGAACTACTTCCAGGATTGTGTCAGATGCTCAAGGTCAGCAATTCCTGGAGATTGCTAAGCCCACAGTAGACAAATCAAAATCAGACTTGCTGACATCTGACTTGAGCTTTCAAGGATCCCTATGGGAGAGTCTACTCCTGAAGGTGAGATTCATAACCTCCAGAAAAGCAAATTCACAAGGGTCATTGGAAGGGTAGAGAAAGGGCAGCAGACTATTGAGCAGCTAGAAGAACAAGCCCAAGTTCTCACGAGTTTTATCAAGTCACTTTTGTCTAAGGACAAAGTTTTGGACCCTACCCCCTTGACTGCTCTACCGCCTCCTGTAATTCTAAGCCAAGATGAAGTGCAAAGTATTAAAGATATGCACAAGTATTCTGTCTATGGCAGAGCTATCGAAGCCATGGTAGATGACATGCTTGTTGCCGACTAAACTTCATCGATGAAGCTTTTAAGCTACATGGAAAGGTAGATAATTTGCAATGTGTCGCCCTCTACTATTGGGGTAATGGACAAAGAGCTTAAGCTCGGAGTAGTTGCATTGTAGACCTTCGCCTCATGGGCCAGATAGATGAGAACATCTTACTGGCGAACAAGATTTTCGATGATGCTAAGGACAATCTGTCAAAATCTTGGGTCTACAGCGTGGAGTGGAAAATCAAAGTCCTGGAGGAAGCTGTAGGAGAAATGAAGAATAGCTGGCAGAAGGGAGAAGCTTTCAAGACACTGGCAGCTGCTGCGTTCAAAGATATGCATTGTCATCTTCAGGATGAAAACTCTGGCGTTCCCTTGTCCTTGCAAGAAATCAAAGCTCAGTTCAGAGCTTTTGTCAAAGATAATCTTTTCAAGGAAGACTCCATCTCTAAGGACAAGATAAAGGAAATTTGTTCTCTTCAGTCTGCCATTGAAGAAGCAAACAAAGACTATCATACTCACGTCGAGTTTGATAAAGAGATGGAGAAATGTCTGGGATTTTGGACTCGGCCTCGCAACCAACACGCGGTCCTCGTGGCGTAGAGATATAGCCGAGTCATTGAAGAAGTTCGAGCAATGGATTCTCAAGACAAGGGTCCCTCCCAAAGTAGCCTGGCCACTGTCTCCTTCTCCTTCCTTTCCTCTTCTTTCCTTTCTTTTCGTATTCTTTGTAATTAGTTAAGGTATTGCAATTGGCGGTACTTAACTATTCTTTAGTTAAAAGAAACGGTTACGAAGAGTAACTGACTTGTAATCTATATAATGGCCTTTCCACGCCATTTTCTAGAGGAGGAAGAACTTGGATATTTGCTGAAAGTGTAAATAGATCTTAAAGAAATCAATACAAAAGGGCTTTCCATTCTTTGTCTATCTGATTCTTGTTGTCTCTGTGTTTTCCTTTAATATTGTGAAGATCATTTTGTTCCTAACTCGTTTAGTCTCTCTGATTGCATGCTGTTCAGTTTTGCAAGTACAGTGATCTTGTACAACCAAGAAGGAACTTTGTGTCCTTGATTAACAAATCAAGAAGGTTATTTACGGAACTTTGTGTCTTTAAATTTAATCCCATTCAGCTAATGCAAATGATCTTGTCTTAAATCCTTTGAAGCTTCGCATACACGAAGAATTATTCTCGCTATCTATAATTCAATGTTGCTATTCTCGCTCATCTTCTTATTCCCTTCCTCGATCCCGCGTAATCGATGATTCTTTTGGAAAACACTTTCGTAATATCCAAGTTTGACCATAACATAATGTTCTCGTGTATTTGTAAATAAGTTCGTTTGAGAATAAGGGAACCTCTCCCATTAAAGAGGAGGGACTTTTGTCCCCCCTCGACTGCGTTGCTCTTCTAAAAAGTCCTATTTGACGACCAACAGTGTGGTACAACTTGAATCCTATCCAAGCGGAAATTTAAAACTTGATGTTGTCATTGTTGTCATTGTTGCACCTTATTGAGGATCCCAATAAGGCATCCTATGAGGTATTGTACACAAGTGTTGATGCAGATAACTTTGTAGGATTTGCTGATGGAAAGGAGCACAAGATTGAAGAATGCAAATTCCTTGAAAAATTCGCTCTCCTTAGACTCTATTGTTTGATGGAGCTTGCTCCAATTTTGGGAATGGTGTTGGTGTTGTTCTCGCTTTCTCAGTCGAAAATTTGTTTTTTCCTTCAAACTCAATTTTGACTGCACTAACAACATTGCTTGAGTATGAGGCACTATTGTTGGGTTTAAGAATTACTTGGAAATATGGTGTCAAGGACATCATTGTCAAAGGAGACTCGAATTAATAGTAAAATAGGTTAGAAAACTATATGCCACAAAGAATCAGCGAATGAAATAATACAAGCATGCAGTTTGGGATTTCATTGAGATGTTTGATTCATTCAACATTGTGCACCATGATAGGAAGTTCAATGATTTAAAAGACAAACTTGCAGTGTTGGGGTCTCGTTTTGACAGTTGTGTAGTGTCCCCATATTGTGAATATGATGTGGAAGTGTTGACAAGACCCTCTATCCCTGACAACATCAAACACTGGCAAGTATTTGATGATGATGCTCAGATCAGAAGATTTCTGCAGAACAAGGGAGAATTTGTTGATCAATACATTGATTTGGAGCCATTGGTATGTGCAACAGAGGGGAAGGAAACCTTGTTTGGCAAGGGCATCATCCAGCTAAAGACTAATACCATTCCTAGAGGGTTGGTTTCTCTTGAGTCCAATTTTGATAATGTTGATTGCATTATTAATAGGCATATGACAGCCTCAAGGGATGTTGAGGAGCATGATCTTGGTACAAGGGAGAGGCCAAGGAAAATTTGGTTAGGTAGCAATCTCAATAAGGAGGAGAGGCAGTCATACATCTAATTGTTGAAAAAGTATCAGGATTGCATGGCTTGGACCTATTCTGAACTAAAAGCATACAGAGAGGACCTGTTTCAACATGAGATTCCCTTGGAATCTAATGCAAAGCCATTCAGGCAGAAACAGAGGCCCATCAATCTGCTCCTATCTCTTAAGATGCAAGAGGAGCTGAAGAAACTGAGGGATGGAGGGATTATTCAACCCACAAGGTATTCTTCTTGGGTTGCAAACCTAGTACCAGTCAGAAAGAAGAATGGTGACATCAGGTTGTGTGTGGATTTCAGGAATCTGAATAGAGCATCTATGAAGGATAATTATCCTTTACCAAATATGGAAAACATGTTTCCGGTTAGTGATTGGTTCTGAATTACTCTCCACCCTAGATGGTTTCTCTAGTTATAACCAAGTTGTGGTGAAGGAATCAGAAAGGATCAAGATAACCTTTACTACTCCTTGGGGAACCTATGTATATGTCGGATGCCCTTTGGTTTGATGAATGTTGGAGCCACCTTTCAAAGAGCAATGGATGTTTTTTCTAGTTACATCAATGAGCTTATTAGCTTTATCAAGATGATGTAACCGTATTTTCCAAGAAGAGAAGTGATCACCTGCTGCACTTGGAGAAGATGCTAATAAGATGTAGGGAATATGGCATCTCACTCAATCCAAAGAAAATCCATTTTGGATTGCGTAAGGAAAATTTTCTTGGTCACATCGTGTCATAAGAAGGGGTAATTATTGATCCGTAAAGGGTAGATGCCATCAAAGAAGGTTCCAATCCCAAGAACCAAGAAAGGAATTTAGTCCTTTTTGGGTAGATAAACTTCATTAGAAGATTTATATCAAACTTTGTTGATTTGACCATTCCAATCACTTCCATGTTAAAAATTACTAGGCCATCAAATGGGAGGAGCTTGTCATCCAAGCTTTCAACGGGATTAAAGAGGCACTAAAGCATGCATTTGTTCTAAGCAGCTCCAGATTATAAGAAGCGCTTTCAACTGTTTTCCTTTGCTTCAGAGAACACTTTGTTTCGTCTGTTGCGTAAGGATGATTAAGGGGCTGAAAGGCCAATTCCCTTTTCAAGAAGGCATTGCAGGGGCTGAGTTAAAGTACACTATTATGGAGAAGTAAGCATTTTCCTTAGTAACAACAACAAAGGTTTTCGGCCTTATATTCTAAGTTCTAAAATTGTTGCTTATGTTCCCCACATCATGGTCAAGGACATCTTATCAGAGATGGAAGTCTCAAGCAAAAGGTGCAGGTGGGTGAACAAGTTGCAAGAATATGACATGGATATCCAAACCACAAAGCTGGTGAGAGGTTTGGGCCAGCTAAGCTTATGGCTGAGAGCAACTTGCAAACTATTGAGGTAAATGAGGTAGAAGAAGGTAGGGTAGATGTTTTTCAAACATTGATGAATTCTAAGTGGTACAAAGATGTAATTTTTATCTCAGACATCTGAATTGCCCTAATTATTTATGTAAGAACTAGAAAAGAGCCCTTACATTGGCTTCCCAGAAATACGTCATTACTGATTATGGACTAGCTTGGAAGAATCCAGAGGGAGTCCTCTTAAGGTGCATTATTGAAGAAGAAGCCCCAAGATAATTGTTGATCTCCATGGAGGAGTTTGTGGGGGAATTTTGTTGGAAGAGTCACAACACACAAGATCCTGAGGGCTGGTTATTGGTGGCCAACTATTTTCAAGGATATAACTCTTTTGGTTAGAAGATGTGAGAGTTTTCAGCACTTCTCTGGAAGACTAAAATCTTCAGGCTCCCTTCCTTTGTAGCTTGTATCAATTGAAGCCCCATTCAAGCAATGGGAATGGATTTCATTGGTGAGATTTCAGACCCTTCAAGTGCTGGCCATAAGTGGATTCTTGTAGCCACTGATTACTTTACTAAATGGGTGGAGGCAATCCCCACCAAGAAGGCAACACACCAAGTTGTCATGGACTTTTTGCTAAACAACATCATCTGCAGGTTTGGGGTGCTAGTCAAGATTGTAGTTGATAATGCCATGAGCTTTAGAGCTAAACCTTTGGTGGCAATGTGTAAATAATATGGGATCAACTTGACATATGCCTCTAATTACAACCCCCAAGGAAATGGACAAGCTGAGTCCAGTAATAAAAACCTTCTGAAGATTATCAGAAAAACCTTGGAGCTGAATAAGAGAAAATGGGGTGAACAGTTGAAGTTTGTTGTTTAGGCTAATAAAATCACTGTTAAAAGAGCCACTGGAAAGATTCCATTTGAGTTGGTGTATGGAACTCAGGCCTTGGTGCCCCTGCATATGAAATTATCTTCATATCAGTTTATTCAATAACTAGATGACCAAGAAGTAAGTCCTTATGATGCTCGCACTAACTAGATTGTTGAACTTGATGAAGAAAGGAGGGCATCCCACTAGAGGCATGTAAAGTTCATAGAAAAGCTAAAGAAGTTATTTGACAAGAAGGTCACTCCCAGAGCTTTCAATGTTGGAGATCTTGTGTTGTTATGGGATAGTAAGCATGAAGATAAGGGAAAGCATGGCAAGTTTGACTCATTATGGATGGGCCCTTACTCCATTGATATTAGAATTGGTGAGCATACCTTCTTCTTAAAGGATTTGGATGGTGAATTGCTCGAATTACATGTTAATGGTAGGCATTTGAAGCATTTCTTGGATTAATTCCCGTAATCAAGGTGAACATCATTTGTACAGTGTATAGTTTGTTGTTTGTTTCTTGTCTTTTGTGTTTTCACTCACTCTGGTCCTTGGTGACCTGTTTTTTCTAGGTTTTTCTTTTTGTTTTTGAGAGATGGATCTGTTTCTCTACTCTATAAGTTGACTCCTTTTCCCAATGGATATTTTTGGCACTTGGTCTACCGTTGTTCTTGTGGCACTCACAGGGAGTGCCCATCCCTGAGTCGGAGCCGATGTTGGTGCTCAGATCTATCTCGCCCCATTTGCCATTATTTTCCTCTGATCTGCGTATTGTGAAATTTTTTGTCTCTCGATGTGGGTTTTCTAAAATCTTTTATTTCCATTTGAGATGCTTCGAGTTGTTTGCAAAATCCATTTTCATGTCCCTCCTTAAAGAAGTCTCCAAGTCTGCCTTGTTTTTGCCCCAATTTCTTCAAAGTCCGTGGCTCTGCCATTTTCCTCGACCATGGAAGCTTGAGAATGGTTAATCTATATTTGTATGCCTTTGAAAATCCAAATCCATGGTCGAAAATATGCTCGGAACCATGATTCACTTATTTTTGTTTCAAAATAAATTTTCATCCTTAGCGAAAAATCGGGTTTTGGGCATGAATGGTGATTTTCTGTATTCTAACGGTCTGACGGGTGTCTTTTTCCTATCAAATTTATTCCTCAGCGTTCGGTAGTCACATGGCTTCTTTTGGTTTGTCAGGGGACGACGGGAAAATGCTTTAACTTATCACTTTTTGCTTTTTGGCAAAAGGTAAATTTGGTCTCATGGCCCCGCTCAAATCTGATTGGTTCTTTTGGTGCTTACATGGCTTCTTCTAATTGGATGGGGTGCGGCAAGTCTATTTTTAAACTTGTTCTTTTTGGCTACTTTGGAAAAAAATTTGAACCCGCCCCGCGCCCCACCAAGCTCTGATTGGAGCAAATTTAAGAGGCAGGGAAAAAGTCTCACTTTGACCCCGCAGGAGGACACGTGGCAAAGCTAAGAGGCGGTGAAGTAGACCATTGGAGGAAAATTGGATTTTTACCTCTTAACATCAAAAGGATTAAAATCTCAAAATGGATAAGGGAAAATTCAAATCTTGCTCCAGTCAACGGCAGAGGTGTGAACTCTTAGGGGAAATTTGGAAAAATTTCCTTTTGGGAGAAAAAGGTTAAAAATGAAAAAGGAAGCGTGGTTCCACTGGGACCCACATTGGGACACATGTTAGGCTCATTTCCCAAGGGCGAGAGGTGTGGAGCAAAATGGAATTTTTTTCCATTTTTTCAAAAGGTTGTAAAAATTCAAAGGAAACCCCGACCCTATTTTAAAGTTGAATCTTCCACGTGGACGACCCAAATTCAAAGTAAAGGTTAACGTCAACTGTGAGTCTGAATCTGATTTTCCCCCATTTTTACTGAAACACACTTGGAAGTGCGAGTCTTCATGATTTATTGGTATTTCCTACACGCCAAACAGAGAGGGGAGTTAATTTTGATATCTAAGTTTGGTGGGAGAGATCTGGAGACATCTTTCACCATTAAAATGGTTTGACTATTGGGCTCGATCTGATTTTCCATTTTTCTTCTCCCGAGCACGCAAGGAACCAGATTTGACAGATTAGGGGCGAAGTGGTTGGTGAGTTGAAGGAGGAGTGTTCTACCAAATGAAGGAGTTGAATGCTGAGATTTTTGAAGATATTTTCCCCATGAGCACCTGACAACTTTTACAGATCTGATTCGGGAATCGCAATCGAGATCATGGCGAGCACTGGTACATTAAATGTTTTTGTCTTTTGGGGAAGAAGGGGCTCTGTTGTAAATGTTATAAATGGCACAAATTTTTCGTGTAAATGGTTGGAGTGTTAGAGGTCGAAGAAAATTCCCAAGAGGAAAATTTGACAAAGCTTGTCTTTTGAGAAGCCATCTGAGAAGCATGTATATCTCTTTTGTATTAAGTTTGATCATGTCAAGGTGGTTGCAAGTGTACAGCCATTGACAAGCTCTGAGATTGTTCTAGAAACTTTCCCCTGCTAATAAATTTAATCAAACTCGAGTTATTCTATGTGGATCTTATGTAAAATGTGTTCATTTTACTCCTGAATGTCTGCAAATAGTTTTCCTTGTTTCTTGTTGCAATCTTGTATCAAAATCTATCTTGATCACACAGGTCTCAATCCTTGTGACAGTTTAGTGGCATCTGCAATCTCATTTCTCAGAAGAGATTTCATCTAGGAATGAAATAAATGATTTAAAATCACTTTTCTTTCATTCGTTGATAGAGATTGTTTGTAAGCCTCTGGGTGTACCTCAGGCGTGATTGATCTTAGATTTTGATGTTTTATTGGATCTTATAACTCAAGCCTTTGTGTTATAATCTCATAGATTGTGTGAAAAAGTGCTAATCTAGGCCTCCATTGAAGTACATATTTTGGTTAAAGGAACATTTTAGCTATTCTGAAGTATTCTATTGTCTAGACTTTCCATTTTGTAAGAATTCTCAGAGATTTGGCAAATCAAGTTCATTCTACCTCACCTCCCACCAAAATTTATTTAAAAACAACTAATCCTACCCATACTACCCCTATTTGTCATGTGTGTATACAAACACACAAATTTTAACAATCAAGAATCCAAATGTCTTTTGTAGCCTGAACCTTGCCTAGAGAATATTTCCACTATCTAGAGTGACAACTCGTGAGAGTTAGATTTTGTTGCATTGATTATATTTTCTTCAAGGTCTCCTTAACAACTTCATTAGGAAGGATATCTCCATCTCCTCCATAAATAACAGGTTACAAAAAGGTTCTCTCACCTTGGTTGAAAGGCACAACCATAAAGTAGTGAGGATAGGTTAAATCCTCTTAAGGTGATACCCACTCCTGTTCAAAGGCTGGGTGCCTAAAAGTCAGATAGATTGCTTCCCCAGGTATAAAATGACATACATGATCATCTATCTCGCCTCGAGCATCCTGTCAGGTCCATGATGTTGCTTGGCCTTTGAAGGAGATCAAATTCGGTACCAATAGGGTCATTAGTGTCAAAATTCAAGTAAGAGATCCCCATATAAACACAACATACATACCATTATATGGGGAAAAAATTATTATCAAGGGCTATCTATCTACATATCTCAAGGGAGTGCAATTGGGCACATTACTTTGTATACACACTTTGTATAGGAAGGGAAGTTCATTTTATTCCATCCACACATTTGTATTTTATCTAACTACCACCCGTTATCTTGGTGGCATTGGCACGAGGGTGATCTAGAGCACTATTGCACACACAAGCACATAGAAATACATTGGGTCTTAGATGTAGTGCAATGCTCAATTCGTAAGTTCACCATTGTGATAGCTGAGGAAAATCGACCCCTCATTTTGCATCTTTCTTTTTTAGGATTTGATGTTTGTTTTAGGGTTTTATAAGAGGATATTTGTGTGCAGATTTACAAGTACCTCGACGATCCAAGTGCGACATAAAGGCAACCAAAATTGAACAAGTGTGAAGCCCTAGCATGCTGTGAGCCCTAGTGACACTATTGGAACCAGGTTTTGACCATTTCTACAGACTTCAATGCTCATACAAAAGTCTTGGGCACCCGCGGGCGTCACTATCATTTCCCAAGCACCCGTGTCCAGACACAACGAGCATCACTACATTTGTCTGAGTCTTATTATGATGGTTCATGCTTCTGTTTCATCACATCTTCCAGCTTCAAACTCGGTTTGGGATAAGCACAATTGAGTTAAGTACCTTACCCCTCTCATTTCCTTTCATAGTTAAAAATTAATAAATTGTTTAGCATTCATATTTCATTATTTATCAGTTATAGCAGATATTTGCATTTAGATTTTAATAAAATATACATATTTTATTAAATCATTTTGGTGAACCCGTAGCTTAGAAATTCTTTCGCTAGGATTCACTGAAACCCTAATGGATAAGGGTAACTCTTCTCCTCCTAGGCTAGTCATGCCCAATGTGAGTTTCAATCCTATCTATGATGAGGCAACCATAGCTGAACTTAACACTTTATATCACAACCTTATTCTTTTGGATGATACTAAAAGACAACTCTTATCTAATGAATGCATTGTGTATATTAGCTTTGATCATTCCACTATTAGCATTGTTTCTGATCCAGTGAGATTTTCTGGTTGTATACCTTATTATTCAGTCAGCCATAATCCACCTTCTGCTATTTCTAATGAAAAATTAGATGATGTTATTATTATTTTTATGCTTAATCTTAACGATAATGTTTTAGCTACAAAAGAAGATGAAAATAAACATGTGCATGATGTTGTTTCTCATACTAGTCAGGATGATTCTATAGTTGTGTCTCGTACTCCTTGCATTACTGAAAATATTTCACATGATGCATCGCATACTAGTTCTACTCCTCCTTCATTATATGTTGATGATACGCTTAATGAAATACTTGCATCTGAATCTTTATCTGATATTGATGATACACATACTAGTCATGATTCTACTTCTTTGCATACTGTTGAATGTGAATCCACGCTCCGCTTTCATCTTCTTATGAGATTGTCTCTAGTAGCATGCTTGATTCATCTCCTTCTATCACTTCATCTCCTAATAATACTACCGATGCTAATACTACTTAACCCCGTCTCTTAGCCATTTTTTATTTAATTTCTATTGTCATTCCTAACCTCCACCACATACATGCCCAGTCAATTTTCATCATCTTCCATCATTTTAGCTCGACGGTGGGCACCCCGATCCTTCTCGAACTTTACCTCCACTTTTTGGGCTCTTTATATCCATTTAAGGTCTTTATATTTTGTTGGTCGGCCATTTCGGAGTTAATTATGAAATTAGATCAAGAGAACCCTATAAATATAAAGTTATGAGACCATAATGAGGGACCAAGCACTAGTCACTACTATCATCCACCTAGAGTTGCATCCATCTATTACATTGAGATCATTTGCATCCACATAGATCCATCACAAGGCACAAGGCTAGGACATCTGCATCACACACAACATAGGGGAAGATTCTATTTTATTCCATGTACACATTCTACTATAGTTTCTACATATAGTTATTGCTCGCTACTTCACAAAGTGTAACTGGCACAAGAGCACCTAGGGAACATTATGCACACACTCACCAGAACTACATTTGGGTTTGAAATGTAGTGTGGCACTCAATTAGTAAGCCCACTATTGTGGCAAAATGAGGTCGATCGACCCATTCATTTACATTCTTTTTTTAGGGTTTTGATACTTCTCTTATGGTTTCTTACAAGTCTTTCTATCATCTTGGAATATCAACAACATCTAAAGCAATGCAATGAACTTGATGCGACACACAGTGAGGGTTTTAGACCACTGTCGGACTATGAAAATCATATCCAAAGCTTTAGCAGACAGACTATGGAACCCATTCTCGCAAACCAGAGCAACCGTAGGTGCCCAAGTCCTTATCTAGGCGCTCCAGGTCTAGAGAATCAACCCGAGATCCATCCCTTTCGGAGTTTGTACATATTCGTTCCTACTTCCGTATTCCACACTCATCTCTACAACATAGTCTCGTGAGCATATTCTATTCATTTGAGTCCTTTTCTCTTCTCTCTTGCACATTAGGGTTTTGATTTCCACTTGTTTAGTTGCGTAGATCATTTGCATACTTTTTTGTTGCATTTATTTAATTCATTTACGATTGTTAATAGCTTAAATTAACTAGAACCTATATCACATTTTTAGTTAATCAAATTTGGCAATTGGAAAAAATTAACCCTCTTCCCTACTTTCCTCTTCCCTCTCTCTCCATCTCTTGCATTAAAAATCCACTTTTCGTAATCACATAAATGATTATTGGAGGCATAAAATTGTTTAACTTTGTCTTCCCTTCTTCACATCTACATGAGGAATTTATTCTCGGCTCACACGAATGGAAGTTTCAAACCCATGGGGAAGAATTTCAAGTGGAAGAACAATAAAATTGAATATTATTTCACCATCTGTTTAAAGTCTTGGCAATGGTAAATGAATGAGTTTCAGTTACACAAAGCACAATGTGAGGAAGAATTATTTACTTTCTCCGAGGCTCCATGAATGCAAGAAAATAACATCTTAGTGTTGAATAACCTACAAAGATAGAAACTTAGTCATGCATTGAAATATGAACTTGCATATTTGTGAAAATCATTTGGAAGAGTTGTTAAAAGAAGAAATATAAGTTTAAATCATTCAAATTCATGCACAAAATCTAATAGAACTATCTAGATTTGCAAGGAACATGTGCTAATGAGGATAGAATAAAAATATAGCCAAGAATGTGTTTGAGTGAGACAAAAATAACACCAATCAACAACCAATACCTGCAGGAGGATAAAGGTCATAATTTATAAATAAGTCAAAGGTTTCAAGCTTGCATTGAAAGAAACAATTGATATATGGGTGTAGGAGGAGAAAAGAAGTTAGAAAATATATCTTTGGCCATGTAGGAGTCTCGGAGCCTACAAAAAGAGACAAAGAGGTCAAAAATAGAGAGCAAAACATGTGCACCAATGAAGAAAAGGAAAATTTAACAAATTTTGTGCTAAAATCATGCAAAGAACTCAAGAAAGGGAAAATCCATATGTCATATAATGTATTAAAAACTTGTGTGGAAGGTAATAAATAAAACTTGTGTTGGTGGATGAAATGATATGGTATGCGGAAATAAGAAGAGAACAAGAATACAACTCAAATGTGTGGAGAATGGAGAACAATAGAATTACATGCAAGAAGGAAATAAAAGAGAATAAAACAAATGTTTTCACCAATAAAAAGGAGAGATCATTCCAAAGTCAGCGTGGAGGAGGAAATAGAGAAAGTGGGTGTCAAAGATAACCAAGAAATAAAAGATTCAAAGCTAAATATCTAACCAACGCTTGATGAAAAGCTTTACCCTACACCCAACAATGAAGCTTAGACCTACATGATGCAAAGATGGAGACCAAAAGTGTGTGTAAGGAATAAGTCTAAACTAATGAGGAAAATTTTAAACTCCAAGAAGCCCAAGTTCATCACAAGGGTTACGATCAATGAGTATGAATTTTGGTACGCCAACATAGCAACATCGGTGGTCGATAAGGACAAGAGAGAAATGATTGTTGCTAACTATGAAGTTCTAGAGTGATGCTCGGAAAATCAACCATGGAAAATGATGCAACCCATGCTCATGATTTAGTTGATATTATTATACGGTGAATGGAGAAGTATAAATCCCAAACCATTTAGATTAAGGAAGAGAATCGATAGCTAATTGCATATGTGCAACACCTAATCAACCCGATCTCTTCTATTGTTCAAATTCCTACTGTAGTTGTGGTGTTAAATCAAGATACCCTTACTCTATTGAAAGAGAAACAATATGTGTCGTGTAACTAAGGCATGGATTGAGAATGTTAGATATAGGGTTTATGAGTCATTAATGAAGCCATGAGAATCTATGATAAGGTTCATGCTTATCTAGATTTGATCCTACATTTTGGAGAGTCTCTCGGGGTCAAAATAAGCACTCTTGAAAAAAATTCTCTCGATATTTGAGAACTCGCACAAATGGGCTTCTCATTTATTTTTAGCAAGATAATCCTGGATTTCAATCATCGTGGACTTCACATCGAGTGGTTGAATTTTTCCAAATTCAGAAAGATGGTGCTTGATGATGTTTGAGCACAATTTGATGATGTGAAAGACAAGGGAGAATCAATCATGTGCACCATCTAGGAATTCATTGAAGAGGTCCCTTGCAACTTCATTGATGAACACAATCAAAGGAGCTCAATGTAGTATCTCAAGGAGCAATTGACTGATCTAGTCAAGAATCAATATGCTTCTTCAATGATTTTTGGTCTTGATTCCTTGACAAGCTCGTCAAACTCCAAAATTTATTCACCAACATGGAAGAGAGAATGGTGGAGTTTCATGTCATTGACTTAATTAAATTAATACGATATCATAAGAAACCCTAACTACTTTGTAACCAACTTTTGGGTTATAAAAGGAAGTTAGAGCTCATTTGTAAAGGAATTTTGGAGAAAGGAGAAAAAAATATTTGTAGAGAGAACTAATGAGAAATTGTGTTCTTGTACAAAGAGAAATAAAGGAGAATTTATGGAGAAATTTGTGTCTTGTACTTGTTTCTTTCCTTAAGCATTTATTATTCTTATGT
The DNA here is from genome assembly GCA_018340775.1 of Taxus wallichiana var. yunnanensis. Taxonomy (NCBI): domain Eukaryota; kingdom Viridiplantae; phylum Streptophyta; class Pinopsida; order Cupressales; family Taxaceae; genus Taxus; species Taxus wallichiana. Next base: position 1,011,893,586 of record CM031240.1, on the reverse strand, counting down.
TTAATGAATGTGAAATCTCTTTCTCTCTATGGATTCTGCACCTTTTATTCAATTGTCACTCATTTACTCTACTTGTTTCTAAAGTACATTCAAGCTTATGATCTACATTTTTTTCTTGCATCTACATGTTTCTTACTTCCTCATCCATTCTCTCTCACTTTCATTTCAATTCTTATTTTTCCATCTTCTATCCATTCCCTTTCTTATTAAAACCCCAAAGTATAATTTTGAATGTATAGTTGTATATAAAATTTTGGTTTTCAATAAGGGAAACCTCACCCATCATTAAGGAGGGACTATGTCATCTTTACATTGTTGTCAAATTTTACATACGTGCAAAATCATATGCCAACACACCTGTAAGAGTGGACCTCGCCCTCCAAAGTTTTTAAATGCATAGGAATAACTATTGCTAGAAGGAGGTGTGTGCAAAAGTATTTTAAATCGATGCTGGCAAAGACGGTTTGCGGTAGTAGCCCCAGTGGGGTCAAGTCATGTTTGTGATACGAGGGCGGGATTGAGGGCCAATGCCACCGATGCTAAGCACAAATTTCCCTTTGAAATGGCCAAAAACACCCTTGCAAAATGAAACTTCACCTCTTTTTTCAAAAAAATTTCTCCCTTTTTTTATAAGGAATTTTGAATTTTGAATTTGGTAAATTTTGTACTACCGTACGGTAGCGCATTCACCAAAATTTTACGGGGCCTAAAAAAATTGAATATAATTTTGCCTTCATGTTTCCGCCAAGGGTCGACTGATGTTAGTATATTCACCTTCATGTTATAACATTCTAATATATATAGATTAATTCTCCATAGTATAGTCATATTATTTACATTATAAGCATGTGAATAATCTAAAATTATAAGACCACAAGCAAAGGATTCAGGAAAAAGTGAAAGACTCAAGAGGTAAGTGAAAAAGAGAACTTTGTCTGTAGACTAGAAAGGTTATTTTGTGTTGATGACGATATAACAGTTATTTTGTTACCACTCAACAATAAATTATGCAATGAATCATGATGGAAGACAAGGCAAATGTGCAAGTGTTACCGGTCGGCAACATGTATAAGTGTTACGATCGATAACAAATATATGTGTTAATGAATGGTAACAGATATATGTGTTACTAACTAAACATATGTATATATATATATATATATATATATATATATATATATATATATATATTTATTACGATAACATATATGTGTTACCAATCGTAGTAACAATTAAGCGTGTTATCGATCGGTAGTGATATTTTCTGCAGCCATCCTGCATATTTCTTTGTCATTTGAGTGCTCGGTTGTGTTTTTATCCTTCATTCTTAAGTTGTGTTTTCCTTACTTTTGGATAAATTTGTGTTGCCGTCAGTATTTGAAAGTTCTATGTTTTTGTCACATGTGCAAACTTCAAAATCATCCATTCGATGGCCCCTATTACAAATGAGAAAATAACTCAAGGAAAAAGAAAACACAATATGGACATTTCAAAATATTTCAATTAACCAATAATAACCCCAGTGGCAAGAGGTAAGAAAACCAATTTCTATTATGATAATGTTACTTTTTTTTTTATTTACTTAGGGAAGCTATAAGCAAACCAATTTCTCTCAAATGCGAAAAACCTAGCAGTGACCTTACTCCAGATGAAATTTCCAATCACCAGAGTAATACAATTCAAATTGACAGTATTAATAATCCCATTTCCCATCCAAATCAAACTTCTGATAAACATTCTAGAAACTCACATCAAAAATGTAAGAGTGGGAAGTGGACTATAGGAAGGACTTATAAATTTGAATGGTCAACCAAATATCCATTCATTGAACCTATTGAACCTGAAAATAGTATTGATACTCCTATAGAATGTAGATGTACTATCTGTAGTTGGAAACTTGGCAGAGACCACAAAATGCAATTGAAGTTGGACACAATAGAGAAGCATTGTGGGAAGGTATACGAGTCTAAAAAGCAAGATGATGGAACAATTATAAAAACAACTAGATGGAAAATTGAGGAAGATTGTTTGCATATGAGATATGCTACAAAATATGATAATCATCATAAACATCTTCAGGACCTAGTTGAGAAAGGTGGAACTATAAAGGCTAGATTTGAAAAATCTACTGACGTAAGTCTTTAGGAAAAACTCATTCAATTCAGAATAATATTTCACATTTTAAAAAAGGGCAGACCAATTTCAGATCTCATTGATTATAAGACATTGTTTCAATCTAATGGATTTCTAAATATTCCAACAACACACTTTGATTAGATACCAGTGCATGGGAGATGGAAAAGTGTATGGGAGAAATTGAAATCACTTATTTGAGAGAGAAGGTAAAAAATGCAAATTTTATCACTTTGTCGATTGATGAGGTCACAATAGTAGATAATACATCTTGGGTGTGCATGCATGTCTACACTTTCGTTTTAGTAACCATTTTAGGGAAAATCATCTACTAAATATGCACAAAATGATGGAGAATTACAATGTTGAGAACATCTGCAAACTTGTTATTAAAAATTTGAAGGAAATAATTGGTATGGATGATCATTCAATCTCTACAAAGCTGATTTGTGTAGGATCTGATGGTGCATCTATCATGCAAGGTCACAAAACTAGACTTTGTATTTGTTTGCAAACAAGAGTAGCCCCTTACATGATACCTATTCACTGTATATGGCTCACCGAATGAATTTGGCTTACAAGATTGTAAGTAATTTTGAAAATGTTGCTAAGGTGGAGGAGCTGATATGGACTTGCATTCATATATGTCAAGTAGTCCTAAAATATTTTTGGAGTTTCAGATATTTTCTATTTGGAATAAAAAATGGTAAAAATTGCTAAAATATGTTGACACGAGATGGATATCATTGTATGAACCAACTTGCAGGATTTTTGAGGAATACAGTCCTTAGTAAATGTTCAAGCATCGAAGACAAGTGGACAAGGCTAAAGATCTGTTGTATCACTTGACAAATTTAGAGACATTATTAACTTTATGTGGTATTTTTCCAATGTTGAAGGAAATAAACAACTTGGTGAAACATGCTTAGGAAAGATCCATATACATTGTTGATTTTATAAAATTAAAGAGACAAGTATGTATGATTTTAGATACCTTGTATATCACCCAAGACTGATTCAAAATCCAATTTTTAACAACTTCAAGGTTTTGACAGACACCAAAGATCCGAACAACTATTTAAAGTTCAATATCAGTGGTCATCTTTGTATTTTTGTTGATGGGAAAATATTAAAATGCACACTTTATACAAAGATCCTTATGTAATAGGTTCTGAACTTGAGGAAGTACATGTATGAGCTATCTTTTTTTGATGTTGTAGTTTCTGATGTATGTAAAAATTGATGAAAATATCTAAAACATTATCTTCTAAGATCGAGAGCATTTTAAAAATAGTGATCTTGTTGGAGGCCATGGGAGTTGTAAATCCCATTTTCTGGAACCCGATGATTGATGAAGAACAAAGAGCTACAAACTTTGGGAAATCCATGACTGCACTTATGGAGCAGTTTTGCAAATCTTCACATGTTGATGGAGGGGAATTAAATGGTATATTGGACAGAAAATTACTCATATCCCAGTCACAACATTTTGCATTTACAATGTTTGATCAATATAAGTCTATTATTGACCCAACAGAAATGGGAGTTGTCACTCTATTATGGAGAAAGATGTATCGAGTAGCATTCTAGAGAGAAATATAAGTGAATACTTCAAACTATATGAACTCATACAAACAATGATTCTTGGGTCTGTTGAAGATGAAAGGTATTTAGTGCACTTACATTTGTGAAATCAAAACTTCACAACATATTGGACAAGAATTTGGAAACTTGTTTGAGAATCTATGTTTCAAGATATAGGGTGGACACATTTCCATTTGAAAGAGCACTAGCTACATGGACATCTCTTACAGAGCACAGAGTTGTTAATCAAATAGAGAACAATGAAGTCTCTAATAATGGTGAAATTGACTTGGACTCTACTAGACAAGATATTGCAACAGATATAAGAAGTGATGAAGGACCATCCAGATAGGGTTGTTTTAGCTACCAGACAGTTGATTGTATTCATTTTACGAAAATATATTAATATATTGTTACTCGATATTTTTTCATTTACATATATTGTGCATATAATGTTTGGAATTTTTTAATCCCTTCTATATTTTTAATAATGTTTGCAAATAACAAATGGTAGATAGTTCATATTTGTGCAATATCATATATGCAAATTGGATGATGTAATAAAATTAAAGTTCATTACTAATAAAGCATGTTCAATCTTTGATTTCTCACTATCACAATTCCACAAGAACAATTGTTCACAAAAATATTATAATCCATATATGATATATAACATCGTGATTATTAGGATTAATAAAAAACATAGCAGTCTATGACTACATCCCATCATGATTATTGGAGATAATATTTACATGATGAATCAAGATTCAACTATCAAGATCAACAACATGCACATTCAAGACACAAGTTTAAATTTTTGAGTTCATACATATTTGAAACTAAATTGAACAATGTAAATCCAGATTCCAGAATCCATGTGTATTATTCATCAATTGTTTCACATAAATATAATAAACCATTTCACATGAGACTTTAAGAAATAAAAAGATCAACAATTTCACATAAAGATAATGTTTTCAAATTCCAATTGTCAAACACTAAATACATCAATAGTAACATAGTTTAAAGTTTTAATAGAATTTAATTGGACCCTTGTCCTTGAACAAATTCAACAACACCTACAACATTTGAACTATCTTGGATTACACTAGACTCTACTAATTCTTTTGCAGCAACATTAATATTTTCTAAATTTTCTCTATCTTCACGAGCTACATCTCCTACCGAAAGGATAGAAGGATCCTCATCATTTTTTTCTTCAGAAGAATTTTCAGATCCAGTTTATGCTCCTTGATAATCCTCCAATGTATTGTTCTTCTTGTTTAACAAAACAAGTTTTTCTTTAAAAATAATAGCCTCATGAACACTCTCTCTCACTTTTTTAAGGTGCTCATCTAACACCTGCACCTTTGTCTTCAAAGTCTGGTATTTTGACTGCAATTAAAAAATCCATAATTAGTATTTAGAATAAGATAAAGGATAACTATATATTTATCTAACAATCTACAAAAAATAAAACTTACCACGACCAAGTCTTTCTCTGCATTAGCAATAGTGACAAGGTTCTTGTCACAACTCCACTTGTTGTAGTAAGATTGCGCCTCGACATTCAAATTAGCCAATTTGTTCAACATTATTGTCAAAAATTCATCCCTACTGTAAACATTATCGGTGATTGTACTTCCTTGTTGTGCTTGAGCAAGTATAGCGTCAATCGCCACCAGGTTGATTTTTAACCAATGAATAAAGTTTTTCTCTATTTTCAAAATTATGATATCTATCATTGATTTCTTTTATCAGAGCTTTCACTCTGATCTCCCACATTTTCAGCTCCTTAAGATCAGAAATAAAATTCTCTGTGACAAGGGTTATAGTATTATCCGACACAAGGATGTCAAGTGAAAATCTGGTCTTTGCATCATCATCCATTTTTCTGACCAGTTGGGGAAGGAGGATCTAAAGAGCCTACTGGCTCTGGCCCTTACTTATGAATGCAGTTACGTCAAATCCTCGGCATGCCTCCCTGACGCTTGCCATGTCAAAATAGATGTCAAACCCGAGATACTCCTCATCCATTTCTATATTATTTAAACAAGAAGTTCCTCTGGCACTCTACGCCGCCAACTAAAAAATTGGGGAAATCAGATGTTGTGAAATTCTGAGTTTCCCTACTCGTAGTCATTCCAGGGTTAGGGAGCACAAGCCTTTTTCCCCTACCATAAGCAGGTGAAGGAGGCGAGAAGGGGAGGTCGGACTGATATACTCCTTGTGCGTTGAGATGGATTCGGAGTAGAGAAGGTGGTGTCGGTGTGGCCGAGGGATCAATTTCAGATTGTAAAAGATCTGCGAGCATCAATACTTTAACAATATCATATTTAGTAATTAGTATGTTGAAAATTTAAAATTAAGAAGACAAACAAGTGAATAGTAAGAACTTCAAATTAGTAAGATTGACACCAATAAAGATTTCTTACGTTGTGAAATTTTTCTGTAATCAATAGACTGCGGCACTAGGTGGAAGGGTGGTGGTGGCACTAGCAAGAAAATCCTGAATTTAATGAAAACCAATTAAAAATAATGATAAATTCGTAAAATAAATTCAAAAGACTAATATAAATAAAGTTTTAAGTCACTATTTATTGGTTGCTTTGTACCAAAAATTGAAGGGCCTGGGCGATTATATGGTGGTGGTGCAAACTGATACTCTTCTTGTTCTTGCTTAGGTATGTATGTCATGTGTTCACCTCACCAGTGTTTGAGACACTCTCGGAGTCATCGATGCAAATATGTCGAAAAAAGGTTGCACATTAGGATAATGAAATTAGAAATATGTCATTGTCAAGAATCAGAGATTCAGATTATCATTAGTCTGTAAAATAATATCATAAAATTGAAATGATTGTGTAGTATGTAAAACATAAAACCTAGATTTTCCTCTGCATTATGATCGAAGTAGAGCGTGTTCTCTCCTTACTCTGGGCCAGGGCGAGGAGGAATCCAAGGAACCACACATCCATTTTGTCTGGTCTCAACTCTTCCAAAGAGTCATCATACATGGTGACATCGTTGTCTCTGACCCTCGTGCTCAACAGGGGTTATGTGAGTGAACTATCACATGATGGTGTTCTAGTGTTTCACTTGCTTTTACATGTTCATAACATAATTACAGATTACATATTTATAAGAATTAATTTAACAATGATTTTTTTTGAAAGGAATCAAGATTAAATGCTTTTTAAAACAAAATACTCACCAACTGTTCATCTAGTGGAATTCCATGTTTATCCATCTTCTCGTGAAGAGCAGTTGGAATAGTTGTGGATTTGAGTCCATAAAAACCCTCATAATAGAAAGCAAGAACATAACAAGAAGAAAAATAACTGCAGAAGGATTCAATTTGGCTTTTTCAAGTTTAGAAATGAATCTTTGATGCAAGATATGAGCACCAATCGAATCTAACTCCGGAAAGGGTTTGAAGAAGGTAGTACATTTCCCATTGAGGAATGTCGATGTATCTTCCTGTAGAATGATACGGACTGGAAAAATTCCACCATGGCCAGAGAAAGGGTCTTTGATAGATTGAGAGTTAATGCCTCTTTTGGCTGGAGTATTAACCTCAACCTCAACAGAGAGATTGTAATGAGACTTTAAAAATTTATTTTTCTCAAAAAGAACAACTTTGGTGCTTACAGGAATTGTGTTTTCATGGGGCAAGCCTGTTAGATGATAAATATCTTCATGTGTTATTTTGATGTGAAATTGGTGGGATGGTAATTGAACTATGAAAGTGTCATCCAAGTATTATACACTTGCATTAAATTATTTAATAATTTGTGGTCATGTCGATATTGGGGCATGTAAATAAGTCCATAGAAGCTTGACTTAGGAATCCAATCAGATTGGCTGATTATTTCAAGGTTTTGGAGTAGTTGTATCAACTAGGGATATAAAATGTTTTGGTAAACATAGGAAGTTGGTTTAATGGTCTTTTTTCTTGGGGCCATTATTCCTGAACGTTGATTACTTGAAAAAATAAGAGGTTAGAAATGGCAGATAAATATACCTATATATGAGCCTTGAGGGTCGTAGAACAAATCATGTGTGGTAGGTGGCACTTGGTTACTATCTAATACTGGAAGACTAGAAGTGGATGAGAAGGCTAGAACTCTCTGAAAAAGTCTATCTCTAAGAAACTTGCACGTGAAAATGGGACAAAATGAATGGGGAAGGGTATATATATAGGAAAGGAAAGTGTATTAAATGCGGGGAGCGGAAGACATGTGGCATATTAAATTCCAAAAAACCATATATGTTAATGTCAGAGAGAGCAACATATATATTACCGGTACGGGAACAACATACATATGTTATCATCCAAGAACAATGTCTCATCGAACTGACTCTTGTTATTATTGCGGACAAACACACACATTACCGACCGACAACAACACCATGAAAACCGGTCAAACATTGCTTGATCGAAAATGATATGTTGTTGACCAATAACAACACCGCTCTAGTTGGTAACATGTGTTACCGGTCAGAAACAATAACATTTTATTATCGTTCGGTAGCATAGTGTATGTGTCGGTCGGTAACATATTGTTGATTCGTGGTTATCGACCAGTAATAACCACAACTTCCAGCTTCTTGCACCATTTTTTTAAAAATGCTTCCTTTCACCGTCATCACGAAACTCATTTTCATACATTTGCCTACAATGCAAATGGATATTTCGTCAGATTCACCACCCATTCTATAATTGGGGGTGGGGGTCTTAAAATGAACCTATGAATAGCTCCTCTTTAAATATTTTTTCTCTCCTTTATAATAAAAATACGCTCTCTTGCCTTTAATAAAACCTCACATTTTAAAAAACATTACCTCAAAAAAACACTTAGCTTAGCAAGTTAAGTGAGGAGTTTTTGTTAGCGTGCGAGCTAAAAACACCAATGAAGGGCCTTAAACCCACAACCTTGCCAATAATAACCATGCACATCCATAAATGCACTACACTAGGATTTGAGACTAGTAACAAAGGAAAATTATTTTATCTTTTCCTTGAGATAGGAAAAAAATTAAAAAAATTAAAAAGGCCCGTGAAAAGCCTTAAATATATTATAGGGTATAAAACCTAAATATATTTTGTACCACCAAAATAAAAAATCTGCCACTATCAAGAAATATTTTTGCCATGAGGTAGACACAAAACTTATCCCATCTCAACATAGTCATGGATGAGTAGGATGGATCTATGGCAGAGCAAGGCCAGGTTTGTTGAGGCAAGTTTAGGTTTCTTTTATTAGAGCCCGAGTTGAAACACTTTACAAGTTGAATGGTGCCTCTATAGCCCAAGTATTCGAGTTGGATATGAACAAGGGATCCACAGGTTGTGTTCTTTACCACCAAAAATGAGGAGCCAAGTTATCAATAGTCAAGGACTCATGAGACTTATTTATGAAGGAGCTTATGCCAAGTAGGATAGAAATGTATCGAGCCCGAGTTCTAAATATCCTCACCGAGGATTCATCATAGTGAGGAGAATTTTCGGAGCCCGGGTTAGGGCCTAGTCTTAGTTGTCTCTATTTATTTGTCAAGGACGAGTTTCTATGTGGAGATGTTTGTAAATCTAGTATTAGGGCTGAGGCACAAGGGGTTCCATGCTAGGGAGCCGAGCCGAGAGAGTCTCTACATAGGATGGAGCAAGATTTGAGTTGTCAATTCAAGAATGCGTAATCATTTTTCCATATGACAATATCCTAGAAAGAAGTTAAATGAAATGATCTCAAAGCACTCCCAAACACTAACAAGATTGGAGCTTTCCCAAAACACACCTAACTTGATTAGCATAAATTATCCAAGGCCGTATTGGTTAGATGTAGATTGAATCCCAACAAGTAGTGTGAAGCCACCGAGTAGAGTCCTTTGATCCATGATAGAAGCATGATATGAGTTGATCTCAAATTTTGTGTCACTATATTAACCAAAGTAATATAAAATGGTACAATGTTCCATATGTGCATGAATCGGTTTAGAGAAAGATGTAATGCGGGTAAGTAGGGTAAGTACGATGCAAATGTCAATCGAAGTAAAGAAAATAAAATTGAATACAACAATCGATACAATAAGGGAATTTGATGTAAATTTGTATTAAATGGAAGATCTAATGCAAGAATTGTCATAGCACCAAGCAAAGGTAGATTTAGAGAAATGCAATATAGACTAAAAAACATTGATGCAATAGGTTATGCTACCAAAAAAAGATGTACTGATGTGTTCCAAGTGGAAATAATGGAAATGATAAGCCTTTGGGTTGATGTCATAGCTTGGGTCAATGCCTACAAAAAAATTGATTAATGCAAATAAATCTACACCCATTCTAAAGCATTTAGACCCCCAAGTTAGATAAGAAATGAATGTAAGAGGTAACTCGATACCATATCGGAGAAGCCAAAGCTTCTCATGTATCCAAAGTCTCAAAATATTTCATTTTCTCAAATTATTCTACCATACAAAAGGGGAATCCTATTAAATATGCATAATAGGTTGTTTCAGAAACAAACTTTTGTTACATGAATCACCTATTAAATATGATAATCTACTATTATTGTGCACTCAAAAAAAAAAAAGTGCATAATATAGTTTATTGTCTCCAACAAAATGATTATCCCCAATTCAATCTTATATGCTTACTCCAATGATTTTCCCCCATTTTCCCCCTCTTTTCATGCATTATTACTTCCCATTGGCTCTACATGCCTTTGTTTTATCCTCTCCTAACATGTCTCCTACACAAAACCCTCTTATTGTTCCCATTACTCCATTTTCATTGCGAAAATCTCTTTATGTCCCAATAATTCCATTTTATTTCCAAAAGTCACTCTCACTTCCACCTAAAGCATTACCCTACCCCAAAAATTCATGTAATAAATCCATGGGAGGATGTGGTAACTCGCATTATTTTCCTTTAAAATGCCTGCCCATATTCAATCCTAGACATGATTCCATGATGGTGGACAAATGTGTTTTTATTTTTGTGATGAGGACACCCCGTAAAGTAGAATACAACACTTTAATCCATCTTTAATGTCCAAACATTCAATCAACCTCGAAAAGTATCAATAGAAAGAGAGACTCAAGAGTGAATTATTTTTTCATTTGATTTGTAGAAGCAAAAATTCCACAAACAAGAACACATGACATTTGGAGAGGGAAAAGCTAAGTTGTAATTTGCCACTTGTAATTACTTCACCGCTTATTGAGGAAAGTTTCATTTGAGATCATGAGATAAACATATCAAACTGGAATGAATCTCATTCTAATGATGAAGTGTTGATTCAACCCAACCAAGCACCACCTATTGTCAAGGATGATCTTTTGAATCTACACCAACGTAAGGAGGATAATACACATCTTGTAATTGGAGAATTTATATTTGCATGCCATAAAATGGAGAAACTCTTGGAAGAATGATTGGCTTGCCATTTTCCTTGAAGATTCTCGAAATCATCATGCTTTCCATTGGAGTTGAATATGATAAGGATAATTTTTATCCACTTGAATAACCCACATGGCATTATCATTAGCTTATCAAAGTAGAAATTCAAGGAAGAGGAGGTGAATGATCCCAAATATTTAGAAGAGGAAGAATATGTACTTATATAACTTGTATATGAGGGCAAACACAAGGAGGATGCATTTTCGAGAGAGTGCCTTTGGATTTGAAAATTGGGTGTTGTATCAAACACCTCATTGCTTCATATCTTGAATCGTATTTTCCTCCTAGCATGTTCATCAAATACCACGAGAAAGAGCTTCAAAATACTAAAAATATGGTACACCTTCACAAGCGGGAACAAATGAGTAGGAGGTGTATTATGTTAGAACGTATAATATTTTGAAGGAAGATAAACATCATTCCCTATTTTCACTACTCTCACTTGTCACGACCATTAAAAATCTCATTACATGGTCCAAGTTCATAACAAAGGAAACTACTTTACTTTACTAGTCTTCGCTTTCATATAGTTTTGCATTGTACATTGTTAGGGTTGGGTAGAATGAGGTTTTTTTCTATAAAGGGGGTGTTGTTGCACACTCTACATTGTTCCCTTGGAATATGTATGATTTTTTAGTTTGTACATACTTTTGTTGATCCACTCTTGAAGAAGCTTTTAAGCTTATTGTTTAAAGAATAGAAAGGGTGTTGAAGGAAAAACTTTAAGGGGTTTTCAGACTCCATAATTGTGAGATTTCAAGTGTTATGAAGACTACATTCCAAATGGATGTTAAAGATACTATTATTTTTCATTCACCAAGAAAATTATCCCCGTGAGCCACAAGAAATATTTTCAAAATGAGATCCCATATATTTTTAGAAATGGGATCAAACGTCCAACTTCTTGTCTCTTATATGTAAATGCTTTCATGATTCTTATCCTTCACTATAGTTATGTAAGGGGTTATGCCACTACAAATAACTTTTGGTTGGATTTAGGACTTTGTATGAGTTCATAATTATCCTTGAGCCAATTATAAGCCTCTTCGGTGTCTTTATGGTCAATTGGAAGCCATGAAAAATCCCTATGTACACTTGGTATCAAGCCATAATCACACTTGGAGTTTTAATGTCGATCTCATTATATTTTAGCTTTTGGGATTTATCCCACATTTATCAAGCACATCATCCCGAGATTTTAAATATAAATATTCTTCATATTTTAAGTGGAGAAAAGGCTCCATGTGACTAAACCTTTTCGGAAAGCACCAGAAATTGGCTAAGGCATGAGCTTCAAGTAGATGTTATATTAGATCATGACACATGTCGGTGCTTGGGAAACAATTAGAGATAAGTTTGTTTGACTAGGGAAAAAAATTATGGGGAGCAAGACCATGGATTTTCACCACGTGGTGTAATCCCATACGATAAAGCCCTAGGAAAACTCAACATAGATGAAAATTAGCAATATATGTGGATGTACTTGATGAGCACCACATGACAGATATCGAGATCCCAACTCTTTGTGTTCAATAGTGAGCTATAATAAATTTTTATAGATTTTAGAAGCATTGATGGGTGTCATGTGGTGCACATCTTGAATCCACAATCCTAGAGGAGAATGAAGAAGGTAGGAATAAGTATGGAGCATGAAAAAAATTGAAGGGTGTTATGTGGTAAAAATTCAAAGCCCGTGTGTACATGAATTAGTTAAAAAAGCAAATGAAATCAAATCTAACACCTAATAGCTTCAATACAATGCTAACTAGATCAATATACCATCATGCTTAGAGCTTAAGCAAAGCTAATCTATTAACATATTTGCATTAGAACATAAAATGAAGATTCAAACTAACATGTTAAACAAATTAACCTCTATCTCTAATTGAATGCTAATGAAATGAACCTATTTAGATCCTTAGCAATCAAAGGGTTTGATTATATGCTTGAATCCCAAGGTTTCAAGAATGGAGTCTTGTCAATCCATGGCTACAAGACCATTTGACATATCTCCATATGACTTCAAACTTGGAAGAATGAATGCAAGAAATGAAAATAGCTAGCTCCTCCAATGAAGAATGCTCTAAGATGATAAAATGGTTATAGCTTAGGCTCTATGCTCATTTAGGTGTAAGTAGAAAGGTAAGAGGAGGGATCCTTATATAGCCCAATGTATAAAATAATCTCTACATCCCTTTACATATGGGATAATAGAGAGGTTGGGTTAGTTGTGGATAAAGAAGGTTTAGGGAGGGTTGAGTCAACCTTAGGAGAGTTTAGTTTGTCCTCTAGTGACTCATGGGGATTGAGGGGGTTTATTAATTAACCAAAGTGATTAATTAATAGGTGTGCAAGCTTATAGAAGCTTTTTAGAGGAATAGTTAGTATGATTTATGTTATGAGAGGATTTTAATCAAATAAATAACAATTTATTGATTAAATAAATGAGAGAATTAATTAATTAAGAATAATTAATTAATCTGGATAGAAAGGGATATTAATTAATTAGAAATAATTAATTAGTCTAGATAAAAAGGGAGCTTAATTAATTAATCAAGATAGAAAGGGAGTTGATTAATGGAAGGTCGTTAATTGGCATCGTTGTTGGATAATAGTTAATTAACTAACGTAATGTAATTAATTAACAACGATAGCAAAGAAAATGTGTAATATTGACGATATGTCGTCAATTTGAAGAAAATGGTATAATTAGCGCAATTTAAGTATTTAAATTGCTCGAACTAAATTAGAGGTGTGTACAACCCACATTCTATAAGTTAAGAGGAGAATAGAGATAGCGAAGATTGAGACTTACAGACATGGATGACTACCACATGGTAGAAATTGATGAACCTACATGGTGAAAAGATAAAGCACTAGTCAAGGATAGAGACAATGCAAAGAAATGGGAGCTCACCACATGTCACTTAGAAACAAATTATGAGGTGACATGTGGCATACTTTGAAGCTAAATTTGACAGTCTCATTCATGTTGTTTGTGCAATGTGTTCAAGGAAACATTTTAAGGGGAATATCCTTTGATGTGGATCTCCAAATCAAGAATGATTAGGCTTGTTAGAAATATCTCAAGGATTAATTCCAAATGATATACATTTTAGGTCACTATATTTTATGCTTTGTGATAAGTGGGCAATCATCAATGTCACATAGTTTCTAGAATTAGAATCATAATAGTTAGTGGGGTTCCTCCCTCAATTAGGTGTGATCATTTCTAGCTAAGGTAATATTCCATACTATGCCTTGCGAATTTTTTTTGGCTAATATATTCAGTTTTATGTCACTTTTGAAGCCCCTTAATGTTTTTTAAGAGGTGGGCGTGAGAAATTCCATAAAGGTAGAATAACCCTTCTCTCTATTTCTCATTTCTCTCTTCTCTTCTTTTATATGAGGTAGTTAGATCTTATTGTACATGGTTCCTCTCTCCCAAATGAAAAATCATTCTACTCTTTTAAGGACTAAGATTCCAAGTGTTTAGATATTTGTTTTTGAATATTTGTATTGCTTTCAGCTCCTTTTTCATGGATGTAACAAACTACACATATTTCAAGCTTTAATGTAACTCTTATTGTAGCTCAAACCTTCCCTTTCATTTTTGTGTTATTATTCCCTTACCTCTTTCTTATTCTTATGATATAATTTTTTGAGTTGCATTTGTAGGATTTTTATGCATTATGTCAAAATCAGATAGAGGGATACTAATCCCCTTACTTATTTGGTGCATCACCATGTTTATCTTCAACTTCCTTCTCCATCTTCCCTTGTAAGTGTTATATTATATTAGATTAGTGGTAGTATAATATGAGTTAGGATAAGATTTAACATTCTCTGGAGGTATCTTGTAAGGATCTAAGCTCCCACACCTTGGAGGAATTCCCATTATTGTTGTTGAGGCACCAATCCCCATTTGGTATTTCTCATGTTCACAATTTCAGCAACCAACACTTTGTTAAACCAACACGACAATAGGTGAATGATGTGATGATACCGCTCGATCCCCTACATGGTAAATTGATCTAATTACATTAAATTGCTACTTGGATCACATTGTACCATGAGAATAACTATACTATGTGCTATAAACAACTTTTTTAGTTTAATCTCCAAATCAAATTCTTGCAATTTGGTCATTCATTTCCTCTTCTTCACCTAGTTCATTATGTCCCGATATTTTTTTAACTGTGTATACACTCAAATTTGGTAACCTATCCTTTGGAAATGACAAGTTTAAATTTGTTCCTATCTTTAAGACATATGCTCATATTCTAAGCTACATTGATAAATACTTCTCTCTCACACATAAATTGATAATATCTACATACGAATTTATTTTTCACTCACACAATATTACTTATCTAAAGTAGCAATATGTCCTTGTGCATATTTCCTAGAATTTATCATTTTCATTATTGAATCCCTCTTGGGACTATAAATAACAGGGGCCAAGTTGTACTAAGGTCCAGGTTGACCTATACAGTCCTACATGTCTTCATCAAACGACTTTTTTATAGTTTGAAAATCTTGTGTGTTGTTTCATCTTCTCTGGTCAATCACAATGCGAATATAGAACCTTTCCAAGCCTATATAAGCAAATAAATTGCACTTAATAAATCACATAGTATTCTCACAAGAACCCATTGCAAATATCAACACTAAAGCACTCAAAGCTCTCCTAAATCTTCCAAAATTAGTTACACACCCTTTAGATAAGCCACCACATAGGTCTCGTAAATCAAACTAGATTCAAGAGTCTAGTTTCCTCTATTTCCAAGCATGCAAAACTTCTAGAGCCATGCCTTAGATAAATTCACCGTATGAATTTTCAAAGGTATTAATGGACAAAAGGGGTTAGTTTTAACATTTGAAACATACCACATCACACTACTACTATAATGGGTGCATTTCTATTTTTTAGATTCATGCCATTATTTTTTTGTTAAGAGACGTGTATGAAAAAAGGGGATTGGATTACATTTTATACACCACTTGCACCAACACTAGGATAATATAAGGCTTTCTCACACTCAAGGGTATGTAGTACAATACCTATATTACTTCTACAAGGGTTGACCACTAGGATTAGTCTAGCCTCACCCATACATGGATTTATGCTTTCTTTATGTAATCATTTCATAAAGTTTTTGCAAGTATCTAACATCTCATTTTACGGTTCAAGACGTGGTGTTGAAATTGTTTGATCCTTATTATTGGACAACAAAACCATTTCTAGATTAGTGATTCGTAGGTGAAGTTATAGAAATCCACTATTTACATATATAAAATCGTAAAAAGATGGATTAATCCATACTTTACCTTATCGAGATTTGTATGGTTCAATACATGAGCATTTTCCAGAACAATTCTAGAGACAAAGAATTTCCATATTTATTTTATCATTTTCATTTATTCTCGCACACCCATATCACTTTTATACCTCTCTATATACAACAAATTATTCATCATTCTTGTGTTTTAAGCAATCGTTCCATCATTTTATCATAATATTACATATTAAAAATATTTTGGATTGTGTGACTAATATTTATTATTTTATTCGAGATATTCAACTTCTAACATATCTTACATCCTCACCCATATATTTATATTTTCGGTGGTAAAACATTTTGTGAACATGGAATTTTACCGAATCTATTTCTCACATCCTAGTTATCCTAGTGTTTATTCTTTTCCTCTTAGTATATGATCCCTTTTTAGCTCTAGAATTTGCTTTCGTATGTGTCATTATGACTTATCCACCAATATTTGATGATATTTTCCTCAAGTTGAAGGTTTCACTCCCTCAATCTACTATCGATGTCATCCCTTAGCCAAGTCATTTCTCATACTCAACATGCCATAGGGGATCCATATGTTGATTCTACTTGCCTCAACCTAATATCAAATGAATCCTATTTACATTTATGTACAATCTGATAGCATTCCTATTAATACACAACATCCACCTCATTTCACACTTTCTCCTATGGCCCTTGACATTTATGTCGCAACTATAAGGTCATGTTGGTGAGAAATTTGTTAGTTGGGAAAATTAGGTGTCTCCGCCAACGTTCACGGGGCTATGCCCCTCTGTATTAAATGGTGCAGCTCCCATTATTGAATGTAACTAATCTAATCCTAAACTAAATGTTTTGGGTTGGCCAAATAGGTCAGGGGATCACACAAGGACACTCCATTAAACCTATGGCAAAGTGCTTGTATGGGGTACAAGGGAGGAAATCACAACAATGAGGGGGAAGGAGAGAAATTAGGGAAGGTTACTACCATGAGTAGGCCAATTGTAGAGTTCACACCCAAGAAACTAGAGTAGTTTAACATTCAATATAGAAGAAAGCAACAATGAAGCTATTTAGTGAGATAGAAAAACCTCAGACACCAAGTTCTTAGATTCAATCTATCAAAGATACAAAGCTCTTTTGGGATCACTATGCTTGCAAAGTGCATAAGAGAGAGAAGTAGAGGAATAAAAGAAAAGGAAAAATGGAAGAAATGTAGCTTTTATTTCATGTGCATTGGTGATACAAATCTCAACAACATATCACAATCCACTATTGCTACAAAGAACTAAAATTTCAAGATCCTTTCGAATGGAGAAGCCATCCAAATTTATAGCAATGTGAATTGACCTCTCATCTTCCCTCACATGAATCTTCGTGTTCATATTCCACTTGTGACTTTTCATTTGCCATTAGAAAAGACAAATTAAGTATTTCTCTTATAATTTTGAGAAAATACTTTTACAATTTTGAAAATATGTCACTTAAGTGAATAGGACAAAATACAATGATGAAGCCCAACAAAGAATTAGAAAGGAGAGAGAAGGAAGAGGGAGAAAGAGGGAAGGAGGGAGGAGATGAAGGAAATCCACTCCTTGCGATGATCCAATTGAATGCCTTGATGTAGTCATGAACTTTGAGTGGAGAATTCTGACACTACATACTAAAAGAAGCCTCCCCTAAATGGTGAAAAATTGCAATCTTGAGATATTTTACATCATGAGAAACCTCCCTTTGAATAATCAACAACTGCAGCCCATCAGGCACATCGAGTGAAGAAGTGAGAAGCACTTGATCACTAGACTACTATAGATAATGAAGGATGCCCCCAAAATACTTGATCAAACCATGAGCAATTTCCACTCCTTTGTAGTTGATCATGCACATGAACAAAGACTTGGGAGAACTTGCTCGGACACTTGGATGATTTGCAATGAATTACTCCCTCTTGATGGATATTTATTGTCTTGAGATATTTGACCCAACTTGCTCACCGAGTCCAACTAGTTTGGCTCACTTTGAACAACTTACTGAGCTCACTCATCTCACTCACCTAGGGGGTTGGATGCCTTTGACCTAATTAAATATTTACAATGATGATCTCTGAAGCTCTCAAACCTTTTTGAATATCCTCTTGGACTACACGATGCTTCTCTTTAACAATTGCACCCTACTCTGTCCTTTTTTGCTTATGTACACTACCGTGACAAGGTGATGTCTTGGGATGCCCCGTGGAGGAAGAATTGCCTCATTTGAACTGTGCAACTATCCCAAACCCCTATGAAGATGTTGCAAAGAAGAGAGTTGAATGGAGATAGAAACAATTATAACTTCCAACACTCAAAATGAGGATTTTATATTTTTATAAAATGCCATTTTTCACTTTTTTGACTTTCGATCACCCTTTTTGTTCCTCTCTAGATGTTCTTTGTACACACTGCCTTTGAAGAATTTTCCCACTGTGAGAATTTAAAATTTATGGTATTTATTAATGTAGAGACTTACTATTTTTGGAAAGTGGCTTTCCCAACCTTGGATTTATATGGTACCAAATTTTTTGATATGATTTTTTCCTCCTTATCTCACATATAACTTTTTAGCTCAACTCGAATCTCCTAACAACTAAAAATAAAATTTTAAAATTTGAGGGCATGAAATCAGGAATTTCTCACCGTAAAAAATCTAGGCCATGCATAAAAATTCTTTCACTTGAGTTGTGAGGGTTCCTGGAAATGATGAAGAACGTAAAAAACCCCACATCAATCCGTGCACTAGTTTTCAAGATATGGATATTTTTCGATCTAAGGCACGAAGGCAATCAGGCAAAAAAATGAGTCTGGGCTTGGGGAAAATGTAATTTTTGTGAGATATTTCTTCATTGAAATTAAGGAAACATGGAGAAAGAAATGGAGGAGCAAAATTGATGCATGAAATTTTGGAAAAAATTTGCCGAGTTTTGGGTAAAGCAGCGAAGCAAAATGGGGAGAAATAAAAATTACTAACTCCTAGCTTATATCCTTTGAGAGAGAGAGTGGGAGGGGGTCGATTTTTTTTTCCCCATGTCCCCTTTGGAAAGTTACAAGGGGACACGAAAAGTGCACCTCAGCCCCTAGGTGACAAGTGGCGGGCATGCACATGTGGAGGCTGGGCCTGGAAAATGAGAAAAAAGTGCTTAGGGAGACCTCCAATGGTCATGTGGTGGGTCCAAGAACTCCAAGGTGGGGGGAATTTTTTTCCCCCATGTCCCCTTAGAAAAGGGACAAAGGGATACCAAAAGTTTGCCTTAGTGCCATGGTGACAAGTGGCACTGGAAAAATCTTTTAACTGTGAGAGCATTCGTGAGAGAGAGATTGAAAACGAAGTTGCCGGAGCTCTTGGGGTATTTTTGGGAACTTATTTATATGATTTTTACTGAACACATCATTTGGAGAAGAATAATATGGGTTTGAAGGTATGGTTGTGTCTAAAACTCCTTAAAAATTGACCTTCTTCCTTGGAATTATAAAGTGTGCCCGCTAAAAATGAGCTCCCTTGAGAAGTGCCAAGGGATTGTGAGAAATATAAATGTTCCAGCTTGTAGGGATACTATTAGACTTATAATGAGTTATTTTTTTCCTTCTAACTCCTTACAGAGCTTCCGGAATCATCCGCCGAAGATTAGGTACCTGTTTTGACTCCCTTCTCCTCACGGGGGCTGAGACTGGGTCATATGAAAAACCATGTGTAAGCAAGGTAGGAGGGAAAATTTTACATGTCCCCTTGCCCACTTGTAAATGGAATTAGGGACACCAAAAGTGAACATTATCCTGGTGATGATAAGTTTCAAGCATGTGTGAGTAGGAGTGGTGGGTAGAAATTTGGCAAAAGGTGCTTATCGGAGCTCCCAAGGTCATGTTGAGGGTCCATGAGGCTTAAGGTGGAGGGAGAAATTTTTTTTAATAATTTGTAATGTGATAGAGGAGATAAAAATTATTCCTCAACCTCATGGTGACATGTGTCACTAAACATTTTGGCTAAGGATGGAGCTTGTACCTTGGAGAGGAGATTGAAAATGACATTGTCGGAGCTCCCGGATGAATTTTTAGGCACTTATTTATATGATTTTGACTGGAAATATCATTTTTAGAAGGATGAGATGGGTCTAAATTACTGATTCATCTTCCTATATTCTAAAAAATGGAATTCTTGATTAGGACCTCTAGTTATTCCTGCGAAGAATGAGTTGTGGAAAGAAATGCATGGGTGTTGTGAAAAATATGAGATTACCAACATGTAGGGAATTGAATCATATTTCCATTGATATTTTGTTTGACCTCAAATCATTTCAATGATCCTAGAATCATCTCCCTGCTCAACTACCTTTTCATAGATCTGCAAGCTCCTTTAGCCTTAAAAACCCACTTTTCCCGAACTTGTCCCTAAATTGCTTTGGATTTTTCCAAAATCTTCTTAAATCACTTGAAAAATGATCCTAGCTCGTGAATACCTCTCTCCATGATGAATTTAGGGCTTCCAATACACTTCAGAGAATATTCACCAACCTTAGAAAGGCTAAAAATATCCATTCTCATGCCTATTGAAAGATCCACCTCGAAAGACACTTCTCGGATGGAACTTGTGAGCTTGTTTTTATTTCTCCAACACATGGGAAAGGTTAGGAAAACACACATGAGCACTTGAAGGATGAGGATAGTCCTGACACACATTTTAACTGATCTAGGGGAGTGTCTGGAAAGGTTTACAATCAAAATTTTGACAACTTTGGTACATTGTCATGCTTGAAAAATTGGAAATTTTCATGTTGCACATTTGCATGAAAACAAAAGCGTAATAAGAAACAAGTTGGGGGAAATCCACCTTTACCTCCACCACTTACTAAACCTATTATTAATCCTCATGATCCTTATAAATTATATGATATATTAGAACATTTACACTATACCCCACCTAAGATATCTCTTTACTAACTACTACAAGAAGCACTTGTGAAAATCCCACAAATACATTTTATATGAATCATTACATCTATTTATCTTCCTAGTGATACATAGCTTGTTCCCTTTGCATATATTATAGAAACATTGACTATGGATAATTCAATTAATTTTAGTTATACCAAGGCGCCTTCTCAACTGGTGTGGACCAATGCCCACCATTGCTTATTATTACTTGAATGCGGGATTTGTCATCAAGCACGTGTTGATTGATAACATGTATGGTTTGAATATCTACCCTAGTTATGTGCTTAAATAAATGTGTATAAATATAATAGAAATTGATACTACTATTACTATTTTGTGAGGATTTGATAATATCACATGATCTACATTAGGTCTTATCACATTGGATCTATTATTTGGCCCTAAGATACTTCCTATTATGTTTCACATCATGGATAATGCTCTTCACTATAATATTCTCGCATGATGCCCTTGGATCCATTTTGTGGATGCTATCCCATCTACTAGACATCAATGCATCAAATTTATACATGATGGTTATGAATATACTATTTCCATTGATCGTGAGCCTTTCAATTTTTCCAAATCAATACATCTAATTCTCATACACCTATTATTACTTCTTCTTTGCATCCTGTTTTTGTGGATAAGATATTGTTAGCATATGGATTTGCACGCATGCAAATGACATGCAACAAGGTGTGGAATGAAGTCCCTCCTCAATGAAGGTGAGGATGCCTTTATTGAAAACCAAAACTGTATTTACATCTATAAATTCAAAATTGTATGTGGGGGGTTGGACGTCAATGGAAAGAAAAGTGAATGAAGGAGATGGAATCGAATGAAGGAAAGGAGTGAGGTGGAATGAAACGAAAGAACATGCAAGAGTTAGGTAAAAACAGAGCCTAATATTGCATGAAGAGGAAAGATGAATAACTAACACAAATAAAATGGAGTTTGAGTTAGCCAAACAAGAACGTGTAAAAGGGAACACACATGAGCAAGTAGATAAATCAAAGCTTGATAACTATGAACTAGAATAACGATTAATAACGTTGACAATAAGATCAAAGATAATATTTACATGCAAGATTCAAACACCTAACATCTAATGAACATAAGAACACCAAATGTTACAAGAGACAATGAATGAGACACAAAGTTCGTATTTCATTAACTCTAAAATGTTTTTCACAAAAGAACACAAAGTTTCTTCTGAAACAAAGCTTACACAAAAGTATTTTCTTCTCTTCTCTCAAAGTCACCCAATACAAATGAGCCCCTTACTTCCTTTTATAACCCAAAAGTTGGTTACAAATTAGTTAGGGTTTTACATGATCATTAAATAAGGCACTTAAGTGACCTTTGACTTTTTCAACTTTATTAAAGAAAACCCAAAAATAGAAATTACTTAAAATATCCATTGTTTCGGAAAACAAATAACAACACCATTTAAAATATACAATAATAACTTGATGCCTTATCCATTGAAATGGGGTCCGCTTTATCTCAAGTGTATGAGAAAGGGACTCTCCCACTTCGTTAGATACCAAGAAAATCAACTCCCCTGAACCGCACCACCTGAAATTAGGATCTGCGCTTTTGCCATTGAAAGGATCTAAACCTTCGTAAAGTTTCAAACATCTTTTCTTCTTCTCGGAGGTTCACTTGGTGGAGAATAGCCTCACAAAATACCTACAATTCAAGAATTCTACTTGGCATATCATTTAAATTAACAATTTTGGATTGAGCATTCTCAAATAAATTCTTCAATTTGATGTAGCTCTCCATTGAAACTGATGAGAAATTGTTGGCGGAGTGTACATGTCTTTAAACAATTGTGAAAATTTTTCTTCCACCTTCTCTAATGAACACCTTTGATTATGCTCATTTACGAGGTTACAAGGAATCTCATCCATGAGTTCTTAAATCAATGAGAGTGAAGCAAAGGCTTCATTGCACATGCTTTCATAATGGATCATAGAATCCTCGAGAAGCGTTTTCTTGATTTGAGATGCGAGACACCAAAGAAAACATGTCTCTTGATGTTCAAATTCGAGAATTCCTTCATAGCTAAAATGAAGATTCCATACTTGTCATTTCTGTAAATTGGGCAATATCTCATCCAAATTTGATATAGTAGAAACAAAATTTTCTTTGAAAGAAATAATTGGATCAAGATACGCACTGACATCTTCATGAAGCTTAACTGCGGTCTTGATCGTCTCCTGGCCTAAAACGAGAATCTCTAAAAGCCAAGTTTTAGTGACATGGTCTAATGTGTTTATTTCCTTTGACAAATTGAGGGTATCTTCATCTGGGACAGCCATTGCGTTAGAAGTAATCTTTGGGAAGGTGGATGATATGGGATTTATCAAATGTTGAACATATTCCACTAATTGATTCTTTTCGGCCTTGAGTGAGAGTTTTGAGACTTGTATTTCTCAAGTCTCTTTAGCACAATATCAATTGAATCTCGAGCCATCGCCATGTCACTTTCTAATGTAGATCTTCCAAGTCCCAAGTCTGGAAACTTCATAGTCGGCAGGCATCATAGCATCGTGCTCTTTATCCACTTGTGGAATGGCAAGGTCTGTAAATTTGTTTCCATCATTATCCACCATTATTCGAGAAAGCACCTTAGGCTTCTTAGGAATGGTGTCATTCGAAAGTTTGAAAAGGGCATCAAAATCAATGTCAATTGGCTTGACAACTCTCTTCCTTTTCTTCACTTTGGAATCAACCCAAGAAGGAGTATCATTCACTATTTCAGCATACAAAATCTTGGAGCTCGAATCAATATTCTCATTATTTCCGACATCATGAGATCCTTCTTGAATCCTATCTACGACCTCGATTTGAGGAGACACAACCTCAATATCCACTTCTTGATTATTTGAGAGATTTTGGGAAATTCCTTCATGAACTACATGCTCTGAAGTGTTTGATATTTTAATTACTGCACCCGAGTGGATTCTGTTTGAAGCATGGTGGGATCATTTTTACCAGACTTCGAGTCTATTAACGATGTGGGTAGAAGAATCTCTACTCGAGGTAGAAAATCTAGACACACGCTCTCTTCCTTCTTCGGGGTTTGGATCTTTGGATCTCTCTCCTTGTGACACGTTACTTGGCGAAGTGGATTTTGGCAACCACTCTTTTCTTGCTTGTTGTGTATGATTGGATGGTAATGAGGTTGATCGAGAAGAGACTTTGGTTAAATGGAGACCCCCTCGTATTGGCAATTTTTGTGATCCCGAAACATGATCTGGAATGGATTGCAATTTGGCAAGTTCTCTATCATACCAAGATATGCTTCTTTCAATAATTGGTTGGTTTTTGCCATCAAGAGAAAATTCATCTCTTTTAGTCCAGTCGATTCGAGGCAATGGGGTAAAGGAAACAACATCATATGAGGGATCAACGACATCCTCATCATCATCTATGAATGAATCGGAGGACTCTTGATGCGGAAGGCCTTGATCTGAGCAAGTGTTAGGCGAGAGTACTCCCGTCTTCTTACCTCATGTTCATCCGAGCAAGCAGCCCAGAAATCTTCCATGGTAGGATTATGTTGGTACTTCGCTCCCAGAATATTTTGCATATATCCATTGATATCAAACTGGGCTCTCTTCACATATGGATGGATGGTTATGAGAGCGAACTCTTTTTCCATGAGTTGTGCACTGAAAAGATTTGGACATTGGTATTCCCCGATTTGGATCGGGAAATGAATTCCTAAACGGTGCTTGTCACTAAGAAGGTAGTGAACTTGGAATAATTATCATGCCAGCTCCATTAATGCCCATTTGTCACTGACGTACTTAGGAAGTTTCCACGGGGTCCTAGAAACCACTCACGTGAATGTAGGAAAAAGATGAAAATTGAATACACGGGTTCCCAATTGGGAAATGACAATCATGGCTTCTTTGGAAAACCTTTCCTCGGTATTCCGATTCAAGTTCTAGATCACGCGGAAGGTGAATACATCGTTGACTCTTCTAAAATGATGAGAACTATTTTTGAAAGGCTGAGTTGAGTGTAGTGCCCACTCTCCTTTGACAATCTTTGTTTAGATACTAATCCACGACACTTTTGATCATAGTATGGACATTGTTATGTTTTTCTTAGTATGATGGTTAGATGATAGACTATGGATTAATATAGATCTGAATTCGGTTATTATGCTTGATGATCATTGAGACATTATTATTATTATCTAGATGATGATGTATTGGTTGACATGGACAGTTATTGATGTTGATTTTAGACATGGACGGAGTTATTGATGTTGATTTTAGACATGTGACATTGATATTATGAATAGCTTTAGTATAGAGATCTATTGGATGATGATATAGTTCTGGCAACTGAATTTAAATGATAAATGTTAAATCCTTGATATTGTTGTGATTTGGATTTAATAATTATATGTGCTTATATCATTTTAGATGTTCTGATATGGCCACGAGGTGAAGGAGGTGTTTTGCATTTTGCAGGTTAAAAATCACAACAATGTCGGGGGATGGAGACTAACCATATTGGAATTCAGTGTGAAATCAACAAGGTCACCATGGCAACTGTGTTGTTTTGCGTGTTGTGTTATGTTAGGACTTCCCATGGGGGGGATTTCCACTATTATGACCATGGGATATGTGTGTTTTATTTGTATGTTCCCTTTTTATTATTGTTGTGTGTATTTTTTTAATTGTAAGGTGTTCTTTCTTTTTATTAATTTAAATGTGATAGTATAATGTGAGAGTCATATAGTTAAGTTTTAATTAAATTAATTGGGATGTGGAATATAAATTAAATGTTTTTGTCTTGGTTGATAATGAAATCTGATTTATATATTGTATAACCATGTGATAAATAAATAAATCTTTATAAAAGATTGTAATAAATAAATGTCATAGATATTAATGCAAGTGTAAGAGAATGTAAAAGAGTGTGTAAGTTACCATGTAAGGATGTGTAAGAATTTGTAAGAGGTTGTAAGGAAGATTTTGGAAGGTCAAACACTCCATCTCTCTTGAAATTCGAATTTGGCCTTGAAGGACAAATTTGGAGGCTTGTGGGACAAGTTAAACTTGTCCCACACCTCTCAAAATCTTCCACCAACCATGATTATAGCTTTGGAGTCAAAATCAATCCTTTTTATTATATTTTGACATAATTTTGTGTAAGAATTGATTGCACTTGTCTTACAAATTTTAATGCTTTCCCTTTTTTGAGTATGGGTTGAATTTGTGTATGTAAGTGATTTTGTCATTTCCTTTATTGGTGATTTGTTGTTGAGGTTGATTGCACTCTTGGGGAATGAGGAAAAATGATGTGGCATCCCACTTGGAATCCACATCATCCTCTTCCACCCTCTCCTTTAAAATTCGAATTCCTCCTCATTTTGAGGTTGTTGAAAGTTTGTGATTTCACTCTTGGGTCAAATTTTCTCTTGCCTTTGGAGCTTGCTTTGTGGAAGGAGCTTGGATTGATTCACATGCTTGTACATTGTTGTTTTGGGACTGTGTTTTGAGCATCAAAAGACTGCTATGTTGGAAAACAAATCTCCATAATGGAGAGGTAGGCTCTTATCCATTTTAATTTGTTGTTTTTCCCTTTTCTTGCATGTATTATTGAATGGTTTTGTGTTTGCATTCTTGGATGGATGGGTAGAATGCTTAGGGAAAGGTGTAGAGAGAAGACTATGAGGTTTTATCAAAGGAGGGATAAGAAAAATTGCCATTGGCATTACAATTGTATCGAGCGGTGCTTAAAAGCTTGGACCATTGGGCACACTAGAAGATTGAGACTTGAGACTTTTAAAACTAACAAACCTGTAAATTAGAAAACAAAACTGTTTGAAAATTGTTCATGATAGTAAACTTAGAAAACTGAAGAAGGTTTGAAGTATTGAACTAACTCTCACTTTGGTCTGATGCAGGAGGCTCAGACGGAGCGAGAGGAACATTCACAGAGGCTCAGAGTCACCACCACCACCACCTCCACCACCGCCACCACCACCACTAGATCAGGGTTTAGCAGCTATCCTACCATAGATTTTGCAGACCCTCTAGGATGTTAATGCTGCCCTACGTGGAGGATCAGTAGGAGGACATCTAGACAGGCATGATAGAGCTACTTCCTTTGAGGGTCAGGCACCTCCTTCACTCGGTGAGGAACATGGAGGAGAGAATTTCCATGGAGAGTCAGATAGAGCAGAGTCTCCTTCGAGGGGACATGGTGACCGTATTTCAGGACAGAGAGAGAGGTCTTGGAGCCCTAGGATCGGGGACAGGTAGGCAGAGAGGCCCAGAGGCCGTCAGACCACAGTTGCGGATCACATCAAAGAGATCATGAAGCTTAGGCCATCACATTATTCAGGTGACACAGGGGGATTCCGGAAGAGGCTGAGGCTGATCAAGTTAGCTTAAATGGTTGCTTGAAGCTTTGTCCTTGTTCTAGCAACACGAAAGCTCGTGTTGTGACCCATCTACTGAAGGATGGATCTGGTGTTTGGTGGAGGACAGAGGAGCAGAAGCTCCATATAGATTCAGAGACAGTCACTTGGGAGCTATTCGAGGAGAGATTTAGGAGCAGGTACTTGTCACGGAGATTCATACAGTAGAGGATCGATGAGTTCCACAATCTTCGTCAGGCATCCCTTTCAGTGGCAGAGTATGAGAGTAGGTTCCTGGACCTACTTCAGTACATTGATTACATGCAGGATGAGCAGTGCGGATCCATAGGTTCATCTGGGGCCTTAATATAGACATTGGAGGTGCAGTTCGGATCCACTATCCTCAGACTTTAACAGAGGCCGTTGAGAAGGCCTACATTCTTGAGAGACTCGGGGTAAAACCCAGAGCGAGGCTAGAGGCCGAGTCGAGCCATATTCAGCGATTATAGGATAACAAATCGAGGGGTTAGCTCCTCCTCCTCTTGGTGGTCGGCATTCTTCACGGTCATCTTTCGAGACACAACATCGCAGCAGCATTCCCACCCACCTTTTAGGCCTCCTCGGAGATTTGATGCACGAGAGGTCACGGTGTGGGGCCCCTCCTGGGGACCCACCGGGACACAGGTGGAGCTAGAGCTTAGTCAACGGATCTTGACCACAAAGGCCACAATAGACTTTAGCTGGATCATCAGGGTCCACGACACCTACCTCTAGGGCACCCTCTGGAGGTGCTTCTGCTTGGAGAGGTTCAGGTGGTTGTTTCAGGTGTGGAGTAGTAGGACACTTTTGGAGAGATTTCCCTAGAACCCTAATAAGGGTAAGGCACCCATCTCAGAGCCTATAGTTGTAGACATGGGATGGAGTCACAGGATCTATACAGTGGTCGAGAACCACCAAGCTGAGCATCAGAGCATGGTCATCGAGAGCACAGGTAGTATTGGAAGTATTCCCACTTCTATATTGTTTGACTCTAGTTCTTCTGATTCATTTATTACACCATCCTTAATAGAGCGATGCAGGCTAGTGGTACATTAGACATGGTCACATTTGGGATGTTGAGATGGCTTCGGGAGCCAAGGTCTCTGTAGACTCCTTAGTAAAGGAGTGTGTTGTTAATTTGGGACCTTTCACCACCACTTCAGATCTCCGCATACTTCCTTTGGGCTCGTATGGAGTCATATTAGGCATGGACTGGTTAGCTGCACATAGGGCTAGGATGGATTGCTATCACAAGACTATATCTTGTGTAGATGATCTTGAGTTGAGTCGGTGATTTCAGGAGTCAGGAGACCCGTTTCTATTCGCACTATCTCTGCTATGCAGCTCAAGCGGTGTGTGCGGCGGGGTTGCTAGATGTATGTAGTGATAGTCAGTGACAGGGCAGAGGATGGGTCTAGTGGGCCATCGCTAGATGACCATCCCATTTTGAGAGAGTATGCAGATGTTTTTCTAGGGGAGCTACTGGGATGCCACCCCCACGTGAGATTGATTTCCATATTGATCCGGGTTCCCGGAGCGAACCTATCTCAAGCTCCTTATCGGATGACCACCCTAGAGCTCTGTGAGCTCAAGTTGCAGCTTGAAGGCCTTCTAGAGAAGGGCCTTATCCATCCTAGTGTATCCCCAGGGTGCACCGGTAATTTTCGTGAAGAAGAAGGATGGATCATTGCGGTTGTGTATTGATTATCACCAGTTGAACAAAGTGACGATCAAGAATCATTACCCCCTTCCTCGTATCGATGACTTGTTTGACCAGATGAAGGGAGCCACAGTGTTCTCTAAGATCGATCTCAAGTCGGGCTACCATCAATTGAGGATTATGGAGGTAGACATTCATAAGACTACTTTTCGTACAAGGTATGGGCATTATGAGTTCACAGTGGTGCCCTTTGGTTTGACAAATGCCCCCGCAGTATTCATGAGTTTGATGAATGGGGTATTCAGGACCTTTCTAGATTGCTTCGTGCTCATCTTTCTTGATGACATTCTAATTTACTCACGTACGTGTGAGGAGCACAAGCGGCACCTTTGTGAGTTCTTCGTGTCTTCGTGAGCGAACTTTGGGGGAACTTGGAGAAGTGTGCTTTCTTTCTATCATAGTACGATGTTTGGGACATGTTATTTCCGGGGAAGGTATTGCAGTCGATCCTTCCAAGATTAGAACCATTATGGATTGGCTAGCACCCACTACGGTGGTGAGGTGCACACTTCTTGGTTTAGCATGATCTTACCAGAGATTTGTTCAGGACTTCTCTCGGATTGTGTGCCCTATCACTTCCCTTTAGAGGAAAGGAAAGAAGTTTGTTTGGCTAGACAGGTGTGAGCAAGCCTTCAGGACACTGAAGGAATGTCTCACCATGCGCACCCATTCTTGCGATCACCGGATCCACATGGTGAGTTCTTTGTTTGCACAGATGCTTCGTTAGCGAGGCCTTAGAGGTGTTCTTATGCGGGAGGCGAGTAGTTGCCTTTGAGTCTCGCAAACTCAAAGATCATGAGCTTAATTATCGACTCATGACCTTGAGCTTTCGGCGATAGTACATGCTTTAGTTCGATGGATACACTTTCTTCTTAGTCGAAGATTCACACTCGGGACGAGATCATTTGAGTCTTCGCCACCTCTTCACGCAACCCAATCTAAATGCTCATCGGGCGTTGGATGGAGTTGCTTTGTGAGTATGAAATGGAGATAGAGCTTGTGAAGGGGAAGGAGAATATGGTTGCGAGACGCTCTCGTGACGGAGACATGTGAGTATGGCTACTTCGGTGAGCACGGATTTGTGGAGCGGATCCTTGAACAGCTTCCTCTTGGCAGCCTTCTACATTACTCGAGCTCGGCGGGTGAGTCCCGAGACCCCTTGAGGGAAGTTTGATGGTTTCTCACTAGAGGCGGATGGCCTTCTTAGGCACGAGGTCGGATATATGTTCCCGAGAGATGGAGGCTTAAGGCAGGACATCTTGGTAGAGGTACATCGTGCACCCTATTCAGCCCATCCCGGGTGAAGAAGATGCATGCCACTTTGCGACAGATTGTATCACTGGAGAGGACTTCGTCGAGATGTAGCTCAGTTTGTATCACGGTGTTTAGAGTGCCATAGGGTTAAGGCCGAGCATCAGCATCCAGCAGGTCTTCTTTATCCTCATGCCATACCGGAATGGAAGTGGGACACCATTTCCATGGATTTCATTGTTGGACTACCTATGTCTAGATATCACCACGATGCCATTATGGTCACAGTGGATAAATTGACAAAAGTAGCTCACTTTTCTTCGGTGAAGACCACTTATACAACTAGAGAGCATTGTGACACGAGTATATTTGGATGACATCGTCAAAGTTACATGGGATTCCGTGGAAGATCATTTGTGGCCGTGATCCTTGTATATTTCACATTTACGGACTACCATGCAAAGGTATGTCCTCGGGACAAGGATTAATTACAAAGACAACATACCACTCGAGACGATGATGGACAAACCGAAGCGAGTAAATTAGATTTTGGAGGATATGCTCAGGATGTACGTGATGGATCAACAATCTAAGTGGGAGGAGTACATTGTACTTTAGTGGAGTTTACCTACATAATAGTTTTCGAGTTCTATAGGGATGGCACCTTTTTAGGCCTTGTATGGTAGGGAGTGCAGGACACCCCTTAGCTAGGATAGGTTGGAGGATAGAGTATCTCTTGGACCAGCTCTTTTGTAGGACATGGAGCAGCAGGTAGTGTTGATCAGGCAGAGATTACAGGAGGCACAGGATAGACAGAAGAAGTACGTTGATCAGCATAGAACCGAGCGTAATTTTGATGTGGGCATGAAGGTTTTCCTTCATGTTAGGCCACATAAGAGCCCGATCCATTATGGAAAAGGTTCTAAGTTAGCTCCTTGGTTCGTTGGACCTTTTGAGATCCTGGAGCGTATCGGCCCGTTGGCTTACCGTCTAGCATTGCCACCTAGCTTGTCTCGCGTACATGATGTGTTTCATGTTTCTGTTCTTAGGAGATACATCACAGATCCTTCTCATGTCTTGGATTGGACATCATTACAGGTGTAGGATTAGGGCCAGGTGATGGTGGAGCCCATCCGTATCATAAATCGCAGGACCCTGGGCCTTCGAGGTAGAGAGATTGATCAGGTGCGGGTGCAGTGGGACAAATATGATGAGACTGCAGCCACTTGGGAGGATGCTACTTGCTTTTCTGAGTGCAGTTTCCACATTTGTTCCAGTGACTTCCAAGAGGAAGTCGAGTCTAAGGGGAGGGGGATGTAGTGCCCACTCTCCTTTGACACTATTTAGATACTAATCCTGACACTTTTGATCATAGTATGGACATTATTATGTTTTTCTTAGTATGATGGTTAGATGATAGACTATGGATTAATATGGATCTGGATTCAGTTATTATGCTTGATGATCATTGAGACATTATTATTATTATCTGGATGATGATATACTGGTTGACATGGACAAGTTATTGATGTTGATTTTAGACATGTGACATTGATATTATGAATAGCTCTAGTATAGAGATCTATTGGATGATGATATAGTTGCAAATTGAATTTAAATGATAAATGTTAAATTCTTGATATTGTTGTGATTTGGATTTAATAATTATATGTGCTTATATCATTTTGGATGTTCTGATATGGCCACGAGGCCAAAGGAGGTGTTTTACATTTTGCAGGTTAAAAATCACAACAATGTCGAGGGACTGGAGACTAACCATATTGGAATTCAGTGTGAAATCAACAAGGTCACCATGGCAACTGTGTTGTTTTGCGTGTTGTGTTATGTTAGGACTTCCCATGGGGGGGATTTCCACTATTATGACCATGGGATATGTGTGTTTTATTTGTATGTTCCCTTTTATTATTGTTGTGTGTATTTTTTAATTGTAAGGTGTTCTTTCTTTTAATTAATTTAAATGTGATAGTATAATGTGAGAGTCATATAGTTAAGTTTTAATTAAATTAATTGGGATGTGGAATATAAATTAAATGTTTTTGTCTTGGTTGATAATGAAATCTGATTTATATATTGTATAACCATGTGATAAATAAATAAATATTTATAAAATATTTTAATAAATAAATGTCATAGATATTAATGCAAGTGTAAGCGAATGTAAAA
Organism: Taxus wallichiana var. yunnanensis; assembly: GCA_018340775.1. Taxonomy (NCBI): domain Eukaryota; kingdom Viridiplantae; phylum Streptophyta; class Pinopsida; order Cupressales; family Taxaceae; genus Taxus; species Taxus wallichiana. The sequence goes on along the minus strand of CM031240.1, from coordinate 1,011,860,546 downwards.
GAGTGTGTAAGTTACCATGTAAGGATGTGTAAGAATTTGTAAGAGGTTGTAAGGAAGATTTTGGAAGGTCAAACACTCCATCTCTCTTGAAATTCGAATTTGGCCTTGAAGGACAAATTTGGAGGCTTGTGGGACAAGTTAAACTTGTCCCACACCTCTCAAAATCTTCCACCAACCATGATTATAGCTTTGGAGTCAAAATCAATCCTTTTTATTGTATTTTGACATAATTTTGTGTAAGAATTGATTGCACTTGTCTTACAAATTTTAATGCATTCCCTTTTTTGAGTATGGGTTGAATTTGTGTATGTAAGTGATTTTGTCATTTCCTTTAATGGTGATTTGTTGTTGAGGTTGATTGCACTCTTGGGGAATGAGGAAAAATGATGTGGCATCCCACTTAGAATCCACATCATCCTTTTCCACCCTCTCCGTTAAAATTCGAATTCCCTCTCATTTTGAGGTTGTTGAAATTTGTGATTTCACTCTTGGGTCGAATTTTTCTTGCCTTTGGAGCTTGCTTTGTGGAAGGAGCTTGGATTGATTCACATGCTTGTACATTGCTGTTTTGGGACTGTGTTTTGAGCATCAAAAGACTATTGTGTTGGAAAACAAATCTCCATAATGGAGAGGTAGGCTCTTATCCATTTTAATTTGTTGTTTTTTTTTCCCTTTTCTTGCATGCATTATTGAATGGTTTTGTGTTTGCATTCTTGGATGGATGGGTAGAATGCTTAGGGCAAGGTGTAGAGAGAAGACTATGAGGTTTAATCAGAGGAGGGATAAGGAAAATTGCCATTGGCATTACAATCGAGGGTAATAATGAAAAACACTATTCGATGGCCCCATGACCCCTCTCGTTTCAAGTCCCGAAAATAGCTTTCTTCATGCTACTGCATAGGTCAGATATGAAGTCATGTAGAAGCATCCAGTCATCTTAACTTCTATCAATTGTTTGTGAAGGGTGTTACTAATGATGGTGGCCCAATCCACAAACTCTTTCTTGGCTAGGATGATACAGATAAACTAGTACATCCATGGGTGGAAAATCCTAGCAGAAGGTAGGCCGAAAACTCGACTTAGGAGAGTGATCATGTCTTTGATTTCTTCCACGAACTCAATGCGGTACAGTTCTTTGGGAAGCCTGTCAATTCAAGGTCTCTTGGTTACTAACCAGTTGTTGTTAACCATCTTGCTCCATCTCAGGGGTTCTTCATCCCGCAATTCTTGTCTTGGTGACCGCGAGTGGTATCCGCATTCTCGGAAAGTCGGGTATGCCAAACAATTCCTCAATGTGCTCTGGTGTGATCAAGAGGAAAGGCTCACGATTATCTTTAAAAATTCCTCGTCTCTCAGGGTCATAATGCTCCACACAAGCAATAACCAATTCCGGACACTACACCGAGACAGAAATGTTGTTGCTTGGGGTAGACCACTATGGTAAAGTCTATATGAGAAAATGGTTTTGCCTTGATTTTCACTCGCTCGAAAAGCACATGTTGATGTGACCAGTTCGTATCGTGATGTTGTCATATGCTTGACTTAATGGAATTGGGAGGGATAATTAATTGGAATTTATATTTCAGGGCGGATTTGTTAGATTTCTGCACTGGCTTCCTCGATCTCCCGTAGATTTGGATTTTTTTGACCATTATGAATTTAACGAGAAAAGTGACTCGGGCACACCAAACAATGCAAACGAGGCTAGGTCTTAGTCTCCAAACTCCCAAATGCAAGAAAAATATTTTCCTGTTATAATATTATCATTATTATTATTATTATTATTTAAAATAATAATAATAATTGGTCCCGAATTACAATTTTTTTAAAATGTGAATACAAACAAAAATATCGAGACTAAGCTCGAATTCCAGATCGGGCAACAATAATATATATATTTTAAATTCTCCCGATTTTAAATGAGTTCGCACAGGATCAATTTTAATATTTTTAATTCACTATTTCCGCTGGCAATGCGTCGAGATTTCTCATGCAATGTGTTGTATTTGTCTTAGCTTCTGCAACGTGGTATTTCACCCTTGCAAAGCGGTTGAATTTAAACTTGTTTCTCCTCAGGCATGCATTGAAATACTTCGCAATGCTGAGTTTTCTCTTTGGTCTTAACGTGACTCCTTTTATTGTTGTGTGGATTGATTTTGGGCCTACATGGGCTCTCCTAAGACAACTAGCATGAACATTTTGATGAATGTGTGTCCTTTGCTGCCTGTGAGGATTGTCTTCTCTTTTTAATGCATGGTATTTCCTCTCTTGATCCACGTGGAATTTGCTTTGGATGAGTCTCTTGTCTTCTTCCCCTGCATAGGCGTTGAAAATTGGCCTGATTTGGTGAATGCGTGGGCATGCTCTAAGACAACTATTCATGGAGATTTTGATGAATGAATTGGAATCTTTTTATTCTTCCTTGTTTGGCAATACGTGGACCTTTCTTCTTCCTTGTTGCGTTCAGACTTTTCTTTTATTATTGCATGCGTGAATGGAGTTTCTTTTCTTGGCCTGCGTTGGAGATTTTCCCGGAAATGCGTTTTGAACTGTTCTCTCCTTGAAAAAGGCGTAGAGCTTCTGAGTTGCCTATGAATGCATGAACATTTTCTTCCTTGTTGTGTGTAGGTGGACTGTGTGTTAAATATCCCTCAGGATGATGTGTTTGATTATGTCCACCTTGTGCTATTTTATCCCTGGCGCGTGGCTGCTCAATAAAATGTGTTTTTGTTCTTCCTTGCATGCACGATGGTATATCTTCCTTCACAATGGCGTGAGTTTCTCTTGCATTATGGGATGTTAACAAAATATTATGTCCTTCAGAAGAAATAAGAAGCAATCGGAAAGCTTCGCACGAATTTTTCCAACGAGTTTGACGAAGGAAGTTATGGGGATTAATCCAATTTCCTCTCTTCTCGGGTAGTGGGCTTAAGTGCTAGGGGGAAATGGGGAAAGCAACGACCAATTGCCAACGGAATGACAAAGTGGGTTGACAATCCCCATTCAATTTCCCCATGTGGGAAATTGGGGAATTTCTTGCCCGTTAGCCAATCCATGATTTGGCAATTGGTGGAGAAAATCCCACATGCGAAATTAAAAGAAAATTGCCAGGGAAGGGGAAATTCGGGTTCGGGAAGCCAAATTGGCATTCCCGGTTGGAAGCGTAAGCTTACTTCCCCGGCAATAAAAATTTGTCGAATGAACTTTTAATTTATATTTATTTAATTAAATACTCTCAAGTTATTTAAAAATCAATTTTATCAAACAAGAAACAATTAATTAATTAATTTAAATGTATTTTAACGTGATTTAAAGCCTGGTGGGAAGAGTTCTCGCCTGAAAAGGACGAAACGAAGACCAAAACGATCACAAAAATGAGACGATCACAATGAGGACAATGAACCACGCAAAGTAACACTTTTGAAAAATTTCAAAATTTTCATTATTTTTTTAAAATTGTTTTGCAAAGTCAAAATTAGGCGATAATGAGATACATGCATGTATGATCGGTGAGACAAGCAATAGCTCGATACTACATTGCCATCTTCTTCCTCGGGTATTGAGGTTCCTATTGAGAAATCACACTCTCTTATTATTAATCCCACTTCTCCGATTGTTGGTGATGTGGAAAGGAAGGATAATGTTGTCAATGATTACTATGATAGTGATGATGATTCTATTGAAATTATTGATGAATGTCTGCATATACTTTATTTCAATCCTAGAGATGAAGATGAGTCTATGTTTCATTCTCTTTTTGTTTCTACTAGCCCTAGGCATTACAGATTAAATCCACTATGGAACATACTACATAAACCACTCCTTCAAAATCAACTATTTCTATCACACATATGATTTTTTTGGATATGACTATTGCTAATTTCTCTAATACCCTTTTAATACATCCAATTCCATGTGATGACATTTTTTTATCATACGACACCCCATATGGTTATCCTTGATAGCATAAAACACGTTATTAATACACTTGACTCATGTACTAACATCAATTATGTTACTATTCTTGACACGCCTTGAGGATTGTTGTCTATCTTACTTGATCTTAACTTACATTACCAACTACATTCCACCGCTCTACTACATGATTGTCCCAACAACCTCCACAAGCCCTTTTGTGAATATCATTGTATATGACTCTTTTACTTTCTATTGGTTATGTTAGTTTGATTTAATTTTTTGTTTCCTTTTCACTTGTTTTATTTTATACACATTCACTATTGTTATTGTTGTTTGTTGTATGTTGTGTGTTTTCTTATTTGTGCACCTTGGTCTCCACCATATGAAAACCCTCTTGCATGAACACGATCCTAATGGTGGCCACCACTTTACCTCTCTATTTGATCCTATATTATTATAATGTTTATCCAACAGGGGTAAATGCTATTTCTTTTTAGTCGTGTGATATATTGCTATATCTCACGTGAAAGGGCAACAACAAATTTACTGTAAGAATAATTATGTTATATTACTCGTATCAAAGATATAAGTCCCGCACAAACATTATATAGGTATTGTATCTATTATAAATAAGGATATTATTTTACCAACACATTATTAGCTCTAACAAATCTCTATTACAAGTGTGTTGTTACTCACGTAAGACCCCCTCTCCAAAATATCTAATTACCTTAATTATTTACTAACCGAAATGGAGCACTAATAAATATGAATTCCTAACATCCCCCTTAGTACGAACACGAGAAGAAAACACTTCTCAAGAACTGGAAACAGAATCATATGCCTCCACATACTTTTAGGTCTACATATTGTTGGCTTGGATCTAGTTGTTTAGATCTTCTTTGTGCATGGCCAATCTACTTCACCACAAAGTGAATCCCTTACCGATGATCACACTTCCACCAAAAAACCTATATACGTGAACTCAACAGTTCCTGCTTTCACTTCTAGTGAATGCTCTTTCACCGATCGATCAATGAAGAAGTCTGACAGTCGAAGAATCTTAGCGATCGAGTATCACTCGATTCACTTGCTTCCCTCCTATACAATTTTTCTCAGATTCCAAAATGCACATTCTCCTCGTTTCAATCATAACAGGTGTAGGAAACCACACACCATTTTATTTTGCACACACCACACAATCTGAAACATATATGCCACCATACCAAAATGCGGCCACGTCGTTGCTAATCTGCCGAGAGGTGTTGATCGCCCTCCATTCTTCATTGCCTCCGACCTTCGGTATCTCTTCTTCTAACTCAGTTGGATTTGATCATGAAGCTTAATTACGGACACCGTGTTACACCAAAAATACGTTCGTAAGAAGACAATGCTTTTTAATATTATTTACACAATTTTTACAATGACTCACAATACTTGAACTCTATTTGAATATTGACATTTTTTGAACAAAGACATGACTACAAAGAGACAACTTACTTAATGAAATGAAATGAAAGATTTTAATGACGTCCACGAGACTAAAGAGTCTATGGGACCACGAGACAATTATTTTAATCAGATTTCAGTCTCCTCTCAATATCCGCTCTTCGGCTGTGAATCTTGAGGATGAAGCCCGCCGTCGCTGGGAGCTTTGTTCCTTCGAAGAGTTCCTCTAGTCTGTCCACCTTTAGGTTGTTTTTGTACTGAATACGGATATCCTCATATGCTGAACACTCCATGACAAAATGCCATTCTGTCTCGACGACCCCTTTGCTGCAGAAGAGACAAATTCTCCTTTCCCAATCTTCCTTTGGAATAGTCCATCTACCAGTTTCACATCGAAGATGATGCGATCCAGTTCTTAACTGCGCCACTAGAATCTTTGCTTTACCCTTGATAGTTGCCCCTAGATAAGCTTTTTCATCATGTTCCCCAGTGTAGTTGAATTCTCTAATATAATGTGCTTTCTTTCGACCAATCTGACCCGTCCACATGGCAGTCCTGAACTTTTCTATCACATAATTTTTTATTTCCCTGTTTCTGTTAGGACACTCCTGCATGTTGATGCCCCATTTGTACATCCATTTAGTATTCTGATTCATCCAGGTTTTCTTTCTGCGTTCTAAAGTGTCGTTCATAACTATTTTGGGCCAGCGAAGGTTGTCCATGTTTTCAACTTTTTTCAGATAGCTTATCATCCGAGATATTGCCGAAGCTTCCAACGAGAAAGAACCCGCTTCAGCTAACAAGATCTCATAAGGAACAGTTGATTTGACTTTAAGGGAGCTTGTGATTAGATGTTTCTGGATTCTCTCAATCTGTCTCCACCCGTGATTTGACATGCTACTTCCCCAAACTTCGCAGCCATATAGAACAACCGGCGTGACCAACAATCCAAAAAGGGTTTTTTTAGTTTTCCAGTCCCAAAGTTCAGCTTTCCTGCACCTGTTTTGAAGTAGGAAAGATGCTTTCCAACCTCCCTGAATCCTTTTTGCTTTACAAGTCTCCCAGCTAAGTTTGTGGTGAAAGTCAATCCCAAGATATTTGTATTCAGTGACTATTTCTAAAGGGCTCCCCTCAAAAAGGAAGATGTTTTGTCTCTCTTTCCTTTTCAATGTGAAAATCATGATTTTTGTTTTGCTGGTGTTCACTTGCATCCCGACTTCTTGACAAAAGAGCTCTAGCGCTTTTAAGCTTCCCTCAAACCTTGGGCTATTTTTGAAATTAGGATAAGGTCGTCAGCATATAGAAGTAACTTCACCACGTAACTTGCTAACTGAATACCTCCTCCCTCAGTTTTGTTTAACCAATATTCAAGCTTGTCAATGTATAACCCGAATAATGTGGGAGAAAGAGGGCATCCTTGCTTGACACCGATGTTGCTACCGAAACATTCGACATACCTTCTCTGGTTTTAATTTTAGCTCTGACCTGCTCATACAATTTATGAACTGCTGCTCTAAACTCATCTGGAATCCCAAGCTCCTCCATCCTATCCCAAAGTTTCTTTCTAGGCACTGTGTCAAAAGCCTTCTTGAAATCAACAAAACAACAAAAAGCTTCTTCTCCTTGGGTGTCCCAAACCTTCTCAATCAGATGCCTAAGAGTGATACAATGATCAATTGTTGAGTGTTTAGGTCGAAAACCCGCTTGCCCTTTTGCTCTTTTACCCTCTCTTTCGGCCCAGCTGCTGATTCTCCGCTCTATCATACCTCCAAAGAGTTTACCAAGAAGAGGGTTGATCATTATGGTGCGGTAATTGGACGGATTATTAATGTCACCGCTTTTAAATAGAGGAATAACAACACTAGTCGTCCACTCCGTTGGAAAGCCATTCTGATTGACATCATTGAATATTTTTCTGATGTGTGGCGTGAGGACCTCAACCCCCCATTTTAAAAATTCGGCTTGCAGACCATCGATGTCTTGGGCTTTACCATTTGCTAGATTCTTTATTCCCTGCTTGATATCTTCTGTCGAAAAAAGCTCAGTTGAAGTCTCAATTATGGGAGGGACATCTTTTTGTTGAGGACGCTCATAAAGGGTCCTTGCATACTCTAACCAATGTGCACCTGTGATATTATTCTCTATGTATTTTTTCTTCTGTTGTAACTCCTTCCAAAAACCTTTGGGATTGTGTTTTCCAAGAGAAATTAATTCCGTCCTTCTCTTGCACACATAGCTCTCTTTTTTGTGTTGTACCAATCTCTCATAGATCTTTTTATTTTCTTTGTTCATCCCATTTTCTTTCAAAGCTCTCTTGGCAGCTTTACACTCTTCATCATACCACGGGTTTGTCGGAAAAGTATTTGCCACTCTCTTTCTAGGCTTAGATCTCTCACAGACAGTTAGAGCCTTTTGGATTAAAGATATCAGCAGATTACTAGGAATATAATCACTCGATCCCTTGGACGCCGTGTTCTCTATATCTTTCCTCATTATCTGCAATTGCTGCTTAAGGGCTGCAACAAATATTCCCTGATTTTCTTTATTGAGAATGATTTTTCCCTGTTTTTGAGATGCCTTTTGCATGTGATGACCCTGATTCCTTTGTTGCTGATTGAAGGCGGTCCCAAGTTTTACCAAGAGAGGCCTATGATCAGACTTTAATTCGATAGGACAATCTCCAATTTCAAACTCAAGAAGCGTGGAGATAAAACTTTGAGAACAAATTACATAGTCTACTACACTTTGCCCATTGTATGTTTTACAAGTGATGTTGCCTGACTTGGGCCAAGCTCTCATGCCATTGCAAATGACCATGTTGTATAAGCTACATAGGCCTAGAAGCTCAACTCCAAAATGTGACACCCCTCCACCGTCATCCAATAGGCTACATGACCATGTTGTATAAGCTACATAGGCTAGATAAACTAATAGTTAAGACATCTTATTGAAGTGGTTCAATAAATATCATAACAATTCCAAGTGACCAGATCTGCATACAAGATGCGAATAGGTGTATGGACAGTGAATTATTGGACAAGGGCTATTCTCCCCACAAAATGATGCCAATAATTTTGTTGAGAATCATGCTGCAACATGATGGCACAGTTCAAACATTTTGATGTTGCGCAGGTCGTGATCAGACCGTACGGGCAATGCACAATAAGTAAATAACTACCTACTCATGCACAGTTTATTACGGAGCTAAGGCGAATTCTATCAAAAAAGAGATACATATGAAATAATGATGTTGTCATGATCATGGGCGACTCTCAAAGATAAGGATGGCGTGAAAGGTCTGTACACGCTTTGTCCTTTTTAGCTAGATAACACACTAGTGTAATATAGGTCAAACAAACATCACAAACATAACTGAATTTTTACCCAAATGTCTGACAAGAGCTATTTAACGGGCTGTGAACTATTATTTCCAACGACTCAAAGCATCACCCATCGATGTTGGTATGGTTTGGTCCGTAGAAATGCACACTGGGCGTGAAAGTCACTGTTTAGCTGCGGTAGAATCTACGGTCACGGTACACCGTAAAAGGAATGTACAAGTACTGGAGTAGCAATAGTACTGGAATTGCACATTGCTAGTCAATATATGCATGCATATAGCTGGTCAAGCCCTGATTTCATGCACAAAAATAAGAGAAGGCATCAGTTTAAAACAATAATGATCAGGAACAACCCTTTGCAAAGTGCATGCCCGCTATCAAGATTTTACAGCAAAATGCCTCCTCTTCAGGCTCTCATGACTAGATCGGTATATGCTCTGATACCAGATATTTATGCAAGAATAATTATGCTATATTACTCCATATTAAACATCTAAGTCTCATACAAACATTATATAGGTGTTGTATCTCCTACAAATAAGGAGATTAGTTTACCAACACATTATTAGCTCCTAACAAATCTCTATTACAAGTGTGTTGTTACTTGCACAACAACTCACTCTCCAAAATATCTAATTAACTTAATTATTTACTAACCGAAATGGAGCACTAATAATATGAATTCCCAACATCACGTGGCTCCAAAGATGAGGCATTCATCGGGGTATATTATACATTTGTGAATGGTACAAATAGATTACAAGAATCAAATACATGTTTTCATAGGGCACATATCCTCACAAATAGAGATATATATAGAACATGGACATAATTCACATTAGTACAAAACCATCCAATAAGCGATGAAAATGTTATATGTTATGTCCCGAATTGGACATTTGTGTCATGGAGGAAACTCCAAAGAAAATTTTAACATTCTCAAATTCTTACAAACATTTACATAATTCTAATACTGATTTGGATACATATGACATAGTTCAAAGCAAAATATAGGAGACATGAATACTTTATTCCTTCTCTATTGTATTACTTAGATACAATTATAGATACATGGTATGGGTGAATTAGCCTTCTTCTCTTTTTGATCATTCAACATTTGCAAATTAGACTTGATTATTATAACACATAATGGGGGCATGGTCCGTCGATTCCCTTTATACTATGTGTTATTTACAAAATGTGGCCTAGATCCATCTGCATGATGTGGTCTGTGGGATTGGAAATATCGAGGTCACTAATAACTATGTAGGTTGTTCTTCTTTCTTCTATCTCTTTGTGTGGGAGCATATCATAGTGGTTAAATATTTTTGTACACTACTCTTCTCTCATTCCTGGGTTATTTGCAATGAATTTCCTAAGTTAACTCTTCTCGTTGTTGTCTCATGTGCACTCAAATCCTCTCTTACTTCAACTTCTCCTTTGGAAAAAAAATGAGGATTGATTCCCCCAATCCTTTAGTAGCTCAATGCAAGTCAAAATCTCCAAGCACAACAAGAATGAGAGCTCCTCCCATTACAAATCGAGCTGGTGTATGCCTTCTATTCTTTGCATCTCTTTAATTTACTATACACAAATTCAATTTTTCAAAGTTACAAGCATTATTTACATTTGAGTTACAGATTCAATTTCTTATATAAACATTGACTACGCTTTGTGTTGTAGATTTCACCATGGGATGTGTGAAAACTAATGTAAAATACAACAACAATCAAGTAAAGACAAAGTGTGTGTGCACACTCATGTATGTTTTCCCTTTAAGTATGCAATTTTCAATTCCACACTTAAAGAAGGGTAATGTAGACACTCAAATTTGGTAACTTATTCTTTGGTAATGACAAGTTTGACTTTGTTCCTACACTAAGACAAATTGTCACATTCTAATCTACTCTCTCTCTCTCTCTCTCTCTCTCTCTCTCTCTCTCTCTCTCTCTCTCTCTCTCTCTCTCTCTCTCTCTCTCTCTCTCTCTCTCTCTCTCTCTCTCTCTCTCTCTCTCTCTCTCTCTCTCTCTCTCTCTCTCTCTCTCTCTCTCTCTCTCTCTCTCTCTCTCTCTCTCTCTCTCTCTCTCTCTCTCTCTCTCTCTCTCTCTCTCTCTCTCTCTCTCTCTCTCTCTCTCTCTCTCTCTCTCTCTCTCTCTCTCTCTCTCTCTCTCTCTCTCTCTCTCTCTCTCTCTCTCTCTCTCATATGACTCTCTCTCTCTCTCTCTCTCTCTCTCTCTCTCTCTCTCTCTCTCTCTCTCTCTCTCTCTCTCTCTCTCTCTCTCTCTCTCTCTCTCTCTCTCTCTCTCTCTCTCTCTCTCTCTCTCTCTCTCTCTCTCTCTCTCTCTCTCTCTCTCTCTCTCTCTCTCTCTCTCTCTCTCTCTCTCTCTCTCTCTCTCTCTCTCTCTCTATTACTTGTAAAACTAGATAAAGAACCATTGGGAGTCTAATAGTATCCTAGTTTTAGGTATCTCGTAACCTCACCAAGGGATTTTATCTCTTTTATTTTGCAAGCCTTCTCAGTCCAAGCCCTCCTTAAGGCGACTTGTTGGTATTTAGGTAATACCCTTTTAGTGCTTTCTCAGTGGACTCTTGACTTTAGCCCCACCAGCCAGGTTTTGTTGAAAATACCAATTTGGATTGAGCTTCTTAGACTCCCCGTTCATCTCTGGTCATTCCTTCCAAAGATAGTTAAACCCATTGGCGGGTGATATGCCATGAGCAAGAGCATTTTTTACACCCGTCCCAACAAATAGGTTTGTGTCGAAGTTGACCTTGTGAAAGATCTGTGGGACCACTTGGATATTCAAGTTGGGTCCTTACTGCGTATCTCTCAAAAGGTGGTTTATTTCAACCTCCCCAACACGTGCTTTCGTTGTCAAGCCCTAGACCATCGCATTCGCAATTGTCCTCTTCTAGCTTGTTCCAAGTTAATGGTGACACAACCCTCGATGCTTAAGCCTAAAGGTGATCAACCGATTGATGGTTGGATTGCAATCGGGAATAAGAAGGGTGCAGGTATGAAATCCAATCATGTGAAACTCTTTCTCCTTCTCCTTCCCCTCTTCCATCCAAGGATAAGTTAGGGTCAACTCCACCCCCTCATCGGTTTCCATTCCTTCTAAGCCTTCATGAGCCGAGTTTTGCCTGCTCTTAAAAGATAACTCTAAGAAGTTAGCTTCAACATCTCTTACTATGCATCGTCTCGCACGCATCCACCTCAAGAGGTGTCCCATGACACATGAGGAGATAATGGGGTCAAACATCGATCCATTCATGTTGAACTTTATAATTCAGACTAGATCCCACTTGCTAATAATTTTGCAATTCTTTGCTCGAAGGATGGCGTTCCGACGGGAAGGTGAAGTTTGACATGTCTGATTTTTCATGAATTTCATCTCTTGGAATGTCATGGGTCTTACATAACCCTCTCATGCAAATATTCTATTCAATTAGCCTACTAGCGTTTTAGTTGCCTTGATATTATTTGTTTACAAGAAATTAAAATTTCTAGTTTTTTGCTTCAGAATACTCTAACTTGTATTGCTCCTACTTTTTCACATTTTCATACTCAACACATTGATGGCAAAGGTGGCGCTAGTATTTCCATTACCCCAAATTCTTAGCCTTAATCACCTCCTTGGCCATGATCCTTCAAATTGGGCCATGTGGTGATTATGGCGATTAATGATCTTTCTTTTGGTATTTTAAATGTTTATGCTCCTAATGATGGCTATGAAAGAACAACATTATGGAAATGGTTAGGTGATAACTTGCCTTTAGCTTATTGGCTTGTGTGTGGTGAATTTAATATGATAGAGCATCCCGATGACAAACTCGATGCCCTCCCCATGCGTTGGTGTGTCGGTGAGCGTGTGTGACTTGGTATTTCTTTAAAATTCATTGGGGGCTTTCCGATCTTTTGCTTAAGACGACAACATGACATGAATTTAAGTCTCAAGCTTGGTATACTTGGACCAATCTTTGAGAAGGATGCGATTGGGTTTTTAAAAGACTTGATCGTGTACTTCTCTCTCAACAACCTATTTTTTATTTTGACACGCAAGGCCTCTCCCCTGTCACAATGTGGTTAGATGTACTTTTGTCGATCACCGTCTCGATCTCTTTTAAGATTATTTGGAGTAGGGCCCTATTCAAAGTCCCATCTAATCAATTCCTTCCCATCTAATAAATTCCTTCTTAATGTTTCCTTGTTGAGTCACCTAGGGGTGGTCCCCTTATTGCTAAAGTTTGGAACATGGTGCCACGTCCGCCTTTTTCTGCCAACTTGGAATGAGTGGTGGGAAGTGGTGATTCAACGCACCACCCGATTCCTTTGCCAGTTTGGAAAGTAGGTTGCTCGAGTGTGTAAACGGGTGGACTCGGCTCTACACAAAGAATTTAGAAGGATCTATATTCTCCTTGAATCCAATCCTTTCGACACCCCACTTGATTCTGAGACTCTTGATATTCAACACAAACTCAAGCTCATGGAATCCCATTCGGCTGTCATGGGCAGATGTAGATTAGATCGAGGATACTTGGCTCAAGGTGGGAGATAAAGCGTCTAAACACTTTTTCAAATCCCTCAGGCCAAACATGCTCATCAACATATCAAAGCTATTCAAGTTTCTCAACAACGGCTCTCACGGATTTTCCTGAGATCACAAACCTTTGTGGAACACTATTAGTTAGTCTTCCAAGCTCAAGAGGCTACCATTGAGTGAGATTCCGCTTTGCAACAATGTATCGAGGTGGTTCTGTCAAGCTTTCTCCTAATGATCATGCTCGATGTAATGTTCCTCTTTCTTTAGATGAGCTTTATGCAACTCTGTTGTGCCTTGCCGATGATAAATCTCTGGGATTGGATGGATTTCCTTGTGAATTCTACAAAGCCACTTGGTCTTTTGTTGGTCCAGACCTACTTGCTTCGAGTTTATAATGAAGCTCTCTAATCCAATTCTTTAGGGAGTTTCATCAATCAAGGCAACATTAAGTTCATTCCTAAAGTTAGCGATCCAGAGTTGATTACTAGTTGAGACCTATCACTTTGTTGAATGTTTCTTACAAAATTCTTGCAAAGGCCCTAGCTCTTCGCATTGTCGATCTTTTACCCAAGATTGTTCGACCCAAGAAGCGAGATTTGTCAAAGGTCATACATTCTGGATAATCTTATAACAGTCTAAGGAAGGAATGGAATGGGCTCGATTGTCTCTACATGACCCTTATTTCTCAAAATTGACTTTGAAAAGGCTTATGATCATATTAATGGCCTTTTGTTCTATAAATGCTTACAACCTTAGGATTTGGAGAATTTTTACCTCGGTTTTCAGAACTCTTGTTCTCCAATGCTTCTACTTGTCTCACTATCAATGGGCATCATCCTCCTCGATTGGCCTCTTTCGATCTATCAAACAGGGGTGCCCTCTTGCACCTGCTCTTTTTGTCTTAGCCATCGATGCTCTTGGATATCTTATTGCTCAATGTGTTGATCAGGGCCACATTCGGGGAATTTTTTTGCCAGATCATTGACTCAGCTTATTAATGGGCACTTTGTTGATGATTCCTTTCTTACCCTTGCTAAATCTGAGCAGAATTTGGTTATATTTTTTTAATGCCTTGATATCTTTTGTCTTGCTTGATCCAACATTCAGATGGCTAAAACGTTGGTCTATCAACAAAGTTGTTGGCCTATGCCTAACTAGTTGAAAGCTTACCCCTGGAAGTGGATTGGGCATGGAGAACAATTTAAATTTTTAGGCATACCTTTTGCCTTTGATAGTGATTTTGCTACTTTATGGCAGTATGTGATTGACAGAGTTGAACATAAAGTCTCTCGGTGGTCTTCCAAATCCCTTTCATTGGCTAGTAAATTTTAGGTGTGTACCAAGATTCTTACGCCACTCATGTTTACTATTATGCTTGTTGGTGCCCATCCCGAGCTTCCTTTTCCAAGCTTGCCAAGTTGCTTGGGATTACCTTTGGTCTAAAATTTTTGGTTCAATTGGCTTCCATCAGGTGGGTGGCCTGAAATTTTGTTTCTACCCCACGATCAAGGTGGCATGGGTATTATTGATGCTTACAGAAAAACATGTGCTTTATGTTCTAAATGGGTAGTGAGATGTCTTTTGAGCATTCAAGCCTGGAAAATTATACTTCGACATTGCATTGCTTTAGGTGCACCTTACGATAAAAAATGTTGGAATAATATAGGGTTGCATACCTTAATTATCACCAAGGCTCTAGTCAAGATTTTTGGCACTTTTGTCACCAAAAGCATATGGAAAGCCTTTGAAGTAGTGAAACCTCTATTGCGTTAGATTGGCGATGGATTTCGCACCAGGCTCTCTTTCAATTCCTAAAATATCTGGTGGTCTCCCATTATCATGGAAGATAGTATTCCGCTTGCAAAAACTCGGGCATCAAAGTCTCTCTGTATATCTCACAAGGGATTCACACCATTCAGATTTGGTTTCCGTAGAGATTGGATTTCTTGCTCGAGCTCAAGATAAAATTCAATCTTTCCAATTTGGACCTTCCGTCTATCTGCAGAATACAAGAGTTGATGTCAAATGTCATGCTCCATAAACTAGGACTTAAGCCTCTAGATGCATGGTGGCATGATTGGCGGTGGAATCATGATATTGCCTTTCTTTACTACAATGTCGACACCATATACCAGCTATTGAGTCCTATCTCACCTACCATTTCTAAGCTCAACGCCCATTGGGCCTGTAATTTGCCTATTCTACTTGGCTTCGTTGACTTTCCCATGCTTGGAACCCCTTGCTTGAGCCTAAAGTTAACCATTTTCTTTGGTGCCTTATCTATCGGGCCTTCCTTGTTGGCGAGTGTCTTAGTCACATTGGAATTCCCAATCTAAAATTCCCTTTCTCTCGACCTGAATCTTTTAAGAATTTGTTTAGTCTTTGTTCCGAGCGAGCCGTTTAGTCCTAGATTCATACATTATTTCAACCCTACCACCTTGAATTCTTTCATTGGCGTATGGCTTTGTTTGGATATTTCAGTCCTTGGCCTAATTATATTGATACTCTATGGCATTTGTTTAGAGCTTGTATTCTCTTTCATATTTGGAAATCTCATAATACTATGATATTCTAGAATGATCAAATTGTTGCTTTATTCTCCACTAATGATAAAGTGGCTATTTTGTCTACTATGTACATACAGATTCAAGCTCAAGCTAAAAATGTTGCCCTAGAATTTTCTCATTTTCAGGAATTGCTCGCACACTGGGAGTGTTCCTTGCATGATGAGTCGGGTCCTCTGACCCTTTGTTGCCTTACCTCGGCCCTCTCCGCCTCGTTGGACACCTCTGAAAGGAATGCATCACGAAGCCTCTCTCGCACCACTACTTTGCCTCTCCCCCTAGGGGTCGCCTTTAGCTCCATCCTCTTCTAGGCCGGGTTGAAGTCCTCCTCCGTGGGGGAAGGCTGTGGCAAGATCTCCGCGTTGGGACTCTCCTCCACTTGGAATTCAGACATTTGTTGGCTCTTCGCCCCTTGGTTGGGAAATTATGGTTCCTTTGCGAGATGAATACCAAATCGGGATGATTGGTAGGTGGATCCTCCTTCGGCTGAGTCATCGAGTGGAGCTTTCATCCCCCTCGGGATGATCCTCCTCCTCCTCCCGGAGCGACGACATGTGCTTAGTGCTCTATAGTTTTATGTAATTCTCTTATTTACCCCTCGTAGTGTAGACATAAAATCACGCACTTTAGGCATTATTTAGTCTCTATCTCATACTACTATTCATGTGGTTTTTGAGTGAAGAAAGTACTAATTAACCCCGTCTTTTATCCATTTCCCTTTACTTTCTATCGTCCATCAAAGCTTCAAAGACATACTTTCCTAGTCTGTTTTTATCGTTTTCCGTCATTCTACCTCGATTGGGGCACCGGTCCCGTCTTAGGGTACCCAGGCGTCCTAGTCCCATTTGGGGTGCCTTGAGCCTTTTTACACTTTCTGCCACTTTTTGGGCACTTTCTAGCCGTTTGAGCTTTCTATCTTTTTAGTGGTCAATCTTTTCGGGGTTAATTACGAAATTAGAACAAGAGAACCATATAAATATAAAGTTATGAGACCATAATGAGGGACCAAACACTAAACACTACTATCATCACCTAAGGTTGCATCCATCAAAGGCTCCATTTGCATCCATCTAGCTCCATCACAAGGCACAAGGTTGGTTCATCTGCATCACATTGCATAGGAGGGAAGTTTATTTTATTTCATCCATCATTTTATTACATTTCTACACATAGTTATTGCTCGCTACTTTCACAAAGTGTGACTGACATAAGAGCACATAGATCATGATTGCACACACACACACAGAACTACATTGGGTCTGAGATGTAGTGCAATGCTCAATTAGTAAGTCCACCATTGTGGCCACTGAGGACAATCTGACCCCTTCATATGCATATTTATTTTTTAGGGATTTGATGCTCGTCTCGGAGTTTTGCGGGTTTCCTTATCACGGGTTTTGCGGTGACATCGGCGCAATTCAACAAAGTTAGTGCGACAAGAAGAGAACACAGGTGAACATCTAGCGACACCTTAGAGGAGGGTTTCAGGATATTTCCATAGACTAGGGCACCCATATCTCAAACTAGGGCGTCCATGAGCTCCCCTATCCCTCTCCGGCGCCCCCCTAGCCATAGAGCTCAGTTTGTGCTTTCTCAATATTTTGTGTGATTGTTTCCTCCTCCTGTTTTCCTAGTTCACACTGCAACACAGTCCAACACCTTTGTCAAATCAACTAAGCTCTTCTTAACCCTCTTTTCTCATTAGGGTTTCACATTTCTATTTACTTAGTTGTTTGAGTCATTTTCTTTATGAATTTTATTTATTATTTACTATTGTTCTTAATACTATTTTAACTTATAATAATTCCCCATTTGAGTTAATCACATAACATTCTTTGATTGCCCTCTGGGCATTTTGTGTGCCTACGTTGCTTTTTTGTGGGACTGTGAGTATTCCGGTCGACCTCTCTCTTGTAACTCTTACATATTTTTATGCTGAAAGGCATTTCATAGCGGATTAGAGGCGAGGAGGTTCTGACATCATGTCAATAAAACATTTGATATTGACCATTCACGCCCCACGCCATATCAACGACCTCCAAATAATCACAACCATTGAAGTAAAA
This sequence comes from Taxus wallichiana var. yunnanensis, assembly GCA_018340775.1. Taxonomy (NCBI): domain Eukaryota; kingdom Viridiplantae; phylum Streptophyta; class Pinopsida; order Cupressales; family Taxaceae; genus Taxus; species Taxus wallichiana. Next base: position 1,011,842,664 of record CM031240.1, on the reverse strand, counting down.
CAGATTTTTCATGGACAAAAATCACTATCAATAAAATATTTTCCACATATTCGTTGCTGAAAGTAAAATTTTTGTTATGGAGCGTCAAGATTCAGAATCCAGATGACAGGAATAAAAAAGCCCTAACCTTCAGAAATTGAGGTCGGGCAGAGCAGATTTGGGATTCAGCTGAGCAGTTTAGAGCTTTTCTCAGCCAATAGGTGTCTGATCTGATCGGTTCACTTGTGCTCGTAAATTACTAGTATATTTCGAAAAAGGGTCTTCAAAACAAGTCGTAGACATCCGCCAAAGCAGGACGGATACCAGACTGTACCAAAAATGGATCTTCAAATCAGGGCGTAGCCATCTTCCAAACCAGTATGAGGAGGGAACTTTGTCCAGATATTTAAGTTGTAAGTATCGCGGTAAAGTAGTGCCGACCGAATTTCACATCCTCTCACGTCACGGATTACACCTAAATCTACACCATTTTACCTACAAGTTTATTCCAGGTGCTTTAATCTTTTTCTGTAAATCGCTTTCTCGTTAAATTTTATACATTTTTCACTTCAACTTGAAGTTGTTTTCATTGAATTTTGTTTGGTAATGTCAACAGGGATTGTGCGTTAAAATTTATCGCTTTCTTTTTAAATTTGGATTTGGTGGGTTTGTAGTTTTGTACAATATATTTATTGGGTGCTAAAAATAATGAGGAATGAGCAATCCTCAATCAATAGCCAGCCATGTGGGTTGTCTGTCAACAGGGATATTTCCAAACCATTTGGTCTCTTACAACTCTTAGATAGATTTCTTTTGAGGATATGGTCGGTCTACCAAGCCCCAAATAGTGCCAAAAGTGGGTCTTTGAAACAAGGCGTAGACATTCACCAAAGTAGTAAGGAAGGGACTTTGGCCAGATATTTAAGTTGCAAGCTTCGGGTAAAATATGTCTACAAAACATGGAAGTATGCGACTTATTCGATAAAATCCCTTGAAGAAATGTGGTCTCATGGAAAGTCTATTATTGGTAAACAACATAAATAATTAGGGTTTGGGTAATCGAGCTTGTCAATCTGAATCGATGGATTGCACTTAACCAAGTAGGAAAAGCCAACCCCACAAATTATTTTGGAAGGAACTATTACGAGGCTAGGTTTTATGTTTCTATAGAATTTGTCGGGTAATAATATGAGAATAAGTTTTTCTTTAGTAGAATCTTAAGAAAAATATGAGAATAGGCCTATTCTGAAATTTTCTCGACTTTTATAATTGTCTTTGCAGTGAAGTCGGTAAAGATTGAACCATGTAAGAATGTCCAGATGTGGGATAGATGGCGAACTTCATCCTCTTCGATTGGGCCCATTCTAACTTCTTTGCTTCCTGATTTGTGCAAGCTTATTGGTCCTCTTGTAGGCCACTATGAACGATGTTGTTTCGTGCTCACCGTGCTAAAGTCGAACATTTTTCGCGAAGTAAATTTCATTATTGTACTTTAATTTTGACTTATTTTGTGATGCTTCTTTTTGGGTGCCAATAAGAAGGGATAGTTTCTGTGCAATGACAACTTGTGCAATCAAGATTTGTAATTTGTCTTGGATATTTTCTCTTCACATTACATGTGCATGATCGGTGTCCTCTATGGGTATGTGTCCCTGTAAAAATGTATTGTGCAACCTTATTTATCTACAAATTGTATTATAATCATTTTTTCCTTGAATCCATGCATTTTGTAAAGACGCATTCTACTTTGTCCTTTGATATGGTTGGTCCAAGAAACTAGTTTCAATGGTGAAAATTACTTGTATAAAACATTCCACTTGCAATGTTAGAAAAATATTAATATCTTCAATTAGTATTGTTTATCATCTTGAAAAAGTGAGGATTTTCATAATGAGAAATTCAATCAATATTAGTGTTTAGGAATGAGATGTTAAGAGGACATCCAACATATACAAGCCAAATTGTTTGTAGTTAATATTGGTTTTTATCTATTGATAAAATTCATTTGTAGGCTTATTGTTCCTAAAAAATCTATTCCTATTGGTGAATTGAAGTGTATTTTGTAAATAGATGCAGTGTTTTTACTAGAGGAAGTTTTTCAAATCGCAAGGTTATCTTAGTCTCGAGCTAGAACATTGCCAATGTTTATCATTGAACACAAAGAAAATGTATTGGTGTTGATCCGGTTCCTTATACATTTCAGATCCACATAATGTACTTCATCCGTAAAATCATGTGAAGGCGGCTATAACTTATGCTTTGTGTATTTCATGACATTTGCTAGGTAATCTTCTCATATTTCATATTGCTTTTGTTTAAAATTCATATTTGAGTAAACCTTTGGCAAGGATGAAGAAACATCCATGTGAACTGATTAATTCGGAGGTGAATCCGCGGAACTCTATTCTATAGATAGGGGGCCTTGACCCCTACCCTATAGTAGAGTAGAGGGGATCAACCCTAGACCTTGGAATAGGTCATTGGTCATTTATGCGTTCTCCCATCTAAGATAGTCTTTCAACGAGTTCCCATGCGCAGAACATGTCTCTTATGTGGGATTGTCGCATCAAAAGGAATATAGGAATTGCGGCATCCTTTCTTTTTTATTCATTGTATGATAATCTTACAAGTGGTTAGTGCTCTTTGACACTCTTAAATATTTCACTATTACAAATTAAGCTCCATATTGCTTCAATGAACTTCAAGCTTCATGTTTTATGTTTTCACAATTAAATAATGAGATGGATAGAGATTTTTATAATGTTTACACAAATTGTTTGAAGGCCTTGAAGAGGAGCAAAATCATAAACAATGAGAACGAGAAATTGGCAAAAGAGTACGAGACTCCACAAAGCAAAAGCAATGAGATGTGAAAAATTGGCAAAAAGGGGAGAAATTGTCCACTTAGACCCTACTTCGAATTATCATTATTCTTTTTCTTAAGAACATTTTTATCTTTTAACATAGTAGATATAGGCAGGGTTCAAAATTGAGCATGTGACAACCCTTCTCAAGGCCTCAAACCCATCAGAAAAGGGTGGGTTAAAATTTGCATGTCAAAAAAACTAAAATATAAAAATTGTTTGACAATAGAGAATTGCAAGTTATTTTTTAAATTGTCAAAAGAAGGGTTATGGTGAAAAATACTTGTTAACAATTTTTTTGAATTTATTAAATCTTAAAAAATATTTTTGACGACTTCTACAAACAATAATCATCTCCAACTTTCCGGGGTCTTCGTGTGACTTGCAGTCTTATAAGAACCCATTATAGGTTGTAAAGATAGCTAGCTTAAATATTATTATTATTATATGTTAATAACACGAGTAAATCCAATTCTTCAAGTAACCCAAGCCCATGGTGGGAAATACAAATACTTCGACACACTATAAGCTTACCACAAAATATTTCCTCCATAGCCAAGTACTTTCCACGCCGCCTGGGAGATTTAGATCTTATAGTTGTACAAAAGACCGGTCTCCAACAAACAAAATATGACTTCTATGTTAGCAGAACCCGTGTCTGGGAAGCCCTCCAATATAAAATTTCCCATGATCCTTACTACAAAGATGTTCTTGCTAGACAATGATGCCCTCCTTTCCTTACCTTTAGAATCCACAAATATTGCCTCCTCTCTTAACACTATAGCAACAGACCTTCCTCACTTTGAAGACCTTCCAACACAAGAAAATGATGATTTGCCTTTGCTCTCTAGCGATTCAATTACACAAACCTCATCTTTTGTACCTTTCGTCCACAACACAAGCACAAAAATGAAGTTATCAAACAATTCCTACTTTTGCATCGAAAAACATACCTTATACCCTACCTTGGCCAAACATTGGTCTTTCACCCATAAATGAATACACCACCGAGGGTCTTTTCTCCATGGATTTCCTAACTTTGTTTTTAACGTAAGGAAATTATTTAAACAACCACACATGAAAGAAATTCATATGCACAAATATTCCCTTCACTTGATGCGCTACCATGATGACTGGTTTGGTTCCCACCCTAGATTTCGATACTTTTTACTTAACCTTATTATGTGCCATAGAAGTCAATCTACAACCGTTGTGTTCATGAAACAAAACATTGATCATGGTATCCCTCCAACAATAGGAGAGCTCGGAAAAGACTTCACGAATTTCCAAAAGATTGTTTGCTTAGGAAAATTTGATGCATTTTGGAAACAACCTTTGAGGGACACATTCCTTTTGGTCAAAAAGTAGAGCTGAGATCTCAGACATGGTTCAACAATTAGGGGCACCGAATTTATTCTTCACTTTGATTGTTGCATGACACGAAATTTCTAGACCTTCATAATCGCATGCCCGGCGTTTCACCGCGATCCTCAGTGTGCTCAACACTTCAAAACACTCAATATTATTAACCACACTCACAGTGTGACCACTTTCATGCATCAAAGATTCACAATATTTCGTGAGGAGGTGTTGTAAAAACACCTACGTGCTAAGGATTATTGGTATAGGTAACACATCTCACTTGTTGTATCTTAAATAAGCTTAAAAAAACTACTTCATTTACCTCTCTATTACTTGTAGGTACGGATAACAACAAAGAGGGTCAACACATGTACATGGTTTCTTGTGGCTTGAAGGCGCTTTTGACGCCGATGCAATCGATCGGGAAAATAATGCTTCTATTGAGGCGAAACAATACTTTGATATGTTCGTGTCAACTTGGAACCCCCGACTGCAAAGCTCCTGAGAAGCATTTGTTCAAAGACCAATTCAAGATGATCCATGCTTGCTTTCATCCATGCATGTTCTAGCCTATAGAATGGTTCCAAGATGTGGAAGATTTTATTAACTATGTCTAGCGACATACAAAGTGTTTTGAAAAAACATGTATGAGGAAAAACAAATTTGGTCTCACATGTCGATACAATGCACCATGGTCCATTCAGACAACCTCTTTTTTGTCTATTGACAACAAAGGTATAATTAAATACCTTCCTTCAAGGAATAATGATAGATTGAACATCCACAACTAGGTCATGCTAGCTATATGGAGAACCAACATTGATTGTCGGCCGTGCTTTCATGTCATGTTATTCTCAAATACATTGCCAAGTACGCTTGAAAGGCAGAGCAACGATCAAAGACATACCACCAAATGCTTTCCAAGTTGTCGACAAATGCCAACCCAGATTTCCCCACTTCTTTTGCCTTACGAAAGATGCTTTCAGATAGTGTTGTTAAGCACGACATCGATTACCGACAAGAGACTGTCACATGCTTCTAAAATTACCACTTGTTATGTGTAGTAGAGCATTTGTTTCATTAAATGTTGGTAAAAAATTTTGAGGTGAGTTGCAGAAACATAATCTCAAGCTCGTGAAAAAAACCATTCTTCTCGATGCATATCTTGAGCATCCTTCAAAGAATGGGATCCATCTCCCTCATCGAAATTGCTCGCGATTGGAGTTATAGTAATTTTCGAAAAGGAAATAAATGGAGACTTCGAACTTGCCCGACAGTTGTTCGTGCATATCCAAGATTTTCCAATATTCCTTCAGAAGAGTCTCCTTCTTTTGAACTTTTCTGTTAGTCTGAACTCCTCCTTTACAAGCCTTTACACAATATTCAGGTGGATATTGGTTGTACTCCTGAAAATATCATTTCCAATTGGCACTTTTTCAAAAATAGCTATACTTCATGGCATGTAATATAAAGAATGCTAGTGCCTGCAAATATTCCCTCAAGTTCATTTGAATATTAGGACGAGACCCTTCAGTCAAATGGGCAAATTAATGAGTGGCATCTTCTGTCTCGACTCCGCCCTCGGACACACAACAAATATTGATAATCTACATTTCTTTGGGATATCAAGAGTTTGAAACCTAATACAATTGGGAAAACCGCAATGTTCCCTTTAATTATAAGACACATGGGCTCTACTTTTATCGAATTGAATAAGGTCGAGTATTGTCTTCCACATTTGCAGGGGTCTACCGCAAACCTACCATTCCAATTGAGTGAAGACCAACAATTGGCTTACAACACTATCCTGCATCACTTTTCTGCAAAAGCAAACTTCCACCACTCAGGCTCATTGTTCAGGGTACTATAAAAATAGGAAAGTCCTACCTTATTCATTCTCTCAAATTTGCCTTTTGCTCTGCAACAAGCATTAGTGTCTCCTAGCTCCTTTTATTGGCCCTACTAGTGTTGTTGCATTCAACATTTCCGCTTCCACGATTCACATCTCCCTTCGCATTCTAATAAAACAAATAAAACCCTTAGAAGCCAATCCTTAGCCTCTTTCCAAGACTCCCTGAAACATGTTGAATATATTCTAATTGATGAAATGAGTTTTATTGGCCCTAAATTGCTCGCAAAAATTGACTACCGTCTTCGTGAGGCCTTCCCCATTCCAAAACATTTCCTTTTAGTAACATGTCCATCATTCTTATTAGAGACCTTGTCAACTTCCACATATCATCGACAATCGATTGTATGCGAACAATTCTTATGGAGCAAAACTCAAGAGAATTTCCTTTTTCAATCTCCTTGAGATCCATCTTCGAGCAATATTCTCGCATATTCGGAATGGAGATCCTACTTTTGAAGACTGGGAGTTGCTGATGTCCTGCATTGATTCTTGCCTCTCACAGCAAGAAATCCTTGAGTTCCACAATGCCACTCATTTGTTTGCAAAGAATGAACAGTCGATAACCACAACCTCCAAATGTTGAAGGATCTGAATTCTCCTATTGTCGTATCCATTGCTCAAAATACAAGACGGAATGATTGCATCGATCCAGATGACGACCAACTTCAACACAAAGTTCTCCTTTGCAAAAACCAAAAAGTCATGCTTTGCACAAACTTATGGGTTCCAACAAGCTTGGTTAATGGTGCAACAAGCATTATTGTCGACATTGTCTATGACAATGCCTCTTCCCCTCCTCATTTGCCTTTATTTGTCATCATCAAATTCGATCGATATACTGGCCCCTCATGGGATCCCGACAATCCTTCCCACGTTCCAGTGCCGCCAATTTCCAAAGGTAGCCGCAGACAATTGCCACTCAAAATGGCTTGGGCATTATCTATCCACAAGTCCCAAGGACTAACTCTTCATAAAGCAACTATTGACATTGGAGACACTGAACGACAGGGGCTTACATTCACCACTTTTTCTAGAGTCCCCAGTTTGAATGACATTCATATTTCCCCACCTTTCTCGTTCGAACGTTACTCCAAGATGTCAAAGACTGCTCTTCTACAATCTCCTTTAAAAGAGGAGTCTTGCCTTAAGTCCCTTCCTTCATTCCCCCTCCCTTCATTCTCCTGATCCACCCCTTTCCTTCATTTCATTCTGTTACATCCATTCCCCTTCCGCTTCTTCACTATCCTCCTCCATGGATTGAAGGGTTTTGCTTTGTATATGTACTACACTTTAATATACATGGTTCGTTCTACATATATCTTTTACTTTGATATATATCTTAAATGGTACATATCTTACACTCTAACTTATAATGGCCTTTCAATGTCTACATCTTATTCTCTATTATGTACTATAAAATGGTTAGTTCATTTATCAAGGGTTTAGCTTTCTATATATCTTCTTCTCGTAATATATAATCCTCCAGCTTCTAGCCTCCACCTCTTCCTTCATGACATTTGAAACATTCCTTTCTCTTGTACGCCGTTCTCACAACACCCGCTTCCCTTTCGGCATTCACATCACACACCTTACGTGTAATTACTAGTTGATTAATATAGTGGGCAGTTCAAATAGTAAAATATACAATCTTACAATCCATGGCTATTTTACTCTCCAAGATCAAGGGGAGAGTGATGGTCACCGTCAAATGTTATTCCTTACGTCCGTTTGATTGTCTTTGGTTTTAAGTGGTAAGAGACAAAACTCAACACCTTAAGTTTTAAATCGTAAGTGACAAACAATGATCAATGTTTTAGGGTCACTGAAACATCTCCATATGGAAATTAAAAATTTTTCTGGATAGACAATTTTAAAAGTTTCTCTTCATTATTATTTATATTTTATCGTAGGGGAATTTGAACTTCTACACTTTTCCCATGCCATAAACCCATTTGAATGGCACTGCACGCTGCGAATTTGATTGATATGTTTATAACTGATTGCTAAAATAATTTTCGGAGGATTGAAGGGTTCCTGAAGATTGATCTGGTGGACAAGGACAATAAGCGGAGCCACTCTTAACAGGACACAAATTCGCTACCAGGTGCCACTAAAATAATGTTTATGATATATAAAAAAACATGCATGATAATGTATGCTTCATAGTAATACGGAAATGTCCGCAGTGGGCTGGAAAATGGTGCCAGGTTTGTTGATCCCTGTTTTAGCATTTAGTTGAATTACTGGATGGGTACTATGTTCTCTTTTTTTCTTCTCTCTTTTTAATCAGGAAAATAAAAACTGAGTTCTCACTCACAGTTTGTATTTGGAAACATTCAACCACAAGCCATTGGCCTGCCAAGGAGAGCATAACAACCTAGTCAGCCACCAGATTTCCTACCCAAAAGCAAGAAATTGGTATTACTTGAGGCATTAATCCAGATGACACATACACTGAAAAACATGTTAGAATGGAACATTCCGAACAAAACGAGGGGCGCCACAACTCGATTTTTCAAAAGATCTGCTTTTGTTTTGTCAAAATAATTCTTCTTGTCGATTGCATTTTTACAAACAATTCGTTGCCGCTTCATTTTCAAAAATAGTCTCGTCCAAGGTTTCATGAAATTCCACTTTTGACTGAGGCATCTTCGAAAGAACACTTCTGACCCTCGAGCTCTATTTTAAAAATTAGGGCAAAGCAAAGCAATATTCAGCATGTTGCTTGGGTTGTCTAGAATGTAAATATCACGTCTTGCCATTGAATCAAATTCTTCGACAGGTCAGCTCAAACTGCCTGTAGGTGTTTGATTTATCTTACCGGAAAGAAAACAAAATGGCCAGCCCTTCTGTTTGGGTTTTGATTAGACTTTGAATGGTGGCTATGGAAATTGGATTGTGAAGTGGATAGAGGTCGCTAGAAGCAAACTAGATGCCCAAACCCTCTGTATGGGGTTTGCTTAAGCTTTGAACTGTGGCTATGGAAATTGGATTGTGAAGTGGATAGAGGTCACTAGAAGCAAACTAAATGCCCAAACCCTCTTGCTTAACCTTTGAATGGCGGCTATGAAAATTGGATTGTGAAGAGATCAGATCTCATAAAACATTATTACCTTTAATGGCGCTCATAAACAATAGACGTTTGCTTGGAAAATATTTGGATGCAATTTCATGTGTTCTATTTATTTAATGAATTGTTGTTAGGTACTAATAGTTCTAGTTAAAAATATTTCTCGTTAATAATCCATAATCATTTTTTTTATAGAGTCCATTAAATAAATTGTAGTTATATTTCACTAATTAGTTTACTAATAACTGGGTATTAATTCATAAATTTATATATAGTTGCAACTTCATGGTTTTGTCCTAAATGATTATGGAGGAGTTAAAATTGGTAGTATGCATTAGTTGGTAATTATAGATAGTTTAGTTCTGGTTAATATTTTATCGATGCTGTTTAGTGGTGAAATGGTTAATAAATCAAGTTTATAAAATCTTCAATAGGTAACGTTAACATGGAATTTCACAAGGATGGTTATAAATAAGCGACTTGTATCTTATCAGGCCTCTCTAATGAATCACATGGTGGGCAAATGCATAAGGAAAGGTACAAGAATTTTCTTCAAGCTTGTGCCTTGAAGAAAGGCATGGGGCTGTTTTCACAAGGTGATATAACAATCATTGGTGAGAGAGGGAATGTAAACGACGTAGTGAGTTCATAATGATTTTCTTAGCAAACAAATGATACTTATCTAGAGGAGCCTGCAAATTCTTGTGCCAAGGACCTTCCAAGGAATTTGTTCTAATATTGTAGACTCATTATGCAAGAGCATATATTGGGAGCTTTGACTATAAAGACTGGTGTTCTTTATATATCGAGTTTTTGCCCATATGAACTGCTTCATATAAATTACAGACACAACTGAACTTGGTGTGCTTGTTCTTTGGGGTAGGATACTAATAATGGATGCTTACTCTAAATGGTAAGGTATTGATAGATTGCCTTGAGATGATGGCCATGCTTGGGAGTTTGCAAAGCAGTATTTATTGGTTAAATGCCTTGAAATTGCTATCTTGTGGTTTGTTCTTTTGCTTGTGACATTTTTGAAGAAATATTTCAATGTCCTTATGCTTGTGATCTGTTTCTCAAAATGCCTTAATGTATTAAAGTCCTTTATTTAACCAACATGATTGAAGTATACAATGGGATTTGTTTCTTCATGTGTGAACAAACTCAAGAACACTTAAATATTATAAAACAACATACAACTCTTGTTGACAATAACACATACAATACCAATCGGTGAAAACTTTGCACCAATGGTGCAATTGCTGGTTATGTTTTCGTGCAATGCAAGATGTCTTTGCTCCTTGGACTCTAGGCTTGGGGAAGAAAACTCAACTTTATTCTTGGCTCTTGCTAACAAGTTCAATACAGATCTAAGGATAATTTAATGTCACAACCACGATTTCATGTTCTTGCTGCATTTATATTTAGGTTATCTTTTGCAATAATATAGTACCATTGAAATGAAAATTATTAGAAAAAATACTTTTGGAGAAAATTTTGTAAGAGAATTTTTACAGAATGCTTTTGATCACACTCTGTAATCACATTCTATTCCTATTCTGATGATGGATCATGGAGTGTGGTCTGCAACATTGATAAAAAAATCCCTCACGCAGTTTTCTCCAGAAGCATTTTTTCTGGTCGTATGGACCGTGGAAATACACTCTCTTATGGAAATTGATGGTGCACAGTGATTGGTGGCTCAAAGAATATGTAATCAATTTAATTAAAAAAATGGCAAAAGTGAGTAAATTCACATTATCATGTGCTATAAGCAAAATCTATGGATGTGGAAAAGCTTTTTGTAGTATCCTTATGGGCTCGATATATGGGTGAACCCAAATATATTTTATTTGTTAAATTAGTGAAGGGCCTAAGTAATTGTTTTAATTTGTGTTTTTGTATTTACAAGAAATAAATTTATTCCATCTAAATCAATTAATCTATAGTATTAAGTTAAATGATAGTATATGCTGTTTTGTTTTTTGTCATGTCCCTTCTTGAAGACCAGCATTCTGAGGACCTTATCCCATTTCTTTGTAATGTCCCCTTTCCCTCGTCCAAGGCCTGAGGGCCAGTGCGGGTCCTAACCCTAGTCATGCCCAAGGGGTTACGGACGCTATGAGCTATTGGGTATGAATATCTAGTCCAGTTGTTATTATTTTCCATTGACAGGGTTATAAAGTGCTTTCGAAGGGACTAGATGTTATGTTTTATCGTTGGGAGGGGCCACTTAACTCCTAATGTTCTAATTTTGCGTTGGGGTCACCTTTTTGGGCCATGGCGACTTGAAGGGGAAAAAGTAACTTTAAGTTACTTTATTATTTGGGTCTTCTCTAGGAGAAAGTGCGACTTGGGGGTTTTAGGGTTTCCTTGGCGTGGGAAAAGTTATAAAAGGAGAAGAGGGGTGAAAGGAAATTCATTCATGCATACACTTATATTTCTTTTCATGTGCAACTGCTTTGTTTGCAACTATTTAGCTTGTGGAGTAAGATCCCACGGGAACCCTAGCTTCGGTGGTGAGAGATCCATCCCTAGCTAGCAGGACATTCTTCGGTAGTGAGAGATCTACCCTAGCTTGTCATTTGGAGCTGTTTTCAGGGCTGATTCACAGAGATATTTTCAAGGTTTTCAGAGATAGGGTTTTGAGGGTTTTTGTGAGTTTTTGTGGAGATAATCAGTTGGTTTTCGGATCAGACCTACGGCAGCAATAAAGGAAGGATTTGGCATCATTTTCAGAGGATTTCACAAGGGTTTTGGCCATCTACCAAAAGGGCGACTTGTTTGGGAGATTGCAACCCTATTTTGGAGGGTTTCCTGTTGGCCGTTTTCAGATCTGAAGGTTGGAAAATCATCTTCTATATTTGTATATGTTATTTCCCAATTTCATAATTTTTGCACTTGTATTCGGGAAGATATGAATTTTAGAAGTTTTCCAGCTGTTTAGGGCACGCTGTAATTTTCTGGCAGCGTTATATTGACTAAAAAATTCCAATTTTTTTTCCTTGTGTTCTTTATATTATTAACTAGCTCTCTTTTAATTTTCAAGTGATTTGAGCGGATATTTTGGGAGTTATTCATATTTTATTGTTCGCTGCTAGCTGTAATTTTCTACAAAAAAAACCAGATTTCTGTTTGGCTGCGTTTTGTCTATCTTTTGCATATTTTATAGTGGTATCCTATAAGGGATATTTCAGTGGTATCGTAGGCTTGTTCCTCCACCCTGTTGGGGTTGAAAAATGGGAGACAGAGACAGAGACAGTGAAGAGATGGGAGTAGATTTGATGAAACAACTGTTCACCAATATGGTGAAGCAGCAGGAGACTACCAACCTCTATTTGAGCCAGCTCACTGAGAGGTTAGCACAAGGTAGGATTGAGGCTCATGCGGAGAAAGGAGAAGCTAGCAATATGGGACAACATGGTAATAGAGGTGAGAGTGGACATTCGGGACAAGGGTCCCCTCATGCTTCTACCAGGCCCTTGGGACTCCACGAGCCTTCTTTCTTGAAGGATCCGGAAGTTTCGCAGACATGACAGCCCGCAGACGTTGTGGATGAGGAATCTTGTTGGGAGAAGTACCGGACATTGAGTGAGGGTTTCCGGGACAACATGCCATTTCAGGAGTATTGTAAAATGAAGATTGGCAGCAGGCCCAGGAGAGATTACCAGACACAGGTACCTGAGTTTCAGAGGAGATTGGGACAAATCTCTATTCCACACTTCGATGGCTCTAAGAAGTGTACACACGATCTTGGATTCAGAAGTTGAAGACTTACTTCGACTTGAATCCCATGCGTGAAGAGGATGCTATTAAGTTTGCTATCCTACACCTCGAGGAGATGCTCATGGTGGTGGCATCATGGATTGATCACATAGGGCACATGCATATCACTACTTATGCAGATTTTACACAGAGGTTGATGAGCAGGTTCGACAGGAGGGACCCAGATAGGCACTTCAGAGAGTTGACTCACTTGAGACAAATAGGTTCTCTAGATCAGTACATTGCAGAGTTTCAGAGGTTATCAGTGATGGTATCTGATGTTTCAGAGATGAGGTTGACTTCACTCTTCATGGCAGGGTTGACTGACGCTTTAACAGGATTTGTGAAGGCATTTGAGCCTTCCTCCCTACATGAGGCGATTAGGTGAGCACGTGATTTGGAGTTGTCCACTCCAAAATTGAGGTTTCCCCCTCGAATTTAGCCTAAGGTATTTCCTTCGAGAGCTGATGGTTCACAGCCGAAGGGGCCCCCACCTAGGCAGGATACCGCAAGGAGACCATTTGTATCGAGAGAGGACAGGGAGGAGTTGAGGCGAAAGAAACTATGTTTCGATTGCCGCACACCATGGGTTCCAGGACATGATTGTAGAGGAAAAGGGAAGGCCCAATTCATAGAGGTCTTCGAGGAGAGCGAGAGCGAGGAGGAGCGGGACGCTCAGGAGTTGGAGGATGAAGATGAAGAGACATTGGATAGTGCAGGGGTTGAACAGGAGGAGGAGACTTTTCCCCATGAGACTATTGCTACTTTGTCGAGTACCCCGAGGTACAAGGCATTCAGAGTCAGGGGAGTATTACAGGGTCAGAGAGTAGTAGTACTCATTGATAGTGGGGCAACCCACAACTTCATTGATGCATCTTTGGTAGAGAAGCGGGGATTACAGGCAGAAGACTTTGAGGGCTTGATGTAGTGGTAGCCAATGGTGAATCCATGAGATCCATGCGCAATGAGTTCCGATTGAGTATCACCATGGGTAACCATACAGTTACTGATGACTTCTATGTGGTTGGTATTGGAGAGACCAACCTTGTGCTCGGTGTACAGTGGCTCCATTCTCTTGGAGAATTTCGGACTAACTTTCAGACGATGGAACTCAAGTTCAAGTCCGAGGGGAAGAATGTAACCTTGAGGGGTTTATCTTCAGATGCACCCAGGGTTGTTTCAGCAAAGAGGATCGAGAGGATTCACAGGCACAATGGGGTTGATTGGGCAGTACAGTGCTTGGTTTCTACCAAGAAATCAGAGGATGGACAGCCAGAGTATCATGTGGATATACAGGGGCTATTGGACAAGCACAGTGCAGTTTTTAGTGACATACCACCTGGTGTACCTCCAGATAGGGGATTTGAGCATGTGATTGAGCTTGAGGACACTAGACCAGTAGTTACTACTCCTTACCGTCACCCCAAACGGTTTAAGGATGAGATTGAGAGGACTATCCATGAGCTTATTGACATGGGACACATTAGGCCGAGTTCCAGTCCTTTTGCTTCTTCGGTGGTATTGGTGAAGAAGAAGGATGGGACCATGCGGATGTGCATCGACTACCGGGCATTGAACAAGAAGACAATCAAGAACAAATATCCAGTGCCACGTATTGATGAGCTGTTAGATGAGCTACAGGGGGCAATCTATTTTTCTAAAATAGATTTGCGATCTGGATATCACCAGATCAAGGTTAGGGAGCAGGATGTGCATAAGACCGCTTTCAGATGCCATTATGGACATTTTGAGTTTCTAGTGATGCCATTCGGACTGTCTAATGCACCAGCTACATTCCAGTCTTGCATGAACCACGTGTTCAACCGCCATTTGCGGAAGTTTGTATTGGTTTTCTTTGATGATATATTGGTCTACAACAGGACTTGGGAGAGCCATATCCGCCACCTTGATGAGATATTGGGAATATTAGAAGCTAATTTGCTATATGCAAAAGCTTCTAAATGTGAGTTTGGCATGACAAAGTTGTTATATTTGGGATATGTGATTGGTGGAGGGGGAGTAAAGGTGGACAGAGAGAAAATACAGGCAATTTTGGATTGGCCACCACCCAAGACATTGACACATCTGAGGGGATTCTTGGGACTGTGCACCTATTACAGGAGGTTCGTGAAGAACTTCTCACGGTTGGCCTTGCCCCCCACCGCGATTTGACCAAGAAGGAGCTTTCGCTTGGTCGAAGCGGCACAACATTTTTGATCATCTCGAGGAGGTGATGAGTTCATGCCCGTCCTCGCATTACAGTTTTTCTCTCGCCATTTGTTCTAGAGTGTGATGCATCGGTGAGGGGTTGGATCGGTGCTTATGCGGGATAGGCATCCCATTGCTTATGAGAGTAGTAAATTGAGCCTAGTGGAGAGAGGGCATTCATTTACTGACAAGGAGATGTTGGCCATCATGCATGCCTTGGCCAAATTCGAGCAGTACCTTGTGGGCGGCGGGTTCGTGGTACGTCTGAGATCCTGCACAATAGTTTGAGGTTCTTTTTGGGGCAGAAGGATCTCAACGACCACCAGCAGAGATGGGTGAACAAGGTACAAACGTATGACTTTGACATAGAATACACTAGAGGTAAGAATAATGTTGTTGCTGATGCTTTATCTAGGAGGCCTTACCTTACTACTATGTTGAGTTCTATGTCCGAAATTTCAGCAGATTGGAAGGCTCACATACTTGTTGAGTACTCCAAGAATCAGTTTGCATGCGAGATCATGGATGGTATTATCAAGGATGACCGATACAGGGTGGTAGATGATCTCATTTTCTACAAGGATCGGATTTTCCTTGTACCGGGGTCTAAGATGAAGGACAAGATCCTTCGTGCAGTACATGATACGCCACTAGCTGGACACCCCGGATATTTCAAAACATACAGGTACATCAGGGAGAGATTCACTTGGAAGGGGATGAAGGACGATGTCCTTAATCATGTCAGAGAGTGTATGGTTTGCCCGTGAGCCAAATCGGAGCATTCTTTCTGCGAGGTTACTTGACCTCTTCCCATCCCTGAGCAGAAGTGGGAGAGCATATCGATGGACTTCATCACAGGACTCCCTATGGTGCATGGGCACAATTGCATTTATGTGGTAGTTGATCGATTGACCAAGTATGCACATTTCTTTTCTCTACCTAAGAAGCATGAGGCGGTGGCGTGGCTCGGGTATTTTATACTGAGGATTTTTAGGTTTCATGGGTTACCTAAAAATATTATCGATGTGAGGATAAGATCTTCATGAGCACCTTTTGGCAGGAGATTTTCAGACTTGCCGGTACCGAGTTGACTCCTAGCACGAGCTACCACCCTCGTTGATGAGAGCAAACGGAGATTGTTAACAAATGGATAGAGGGCTATTTGCGGAGTTATGTGACCGGACATCAGCAGGCATGGATCAGATGGTTGCATATGGGTGAGTATTGCTACAATACCACATATCAGATGAGCATCGGCATGACTCCTTTCAGAGCTTTGTATGGATACGATGCCATGTCATTTGCTGATTTGGTATTATCAGATAGTCGAGCTCCCAAAGCTCGGGATTGGTTATAGGAGAACCAGGATATCCTGCGAGCTCTTAAGGAGAACCTCCAAAAGGCGCAGAATCAACAGAAGGTTTATGCGGATCGGCACAGGATAGAGAGGTCCTTCGAGGTAGGAGACTTGGTGTTCCTACGTCTGCAGCCATACAAGCAGTCGTCACTCAAGCAGAAGGGGGCAAAAAAGCTGAAACCATGGTTTTATGGTCCATACAGGGTAGTCCGGAGTGAGTGGGTGCAGTTGCATATGAGTTGGATCTTCCAGAGCACAGTAAGATACATAATGTCTTCCATGTGTCATGCCTTAAGAAGGCACTAGGACAACACATTGTACCTTCTACAGAGTTGCCACCATTGGATGAGGAGGGGAAGCTGGTTTTAGAACCAGACTCTATTATTGAGGTCAGACAGAGGAAGCTCAGGAGCAGAGATATTACAGAATACTTGGTACGTTGGAAGGGTTTGCCTCTTGAGGATGCTACTTGGGAAGGAGAACAGATTCTACAGCATCCTAGTTTGCATTTGCTTGGGGACAAGCAAATTTTGGGAAGGGAGGAGCCTGTAATGTCCCCTTTCCCTCCAGGCCTAGGGCGGTGCGGTCCTAACCCTAGTCATGCCCAAGGGGTTATGGACGCTATGAGCTATTGGGTATGAATATCTAGTCCGGTTATTATTTTCCATTGACAGGGTTATAAAGTGCTTTCGAAGGGACTAGATGTTATGTTTTATCGTTGGGAGGGGCCACTTAACTCCTAATGTTCTAATTTTGCGTTGGGGTCACCTTTTTGGGCCATGGCGACTTGAAGGGGAAAAAGTAACTTTAAGTTACTTTATTATTTGGGTCTTCTCTAGGAGAAAGTGCGACTTGGGGGTTTTAGGGTTTCCTTGGCGTGGGAAAAGTTATAAAAGGAGAAGAGGGGTGAAAGGAAATTCATTCATGCATACACTTATATTTCTTTTCATGTGCAACTGTTGTTTGCAACTATTTAGCTTGTGGAGTAAGATCCCACGGGAACCCTAGCTTCGGTGGTGAGAGATCCATCCTAGCTAGCAAGACATTCTTCGGTAGTGAGAGATCTACCCTAGCTTGTCATTTGGAGCTGTTTTCAGGGCTGATTCACAGAGATATTTTCAGGGTTTTTAGAGATAGGGTTTTGAGGGTTTTGTGAGTTTTGTGGAGATAATCAGTTGGTTTTCGGATCAGACCTACGGCAGCAATAAAGGAAGGATTTGGCATCATTTTCAGAGGATTTCACAAGGGTTTTGGCCATCTACCAAAAAGGGCGACTTGTTTGGGAGATTGCAGCCCTATTTTGGAGGGTTTCCAGTTGGCCGTTTTCAGATCTGAAGGTTGGAAAATCATCTTCTATATTTGTATATGTTATTTCCCAAGTTTCATAATTTTTGCACTTGTATTCGGGAAGATATGAATTTTAGAAGTTTTCCAGCTGTTTAGGGCACGCTGTAATTTTCTGGCAGCGTTATATTGACTAAAAAATTCCAATTTTTTTCCTTGTGTTCTTTATATTATTAACTAGCTCTCTTTTAATTTTCAAGTGATTTGAGTGGATATTTTGGGAGTTATTCATATTTTACTGTTCGCTGCCCTAGCTGTAATTTTCTGCAAAAAACCAGATTTCTGTTTGGCTGCGTTTTGTCTATCTTTTGCATATTTTACAGTGGTATCCTATAAGGGATATTTCATTCTTTCTCGTGGGATTAAGGAATGGAGCAAGAGGAACGTTTCGATGATATTATGATGTTTGCTTTTATTTCATTATGTATTCCTATTGGGAAGCCAAACACTCCAATAGAAGGACTTAACTAATTAATTAGGTAGTTAATTTGGTGAGCATGTAGGCCCAAGTTATAAAAGATTATTAAAGAATTTCATGAGTTCGGCCATCATTGAATTGTTAGCACCCCTTATGATATAAAGGAGGTTACTTGGCCAATGGGTAATTATGTGAAATCTAATATCTCTTTGGAAAGATTGCTTGTGAAGCATCTCTCTCCCTCTCCTAAGGACGAAAACCCTTGGAGAGTCTTGTGTGAGGACGAAACCCTTCACCAAGTCTAGGGAAGACTTTATCACGGGAGTCTCTACCCCCTTGTGGGATTATTTACTTTTGTAATCTTCATTTTCAGCCTTAGGTGAATCGCCTTAAGGTGCTATTTGGTCATCAATTGAAAACTTTTTCCCTACTTCTCGGTTAATGCATATTTGCCCATTTTAAGGTGAAGCAAACTACTTTGTGGAGTGTTTTTGCATGTTTGTTGGCTGTTCTAAGTGGAACGACCCACCTAGGGGAGCATTTTAGTACTTCCTTGCAATAATTTCATGATTCTGAGGTTGGAATAATATTCTTCATATTTTTAAAGGCCAAGTTTTGGGGCTTCATTAATTTTGGTGGTGTTTTGCTATTTTTCCAAGCTCGTGGAAGTTAGTTACAGATTGTGGAATAATTAATTAATTTCTACTCTTTGTTTGAGGGTTCCAACTAAAAATCAAATCTCTTACTTCCAAGCTTATAAAATCAGTTTTTCTTGCATGATATTATTGTTGGTAATTTATAATAATTTTGGAGACTATCTAATAACATTTTCAACATTGTTTGAAGGCCCAAAACTGAACTTGAAGTCTCTAAAGGGATCGTTTCCCTAAGAGAAGGTTTTTTGGCAGCTAGTAAGGGCTTTTACATGTTTATTTCAGTCACTAACAACCTGCTAAAAATTTGAAAAGTGTTGTTTATTCTCAGCTTTGCATAGTTTCACGAGAATCCCCAAAAGGGACATTACAAAGTGGTATTAGAGCATCCGTAATGTCCCCAATGGACATATTTTGACTCAAGTTGGATTTTAGGCAATCCCCAATCCTCAGATCACAACTTATAACACAAAGATTAAATTTACTTTTGCAGATCTGAATTTATAAAGGAAATTGCAACTAGGGTAGGATTAAATACCACCACAAATCAACCCCTAAAGCTATGTCATTCCACTCAAATCTGGTACTACTAATTTATAAAACCCAAATATGTATAAAAATGCAGATTTCTGACGTAAACAAGGCTGCAATAATTTATTTAAAAACCTTGTCTGCAACATAACTTCAAAAATTCGTATCTTTTGCTAGAGAAGTCCAAATGAGCTGAAACTTTGGGTCTTGGGCCACAAAAATATGAAGAATAATATTCCAAAATTAGTTTTCTCACAACAAACACGAAACCCTAATTTTTCCTAAAAATTAGATCGCCCAACACATTTAGGGCATCAAATCAGCTCCAAAAATTAAGAAAACAAGCTATTTTGATTCCCAACATTCACCTCAAGATATAGCAATACAAATCAGATTTTTAAGTACCTCCAAAGCACCCAAATCTGCAAGAAAGTGGGTCGCTCAAGCTGGAATTAACAAGAAGCAACTGCTGCAATTTTACCCTTCAATTCCTTAATAAAAATCTGCACTATAACAGCTGGAAATACTGGAAATACCCTTGCAAGCACAATAGAATTTCCTGTGTGGAAATCCCTCACATTCTCTAAGAGGGTTTTCGTCCTCTAGAGGAAATATACTAAGGATTTTCGTCCTTAGAATATTTTTGGTGAAAGCTTCAAGCTTCAACACAATTCAGAAAATATCAAGTGAATATGGAGTGCCCCTCAAGCAAGTCTACTTCTCCTTTTAAAGGAAGAAGAGACCCAAAGCAACCTCCAAAATATCCAATCAACTTTCATGATTCTTTCGATGCATTTTCCACCCTCCATTTCTCCCTAGAAAATACAAATTAAATAAGTGTTTTTCTTTTTATGCACTTTTCTAGGTTCTATTTTAAAGTTAAGTTTATTAATTTATTATATGTGCTTTTATAATGTTGTATTTTAATTTTGCACAATATAATAAAATTAATAAAACTTAAGTCACCCTTATATTTTTCCTTTGGCCATCGGGTTGACAAAATAGGCCAAAGGTCTTCGATTGGGAAGGATATATTACAACATCATCCTCCCGGCTTGTTGGCGGAAGAAGAAATTAAAGTACAACTTTCAATGATCGGTGCAAGGAGATACAAAAGGATTTAATGGAAACAGTTTCCCTAATTAGGGCAATCAAGGAAGAAGTCACTCCTAAGTCTTCCAAGGTTCTAGATTTGATGGCTTGCTTTAGAGCTCTTCCTAAGAAGGTCCGTGATGCCCTTTCCTTTGAGGAATTCGTGGAATTAAAAAATAATAGAGTGGGCATTGGCACAAGGTCTAAGACCCGAACCATGCCAAGGAGCCACGACAGAAAAGTCTCAGCCCTAGAAGGGAAAAACCCTTCCACTATGAAGAAGCAAGTCAAAGAGTATGTGGCGGATCAGCTACAAGATGGAGAAGAAGCCATGGTAAAATTCGAAGGTGCAAATAGTGATGAAGATGGCCATCCTTCTAAGGCAAAGAAGGAAGAAGATCTATCGCAGCGGCTGGTTACCAAGAAGGAGCAGCCTTTGGGAGTCCTAGAAATCCCCAACACTCTTGCCCAAGTGGAGCTCTTGACTGATTTTCCGAACAACACCATGAAGACACAAGGGTTTGAAGAAAAATCAGATTTACAAGGTGTTGAAGAGAAGTTGAAGGTTGAAGCTCAATTGCCAAAGGACAAGGAGAAGGCTACAACAAATTCTCATGAAGACCACCAAAGGTATGAGGGTAATTCAAATTTGTTGCTTTCTATCATGCCATTTTAGATTTATGGTCATGGGCAATTTGTTGAAAAGGATGACCTTGGGGCAAGTTTGATGCTCCATAGTAAATCACGGCAAATGGGCAATCATCATGGTGCTAAGAATGGAGAAAAATCAGAATTGCAAGGGGTTAATGGGGCAAAAGTTTGGGTGACCTTGTTGGGAGGCATGCCCATGGAATAAGGGCCTCTCTAGATGTCCATGTTAATTTTCAGCTCGGGAATTTCATGACAGCAGCTTATGGTAAGCAATTGCTACATCACCTTCATGCTATGTCTTTGCAATATTTTGGTCATCATAAAGAATACTCTAACCACCTTGTGAAGATGAAGGGTACCAAGTGGGAAGAGAGAGAGCTTGGTTTACATAATGGAGAACAAAAATGGGGAGTTGAATTCAGTTTTTCAGGGGAAATTAATGATATTCAGCTTGCTGGACTGTTCCTAACGGCGGTCAATAACAAGCAAATTAATGACATTTTCAGCTTTGGAGAGGAGCCCAAAGATGTTCCCTACAAGAGTGTTGCACCTAACTTGGAATTTCTAAGTTACAAGATTGTTGTAAGCAACCCAAGGCATGTAAGTATCTCAGATTCGTTGCTTACCACTTTGTCATTTCAGATATGGGGGAGTGATCATAATTCATGCTTGTTGTGTCCTATGAGACCGCTAATGGGATATCATCATGCACAACATATGTCAAGGGATGATGAGGTAAGAAGTACCTCTTGTGGCAAAGAACGTATGGATGTTTGGATTCAATCTCAAGATTGTTTTCACATAGGAAATATAAGTGTTGTGTTGAGCCCTACAAAAAGAGGGATTACTGATTTCAAAATCAGTATGGGGAACAATTCTATCATGGTATGTTTTGGGCATCAAGGACATGATGAAAATTCTGATTATCCTTTCCATAAATTGCTAACCCATGGTTCCATGGAAGGACTGGAGAGAAGATGGAAAAAGAGGAGCAATCATGATGGAATTGCAGCTGTACATATTTCAGACATGGAGGAAATTGATGGTCCATGTTTCTTGAAGAATGCACTATGCACAAAGAGGATATTCCAGCTGTCCATCTTCATAGAAAGGTATGAAGTATGTCATGAATTTTCTTTAATTAAGCTAGTTGAAGCAGAGATTATTCTTGAGGTACAATGGTTGCAATCATTGGGGGAATTCACCCTCAACTACCATAATAGAAGACTGAAATTCTGGGTTAGAATAAAAAAATCAGACTTCAAGGCATAGTGAATAAAGGGTACATGGTAGCTAGGAAGAAGGAATGTTGTTTTGGTTCTCTTGCTCCTATATCAGCTCATTGGGAAGGTTTATTTCCAACCAAGAATGCCAAAGTTCAGTCCTCCAAAGGCATCATAAAAGAGGAACTTAAACTGCTGATCAATGGAGTACATAAGGGAGTTACTGAGCGCAAGAGGACCGAATTTTTTCTTCCTACCAGAAGTCTGAAGGGAACCAATCATAGCTGAGTATGCAAGCACAAATGGGAGGTATGTTAGATGGTGCCTGACTGAATTTTCTTTACCAGAGAGAAGGAAGAAGGTATATTCAGCCCTCTTTGAATTTATTTCAGTCAACATAACTACCCAGCTGTTAGGAAAATTGCTTAGCTACAGCAGTGAGGGGATGATTGGAACAACTCTCCCAGTAAAAGGGAAGATTCTCAAAATGTGGAGAGGTATTCAGCTCAGGGGCAGCCAAGACCAGCTCTCATATATTTTATTATAAGAAAATTTTCAGTTCCTACACTACTCATAAAATTGTCCCTTCCAATAAGATTTCATAGTTATATCAAAGTCATACGGTTGAGCATGCAAAATTCAGAGTTGGGACTGCCATTATCAGTCATGGGCAGCAACAAGCATGCACTTTGGGGAAGGATTTCATCATTGGAGGATGTGGGTAGAAGGATACAACTGGAAGAAACAAATAAATCAGACCTGATAGCCTTGATTTGGATGAGGTCCCAAGTATTTTATGGCTGTTGTAACATGTTTCCAGCCCATCCACAATCTGATTTGCATCTTGTAATCAAAGGGATAGCTGGTCAAGCTGATCATTCATCAATTTTTGCTCTATGATGGAAACTACAACAGTTTGGAGGGACTTTGGTACAGCTGAGTACGCAAAGGAAAGAGATGTCACTGCTGTTTTTGAAGTGGAAGATAAAGAAGACTTCAATGAAGAGAGGAAAATGATTGATTTCACTGTACCATCAATAACATGGTTATATATCGATCCTACAAAGAAGACAAGAAGGTTGACAAGCATATAATGGAGCTGATCATCATGCTTACGAAGCATGAGGAAGGAAGGATGGAGGAATATTTTTTCTTTAATGAGTTTGCTTCATGTGCAGGTACATCAAAGGAGCAGCTGAGATTCATCTGGGATCTAGGAGTGGGAAATTGCTTGGGGACAAGCAAACTTGGGAAGGGGGACTGTCATGTCCCTTCTTGAAGACCAACGTTATGAAGACCTTATCCCATTTCTTCCTCGTGGGATTAAGGAATGGAGCAAGAGGAACGTTTCTGATGATATCTTGATGTTTGCTTTTATTTCATTATGTATTCCTATTGGGAAGCCAAGCGCTCTAATAGAGGGACTTAATTAATTAATTAGTTAGTTAATTTGGTGAGCATGTAGGCCCAAGTTATAAAAGATTATTAAAGTACTTTATGAGGTCGGCCATCATTGAATTGTTAGCACCCCTTATGATATAAAAGGAGGTTGCTTGGCAAATTGATAATTATGTGAAATCTATTATTTATTTGGAAAGATTGCTTGTGAAGCATCTCTCTCCCTCTCTTAAGGACAAAACCCTTGGAGAGTCTTGTGTGAGGATGAAACCCTTCACCAAGTCTATTAACGACGTCAACACGGAGTCTCCATCCTCTTGAGGGATCATTTGCTTCTATAATCTTCATTTCCAGCCTTAGGCGAATCACCCTAAGGTGCTATTTGGTCATCAATTGAAGAACTTTTGCCCTATTTCTGGTTAATGCATATTTTCCCATTTTAAGGTGGAGCAACCTACTTTGTGGAGTGTTTGTGCATGTTTGTTGGCTTTTCTAAGTGGAGCGACCCACCTAGGGAATATTCAGTATTTCCTTGCAATAATTTCATGATTCTGAGGTTGGAATAATATTCTTCATATTTCTAAAGGCCAAGTTCTGAAGTTTCATTAATTTTGGTGGTGTTTTGCTATTTTTCAAGCTTGTGGAAGTTAGTTACAGTTCTGGAATAATTAATTAATTTCTGTAGTCTGAGGGTTTCAACTAAAAATCAAATCTCTTACTTCCAAGCTTATAAAATCAGTTTTTCTTGCATGATATGATTGTTGGTAATTTATAATAATTTTGGAGACTATCTAATAACATTTTCAGCAGTGTTTGAAGGCCCAAAAGCGAGCTTGAAGTCTCCAAAGGGGTCGCTGCCCTAGGAGAAGGTTTTCTGGCAGCTAGTAAGGGTTTCTACATGTTTATTTCAGTCACTAACAGCCTGCTAAAAATCTGAAAAGTGTTGTTTATTCTCATCTTTGCATAGTTTCTGAGAGTCCCCAAAAAGGGACATTACATTTTTATTATGATTTCTGACATTTTTAAGAGTATGATTTGTTGATATTATATTAAAGTGTTTCCTAGGATAGTACTTCCAAATATAGCAATTAAATAGTCCACTAGTGTTGCATTCCCTTGTTGACATGGTGTGTTTTTGTGATCGTGGGTTGAGAGCTCCTTAATTACCTGATTTCAAAAAAACACGGGTAGTTAAATACATAGATGTTTATATTTTCATGCTTATAAAACACTTTAAACAACAAAGAACTTGGACAAATGAGAAGTACTATTGAGGATCTAGAAAACATTGTCTGAACATCAAATGCAAAACTAGAGGGGCAAATGTAGAAAACAAAATTGATAAAATTGAAAATCTTGACATGTTTACAAATATGGATTTTAAGCTTTTATTGCTAAAGACCAATATACATAGCATAGCTCTTAAAAATTCCTTATTAGCATATCTTCGCAAGGAAAGGTGCAATTGCTAGCCTCCACTTTTCCACACTTACACATCAAGTTGCAAATAGCACGAAGTAGTACATAAAGGGGGGTTCGTAGTCATCCCCCCAAGTAGAATCAAAGAGAACAAAGTGTTGTAGCTTCACATCTCTTCCCACAAGTTGCTACTTTTTGTAATAATCGGAGAACAATAACTTGCATCTTGATATAGTTGTACATACATCTAAAGTAGCTGGTTCCTTTATTCAGAGATTGTTAGCTTTGTTATATATTTTTATTTCAAATCATTCATGGTCCACATAGTTACAATTATAGAATTTTATTCTATGCTACAATTGTTTTGATTAATCACTTGTGCCTATAACACATCTACGTCCCAACAAATTAGTGTGTAGTCTGCTAGATCGCTTATGGAATCTGGTTCAACACGTTCAATGGCAATAATACTAGTTCTCAGCGGGCCACTTGAAACTAGGGCTTCCTTTATTCAGATATTGTCTCTTTGTTATATATTTTTATTTCCAATCATTCATGGTCCTTGTAGTTACAATTATAGAATTATATTCTATGCTACAATTGTCATTACCAATCACTTGTGTCTATTAACACATATAAGTTCCAACAATTTACTGTGTAGTCCGCTAGATTGCTAATCAAATGTGGATCAACATGTTAAATCGCAATAATACTAGTTCTCAGTGGGCCACTTGAAACTAGGGCTTCCTCAAGCATGAAATAATTTAATAAAATTCAAGATCATTACTGGTTCATTAGTGAACATCCAAAGCCAGCTGATATTAGCAAGTATATTTTAAAGTGTTGTGGTCTTTGTAAAGGAGCTGAAATTTCATACAAAGACTTATGTAAAGTATGAGACCAGATTCCTTTCGAGTCTAAATCTCGTAGTTTCTGATTAAAAGATTAGTGAGAAAAAAATATTAGTAGCTCACAAATGGATTATGATTTAAACTTGGAAAAGGAATAGGATTCATACTATTTTTTTGGAAAATGAATTTTCAGGTTTTTAAATTAAAATAATTGTCTCAAAGTGGAATTAAGTTGGAAACTGCAGCAATTGTGTTCTTTATTAGAGTGCTTATTTGTCTTCTGTTTGGATGCGTAGACATGGTGGGCCTTTCTCTGGCAGAGCAACATTTTATACAGGGAGGAATTGCCCAAAATTTGCGGTCGGATGGCCGTGGTCGAAAGATTTCCGATCATTTTCTATTGAATCTGGAGTTATTCCTCAGGTGTATCCACATATTTTTTTTTACTGTATTTGTACGAGATTTGCGGCTTCATTTTCTCCTGCAAATTTTCAATTGTTAAACTAGGTAGAATATAAGTTTTTCTGGTCTGGATTTTGCTTAGTTCTTGTGGCCTCTGGCTAAAGTTTGACATTTTTGTTCTAAATGGCTATCTGGGCAGGCAAATGGATCTGCAAGAGTGAGAATAGGCTCAACAGATGTAATAGCAACTGTGAAGGTATTTTTCACCAATCATTTGTCTTTTTGCTAGGGTTAACCAAAAAAATAAATTACCAATGCAGGTTCAAGCAACTTGCAAGAGGCGAGGGCTATTCTCCCCACAAAATGCACCGCATACATAAAACTAACCATAAAGTGCATCATCGTGACCATCATGCCCATCCCGCTGCCACGTGGCGTGAGGTTCAACAGTTTAGTTTTTTTTGCCAGTCCTGATGATTTTTCAGCAGTCCCTTAGCAGGGACTTAAAGGCCAACAAAACATAGATCTCCATACAAATCCAGATTGACATCACATTTGACAATAATATTCGTACTTCTATAACCATCTTCAACCATGAAGAGGAGACCGGACCAATATCAACATTAGGTGAATCATAAACTTCATGAAAAATCTTTTCTTTGCCTTTCTTATCATTCAACATTGTTGATATCTGAGAGTTTAGATCCAGTACGGGCCATTATTCCATGCAGAAATGAAGATCAGCAACAGAAAAATTATTTATTGCTAGTTATGTCAAGTTCTTGAGGACAGAACAAGATACAAGATGTAGTACATGATCTGAAAGCTAAGAGCATGCACAGACCACATTCCCTTGACATCCATAAAATCTCTGGGATGGAGCACTGTTAGATTCCACTCACACTGGCAATCCTTGCATGCCTAGAAAAAAGGTCAACTGTAGTAGCCTTTGTAGCATTACGAGCACAAAGGTTCAATATAAGTCATTGAATAAGCCCCTTACCCAAAGGTTCAGCTAGCCTCAAAGGTCGAAACAAAGCTTTGTGAGCATCTGTATGTCCCAGAACTTTGCCTTCCACTACTTTCATCTATATGGTTTTACCAAAGGATGCCTGTAGCCTGCAACCCAAAGTAAGCTGCAACACTATTGCCTACACCTCCCTCAGTGGCAGTCTGGTTTCCAGTTTCAATATTGTGTCTTTGCACCTAGATTATGCTCCACTCCAATAAAGCTATGGGATTGATACTGCCTCAGTGCTCTTTCTGTATGCATCTATGCTTCTGCAAGAAGTTCTGGAGGTGTGGCAGCAAGAACCACTTCTCCATCTTTTGGACCATGCCTTCCGGTTAAAAATATAGGATCTAAGGAAAAATAAATCAACCGAGTTGGATTACCCACTCCATATTCCTGAAAAAATGTACCCCTTGCGTGTTCCAGGGGCAGCAACTTGGGAGTATAATGCTAGAATTACTGAGCAAAATCAAAGTTGCCTCTGGATACTGTTGCCGAATCTCTATAAATGTTACCAGAAGCAATCCTTATAGATCCATTCAAGCTGCTTTACTGAACTGAACAGGCATTGTAAAATGTGGGAGTGGAAATGAAACTTCATGATCAACTTGTAGACGTTTAGATAATGGTCTGTGACCTCTTGGATGATGTTGATTAACTATATCATCCTCCTTGATTCCCTGAAAAGGCTTAGCAGAAAGCTCTACCAAGTTACCACCTCCTCCAGCATGTTCAAAGGACCAAACCTGTACACGATTCAGTCCATCCAATCCTTCTCTCCATATTTCTTCAATAGCATGATTCTCAGGAAACTCATTGTCATTCTCCTCCTCTACCATGTCATCAGCATACACATTGCCAATTTCGCTGTCTTCAAGATCTTCAACATTTGTATGGGTTGACTATTCTATACTAGAATCATCCATACCTGAACAATGGAAAACATTAAAAAGAGGTCCGGGATCTGTAGTTGCTGCTAAGAAGATACCATTGAAGGATATTATGGTTGGCATCTGGTTTGAAGGGAGTTATAGAAGAAGTAGCGCAGGAGATTAGACTGGATTGTTCTCAAGTTCTTGTGAGAGAACGACCCCTAGGAGGAATATTTTGAGAGAGGAATTCACCATCTTATCTTTAAGAGAATCAAAGAAAAAAAAAAGGTTATTATCCTTGAGGCCAATAAGGGTAATACCATCTTACTCTTAAATAGAGAGGAGTATGACATAAATATGTATGAACACCTTACAACCACTGCAGCCTTAGAAAGATCTGTAGTAATCCAATGGATAAGGTAGTTAAGAAGGTTACTACAGCCATTAAAAACTCTTCTATTGACGATGACAATAAGAAGCCTTTACCTAGTGCACAGATCATGCTGAGAATAAGCAGCCTACCAAAATACGGAAGGATGGAATTCCTCTTTGATCCATTGTAAAGCACTAGGAGATTTTGTCAACCTATGCACTTGCAAAATTTCTTCCTAGGAAAGCTAAAACTGTTGGTTGGACAAATGACAAAGTTTATAAAGGAATTGCCATTTTTGTTGACAAGATCAAGAAGAGTCACACAATGGAGAAAGACATGCTTGTGAGGTTTGCTGTTGTGTCACTATATACGAAGATCCCCATAAACAAGGTGATGAAAGTTGTAAAGAGGTTCATAGACCTTGAGACTGCCAATCTATTCGAGCAAACCAAGGGAGTAGCAATGAGATCACCATTGTCGCCACAATTTCTTACTTGTTTATGAAATATTTTGAGACCAAAGCCTTGGAATCTTATTTGTTATAGACAAAGTGGAACGACAAATTTCTAGATGACACCGACTTCTAAAATGTCCCACTTCCTAAAAATAACCAGTCGAAGACCCTTAGCCCAATTTTGTTTTCCGACAGCTAAAGGATGCTTAAAAGGGGAACTTTAGTATTAATGAATTATTATAAAGTGCATAAAAAGAAAATTTATCAAAAGCACTTATATTAATTTATTAAAGACTAAATAAAAAATAAAAGAGAAAAGAAAAGAAAAGATAAAGTGATAAAATGAAATTAGAAAAAAGGAAGTCACTTTATATTTTTATTTCCCCTAGGGGAAAATGCGACCCATGTTGGGGATGAGACAAAGCCAAAAAAATTAAATGTAGACAAAAGTAGGTGATTGGTGGTTGTGGGTGGCTACTAAGCCAAGATTGCTTATAAAAGCAAGTCGACTTGGCTTTGAAAAGCATCTCTTTTATTTTATAAAATTTCTGAATTTTGTCTGAGCTTTGTAAGCTTTGCAAATCAACTTCAAAGGATGAAAACCCCTTGAAGTCATCTCTAGAGGACGAAAACCCTCTTGAGGATTAGAGAGAGAGGAACGAAAACTCTTCTTTCTCTTGAGAGGATTCTCCATTCAGGGGTTTCCATTTAATATCAAAGAATTATTTGTGTTTTCCAACAATTTTTTTGAGGGCTGTAATTTGAGATTTGGGCTAGGGTTTGAAGAAGAATAAGAGTTACTGAGATTCCTCTTCATTTCCAGCTCATTCAAGGTGGAGCGACCCATATAGGACGTTGGTTTGTGGTGTTAGAGATCTGGTTTGGAGCTGATCTATATTGCTGTTTCTACTTCTGATTTGTAGATGCCGAATCAGCCATTTGGTGTGATTGTTGAGTCAAGGAATTGGTGTTTCCAACTGTATGTCTGAAGGAGCAATCTGTAGATTTTTAATAAATAAATCAGCCATCTGTTTTGATCCAATCTGGTATTTTTCTCATTGATATTGCATATAAAAATTTGCTGATTTGTTTGATTGAAGAATTCAGTGGTTTTACTTCATATTTGGTGAATTTCCATTCCTATACCAAGTCGCATTTTCTGGGATAATATTCAGATCTGCATATAATCATTTTTGTATATCTCCTCGACATTGTTCTTTTGGTTTGGATTTGCGGGTAATCCATGTAAGGGTCAAAAGTATCCATTTGGGGACATTACAACTTCAATTTGCCTCATGGTTGATTTAGGGCGTATGTGGTGACGTGGTGGACAACACTCTAAATGAGGGTCTAGAAGTGTTATGTGTGTGTGCAGAAGCTTTGTGAGAAGAATAGAGGGAATCGAGAGAGAGATAATAGAACTGAAACAATCAATGTGTTTTATATATCTATTTGTCCCGTACATGACATACTCTTGAGAAAGATGTATGACAACTATCTATATTGCTATCTAAAACTACATACATGTATATGTAGATTACAAGCCAAGAAGGTGTAAAGGCTCGTTATGAAGGCAAAACTATTTCTAGATGCGAATATTCATCTTCCGACGCTTATGTGATGTGGCTGACATGTGCATAATATGTTGTCAGATGTGTTGGCATAACATGAGCTTCAAGGGTGCCATAGGGGCTATGTTGTTCGATGTCTGCAGGGTAATGGTTGGAGCCATCAAGTTATATGTGGTGGAGTGGGCCTTTGCTTTGTGTGCCCTAGAGGTGTGTTAGACTCTGTCAAAGCTAGTGAGGGAGATACCGCAAAAGGTTGGGCACATGCATGGGGCACTAGCGTCGAAATGCATAGATTGCATATCGCCATTGTAGGAGAGTGTGTGGCATTTGTGGGAGATGGAGGAATGGTCCTAATGATATAACGAACATGTGGATGAGGTTTTGGAGCACCGCAATTCATTGATGTGGATTTGCCTGTATCACAAGCTATGAATATAGGCCTGGGGTACCACAGAACCACTTTCTAAGTAGATGCTCCTAGATCAATGGTGAAGATGAACTAGAAGGATTTCATATTCATCTAAAGGGTCGTTTGGAACAAATGTAATTCACTATAAAGATGGAGAATGACAGATGCTCCCATTTAAGATATGTTGGTCTCAAAAAGACTAGATAAGTTAGTTTCTCATAGCTTATATAGAAAGAAAACACATATTGATCTATATTTCATGAGATATATTCCACTACCATCCACTACGAAGACGACTGTTCTTAGAACACTAGCAACTTGGGCCTATAGGAGTTTTGACGAAGAGCATATTGAACAAGAAAAGGCTCACCTCTCTAGGATCCTCCAAGAAAATTGTTTGAGTGAGAGGCAAATAGGAAGAACTTTCACAAAGCTAGACAAAGAACTGACAGCTGAACATAGGACGATAATAGGGAAGAGCAACAATTCACTATTTCTTTTGTAAAAGGCATGCCAGAAAAAAATATCTAGAAGCCTCATAAGCAACAATATTGGAATGAATTTTACCCTTTTTCATTCTTAGGAATGTGTTGGACACAAGGGATGTCAACCCTCAACTACATTTTATCTTATTCCTTGTTCATGCTGGAGCCATTTCATTGACAAGACAAAGATATCAATTGAAGTTAAGAGTCATTGAACACATGAAAGGCATTCCATATAACGATATGTATAAATCACTCTTGTTGAACATTCACACGAGAGAAAACACCTTACATGTGTGGAGGATGCCAAGATTGTTGCCAAGAGAGACACTATATGAATTGGAAAATTTGATGTATTAGGCACTAACATAGGGCTGTCCTCATGCAATTTTAGTGGCTTATTGCCTTTGAAAGCAACAAGTTGGATGATAAAAAGTGACTATGCATTTATGATAAGGAGATGTTGGTCCTTTTTGCACACTACATGCTACTAAATAAATCAAGCAATATCTGTTGAGATAACAATATCTAGATGGGCCATCAAGTTTAAAAATAATTATTAATTTTTATCCCAGATTTTTTTGCTTGAGCAGCAAGCAAATGGAAAAAGCAAGACAAGGTTTTGACTTTGAAATTCAATATAAGAAAGGAATTGATAATGTGGTTGAAGAATCATTACCTCGATTTTGGAGGTTACTAGAAATATCTATGGTGGAACTTTGGTGGAAAGATTTATTGGCTGAATATTTCAAGGATGAGAAGGTTGCTGCCATGCTACACCAAATGCAAATTGTGCAAAAAGAAGAGGGTACAAATTCACAGCTGAATGCCACTCACCAACTTCTAGTCGTTTGAGCCAAGAGACACATATGCGACAATTTGGCTGGGGGAAATCCTTGTAAGAGACATTGATTGTCAACAAGGTAATGAGAATTATTAACTGTATAAAGTTGTCTAAACTTTTTTATGAATTGATATTTGAATGTAAGCATTTCATGTAATTGCACTAAAAACGAAACATAACTACTGCTTAGCTAGCTGTTTGGCCATTTTGTGTGTTAAAAGTTTGTGCCCCTTGGCAAATTCCAAATTGTGATCAGTTGGTT
The DNA here is from genome assembly GCA_018340775.1 of Taxus wallichiana var. yunnanensis. NCBI lineage: Eukaryota > Viridiplantae > Streptophyta > Pinopsida > Cupressales > Taxaceae > Taxus > Taxus wallichiana. The sequence goes on along the minus strand of CM031240.1, from coordinate 1,011,809,883 downwards.
CCCTTTCACAAACTAAATGTACAATTCATCAAGGGTCATGCAAATTTCATCCAAGGTTTTCAATTGTTATGCTCTAATGACTAAATCAGCCCCTGCCAAGGCTACAAACATAAAAATCAGAACCTACCTCACAGCTGTAACTTATGTTTCAAGCACTCGATCATCCCTTTCAGTTCATAATAGTGTCATTGGGTACTCATACTTGAAATTTTGTAATGGTTCAACTTTCATTCCAACAACATTACTAATTTGATATCTTCGTGGTTATGAGCGCTGTCCAGATCATTAAGTGCCCATCATAGTTCTCCCCTTTAGCGTGGTTCTTACTCTTAGGGCTTGATATTGGGTGGTTGCTTGCAAGCTCGCAAGCCAACAAGGGAAATTGTTGAGATCTTGATCTGAAATGATCATTTAAATTTTAAACACAGGCATTAGGAGACGACCAAGTGGACAATGTCACTTGGTGCCACCCGTCCATGTGAGCATGGTTGATGAGGGAAGCTCCAAGCCAGCACGAGGAGATTGATTGAGTACTCAAAAGGGATTGGGGGCATGTCTGAAAGAAGCCCCAATAGTCAGATTGCAGGGCAATGAAGTGTAAACATCCCTATCGCTTTTGACAACCTTGCCAGAGTTGTCTAATTTTCAGTGGTGTATCCTGATATGTGACAGTGTCATTTCAAGACCTACGGTAATGTTTGGAAGCATTACAATAAGCACTAGCAGGAGGAATGACACAAAGGTTTGGGAAGTTCAAGCAGTAGGCACCCAAGCAAGGCATCCTTATTCCATACAACTTTATTTGAGGGATTCCCGTGGCAACTTCCAAGCAGATTGTGTACGAAAGGAGCAAAGTATGCAGGTACAAAGAAGAGGGAAATGGTTCTAGGGTACAATGTGAGCCCTTCATTATCTAAATCTTGTGCTGATCATTTTGGGAGCAGCAGTAAAGCATAGGATTTTTTGGAGGTGAAGTCTTTATTCCCCATGAGGGTTTTACCTCCATAAATTAGTATGTCTATTGTATGGGCGTATTGTTCTATTTAAATTAGTGCAATTTTCTTTCCATTCACTGTTGCATATTGGAAGTATATTCAATGGAGCACTTGTAAATACTTTTCAGTTCATTTTATGTTAAATTTCAGTAGCATAGCATCAGAATCAACAGATAGAAGTGAAAAGATCTGTTTGGTGAATTGTATCAATCATAGATTATGTAGATTATGGATCAAATTTGGTATGAGAACTTATTCCTGGTTTTCTGGCAGAATGGTAGAATTTTATGCCTTTGACCTGGCAAGGGAAAGAACATGGTGACTGAGCATGAGAGAGCCTGAAATTGAATTGAGGAGGCAAAAATATTGGGCTTCAACCATGAAATAATATGAGGAACATAACCTTAACACAAGCTGGTCATGCAAGTTCCATTGATAGATTGGTGGGGACTCTTTTTGGGGAGTTTGGTACACCCCTTCTACTACAAGACCAAGAAGTGAAGAGGGATGAAGAGAGAGAGGATGAAGAGAATAACATAGAATGAAGAGAGTGACAAAGGCCCTGCAAAGAAATAAAATGGAAGAAATAACCCAAATAGTGCAACCCCACAATGCCCTTTAAGGTGGAGGCAAAAATCAAGATTAGCGCTTTGAGTGATAGTTGGCGATAAGAAGCTCAAAAAGTCGCTCAGTGATTTGATATTTTCTTTGATATATGTGGGATAAGTGAGGAGTACAATATCTTATTCACTCACTTGAAAATGTTATACCCATAGTTTGTATACTCAGCAAATACTCGGTTGTTTTTTTCCCGACGAGTAATTGCCAGGAAAACTCGTGGTGAGTTCTAGGCGGTTAATGGCAGCAAATACTCTCCAAAACTTGGTGAGTTTTATAGGCAGACCTGCTAGACATGGCAGGCATGTGGGACAAAGTACAAACACAACAGAAATGTGGATTAAATGCTGAGAAAATGCTGTTATTTCTCCTTTATAAGCCCCACACTCTCACAACTTGTAATCACACAAATATTGAGCATCCTTTGACTGATTTGAAGGGATTTTATAGCGAATTTGAAGAGCATATTTGAAGAATTTCATTTTGAGGTTAGTTCTTCCCGCCCCTCTTCAAGCATGTAAATTCTTTCTATATTGTTAAAATTAAGTTTCCAAACATGATTTGCAAATTTGCATGCATTCCATTCAATTCTGATTAATTTTAATTGTGATTTATGCTAGTTTATCATCATTAATGAACGAAATTGTTGGAATGTATTTTTTAAATGTTGTTTTTAATTTTTTTTTTCTTTATTCTTGTTTGTAGGGTTTATAATTATAATTACATAGGGTTTTCTTGTACTTAGGGTTGAGGTTGACAATTACAAATTTACATTTTTTTCCTTGGCATTTGGATTTGTTGCAAGTTAGAACTTAGCATACAAATTAGAATGGTATCTAGCTTCGCATCAACGGTAGGAAGCGTTCTCGCTAATTTCTATACCGCCGCTTGGAAGTATGTTGTACGTGGAGCGGTTGAGGGACTGTGATTTGCAATTTCTATGGGAAGAAGGTTTCTGGAGGCATCAATCACCTTAAGTATCATCTTGCATGCATTGTTCCTGTGATGTCACGACATGTCCCAATGCTACGAAAGAGGCACAACGAGAGATGAAGATAGAGCTTGCATTGTTGGATGAGAAGAAACTACAAAGGGAAAGGGTGCAAATAGCCATAACAACCATTAGACCTTAAATGACAATGGAAACAAAGGGAGATTTGGCAGTGATTGAGGGTTCTAGTCGTGGTCCACGACTATGAGGTACATCTCGCTTCATCAAGTTCGATAATAAGCCATATACACAATTTTTTTGTACCTAGGAACATACTTAGGGCACAACCTTTACTTTAAGTGCAAGATACAAATCCGAAAGAATGCACGAGAAAACAAATTAGGCATGTGCAAATTTCTGGTATTACAACTTTCCCTTTGATATGGTGAAGAGTGACTAGGAATATATGGTGACGACATTGATGTTGTCGGAAAAGGGTACAAGGCACCCTCTCCAAGAGACTTAAGTGGAAGGTTACTTTAGGGTGTAGATGTGGATGCAAAGTCAATTTTGGAAGATCAAAAGAAGCAATGACATATGTTTAGATGCACTATTCTTTCAGATGCGTGGATGGATGAAAGAACCGTAACCTCATCAATTTTTTTCTGCTTCAAATGGTGAGACGGTTTTTTTGAAGTCAATTGATGCCTCTAACACAATAAAGAATGCAGAAAATTTGAGCCTTATGTTGGAGGAGTTAACTTATATGTGGGAATCAAGAATGTTGTGCAAGTTGTCAAAGATAATGCAACATATGTGGCGGTTGAGAGACTACTTCAAGAGAGACATCCATCACTCTTTTGGACCCCTTGTGCGGCCCATTGCCTTGACCTTCTTTTGGAGGACAAACAAAATTGATTGGGTGAGACTAGTTATAGAAGATGCAAGAAATATAACAAAATACATATATAAACATCGCTAGGTTCTCATCTTGCTTGAGAGAACACACCAAAGGGAAAGAGCTTGTGTGAGTGGGTGTCACAAGGTTTACAACTAACTTCCTAACATTGCAAAGTATTTGTAGTTTGTTGACACCGTTGAAACAAATGTTTGTGAGTCAAACATGGCTAGACTAATTGTATTCAAAGAAAGTCGATGGAGAGAGGACCGCAAAGACAATTTTTGATGATGTCTTTGCAAAAAGAGTCAGAGATCATCAAGGTAACTTCAAACTTTAATTTAAATTTTAATTTGATTCCTTTATTTTCATTTTAAAAATGTATTGCTATTTACTTTAATTGTAAGTTTGTAACTTTAAAGTTTAATTTGTTTGTAGGTGTTGGAGCCTTTGGTGAGGGTTTTGTGCTTGGTTGATGGGGAAAAAAACCCAATGGGATACATTTATGAGGCCATGGATAGGGCCAAAGAGGCCATCCAAAAATATTATAGGGGATATAGTCATATTTAGCCCCTTTGGGAGTTAATTTATCAAGGGTGGAATAGTCAACTTCACTAATTTATTCATGCAATGAGGTACTACCGCAACCCCATGTTTTTCTTCTCCGATGGCTACACAGATTTCACGGTGAGGTTACAAAGCGCCTCTTAACATGCATTGAGAGGATGACACCAAAGGTTGAGGTGAGGGACCTCATTATTTTAGAGTTGTAGAATTACAAGCATGCTAGGGGAGGCTCTTTTCTTTGGCATTAGTTGTTTGAGGGAGATCCACCCAACCACCAGGTAACAAAAATTAGAGTATTTACTTATGTTACAGTTACAAATTTACAATTATTAATTACTTACAAACTTTTGATTATCTTATTTGTAAGTTCTTGGTGGGAAGATTGGGGTGGAAATACCTCAAATCTTTAAAGCTATCCCCCTGAATTTTGTCTCAACCTTGTAGTGCTTCCAGATGTGAGTCTCGTTAGGAAACTATATGTTAGTGCTCACATTATTATTTGTGTGAGTTTGTAATAATGTGAGAATTGCTCATATGTGGTTAGTTGGTATATAGGTTTAATTATAATAAACCTATTATTAGTGGTAGTTATTCCGAGTGATATTGTTGTGTAACAACAATAGTTCACGTAAATAAGTTTGATATTGTTATACCCGTATATCTATGCCGGGTTATTTGTTATTCCTACTTCCTATTTTATAAGTAGTTTATCTAATATTGTGGCTATATAATAGCCTGTGAGTGTAATTCATTTCAAGAAGCTGAATAGAAGATCTTTGTTGTGTTTGTCTATGCAAATCTGTGCCTGTACCATTATCCGGTATCACAAGAACATCAATCTGTGGGCTCTCGCATGTATCTCTAAGTTGGAGATGGTATGAATTATTCATAGAATGCGTGAAAATATTGATCTTCCCACAAGTTGAAATTGTTTCGAGGTATGATTGTGTGAGTTATTACATATGCATGTGGGCTCTATTTCAACCGGGGTCTATTCGCATTTCATACAACTATATCTTGGTAGAAGGCTTTTCGGCGTGTTGGCTAGATTTTCTGCATAGCTAAAAACCTAGCGATCATGAGATAAATCCCCTCATTTACCGGTGAGGCTCCCGTGTAAGATTTCTGTCAATTATGTATTCTAATAACTATCTGTGGGTTTTACTTTAACTGTGAAGCTCATGAACCATAGCTAAGCAATTTTGCAATAAGTAATGTAAAAAAATATTTGCAGAAGGGGGAATGGTTGAATTCGAGAAGAAAGGAAAGAGGATGTGTAATCCAACCAATAGTTTACAGAGTTGGTTTCATACACATAAAACAAATAGATCTCATAAAACAAAATTAAAGGAAAGGAAAGTTTCTAATCTAAATCTCAGATAATGCAAAGTTTATCTAAAGATCTACACAGAAGTAAGAAGCAAATGCACCGTTGACACAAAGTTCTCCGGAAATCCACCTCTGTTTAATTCCTCAGCTTTCACAGAAAAGATATCAAGGGTTTCAACACAAAGTTTGGAACTCAAGAATGCTGATTACAAATTCTGATCCTTTAACCCGTAGGTTCTTCCTCTATTTATAGTGTATAGAAGACAATTAAAAATAGGAAAGCAATAATTGAATTGACACATGCGAAGCTATAAAGAAAACAACTGACAATCTTTTCCCTGGAATTCCTCTCTACATGACATGCATCTGAAGACTAAATCAAAGCTTTGCATGTCTGCCACCTATTTTTAATTAAGGACCTTTTCAGATAACTAAAAGTAATGGCTTTTAACCAATTACTTTAGTTTTACAATTTTGTCCGAGAAAATAAGAATAAGAGGAAAAAGAAGAAGAAAGAAAATATGCCACCGTGGCATACTTTACACTTTCTCTTTGTTACGATCTTGAATATACTTGTCAAACATGTGACTCAGTGTCTTCCCATCTTGCCTTTGCAACCGTTTCTTTCTCAGTTTTAAACCGCAACAATCCTCTGGTCAACGTAGCAGTGTTGGCCTTTACCTTTTCCAAACTAGGCCCATACTCTTCAATATCTGCATGAAGTTTCACGAGTCTGCCAATTGAATCTAACGTGAAAGGCATGACGGCTTCATCAATCTTCTTCTGCACAACCGAAATAAATTCCTCACGGGAAGCAGGCAACTCGTCTGGAATGTTCTCTAGTACTTCCCCCATCTTGTCTTCCAAAGAATCGCATCCTATTCAAAGATAAGCTTGAGAATCTCCATGCAGAAGGAAATTGCTATCTCTAACTGCTTCCCTTTTCTATCAATCCATCAGTACAATTTGCTCTGTAATTAGCACATCTTCCGGCAATGAATGTATCTTAGCTAAGGTATCCAGATGACTTTTATCAATTATGTTCTCATCTTCTATCCTTGTCATTAGTTCCTTTAGTTGAGATAATGCCCTATGCATATTCTCCAAGCTAGCTGGTATTCCCTCGAACTGCTCTGAAGCTTGGTGAATAATTTTCTCTTTCCATTGAGCAATAACTTTGACCTAGTTCCCTGCATCTTCAATCTCTTCAACCAAACGACTGCATACCTGTTCCTCTACTAAGACGGGCTGAGAAGAAGGTTTGACAACCTTAGTGATGATCTCACATAACTGAGAGATTTGCATCTGAAGCCTGTCTTTTTCTGCCTTCTTGTCAAGTTTAAGGAATAAAGTGTCTATCAGTGTCTGTGTATCTTGCTTTAATCCTTCGTGGTGATTCTCCCCAATGGTACTTTGGTCACCGATATGTCTGCAGCAGTTAGCTCTCCCTTCTGTTTCCCTTCAGCTGGAACTGACAACTCAACGAAACTTCGCCCTGATTCTTCAATAATCAACCTTGAAGTTACCTTGGCAACTTTAGGTCTTTTATCTTTTCCGCCCAAACTCATGAGCAACTGCAAGTCATGTTCTTCCAAGTTGATCTCCTCTCTAGCTTCTGGGACTATTTGCAAAGCCAACTAGGATGAGAAATTGCTCTTCAGGGAATGAGAAGTCACTGAATGTACCACCATCTCATGCTCAGCTCTGCTGCATCCGAATTCACCACAGTGTTATGGCTGCCCTCTTCTGAATTGTCCAAAGACAATGCTCTTTCGAACTCTGCCATTTGTGCTTTCAACTTCTCCGCAAGGAGAGGTGAAGATCTGGGTGGCCGAGGAACAAATACGTACGATACTGGATTCAACGGTGGAATGATAATATCTTTTTGAGGTCCTGGAGCTGCCGAAGTGTTGTGAGTTGACATTGGAGAAGCTTCGTCTGAAAGTGGCACTGGTATAATGGATGTAGACTTGCCTTTTTCCAGTACCTGAGACTTCTTGTGCACTTTGAGCTTCTCTGGTCTTCTGCTACTCTCACCTTCATGCTTTCTCTTGTTGGGATCCCCTGCAATGAAATTCCCTGTGATCTAGTTCATCAAAGCCTCGTCCAAGCAATACCCCTTTGTTAACAACCAATTTGAGGTGTTAACCAGGACTACGGAAGACCTCTCCTCAATCGTGTGACAACCACCCACACTCTCTGAAGAGCAACTCTATCTCCTCCCATTTGATGATATGTGTCAAGTACCACATGCCCATCATTTGAGAGATTTGTAGGTATCCGTGCTAAACCATAGTCAGAAACCTGCTGCATTGATAACTTGCTGAAATCTCCCTTTCTGACTTCGTATTCGCTCCTGCACTTCATCCAAAAGTCTTCAAGTGAAGGAACATGTGAGTATTCTTGGGAGACTGTCCTCTTTGCTATCCCATATGGGTCAAAGTTCATTCGTGCTAGGAAGAACTCATGCTCATACCCAGAAAACATTTCTGCTTCAATTCCTCGGCTCGGTGAATGCTCTGGCAACTATAATGACCCACTGTGACTGGAAAGCTACCTGTAGACTTGTGCCGTTTTGACTGTAAGTCATGCAACTCTACGAGCTACCTGCACAACTCCATGATGACCCACTTATCACTTGGGTACTTTGGCAACTTAACTGGTTCTCCTGAGAAACCACTAACCCTGAGATATGTGAAGTCCGCAAACTGGATGAAGATAGAACTATTATGAGAGATAGCTTGCACAGTGCTTCTTTACTCACTCTGTTTGTCCTCGATCACTATTTAATTTGCAAATGAATTCGTAGAAGAAGCCATTGTTGATTGCCTGTAATCCTTGTAGCATTTAGGAATTGTCAACTGCGGGAAGCATTCATAAATAGGATCTTTTGACAATATGCCTCGTCTATCCAGTTTGGAAAATATCCCCGGAGAAGTTGTTGCATATACTATCTCGCCTCACACTTCGGAGTTGCTTTGCTGATGTTGTCACCGATGATCTTCGCCCAATTAATTATCGAATCAGCTCATGTGATCTTAATGGTCCTTATAAAGGCATACATCCATGAGTAGAAGCTATTGGCATTAGCTTCCCCATTTATCCTGCAAAGCAATTTGGTGATATCTTCAACTTCCCGCACAAGATCAATCGTGAAAGAGTCCTTGGGAACTTTGATGGTGCTTCGGGTTCTTCATGTATCTGCTATTCATTATACCCACACAATCTGCTTTATGCTTTTCCCATTTATCATTAGCATCCTGCATGTTAATTACGCAATCACCATGGGCCGTCTTTGGAAGCGTGAGGCAAAAATTAATAAAGTAAGCATCCGACATGATTATTGTCATTCTTAAAGATCTCGGATCGTTTCTAGAAAGAGAATGATAAGACCTTACACACTCCATAACAAACTCAGGCAACTAGGCTGTGACCGGAAACGCTGCAGCTTGAATAATCCCACTACTCCTTATTGCCCGCATAAGAGATGATCTTCCTATGGCTTTGGATCTGTCAATTAAATCAGTGATAGATTCAGGGCCCATGTCTGTATCATTGATTTCAGTAAGCTTGGAAACAATGCATGATTCTGCTAACCCTTCTCTTTCATCCTGCTTCATTATGCCTGGAACAATCTTTGTTTGAGCTCTTTTTCTTTTATTTCTACCAGAAGACTTTGCAATTGGATTAATTTGTGTAGAACTTGCAATTCCTCCTGATTCAGAAGATATATTCAATGTATCTGACATTGATTTTGCCTTCTTTTCACCAATATGAGCACCTGTGATGAATACCTGCAAATAACTCAGACAAAAATGGAGTCCATGGCATGAATGCCTAATTTCTATCACCAAAATCTGCTTATAAAGCTTGCTGCCCTAAATTTTAAGACTTTGCTTGCATGCCAAGCAAGCTAAAATATTATTTAATTCACCATGCACTTATACCAACATGCAGATGCTCTGAATAATAAAAAGAAAGCTTCTCCAACCCTAGGCACCAAAATTGATGCTTCTTGACAATAAAAAATATTTTTAATGCAAATCACCTCTTCCTTTGGCGCCAAACTTCTCTAGGGCAGCGTGCTCCATGTAAAAGAATTAATTGTCTTCTCCTTATGGCGTCCCATGCTTATATAAGCAATCGCATGCTAAATACTTTGTCAGTGCAAATCTTCACAGGGGTTCAATTGTGGCACAATTTATTTATTAAATAAATAAAATAAAATTCTCTCAGACAAAACCTGGCGAAGAGATAAAATGAATTTTAGCATGTGGGTATTTGTCGAAATTGGCTTAGATGATTCTCTGAGAACACCTTAAGGCAATGGAGACAACTGCAAGCAATAAAAACACGAAACGACCCGTTACTTTGAAAAGAACATTTTTTAAAAGAAGGGGTAGTCCCAAATTTCAGGGTGAAATCTCGTGGACACCACAACCAGTGTGATGCATTGTCTACCGATTTGCAATATCAAACCCATTGCCATCCTCGTTTAATGTTGAAAGGATACAACTTATTTGGTGATATGTGTGCCCATGTAATAGTGAAGGATCTTTTTATTTGCCACCAAGAATTAGACTGACTCGTGTCATCTGCATATGATCTTGTTGAAGAAGCGGTTTGAAAATTCTCCTATTACATTTGATATAAAATGTTTTCTCATTTCTCAAAAAAATTCTATTCTAGATATTCCTCCATGGCATTCACAAGCCTCTCAAGCATGTTTTGGTCTTAATCCCTGCTACGAGCTCCTCTTTTTGATCGGCCAATTCTTGTTTAGCGTCACAAGTTCTTTGTTTGTATTTTCTAACTATGCTCTTGGCTCTTGTTCGCTGCATACCTCGGTTGTGGCTGCATTTGTTCAAACAACCAATTTTAGATAAAAACGTATACAACTTGGCATCCAAAATTTGGCACGCATGCACCTGACCTTCACATCTATTTTCATGAGTGGCTCAAATACCCAAGTTTCTTTCATTTCTTACGTCAAAATTGCATTCCATTATCCAGATCATGTGTAGTCCAATGTATGTATTGGTAATGATTTTTTTATATTTAGTGTCTTTTTAAGTTTTAGGTTATATAGAGTTTTTGTTTTAAATTAATTCGAGTATTTAGAGTTTACTCTAAGTGAAGTTGTCCTATAAGCCAATGTGCGAGTTAAAATATTCAATTGTTAATTGAATCTATTCTAGTCAAGTTCAACATAATTTTGTTATTAAAGTTAGTCAATGTAAAGTCATATAGAATGTTTTTGCGTCAATAAGTCATATATTGAAAATCAAAGTTATGATTTAATTATCTAGGTCAAAAGAATCATATTGAGTCGTACCTATATCAAAAGAGTCAAATTTTGTTTTGTCATGTCATTAAAAATACTTCCGCAAGTCTAAATGTGTTGTATGGTTAGTCAAACCGTAAGGTTTTTTTTTTGTGAGTCAAATGTTGTGAAAATGAAATTTTTTTTCCTTTGGAAGCATTTTCGTGTTACTCATCATCCGGAAAATAATGTGTTTCACATTGTGGGGGAGACAAAATAAACTCAACATGGAAACTATTGAGTATCCAAGTCAAATCCAGCTGAGCTAACAACATGTTATTGAAGGATGGAGGCACATGAGGATGGAGGACAAGCAACATCCTCTTATCAGCCATAAGCGACGAGGCCGCAAAATGAGGTTATGGCATTTTGTTTCAGTATGCTTTCTTTCAATTTCAGTGTATTTGTCTTTGTTCGTATCCAGTTTATTGTATGTTCCTGTTGTAATAAAGTGAGCAGATTCTTATGTACTTTCCTGATGAGAAAATATAGTGGAAAGATGAAAGCACAAGGAAAAAACAACATAATGATACTTGATGAGGATGAACATGGGTTCATACCTAGAACATGGTGTAATGTCCCCATTTTTGAAGACCCTTAGCCTATCTTTCCCCATGGGCTTTGGGATGTTGCAAGGGGAAAATTATATTAAATAATTAAATATTATTGCTTGAGAGTGATTTTTATCATTTGACATTATAAAGCAATAATTATTTAATTATTTAATTATGTAATTTATTTAATTTAATTCCCACAATGCAAAATTAAAAAGGGAATTAATTAAATAACTTTTGGGTGGCTTTTAATATTAAAATCACCCTTAGAAAGGGGATGCCACACCTAGGGAGGATAAACTATTTTTATTTAATGATTTCCCTCTCCTAGGGATTTCGAATTTTGTGCCTCCTTGTTTATAAAAGGAGAGCTTGGGATCATTGTGAAGGTTATGTTGGATTGATCATTTGATTTTCACTCCATGCTTGGAGTAATGGGATGTATGCCCATGGGATGTATGCCCTAGCTCTCTCTCTTTCATTGTAAGCTTCATTTGAAGCCTTTGTTGAAGATATTGAAGACTCTCTTGTTCCATTCATTGAGTTCTCTAGTGTTGATGTGTGTTTTGTGCATTATTTCTCCATTAGAAGATTGACACATTTATTTAGAGTGAAATATGCATGTTGTTGATGAATGTTGAAGAGTTTTAGTGTTCTATGATCTGATTTTTAATGCTGCAATTAATTCCAGCTATGGCGACTTGTGTTGGATCATGTTTTGGCATGTTTTGAGGAGGAACAAGTTAGATATATAATCTGATCTATGTTGGCATAATTTTCCAAGTGTAGGACTGTTATTTGGAGGGTTTTTGAAGCATAGAAAGAGCTGATAATAATTTATGCCATTCACTCTAACCCTAGCGACTGGTTTGTGGATTTTGGGGGCTGTTTTGGAGGGTTTTCGGTGGTCTAAAAATTCAGATTAATATCTCTTTTGAAAGCTCTTGAATTATAGATTAATCTGCACTTTATTTCATGGCAAAAGACGAAGTATTGAGCAAGTTATGAATTTTCAAAGTTTCAGCTGTTTGTGAGCAATATTTAATTATTATGTGCCAGGGTTTCATCTACACAGTTTCAGATTTCGTGGGTTGATTTGCATGCCTTCTACTTATCCAAAAATTGTGTTCTATAGCTTGTTGGAAAGCTAAAAATATGAAGAATCTTTTGGCATTGGTTTGATAGAAAAATATTGGGTGGTGAAGGAGTTATTAATTTTTTAAGTTTTCAGCAGTCTAGTGCATTTATTAATTAATTACTGCTGTAATTAATTTTAGATTTGAAGAGATTAATTTCCTAATTGGTTCTCCCATCTAATCCACCACCTTGGTTCATTTAATCTCATTTGGGTTGTATTGAAGCTAACATTGGATTATTTGAGGTCGAATTAGGAGGGTTTAGTCCTTCTAGAGTCAATTCAATAAATTACATCATATTCGTATAATATCCCAAAAAGGGGATATTATAACAAAGACACCCTTACAAAAGTGGCTGGAAATGAATGATTCCAAACCCAAAAATGAAGTCCCAATATAGATTTCGATTGCTAGGAATGCAATGGTGGCTGAGTTGGATGTTGCCGTGCCTTAGAAACCACCTAACTCTTCCCCAAGGTGGGTCACTACCCTAGGAAAGGACTGAAACTCATTGTAGAATCAAACCCTACTAAAAATCTACAACATCAATCTTCTTGCAGTTTGGAAATTCCGGGATGGAGAATCCTCAATGAATTGAAGAGTTTTCGTTCTTCAATCAAGCAAGGAAGGTTTTCGTCCTCCTTGTTGGCCACACCAAAGGATTTTCACCCTTAAGTGGAAGTAATTGAGCAATCAACCCAAAAACCATGCAAAGTTAACAATAGACAAGATGATGATGCACAAATAAACCAAACAACCACTTTTATACCTTGTTATGGCGCCAAAACCAATTAGAAAGCTCCCAAATAGGACTGACCTCATAATGGATACTTTTCTTCTATTTTCCTTTTGGCTTTTCTTATGTAGAAAATTATTAAAGAAGAATGCAAATGCTCATGAAAATAACTGAAAAACATGACAATTACTTCCCTTGTTCACTTCCTTCTTACCCATGGGAAGTGGAATGGGCTCAAATTCTTTCAATCGAACTAGCTTGGAAAAGTGGACATTACAATGACATCAACTAGTGGTCCCGTAGGGTGTGTGGCAACATAAAGGCTTCGTAGCATTGGCAAAGCTTCATGACATCACTTAAGATCTTGGTGGTTTTTGCATGTAAGAATGAGTTAACGCAAGGCGTCCATGGTTGTGCAAGAATTTTGCAATTGTTCATGGCATAGAGCTTTGTTGGCAACATCACGTGGGGAAGTATGGGCTTAGCAGTGTCAAGTGGCATGGTATAGCATTGACGCCATGGGATAAGGCTCGTGGCTTTCATGGCGGCATCATTAGAGACATATGGCACGTCATAGCTTTGCACGACATTGATAGACTTGAAGGCATTGATAGGCCTTTGCAGCATAGCGTGGCATTGTGTGGTAAGGATAAAATTTCATGATATCGTGTAAAATCTGAACAACATGGGTAATGTAATGTCCCTTTCCAAATGCTCGGATGCTTAGTTGGCCTATTCTGCCCTTTTTCCTTGTTTATTTCCTTGGGAATTGGGGCGTGGGAGATGTAAAAGGAATATTTGGACCCTTATATGCATTAACGTTATAATTTTATGTTGAGATGTTTTTTTAATATACTTTATATTATAATTTCACTTTGAGGTGTTTCAAGTCATGGCTTACGACTAAAGTGAAATATTAATTATTATTTTATAAAGTGGCGTTGGAAAAAGTGGAGGATTAGGTTTTCAAAGGAGTTATAAGGATGACTTGACGATTAAAATAGGGGTTATGTTCATTTGTTATTTTCTTTGGAAAAAGTTTGGTTAGCCTATGTGTTCATTTCTCTTGCTTTGGAGTGAATCCCTTGGGATCCCCGGTTTCGGTGTAGAGGAGACTTTAGATCTTCGCTGGAAGGGTTATTTCGGTTAGAGGATATATCCTCAATCCCTATTAGTTGCATTTATAGTTACCTAGGATTATTTTCAGCGTCATCGACGATTATTCTCGTATTGGCCATATAGATTGGGAAAACATCACAAGTTTATTTTGTCATAGAGTGGACCTTGAAGGTTGATGTTATCATTGGTTGCCACATCACAAGTTATTGTTGGTGATTATTTAGTGCACAACGATCTTTGGAAGAAGTTCAACGGTTATAAAGGGCTGCAAAACAGTCTACCATCGCTGCTGATATAAGTTCGATACAACTTCAACTATTAATATATGAAGTTTGATATCTATTTACTACTGGGCGCTGCTGCTGCTTGAGGTATTAATGCAGTTTTAAACAAAAATCAGACTCAAGTTATTTCTGTTTTACAACTCAACCATACTCATTTGTTCAAAGGAATAATAATTTTTAAGTTTAATAACGAATGCATGCCAATTGTTTGATCCATTTCCTTGCCACATGTGGATCACGACACTCATAAATATATGACTCGCCAACAACTATATCGCTAAGAAGTCTGAAATTATTAATCAACACTATATATTGGAATGTTTGCTTCAATTTGGATGTTTGGTAAATGTATGGAAACTTTGATGGAATGTGGAAGTCCATAACAAGGGCATGGGTCCAAAATCTAGACACATATTTGGAGTTGAATCCCATGCATGAGATAGAGACAATTAAGTTTCTTACCCTTCATGTGGAAGGAGAGGCACATGATTGGTGTCACCATGGGTTGGTAACCCAAGGATACATGTTCATTAATACGTATGGAGAGTTCACACAGAGGTTGATAGACATGTTTGATAAGAAGGATCTTGAGATGTTTTTAGAGAGCTGACACATTTGAGACAGGTTGGCACACTTGATGCCTACATTGCATGGAATTTCGAGAGGTTGTCGGTCATGGTTTGGATGTTTCGAAAGACGATTGACCTCCTCATTTATCGAGGGATTGATAGAGCCTTTGCTTGGTTGGGTGAAGGCATTTGGTCCACTTTCACTACAAGATGCTAATAGGAGAGCACGGGACATGGAGTTCTCTATGCGCAAGACAAGATTTCCATCGAAGTTTCCTGCAAATCCTTTTCCACAAAAGTAGGACAAGGGACTTGAATGTCGAAGAAGCCTTACATGACAATCTCTAATGAGTTGCGGAGGAAGAAGCTATGTTTCACATGTAAAGACCCTTGGGAAGTGGGACACAATTGCAAGGGAAATGGAAAAATGCACTACATTGAGTTGTTTTTGAAAGAGGTTAGTGAGGCTTCAGATAATGATGTGTCAGATAAGCACAATGAGCGTAATGAGCATGAGTAGAAGCCTACACGCACACGGGGAGCCCACATCAGGAGGTACTATTGCTACATTGGTTGGTACTACCAAGCACAATACATTTAGGGTTTGTGGTGTACTTTAGGGGCAGCGGGTGTTAGTGCTAATCAATAGTGGGGCAACCCATAACTTCATTGACGAGGCATTAGTCATGAAGCAAGGGCTACAGGTTGAAGACTTTGAGGGCTTCAACATGGTTGTAGCAAACGAATTTACTATGACATGCACCAAGCGTGTCCTGCAGCTCAACATTGCATTGGGCAATGATACGGTGACCGATGATTTCTATGTGGTTGGTATTGGGAACACCAACATTGTATTGGGTGTTTAGTGGCTACATTCACTCGGGGAATTCTTTCTGAATTTCCAAACTATGGAGCTGAAATTCAAAGCGAATGGGAAGCATGTGGTGTTGCGGGGAATGTCCAATGGAGCTTCGAGAGTGGTTACAGCCAAGAGGATGGAGAGGAATTTGGGCATGGTGATATAGATTGGGCAGTTCATTGCTTCGTTTCGACAAAGAACACATGTAGTGGTAAGCAAGATTACCACATTGACATACAGTCCTTGTTGGATAAACATAGTGGGGTTTTGGTGAGATGCCTCCAGGTAGACCACCTAATGGAGGGTTCGAGCATGTGATAGAGCTTGAGGAGGGGGCTAGGCTATTTATCACTACTCCTTATCGTCATCCTCGATGTTTTAAGGAAGAGATTGAGAAGACTATCGTAGCTTTCTTGACATGGGACATATCAGGCCTAGTTCTAGTCCATTTGCTTCTTTGGTGGTGTTGGTGAAGAAGAAAGATGGGACTTTAAGGATGTGTATTGATTATGTGTGTACTCAACAAGAAGACTATCAAGAACCGGTATCCCATTCCTAGGATCGATGAGTTACTTGATGAGCTACATGGAGTGGAGTACTTCTCCAAAATCGATCTATGTTCATGATACCATTAGATTAGAGTGCGGGAGCAGGACATACACAAGACAACCTTTAGGTGTCATTATGGACACTACGAGTTCTTTTTCAATGAATGCCGTTTTGAGTACAAGTACTATAGGTAGACATTATTTTTTGAGGAGGTTTTAGACTACATGGATTGCCTAAGAACATAGTGATCGGGAGAATAAATTCATGAGTACATTTTGGTAGGAGCTGTTTAGGTTAGCTTTGCATAAAGTTGACACCGAGTACCAATTATCATCCGTAGACCGATGGTTAGACCGAGATACTTGAATAAATGGATAGGGTTATTTGTGCAATTATGTGGCGGGGCATTAAAAGGCATGGGTTATGTGGTTGTACTTGGGAGAGCATTGCTCTGATACGACCTATCATATGAGCATTGACATGACACCATTCTCGAGCACTTTATGGGTATGATGCTTCATCATTTGTTGATTTGGTGATATCTGATAGTCGAGTTCCTAAAGCTCGTGGATCGGATTCGAGTAAATCGGGGCATCATGAAAACTCTCAAGGAGAATATGCAACAGCACAAAATTAGCGAATATGTATGCTTTGATAGGCACACGGGTGGAGAGATCATTTGATGTGGGAGATTTGGTGTTCCTTCGCCTATAATCTTATAGGCAAGCTTCCTCGAAGAAGAATGGTGCATAGAATTTGAAGCCACAATTCTATGGGCCCTATAGGATTTTGCGATGAATTGGGAAGGTTGCATATGAGTTGGAGTTACCTGAGCATAGGAAGATCTATAATGTTTTCCATGTGTCTTGCCTAAAAAGGGCACTTGGACAACATATTGAGCCGTCTACTGAGTTGTCGCCATTGGATGAGGAGGGCAAGTTGATTCTAGTTCCTGAATCAATTATTGAGGTGTGAGAGAAGAAACTCAAGAAACGAGTCATCACAAAATATTCAGGTGCGGTGAAAGGATTTGCCATTAGAAGATGCCACATGGGAAGGTGAACAGATTTTGTAGCACCCTAATCTACAATTGCTTGGGGACAAACATTCTTGGGAAGGGGAGACTATAACCTCCCTTTCCAAATGCTTGAGACCTAGTTGGCTTAATGCGCCCTTTTTCCTTGTTTATTCCTTGGGAACCGGGCATGGGAGATGTAAAGGGAATATTTGGACTCTTATATGCATTAACATTATAATTTTACGTTGAGATGTTTTTTAATGCACTTTATATTATAACTTTGCTTTGAGGTGTTTTAAGTCATGGCTTATGACTAAAGTAAAATATTAATCAATATTTTATAGAGCGACGTTAAAAAGTGGAGGATTAGGGTTTCAAAGGAGTTAAAAGGATGACTTGAGGATTAAAATAGATGTTATGTTCATTTGTTATTTTCTCAGGAAAAAGTTTGGTGAGCATGTGTGTTCATTTCTCTTGCTCAAGGAGTGAAATCCCTTGAGATCCTTCGTTCGGTGCGAGGCGACCTTGGACCCTAGTTGGAAGGGTTATTTCGGTGAGAGGATTTATCCTCAATCCCTAGTAGCTGCATTTACAAGTACCAAGGATTATTTTCAGCATACTGGCGATTATTCTTGTACTAGACCATACAGATTGGGAAAATATCACAGGTTTATTTTGTCATAGAGTGGGCTATGAAGGTTGATTCTATAACTGGTTGCCACATCACAAGTTGCTGGTATTATTGAGTGCACAACGATCTTTGGAAGGAGTTCGGGGGTTATAAAGGGTTACAAAATAGTCTACCATCACCGCTGATATAAGTTTGATACTACTTCATTGCTAATACATTAAGTTTGATATCCATCTACTATTGGGCGCTTTATTTCTGGTGTAACTGTCAGTTGTTCAAAGGAATAATAATTTCTGAGTTTAATATCGAATGCATGCCAACTTTTTGATCCATTTCCTTGCCCCGTGGATCACTACACTCAAAAATATATTACCAAAGAACAACTATATCAGTTATGAGGTCTGAAATTATTAATCAACATGATATATAGGAATGTTTTCTTTAGCTAGATGTATGGTAAATGTTTGTTAAAATGTCTCTGCCTTATTCCTTGTTTTTCTTATCTTATGAGAGTGTCAATGACATTTCGATTCAATGGAATGATTGCCAACTTTTTTGACGAAATTACATTATGCGATCTTTGAATATTTTCATGATTATGTGATGGATGTATGATCGTTGTCATAGCTGTTGTAAACATTGTATGCAAACTGTTTGACAAAATGCCTACAAGTTAAAAGTCACAATTTTTTGCAATTTTGGAACAATATCTCTTGGTTGGGGATATTTTAGGAAGGGACTCATGACATATGTGGCTTGCTTTGTTGGGTGGTGCGGGATTGTGCAAGTCTATATTTGATTAATCTATTTTTTTGGTTGATGCAAGATTTGAAGTGAACTTGGATGTTGTTATATCATACACCTCACGTAAGAAGAAGGTTTGGAATGGAATGACCAAGTTTAACAATCTCCACTTCACTAAGCCAAGATGCATCCTCAATTTCTCTTCCTTTCCATTTCACCAAATATCCTTTATGCTCTTTGTGCGTTTGTCCAGAGTGTGTTCAATCTCCTCATGCTTTTGCTCTTGTAGTCGGTGCCTTAGATCTATTTGTGCGTGGTTTACTTCACCACTAGCTTGCCCTTTAAAGTACGTGTATAGATCTGCTACATCAAGATAGGTGAAAGTTCTATCCCTCTGCGCGTGCTATCTTGTATGCATTCCTCGCAAACTTCTTCACGACTTTGTAAGGTCTAATCCTCTTGCACCCGAGTTTGTCATAAGTTCCTCTTGGGAACCTCTGTTTCTTGTAGTGCACAAGAACCATATCTTGGACCTCAAATTCTAATTTTCTCCTCAAACTTTCACGTTGTTTATATTGCACATTAATTTGTTCCAGCTGTTTGCGCATTTGCTTGTACACCTCCTTCATGTATGCGTGCAAAGTCTTCGACTTGATGCTTCTTCGTTCTTCTCGCGGTAAGTCCCGCAACTCCGAGACTCCTCTTAGACTTCTGCATACACAATGGGAAAGATGTCTTCCTAGTGCTCTTATTTACAAAGTTGCGAATGGATGGAGTTGAAGAGGAGGACGAGAGAATCCCACCACTAACACTGTCACCTAGCATTCGAGGTTGCTTGAAAGTAGTTGCAATATGCCCGTGTCCTCAGAATCAAACCGGGAAGATTGGGATGCCGGTGTCCGAAAGAAGGACAAGCAAAACGGGCCCTCTGCGTTCTCCTGGACGGATGCGACCTCTAAGAGAGGACTCCCAACCAAGTGTGATCGTGATTAACTCGAATCGGGAGGTAGCCCCTAGGTCCCGACATATCCGGTCTTGGAATGCAAGGTATCGGTGCCTCTTGATGCCCCTCACCGAGGGAAGCACCGTAAAGAAAGAAGTAATCTGTAGTGTAGCAACTCGTCTGGGAGGAGATTGAAGGCTCTCATTCCGAAGCCTTAGAGTCTCTTGCAGGTAGAGAGCAAGGCATTGTTGATCACGGTACTTGAAGAAATCTACAAAAGTCGGATGCTCCCGAAATAAGTAGTGGAATCTCCCTTTGATCTCGTAGTAGATAGGACATTGAAGATGAAGTGATCCTCCGTTTCGATCTCCTGGAGAGAGTAGAGTTGGCAAATCCTCTCAGAGCGGTCTAGCTGGTGGTCCTCCATGCGGAGCTTGTGAGAGCCCACTCTGAACTGGCCTAGGGAAATGTGGAGTGCCTGTAACCAGTGTCGGGCGATATATGCGGGCCGGCTGATAAGCCCGTCTGTGATCTCAAGAAAATGTGCAACATAGAAAGCCATCTTAGGGCGAAGACCATCCTAGAGGGTTGATCCAAGTGTGCTTTGGATGAACTGCCTGTAAATGTCTTCTCTGATAATCTTGTGCAGATCCTGTTTACCCGGTAAGAGGTGGGCAGGTGCGTCAAGGGAGTATTTGTAAGGTGGGAGACGGTCCATCTGAATCCCAAGAAATCCGAGAAGACGTGAGACTCCTGCATGTGTCAGCGGCGAACAACCGCTATGATTAGAAAGAACAATAGTGTTCGAGGAATGGTAGGCGAGGTAGAGATACCTATCCTGCCAGCAGAAAGAGCCTGAGAGACCCCGGATGTGATGCAAAAGCGAAACCAAGCTAAATATAGTCTCCAGTCTAAAGGGATGAGCTCCGAACTCTGCGAAGATGATATTTTGTGGAACTGTCTCTCTATACTTGATGATGCGTTTGAGCATGAGGATATGGACCCACTCAATTGTAGCCCAATCAGAGTCAAGTAAGGATGGTCCCCAAACCTCGGAACCATATAGAACCGTGGGTCGCACGAGAGAATTCAAGAGAGACATCTTTGACAAGATGTCTTGGAAGTGGTGGCGTAAAACAATTGTCTCTCCTAGAATACATTCTAGATCATTATCCTCTACATTCCTTTAGAATTAATTAAATCAATTCTATTATACAATTTATATCCATTTAGAATTAGTTAAACTAATTCTATTAATTACTCGTATCCCTTTACAATTAAGTAAATTAATTCTAAACATGTTTAAACTATACTTATGGAATTTATTAAACATTTATTTAATTAAATGGTTAATTAATCTCTCACACCTCATAGCTAATTAAATTAGTTATTTAAAACAGAATTAAATCTATTTTCCTATTCTTCCTCCACTTGGACTCCACTTCACTATCCTAGTCACCCCACTCCCACTCCATTTTTAGAATCTTGAAAAGGTGGGGGCAGCAAAATTGCACGCACAACCACTTTCTCGATAGAAATCTTACTACCAACCAAATAATCATTGCCCCTTCAGAGCTGCAATTGCATAGACCAAACCACTTACTATTTCAAGAAATGCATTCATGATCCTGTAGCTCATTGAAACTTTGTTCCACTTTTCATGGCTTCTCCCTTAGCTATAAATATCGTGGCATATCCTTTGTAAACCCCCTCTTGAAATCCTTGAAGCTTTGTGCAATTGCAGCTAAATTCTGCCAAAATTGCTTTGCAATCCATGTGTCCAAATCTGCTCGTAGCATAGCCATTTCTTCATTTGGAGAATAGTTTAGAGCACCCACAATCCAACTGTTCAAGGATTCTACAAGTTTAAATACTTCCACAATCATATCATCGAAGTTTGCAAGAGAAACTTGGAGGAAAGATTTGTAGTTGTGTTTGCTTATCTTTCTCTTTACTGCCTAGTTTTTCATGCTTACACCATCATGTACGACCTTCTTTTCATACTTTGAAGGTTGACCAAGTAACACATGGCATATGTCCATGGGCATAATGTCGCACATGACTTCATCTTCACATGCACCAATCTTTATGCGCACATTACACTTTGTTCGTTCACAAGTAAGTAGTGTCCTTTCGGTAGGTAGGTGACCTTATACGGATTTAGACACGCTTCTCTTCGAGATCAAACGTTTCAACCATCTCATTAGAAACAAGATTGTCAGTGCCACCGCTATTAATAATAACTTTGCAACCCTTACCTCCAAGTTTGCATATGGCCTTGAATAAGTTCTTTCTTTGTGTGGGTGCATTATCTACCTTTGCGGGCTTCAACACGGCTCTTCATCATGAGAGCTCCGTACTCGGCTCTTTTATGTAACTATTGGCACATTGCTATCTGAATCTACATGCTTGCAACATGGTTGTTAGCATCGTTTCTTCTTGTTCCACTATTTTGCACGGCTTATGGACATTCAAGTGTGTTGGAAATATTGTCATTGATGTCAAAGGCTTAATCATTGATGTATTTGGTTAACGGAATTGTGTAACGGAAGCTGACGGATGTTGATGGATTTTGATGGAAATGGTAGAAAGTAACGGAAATAACCAACAGTATAGAAGGGCAGAAAACGAAAGTTTAAATACATGAAAAGAAGCGTTTTTGCATAAGGATTATCATGGTATAAGCGAGATATACACAGCTGTACATAAGAGAGAGATATCAACATTTTAAGGTGTTCATATGCCATGTTTTATGGTGAAAAAGAAGATTTAATGATGGCTGGCAGTGATTTAATGATAACAGCGATTTGTCTAAGGAGGGGCAGCGCTCCTATCAAGTGGTTAATTGCATTGTTTAATGTGCATTTAATAATTATGGGCTGCATTAATTATTTTTGGTTTTAGCTGACTAATGCACTTAATTAAGTTGTGTTAATTAAATAATGGAAAGGTTGTGTTGGTTGGAACGATGTGTCTTTTCGAAAGGATGTGAGAAGGATATATAAGGAGATGGAATCATTTGATTTAGGCAAGCAATTTGAGTGCTTCTTCATTCAAGTTTAAGGGAGAGAAGAAGAAGAGCAGAATATGAAATATAAAAAGGAGTGAAGGGCAGATTTATTTTTAATGAAGAGTTGCAGCGATTTATATATGTGAAGGGACTGAAATAAATAAGAAGAATATTCTGAGCAGCAGTTTTGTTCTATCATCTGTTGAAGCAAAGAACAACATAAAAGATAGAAAAGAGTTTGTTTTTTGTAAGGAAGGTTGCTGCCATCATATTCGAAGAGATCAGTGTCTCTTGTTGAGTTGGTGCTTAGCAAAAAGGGGTTGGTGCTCCCGTAGGTTGGTGCCTACAAACATTTGAGAAATATAATAAAGAAGATTTTCTCCGTGGTTTTCTCTCGAAAGGGTTTCCACGTAAATTTGTGTCTATCTGCAGTGTGTTGCTTTGCTTTGCATTCATTTATTGCTTTGATATCTTCACTGTGAAACTGATTAATTGTGATTACAAATCGAGATTAAGTGTTAAATTTAAAAGAATATCATAATACTTGATTTACCCCCTCTCGGTATTATCTTGTGCTTAACAAAATGCACGATGTCAAGCTTCTTCTCAACGGAAACATGTTCCACTTAATCCTATGCCTCTTTCGCACCCTCTTCCTTTGAAAGAAGATCTACCTCTACCTCACTGAGCATTACTTTGCTCATGCAAGGTGCTCGTCTCTCCTTCACGAGCATGATTTTAGATATCACTTGCACACACTTCCATCTTTGTTCAGAACTTTCCTTCCCTTGTGCATTGCCTTGTTGTCTCGCATGACAACTTCTCTTCTACCTTCAATGCAAATTGATAGGCCTCCTCTACAAATGTCAATTTAATCATACTAAACTCATCTTGAATGGAAATGTGTATCCATTGACATACTTTGGTATATTTTACGTGTCATACTCCACATGAACTGCTTTGATAGTGAACCTATAGAACTCTTCCATGTATTTTCTTACACTCGGCGTCTTCGATGCAAACTTTGCAATATTTGTACAAATGTGATTGGTAATTCATAAGCATGAACTTAGCTTTCAACTTTGTCACCAATCTATCCCAATGCTTGACCTCGTCTCTGCCTCTACGTACATTTTCGGTGTGCACATGTTCCCACGATAAAGATGCATGACTATTTAATTTATCGCAAGAAAAACTCATGTTCTTTGGATCTTCTCGTGTTTGTACTCAAAATACTCCTTTTTTTGCGATCCATCAATGAGCTTTTCTCGGATTTAAGCTCATAAAATATTTTGGAACATCCACCTTTGGTTTTCTACCAACTCTTGTGATATCGTGTGAGAATTGATCCTCTTGCACATCAACATGCCCTACTTGACATCATAGTACTCAAGCATTCCTTCCGCTTGCTCATCATCACTCACTTCATCATCTTCCGCTACTCTGCATTGTGCGGTTTCTATATCCTCCAAACGGGCTTGAACTCCTCTCATCATCTCAACCAAGTTTGCAAGTCTTGGTACTCTACTTGCTCTAGTTGCTTTGTTGTATGTGCTATCACTATCTTCCTCACAACTCACAATAACTCAAAATACTAAATTCTACACTTTCTTCCCAAAAACCCAAATGTTTGAAGAAATCTACAATTACTTTTACCCTCGCCACCCACACACACAAACAAATGGAAAGCAACAAAACTAAAAATCATCACGAGGTTGATGTTATTACAAACAAACACACCGAGACTTTGCAACAAGACTTAGAATCCTTGCTCTAATACAATATTGATGCGATTGCATGAGTTAGGGTTCCCAATGAAGGGATGCCTTAGACCATATAGCCCACAAATTTGTAGTTTGGTCTCATCAAAGCAAGCAAGATCTTAGGCACAAGTTTAACAAGAATCAATGAAATCTTTTTCTATTAATGAGGAATGATTACAAACTTTGCACAATGGCTCCATGCTTAATGACATTCTTATGACAAGACTCTGCAAAATTCTCTAAGAATTTCAATCCTATGACCTATCCTAGCTAAGCTTGCAGACTCTATTAAGCTTCTACAAAACCAGACTTGGCTCAATTTGGCAACTTCTCAATAGATGCCTAGATCAATAGATCCTTCTTCTTGGATAGATTCTCTTAGATGAAAATGTGCCTTACACGTTCGCAACCCCCTTCTTTGTATAGAAATCTATTATGAATTATGTGGGAGAACAAAGATACCTTTGTAAGTAAAGATACACTTGCAAAGGTTCCTCAAGATGCCTTAGATCACCATTAATCTTCTCAACTGGTCTACATTAGCTTCCCACAAAATCATCTCCATTGGATCTAGCTTTACCATGTTGCTTGGTTTGTCCTTGGGTGAAGAAAATGGATCAAGGCCCACATGTGCTTCCCCAACAATCAAGCTTTGATGTTGACATGATATTCGATCGGATGCAAGATCTCATCATGACGGCATCAACAAGTGGTCTTATTTGGTGTGCGACGACATAGAAATCTTTTTGGCATCATGCAAGATCTTCATGGATTATGTCCGTAAGAATGAGATAATGCAAGTCCTTCATGGTTACACAAGATTTTGGCAAGCATTTGTGGTACAAAGCTTTGTTGGTGGCATCAAGTAGAGTTAAGTATGGGATCGCGGTGTTGAACGAGACATATGGCATCCCGCATGATTGGGATAACGCTTTGTACTTTTTGTGGTGTTGTTAGACACTCGTGGCATGTTGTAGCTTTGTGTGGCATCAATAGTACTTTAGGGCTTTGATAGGATTTCACGACATTGTGTGGTAAAGATAACCTTTCAAGGTGTTGTGTAAAATCTGTGTGGCATGGACAAGGACGCGTGACATATGTGGCATGCTTTGTTAGGTGGCGCGAGATCATGCAAGTCTTTATTTGGTTCATAGTTTGCATTCTTGTATTTGATAGACCAATTTTTTTCAATTTGGCAAATACTCAACAACTTAAAAATACTTAAATTTCTTAAAAACATAAATTTTATACAAAATTGTAGTTCAAAATTCAAATTATATCAAATAAGTCTCAGAAACATTGGGATAGCGTTTTCTATTAGATTTGAATACTAATGGAGTACATAATTGCATCATTGTTTGAATATAATGACCATCCAATAATCAAGTTATGAATCTAGGGTGATTGTCGTTGAAAATCATTATTTGCATACCCGTGCAAGTATAAATTACAAAAATTATGATTTCGTCATCCCCGTTCTCTCTGAAAAATTGGGGAGAGATTCTAGTGAGTCTAGTCCTTGTACTTGGCTACGACTTGTCGCTCCTCCGGAAAGTCATGGATTTGTGGCTCCACCTCGATACTAGATGGCAAGGACTCCTTTGCCTCATGTTTGACGTCATCTACAATGATGTCATCTAATCCAATCTCTCAGGCTTTTGCTGTACCTACATCCTCCATAGCTTTCCTCTCGAAATCCACAATCTCGTCCTCTATGAACATGGGAATCTCTTCTTGCTCAACCTAGTCACGAAGGGATCAATCTCATCCAAATTAATAGGCTCATGTGATGTGTCCTCCACCTTTCTTGTGCGAAGTCAAAGATTGTATTGCACAAAAAATAGGTCATTGAGGCATTGTTGAGTCAACTTATTGCACTTCTTTGTGTGAATGGCCTCAAACAAACTCCAATTGTGCTCACATTCAGAAGTGCTACAAGGTTGAGATAAAATTCGGAGGGCTAGCTTTTGAAGATTTGGGGTATTTCCACCCCAATCTTCCCACCAAGAACCTACAAACAAGATATTCAAAAGTTTGTAAGTAATTAATAATTGTAAATTTGTAACTTGTAAGATATAAGTAAAGACTCCAATTTTTATTGCCTAGTGTTTAGGTGAATCTCCTTTGATAGCCAACAACGAAGAAAAGAGCCTGCCCCTAGCTTGTTTGTAATTCGATACTCTAATAATGAGGTCCCTCACCTTAACATCATGTGTCATCCTTTCAATGCATGTCATGTTGAAAGGACCTCCATACCCCCTCGTTAATATCTCAGAAGTCATCATAAAATAAAAACTTGGGTTGGAAGCAGTACCTTGCTGCATGAATGAATTGGTGGAATTGATTGTTCCACCTCTAATCAATTAACTCCAAAATGGCAGTAATTATGTCTATATCCCCCCTTAATAGTTTTGGATGGCCTCTTTGACCCTATCCATGGCCTCGTAAATGTATTCCATTGGGTATTTCTCCCCATCCACCAAGCGTAAAAACCTCACCATAGGCTTTGACACCTATAAACAAATTAAAGTTTACAAACTTACAATCAATGTATAAATTAATACTTTTTAAAATTGAAAAATAAAGAAATCAATTAGAAATTTAAATTGAAATTTGAAGCTAGCTTAATGATCTCTGCAACTTTCTTTGTGAAGGTATCATCAAAAATTGTCTTTGTGGTCCTCTCTCCATCAACTTTCTTTGAATATGTTGAGTCTAACCACACTTGACTCACAAACATTTGCTGCACCACTTTGCAACAATAGGAAGTTTGTTGCAAACATTGTGACATTTGTTCGCACAAACTATTTCCCCTCGGTGTGATCTCTTATGAAGTTGAGAACCCAAGGGTGGTTATAAATGTGTTTTGTGATGTTTCTGGCGTCTTGTAATGTCCCCAACTGGACATTTTGACTCCCACTCGGATTTTAGACAAATCCAACACCAAAGCACTTATAAAATAATGAATATTAAACCACTGTGTGCAGATCTGAATTATTAACGAGAAAATGCGACTAGGGCATAACATGAAACTTCCACTAATCAATCAATAATTTCTAATTTCACCACTCCAATATGAAATTCAGATTTTATGAAGGCAAAACAGCCCTAGACTGATGTATGAGACCTTGCAAGAAGCTGAAAATAATCACCCAAAATGGCGACTTGCTAGGGAAGTATAAACCCTCTAAAAAAATAGCAAAACTCAATTATTGAGCTGAGTTTAGAAAAATATTGCAGATTAAAATACCAGTTGAGAGCTCCAAAAATGGCTGATTATATTTATTTAATTGCTGCAAACCCTGGTCTTCAGAAGTAGCTGGAAATGACAGATTTAGGAACCAATAATCACTCTAAAATTGATGTCACAGCTGGCCAAAAATCAGAGAATATAGCAGCAACCAGATCTGACTTTTATTCACCTCCAACACCTTCAAACAAACCTCCAAGTGGGTCGCTCCAGCTGGGAATAAAAGGAAATTCAGCCACACTTTTCCCTCTTCAAACCCTTCTAAAAATCAGCTTAAAACACTCTGAAACACTGCTGGAAATAACTCTGAAAATTAATGTAAATCTTTGCAAGCACCATAGAATCCCCTGTGTAGAGATCCCTCACAATGCTCTAAGAGGGTTTTCATCCTCTAGAGGTAATTACTAAGGGTTTTCGTCCTTAGAATAATTCAGACAAAAGCTCTAAGCTTTAAATACAATTCAGAAAATAGATAATGATCAAGTGTGTCTTCTCCAAGCAATTCCTATTGCTTAAATAGAAGAATTGGGCCTAGTGGCCACCCTCAACAACCAATCACATTTTCCCTCCTTATTAAATGCTTCCACCAACCACTTCTCTTCTCTAGACCAAGTCGCATTTTCTTTGGGAGGATAACTTTTGACCCATGAACTTTTGCCTTTTTCTATTTTCTTTTGCCTTTTTAGTGCAAGTCGCACTTTTCTAGAAATAAACAATTTTACTAAGTGATTTCTTCTTTGTTTGCCTTTTCTATGTTTTAATTTGTCATTAAGTTCATTAATTTATTATAAGTGCTTTTTATAATATTTATTTTATTTTTTTACCACTTTATAATAAAGTAATAAAACTTAAGTCTCCTTTTTAATTCTCCTTAGCCGTCGGGAAGACAAAATAGGCTAAGGACCTTTGACTGGAAGGGGATAGTACACATCTTCTAAAACCAGGTCTCACCTAATCACTTTTGCATGTCTCCAAAAGGAGGTCAAGCCAATGAGTTGCCTGAAGAGGTCCAAAAGAGTGATGGATGCTTGTCCTAAAGTAGTCTACTAGTTGCCACGTATCTTTACTCCATTGTTATTGAAAATTTGCATTCTCGATGATCACATCTAAGATGACCTCCTCCAACGTTGGTCAAGCCAATGGGTTGGACAAGGGGTCCAAAGGAGTGATAAATCCCTGCTCCGGCAAGCGGTCTACTAGTACGCCACATATGCTGCTCTATTGTTATTGACAACTTACATTCTCGATGCCCACTTCTAAGACAACCTCCTCCAACATCAAGCTCAAATTTTTTGCATTTATTAGTTTGTTAGAGGTATCAATTGACTTCAAACAAATCATGTTACCATTTGAAGCCGCTTGAAATTGATAAGGGTGCGATTTCTTCCATTCGTCCACTCATTTGAAAAAATAGTGCATCCATACTTTTTCCATCGCTTCTTTTGTTCTTTTGGAATCGACTTTGCATCTGCAAGTGCATTTTGAAGCATCCTCCCACTTTAGTTTCTTAGAGAGGGTGGCTTCTACCCTCTCCTACATCATCTGCGATGTCGTCACCAAATACTCCCATTACGGGTTCTTTGCCACGTTGAAGGGAAGGTTCTTGTAATACCAAAATTTGAACACATTGTATTTGATTCC
Source organism: Taxus wallichiana var. yunnanensis (assembly GCA_018340775.1). Taxonomy (NCBI): domain Eukaryota; kingdom Viridiplantae; phylum Streptophyta; class Pinopsida; order Cupressales; family Taxaceae; genus Taxus; species Taxus wallichiana. The sequence continues at coordinate 1,011,780,416 of CM031240.1, read as the reverse complement.
TCGTGCACCTTCTTGTTCAAACTTGTAATTTGTAATTTGTAATGTCCCCAATGGAGGATTTTCAAATCCAAAAGGGAACACCTGTAAAATTTGATTTATGACAACTAACTGGTTGAATAAAAATAAAAATAATTCATGCAAATATGAAATTTTCCCTAAAAATAACGACTTGATTTAGAGATGAACAACCTTCAAATCTGATCTAAACTTAACCAAATCTTGGCCAAAATAATCAGAATTAATTATGCATGCATGAATATCAAAATATATAATTTTTCGACCCAAAATAAGTGCTGAAAATTTATTATAGATATGTAGATGAACAACTTATAGAATTGGCTAAAGATGAAGTTTTCCAAGCCCAAAATTTATATAAACCAATTGATTTTGGCCTCTAAAAATATGACAAAGATGTTGGTGATGAGATCCGGGACAGCCGTGCCCTAGAATGTGTCAAACTCCACTCACAAGGGTGTAGATAACCATAGATCTGGCTGAATCTGAAGGTAAAATTCTGTCCCAACACTTGTGTCTTCAAACCCTACCTGGAAACAATATAAATATGCAACTTTGCCCTTCAACACTATTGGAATTTAGAAATAGAACTTGAAAATCAATGGAAACCCTTGAATAGAGCTTCCTCTCACAAAGGATGAAGAGTTTTCGTTCTTCAATCCTTGGTAATAGAGGGTTTTCGTCGTTTGGAGTAAAATTGGAAAGCATGCAAGCTTAGACCAAATTTAAGAAATTATAAGATGTCAAAAATGCCTTTATCCATGCATGGAGACTTGCTTCTATAACTTATCTTGGCATATTAGCCACCCAAAATAACCAATCAGCTCACTTTACCTCATTTAATATTTTTCCTTGCTCTATTTTTGACCCCATATGGGTCACATTTTTCCACTAGGGAGAAATACAAATAAAGTAACTCTTTTTTCTTTTATTTTTTATTTTTCACTAATAATCAAATCAAGTGCTTATAATAAAATTTCATTATGCACTTTAAAATTAATTAATTAGGACTAGTTTCCTTTTTCTTACTTCCTTAGCCGTTGGGAAACAAAATTAGGCTAAGGGTCTTCGACTTGCTGTTTTCGAGAAGGGAATATTACACTCGAGAAGGGGATATTACTCAATGAAGCTTGTGCCCCAAGTATGTTTCTAGGTATTAAAAGCGTGACTAGCCTTTGCTCAAGTTGGATGAAGCGGACCTGCCTCTTACTTTCTTAGCCATTGGGAAACAAAATTAGGCTAAGGGTCTTCGACTTGCTGCTTTCGAGAAGGGAATATTACACTCGAGAAGGGGATATTACACAATGAAGCTTGTGCCCCAAGTATGTTTCTAGGTATTAAAAGCGTGACTAGCCTTTGCTCAAGTTGGATGAAGCGGACTTGCCTCTTATCTATGGACTATGACTAGAGCTCACAATCACCGCCATATCTACCTTCGTTTCTTTGCCGTTTGGGAGTAATGGCTGTTGTTATAGTTGTTTGTACCCTTCTCCTCTCTAGTTTCTTCTCATCCAACAATGCAAACATTTCTTGCATCTCTTGTTTTTCCTCTTCCGCAGATTGGGGCATGGTGCGATGTCGTGGTTAGGAATGCATATGATATGGTACTTGAGGCAATTGATACCTCTAGAAACCTTTGTCAAGCTAAACGTGTAAATCACAATCTTCTTGGATAGTCCAAGTATGGCATACTTCTAAGTAGTGGTACGACTTGTAGAAGGGAACTTCCACTCGTTGATGTTGAGCCTGATGCGGAGCTAGATGCCATTGTATGCTAACCTGCAACATGTTCAAATGCATTGTTTTTTAAAAACAACATTTAAAAAAAACTTAAACCGTAAAGTTGTAAATTTAAACCCTATACATATGAAAAAAACACAAAAAAACTATGTTCCATGTGGGGTGCGTCCCTGTCCTTTTAGGGCCGTCCCGCACCGGAGATGTTTCGGAACTCGGGATGGGGTCTTGCAGCCTTTGGGCATTTCAGGTGTAATTATTATTGTAATTAACACTTCAACCTTATGTGAAATCTCAATTCAGCTCCAATTTTATGTATTAAGGTTCTATATTTGAAATTTTGTTGTGTGATGAATGATTTATCAATGTTATTATATAAATATTTGAAATTTCCTATATTTTTTATATTTTCCTTTATTTTTAATAAATTAATAGTCGTCCCCTACCGTCCTCTAAAAAAAGGCCTCCAAAAAAATCCGTCCCGAAACACATCCCTTGTTCCTTGCCGTTCCTGTCCCGAAACTTGGTGGAACATAGCAAAAAAATAATTAAAAAAATCTAAATTGATAAGTTGTAAACTCCATGTGTAGGGAAAAACTAGTAATTTTGTTCACAAATTATGAAAAACCAGCGTTAATCACGGATTTAAAATTATGGGAATTGAATGGAATGCGTGTAATTTTGTAAATTATGTTTAGAATTCTAATATTAACAGTTTAGAAAATATTTACATGATTGAAAAAAAGAAAAAAAAAGAACTAACTTGGAAATCAAAATTCCTTTAATATGCTCTACGAGTTTGCTATAAAATCTCTCCAATTCAGTCAAAAGATGTTCAAATGTTGTGTGATTAGAAGTTTTGGGGGTGTGGGGCATAAAAAGAAGAAAAATACACATTTTTCAGTGCTTGACAACCCTTTTTCCGTGTTCAACTTATATGATAATTTTTTTCACATATGGCCAGTCCGTGAATGGGACTCGCCAAGTATTGGTGAAATTTGTTGTGACTACTCTTTTGAAACTTACTAAAACTTGGCACAAAAGATTTGAAAGGATAAGTGGATAAAACTCACCCAACTTATTTTTAGCAATTCATTGCAGGCTTGCAAAATATTGGCTGAATATGTCGACTATGATTTGACTAACTCTTATTTTTTTGGTTGAGACATAATTGCAAGTGTACCTGGGTGCTTCTAAATCACCAAGCCTTTATATGTCAAAGATTTCAGCCGTTAGCACCATAAGGCAATTTAGACCATTCACCCATGAGGTGTATAAGGGTAAATATGATCAAGATGCTGATTTTGATGATGTATAACTGCAATTGCAAGGCCAAAGGAGCATGAAGTTGAAAGGATAACTGATTGGTACCTCAAAGATGTTTTTCTGTACAAGCTGGAGAAGCTTTGTGTTCCCATGGAGGAAAATAATTAGGGTAAGGAGGCCCGCATCTCCAAGGTAGGAACACACTAGGGTTGGAAAGATGACTGCTAATTTGAAATAGTACGTTTATTGGCCAATTATGCAAGTAGATGAGTCCAAGTTCATTTTGGGTTGTCTTGTTTATGTTAGAAGATGTGAACAGAGAAAATAGTGAAGAGGAATTGGACTGCACACCAAATGAATGTGTGTCCTTCATTTTATTATGTTGGGAGTAGTTACAATGTAGTTGGAACAGTTCTGAGACAGTTCATAACTGATTACAGTTAGAAAATTACCAACTAACATGTATGTGTATAAATAGAAAACTACCAACTAACTTGTATGTGTATATATATTCATTATATTCAATTACCCGCCCCTCCCTCACCCCCAGCCGCCCCCTTAATGACTAAACCAGAAACAACTCCAAGTTTGTCCCGAAATTTTACAAACAAGATGGGACGAAGAAGTTTAGTCATTAAATCTATAGGCTACTCCTTAGTACGCTGAAAGCTGCAGTCCTATGATGTTTTGCTGTTGTCCAATGTAGGAGCTTCGGTGTAGACAGAGACCGAAAAAGATAGCTAACAACAAAACAAAGATCCAGTTGTGTGGACATACGATATAGCAATTTGTCCACCAAGTGTTCGTTGAGTGACTCACTGACTGATAATGAATCATCATTGGCTAAGATGTTCAACTCAATCACTGGAGTTCCAAAATCAGATGCTTGGAGATATTGACTGAATAAAGTGTACTGGGCTTGTGGAGCCTGCTCGAGTCCATGTAGAGACTTGATAATTTTGCAATCCAGATGATCTTTAGGCAGCACCATATAGATCTCCTCGTCCAAAACTCTGCTCAGGAAAGCACTTTGAGATACCCTCCAACCAAACTGAGCTGCTATGGAGAAAAGCAATTGAAAGGTGACCATCTTCGCGGAAATAGTAGGAGTAATAACCAACTCTGCGACAAGGGAAATAACCTTCTTCGCAGTGGTAGGGTAAACAACTGTATCCTCTTGATGCTTATCTATTCCCCCTTGTTGCGAAAAACCTTTTGCAACAAGATGAGCAAAGTGTCCACGCACTACTGTTCTTGAAGCTAGTGCTTGTGATTGTGTGACATGTTCTTCCATCTCACCGTGCGCCTCTTACGCATCCTATAATTTGGGCATTTCATCTGCCAAGACATGAAGTATTTTAGTCTCCTGCACATTAGTGGATATTCCCTCCACAATTAGTGCATGTAGGTTGATTAGAGTAGGGTCAACATTCCTATAAGGAATGGCATCCTCCAACACATCTTGAATGGTGGAGTCTCCTCCACATCTGCTTTCAAGTTGAGTATATCAAAGTCAACTAGCCTATATTGGCCACCATGCCCAATGCCTAGGGTAATCACCCATCCTTGTTTTATATATGACACAAGACACTTCTCCCCAGAGAAATTTACAACAATATTGGGATTTTCTGTTAACTGACAAACAAATAAGATATTTTTATGCAAGCTAGGAACATACCTAACATTCCTTACTAATAGTGTTTGAGCATGATTCATCACAATGCGTACATCTCCTATCCCCTCTACTGCAAGTGACTCTCCATCAACTAATACAACTGAATCAAAACAATTTGTAACTGTAGTAAATGATACATACCAGTCCCTTCGACATGAAAAATGTTTGGATGCGCCGGAGTCAATGATCTAGCAACTGGTAGCATTTTCATTCGAGCATGATGTTGTAAGACAATAGAGAGCATGCTCTTCCTCAAAATCTTGTTCATCTGCAACTACTGCCACATTTGCCTCATCCCATGGCTTTTTGTTCTATTGGGAAAGATCATACTATCGCTTCTGGCCAACCTTTTGAGATGCCCAACCTTATGACAGTAATGGCATTTTACCTGGTATCTGGAAGATTCACCAGAGTGTCGTTTCCACTTCCCCTTTGATTGAGCAGTCAATGCACTCTCTGATTGTCCAAAATTGGATTCAAGTGTCTAGTTTTGTCTCTATTCCTTTTGCAATAGATAGGAACTAACTTTATCAAAAGTCAAGGTTGACTTTCAGCCATCAAATGTAGGGCTTCCACAAATGACTCATATGAGGACGGCAAACTATTCAAAACCAATGCCACCAGATCATCATCATCCACCTTTTTATTAATGGAGGCGAGCTGGTCTCAGAGATCTTTCATCTGAAGTAGGTTTTTGAAAAGGACCCATCCTCTTGCATCCTTGCTAAAAACAACAAATTCTTCAAGTATAACACTCGACTCTTCTTTGAAGTCATGTATTTGTCCTTCAGACCAGTCCATAGCTCACTAGCCATAGTGGCGTTCTGGACCTTTGGTATCAACTCATTGGATACTGACAACTTCAGCAGCAACAAGGCCTCCTTATGATGTTTGTCATAATTTGCAAAATTCGCAACTGACCTTCCTTCCTCGCTTAGTATGATTTTATTAGTCTCAAAATTCTGAAATAGCCAGAATCTTATGACTCCAAACAGAATAGTTTTGACCTGTCAGTTTCTGCACCTTCGGCAAAACAAGGTTTTGAATGTTCTCCATTTTCCACACCAATATGACTTTTCGACCCACCAAGTAATGCAGCAAAATGGAAGTACAGTCTAAATTCTGAATACTTGAATTTTTGACCTGCAAATTAATACAAAATCGAATCTGAATCTGCTATAGGAATTCTGGAATTGCTACAGTAAAATCTGAGTTACTTACAAATTCTTAGGTTAAATTCCATGCCCTAGCAGTATGCTTATCTCCAAATTACAAATCTGCTGTACATTGCAACAAAAAGGAACTTCAGGTCATTTGTCACAGCACAAAGTCCAATACGAAATCCTACTGGTCTTGCTGGGATTATACTCTCAAACTTGCTGATGTTCACACAAAAATCACGATCGTTTCCACATAACTTTCAATTTTCTTCTCACTTTCTTTCTGTTGTGCCGTAGACAACTTGTCTGTTGGTCTGAAAACAATTTCTGGACAGCGTCCTACTTGGTCATGCTTCTGTCTGCATCTGGTTTCTTCAAACTTGTTCCACGTGTTTTGTGCCCTTATTGTGGCTGTTATTTTTGCGTGATTTTTGCTCCAAATTGCGATAGTATATTTGCCCTAAATCGCGATCGTGTTTTGCACGATTTTGCTTTGCTCGAGTATGTTTTTCCCCTTTGCATCTGGTTTGTGACTGTCAAAACATCCTCACAAACAGCCTCGCGGCCTTAATAATGGTGTTGACTGAGTTTCTCTTCCTTGATGAATTCCTCTTGATCTATAGGTCTACACGATCTCCATAGACTTCTCTTCAACCTCTACAGTCTTCGTCCTCGTTGTCCATACGGCGTACTCTATGCCAAGAGTTTTCTCGAACTGTGAGCCCTTTGAGCACCAATGGTTTTGATACCAATGTTAGAAGATGTGAACAAAGAAAATAATGAAGAGGAATTGGATTGCACACCAAATGAATGTGTCCTTCATTTTATTATGTTGGGAGTAGTTACAATGTAGTTGAACAGTTTTGAGACAGTTCATAACTGATTACAGTTAGAAAACTACCAACATGTATGTGTATAAATATATTCATTATATTCAATAGTATAGCACACGAAAGTCAAACAACAGAAAGTTGGACAAATAAAATCAATGTTACTTCCCATGAACACCCTTAATAAACCTCACATATCTTCCAAAGACTTAATGGATATGAAGAAAAACAATGGCGTGTATCTTATTTGTTGATCCTATGGCCGAGCTTACACTAGTGAGACAAGGAGGTTTATCTACACCGAATTTACTGAACATCTTGCAGATCTTAATAATAACTAGATAGGAAAGTCAGCTTTAGCAGATCACTTACAATAGACAAAGCAACACATCTGCATTGAGGAGGCTAATGTTGTTGCGAATGAGGATCACTTTTCAGAATGCTGCCTAGGAGTAGTGGAAATAGACAAGCACCTTAACAATTTGAATAGAGATGATGGTTTGTATTTGACCCAGTGTTGGACACCCATTATCCATAAACTAAAAGAAGGGTCTGAACATGTAAACAATAGTTGATTGTTTAGTTTTTCGTCAAGTTTGTTAGTTATGGATAGTTTTACAGCTAATGTGTTGTGTGTTGTGTGTAATGGCTAGCTTGTAACTGCTAAATTTTGGCAGGCCTCTCCTGACATCATTTCTTACAATAGAGTTATCTATATATGGTGCTCTAATTTATGCTTTCCTAACAGCACTTATCCTGATAATATATCAGGAAATGGGATTTGAAACATGAGTACTTAAAAATTTTGTACATAGTTTTTATGAGCCTATTGCAACAAAATTAAGGACTTTAGAAGCCTAAAATAACTATGAGAAGAAGCTAGTTTAGAAGCTCACATGGGAAAAAGCACCATTTCTAGGTTGGGGATATGATATGACATCACTTGAGCAAGGACCAACTCCAACGACAAGGAAAAAAGCTTGAACATGTCAGGCAGAAGCCTATTGATATAAAACAATAAGTGAGTGACAATTGCATTCAAATAACTTGCCTTCCGACATGTGAATGTTTACGGTGGTGAATGTGGAGAACTTATGGCTCCTTGATCCATCCATGATGGGTGGCAAAGAGAGACAATCTGTTTCCTTCTATCAAGGACTTTTCACCTGATTATGAAGAGGAGTTGGAAAAGACGCGTCATGTTGGTAACAAAGATAAAAGTCACATGCGGGGAGAGCAAGGTCATTGGTAGGTTGGTCACAAGGACAATTATCGGGCATGGTGAGATAGTACCCAAGAGGGGGTGAAAGAATTGTTTCCTCTTCTCAATAATAAAGCTTGTATAGGAACAAAAGCCTCCCATTGGGGGAATGATCCAAAATCAATTAATACTGCAAGAAAAGTATTACGAGATGACCAAGTGGATAGTGTCAATGCCACTCATTCAAGTAGGCATAGTTGACAAGGGGAGCTCAAAGTCAAAGTAGGACCGTGGAGGAGCCCAACCGAGTATGTAGAAGGGAATTGATCTCGAATCCCCCGATTATCTTCACCAAATGTCTCCAAAACCCTCAAAACCCTTCCTCTGAAACCTCTGAAAATATCTCTGTAAATCAGCCCTGAAAACAACTCCAAAATAACAAGCTAGGGTAGATCTCTCACTACCAAAGAATGCCCCATTAGTTAGGGATGAATTTCTCACCACCGGCTAGCGTTCGTGGGATTTCACTCCACAAGTTATAGATTTGCAAACAACAGTTGCACATGAAAGAAGATAATTAGGTATGCAAGAATGACTTTCCTTTTCCCCCAACTCCTTATATAACTTCTTCCAAGGCAAAAGAGCCCCAATAAACCCTAGTCGCATTTTTCCCTTGGAAGGGTCAATAAAATAAAAGTAACTTAAGTTACTTTTCCCCTTTCAAGTCGCCATGGTCCAAAAGTGACCCCCCAACGCAAAATTAGAACATTAGTGCCATGTGACCCCTTCCCAATGACAAAACATAACATCTAGTCCCTCCAAAACACCTTTTCGCTTATGTCAATGAAGAATTATAACAAAATGGACTAGATATTCATACCCAATAGCTCCCTACGTTCAAATCCCCTTGGGTATGACCAAGGCTTGGACTCGAATTGGCCCTTAGGCCTTTGGCGTAGGAAGGCGACATTACAAGTTTCTTGCAGTTTTACATGTAACCACTAACTAAAATGACATAAAATAGCTAACACTTTCTTATTGTTTCTTGTATAGGAGGATATTACCCTCGATCGATGCTACGAGATCAGGAAATTGCTACTTGAACATGGTTGGTGAGATTCTTAAAAATGTGAAGATGCATATTTTCCTACCAACCATGTACATATTGTTTTGGTTTTTGTGGCAGTCTAACTCTGTGTGTTAAGAGTTGTATTTCTATAAGAGGAGGTTGGGAATTAGGTATAGTATCTAGTTGATGTATGACTTGCCGTCTTGCACCTCTTCTTCCATGGATGGCTGCTCATACAATCAAAGTCATATGGCTCAAGAAGTCAATAGATAAGTGGCAACTCAGCAAAGCAAATAAGTGCGACTTGAGTCACTAACAAATACATGAAATATTGGAAGTTTCAATTTTTTTTTGAATTTTTGCATTCCCGAGAAATCAACTTTATAAACATCAAAATAGGACATAAATTTTTATCAAAATGAAACATTAAATAATCAAATATATATTGAATATTTAAGTGATAAACAACAAATTGTTTTTAGTGTAAATGGACTAAAATTTATACGTACAAAGTTTACACAAGTTATAAAATTAAATAAAAATCTTGAACACTCCATCCTTGCAAGTCATTATATTTAGAAGTTGATTCATATTGAAATGTCCTGTTTCCTAGGATAGTCATGACGAAGACCCTTAGCCTATTTTGTCTTCCCGACGGCTAAGGAGAATTTTAAAAGGGAGACTTAAGTTCTAATATTTTATTATAAAGTGCAAAAATAAATAAAATATTATAAAAACACTTATAATAAATTATTAAGGACTTAATCATAAAATAAACATAGAAAAAAAAAGGAAAAAGCACTTAGTAAAAATAAACTATTCATGGAAAAGTGTGACTTGCTTATGTAGCAAAAGTTAGTGATTAAAAAGGGCAACATAAAGAAAAAGCATATGGGCCAAATGATTATTCCTAGGAAAATGTGACTTGCTCTAGGAAAGAGAAATAAAGGGAAGAAGGCATTTAATGAAGAAAAAGGTTATTGGCTGTCATGAGTGGTCATTTTGGGTCACAAACACTATTTAGACAAGTTGACTTGCCTTATGGAAGACACAGTTGATTATTTTCTTATTCCTGATTTTTGTCTGAAACTTTGAGCTTTGTCAAAATTTATTTCTAAGGACGAAATCCTTTTAGAAACACCCTCTTGAGGACGAAAACCCTCCAAGAGATCAAGGGGATTCTCCACCATTGGGGTTTCCATTGTGCTTGCAAAGATTTCTAGTTTATTTCAGCAGTGAATAAAGAAGATTTGCAGAAGGGTTTGTGGGAAAGATTGCAGCAGTGATTTTCTTATTTATCCTAGGTGGAGCGACCCACTTCTTGGCAAATTTGAGTTGTTTTGAAGGTATTTCAGATCTGATTTGTGTTGTTATATCTTAATCTGATTTTTGTGAATCAAAGCAGCCTGTTTTCAGAATTTTTGAATGATTTTAAGTGCCATTTTCAGTCATACTTGACTGCAGATTTCTGAGAATTATTTCAGCTTATTATGTCTCTAAAAATCTACTTTTTAATTCATGTATTGGCTGTCAAAAATCAGAAAATCAGTTTTGAGTGGAAAGACATAAATTTAATTGCTGATTTGTTCGGGTTTGTCAATTAACCCTAGTCGCATTTCCCAAGTAAAATTCAGATCTGCATAACCAAAAATCTGATATATTTTTATAAGTTGCATTTAGTGTTTGGATTTGCTACAAATCCAAGTGATGGTCAAATATGTCCATTTGGGGACATTACACATATATCTAAATAATCTTATTTAATGTTTGATCAACCTGGTCTTGCTCTATGACATCAACAGTCCTGCTTCCTTCCAATTGTCTATTACAGCTTTGAAGATTATAGTGCACAATCTAGCAATCATTCATCTGCTTTTGTTTCATTTTGTTAACTTTTATTTATAGAAGACTGAGACTTATTTTAGATGAGATGTAAAGAATTATATGAAGAACATTGCATTATGGAGCTACTTTTGCTTGTCCAAAAGGAGAGCTGACATCTTGATTGTATCCTCCGATTAAATTTAACTAAATATGGCGAACGCAATAAAATGCCCAGCTCTAGGAACATATGAAAATCTGTGCTATTAAAATTCCTCTTGGAATCTTTAAAGGTAAATTTACATCTGTTGTGTTTTCTTGACTGTATGTGCTCAACTGATCATTCTCCAATTACACTTACATCCAAAAGCATTGCATGCTTAGCTCAAGACCAAGTCCTCCCACCCTACACCTAGTATTATAGTATATGCATAATATATAAACAATAAAATTATAAATATGATTAAAAATTAGAATTTTGAAAGATACGAGATGATTGTTAAAGGGCAAAGGAAATTCGGACTACTTGGTAATAGGTTCCCTTGGCTTGGAGAGCCATATCATATTCAAATAGCCACTCAACGTACATTGAATTTTTGAGTTACAAATGGATATCTTGGCCCTTTACATTGGGAAACATCCTCTAAATGAACTAGAAATATGTCTTTTGAATTAGGAATATTCGCCCGGTTTATCCCAAGAGCCCATCTGCAAGTTTTTGTACTGTAAATTCAAAAGGCACACCCTTTACTTGGTTATGTTTGCAGGTTTGGCTTATCACCACCAAAGAATCATGGAACCTTCAATTTTGTTTTATTTGTGAGGAGTTCCAGGATCTGAGCAGTGGCCCACCCATAACAAAATGACATGTCTTATCAATTGCACCTATATGGAGTAAATATCACGCGTGACAGTTTAGCTTGCAAAAATCTTATTATTTCTAAGGTTGTACATGTGGACAGCTTGACAATGTTTTCAAAACATTGGTAGGACACTCGGCTAACTGCTTGATACTCATTTGATTCTGCATTTATATCCTATAGGATCAATTTCATTGTATTTGAAGTGTTTTCAATTCCATTTTCCCCATATTTTCATCATTTGAAAGCATGTACTATGAATTTTGGTGTATTGTAGGCTGATCTTGGAAAACCAAGTCTGTATAAACCCGATCAAGGGAAAGTTGAAATATGTGTTGAGTGCAGCTCTACAGCAGCTCCAGAGTTTGAGGTTGGTTTGGATTTTTTTTTTTGTTTCAGAATGATTCTATCCAACTCTCAACAAATTTTCCTTTAAAAAATAGTGTGCCATAAGTAGTAAATTTATAGTTTATTGGTAATACTGGTTTCTTGTTGCCATATTGGATATCAGCTTATTGTTGTTGCCCCAATGACCAAATACAGATTATTCATTATACTTTTCATTTCTATCTCTATACATACTCAAACATTAGTCTCAATTTCATGTAAGGCCACCATTAAAGCTATTTGTAAGCGTCAGTGATCAACAATCATGCCGCCAATGTAATATTAATCTTTTAGTTAGTGATTAGGAAGGTAACCACCAGAACCATGAAAGGAGAGAGAGAAACGTGATGTTTTAAGAAATGAAATGAAATTATATTAATGTCCAAGAATGACCAAAAGTAGGCAAATGAAATTATATTAATGTCCACAAATGATGTTTTAAGAGAATGTGGTGAACATGGGAAGTCTTCTTAGGCTAATACCACTATGTATTTTCTGCAGCATTAATATTATTCTATAGTCTCTAAAAGTCTGTTTTGTTTGTATGCATACTCTAAGCCATAGTAGGAAAACTCGCCAAAACCAAAAACTCGCCAGACCCCCAAAAAAAAAACTCGCCAAAAACTCGCCAATATTCGGCCAATACTCGGGAATACTCGGCAACTTAAAAAATACTCAAATTTCTTTAAAAAACATAAATTTTAAGCAACACATAGCTACAAAATGTATTAAATGAGCCCATAAAATGTTGGAGAAGTGTTTTCTATTAGATTTGAATACAAATACAATACAAAATCGCATCATCATGCGAATACGACAACCGGCTGATACTAGTCCCCACACTCGGCTGCGTCTCCACGCTCCTCCTAGAAGGCTGCGAATCTGGCTCGATCATGGAACTAGATGATGGTGCTGGTGGCTCCTCTGCTGCATGTTGGAGATCACCTCCAAAGATGTCATCCAGTCCAATATCTCCTCGGAGTCCTGCTAGTGCTTCTCCCTCCATAGCCTCCCTCTCAAAAGAAGCAATCTCGTCCGTTGTGAACGCAGGGTTTTCCTCTTCTTGCCCAGTCCACTCACTGTATGGATCTATCTCATCCAAATCAATGAGCTCCACTGATGTGGCCTCAACTTTTTTTGTGCGAAGCCGGAGATTGTATTGCACAAAAACCAAGTCGTTGAGCCTTTTTTGAGTCAACTTGTTGCGCTTGTTCGTGTGATTAGTCCGAGCACGGAGAATACTTGTCGAGTTTTGGCGAGTACTCGCTTGAGTTTTTGGAAAGCTACCCAATATTTTTAATTACTAATGCATCTACAGTGATCAAAGCTCATGATTCTTTTAGAAGATTGCGAGAAGTTGCTTGGTCCAAAAGGTGCAAAAATGGATTTTATGAAAATAAGAAAAATATTGCCATCACTGTGTGGAGCTCGAGAAAATATGCACTTTTAGAGAAAACGGCACCTGAAACGGAGCCACAGAATGAAAGTTATGGCACATGCAAGTTTTTGCTGCTACATCTTCCCGGACCCTTTCCAAAAATGGCAAATTTTTTTCTATGCTTGTGTTTTCTTCACCAAAAATCCAAAAAAGGAAAGAAATGCTGTCTTTGGCGAGTTTTTGGCGAGTTTGTGGCGAGTTTTGGCGAGTTTCTGGCGAGTATTCCAACTATACTCGGCGAGTTTTTTTTTTGCATTTTTGGCGAGTTTTCCTGCGAGTTACTCGTTTAGCATAATTTTTGGCGAGTTTTTCTAAACTCGCCGAGTTTTTGGCGAGTATTCTATCTATGCTATAAGCAACCAACATGGTATCAAAGGTTAATGGTATAGGCTGGTAACTAGGGGGATTCAAGTACACGTGCTCAAATTTAAATGGCTGGTATAAAAAGAGACTCTGCAGGAAAAACATGGTACGGTGCAATGAAGGGCATCAAGATGACCAATGTTAAATTGGTGATTTTAAAAATCGAAGTTCATTTGTTTGAGAGGGAGCAAGAGGGGTTAGTTATCTATTCTTTGCATTTTGACCTCATGTCTGAGCAAAACATCCTAAGATTATGTGAAGGGAAAGGTGACTTTTTAGGTCCCAAACTAATTAATGCAGAGGGTCAAAATCCTAATCTTAAATGTTCTATTTGAGAAATTATGCATCAAGAAGAAAATAATGCCAACTGGAATTGGCTGTTGCTAAGCAGTGAAGTAAGCACAAAGAAGGGCAATTGCGTTAGCAAAGAACACCGACATGGACAGAGGGGTTTTACCTACATGTTTAAGAAGTAGAGAAACGGGGAAAAACCAAGTTAAGGAAATGAGATTGATCAGGCATGAAGACGGCATCCAAAAACTTATGTTAATATCAGAAATCCCTAGGCAGTTCACGTCCTGGATTGGTTTCCTAACTAGAAGAAAGATCACCTATGAGAGAAATATTGATGCCATTTCCTTCCACTACTTACCACTTCCTTTCAATCCTCTCCCGCTATTTATTTTGGCTGTATGTGAGTGCTTGTAGTGCTTATGGGATGTAGATTATAATGGGTAATTGGAACCTCTTATTAGTGAAGGAGTTCAGGCTTACTAAGCAGCTTATTTTGACTTTCATCATCCTTATCTAATGACATGGACAAATTCTATTTTCATCCCTCCATTCATCTTTCTTTATGCTTGCATCAGATTTAGACTGATTTGGTATATATAATATATGGAGAGGACTGTATACTTGCTTATATCTAAGATAACGTTTAAATGCGATTTTATAAGCATAGGACATATATGTGAAGAAACATCATACATCTGCTTCTCCTACACCGTATAACAGTGCAAGGAAGACAATAAGACCACAAAAAGCAACTTCTATGGTTTTAGTGGTTATCTAGAGGGAGAAAATATTAGGTGATGGAAGTCTACGTAGTGGTACCACATATACTGGTTTTGTGGTTGGACATGTTATTGGAACTTTTCCCATCTGGTTATGCATCGAATACCATTTTCCATCCCACTCTCCATGCTTTTCCATTTATAATCTCTCGTACTTTTGCACTTAGTTTTTTTCCTTCCCATGCTCTTTTTACACCCATCAATTAAGATTGGTAGAGCTTTATTTCTGTACCACAAAAGAGGTGTATTTCTGCATTGTTAGATCACATAGATAAGAGAAGGGAGGTACTCATTAAGAGAATATGATATCCTTTTCCTTTTCTGGTGATTCATCATAAACGAAATGCAGCAAAGATGGAGAATTCAATGCCTTTCAAAGATTGCCATGTGTTGATGAGACCTAAAATGTGGAGCCATTGTGGAAGGGTGGGGAGCATTGTGGCTTGTCTTGCGTAGGTGAAATAGATTGGTCTTTCTTATAGAAGCCCTTTTATTGCTATGTGCTGGAAAAAGAACCTTAGCCTGTTTTGACATGCTCATTTGTCCTTTTTGATATTGCAATATAGCACCCAAATGTGAGAATACAAGTCGCAGGGAATAAATGGACATGGTATTTAAATAAAGACTAAAATCACATTATATAAAGGAGTAGAGAAAAGACCACGGTAGGAGTTAGGGCTCGGAAGAGGCAACTTATTAAGAATGGAATATTGAAGAGGGAAAATAGGAAAAAGTAAAAGTGGAAGAGGGACTAGAGAATCTTTCTGCAAACTAGGAAAGTGGTGGTGGAATGCTCTCATGTCATCATTGTACACAGAATAAATTAGATATATAGGGTCGGCGGGCATGCCCCATCTATAGATATTGGGAACTAAAAATGAACTATTTGTGTGGTTGGATGGAGGGAGTAAGTTGGATGGAGGGGAGTAAGTTAAGAGTTAAGGAGTATTCAAGACCACACCTTTTCCAACCTAGATAAAGAGCCTTAAAATTAACACTTTGAGATAAGGTGGAAATAGTGTTAACATTACTCTTAGGCAATGAAGTGTGAGAAATTAGAATGCCTAAAGTGCATAAGCTAACATAGACACGGGAAAGCCAAAAATATCTAGTATAGGAAGTGAAGAGGGTCAATGAACAGGTGAAAGTGTGGTTTCTAAAACATAGGACACCCTTTAGAGAAAGTGATTGATGTCATGTAATCTTTTCTCTTGCAACTAGTCTCATTTGTAATATCGAACTGTTTCATGGTGATTGCTTTGAGACAAGATAGTCTAGAGCTTGATATTTGGACATAACCATGGTTATCTTTCGTTGGGGTGGTTGGCTTCTCTAAGCCCACCAATTTCACCTCATGATTGATAGTCGATTTGACTAAGTAGGCCACAAAGTTATGTTTCCTTTTTCTATGATGTATTTGGACTGCCACCCAAAGCCTTCATACTGTCTATACTCCGTAATCTAAGAGACAATATAGGAAATTTCCAATTAATATGTGCTTGCATCTATATAACTGCGTTGTAAGTATTTATGGGTCTCCAAACATGATTAATTAGATTAACAATGATCTCAGGGCCACTTTTAATGCATAACTAGGTGACACCTTTATTTTTATGATAAAAATTCCATGTGCATGGCAAACAACTTGGCATAATTGTTGTTCTATTGTCCTATCCCTTCGCAGAAGCTTATAAATAGCTCTCCATTGCCATCCCTTATTATACCTCCAATTACATCTTTTCTAGGATTGTTCTTTGGAGATCCGTCAACATTTGATTTGTTGTATCTAAGAGGTGGTGGGCCCCATTCCCTTTTTGGTTTTATTTCAAACCGTATGTTTTTGTAATGATACGGGATATTCCACTTTTGTGAAAGTTGGAGATATCTTATGTTGGCAGATTCTAAAGCACCCAAAATACAAGTACTGTTACCATATGCAATATAGGTAGCCCCTAGATATATATCTATATCTATATCTATATATATATATATCTCCATAAGAGCGAAGCATCAGGGGTTGGGGGAAGCGAGAGTACTGGATATAAGAGCCGATGAGAATCGTACCTGCCCTCCCCGATGGCAATGGAGATAAGGCATGTGATATAGATGTGGCGGCAGAAGGAGGCAAAAAGAGCGTGGCCCTGGCCCTGTCTATATATATATATATATATATATATATGTATATATATATGTATGTATGTATGTATGTACACACACACACACACATATATATCTTGCTCAGCGTTTGTAAATATGGTAGATAGGGGATCGACTAGAGATAGGGGTTAGTTCGCTCTTGCACAATGTAGTATATAGAGTTCCCCAACCTATCATCTATTGTACAATTCATTAAAGGGTTGGCGGTGGGTGATAGTATATATAGTTATAGTTTAATTGGCACCACGGGTCATCGGGTGTAATGTCCCTTTCTGGGGCTGAAACTGAAAAACAAGGAAATAACACAAACCCCAAGTGAAGTGAATTCTGATTTTTATAACAGCAACTTTGAAACCCTAGCAGCGACTGTATAGGGACATTAAATTCACCATATAACCATGCACAATAGCTGAAAAATACTTCTAAATAATTATCTCAAGTACGACAACAAATATCCATCCAATTTGCATCAAAGAAATGGAGAAAACCAGAGATAATACACTGCTGTAATTAATTTTGTGACAGCAGCAGGGCAGCCACCAACATGGGCTGAAAACAATAGATAAACTCCTCCAAAAATAGCCAAATTATGGATTCCAGCCTTATAAATTATGGTAAATCAAAATATCAAAGAATATATGAATTATGTGCCCTAGAAGGCACTGAACCACAACCAAACCCTAGTCGCTCCTGGGAGAGGGCTCCAAAAATCATGCAAAGCTTTTGTAGGTCTTCTTCTTGATGTCCTCGATCCAAATCAGCAAGAGAGTCTTTGATAGATATCTTCAATTCACCAACATGGTGTATTGTCCCCTTTTTCGAATTAGTTCCAAATGAAGACTTCTTGTTACTTTTCTTCCCGTTGCCAAGAAGAATATGAGCAAGGGAAGTATGTGGGTTTCATTTATGTTTTCTTTCATTGCTATTAATGCTTCTTTTTGTATTTTCCCACATAAGGATAGGTCGGTACAATTTGGTGGAGAGCTCATCAAGACAAATTAAAAATAGAGTCATGCACTTAAAGAGGTCGGCCATGGGGGAAAAGTCACCCTTATGACTCTTGGCGCCAAAAAGGGAGGATATAAAGGTGGATCGAATGGCCTAAGGAAGGTTATGCATGTTTATTTCAAAGATTGATATCTTGGGTTTGTGCACGGCGTGCCCTACTCTCCACTGAAGACGAAGACATTTGGTGTGGTTCAACTTTGAGGACAAAAACCCTCATTGGATCCTATTGGGGACGAAACCCTCAATAGTCACAACACTTGGGGACGGAAACCCTCATTTGTTGCATCAGTGACTTCATATAGGAGTCACAAGTGGACTTAATTGGCAAATTTCTGGAACAACAAGGTGTTTATCCGTGCTTTGGGGCACTTTACTTCAGCTAGGGCACGCTTTTGGGGGCTGCCACATTCATTTCTAGCTTGATCTACCCATTTGGAGATTTTGGGAATACTTTTTAGTGGGTTTTCATGGTTGGAAAATTGTGATTTCACTTTGTTAGATAGCTGGTCATTTCAAGATCATTTTGAGCTTTGGCTTGTGTTGAAACTTCAAGTATTGATGGAGTTATGAATTTTAGAAGTTTCAGTCTACATACGAGGAAATGCCTAAGGGCCCTATTTCGTTTCCGAAACAGGCTGCTTTGAAACATCCTAGTCTCCTAGAGATAAGTATACATGATAATAATGTATTTTTTAATGAATACAAAATATTTTGAGTGTTTTATCGATTTATACTTTTCTCTTATGGTCTATGGAGTACAATTTTAAAATGAGTACTATGCATATATATATATATTTTAATAATATATTGTACAGACGTTTCCGTAACGTTTCGTATCCAAGGTTTTTTGAAAATTGCCGTTTCCACGTTTCGTACCGTTTCCGTTTCCGTTTCCTGGCAACATAGGTTTTGATTGTATTTGCACTTGAAATAAATTTACAAAACACATGTTTCCTCTAGATTTCATCTTGTTGGTTTTATTGAGTATTTGGGATATTTCTATGATTAATTTTCAGTCCATATTGCATGTGAATGATTGTTCCTAAGGGCTGGTACAGTTCGCTGCCCTAAGGGGATATTAATTAATGTTTTAAGCTGATTTTGATACCCTAAAAGTATAATTTCCAAATCAACTTTACTACGGTTTTTAGTATTGTGAGATCTGTTGGTATAAATTCAGATTATTTTCAGTTCGGTGTTCGTGTATTTTCAGATCTGATTCTTAGGGTTTGTGGCCAAACCCTTATTTTTGGTTTAAGCCCTAGAAAGGGACATTACACATGGAGAGTTTTCGTTCTCCACCAAACCACAAGGGTTCTGTCCTCCTTGGATGCCACACAAGAGGGTTGTCGTCCTCAAGTGGAAAGGTATTGAGCAATCAACCCAACAAACCAAGTATATGTGTAAATGCGCCAAAGATGATTTGCAAATGAGGTCATACAATCCTTTTTATATCCCTTGGTTGGCGCCAAAGGCCAAATAGGTGAAGACCGACCTCTTTAAGCTTCACTTTATCTTCTAATCTCTTGTTGGGGTCTCATAACCCCAACCGACTCATTTTAAGGAGTGAAACACCGAATAAAACCTTAAAAATAATAAAGGAAACCTGAAATGAAGTTCAATTACTTCTCTTTATCACTTATTCTTCTTGGCGATGGGAAGAGAGTGGTAAGAAGTCCTCATTCAATATTAATTTGAAAAAGGGGACATTACACGGGTTCCTTATACTCTCTATATCCTTGCCGTTCTCTCTCCCATATCTATATAACGGGGCTCTATGTATCTATCATGCACATGCCTTTGCCCGCCCTTTCCTATCTATCTATCTATCTGTTTGTCTGCTGCCTACCTACTCCCGATCTATCTATCTATTTATCTATCATGTCTATCTACCTACCTATCAACCTATCTATCTATCTACCTATCTATTTATCTATCGACCTACCTATCTACCTACCTATCTACCTACCGCCTTATCTACCTATCTATCTATCTATCCGGGAGGGTGCTTTATTACTCTCTCATATACAATAGTGGTATGGGTCTGTAGTGGTATGGCACGGTAGTATGCCTCTATCATGTCACGTGTATATAGGAGATACACATGAGTCATGTTGTCTGTGAGTCATGAGCCATGGTTGGCCGGTTTGCTTGGGTATTGCGACAGCCATTCCAACATTGATGTCTTGGTATGGGAGCGACTCGGTATTGGGCCAGTTGGTATTGGCAAACCAAGTCCCCCGGTTCTCCCTCTCCCCGGACTTGGATGTCGGAGTCATTGCTAGATGGCCCTCTCTATATAGGCAGCACCGTGTCATGTCCCCCTTTAAATAAAGTAAAATAAATAAATAATATAACTTTAGTGTCGAAAAGTAACTTTATAAAAGACACTTCTGTTTTATTATTATAAAAGTTACTTTTGATAAAGTAATATCAATGAGGAAATAGAAAAGGAAAGCTGCTTTTGGGATTCTTTCATCGTGGAACACGACATGAAAAGTTATAGATAACAACTTAAAGGTATTGCTGGTGTTAAGAAAGTAATTCTGAGTGAATTAAATAAGAAAGACATATATATTGTGTAGATGGTAAAGCCGACACAAGATAAGTGCATAGGAAAAGGAGAAGCACTTTTGTGCAAAGTGAAGGAAATGTTGTAGTTTGAGGAAACCATTTCCCATGTTGATCTTCTAGATGGGTGGTAGCCCATGTGCGGTATAAGGCACCCATAGACTTGACACTAGGTTCGAGTTTGTTGAACAAAGTTACAAAAAGAATAATGTTGTAAGGAAATGAGGTGAAAAGGCAAGTCCAAGAGCTTACGGAGAAGGGGCTAATTCATAAGAGTTTGAGTCCATGTGCATTACTTGCCGCTAGTGCCAAAGAAAGGAGGGAATGGAGGATGTGCATTGATTCCAGAGCCATCAAAAAAATCACCATCAATTATAGATTTCCATTGGCCCACATGGATTATTTGATGGATTGCTTTAGTGGAGTGCAATACTTCACCAAAGTTGATATGAAGTGTGTTATGTACCTTGAGATATGATATTTTAATGTATATGGGTTGATGGAGATGCCGACATGTGGCACACATCCCCCTCAATTAGTTATATGTTTATAATATATGGGGTCACATAAGAATTAGTTATATTGGGTAATGAGTCGACCTACATTGGGATTAGGTGTTACCCATCCATTAAGAGTAATGTATGCTTATATAAAGGAGATGAGTATCATTATGAGATATTTCATGTATGAGTTGAGTCTTCTACTTGGTAGAAGGATATTGAAGTGTCCCTCGAAGTGGAATTCCCATATTGGGAGATCATGGAGTTATTCCTTAAGGAGTATTGTATGGTGTTGCCCTACCTTAAGGGTATTCTTCTATTTTTGAATATATTGAATATTAGGGCATCTTGGCCCACCAATATATCTTGTGTTGTGTTATATTCTATATATTGTTCAAATTATTCATTTATTATGTGCAAAGATCTTATCAAGTGGTATCAAAGCATCAACTTGGGCCAAAATTGGGTTGAAACCCTAATTTTGAAGATTCATCAATATCTTAGAAATGATTGGGAATTTTTCTATAATTGTTTTACTGGTGTTGCAAAAACACTTTTAAGGAAGCTAAAGTCAAAATTTCATAATTTTTTGTGTCGTTTTGAGAAAGTTATTGCAATTTTAGGTTTTTAACAAATGCGCCCCATGTTGGGGTTGTAATATTAAGCAAGAAACTGACTTAATAAGAAACATGCTAAGGACTCAATGAACATGGTATTTAAAATATAAGTGTGGCGGATTCCATATCGGGTCGACACAGTGTTTAAATTTAAATTATAAGAGTGACCCGAAATAAGGCCACCCGACTTGATATAAATCAAGGTGATCTCATTAGAGATTGGTTACACAGAAACATCACAAAGTACTGTATGTAACATGCGAGTAACAAACTTATGCGAGCAATATATGCAAGTAGAGATAAGATACATGATGCGAATGATGTACTCATGAGTGAATGTATATGATAGTTTATAATTCCTCCATGAAGGTGTAATTGCTGAAATAGTGGGAGTCTTTAGGTGAAATGTTTATTCTCAATAAAGATAAGTGATTTTTCAGTGGGTTTTTTACCGAAAGGTTTTCCCACTTATATCTTGTGTCTTGTGTTCATTTACTTTCATGTTTATGTATGCAATCTAATATCTAATTCATTATGTGATGTAATCTATCATATTTTGCATGTTCAAACATAAACTATAATCTTCTGCAATTTAGTTTGGTGGATAATTAAATTTGTGCTATTATTTATCACCGCAGCTTTCCTAACACCCCACAAGCCACAATTTTGGAAATTTGATGATTTTTTTTACATTTTCGGAAAGCTCTCAAAAATTTACGTTGGGTCTATTATGTCTTTTTTGATTTGAGGCCGACATCTTGCCGAAATTGGAGGGTCAAATGATATCTACATCTCTACATGTTTTTATTTCTAGATTTGGGGTTTGAAATGAGGTCCCTATGATAATAGTGTTCATGAAGCCCTCATTTTAGCTTAATCATGGATCATGAAGCTTTCTTAAAGTGTATTGATAATATGCATGAACCTATAAATTCTATGGAGAGGTCAATAGTGAAGCATTTGGGTCATTATGGGAAGGAAAACAAAGAGGAGGTGGAAGAAGAGAAAGAAATTTATAATGATGATGCAACCAAAAAGAAGATTAAGAAGAAGACAATGATGATGAAGAGGCTAAAAATGATGCGAAAGAGAGGTAGAGGAGGAAGAGCAAGAAGTAAAGGTTAAGGGTTTAGAAAGTATAACATCGGAGAAGGATCTTGGCCCACAAATATCTATTGCATTGTGTTGATCTTCATTATATTTTGCATATTATTTGAATTATTCATTTATTATATGTGAAGATCTTATCAAGTGGTATCAGAGCATCGATTTGGGCAAAATTTGGGTTGAAACCCTAATTTTGAAGATTCGTCAATATCTTAGGGACGACTAATAATTTTTTCCGCAATTTTTTACGGGAGTCAGCAAAACATTTCAAGGAAGCTACAATATATTTTGTCTAATTTTTGAGTCATTTTGAGGAAGCAATTGCATTTTTAGGGTTTTTGACAAATTTGCTCAAGGGAAATTTTTCCTAATTTCTTTAGCTTTTTTACATTTTCGAAAAGCTCTTAAAATTTTAAGTTGCATCTATTCTTTGTATTTTTGATTTGAGATTGACATCTTGCCGAAATTGGAGGGTGAAAGTTGGATCAAAGGAGAGATTCAAATCTACTTCTCTACATGTTTGTATTTTTAGATTTGGGGTAAGAAATGAGGTCCCTTGGATATATGTTATGGAGCTTGGGATATGATAGTGTGGCTATCATTAGACAAGGATTGGTGAGGGAGATAAATAAAAGGTAACATTTAAAATGTAGGATGTTTTGTATGAGTATTTGCTTACTTTTGGACTAACTAACACACCAAGCATGTTCATGTGTAGTATCCCTTTTGGGTATAAAACTGAAAATTAAGGAAATTACCCGAAACTCCAATACAAGCAAATCTGATTTTTATAACAATTAATAAAGGACCAAAACACTCTCAAACCCTAACGAAGAGAGAGAGAGAGAGAGAGAGAGAGAGAGAATTGATCAAATCATCAAACTCAAAATTATGGAATTTATTATGGCACAAAAATAGCTGAAACTTGGAAATTCAATAACTCTTAGAAAACAAGGAATTTCCTCGCCTTTGAATACTCAAAATGATCATAAAAATATTAACAATCAAATGAGACCAATATCATAATTTTCCAATCATGGGAACCCTCTCAAAATTGATCCCGAAATCTCTAAATGAGTACATAAAACTGCCCAATGTCAATAAAAATATGAACATGGAGTATTTTTCTCAAATCTGCAATATTCTTCAATACCAAACAATGTTGAAGGGTTTTCCTCCTCCAACAAAACCACTAGAAGGGTTTTCATCCTTCTAGGAAGCCACACAAGAGGGTTTTCGTCCTCAAGTGGAAGAACATGGAGCAACAAGCTCACAATGCCCAAATAGAAAAATGCGCCAAAATCTAGATGCTTCAAATGAGCTCTCTAATTTTTTTATATGCTCCTTTTGGCGCCAAGGCTCATAAAAGAAAGGCTGACCCCTAATAAGTCATTATAATCTTTTATTAAGCCTCATTAAAGGCACTAAACCCAGCCGACCCACTAAGAATGGGTAATACAAAAATAAATCATGAATATGGATGATGAAAACTGAAATATAATCCATGATCTTCCATTGTTCAACCGTCACTTGCTAAGGAATCCTTTATTGCTAATTAATTCAAAAAGGGGACATTACAGTCCTCCCTTCCCAAAATTGCTTGTCCTCAAGCAATTGTAAGAACCCGATCCCAAATGGATCTTAACTGCTTCTTCTTTGACATACTTGCACATGAAGCAAACATATTAAAGGAAACAAGAGTGTTTAACAACACTTTTACATCCCCCTTGTCATGCCTTAGAAACATGACAACTAGCTCTCTTCTGTTGCTTGATGCCACTTCATGATTTTTATTCAGATGATGACTTCCCAAAACTTTAGCAAGGCTGTCCCAAAAATAGCTGTGAGCATGCATTCTTCCTTCAAAAATCAGAATCCTCAAATATGAAAATAACTCACCACAACCTGATTTCTTTCCTCCTTCCAATTGGAATCTTCCTTCCTCATTTTTCCATGATAGAATGCTCTCAAAAAATGAAAACATACTGCTGTTCATGACTGGAAATGGCAGCCCCAAATCTGATTTTTGCAAACTCAGCCCTATAGCCATAGCATAACAACTACCAAACTGAAATCTTATGGAAAAAACCAAATTTGTGAATAGCATAGGGACTAAAAATTGTCTTACATGGGTTGGAAAATGAAGATCAACAAGCTCATGATTGAAATCAACAAACATGTTAGATCTTAACACAACATTCTTGCATTCCTTTCTTGCCCCAAAAGTGAATGCTTGGAACACCAAAATAAGTATTCCGGGCTGCGTGCTTACCGCTGTCCATAACCCCCACAATTCGTCCAACTCATGACTGAAAATGTGCATCCTATCATCCAATGAAGTGACGACAACTGAACATTCATCACGAGTGATTAGAATAGTCTTGAAAAACTGAAAATTACCATCTCTAATGGCTGCCATGAACATGCTTATTCTACCCTCCATGCATAGTGGAACATTGTCCCAAACTTCTCCAATGATTTGTTGGGTCTTTGGACCCCAAACCATAACCCCAAGCGCAAAAACATTATGTATTTGTTGCACTTCTATATTTTGCAAATGGGCTGTCCTATGATACTCTGAAATGCATACCATACTATTTTCCATTCTCCCACAATAATCAACTTTAACACACAAATGAGGAAGCAACAAACAAGTGTCTCAAAATTGATGAATCGAAAAGATTACCTTGTTGTAGAAGACCCTTTGATTGCCCCAAGTGGAGTGTTTGGAACACCAAAACTTGATTTCCAGGCTGCAAACCAACTGCTGTACCTAACCTCTTCGAATTGCTCAATCTATGTCTGAAAATATGCATATCACTCCCAACTGAAGTGACCATAGCTGAGAGTACTTCAATGGTGACCCATAATGCCTTGAAAAATTGAAAATTATCTTCCATTATGGCTGTCTTCTTGTGCCAATCAGCAAGTATGATGAAATGAGATCTGAAAATGATGTTCTCCATATTACGAAAACTTGTAACAACAAGCTTATAGTCCCAAAAATCAAGTCTTGCATCATTTGCAATCAAACCTTCCTTGCTAGGAGTTGCAAGATTGAACCTTGCTTGCTCAACTCTCAACATGGAACATACAAATTCAGTTTCCACCCTTGTTATGAAGCTTTCATTAGGTTCGTGTGCAAGGCTTGGAAAATGAACATACCTTATGTTACAAACCATATCCATCTCTCTATCATGCCTCTCATATTGACCCACAAATTGACATGTTGTAAACAATGAATTTGAAAGACTTTCATACCTTAAGCTGATCTCAAAATGTTCATCTTTCTTTGTCACAACAACATCACTCAAACATGACATGTGATCCTTAACAACAATTTTCCCATAATGATATAAGTATGGCAACAATATAAAAGGAGATAAAATGTCATCATACCTTGAGTTGTTCCCCACATGTCTACCTTCCCATGCCGGATGAGGAGTGATCGAAACATCCTCCATTTTCCCAATCTTGTGACTCAGAATTTCTGAGTTGAAATCAGCCTTCTTCTTCTCCTCAGATTCAACAAGTGAAGCCTTTTCTGCTTGGGCTTCAACCATATCTTGATGGTGTTCACATAGGGCATCTTTGTAGCTCTTACCGTGCTCATGGACACCATAAATCTGTCTCTTATTGTCTGCTGTTCTGAACAGACCAGCAAGCTTATGTCATCATTTTTCATTGGAGAAGGGTTTCCAACCAGCCCTTCCTCTTCCCCAACATGCTCAACACCCCTTGCTTCATTTCTGGATTCATCACATGTTAAAACATTTTTAGTATTAACCACAGAATGAGCAATATTTACCTTATGAAGTTGTTTCTTCGAATGGGTGCAAGTGTCATGGCCTTAGATCTCTTGACTTCTTCTTCCGTAGTGACTCCTTTTATTGCCATATGAAAATTGCTTGAGCTATTCACTTCACCCTCTTGATCCTCAAGCTTCCCTTCATCCTTCCGCTCATGCTTCCCAAGTTCCCTTAGTACTTTTCAACATGCAACCATTAGAATTCAAGGAAAATTTATTGACAATTAAAATTTCTTTACCTTCCCTTTCTCTTGGCTCTTGCTTGGCCATTTCTTCCTCTTCTTGTGCTTCCTTAGGGCTGCAAGAAAAATCAATGAAGGGTTCACCTTTGGCCATGGCGGTGGGTGCTTCTAAGGCTCCCAAGGGCTGCTCCCTTTTAATAACCAGCTGCTGCAATAATTCTTCCTCCCTCTTCTCCTTAGGGAAATAGGTATTTCCATCCTTGCATGGCGAACTTGGGGTTTTGGTCCCCTCTTCAACAAACTTCGTGCTTTCTTCATGTTGCTTGTGTGGCATGTGATGTCTAGGCTTGGGCCTAGGTCTTCCTTGATTCACTCCAATGAATTCAGCGAGTGAAATAGCCTCACGAATTTCCCTTGGTAAGGCCATATACTCCTCATAACTTGCAGCGATGTTCCGTCCACCCGTGGGCCTTGTTTCTTCCTCTGGAATAACCTCTTCCCTAGGAAGGAAAGTGGGCTTTGCAACCGATCCTCGGGCTGATCCCATTGGTTGCCGTGTACTGTTAGCCCTAGTCGAGCTACCATCACCACTTTGAACCCTAGGTTCAATGATCCTTTGGAGGGATAGGGCTAGAAAATCCATTGTATCCGCAAGTCTCCTCTTGGCCGGCAATCAACTTGTCAACTTTGGCTTTTTGAGAGTCCATATTGTTCTCCTTCTTTGATAGTATCAAACCCTTGTTGCCTTCTCCACTGAAACCCTAGGCCTTTGAAGATTCAAGCTCTAATACCATTGTAATATCCCTTTTGGGGATAAAACTAAAAATTAAGGAAATTAGCTCAAACCCCAATACAAACAAATTTGATTTTTATAACGATTAATAAATGACCAAAAACACACTCTCAAACCATAGTGACTAGGAGAGAGAGAGAGAAAAACAAGAAAACACTCAAAAATTATGAGAAGTTATTCCTTGGATTGCCCTTGATTTTAGAAGCTAGAAAATCAGAATTATGGAATTTATTATGGCACAAAAACAACTGAAACTTGGAAATTCAATAACTCTTAGAAAACAAGGAATCTCTACACATGAATACTCAAAATGATCATAAAAATATCAGCAATCAAATGAGACCAATATCATAAACCTTTCTCAAAATTGATCCCAAATCTTTAAATGAGTAGATAAAGCTGCCCAATGTCAATAAAACTCGAATATGAAGTATTTTCTCAAATCTGCAATATTCTTCAATACCAATCAATGTTGAAGTGTTTTCATCCTCCAACAAAACCACTAGAATTGTTTTCGTCCTTCTAGGAAGCCACACAAGAGGGTTTTCATCCTCAAGTGGAAGAACATGGAGCAACAAGCTCACAATGCCCAAATAGAAAAATGCACCAAAATCTAGATGCTCCAAATGAGCTCTCTAATCTTCTTTTATATCCTCCTTTTGGCGCCAAGGCTCATAAAGGAAAGGCCGACCCCTAATAAATCATTATAATTTTTATTAAGCCTCATTAAAGGCACTAAACCTAGCTGACCCACTAAGAATGGGTAATACAAAAATAAATCATGAATATCGATGATGAAAACTAAAATATAATCCATGATCTTCCATTGTTCAACCGTCGCTTGCTAAGGAATCCTTTATTGCTAATTAATTCGAAAAAGGGGACATTACATCATGAGATTTATGAACAAGATTCTAAAGCCTTTCCTTGGTAAGTTTGTCATTGTTTATTTGAATGACATTTTGATTTTTAGCAAGACCAAGGAGGAGCACTTGGCGCACTTGAGACAAGTGTTGTAACATTTAAGTGAGGAGAAGTTGCTTGTGAATTTGAAGAAATGCAACTTCATGAAGAGTTGGTGTACTTGGGATTTGTGATACTAAAGAAGGATTGAAGATGGATCCGGAGAAGGTGAGAGCTATTAGGGAATGACCATCACCGAAGAGAACCTTCAAAGTGCGAAGTTTCAATGGGTTGGAGAGCTTTTATAGGAAGTTCATAGGAAACTTTAGTGGGATTTGTGCACCTATCATGGAGGTGACCTAAGGTGATAGGAAGGAGTTTTTTTGGGCTGCAAACGTAGAATATAGTTTCCAAAAATTGAAGAAAAAGGTGATAGAACAACTAATATTGGCTTTGTTTGATTTCAATGAAGTGTTGTAGGTGGATTGTGATGCTAGTGGCACAACAATTGGAATTGTGATGAGTTAAGAAGGTAAGTCGATTGCTTACTCTAGTGAAAAACTAAATGATGCAAGGAAGAAGTATTTAGTTTATGATCAAGAGTTTTATGCTATTATATAACCATCGACGAAGTGGAGGCACTATCTGTGCTAAAGGATATCATCTTGTACATGGATCGGAAAGTGTTGCAATTTATAAATAGTCAAGGTAAGCTAATCCAAAGACATGAAATGAGTAGAATTTATGAAAATTCACTCATTTGTCTTGAAATATAGGAACGACAAATCCAACAGAGTTGCGCAGATGCTACAAGTAGAAGACGTGTCTTGTTGATCGATATGCATGTGGAGTCGTGGGATTTCATTCCATGAAGTTCTGTGCAGAGGATGAGGAGTTTATGGACGCATGGAAGACATTCACATGACCAATGAGTGCAAACAAAATACCTTAGTATGATTATTTTTGCAAGAAGGTTTGTTGGTCAATGGAGTGCAATTGTGTATACCCAAGGGATCTATGCGCAACAATTTGGTCAAAGATTTTCTTTTGGAGAATTGGCTGGTCATTTTGGTGTTGAAAAATCATTAGTACCACTAAGAACGTTATTTTTGGCAGCACATGACTATGGATGTTCACAAATTTGTGCAAGGAAGCAAAGTTTTGCGGTTGGAAAAAGGGAGAAGTCAAAACACGGTTGTATTAGCCACGCTAATACGAGAGACCATGGGAGCATTCGAGCATGGATTTTGTTCTTGGTTTGCCTAATGTGCAAAAGGGAGATGATACCATGTTTGTTCGGTAGATAGATTTTCAAAAGTACACATGTAGCTAATTTGTTATTTAGGAAGTTGCGAGGTTGCATGGATTGCTACGAAGCATTGTATCTAATGAGATCTTTGGATTTGTGGGACACTTTTGGAGAACGGTGTGGAACGAAGTTGAATGCCAAGTTGTAATTCAATTCAGCATATCATCCTCCGATGAATGGTTAGATGGAAGTGGTGAACAACTTAGGTACTTTCTTTGAGATGCCTAATAGGAGAAAAGGTTGGACTATGAGATTCATCTTGGCACAAGAAGAATTCACATACAATAATTCGATTAACATAGTATTGGAAAGAATCCATTCCATATTTTTTATGGGTAGAGTCTGGGAGATATCATAAAATTGCTCTACATTAAGGAAAAAGGTGAAGAGCACAGAGGCAAAAGATTTTACGAAGTATATGCATGATGTGCACAAATAGGTGGGCATATAGCTAGAAAAGGGTAATGAGTAGTACAAGCAACAAGCAAATGAGAAAAGGAGACAAGTGGAGTACCAAGTGGGAGACATGGTCTCAACACACTTGTGGAAGGAAAGGTTCCCTAGAGGAATATATGAAAAACTGAAGTAAAAGAAAACTGGACTTTGTAAGGTCTTTGAGAAAATTTACAACCAACATGTTAAGCACAAGATAATACCGAGAGGGGGGGTGAATCAGTATTATGACATTCTTTTAAATTTAACACTTAATCTTAGATCTGTGATCACAATTAATCAGTTTCACAATGAATATATCAAAGCAATCAATGAATGCAAAGCAAACCAACACACCGAAAATAGACACGAGATCTATGTGGAAACCCTTTCGGAGAAAACCACGGAGAAAATCTTCCTTATTATATTTCTCAAATGTTTGTAGGCACCATCCTACGGGAGACACCAATCCCCAAATTACAATTTTGTAGGCACCAACCTACAGGAGCACCGACCCCTTTTTGCTAAGCACCAACTCAACAAAAGACATCGATCTCTTCGAATATGAAGGCACCAACCTTCCTTACGAAAAACAGACTCTTTTCTATCTTTTATGATGTTGCTGCTTCAACAGATGATAGAACAAAACTGCTGCTCAGAATATTCTTCTTATTTATTTCAGTCCCTTCACATATGTAAATCGTTGCAACTCTTCATTAAAAATAAGTCTGCCCTTCACTCTTTTTTATATTTCATATTCTACTCTTCTTCTTCTCTCCATTAAACTTGAATGAAGAAGCACTCAAATGTTTCTTTAAATCAAATGATTCCATCTCCTTATATATCCTTCTCACACCCTTTCGAAAAGACACATCATTCCAACCAACACAACCTTTCCATTATTTAATTAATGAACTTAATTAAGTGCATTAGTCGGCTAAAACCAAAAGTAATTAATGCAGCCCATAACAATTATTAAATGCACATTAAACAATGCAATTAACCCCTTGATAGGAGCGCTGCCCTCGGACAAATCGCTGTCATCATTAAATCACTGCCAGCCATCATTAAATCTTTTTTTCACCATAAAATATGGCATATGAACACCTTAAAATGCTGATATTTCTCTCTATTTATGGTGGTGGCTCTACTATAGTTTTGTAAATAAATAAATACGTATAATCTTGTATCTATGTCATCCTTGTAGATAACCAGCAAGCACCACAACTGGTTACCCAGGTGTCTTGGTGGATGATGATGTACTAATATGCATTTTTCATGTAATGTTTTTCATTCTATTATTAGTAGATTTTAATAATTCTCCTTAGCTCTTGAAATTTATCAGTACTTTTGTGTAAGGCAGTGGGTGAGGGAAGATGGAGAGGAGAGCAGGGGAGTAGGGTGGGTTAAGTTTTGGTGTTGGAGTATAATTTTCGAGCATTATTCAAAATTTCATATACGTGGTTAACTCAATGTTAATCATGTAGTTAGTGATTAGGTAGATAACCACCATACCTAACAAACATTCTCTAAAAATCAACAACTTACATGTTTTTATACATTGTTTTATGCTGTGTCACTGGGTTCAGCGATTTTCGGACAGAAAGTTCGAAAATCGCCGAACTATAATCACCCTAACAAAAATCGCGAATATTCGCATACATTCGACATTAAAAAAGAACCAATGAAAACTTTAAAAAACCCTAAAAAATCCTGAAACCTATTCTCGACTTTATAAAAAAACGCGGAGTATGAGGTTTCTCATTTCAGTTCTGAGCGGCGGGAGTAAAAGTGCTTTGAGAGTGGTTTCTCATTCCAGTCTGTGACCTGCGACTTGAGTTACGGCTACGGCTACAGCTACGACCTGGAGAGTTCGTGACCTACGCTACGACCTAAGCTACGACCATCCCAACTGCGAGCTATCCATGTGAGCTGCGAGAAGTATTTTCAAAATCTTTGCCGTGAAATGTATCTTGCAATGTTGATTAGGTTAGACTCTTAGACTTAAGTATTGAAACTTATAATTTATATTTTATATTTTATAATTTATAATTTTGGTCGGTTAGGTTAACTTATAATTTATATTTAATATTTAATCTTTTATTTTATATTTTATAATTCTAAATTTATAATTGTTTTTACTCTATTAATGTTTCAATTTTAATACAATAATTAAGCATAGAATTGGTAATTTTAATTGTAACTTTTTGACAATTTCATAGGTTCCTTAAATGTAATAAAGACATCTTTTTATATAGATTTCAAGTTTATATAGTAATGTTTTAGATATTTTGAAAAAATTGTGCATTTATATCTTATTTAAAAAAAAATGAAAATTATAACAGCCAAATTTAATCACGATTTTTTTCCGAATTTTATCATTACCGAACTTAATCCGAATTTAATCCTCGCCAGAACACGAACACGAACCTGGTGACTTAGGTTTTATGTAAGAAATAAGTGGCTGCAAATGTTATAAACATTTGATTATTTACAAATGCTTCAAAGTGCTCATACATTATTATTGTCCTATATGCAAAATCTTTGTGATATGAATGATAGTTTCTCCATTGTTTATATTCTCTCGGAAGCCTATATTATAGACATAATTTCCAAATGCTTGAAATGCACATACATTATTATTGTCCTGTATGCAAAATATTTGTCATATGAATGAGAGTTTTTCCATTGTTTGTCATCT
Source organism: Taxus wallichiana var. yunnanensis (assembly GCA_018340775.1). NCBI lineage: Eukaryota > Viridiplantae > Streptophyta > Pinopsida > Cupressales > Taxaceae > Taxus > Taxus wallichiana. Next base: position 1,011,747,433 of record CM031240.1, on the reverse strand, counting down.
CTTTGAAGTGTATGTTATAGACGTACATTGGAATTCATTAACTAAGGATTTTCCTTCCTTGCCTTATCATGAACGCATTTCTTTTTTTTATCAGCGTAGGGGAGGAGATGAACTGTCAATGGAGCTTTCTGGAGCCTTGCAGAGAAGTTTATTAGGTGGTACAAGTGGAGCAGGTGAATAAACTTTTAATGAGTAATCCGAGATTCTGAAGTAAATGAATCTTATTTGATCTCTTCTTACTGATTACAAAGCCTACTTGTGTTTAACATTTTACAATTATATGTGATAAACCAAAGCTATTTTCAGTTGACTGGTGCATGAATCAAGGATAATATTCCCTTAGTCTTATGATTCTTATGTAGTCTTATCCAGAAACCTCATACAGATAAAATACTAGATTTTTATTGACGTCTTAAATTCAAATTTAGTCAAAGACAGAATAGGCTGGTTGGATTTAAATACGTGGAAAATCGTGTTACGTTGTCTCTGAACATGAAACATAGTTAGATTGCTCAGGTCGGAAGAGGTTGGCTCCTAAGTACATGACAAAATTGCATTAGGTCATCTTTAAAGCAGGTGCTTAGAGTAGGGTAAAAGAGGTTCAGTGACTAGTTTCTGAACTATTCAACGTTTGTTTGCATATTTTGTGTTTCTTCAACATTTCATCTTTCCAGTAAAGGTATTTTCATTCATTAAACATACGTGCAGCAGATGTAACACTCCCACCTAGTGGGAAATGTGAAAACAATATAAAACATTCTAACAATAACACACGACAAAACTAATTGATCACAACACAATCAATAACCAACAATCCCAAGAAGCAAAAATCTTTCTTCAGAAGGTAAGCTTGACAAGTGGGCCATTAGCATCCATGAACAAAACATCACTGCTCATAAAGGTGACAACAAGGCATCGACAGGTCCTAGCAAGGGACTCTCGGCATAAATACAACAGAAAGCTCAGGTATCAAGTCCCCGCGTTCTGTTAAGTTCGTGCTTAAACCCAGAGAATTGATGGGTGGTCTAAATCCAACCTATTTTCCCATCTGCAGCTGTAACCCTACCTCAAGAGTATACTAAATATCAAAACACAAACACAATTCCCAAGGATCTGACAAGATACTGCCTAACAAGCAAAGTGGCTGATCACAATTTCCAACTGCACATAGCAGTGAGAGGAATGTAATTTCACACACGAACGAGCAATATCTAGCTGCAGAAATCTGTTTCTAAGCTTATCTATCCATTTACTCTCTCACAACAAGAACTTCCTTGTATGTCTGATCACAGTCAACAATATCTTCAAGTGTGCATAAAACACTTCATATTACTTTCCTCCCTAAACTCTTTTCTATCTTCTGTTCTTATAGTTTTTCTGCCTCACAACATAGCCTGGTAAATAAGGAGTCATGGAGTTATTAATGGCTTCATCCAAAAAAAGCAAACCTTCTAATGGCTGCAACAAGAACCAGTGTAACTAGGGTTTATGCCTAAGATAGAGCCTCTGCATCCACAACAGCGGCTTTCTGCCATTGATAACAATAGAAGACTAAAAATACAAGTGAAGACTGTGTATAAGCTTCTTCCTGAGTCCTTCTTTGCATGTTGCAGACCTCTATTCTTCCCTAAGGTCGTGGTCATTCACCACTTGAGTGCCCAAATCTCTGTTTTGCGTATAATATTTTAGGCTATTATTACATTTTCCCCAGTCAACTGCCTATGTGGCGTTTTAAAACCCTTTTTGTATTTATTTTTCCAAACATAGCTTTCCCATCTAGGTTTCTTCAATATTTTCAATTGCATTATATTAAGCTTCGAGTCTTATATATAAAAGTGTATACTAAAGGCTTAAGCCTTCTAAAAATAACATGTTGATTCAAGTCTTGAAATAAGGTTTTCAACTTAAGGCCTAAGTTCCTTTACCAAAATATGTTGATACATAGTTCCAAAACCCATAAGGCAAGGCAATGTGTGCATATGGTGGTCAAGCCCCTAGGACACATGCCTTCTATAGACTACAACCAATTCTAAACCAAAGACAGATACCAAAGTTGTTCCACCTTTTAAACTCACCAATGCAACCTTTTAACAATTATTCTTACTGACAATGTGTGGACCAAGTCCCACAAAACGACCCAATATGATAGAGCATAATCATGAAACAAAGCAAGTCAACATACAAGATAAACAACCACTGACTCTACCACCATACAAAACTGCACATGATGGGATAACACAACTAACATGCACGAGTGACTAGGTAGGGGTTAGGGGTGACTGGACTGTGGACTAAGCCTTGTCTTTCACTATGTAATATCCCTTTCAAGGGATTGGACCAACAACCAAGGAAATTAGATAAAACACCAAATAACCAAATCTGATTTCTATAACCAACAGACTGTAATAAAAACCAGCAAACTGATTTCTCCAAACAGCGGTATGAAAATGTATGCAAAACACAAAATTCACTCCAATTAACCTTGCCACAATTTAGATATGAATTTTAGGCATCCAATAGATCAATAATCAATGAAAAATCTGAGTCACACAGCTGGAAAATTAATTACAACCAGTGAATAACAGCCACAACTAAAATATGAAATATGGGTCTAGAAACCCTAAAAATTATGAGAATGTAGATTCTGGCCTTAATAAATATGTCAAATCAGATTATGAACTGAAAATTCAACTTTATTCCCTCAAACCATCAAACCCTACACCAAGGTAGGTCGCTCCACCTATAGAAGGCAAATAAAAATCTGAAAGTAGATGATTCTCCTCAAATCTGCAATTTACTTCAATACCATGCAAGGTTGAAGGGTTTTCGTCCTTCAACAAAACCACTAGAAGGGTTTTCGTCCTTCTAGGAAGCCACACAAGAGGGTTTTCATCCTCAAGTGGAAGAACATGGAGCAACAAGCTCTCAATGCCCAATAATAGAAAATGCGCCAATCTAGATCCTTGCAAAAGGGGTCTTTACATCACTTTATATCCCTCCTTTGGCGCCAAGGCTAGAAAAGACTAGGCCGACCCATAGGAGATGTTCTAATTCTTCATTAAGCTTCTTTTATTTGTCTTTAACCCAGCCGACCTGCATTAAGAGGGAAAACACAAAAAGAAAACATAAAAATTAGAAAAATGAAAGCAAATGAAAGCTCAATGTTCTTCTCCAACTCCTCTACTTCTTTGCCATGGAGAAGGAATGACAAGAAGTCCAAATTGTGATTCTTAAGTGGGAAAAAGAGACATTACACACTATGATCATACCGAACATGTGGGGTGATGTTATTTGTGGTGTAAAATATAAATGTGTGCATAAAAATACGTAACAGAAAGTAAACCTAAAAAGCAATCATGTAATCTACCCATAACATATGAAATCATACGATATATATGTCATCTAATACTATATCCATAAAGATAAATCAATATAGGTACACTCATGTGTACATAATCCAAACAATGTCTCAAACTAAATAACAATTGTTAGGTCTTTCAAAAATATTATAGTAGTCCATTGTCTCAAACTAACAAGGAGTTTTAAATGAAACAGATGTTCGAAAAGAAAACCTTACGTGTTTCAGTTCATCCATTGTGATTGGCTTTAGGAATGAAGAATTTTTCATGTCTTTGATAAGACGAGGAATGTGCTGATTGAGTTCCTTGAGCTTGGATGTAATATCCCCTTTCTTGGTCAAAGACCTTTAGCCCAATTTTGTTTCCCGACGGCTAAAGGGTGTTAGAAAGGGAAACTTATCATAATAAATTAATTATAAAAGTGCAAAATAAAATAATATTATAAGCACTTTATATTAATTTATTAATGATAAAGTCAATTTAAAAAAAAAAAGTAAAATATAAAGTGATAAAGTAAAAAAAAGAAAAAGGGAAATATCACTTTATGTTATTATTCTCCCCTAGGAGAAAATGCGACCCCTTTGGAGGATGAAAAAGTGGAAAAAAACATTAAATGCGAGGGGTGAAATCTGATTGGAAGTTGGGGAGGCTATTTGGCCCATTACATCTATAAAAACAAGTTTACTTGCTTGTTGAAGGCATGCTTTTCTATTTTTACATGAATCTGATTTTTGTCTGAGCCTAGAGCTTTTACAAAATATTTCTAAGGACAAAAACCTTTAGAAATAATCTCTTGAGAATGAAAAATCTCTAAGAGATCTAGTAGAAGGACGAAAACCCTTCTCCTAGTTGAGAGGATTCTCCACACAGGGGTTTCCATTGCATATCAAGGAGTTAGTTGATTTTCCAGTAGTTTTCTAGTAGTTGTTGAAGACCGATTTCAAGCTAAATTCAAGGAGAGATCAAATCTGAAGTGTTTGATCAGTTTTGAGGTGTTTTTGGGCCTTTCCTAAGTGGGGCGAAATTGTATTTCCAAATTTCACTTATAGCTAGGGTTTATCTACACATTTCCAGATTTCCGAGCCTGTTTTGGGTGTCTTCCCGCCATTGAAAAATTCTGATTTTGGGTTCATTGGAAAGCTTATTTTTCAAGCTTCAGTATGAGCTATCATTTGCCCAAAAATGTGGAGTATTTTGCAAGTTATTGAATTTACAAGTTCTGCTGCTTTTTTGCCCTAACAAATTCTAGAATTAATATTTTTAAAAAATTTGACTGGATATCCTATTCTAATTATTCATTATCTACTTGCAAACAAATTTTCATAATTTTTGGAGGTATTTTGAGGTGGAAAAAACTATTTTTGCTAAATCGCTAGCCTAGTGCAACGAATTAGGGTTTTCTGAAAAATATTCAGTTTGTGGCCTAATTTCATTCTGAATTTCAGTTTTATAGCAATTAATTTTTTTGGCTTTTTGGATTAATCAGATTTGGCCCTAGTGGGAATTGCATGGGAAATCTACTTGGGGTTGAAATATGTCCATTTGGGGACATTACATTGGAGTTCTTGGGAATGAGCTAGAGGCTCAGCTTAGAACCTTTGGTAGAATTCTGTTGCAAAATTAAGTGGATGGTGTTGAGGTGCTTCTGTCGATAACAAAGTCGTGGAAATTTTTTTGTGTTAGAATTTCCATGCGGGATCCATTAATCCCTCAATTGTTGAGGCCGATATTATTCTTCTTCACGCTGCTGTAAAATAACAAGTATGAGAGATTGTTAGGTTGGAGCCATATTCATTGAGAAACTTTGTTTACGGATTTTTGCTTGGAATGGAGAGCAGCAATATCCTTAATGGTTGAAGAGATTTGCAAAAAAATGTTGTCAAAAACTATTTTGTTGGCTAGATTTTCTACATAGCACAAAACCTAGGCAGTCATGAGATAAATCTCCCTCATTTAACCGGTGAGGCTCCCGTGTCAGATTTGTCAATAAAAATGTGTTATTATCTATCAGGGGTTTTACTTTAACCACTTAGTTCATGAACCATAACTAAGAAGTTCTGCAGCAAGTAAGCAGCTGTTTAAGAAAGGAAGTATTTTATAGAAGGAAAGTAAAGGAAATACAGAGAAGAAATGGGGAAGATGTGCATCCCAATTAGTAGATAGCAGAGCTAATTGCATGCACATAGAAGAAACTTAATAGATATGAACACACAGAATTATAAAACAAAGGTAGCTCTAGATCCAGATCTAAAATAACACAAAGTCTATTAAGAGATCTAAGATTAAAAAGAAACACAAGACACCGTGACAAAGTTTTCCGAAACTGCTCCTTTGTATTCTTTTGCTCCAAGTTGCTCTCAAGGGTTCAACACAAAGTCTAGAACACAAGATTGCTTTTACAAATTCTGAGTCGATCGATCATTAACTCGAGGTTCTTCTCCTACTTATAGAATGTAGGAGGAAAGTACAAATGGAAAACTTAAACTCGAATCAAACATAAACAACAAGTAAAGATGACATTTGGCAATCATCCTCAACTACCTTCTCCTTAAGTGACTCATGTATCACTTAACTAATATAATGGTTCCACATGATTTTAAGTAATGGTTGCAAAACCAATAACTTAGAAGTTTTACAATTTCATCCGGAACATAGAAAATAGAAGAAGAAAGAATAGAAGAAGTCATGTCAGTTGTAATGTTTATGTATTTTTCTTGTTCTGATATCGGATATACTTGTCGAACATGTAATTCAGCATCCTTCCATCTGTTTTAGCCACTGCTTCTTTCTCTGTCCTGAACTGTAGCAACCTTTCATTCAACACTTTGATGCACGCTTCCACATCTTCCAAACTCGGCCCAAACCTCGCAATGTCTGCCTGCAGCGCCACCAGTCTACTGATAAAATTCATCGTGAAAGGCTTGGTAGCTTTATCAATTCTCTTTTGTATCATCAGAAGAGATACTTCCAGGGAATTAGGCACCTTAGTTGAGACGATCCGCACGTATGAAGTGACATTCCCGTCCACTCTCTCCTCAGTGAAAGAAATGACACTGTCTGGTAAGTCTGATGTCCTCTCAAGTGCCTGCATCCTCTTGAGCAAAACTCTGCAGATTTCCAAACGGAAAGATATTGCAAACTCTAGTTGCTTTCTCTTCTCGGTGATCCGTCAGGTACAATATGTTCCGCAATCAATACATCTCTGGCAACTTGTTGATCTTGGCCAAAATACTCAGGTTACTCTCTGCAACTGTATTCATGCCTTCTATGTTTGCCATCAGTTGCTTTAGTTGATTTGTTGCATCGTTCATAACCTTTAGGCGGGCTGGCACTTCTCCAAGTTGTACAAAAGCTTGACGAATAATCAAATCCTTCCATTCATCAATAACCTTTACTTGATTGTTTGCGTCCTCCATTTCCTGCATAAGATGATTACTCACCTGCTCTGAAATGGGCTGAATGGAAGGTTTAACAACCTTGGCTATGATCTCACATAATTGAGATACTTGCTTCTGCAGCTCCTCTTTCTCCGCTTTTTCACTTTCAAGCCTAAGGAATAAAGCATCCATCAATGTCTGCGTGTCCTGCTTCAATCCTTCAGTGGTGGCTTGGCCGAGGGTACTTTAGTTCTTGTCACATCCTCTCGCCGTGAGCTCCTCCTCTATCTTTCCTTCTCGCCGAATTGATATCTCGGCAAAACTTCTCTCCCGAATCCTCGATGATCAACCTAGAAGTTGCTTTGGCAACGTTAGGCCTTCGACTCTTCCGCCTGGATTCTCGGAGTAGTTGCAAGTTGTGCTCCTCTTAGTTCATCTCCATTCTCGCTTCGGAACCAATGCAAGCCAACCATTCGAGAAGTTACTTCTTGGAGAATGAGAAGTTGCTGAAGTCGCTGAGTGTACTACCATCTTCTCGCTCTGCATCCTCTTCATCAGAAAGTGCCATAGTGTTATGGCTGCCATTTTCTGAATCATCCAAGGACAAAGCCCTTTCGAATTCCATCATCTGCAGCTTCAACGTATCCTCCCCAGCAGGCGAACGAGCGAAGTGGGCCGAGGGAGAAGATGAATGTCGTTGGATTCAGTGGAGGCATGGAAGCGTCCTGCTGCTGCGGTGCAATAGTTGGTGAAGTATTGGGTACTGGAGAAACCGGAGTTAAAGTCATGGTCGTAGAAGTGATCCTCTCCTTGGATTGAGATCTTCTATGCACTTTCAACTTCTCGACTTTCCTGCTGCTTTCTCCTCCGTGCTTTCGCTTGAGGGAATCTCCTGCGCCGAAGTTGCGGTGACTTTATTCATCAATGCTTCATCAAGGCAATACCCTCTTCCTTAACTCGGCCAGAACCGGTTTGAAGTATTCACCAACACAGCTCCCGACCTTTCTTCAATTGTGTTGCAGCCTCCTATGTTATTTTGCAGTATGGCTTTATCTCCTCCCATTTGATGGTAAGTGTCAAGTACCACATTCCCATCATCTTTAAGATCCGTAGGTATCCGCGCTAGTCCAAAGTCGAACACTTGCTTTGCTGATAGCCTGCTGAAATCTCTCTTTCTAACCTCGTACTCACTTTTGCACTTCATCCAGAAATCTTCTAATGAAGGCACATGTGCGTACTCCTGGGAGATTGTCTTCCTGGCTACTCCAAATGGATCAAAGTTCAGCCATGCAGGGAAGAACTCTTGCTCATACTCGGATAACATTTGCGCCTCCATTCCCCGAGCTCTATGAATGCTAATGCAGCTGTAATATCCCACAGTGATTGGGAAGAAGCCCGTAGACTTGTGCCGCTTTGACTGAAGGTCGTGTAACTCCACAAGTTGCCTGCTCAGCTCCATGGCAATCAATCTATCATTCGGATATCTGGGCATCTTTGTTGGTTCTCCAGAAAAGCCCGTAACCCTGAGGTATGTGAAATCTGCAAATTGAATGAATAGATTGCAATCTTGGACACAGCTTCCCACGCTTCCTTGCTTACCCTGTTGGCCTTCAAGTCTTTGTCTAGCCTGCAGATGAAATCATAGAAGAATTCATCGTTGACCACTTTGAAATCTTTCTTGCACGCAGGTACAGTAAGCTGCAGGTAGCACTCGAAAATGGGGTCCTTGGAAAGAACACCACATCTATCCAACTTGGAAAAGACGCCCTGTGAAGCTGCAGCATACACCAAGTATGAAGTCATCTTGAAGCTGAAAGTACGCTTCACGTTCCGGAGTTGCTCACCGATGTTGTTGCTAATAATTTCCGACCAATTGATTATAGAATCAACCTTGTTGATTTCAATGGTCCTGATGAAAGCATACATCCATGTACGGAAAGTGTAAGCATTCGCTTCGCCATTCATCCTGCATAGCAATTTGACGACATCATCTACCTCCTGCACCAAATTGGACTGTGGAAGAGTTCTCGGGAACTTTGAAGGAGATCTAGGCTTCTTCATGTATCGGCTATTCATGATGCTCACGCAATCAGCTCTATGCTTCTCCCATCTACTGTCAGCATCCTGAATGCTAATGGAAGTCACCACCTTTCGCACTAGAATCTTCAAACAATAATTGATGAACTCTGCGTCCAAACGAATTATTGTCTTTCCCGAAGCATCACGTATTGATCTAGATGAAGGATGATAAGATCTAGCACACTCCATCACGAACTCTGGCAATTGGGCTGTACATGGAAAAACTACAGCTCGGATAATTCCACTGCTTTTGACCGCACGCATGAGTGAAGTCTTTCCCGCTCTGGATCTATCAATCAAATCGGCAAGAGGTTCCGGGCCTAGATCTGTGTCTCCTATGTCTGCAAGTTTGGAAGCAATGCATGACTCCATCGTGCTTTCTTTTTCATCTCCCTTCGCCATGGCTTTGTCTATCTTCGTCTGAATAATTCTTTTTCTCCTTACTTGGCCGGATTTCTTCAATACTGGTGCAGATCTGGACAATTCTTTAGATTCGAGAGGATATTTGCAATGTATTGGACATTGATAAAAACTCCTTTTCTTTTGTAAAGCTCCTGTAATGAATTCCTGCAATTTATTTAGACAAAAATGGCCACCGGAGCATGAATAGTGAATTTAAATTATAAAAATCTGCACTTTTCAAGCCTGCTGCCCCAAAAATTGGTGTTTAATTTGCACATAAAGAGAGCATGAATCCTTTCAATCAACACCTGAGCTCCTGTAACACCTGTGGAAACAATTATGCAGATAAAGATCAACCTCCTTCAGAGCATGCGCCAAATCTGGAAGCTTTTAGCTTTGTTATCACTTTGTCTGAGCAAAATCCTTCCTCTAATGGGGGCGCACTTTTCCACTTGGCTGCAATTCTTCCCCTGTGATTTGAATAATTCACCCATATGGCTGCCCATGCTTATATAACCTTCACAATTCTATAATTAATAATTGCCCTAACAATTAAAGGCAATTAATTAATTAAAAATCATGCTTTTCTCTTTTAAAAATAGCATGTTTAAGGACAGCCATCCAATAAATTAAATTAATCCAATTTAATCCTTCACACATCACTTCACTTAAGCTTCACAGTGTGCTTTGACCATAGCCACTGAAAATAGAAATTAATTTAATGTTTTAATGCCTTAAAAAACATTAAATAATACCAAAATAGGCGCACTTTTTGAGAGGAAGAGGGCAGCCATTAAATAAATTAAATTTAATGCTTTTAAATAAATTTCAACTTTGACTTGTTGACTTCCTCGAAGCTTGGGCGCACTTTTTGAGAGAATAGATTAATTAAAATAATCAATTTAAGGCTGCCATTCTCTCACCAAAGGGGGCGCACTTTTTTGCACATGTAATTCTATTTTTAAGAATTTTTTCCACAATGGGATTCTTTACCCTGCAAGGCAGACACCAAAATCCTGTGATCCACTTAAGTGATTTGACTTTGACAATGGGATTATTTACCCTGCAAGGCAGGCACTAAAATCCCATGATTTCACTTAAGTCACTTTCCTTTTATTTTATCAAGGGAATTTTTACGCTGCAAGGCAGGTAATAAATTCCCACCTGCCCGACCTCTATTTTCTCACTAGAGCTGAAGTGACTTTTATAACACGGTAAAACGTACCCTGCCAGGCAGGTATAAATTTCTCACCCTGCCTGCGGCTTCTATTTTTCCCATTGAAGCTTAAATCCTTTGTTTTCCAAAAATGTGCCCATCCCTGCAGGGGCTTTTCTGTGCACGACTTCGCTTTTTCCCATTGAACCAGACCTCCGATGGCGACTTCCTCCGGGCATAATGTGCGTATATGTTTTCCAGCTGCTCCAGGCCAAAAACCGGGCTTACCCGACAAAGGAATTGTTCCAGAGAAATTTCACAGAAAACGAAACGGGACACCACAAAAACACGAAAAATTGCCAAAAGTTACAAATAAAGCTCAAAACTTATTCCAAGTTAAAACCTTTCTGGCACATAGGAATAATAACATATTCGCTCATAATAGAGTTAAAACGGAGCGCAAATAGCCTCATACGGGGCTCAAAATAATTAAATACAAATTTCCTGTAGACAAATCCTGACGACAGAATAAAACAATTTTGGACATCTGGGTATTTGACGAAAAAGGCTAATATGGCTCTTTGGGATTATCTTGACGCAATACAGGAACTTTCAGGCAATAAAAACACAAAACGACCCACTATTTTAAAAGTACAAATTTTTTTCGGATAGGGTAGTCGCAGATTTCAGGGTGAAATCTGAGTGACACCAGTTGGCTCCGTCTGTGGACATCTTTTTCTCTGTCAAAATGAAAAAGGGAAAAGATGAGATCCCAGCATCTCTGGTTTCGTATCTTGTCCTTTGGGCACGGGGTCAGGCAAACAAACACAACACAACACAACACCAAAACAAGACAAAACAAGAAAAAAAACAAACAAAGATTTATTTATATACATACAGGTTTTACCCTGCTTCTCATGTCCGAAACAGCTTCAAGTGTTGCCCATTGAAAGGCAACGGCAATTCAACTCCATCCTGATGAGCAAGAATGAAGCTATCTGCTCCGACGATTCTTTTAATCACAAAACGCCCTTTTCATAGTGAAACGAACTTTCCATGCATGCCTTTTGTTTCTCTTCTTTTGTCCCATAGAAGGACCCACTATCATTGACTTCAAACTTTCTTTCCACTGGCCTTTTTGTCGAAAATGATTTTCACCTTCCTTTAATGTTTTGTCAACTGTCTCGCAACTTGAGTTTGTACTTCCCTCAATTCAGTCAGGTACATAATTCTTTTATCAATAGCGTCCGTGAATGTGGAATCCTCCAGGGCCTTAGAAAGTCGTAGGGCAGGCAGTTCCAAGGTAAGAGGCAGCTCTGTGTCTCTACCATATAGCAGCTGAAATGGGGACATGCCTATCGCCCTCTTTGGTGTGATTCTATCGGCCCATAATGCATCAAACAACTTTTTATGTCAAGTCCTTTGATTGTCTGTTACCAGCTTGCGCACGATAGTTACCAAGTTTTTATTGCTAGATTCAGCTTGACCATTCCCTTGTGGATAGTAGTTTGAAGAATGAACCATTGGATCCCATAAGTGTAGCAGAATTCCACCAACTCCTCAGAAGAAAGATTCGGAGCGTTGTCTGCTACAATTTTTTGGGCACGCCAAACCTGACAATAATATTTTCTTTTATAAAATTGCACACTTCGCGGCGGAAGTGGCGGTCTTCACAGAATAGCTTCTACCCACTTACTAAATAATCAGTAGCTGTTAGAATGTAATGATGACCGGCACTGGAAGCCGGGTTAAGCATTCCAATAAAATCCATTCCCCATTGTTGGAAAGGTTCTTCAATCACAATGGGTTTTAGAGGTAATGCAGTCAATTTCACACGCCCAACAAAATGTTGGCATGCTTGACACTTAGCTACCCATTCTGCAGTATCTTGAAAAAGGGTGGGCCAAATACCTTGCTCGAGGATCTTGTGTGCGGTGACTCGGGAGAAAATGACCAGCGCAAGCCATGTCATGAAACTGTTGTAGTCGCTGATCCCGTTGAGCCTTGTCCACGCATCCGAGAAATACGCCATCAACTCCCCTTTGTACAAACCATCCAATACATCCAATGAGATGTTCCTAAAACTGTTTCCTGGCCACTATAGGGAAGCATGCATGCACTGATTATATTACACATACATTGTAATAAAGAGAGAAAGCTTGAATATGGAGATCCTAAGGTAGAGATGAACGAGAGTGCACCACATAGATGGACGGATCCCATTGGATCTTTGTTCGCATGTCCAGACCGTAAATACTTTGTCAATTGCCGCAGACGGAGAAATGCGCGAGACTTCTCAAAGAGTCAGCCTTGATTATCTCTTGGAGAATAACCATATCATTTTACTTTGAATGACCTTTTTCTACAAGAGAAAAGGTGTCTATTAGACACTCTTATTACTCGTATATATTCCAAGACAAAGGGTGTGGAAGGCATTGAATCTTCCACTGAATTTGGCTTTGAGGGGCAAGCTTAGGCATCCAGCTCTGCATTATTTTTTTGATAGTGCGATTTGATTTGGGTTTCTGTATGTGTCCAAAACTCAAGTAGAGGTTTTCTCCTTGTTTTTGGTCCTGTGATGGGTTTGGGTCCAAGATCTGAACATTGTTATGGATGATAACTTCATTAGTATTTTTTAGAACTAGCCTTCCCATTTCGATGTTGGGCTGAGAGGTATTAGCTTAGGCACTAAAACATGAGGAATAATTGATTCACCCATTATTTGATGGTTTGTCATTGCCATGTTTGATGGAGCATTTGCCAATGCACTAGCAATGAAAGGCATTGCTTGAACAACTTCCTATGCAAGCTATGCTAGAGCTGCAAAAGGATTGTTAAGAGAGAGGACATTATTGTTTTATGGTTCTTTGCCTCTTCTTGACCATGCTTTTTGAAATTTGTTTTCGATTTCCAAATTTACATCAATTTTCTGGGTAGATGTGGCAACTGAATTGGTGTTGCTACTGTGGTTTCTACAGCTTTGGTCTCACCTAGTTATCAATTTGTTTGATGAGGGGAGTGCTTCCCAATTGTGTCTTGAGAGGGAAAGACTCAGGTGAGATGTCCGCAATCATGGTAAATATGACAACTGAAAGGTATATTCTCATAATATATCTCAGGGAGGGGTTTCTCTAAGTCCAAACTGAGGAGGATGTGAGCAGGGTTCATAACCCCAGGGTTCTTTGTGAATTCTGAGGCTGTTATAAAATCCCCATTGGCATTGCCAATATTTTGCATAGAGTTTTCTTACCAGTATTCACTAGTGAGGACTGGGAGTCTGACCCAAAATGGGTTATTGCTGGGAAGGTCCTTGGTGGGATTGAAATTCAAAGGACCATTGTCTCATGAGCAACCCAAATTTCATCATGAACCACGGTCCTTGCAAAATTTTGGCCCTTCTCTTGCTGCTTAGTGGAGAAGAGTAAGATAGCCACGAAGTACCCCTTGGGCATCATGAAGATCTCAATTGAGCCTCGCGGCTTCCAATTTTCTTGGACCTAAAGCTTTAGAGTTTTGGGTCCAAGGAGGGATCCCATGAAATGGAAAATAATAGCCATCTCTTTGAGCAGCCAGAGACCTTCCATTTCATCTAGCAAGAAACAGATCTTTGGAGGAGAGTTCCTCTTTTGAAGTAACACATATTTTCCTTTTTGGTGGGAAAAGCGGGCTGGATATTGTTTGTCTAACATGTTGCTAAAGGAAACCCTTGACTTATTTGTGATGGATCCGTTCATCCCTAGAAACAGCAGATCTGAAATCTCAATTTGGACTCTTTGGAGGGAGCTAAGTGAGAAGGCCATTGCCTCCTCAGAAATGAAGGATTAGAGTCCAATCAGTCCAAGGCTGATTCAATGATAAATCGGTATGGACAAAAAGAGATGAAAAATTGCTAGTTTAAAGGTTGGAGAGAATGGAGCTGCAATGAAAGGACCTGCTACTACATGAGGTGTTTTAATTATGGTTTTTAAAAGTAAAATATGTTATTGATTTATTCAATGTTTCAGCCGATTGTAAACATTGTAAAGACATTTATTTAGTTTATTGTAAGATTCAGTTTTAGTTTCAAAGTGCCATTATTATTTATCCCGTTTTTAATGTTTTTCTGTATCCTTGTACTTCAAATTTGTGTTTTTAAAAATTTGGTCATGTTTCCACTATGATTGTATTTTTTGTTGGATCAAAGAAAACAAGTTTTTTTCTTGTTTATAACTGACAACTGTCCAAGGATTGCAGGAGCAGGTATTGACCTATCAAATTTAAAGGTAGTTGAAGGGAAATTTTGTTGGGATCTTTATATCGAGGGATTGGTGTTGAGCTCCGACGGAAATCTGTTAGATGCATTGGCTATTGCTATAAAGGTGGATGTTATGTCTTTGAAAGAAAATTATATCATATTCAATATCAATCCATCACGTTGGATTAAGTAAATTTCATTATTCATTTTATAGAATCTCATGAGCAAAGAAGCATATTTGTGTTTTTATTTCATGTCACTCTTTCTTATTTCTTCCTAGGCATGCATGACATCTTTAACTGATTTGAGATAGTTTTACACCTATCTAACCTGTAATTCATTTTTATTTGTAGAATATTATGATCCTGCAGCTCTGTGTCGGAGCAGCTCTCCTTTGTACCCTTTGATTGAATGTCTGCTCACTGTTCAAGAAGTGGTGGTAGATTTTGGTATTAGTAATTTATATAGAGTCACATTTTTGCTTTACTCCTCTTGATAAATGTTATCATAAATGCAATTTATGTCTGTAACTTGTAGTACATTGGGAAATATGTAAATATATGCTTCAAGATTTTATTAGCTGTGAAACTAGAAAGTTTTGGTGTCCCCAAATTTCGCCTTGAAATTTGGGACTACCCATTTGAAATAATTTCGTTCTTTTAAAATAACGGGTCTTTTTGTGTTTTTATTGCCAGAAGATTTCTGTATTATGTTAGGATATTCCCAGTGTATCATATGAGCCAATTTCGACAAATACCTAGATGCCCAAACTCGTTTTATCCCTCCACCAAGTTTTGTCTGCGGGAAATTTTTATTTAATTATTTATTAAATAAATAGTACCCCGTTTGAAGTAAATTGTGCTCCGTTGAACCCTGTTGACGTTTCGCATGCCAGTATTCACATATATCAATAGGGTTTTCATCAGGAATGAATCCCGAGCTTTATGTCTCGCAACTTCTCGCAATGTTTTTCGCTTTTATTTATTTATTTTATGTTTTCTTTGGTTTTCTCTCGGTTTCTCTTTGAAATTCCCCTAGGACAATTCTTTTGCCAGTATAGTCTGTTTAATTCCCCGAAGCATTTGGGGATCATCTACCAACACAATGCCAGAAGGAATCAACCTCAAAATGCAAGCTTCTAATAAAAAATGACGAAGTCATGCACAAAAAGCCTCTCCCAAACAAGTTGCACTTTTTTGAGAATGAATAGGTTTAAGCTGCAGTGAGATTTTTGGTAGCAGCAGACAGGTGAGAATTTATTACCTGCCTTGCAGGGTGAAAATTCCCATGAAGTCAAAGTCACTTAAGCTGCGATGGGAAAATTAGAGGCGGCAAGGCAAGCGGAAATTTTTACCTGCCTTGCAGGGTAAAAATTCCCATTATGGAAGTCAAACAACTTAAGTGAATGAAGGGATTTTTGGAGCTGCAGTGCAAGGTGAATAATCCCATCAAAGTTGACTTCTTAAATTTAGAAATCACCCATGCTAAAAAGTGCGACCCCTTTGGGCATTAAATAATAACTCTAATGCAATTTATTAATAGTTTTCCTTCCTAATTTTGGCGCCAGGGATGATGGAAAGTCAATGCATGATGTGAAGTCAAAGAAGACTGAAGGAAGAAGGCTAAAAATAAATTAAATTAATTTATTTAATGGCTGCTTGGAACATGCTAAAAAGTGCGACCCATTTGGTGATTAAATAATGCTTTTTGTGGCATTTATTAATAGCTTTTATTCCTAACTTTGGTGCCATGGAGAAATAGAAGGTCAATGCATGATGTGAAGTCAAAGAGAATTGAAGGAAGAAGGCTAAAAATAAATTAAATTAATTTATTTAATGGCAGCCATGAGCATGCAAATTTAGGCGCCCAAGTTGAAGGAATAAGCATGTTTATTTATTAATTAATTGCCAGGAATAGGAGAGACAATTATTAAAAATAGAATGCTTTGAGAGTTATATAAGCATGGGCTGCCATAGTAAAGAAGTAATTAATTCTTTTAGCAAAGGATTGCAGCCTGGACAATTTTGGCGCCCAAAGGAGGAGGATTTTTGCTTAAAAAGTGTTTTTCATTGCCGGAAAGCTTCAAAGTTTGGCGCCTAGGATTGGAGGAGCTTGATTTAAGCTTGTGTAATTATCTGCATATTGGTACAGGTGCCCAGGTGAAGTTGAAAATATTTATGCTTGCTTTGCATGCAAGCAAAACCTCAAATTTTAGGGCAGCGGGCTTTATATGCAGATTTTTGTGATAAAAATCAAGTGTTCATGCTCTGGATTTCGTCTTTGTCTGAGTTAATTGCAGGTATTCATTACAGGTGCTTATATAAGTGAAAGGGAGCTCAAATCAATGTCAGATGCATTGAATATATCTTCCGAATCTGAAGAAATTCTCAGATCTGCACCAATTGCAAAGAATTCCGGCAGAATAAAAAGAAAAAGAGTTGCTCAGACAAAGATTGCTTTGGCCATGATGAAGCGGGATGAAAGAGAAGGATCAACGGAATCATGCATTGCTTCCAGATTTGCTGATATCGGTGATACGGATCTAGGCCCCGAACCCCTCTCCAAATTGATTGACAGATCCAGGGTTGGAAAGACATCTCTCATGCAGGCAGTAAAGAGCAGTGGAATCATTCGAGCTTCAAAGATTCCCATCCACTGGCTCGGTTGCTCCGAATTCGTCATGGAATGTGCAAGGTCGTACCATCCACTATCCAAATCAATCCGGGATGTCTGGGGGAAAGACAATCATCCGGCTGGACGCACAATTTATCAATTATTGTCTGAAGATTCCAACACCACCGATGGTGACTACAATCAACATGCTAGACGCTGACAACAAATGGGAGAAGCACAAAGTAGACTGTGTGGGCATAATGAACAATAGGTATATGAAGAAGCCCAAATCTCCATCAAAGTTCCTAAGGACCCTTCCACGATCCAATCAGTGCAGGAAGTGGATGATATTACCAAATTGCTATGCAGGATAAATGGAGAAGCTAACACTCACAACTTCCGCTCATGGATGTATGCCTTCATCAGGACCATTGAGATCAACAAAGTAGATTCAATAATCAATTGGGCGAGATCATCAGTGACAACATCGGTGAGCAGCTCCGAAGTGTGAGGCGGACATACAACTTCAAGATGACTTCCTACCTGGTATATGCAACTGCCTCGCAGGGTATCTTTTCCAAGTTGGATAGACGGGCGTACTCTCGAAGGATCCTATTTTTGAGTGCTACCCGCAGCTGACTGTGCCTGAATGCAATAAAGATTACAAGGTGGTCAACGATGGATTCTTCTACGAATTCATTTGCAAGTTGAACAGTGATCTGAAGACCAACAGGGTGAGCAAGGAAGCTTGGGAAGTTGTATCCCAACATGGTTGTATCTTCATCCAGTTTGCAGACTTTACATACCTCAGGGTAACCGGATTTTCAGGAGAACCAATCAAGTTGCCCAGATATCCAAGCGACAAATTGGTCATCATGGAGTTGTGCAGACAGCTCGTGGAGATGCATGACCTACAATCAAAGTGGCACAAGTCTACAGGCTTCTTTCTGATCACAGTGGGCTATTACAGCTTCCAGAGCATTCACAAAGCCAGAGGAATTGAAGTTGAGATGTTCTCTGAGTGTGAGCATGAGTTCTTCCCAGCACGGCTGAACTTCGATCCATATGGGGTAGCAAGGAAGACAATCTCCTAGGAATACTCGCATGTGCCTTCGTTAGAAGACTTCTGGATGAAGTGCAGAAGCGAGTACGAAGTCAGAAAGAAAGACTTCAGCAGGTTATCGGCATGACAAGTGTTTGATTATGGATTAGCACGGATACCTGCGGATCTCATAGATGATGGGCCTGTGTTACTTGACTCATACCACCAGATGGGAGGGGATAGAGCTACTCTTCAAGAGAACATTGGTAGCTTGCCACACGATCGAGGAAAGATCTTCTGCACTTCTGGTCAATACCTCGAATTGGTTGCTTACAAAGGGATATTGCCTTGATGAAGCTTTGATGAATCAGATCACAAGAAACCTCAGCGTAGGAGACTCCATCAAAAGGAAGCACGAGGGAGAAAGCAACAGAAGGCCTGAAAATCTTAAAGTGCAAAAGAAGTCTCATACACAGGAAAAGGTCACTTCTACGGCTATGGTGCTAGTTCCGACTTCTCCAACGTCAACTCACAACACTTCACTGCCTTTTAAACCTCAGCAAGATATTGCCGTTCCTCCGTTGAATCCGGCAACATTTGTGTTCTCTCCTCAGCCACTCCGATCTTCACCTCTTCCTGAAGAAATGCTAAAGTTGCAGATGGCAGAATTTGAAAGAGCATTGTCTTTGGACAATTCAGAAGATGACAGTCACAACACTGTAGCAATTTCGGATGGAGAGGAACTAGAGCACGAGATGGTGGTGCATTCAACGACTTCTCATTCTCCAAGAAGCAATTTCTCAAAGTGGTTGGCCTCACAGTCAGTCCCGGAAGCTAGAGAGGAGATCAACTTGGAGGAACATGACTTGCAACCGCTCTCCCGAGTTTGAGTAGAAAAAAGCAGAAGACCTAAAGTTGCTAAGGTGACTTCAAGGTTGATTATTGAAGAATCAGGGCAAAAGTTTGCTGAGGTATCAATTCCGACAGAAGGAAAGTAGAAGAGCGAGCTTACGGCAATAGATATAACAGTGACCAAAGTGTTGATAGGTCAAACCACTACTGAAGGATTAAAGCAAGACATGCAGACACTAATAAATGCTTTATTCCTTAAGCTTGACAAAGAGAAGGCAGAAAAAGCTGAACTTCAAAAGCAGTTTCCCAGTTGTGCGAGATCATTGCTAAGGTTGCCAAACCTTTCTCTCAGCCAATTTCAGCACATGAGCAGGTGAGTGATCATCTGATGCAGGAAGTGGAAAATGCAGGTAACCAAGTTAGAGCTATCGACGAATGGAAGAGCCTAATCATTCGCCAAGCTTTTGTACAGCTCAGGGAGGTGCCAGTTCGTCTAAAGGTTATGAAGGATGCATTAGTTCAGCTGAAGCAATTGGTGACAAGCATGGTAGATATGAATACAATGGCTGAAAGTAACTTGGGCACTTTGGTCGAGATAAATAAGTTGCCGAAGGAGGTTTTGATTGCAGAACGAATTGTGCCTGATGGATCGGTTGAAAAGGGGAAGCAACTTGAATTCACAGTCTCTTTCTCGCTTGGAGATCTTCAGAATTATGCTGAAAAGAATGTGGGTGCTCGAGGATATGGCATCGTCACTGTCAAGCAATGTAATTGCTTTCACCAATGAGGAAGTGGTTGGGAACGTTTCTTCATTCATAAGGACCATTCCCAACAAAGTGCCTGATTCCCTGGAAGGCTCTCTTCTGATGATTCAAGAGAGGATTGATGAAGTTGTTAGGCCTTTCACGATGAATTCAATTAGTAAGCTGGTAACGCTGCAATCAGACATTAAGAAGTTCGGGCCTAGTTTGAAGGAGGTGGAAGCGAGCATCAAAATTTTGAGCAAATGATTGCTACAATTTAGGACAGAGAAAGAAGTCTGTGGCTAAAGCGGATGGGAAATTGCTGAACTATATGTTCGAAAAGTATATTCAGTATCAAAACAAAAAGAAAGTGTAGAAGTTACAACTGGCAGATCTTCCTTCTTTTCTTTCTTCTCTTATTTCTTATGTTCCTGGATGTAATTGTAAACTTAAAAGTTATTGGTTTGAAAACCATTACTTTAAGTTATTTGGAATGATTCTTTGAGTTAAGTGACAGATGTGCACAATTTTAGCTTGAACTCCTGATGCATGTCATTAAGAGAGGAATTAAAGGAAGATGATTGCTAGATGTTCTCTTTACTTCTTGTTTATGATCTAGTTCAATTATAGTCTCCCATTTGTAATTTCCCCTCTACATGCTATAAGTAGAGGAAGAACCTACGGGTTAAAGGATCAAAATTTGTAAGCAACATTCTTGTGTTCCAGACTTTGAGTTGAAACCCTTGATAGCTTTTTGAAAGCAGAGGAATAGAAAGGAGGCAGATTTCCAGAGAACTTTGTGTCAACGGTGCATTTTGTTTCTTGTTTCTTTCTAGATCTATTCATAAACTGTGTGTTATTCTAGATCTAGATCTGAAAGTTTCCTTTACTTCTAATTTTGTATGTCAAGATCTATTTGTTCTATCTATGTGCATGCAATCAACTCTGTAAACTATTGCTTGGGTTGCACATCCTTTTACTTTCTTCATTTCCTATTATTTTACTTTTCTGCAGTTTTCTTTTCTTTTACAATGCTTACTTACTTGTTGCAGAGCCGTATAGCTATGGTTCATGAGTTACACGGTTAAATTAATACCCACAAATAGATATTAGAATATATAACTGACAAAATCTTACATGAGAGCCTCACCGGTAAATGAAGGAGATTTATCTCATGACTGCCTAGGTTTTTAGCTATGCAGAAAATCTAGCCAATAAGTTTTAAACCTCAAAATTAGAAATTGAATGAAAGCAACTACTTGGAATTGAA
Organism: Taxus wallichiana var. yunnanensis; assembly: GCA_018340775.1. Lineage (NCBI taxonomy): Eukaryota > Viridiplantae > Streptophyta > Pinopsida > Cupressales > Taxaceae > Taxus > Taxus wallichiana. Next base: position 1,011,726,306 of record CM031240.1, on the reverse strand, counting down.
CATGCTTAAAATTTTCCATATATTAAACAACTTACAAGATTTTGAGCTAAAGATACCTTAAACTTCCCCCAAAGGTTACTATTTGGTGAAAATAAACTTCGTAAAATACACACACCCTGAACTTATTTATAAGACACATAGCCACCCGTACCCACACTCACGTGCATGTGAACACAATAAAATCTTTCTGTGGATTCATACTATTGATCGTCAAACTATGATTGCACTGAATCAAAGTGTACAATGGGAAGTCCTAGCAATCTAATCTAGGACAGCTTTGTTGAAAGATGACTCCTATGATACATAACACTTTGTAGGAAAAAGCGAGAGAGAAAACTATATTGAAAGTATATAAAGGTGATGGACCAAGATGAATTTAATCATTGCGCAAAAGAAACTACAACACAAAACAAATATCATCCCTTGGCTTAAACACAAACTAACACAATTAACTCTATGCAAGAGGAAAGAAATCTAATGTTGAAAGTAAAACTTACATACTAAATCTTTCACATGAAAGTTTAGGACAAAGGAAAATGGCTAACCACAAAACCTAGATCAAATGTTTCAAAAATACTCAGTTGCTTACAACTTCAAAGGCTAAATAGTATTGAACTTACAAATAATAATGCTAATGCTATGAAATATTCACAATGGAAGTGACCAACAACTAGAAAAGCTAGAACCTACACTAACATCTTGTAATGTCCCCTTTTCAGAATTAATTAATTCTGGATACCCGAAGCCTATTCTTATTATTTTCCATAGGCTAAGAGGAAATTAAAGAGGGAAATAAATTAATTTAAGTGGTCCAAGGGTACTTTTATATTTTAATTGGAAAAAGACACTTAAATTATATTATTAATTAAAAAAACAGAAATAGAATAAAATAATAATAGAATGATGAACTTCTATTATGGGGTGCTAAAGATAGAATAATAATTAAATAAAACATTCTATTATGGGGTGCCAAAGATAGAATGGGCTGCATGAGCATCAAGATCCTATTTTTAGGATGGAGAGAGGATAAAACAATTTTATATTGTTTATTCCTATTTTTAGGAGTGGGCGCCAACTTTGGAGAAGGCCTTGGAAGTTATAAAAGTAGGTTTGGGATTTTTGGTACATTCATCTTGGAAATTTATAACTACATCATTGTCTGCAAATAACTTCAGCTTCGCAACACTAATAAAGGACGAAAACCCTCATTTACACACATATTTGAGGACGAAAATCCTCATATCTAAGCTTGGTAATTCCATCCAAGAGTTGCAGTGATCATTTAGAGTACAAATATTCATTTAGTTCAGCTAGAGCATAATATTCAGGGCTGTTTTAGCATCCAGAACAGCAAGTACAGCTAGGACGTCTCTCTTTGGGAACAAAATATAGTGTTGGCACCACGTCTGGGGGCAGATTTTAGTCAAATCAGTTTGCATGCTTTTATCTTATGTTCATCTTTCCATTTGGTTCAACAGTTGTGAAAAAATAATTGTATTCAAACATTTTGGTATTTTCATTAAAGCTGATTTGAAATAAATAAATAAAAGTCTGTTTTTTACATATTGGGGTTCACTTTTTTAATTAAAAAAATCCATTTATTGCTGCTGTCATAAAAGTTCAATTTTTATACTGCTGCCCTAGGGATTAATTAAATATCCAGATTTGGTAGAAATTATTTATTAGGGATATTACACATCTTAACCTAGAAAAACTAGAAACCCTCTTAACATATATTTATACAATATTTAAGCTAAAACTAAAGTGGTGGAAAAAGAGTGTGGCACATGCAAAATCCCAGTTGCTGAAAATAAAAGAGAAACCCTAATTAAGTACATGTTAAATCCTCATGACAATCTTGGGCAGATCATCCTCCTTTAATCAATGCACAACATCCTTTTCTTCATGTTCAAGATAACCCACAAAATATCCTCCACAAAAATCTCCTAAAAATAGTTTGCGTCCAAAATATTGTTGTCAAAATTACAACGTATGCAGGTCCTAAAAGATAAACATTACAATGAAAGGTATAGCCTTTTATCCTTATCCATTCCTTGACTTTGAGTTCAGGAATATTCTTCACCTTTTTGTATTTAATGAGGCCTTGCCTCATACTTTTAAGATCCTAGTGAGAAATATCCTCATATCTCTTTTTTCATGAGCCCTTGGCTCCCTACATTATTTGCTTCCTTTTTGATATTTATGAGGCACTACCTCCAATTTTCCTTTTACATATGGGAAGCATAACATTACGATTACAATAAGCAGCAGGACCTCCTAATTTTTAACATGAAGGCAAAGCACAATAGCCTTTTGAAATATTCGAATAAAATCAAAGACATTTTTACCTTTTCATGTCAACTTGCCTTTTCATATATAAATTTATAGTTTCCAAACAGGAAAAGCTGATAATGGAAACATTCCAGAAAGGAGAAATTAATTGCAATTAATTTCAAGGTAGTGAAAATTCACTACACATACATTTTCCACTTGTAGTTATGACACAATGTTCCACGGAGTCTCGGAATAGGGGACGAGGGGATGGGGGACAAAGGGCCTAGTTTTGGGGATGGTGGTGCATATTTACATAGTACTTGAAAAATTAGTTAAAAAAATGTATAAGAACAAATGAAACTTTGAAATACTGTAATACCTCTTTCAAGGGCTGAAACTAAAAAGTAAGGAATTAGCACAAACCCAAAGGTTATCAAATTTGATTTCTAAACCAGCAAACTGAAAATAATACCCAAATTTGAACAACGATCAGATTTTTAGGACAGCGGTGCAAAAATACATGCAAAACACTTGAAACTCTTCAAACAACTTTGCCAAAATAGATATAAGTATTTTAGGCATCCACCAAACCAATAATCAATATGAAATCTGATCCAAAACACTTCTGGAAATTAATTAAAAACCAGTGAAGTACAACTGCAATTAAAATTATGAAATGAGGGTTTACAAACCCCAAACTTCACAACAAATAGTAGATTCTAGCCTTATAAATTATGAGAAAGCCAAATATGAAAGCAAATCAGATTTCCGTGCCCTAGAAGGCACCAAACTCCACACTAGGGTAAGTCGCTCCACCTAGGAGAGACCCAACAATGCATGCAAGAATCTGAAAATGTCTTCTCTTCCTCCAAATCTGCAATTTGCCTTCAATCCACACAAGGATGGAGGGTTTTCGTCCCCCAACCAGCCACAAGAAGGGTTTTCGTCCTTCTTGGAAGAGCCACACACTTGGATTTTCGCCCAAGAGTGGAAAAAACAATGAGCAATAACCCAAAAGTCCAATTAGAGAAAATGCGCCAAAAGTGAATGCCCCAAATGAATCCCTTCAACTCCTTTTATACCTTATCTTTGGCGTCAAAGCCCAAAAGAACGGGTTTCGACCCATAAAGAGCTCTTTTAATCTTTTAATTGGCTTCATTAATGCACCAAACCCAACCGACCTACTAAAAAGAAGAACACACTAAAAGAAAACATTAAAAATTAGAAAATAAATGCGAAGTATGCTCAATTCCCTTTTCCCAACTCTTTCCACTTTGTTGCCATGGAAAAGTGAATGGCAAAAAGTCCAAAATCAGGTCCTTAAGTTGGAAAAGGGGACACTACAAATACTAAACACATTACATTGAACAATGAAAATGTCAAATATCAATATATTCATATTTATTTTCAAAATAATGATTACATTCAAAATTCAATTAGGGTTGGCCAATGATTGATCCCTGTAATGAGTTTAATCACCCCCAAAGTTTGCACCAAATTCTTAAAACGTGTTGAAACTTGAAACTTGTACGTTTGAGCAACAAAAAAATCGTACTTGCTCTAATTCTTGTTGTTACCTGTTGCTAATGTTGTCCCTCTTCCTTGCTAATGCTCTCACTCTTGCTTGTTAATGCTATTGCTCTCTCTTGCTTGCTCTCACTCTTGCTTGTTAATGCTCTCACCCTCTCACTCTTGCTTGCTAATGCTTTCACTCTTGCTTTGAATTTTTTATTGTGATTTGGAGTGAGGGTGTAAGTCTTATTTATAGTTTTTTTGGAGTGCTTAGGGGGTGGGTGGGGCCCATTGAGTATTAGGGTTAGGGTTGGGGGCCAAAAATTATAAAACAAAATGATTTTTAAATAAAAACTTTTCAATAGACTTATGCCATCGGATGCGACTAGGAGTCTTTGGGATGGGTCGATAGACTTTTAGAAGTCGCCGAACGTCCTCGAGTCCCCATGAAGTCTTCGAATGGGGGACGTCTCGAAACGTCCCTGTAAGGGAAATGTTTCGAGGACGACCCCTTTTGATTGGTGGCGGTGGGGGCGTTTGCCAACCGTCCCCACGGAACACTCTTTATGACATGATTCTGCATTAAAATGATTTGTTAAAATTTTGTAGTATGTTCCATTTTGAGATTCCTTGCCCATTGAGATTCAAATGCTCATATAAAGATTTGACAAGTTCGCTCTCATGATTTAATTGGAGATAAATTGCACTTGTTTGATGTGAAACTACGCTACCAATGAATATCACATGCATACCAAATTACATAATAGAAGAATATGAGAGTAAGCACCGATTTATTCATAGTTAGTGCTTAATACAAGTCTGTTCGGTATTGGTTGGACATGGTACTCATTGCCCTTACTATGACATGTAACATCTATTTGAATGCCAAGATTCAACGCTTTTGGTTAACACAATTGTCAACAATCGAACATAAGATGCTATTGTACTACCTTTTGCCAACAATAGATTAACATAATATGGTTGGCTACGATTGTATTTATTAATAACAAAGGTCTACATTATCCCCCAAGATAATTCGAGTCCCTTCCAACACAAACACACCGAATCAACTTGAAGGAATGGAAGAGGACGTCCCTAGAAGTGTTGAAGCTCCCATTAAACGTGAGCCCGAAGAGAATGTTTTCAGTTGTTGAAGTTCGAGTTGAGCGATATAGACCTCGGATGTGTGGTGATGTAGTTGCTTGGTTTCCACAAGTTCATGTTCATGTTAACCCTTCACCATATGCACAACTTCTTGCATCTTTCCCTTCCCACGAACAACCTCTTGTTCAACATTTTGTAACTTGCGATTCACTTTTGTCTCTTGCTCATACTCAACAACCTTTTGAATTTGTGCTTGCATAAGTTGAATTTATTGGGTGAGCTATTCTTGGGAGTAGCCATACAAATCCTTTAGCGACTCCTCATGACTGCTTTATCTCACTAGTAGCATTGTCCTCATCCTCCAACCGACGTTGCTCACACATAGATGCCCAAGAACCAAATATTGGTATCTCGAAGGTACACTCAATGGTGCATAGGGACTCCAAAAGACTTTGCATTATTGTGGGAAGCCACCGCTTATGCATCTCATAAATGTTATGTTCGACCACCCTTCGCCGACATAGATGTGTGTGAACTCTAGGTGACAAACTTCTTGCCCAAAATTTTGTATGCGAGCTACCTCATCGATACTCATTTGAATGTGTGACAAACCACACACAACATCTAGATACCCTAAATTGCTTGGACCAGGGGTCTCATAAAGCATGTAAAAATTGAGACAATCTCAAAGGGATTTGTACTATTTAGACTAATAAAGAATAATGGAAGAGTCGTGTCATGAGAATGAAAATTTGTGGGCCCAATCTTGGAAGGGATTGCATTTAATGCAACTTTGTGTCAACCCCAACTTAGCATGTTCTCCTTGGGATTTGGTTACGTTGACCCATGGGGTTGTAATGAGCTCACCGGGATACCCAAATCTGAATTAACCGATTCACTTAGTTACTTTAACCATTCTTCTATCTCGTTGCTCTTGTATTTGTTTCTTGTCATCCCCCAAAAGGTGAGGAAGTGACTAGGCCCAACTCGGATGATCGTATTGTCGCCTTGGCGCCGGTGGCTGGGAAAAACCTATATGTTCCTCGAAGGAAGGCAAGACAAAAAGTAGTTGATTAAGATTGTGGTAGCCCAATTGTGTGTCCATCGTCCTCCCGATCCTTCTTCATATTGAAACCTTCTCCCTCATCCTCCTCTCAAGTCAACAAAGTGGTGTGAACTTCCTCTTTTCCGCCATTGCACAATGTTTGGTATTATAATCATTAGCATCAGCTAGAGGGATACCAAGATGTCTCCACTAGATTATTGATGGCCAACTTAGTTCATATGAACTATCTATAGTAAATTCCCCCGTCAATCGATATCGATTGTGAATACATGGCATGTATAAGTAATCTAGTGCAATGTTATGTCAATCCCTTGAATGTTCGGGGACGGATGTAATGTCCCCTTTTTGGGACATTAATTAATTAAAAATATTGAGACCTTTAATCCACTCTTCCCATGGATTAAAGGATAAAAATTGGGAAAATGTCATTACTCCTATTTTTAAATTAAATAAATAATTCTCCTCTTATGTTTTATTTTTAAATATTATAAGGGAAATTAATATTCTATTTGGAGTTTGAGTTTTCAGGAGAGAAGACTATTTTTAAAAGAGACCCTTCTACATGAGGAAATGCACCATAGAAAGGAGGGAAACTTGGAGATTTGAAATGCCAAAAGCTATATAAGGAGATGTGGCGACCCCTTGGGGGCATGTTGAGATTTTATTTAAAATATCTTCATTCTTGAAGAGGGATGTATGCCCTTGTGATCACATTATAAAGTTGTTCAACACCACCGTTATTGTGGAGAATACGAGGCTTTTAAGCTTTCATTGAGTGAATGTTGCATGATATATTCATTCTATGATTGGCGCATTTATTTGAGAAGGAAATCTGCATGTTATTGATTGTTATTGAGGGGTTTGATAGTGATTTATAATCTGCTGTTACTGCTGCATTTATTAGAGCTAAAGCGACTTGCATGGGTGGTTGTTTTGGCATGTTTGGGTGTCTTTTGAAGTAGTTATTCAATCTGATATGTATTGGCATATTGTGGCTCCATTTTAAGTGATATTGGAAGGGTTTAATAGTGTTTATGATCTGCTGGTTGCTGCATTTATTCCAGCTATGGCGACTTGATTTGGGTGTTATTTTGGCATGTTTTAAGGGTGAATAAGCAATATATATAATCTGATCTGTGTTGGCTTATTTTTTTGAGTTTGGGCAGCTATTTTGGGTGTGTTGGAAGGCTATAAAGTGTTGATAATAATTTATGCAAATTATCCTAACCCTAGCAACTGGTTTTCAGATTTTGGGGGTTGTTTTGAGGTGGTTTTAGTGATCTAAAAATTCAGATTCATAGTTCATTGGAAAGGCCTTGGTTTCTAGATAATTGTGCATTTTATTTGGTGGCAAAATATGGAATATTGAGTGAGATATTAATTTTTGAAGTTTCATTGTTCTGGTGCATTTTTAATTAATTAACTGCTGCAATAAATTTCAGATCTGGAAAAGATTAATTTCCTAACTAGTTCTCCCATCTAACCCACTACTTTGGCTTACTCCAACCCCATTTGGGTTGTATTAATGCTAACATTGGGTTATTTGAGGTCGAGCTAAGAGGATTTAATCCTTCTAGAGTCGATTTGGTTAATTAATTTGCAGATTTAAATAATATCCCAAAAGGGGATATTACTGAAGGAACTCATGAATTTGAGTGGACAAATGCTCCCTTAGTTGTAAATCTTCTCTCCATAAGGCAAGCATGTGATTTGTCATCTCGAACCGCAATATCAAATGCTCAAATGACCCTCACTAGCCAGATTAGGTAACATTGAAAAGCCAACACCACTTCTACAAGGCCAAGTATTCTTTCTTTATGCTGCAACGCCTCTTGGCCCATATATGCGAGCCACTCCTCTCGTAGTCAAATTTGGCCTACATAGATTGTTCACAACATAGTTCATTGAGTCGAGTTATATAATAGGGTTTCTTGGCGAAACCCTATTATATGTGAAATACTCTGTAGTGTAAGTGATTTTTTCTATTTGTCCATATATTAGACAAATGAGCATCTACTTTCCTAATTGTAGTTGGATACCAATTGAACCAAGTATGGCTCTTAATCCGTCACGAGACTTGTAGTAAAATAGGGAATTTGTAACATTCTTTCTACCTTTAACTCTTTGCAATGCCACTTTCAGTTCATGGTCCTCATGCTCACTAGCTCACTTGTGAGATTTAGTGGTTGGAAAGGCTCTCCAAACCAAACATCTTGGATGTGGGTAACACCTTAGATTTATTCTATATCAAGAGTTTGCCCAATTTTTGTTTTTTCACTGCCCTTTGTTGCCTCTTGCTTGGAGCTATCCACCACTAATGAAGTTTGAACGTCTTTGGAACTCCGTTAGAGGTTATTTTAGGAATTATATGGCCTTCCATAGATATGCCAATTTTCTCAAATATTGTGTCCAAGACATTCTTTGGCTGCACAGAAGAGGATGTTGTGGCTGAAGTGGGCGAATTTTTGTTTTTGATTGCCATAACTATAGTAATAAAAACAGAAATTTTTAATTTAAAAATGCCTACTTAAACCCTCATTCTTCTAATTGTTGGATATAGGTTTTGATCCTTGAATGTTCGATATTTCTTTGAGTCTGTGTACTTTTAAGAAGAAGGTGTTGACATTGAATGCTTCTTTGTCAAACTTTCCCTTGTTGGAAAAAGAAAAAATATGAATTTTCCTAGTACTCTCTTAAGGCAAAGAAGGAAATTTGTTATACAAACCAGACATTTAAAATGAAAGAGACCGATCTAAAATTGAGTTTTAATCTGACTTTATGACACAAGAGTAACAAAATTAGGGTTATACGACGGTTCTATGACTGGAATTATTGAACCGTTTGAATGAATGGTGTTTGGTGAGAGACCAAGGGTGATAAGGGCATATGATGATGTGAAAGGCTTGATGTCCGACAAAACTAAAAAATGAGGGTACAACTAGCAAAAGGAAAGATGTACAAGGTCCAAAGTTTAAATTTATGGTGTAATAACATGGAGGTGCCCATATGGCCTAGGAACATGAAGAAGTGTATATGGATGTATGGGCATATATTTAGCAAAGGGGAGCATAAGTTACGAAAGGGTAGCATCCGTTGCTAGAGAGGACTATCGGTTCTTGGGTGTATAGTAGGGTTGAAGCATGTTAAGGGCATATGGATGACAAGAATTGTATGAAAGAGAGTGTATGTCGGGCTTGAGGAAGCGAAAACCCAAGGAAGAATCGTTGGGTAGTACAACATGCAAAATACGTATGATAACATAGATAGCTTAGGCATATGAGCTGGTTGGGGTGCATGGTTTAATGCCTAGTTTATTTGATTTAACACCATGACCCTTGCCCACACGTTTATAATTTTCCCTTATATTATGTATAATTATTTCTGTTTTAATAATAATTGTATATTTTTCCTGTCAATGGTTCCACTTGTTATTTAATCATCCATACATAAAAGTTTCATATCAATCATGCTGATATCTGCCATCCTTAGTTGATATAACAATTAACTTGGAGCAATTCACTATGTCATTGGTAGTCGTTTTGTCCAAATTGTAAAGATCAACTGCTCCAGTTTCAAAAAGTTCTTGAATCTTAGAAGGACCGAGCCATATAACTTAAACTTACCAACCTTCATTTCTGGCTTGCTGTTATTACTTAGAATAAAATCTACAGCTTTACAATTCATTTTTGTATTATGCCAAAGTTCTGCCTTTTGTGCATTACTTCCATTTCCCACTGTGCTATTGTAATGTCCCTTTCGGGCTCAAATTTGAGGAATTTAAATTTTCCCCAAAACCCTAATGGAACATTGCTGAAAATGATGCCAACCACATGTAGAAAACCTGATTTTTATGACAACAAACTGATTTTATGCAAAAATTAGGGCAGCAACCTGTTTTAGGTCCACAAAACCCTAAGCGACCTAGGTAGAATTCAGATTTTAGCCTTTCCCACACACAAATCTTCAAAAATACATCAACAACATGAAACACTTGATGAATTCATGCAAAATAAATGCTTCAACAATAAATTATAGACTGCTGGAATTAATTATTGCTCAAAAACAACTAAAACTTCAAAATTCCATATCTTCATAAATACTTGGAGATAAAATGCAAATGATAGCTCAAATTGACCACAAAAATATCAACTATCCAATAAAATTAGAATCGATTTTTCCAACCACGAAAACCCATTGAAAAGTGATTCGAAATCTCCAAATGGGTAGATCAAGCTGGAAATGAATGTGGCAGCCCCAAAAAAATGTGCCCTAGCTAAAATGTGTGCCCTAACACTAATAGAAATCCTTGTTCTGAAATTCTGAATTTTGAAGCTCCAATGTGACTCTCGGATGAAGTCACCAATGCAACAAATGAGGGTTTTTGTCCCTAAGTGTTGTGACTATTGAGGGTTTTTGTCTCCAATAGGATCCAATGAGGGTTTTCGTCCTCAAAGGGTAAAAATATACAACCTAGGTTTTTTAGAATATCAAGGAATATATACACCTATAATCAACGAAAAAAACTCTATGAGCATTGTAGTTTGTTGTTTGTACTCTTTGTTGGTAAAAATTATTAGAAAATTCAAATTACATACGCATTCTCTACATTCATTTCACATGTCATTTAATAATATTTACATGTTATTTAAGTTTTCTTGATGAATTTATATGTTTTTAAAGTCGTGATAAAGTTGTCGAGTAACTTGTTAGAAACAATCGAGTCATGAGTGCAATCAAAATTTGGGCTGTCGAGTAATGTCCATGTACGAGTTTTTAAACTACGGTCCCGACTCCTTAAGACAATTCACGACTAGAAACACACATTTATTTTTTCCACGTTAAGGATTATAATGCATCTATCATTTTATCAATCTTTTCTTGGACCTTAGCACCATAATATTTGTTCATTATGTATTTTCCCTTACCAAACTAAGGGAGTTCTATATACACACATTTCATAGGGTACCCCCTTTAGGTCTTTGTATGTCCAAGAAAGCATATCCTTGCATTCCATTGATATTTGGAATTTTATTGCCTTCAATGATGGGTGCAGTGTCCCGAGATTTCACCACGAAATCAGGGACTACCCTTTTTAATTTTTTTGTTCTTTTCAAGTAACGGGTCGTTTTGTGTTTGTTTTGCCTGTAGTTGTTTGCATTTCTCTAAGATATCCCTAGAGAGTCATAAAAGCCAAATTTGAAATACCCACATGCCAAAGCTCACTCAATCCCTTCGCTAGACCTTGTCTGCAAGTGTTTTATTTATTTATTTATTAAATAAATAAAATTCTTTTAAAAATAGATTGAGCTAAAATTGGAGGATTTAGGTTATATAAAGCACTTCACCCCATCATTATTACCATAAAACATTCACCCGGGGGGAAGAATTTTTGCAGATCAGCTAATTGGAGAATTTTTTTGAGCAATTGCCCGTAGCTTCTTTTGTTTTGTTTTATTTCTTTTTGTCTGTGTTTTGGTTTGTTTTCTCTGGCAATTCCTGTAGCTTATTCATTCTTCCTACCAGATCTTTCCCCAGGCCTAGGGTTTTGAAAAGCTATCCAATATTTTTAATTACTAATCTGTCTAAAAGGTGATCAAAGTTCAGGATTCTTTCAGAAGATTGCAAGAAGTCGCTTGGTCCAAAAAGGTGCAAAAATGAATTTTATGAAAATAAGAAAAATATTGCCATCAATGCGTAGAGCTTGAGAAAATATGCATGTTTAAAGAAAACGAAACCTAAAACGGAGCCACGGAATGAAAGTTATGACACATGCAAGTTTTTGCTGTTACATCTTCTCGGACCCTTTCCAAAAATGGCAAATTTTATTCTCTCCTTGTGTTCATGCTAGTTGCAATTTTCAAGGCTGCCTTACGTGTCCAATTTCCACGCTACCTTCAGTGACGAATTTTCACTCAATTTTAAGTGCGAAGTCACAATGCAAGTCGCACTTTTTGTAAGGAAGACTTTAAGGCGGGCAAAGGGGGAATTTTGGCAGTGGCGAGGTGACCGGAATTTCTTGGCTGCATAAAGCAGTTACTTTTTCCCATCAAGTCAAAGTCACTTAAGGCTATGATGGGAATTTCGGGAGTGGTAGGCGGCGGGAATTTCTTACTTGCAATGCAAGATGAAAATTCCCATTATAAAATAAAATCACTTAAAGCACCGACGGAATTTCTTACCTGCAATGCAGGGTGAAAATTCCCATTATGAAAGTCAAATCACTTAAGTGAAAGATGAGATTTTTGGAGCTGCAATGTAGGTTGGAAATTCCCATCACTTTGACTTTCTATTTTTAACAAATACCCCTGCCAAAAAGTGTGACCCACCTTGGCATTAATGCATGTGATTAATGGTATTTCTAGCTGAGTTTGGCGCCATAAATAGGAAGAAATTCAATGCAAGTGGATGAGCTAAAGAGAAGTCAAGGATGCATGCTAAAAATAAATAAAATAAATTCATTAAAAAAATCAGAAGCATGCAGAATTGGGCGCCCAAATTGGATGAAGAGGCATGACTTTTAATTAATTAAATTGCCAGAAATAGGAAAGGGCAATTATTAAAAATAGCATGCAAATGGCTATATAAGCATGGGACGCCATAATTGAGAAGCAGTTAATTCTTTTTGATGAAGTTTGCAGCCGGACATGTTTTGGCGCCAAGGGAAGGAGAATTTTGCATTAAAGAGTGTTTTCCATTGTTGGGAAGCTTCCAGTTTTGGTGCATTGGGTTGGATTAATCTGATTTTGTTATTCTGATTGTTTGCATGTTGGTATAAGTGCCCAGTGAATTAAATAATATTTTTGCTTGCTTTGCATGCAAACAAAGTCTCAAATTTTAGGGCAGCAGGCTTTATATGCAGATTTTGGTGATAAAAATCAAGTATTCATGCCATGGACTCCATCTTTGTCTAAATTAATTATAGGTATTCATCATAGGTGCTCATATTAGTGAAAAGAAGTTCAAATCAATGTCAGATACATTGAATATCTCTTCCGAATCAGAAGAAATTGCTAGATCTGCACAAATTGATCCAATTACAAGGGATTCCGGTAGAATTAAAAGAAAAAGAGCTCAGACAAAGATTGTTCTAGCCATGTTGAAGCATGATGAAAGAGAAGGATCAATTGAATCATGCATAGCTTCCAGATTTGCTGAAGTCAATGATACAGACATAGGCCCTGAACCCATCACTGATTTAATTGACAGATCCAGAGCCGGAAGGACATCTCTCATGCGGGCAATTAAAAGTAGCGGGATTATTCAAGCTTCGGCGTTTCCAGTCACAACTCAATTGCCTGAATTTGTTATGGAGTGTGCATGAATTTGTTATGGAGTGTGCAAGGTCTTACCATCCTCTTTCCAGAACAATTCGAGATGCTGCAGGAAAGACAATAATCAGGTTGGATGCACAATTCATTAATTATTGCCTGAAGATTCCAGCACGACCAATGGTGATTGCAATTAGCATGCAGGATGTTGGCGACAGATGGGAAAATGTTGAATTAACATGTTCGACAAGTATATTCAATATCAGAACAAAAAGAAAGCGTAGGGTTTTACAACTGGCAGATCTTCTTTCTTCTCTTATTTCTTATGTTATTGGTCTAAAAGCCATTATTTTAAGTTATTTGAAAAGGTTCTCTAAGATAAGTGGCAGATGTGCACAACTTTGACTTAATCTCCAGATGCATGTCACTTAGAGAGGAATTCTAGGAGAAAGATTGTCAGATGTTTCCTTTACAACTTCCACATGTTCTAGTTCAGTTGCAGTTTCCTATTTTTAATTTCCCCTTTATACACTATAAATAGAGGAAGAGCCTACGGCTTAAATGATCGGAATTTGTAATCAACATTCTTGTGTTCCAAACTTAGTGCTTTGAAACCCTCGATATATTTCTGAGAGCTAAGGAATAGAGAGGAGGCAGATTTCTGGAGAACTTTGTGTCAACGGTGCATTTGTTTCTTATTTCTTTTTAGATCTTTGCATAAACTTTGTGTTATCTTAGATCTAGATCTGAAACTTTCCTTTGCTTTGAATTTTGCATTTCTAGATCTGTTTGTTTTGTCTATGTGCATGTGACCAACTCTGTTAACTATTGGTCAGGTTGCACATCTTCTTTCTTTTCTGCTCGCATTCAATTATTTCCCTCTTCTGCATATATACATTTCTTATAGCTGCTTACTTGCTGCAAAACTGCCTAGCTATGGTGCATGAGCTATGCGGTTAAAGTAAAACCAACAGATATATATTAGAAAATATAATTGACAAAAATTTACACGGGAGCCTCAACGGTAAATGATGGAGATTTATCTCATGATCGCCTAGGTTTTCAGTGTGCAGAAAATCTGGCCAACATGGTCCTAGTCATCTCCAACCATGATTATTTTGGGATCTCCCTTTGATCCCAATTCACCTTGATAGTGGTAGGTTCCTTGTATTTCATATCCTTGACACTCTCAAATTGGTGAGCTGTTTTCTCATCTAACCTTGCATCACCCACTTTATATTCAATTAATTTTGGAGGATAAGTTGAGGGTAAATATGATGGTCCCTTCGCCTTAAAATTATCGACTTAGATTCCAGTTATAATGTAACACGATTGTTGACTTGGAAGAATCTAACATTGCTGAATTCATCATATGGTCATTTTGCTTCAAGACGTGGCATTCTTCAATCTCCATGATCTCAACAAAATTCTTAGGCTGAAACACCTTATAATCTTCCATCTGCCAATGGAAAAGACCATTGAGGAGTTTTTAGATCCTTGAAGCATGATTGCAACTCCAAAGCCCCTTCATTGTTCAACTCCATTTCATTTCGATTTCCATCAACCGAGTGTTCTTCAAGTTTAAAAACAAATGGGTTTGAGGACGCTACTTCATCACTAACTTCCTTTTTCTTCAAATTTATGATATAACTTTGGTCTTTGTTTTCAATATAGATCAGATTGTTTTTCCAATTATGGTTGGCCTTGGCTTCTATCAATGATCCCTGATCCAATGACTTCTGTTTCAATCAGTTTACTACAAAATTTATTATAAAAGGTTGGGTGTCGATGATTACCTTTTGAGCCATCAAAACCCCCAACACCTTTAAACCATGTAGATTGAATCCCACCATTTGGAAAGCTGGTGGCCATATATTAGGCGTCCCCACACACTTCCAACTCTCTTTTGGAAGAATGTTCATGCCAAACCCATCGTATACAATAATATTTGTGTCCTTCCTAAAATCTCCATATGTACGATTTTTGGCTATCGAGCTAGGTTCATTGTCGAGCATTGGATCAAACACTTGATCACTTGACAATGGGGGTTCAAAAATGGGATCACTGTGTCACTTCTTTCACTTATCTCCTAATGCTACACAATCTGACACTAGGTGCGTTGTATGCACCATGTCACGGAAAATGTCTTGTATGGCAGCAGTTATAACATTCTCGAGTTTTGGAATGCTTTGCAATAGATCCACTACCTTGACAGGTGTGTTAGTCTGCAAGATATTTCTTGTAATTTATTTGTTTTTCTCGAGTTGATTGGTTAAGACACTTGTGTGTTCATGCAACTAATGTCATTCTTCAATCATCACCCTTTCAACTTTCACCCTTGCTTCAACCAACCTCTCCTTCGTATACGGATCAGGGTAGTTAGTCTTCTTTGGTTACACCCTTGTGATTGCCATAAATTTGTGATCAACTATGTCAATCATGTTGACATTTACTTGCTTGACACAATTTCTATCATTATGATATCCAGGGCCACACCATCTATTGGAGTTCTTGTCGAATCTCTCGATAACAACAAATGCATAAGTGGTTGTACAAATATTGAAATCACCAACAAGTAGATGCAATATGAAAATAATCTCACACAACATAAGAATAGTGCTAAAACACGGAACAACTCAATAGCTTAAATGTGGTGTGGACAAATATGAGAGCAATAAGTATTTCCTCCATGAGAATAGCGGTCAAGAGTCCAAGAATAGTGTAATGTCCCCAAATGGGACAATCTCTGGCTTAAGGGAATTCAGGCACTTCCCTTATTGATGTGACAGTCCAACGAAGAAATCACAACAAAATTAACTGCAGACTAGATTTATTGATGGAAAAGTGACTAGAAGAAGTTAGGAAAATTTATGTAACAATGTGGATACTTTCAACTATCAGCTCAGCTGTGAATTTTCAGATTTCTAGAACTCCAACTCAGCCCTTAGAATGGTATATTTGATCCTACAGGGTCAGCTTATACTGATGCAACTATAACCAATAATGGCGACAAGGTGTTGGACATGTTCCCCTTATAACTAGCTCTCAAACAAATCTGTGATTTATCAAATCTGATCTTTATGGTTTAAGTGACCAGAATATGAAGAAAACTGATTTATAAGACTGTATTTTGGCATGTGTCCAGCGCTCCTGTGAGTTTCGTGACATGGACTAACCGCCTCTCGTAGATCCTAACTCTGGCGATTGTAGCGGAGACTAACACCTATGGGTTTTGGTCTAATGGCAATCGTGGTCCAACAAATGGTATCAGAGTGACAGGTCTCGAGTTCGAAACTCACTTGGGTAACGCTGAGGGGGAGATTGTTGGCATGTGTGTCCAGCGCTCCCGTGAGTTTCATGACATGGACTAACCGCCTCTCGTAGATCCTAACTCTGGCGATTGTAGCGGAGACTAACACCTATGGATTTTGATCTAATGGCAATTGTGGTCCAACAAATGGTATTAGAGCGACAGTCTCGAGTTCGAAACTCACTTGGGTAATGCTGAGGGGGAGATTGTTGGCATGTGTGTCCAGCACTCCCCGTGAGTTTCGTGACATGGACTAACCGCCTCTCGTAGATCCTAACTCTGGGATTGTAGCGGAGACTAACACCTATGGGTTTTGATCTAACAGCAATCGTGGTCCAAAAGTGTAAACAATAATAAGGCCAGTTGCTGATGGTTCCCAGAAATGGCAAATTAACTCACCCAACCCAACTTAGAATCCAAGCAAGACTGAGTGTTAATAATATTTCAAAACAGCGACTAGGGTTTGGAGTAAAATTGCCCACAAAAGGTAATTAACTAACTTGATTTTTATCACAAATGAACTCTGTAATTTTAGCAGCCAGGATATGCATAATTTCTGACTTTTAAAGATGAATAATAACTAGAAAATAACCCAGAAATCTGTTTATAAAAAGGACTGAAAATGCCTTTGAGAGAACTCCATAAAATTATGAAATCTTGCTCATCTGAAGCCCAGAAAATTCAATACAATATTACGCAAATAAATTCTGACCTGGCATGCCCTGAAAGTATAGTATACCAGCCAAAAGATGGTCGCTGTACCCCAGACAATAATACTACAGCTGCTGCACTTTGATTTGAAAGAAACCCTTGCTCCAAATTATTACTAATACTGCTGGAAATACAAAATTTATCCTTGCTAGCTCAATGGAATTACCTGGGTGGAAATTCCTCTTTTTCAATGAGGGTTTTCGTCCTCTTGAATATTTTTAACAAGCACCAGCTTAGATAAAAATTCAGATTTTATAAAGAAGTATGAGATGATCTCCTTCTAAGTCGACCCTTCCTTTATAAAGGAAAAGTGGCCTCTTTCACCTCCAATCAGATTTAGTGCTTTCTTCTATGTCATTTCTCCTCCCTAGGCCAAGTCGCACTTTTGCCTAGAGGATATATAAAATAAGAAATGGGCCTTTTTTACTTTCTATTTTCTCATTATCATTTCTCTAGGTAAGTCGCCATACTTCCTAGGAATGATACAAACATATATTAGACCCTTTAGGCACTCTTCCTAGATATTACAACATTAATTTATAAATGCATGCTTATATTAAGCCAAAATAAATAATTATAAGTGCTTTAATAATTTTATTATATTTTCTTTTAGGCACTTATAAAAATTTATTGTGACTTAAGTCACCCTTGCACACACCCTTTGGCCATCGGGTAGACAGAATGGGCCAAAGGTCTTCGATGCTTTTATTCGAGAAAGAGGGACATTTCAAATAGGGAGTTACATTCTGGAAAAGCCGAGTCAAATGTAACTCCTATGACACACTATTACATGTATGATAGTCTATGACAAGTCAAGTAACTCCTATGACACAAAGAACACCTAAGCAAGATGAGTCGCCATGTGTGCAAGAAATATTCCAAGTAATAAATAAACACAAAATATATATACCTACACCAACACTTCCCTGAAGCATAGCTCTGGTGGGTAGAAAGTGGGTCCCCGACAACAAGGCTTGATGAGCTATCTCGATGCAATCCAACTCTCGAAAGTAGAGAAAAAGGAGAAAACCTAGTGGGAAAAGCTCCCCCCAAAAGAGAGAAAGAACAAAGGAGGACTAGAAGGCCCCTGTAGAAGATGATGCTAATGTAGCCCACATCCTAAGAAGAGCTTGCAAGTGAAGAGGCATTGCCCTCGATGAAGGGTTTGGTGAAGATGTCAATAATCTACTTCGATGTCTGGTAATATTTGATATCAATGACCTGTCCATGAATCGGTCCCCGATGAAATGCATGTGAATCATGATGTGCTTGGTCTATTGATGCCGGACCGATTCTGCGCAAATCTGAATGGCGCTCTGGTTGTGCCGCAAAAGATGATTGTGGGTCACAAGTGATTGAAACCAAACTCTGTATGAATCCCCTGAAGCCAGACGACCTCTGTGGTAGCATTCTCAACTCCTCTGTATTCGGCCTCAGTAGATGATAAAGCAATAGCATTTTGCTTCTTGCTTGACCAACTAATTGGGCCAATACCTAGCGAGAAGTCATGAAGGAAGTGGACTTGCGATTTTGAACATCACCAACCCGATCTGAATCTATGTATCAAGTAAAGTTAACATCAATACCGCTCCATAGTGAATCCAAATCATGTGTACACGAATGTTGTGAAGAATCCTCTTAGCTGCTTTCCATTGCGAGTTCATGAGGCTCTTGCATGAACTTGCATGAACTTAGAGACCATGCCTATTGCATATGAAATGTCGGAGTTTAGTGCGAGTCAAATGTATAAAGCTACTTACTGAAGTTGTGAAAACAAGGTAGCATCGACTATTGGTGTAGTATAGTCATCCTCAATCTTGATTCCAAATAAAAAGGGAGTCGGAGTTGGCTTACAATCAACCATGTGAAACCGAGCAAGTAAATCGAGAGCATACTTAGGTTGTGCGGTGGATATCCCCGTCGATTATGAAATCGAATCACAAGGAAGTAATGCAACAAATCCAAGTCAGTCATGGAAAATATGTCTTGTAGAGCTTCTTTCACCATTGCAATGGATGATGAAGAGCTCCTGTGATCAAAAGTCATCAATATACAGAACCATAATCAAAGTGAATCATTGTGCCGCAAAATGCAGACATTCGAATCAGAGTGGCATCTAGTGAACCCTAGACTGAGAAGAAAAGAATCCAACTTGGCATACCAAGCCCAAGGGGCTGTTTGAGACTATAGATAGATTTCCTAAGTCTGCATACTAAGGAAGAATCTTGAACAAAACCATGTGGCTACTCCATGTAGATCTCCTCCGGTAGGTCACTTTGAGAAGAAAGACTCTTCACATCCATTTGATGAACATCCCAGTGATGAGTGGTGGCAATGACAAGCATGATTCGGAGATAGGATTCATTTTGGCAACTGGTATAAAAGTTGCGGTGTAGTCGATGCCGGGGCACTTGAGAAAAACCTTTTCTACCAATTGCACTTTAAACTTATTAATAGACCCATCTACGGCATACTTGGTATGATATATCCACAAACATCAAACCATCTTTCTTCCCTTGGGAAGGTGTGTCAAATCCCAAGTGTTGTTTTTCATCAAGGAACTCTACTCCTCCTGCATAGTAGTGTCTCACTCAGGATTGCTAGACGCCTCCCAAAAAGTCTATGGATCGGAGGTAGAGACAAAGAAAGCATGTGGCCCATCCTTGAACAATGAACGGGTCCGTCTAACATTTGTAGGATCCCCTACCCAAGTACCTACACTCTACAATGTCCGCCTAACCCAAAGAGAACTAGAAGTGAGTTGGGAATAGATTCCTCAACATCCAAGTTGTGGCCGGATGTGGACGAAGAAGCTCCATCACTACTCTTGCATGATTTGAATCGAAGAAGAAGAGCCCTCGGTAGTAGAGATATGCTCAAGAATCTGCTCGGGGTCATCAATACTTTGTTAGAATCATCCTCAAAAATCAAAGTGAAGCCGATGGAAGTGGAGAAGTGTCAAGTGTCGAATTTGGTGAGCCTTCCTAAAATTTGACACTCCTCTCAATGAACAACTCATGTGTGGTCGGATGAAGAAGTTTGTATTCCTTAACACCATTTGGGTATCCCACAAAGATGCAAGGTGACTCTAAGGTTCCATCGCCTTACGTTTCTTTTCAGGGATTGGAGCCATGGCTGGAGATCCAAAGACTCTGAAGTTCTTAACTAACGGTTTCTGACCATGGGAAGCTTCAAAAGGAGATTTATGAGGGAAACAGATTATGGATGTAATTCACACAGTTAATAGCTTCCACCAAGTATTGTGGCGCGAGGGATCTAGAGTGAAGCATACAATTGGCCATCTCTTTTAAGAACCCGTTCTTGTTTTTGCAACTCTATTATGTGAAGGACTGTGGGTAATTTTCTTTGTAAATCAATCCCCTCGTAGTGAAAAATTGCTCAAATCTATTACTAACATATTCCCCACCGTTATCTATTCGTAAAACGCGTTGACGAATTTCCTTGACTATTTCTCTCCTTGAAGTCCCAAAAACTCGTAAACATCAGATTTGACGGGAGGAAATATCGCAAGTGTATCGTGAGAAATCATCAATGAAGGTGAGAATGTATCGTGCCCTGGTGAAGGAAGGTTTGGAAAATGACCCTAAGACATCACTATGTACCAACTCCAATACTTGTGTACTTCTTCGAGCCTTGCCTTTGTTAAATTACTCTTCGGATGCTTTCTAAGGACGCAACCCTCACAAATACCTTTAGAAAAACTAACTCTAGGAAAGCCTTCGACCATATCATGTTTGCTTAATTGTTCCAAGTAGCGATAGTTAAGGTGGCCAAATTGCTCATGCCATAGTTTGCTAACCCCATCTGAGTGAGTCAACAATGTAGTTGGAGAAGTGTTGGGAGCAAAATGAGAGAAGGTATATAAACGTGCCCGTGATCTGTCCTTCCCTCTGCAATTGTAGTATCATTTTGCAACTCTCTCGATGATAACTCGAAATTGGGTTGAATTCAAATCTCATGCCCTTCCCTATGTGAGTGATCTGGTACATTGATAGTAGATTGGTGGAAATTGTTGGAACACTTAGAACATTGTTGAATGTTCCACCATTTTTTTCACAACTGGCGACCCTCTCCTTGCAATCGCCCACAGAGGTGTCATCACCCAGTGTGATAGAGGACATGCTATATGGTTCCATGGAAGAAAATCTATGTTCCACCAACTTTCCGGGACGGGGATGACGGGGATGACGGGGGGACGTGTTTACGAACGGATTTTTGGAGGCATTTTTAGGGGATGACTATTAAAAAATAAGGGAAAATATAAAAAATATAGGAAATTTCAAATATTCATATGATAACATTGATAAAGCATTCATCACACATATTATAGAACCTTAATACATAAAATTGGAGATGAATTGAGATTTCACATAAGATTCAAGTTTCAATTACAATAATAATTACAATGAAATGCCCAAGGGCTGCAAGTTTCAAGTACTCACTACAATATCTTTGAAACATAGTAAAATATATAGTACACAACATCTGCACAAAAACAATTCAAATGCAATCATATGCATCATCAAACATACAATTAGCAAATGCATTGTCACACTTTTGAGCAGGCATATTGGAGCGGTCATGATAATAGGGTTTTTCAGAAATGAGTAAATAACCCGCTGTTTTTTTCAGCAAAACATATTACTTTATGCTTTGTTCATACACCTTTGCTGCACAACACAACATTGAACTGAATAACACTCTTTTTCACCAAAACATTTTACTCTATGTTTTGTAGTCTCACACACCTTTCACAACATTGAGTCAAAAACAGTCTTTTTTGGAAAACATATTAGTATTACTCTATGCTTTGTTCGTACACCTGTCTTTGCACAACACAACATTGAACTGATACCACAATGTTTTTCACCAAAACACATTACTCTACGTTATGTATTCATACACAGTTCAAAGAATTGGGTAAATACCTGTGTTTTTCATGAAAACATATTACTCAATGCTCTATTTATACACCCTCTATTGCACAACAAACCATTCAACATAATACCACAATTTGTTTATCACCAAAACATATTATTGTATGTTCTCTATTCATAGACACGTTGCTGCATGAGCAATACAAAACTATTAAATGAATTCACTGTAGAATATTGCTCTCTTGCCTTCTTCTCACTGTTGTTCTCTTTTCTTCTCTTTGTTGTTTTCTTTCTTTGTCTTCTCCTTCACAAGATGGGAAATGACAAAAACGAGCTTCTTTTTTTGTTTTAGTTGTAAGAGAGGTTATTTTAGGTATAGGTTAGTTAGGAATGAGTGTGGGGGTGGGAGGGCACATTCCTTTTTTAAAAATTAACTGTGTTTTAAAAAATAAAAATTTTCTTTACCTTTGTTGGGATGTAGGGGACGCCCAGACGTCCCCGGTACGGTTAGGGGACTTGTAGAAGTCCTTGGCTGTACTGGGGGCGTTTGACGCCCCCTACTCCAATTTTGACGCGTCCCGGTTTTTAGCAGATGGGGACGGGGTAGGGACGCTTCTACCCGTCCTCGGTACGGGACGAGCCTAAAAAGGAAGGGGACGCATCCCCGTGGAACATAGAAGAAAATTGAACCTATGAGGAACCCATGTTTGCACAGTCGATAACCCATGAAGAAGTTGGAGCCACTTCTTTGCGCGACTAAAGCTTTGCCCTTCTTTTTGGCTTTACTATTGTCTTTTGCCTTAGAAGAATCTTGGCTAGATGAGGCTGATTTGATAGATTTAGGGACCCCTATGTTATTCTTCTCAAGAAGATGAGTGAGGTGGTCAATTTGTTTCTTCATACACTTGTGCTCATCATGGCCATTTTTCTTGCAATAGCTACACTTAACCCTTTCCTTCTTAGGTTTAGCTTCGGAGGAAGTGGGTTCATGTTTGTTTTAGTGGCGGGAGGTTTGTGATCCTTTTTTTTTTCCTTGATCCTTCTCTTATTTCTTCTCCTTGTTGTTAGAAGCCTTAGGTTTCCCATTCCTTGCAATCAAGGCATGTGATTTGGAAGACTTCAATGTGCCCATCTATATTAGCTTGTCTTGTTCCCTAGTCAACTAACCAACAAACACATCAAAAGAGGGCATTTTCCATGTTCCAAGTGTATCCTTGGTGGCATGAAAGGTGGAGATGAACACTGAGTATTTTGGACCTAGTTTTGAAAGAATAGAAAGGATAAGTTGTGAGTCTTTCTTGTCAATTCCACATTCCTTCAATTGCAATCTCACTGATTTGAACTTTGTGAAGAAATCCTAAAGTGTGTTAAAATTGTTGGGGCTCAAACTAATAAGCTCATTTTCTAGTTCATGCCCTCTCATCTCATCTTGTTTCCCAAAAAATGCTTCGAATATTGTCCAAACTTCGTTAGGAGTTTTGGCAGATTTAACGTGAAAGGGAAGATTTGGAGACACAAACTGACGCAACAACCTAGAGGCTTCATCATAACGGTTGTACCATTTCACTTTCTCTACATCAGAGTCGATTCGATTTCAAGCCCCATTGTTATTCGATGTAGTCCCTTAACCCTCAAAATGAGTTGAATTTTAGAATTCCATTTGTGATTCAAAGGGCGTGAGCGGAGTTACTGAGAACTTATTTCCGTTTTAAGTAGAAAAAGAAGTGCAAAAAGTAGAACGGAAAATAGATTGTAGAGAGACAACACAACACACCCCTTGAAATTATGCTTGCACCCACCCAAATTTGACACTTTATAATTTTAGTACGTTTTACAAAATAAATAGCCACACAGAAACGACCACTTTTGCAAAAAACGACTCTCAATTCCGAGCATCCATGCAAAAGTTATGGAGGATTACGTTTTCCGCTATAACCTATTTAATGAAATTAGACTTTCAATTTAAATACACTATACTAGGTGTTCTCAACAAAATGATGGTAGAGATGTTTGAACTTGAGACCTCATACTTACAATTTAAGGTGCTCTACCAACTAGCCTACAAGCTTTCACATGAAGCAAGAATAACTTTAAATCATTTTCACTCCTAATAAAACAACAAAGGCTATTCAAAGAATTCGAGCATGTCTATGAGCGTTTTGGCGGGAGTTTTGATTTGAATGGTGGTTGTGTTGTTGGTCAGGTCCACCGAGTTGGGTGAATCGGCAAAAAGACCGACTTGAACAATGATCTAGTTAGGTCTCATTAGATTTCGAGGAGACTCATAGCGAGTTGGTAAAGTGTGTTAGAGAGGCGAGTCGGGCGAGCGAGTTTCAAGGTAATCGCCGAGCTAAAAAAACCAGCAAATGGTAAGGATTTGAGCGGAACCAAGTATTTAGGAAAGTGATCGAATCAAGGTTCCAACTTAGAGACTAACGAAACCACCAGGGAGCCCACATGAATTAAGAAAAGTGAGCTAGAGCTAGGTGTAAGGTCGGGTCGGAATGAGTTGAAGGACTAAGATCGAGTTCGCAAGCATTTAAAGATCCACAGAGCCTAAGCGGACCCATTGAAGTTACTCGAGTATGCGAGGAGCTAGGCGACCGAGTTGAAAGTCAAATAGATCTCCTCACGGGGTCAAGTTAGGGCGACGATTTCGATCCGAGCTTCGAGAGCCGGACTATGCAGACCGAGCTCCTTATGAAGACCGAACTCCCAAAACAACGAAACCTTAGTGCCATCACAATGCAAACCGAGTTGTGTCAAGAACAAAACTTGCAAGACACTAAACGAAGCAATGCATGCACCCACACAAACACCAAAAACTCGAGGTTTTTGAGATTTTTTTAAAACAAAAACCCTAGAATTTTGTTAACTCATCAATATTAAATTATCACTTTGCACATAATCTTGTTAAATTCAAACAAACGAAGATTTTGAAAAGAACCACAACTTAACAAAAGCAGAAAACCTTTTTCTAGAATTGCTCGATATCATATCGGAGTTCTCGTCAAAATCTCTGGATAACAACAAATGCACAAGTATCGAAATCGCCAACAAGTAGATGTAATATGAAAATAATCTCACAAAACACAATAGTGCCTAAACACGGAACAACTCAATAGCTCAAATGTGGTGTGTACAAATAGGAGAGTAATAAGTAACTCCTCCATGAGAATAGCGGTCAAGAGTCCAAGAATAGGAAGGGGAGTTACATTGGCGGAATAACCAGTCAAATGTAATTCTTACGACACACTATGACAAGTCAAGTAACTCTTATGACACAAAGAACACCTAAGCAAGATGAGTCACCATGTGTGTAGGAAATATTCCAAGTAATAAATAAATACAAGGAAAATATATACTTACACCAACACCATCTACATAAGTCCGTGTTGCTTTGATTGGAAGGAGATATCTTGCGAAATAGCCCCACCCGTTGTACTTTTGATCTTGCATAAATTGTCTAACCTTGCTCGTCATATTGGATTCAATCGCTTCTTCCACCCACGTTAAGGATTTGTTGTTATTCCTTTGGGTCCGATACTCGCCGAGGGATACACTAGTAGACACACTCTTACACTTTTGAGGTCTTTTTCGGGGTGGTGGTGGTGTGTCAAACCGCATTATTATTGAGGTGAAGAGTATTCATTCACCCTTATTCTTTAAGTTGTACAAGGAATTGGTTGCATGGCCTATAACTTGGAAGATCTCACATATCGTTTTTCTCAAATAGTTGGCCTTGGTATGACCTTCATTTTGTGGTCCGTGCACGAAAATTTCTTCTTGATCATACATAGCATGTCCCTTCACACTAGAGTCGGGGTTGTCATCTTCACTCCTTGAGTGTGAGCATGTCTTGTTTTCAATTTCAATGGATTTGTTGTATTCGGGGTACCAACCCTTCAATGAATGACCTCTTATTCAACCCGTCAACTGATTTTTTTGGAAATTTTCACAACTCTTTGAGCGTCCTATTGTAGGCTTGTACATTCTTATGCTTACCCTGCTAGGCATTATAAATCTCAGCTATAATCTCATGCCATCTTTTAGAATTCTAGAAATCTTCTTGAATGCTTTCCTAAGCTTTTGCATGTTACATTATCAGAGTTTGGTGCATGTGCAAACCAACCAATCACCACCCCCAAAGTGTGGTTGGGAAGCTGTGCAACCAAAACGCCCGTCTATATGCCCATTGGTAGTCCAACGCTTTTTTATGGGATCCTTCAATTACTCATTAGTGAATTTTGGTGGCTTCTACATTTTTGGAGATGGAGTTGATGGGGTAACCATAGATATGGTTGTGTTGCTTCTGACGTGCCTCTTCAAATATGATTCTACTCCTTAAGAAGGTCTATGTTGGACGGCTTTCTACTCCCTCAACACTACCAAACACATCCCAATGCATACGCTATGTTGTCAACCACGGGGTTCCCTTTCTATGCTACTCCCTCCAATTTTTGGCTCAAGCTGCCCTGTTGTATTTGGCTTTGTATCATCAACAGACAGGTTATCTGTTACAATGATGTTTGTATCCTACACGACTTGTTCTTCTATGAAGAAGTCATTATCAAACTTCATGTTGGAACAAAGGATTCCCTCACAAGGAGGAAGCTCCATTGAATCCTCGATGCATTTTGTGGATATTTCTGCAAGATATACCAACTGTATCTGATCGCCAAGTTCAACGGTTCTTTCCTACATAAGGGAAATTTCCACTCACTATGTATTTGGAGCAATATATGGTGTTTTGGTACCAACTAAACCCCTCGATTTCGACTTCATCTTCAATTCACACTTTGGCTCTGACTTTGACGAATGTTCCCTACTCGCCTTGAGGTGTTTCTAGAGTTGGCTGCCTCTTGCAACCTGTCTTTGCTCTTGTTGTTCCAGGAGTTTGGTAGACTGCATAATTTATTGGTCCACTCCCCTACTGCATTTCCTTGTCCCACCTTTGTTAAGCTCAATGACATTAATGCGTTATGTTTCGGCGTTAGTCTTTGGATCTTTCTTCCTCTTCATGATGACACCTTTCCTCATACTATTGTAAGATTTGTTGTCTTGTACTTCACAGTCACGTTTGGCACAAAGATCTTGGAAAACAATATAGTGCCTAGCAAAGAGTTTGTGTAAATGATCAAGTAGTCAAACCACTTTTTCAGTTACAGCCTAGTTCCCTAAGGTTGAATCTATTGACAATTGGGTCTGTTGGATATTATCTAGTTAGTACGTACATTATTTGTGATGTACTATAGTTAGCAACTTAGTATATTATATAGTTTGTGAGTTGTTTTAGCAACTTATGTAAATAGTGTTTATTGAGTTATTTTAGGGATTGAGTTGTTGGAAAGTGATAAAGATTGAGTCCTTGTGTTAAGGAGATCTAAAGCCTATAAATTTAAGATTTATTATCAAATAAGAAGTGAATGAATCTGGTGTGCTAATTTGAACCAAATCTCACATTTGGTATCGAGCCATGAGAGTCCTTTGGAAGCAATTTAACTTTGTTTAAGGTTTCTTTTTGAATATTAAGATATTTCAAGAGTCTTAAGGTATTTTTTCGGTGCAAGTTTGTGATCTCATGCAGCTCTGTGCATCTCTTGTCAGGCCTGCCATTCACCTGTGTTCTGCATATATAAGTGCTCATTGACAGCTCTGCCATTGTCAGGTTCCACGGTCACTTGGCTTGGTCAATGAAAACATATTATTCATTGTAAGTTTTGAATTGCCATGTGCTTGCAGATCCAAATGCATCCCTTGGTCATTAGAGCACCTGTGTGCATGCTGCCTTCCTTCACATAAATCTGCTAGGCTGTTACCAATAGTAATATGAAATGCACTACAACAGTTCTTTCTTCCATAAGTCTCTCTTAGCTCACCGCTCTCATAATCATATTGCTTACTTGGATAAAGGGGATGGCACTCAGGCCAATACGCAGGAAGATATACAACACTTAGCAATTCAATACTTCTCTGGGATCTTTGCTGCTACTAATTTGGATGGAAATGCTCAACACCAATTGCTTGATACCATTCCAATGTTAATTGGTGAGGACAATAATTTTCTATTGCAGCCGGTTTCAGAGGAGGAACTCCAAAAAGTTGTATGGGCTATGAAAAAGGAAAACGCCAAGACCTGATGGAATTCCTATAGAATTTTATCAGGAATTTTGGGACATTATTAAAAATGATCTACTAGGAAGTGGTGGAAGAATGCAGACAAGCTAAGACTGTCCTAAAAATCATCAATCGAGACTTATATAGCTTTGATTCCCAAGAAAGAAGAGGCTTCTACCCTAGCTGAATATCGTCCTATTGCTTTGTGCAACGTGTTGTATAAAATAATTACCAAAGTTATAGCTGAAAGGTTGAAGACCATCATCCATAAAGTAATCTCCAAAAAGGGGGATTTGTACCTCATAGACAAATTTATGATGATATTGTTTTGGCTCAGGAAGTTCTCCATTCTATGGAAATTCAAAAGAAACCAGCTATGTTTTTGAGACTGGATTTATCTAAAGCCTATGATAGGGTGGATTGGTCTCTCCTGATTGAAATCTTGTTGAGATTTGGATTCTCCCCCTTTGGGTTCAATGGATACAAGCTTGCATTTCTTCAGTTTCTTATTCTATTTTGGTTAATGGATCTCCCACTTCTAGATTCTCCGCTTCTCGTGGCATAAGGCAAGGGGATCCTTTATCTCCTTTTCTTTTCATTATTGTAGCTGAATCTTTGGGCAAATTGTTTTCCAAGACGAGAACCCAAAAGAAGTTAAAGGGTATTAAATTGGCCAGACAGGTTGATCCTTTGTCTCATCTCCAGTTTGTAGATGATTCTTCCATTATGGGAGAAGCATCTTTAAAAGAAGCTACCCAAATTCACAACTTGCAACTCTTTTCAAAGGCTATGGGCCAAGATATAAACAGGCAAAAGTCAAAAATTATTTTCTTCCATTGCTCGCCTAGGCTGGAACAAGATATTTTGGTTAAATTAGGATTTCAAAAGGGAGTGTTACCTCTAAAATATTTGGGTATTCCGTTGGATTCTAAAAGATTAACTGATTGGACTTGGCTGCCCATGAGGGTTCTTCATAAATTTAGTAAATGGACTCATAGATGGTTATCTTCGGGGGACGTATTACTTTGATTAAAGTTGTTCTGCAGGCTATTCCTATCTATTTTTCTTCCCTTTTGAATATTCCTGCAAAAATTTTACATCAACTGGACTCTATCAGCCAAAAATTTTTATGGATAGGGGTTCAACAGGTTAGGAAATGGCATCTTGTGAAATGGAAAACATTATGCTTGCCAAAGAAAGAAGGGGGTTTGGGTTTCAGATCAAGTGTGTTGAATAATAAGGCTTTAGCTGCAAAATTATATTGGAGACTGCTACAATATCCCCACCATTTATGGGCCATCAACATTAGAGAAAAATATGCGGAAGGAATGATGCCGCATGAGTTGATTCGACATTCCTTACCTTCTCGGGATCTCCGATTTTATTGGTTCTTAAAATTGGTGAAGAAATTATTAAAAAACAATTTTTTTGGAAAATTGGGAAAGGTGACCAGGCTAACTTTTGGACTGATTCGTGGATGGGAACCCAACTTTGATTGAGCAGTATCCGGATTTTAGAGGTATTATGAATACTCTTCATAGTAAAGGAAAGAAAAAGGTTGTCCATTATTTGCAGACATCGTCTCAGGGGACTGAGTGGATTTCTCCCTCTTTGTGGCAAGCCAATTTGTCTATGGCCCAAATTCAATTTTTTCAAACTCTCCTTCAAAATAGAATCCTTCCTCTTTCTTCCAATCTTGATACCCTTGCTTGGGGAAAATTTTCGAAGGGAGTTATTCGGTAGCTGAAGGATATAGTAATTTGGCGGGTATTCAGCCTCACCCTTGGAAGGATATTTTTGTTGATCTCTGGCAGCCTGCTTTGTGGCCTAAAGTTAGATTCTTTGTCTGGCTTCTTTTATATAAGAGGATTCTTACTGGGGACAATTTGATGAAGCGGGGTATGGTGGGACCTTTCTGGTGTCCTTTATGCAAAGAAGCGGATGAAACTTTGATTCACCTTTTTCTCCAATGCCCTTTTGTTATGTCCCTATGGAATATTTTGGCTGATTGGTTATTTGTCAATTGGAATCCTTCTATGAACCTTGTGGAAATTGTTAGAGTTTGGAAATGTTCGGTCTCTGATACTCAGGATCTTAACAAAGGAGTTTGGATTGCTATTTCTCTTATGTTGTGGAATGTGTGGAAGGAGTGAAACAGGCGCATCTTCAAATATGAAAATAGAGACATTTGGTATGTCAAGGAATTAACTCGAAGCAATATAGTGGAAACTATTGAGCATAATGTGAAAATTCCTTCTCCCTTACCTGGAAAATGGAAAAGCATGATACACAAGCTTAATTTGGAGGAAAGTAAATTGAAGTCTGTTTCTAGTACTAGATTATCGATGCCCTCAGCTCTAAGAAAATGGAAGCCTCCTCCGTTTGATTTTGTTAAACTTAATACTGATGGAGCAACAAGAGGGAATCCGGGTCCAGCTAGTATTGGAGGGATAGCTCATGATTCTATGGGAACTCCCCTTTTCTTCTTTGCTCATCAATTGGGTTACTTCACTAATAATGTGGCTGAAATCTTGGCAATTCAGCGAGCTCTCCAGGAAGTAAATAATTGGGATGTCTTAGAATTATTGTGGAATCTGACTCTAAGGTAATTATCCATCTTTTGTCAGCTCAAGAGCAACATAGATCCAAAAATTGGCTAATTGCCAGGATTCAGGATAATATTCAGGTTATTGCTAGACAATTTTAGACCATCTCATATCAACATGTTCCTAGAGATCAAAACAAGGTGGTGGATGCTTTGGCAAATTGGGCCTTGGATCATCATAATTTGATCAACTTTGGCCCTTTGCCTTTGACATGGTCTCTGAGAAGCGGAATCAGATTGAAAAGATCCTTCAGTTGCATTCATCGGATGCATAAGCTGATGTTATGCTCTCTTTCTTCTTTCTTATGTTGTTGGAAGTCTAAGGATAGATCATGGAGTATGAGTACCATGGCATGGCATTGTATTTTTAATAACTTATTTCTAGTAATATAATTTTTTTTTAAAGTAATATGAAATGCACTCGTGTGCATGCTGCCTTGTATTGAAGATTTTAAATCGGTGCTTGTAGTTTATTGCCGATCAATTGTAATGTCCCCTTTTCTGGACATTTTTGAAAATGAAGAATTGAAGACCCTCAACCCATTTTTTCTCCCCGTGGATTCGAGGATAAAGCTTGGGGATTGTATTGAGGTGTCTTTTGTCTGCATTGTAGCCTCTTGGCATGCCTTGCTTACTGACGGGAGTCTCTAGTTAGTTTAAAAATGTGCACATAGGTAGTTACGTTTTATTATTTAATTAGAAAATAATAAAGTGCACATAAAGTTAGTCTTTAATATTTTAATATAGTTTTATTAGTTGCATGGCCATCTTTTGGTATGTTGGATTAAATCATTTATATCTATACATGCTTGGAGAAATGAGATGTATGCCCTAGTTGTTGCTCTTTCGCTTTGACGATCAAGTTGGAGCTATTGAAGATTTGATTAGAGACTTATATTTGCAGTATTGTGGTGTATTATCATTATTGTTTATGCCCTAAGTGTGGTGATTTCTTGGTGGAATATTTTCGTGCAAATCTTGTTTTTTCTAACCCCAAATGACTAGGATTTGGGGCTGTTTTTCCACATTTTGTGCCCAGAAAAATCTGCAAAAATACTCATTAGATTCCTCATAATTTTGTGAACATTTTGATATGTCATTTGCGTGATTTGGATGGGTATTTTGTGAGATATTTAATTTACAAATTTTGATTGACTTTAGGGCAACACATTGCTCGGGTTTTGTGATAGATTTTTGGGGGTCTTCCCACCCTTGGAATTTGGCGATTTTGGGCTTGTTGGAAAGATTAAAATTCAAGGATTTTTTTGGTCTTTGTTTCATGCGAAAATACTAAGTTTTGAGGAAGTTATGCCCTTTTCAAGTTCTGTTGTGTTTTCCTTTCGAATAAAAATCAGATCTAAGGTTTTTGGAGAATTTATGAGGTTATTTGGGCTTCATAAATTAGTGGCAGCTTTGAGGATTAATTTCATCATTGTTGGGCAAGTTTGGATGCCCTAATCAACCCTAAATGTGTGGGGCGAAATAGTAGGAGGGCCAAATCTGCATGTTTGGTAGTTGTTATAAATTGGTTTACATCATCTTGTTCCTTGTATTTTTCCGAGTTCGGGCATATGTCATTTGCCTAGATCGAGTTGTGTAGAGAAAGTTATGCTATTTTGAAGATTGCAACAGTTAGGGTTTCAGATTTAAATTATTTTTCAGCTGTTGTAAAATCTGATTTGAATGTGTTTAAATTTTGATTGTTCTCTTCCAATCTATCCCACCACCTTGGCTAGTTCCAACCCCATTTGGGTTCGAAATAGCCGAGGCCGAGATTTTTAGGTTGATGCAAAAGGGTTTATCCATTCTTTGCTTGATTTTGACAAGTATTTCTTCATTTCCTAACTTGTCAAAAAGGGGACATTACATCAATTTCGTATAGACCCGTGGATCAAATTTATTGATGTGCAGAGGTCCTACCAACTATACAAAAGTCTTCTCGTAATCTTGATGCCTTCTCTAACAACCTAGATCCATGTGCCCAATGCGAGTCTATTTATTTATTAGTATTACATACCTATTTTTAGTAATACTGTTTTTAGTATTTTACATGTATTAAACAATTTAAGTGTTTTAGTTTATATTCGGTGTTTGTGTCAATTAAGAGTTGTAGTTTATTATTAACAAACATCGAGTCTATAGGCATGCGTTGCCTTTCTTTTAAGTTTGGTTTGAAATTTCAGATTTTTTTGTCTTAGGATGCTAAATATAAGAGTTTTAATATGGCAAGTGTTTGTCAATAAATTTGTAATCAATCTGGTATTGTCAATAGTAAAACATTGTGTCTCAAAAATTATATTGTTCAATGAGACTGTTTTAGATCTTATTGTTTTTAAATAGATGTGTTTCTCGGGGGTACCGTGTCTTCCTTGGTGTCAAGTTGAGTAGAGGGGAAACAATTATGGAAAGGACGAGTCTAGTTGAAAAATCCTAGGGGAGAGACTTCCATACTTGGCAGGTAAAAATGCACTTACAGCTGATCAAGAAGGATCTCTGGGAGATCGTTAAAGGTTACTGTGGCCAAACCAATGGATGCCAACAAAATTGTCAAGTGGACTATCAAGGACCAAAAATCCTTGGCTATCATTAGCCTTGGTTTGTTAGACATTTATATGCATTACGTGGAATTTTAGAAGTCGTCTAATAAAGCTTAGAATTCATAAAACAAGCTATTTGGATTTGAAGCCAAGAGCGTTGAGATAACATTGAATCGGAGACTGCATGCTCAAGATGGAGGAAGGCGAGAAAATGGTATATCACATCGATAAGTTTTGGTCCCTCATAAATTAATTAGGTGGTTTTAAAGAAATAGTAAAAGATGAATATGCAAAAGCAATACTTCGAACAAATTGCCTAGTAGCTTTACAAATACAGTGTTTACTTTAAGCAAATTGAATCTCAGTTTGGAAGAATTAATTTCTACTTTGCTTGATGAGAGGAATTGAGTCAAGAGTCTTGAGATAGAAAAAGAAGAATTAATGTTTGTTAACAATAAGGCTGGTACATCTTCTAAGAAAAGCAAAAGGTCCAAATCTTCAAAAGATAAATACATGTGTTTTTATTGTAAGAAGCTAGGACACCTTCTGAATTGTAAACAAAGAGCACACAATCTTATTGTTGGAAAATTGGATCAAAAGGCCTTAATTGTTGAGGAGAGCGATTGGGAAGAATACACTCCCCATTCAAGTGATGATGAATATGGGTTTTGAACGCAAATAGGTGTGTGTGTGTGGTGTGGTGAAAATAAAAATATTGTAAACCATAGTTACCTAAGTCTCGGGATGGGGAACAGGGGACGGAGGGACGGGGTTTCGGGACGGCAAAAAAATTCCCAAATTTTGGGGACGGCTATTAAAATAATATATAAAAATTAATATTTGAATATTTTAATTGTATTCAATGAAATTTAGGGATTTAAATTGTGTTTAATGTATTTTAGGTACTTTCAAGATCATAATTTAATGTTCTTGGTAAAAATAACAACATTTTAAAAGTAATAACAAATTTTTTGAAAGATTTTGACAAAATAGAGACATCTCCTCCAAGTCCCCAAAACGTTTGGGACGTATGAGACTTCATCAAAATCTAGGGACGCGTCGCCGCATAACACTCTTGTAAACAAATGAATATTAAGAGCAATTGGCTATAATGTATCCTTTGTTGAGTGCTTTTCAATGATTTGCCAAAGACTAGGCCAACACTCACTTTGGCCCGAAAGGATGAACAATGATGTTCATGTATGTAGGTTATCACTAGAAGTATATGGTTTATCGATGAGAAGCCCAATGCTCATTGGAAGTGAAAGCATGAATAGTTGTATTCACGTATGTAGCTGATCACAAGTAGTAGATGTCATGAGTAGTAGAGTGCATACCCATATGTGTTGTCGCACAATTTTGTTTCTAGTTCATGTGGTGTGATTTCTCACCCTATGTATGCACTAAAGGGAGGATGTTAGATATTATATAATATTACTTACATTATTTGTGATGTACTTTTGTTAGTATATGTTATTTAAAACTACTCACATAAGTAGGGTTTGTTGAGTGGTTTTGCACGATGGAGTTGTTGGAAAGTGATAAAGCTTGACTACTTGTGATAAGGAGATCTAAATCCTATATATGTAAGATCTATTATTGACTAGGAAGTGAACAAGTCTAGTGTGTTAATATGATTTAAATATCAATGGGTCTTCGGGTTTCTTCATTGACATGCTCATGTACAAAGAGATCCCATAAATACTTGAAGTCCCTAGCGAGTTTGTCTTCTCTTTGTTTATTGGTTTCACTTGCTTCTTGAATTGGTTGACCCACTAATTCTCCATAATATATTTGTTGTCCCCAATAAGCATTGTTGACTGACATTCGCCTTTGAACCGACTTTATCTTGACATTAATGCATTCTAGGTTGTCACGAGTCTTTCAATCTTTCTTCCTTTTCATGATGACACCTTTCCTCATACTATTGTAAGATTTGTTTTCTTGCACTTCACAATCACATTTAGCACAAGTTCTTAAAACAATATAGTGCCTAGCAAAGAGTATGGGTAAATGATCAAGCAATCGAGTCGATTGTTCGGTTTACGCTTGGTTACCTAAGATAGAATCTATTGGCACTAGGGTCCTCTTGGATTCTTTCTTGACATGCTCATATATAGAGAGATCCCACAAACACTTAAAGTCCCTAGTGAGTTTGTATTTTCTTTGTTTATTGATTTCGATTGCTTCTTCAATTTTTTGACCCATTGAGTCGCCATAATATGTGTCATCATTAATAAGCATTGTCAACTGACATCGGCATTTGAACCGGCTTTAACTTGACCTGACGATCTTGGCACGATGCCATAATCTTTGCTGTGAATGCACGCTATCAAAGAACATCAATTACATAGTAGTAAATGCATACCACATTACCACATAGAAAAATATTGTAGTCATAGATTGTGCTCAATACAATCTGATCGATATGGAGAGGACCTGGTCCTTAGCACCCTTACCCTGACATGCAACATGCCATTTGAATGCCAAGACTCAATGGATTCTGGTTAATACAACCATCAACAACTGAGCATAATTTATTACATCACTACCTAATGCTGACAAAAGATTAACATAACACTATCGGCTACAAAACAATTACATTTTTCATAATGATGCTCTACAACACTCGGTAGAACAAGTGAAATTTAATCTAGAAAGGGATTCAACTAATTTAGCATTTGTTTCCAAGTATGTACATCTTGGTCTTGATGAGATAGTGTTGTGGGTTTTTTTCTTTGCTAGCATGACTCTTACCTCACAGTTTTGACCCTCTTGTATACTTGCAAATACTATTTGTAGACAATGTTTGTCTTTTCTTTAGTATATGTGGAGCTCACTTATAGTACTCCTTAGCCACTTCCCAAGGCTTCCAACTTTTCTCTCACTAAATGTTGCGGAGAGAACCACGTCGAAGCAATTAAGTCTTTTCAAACTTTGTTTCATTCTCTACCTTTATTGTTGGACCACGATTGCCATTAGACCAAAACCCATAGGTGTTAGTCTCTTTCTGAATCGCCAGAGTTAGGATCTATGAGAGGTGGTTAGTCCATGTCATGAAACTCACGGGGAGCGCTGGACACACATGCCAACAATCTCCCCCTCAGAGTTACCCGAGTGAGTTTCGAACTCGAGACCTATCGCTCTGATACCATTTGTTGGACCACAATTGCCGTTAGACCAAACCCATAAGTGTTAGTCTCCGCTGATCGCCGAGTTAGGATCTACGAGAGACAGCTTAGTCCATGTCACGAAACTCACGGGGAGCGCTAGACACACATGCCAACAGTTATAAAGTTACAATGCTTGCAATCCCATTCAAGGAATAGAGATGCATGACTATTAAGCCTTTTGATAAAACTCCATTAACTTACAACCTTAGAGGAGGAATTATTGGAATGGAATCTTCCTTCTACATGCATGTGCACATGGTGCAAAGCAAGTAAGCATGAATATTATAGTTACAAGATTCTTGACGAGTCATTGACTAAACTCAACTTTGAGTTTTCATGGCCAAAAACATAGTCCCTTGGAGACATGGCGTACCTATATGGTGGTGATGCCATTTCAATTCATGGTATAGAAGTAAATGAAAAATGGTATGATTATATTCTATATTAGAAGACAAGGTAGCGGGGATGATGATTTGGAGCCCAAGGGTGGTTTGTGGGAGAATGCACCAAAACAAGAGTTTCAATTTGTTGCATAAGTCGAAACAATTTATATTATTACTTTTTAACAATCATCAAAGTATTATGAGAAAAAGAAACCCATATACTTATTAAGCAAACTACAAAATAACAATTGTGAACTCTAATGAAAAATTATAGTAATTCATGCATTTGTAAGTTTTATACATAATGCGAGAGGATGGATATGCGACTCAACAAAATTAGAGGTCGATTCCAAAATTGAAAACTAAAAGCTGAACCTCATTGAATAATTGTATTACCTATTTATACAAATGTGAGTAATGAAGACAAGGTTGGATGGTTATAAGATGAGAAACCATTTGTCTTCTATCATGTGTTCTTCCAAGTTTTTCCATTTTCCAGTGTCAACATGGGATGTGTCTTGGTCTCCTCTGAAAGTTGGCACCTGAATTCAAGTAGGAATGAGAATTATGTTGTGTGGCAATGTCCATGGGTAGCTGATGATGTGGCA
The DNA here is from genome assembly GCA_018340775.1 of Taxus wallichiana var. yunnanensis. Classification (NCBI taxonomy): domain Eukaryota; kingdom Viridiplantae; phylum Streptophyta; class Pinopsida; order Cupressales; family Taxaceae; genus Taxus; species Taxus wallichiana. The sequence continues at coordinate 1,011,688,740 of CM031240.1, read as the reverse complement.
AAGCCAATGGCATAGGTGCAATAGTCACCAAATCCGTCCGGATCTCCACAAAATCATGATAGATCTGGATATTCAGCCAGCCTGGATAAGTTATGTCTGGGTCAGCCCTGCTTTTTTTTCCCATTTATTTGGTTTTTTTTTTTTTGCTATAGAAAGACAACCAACACCCTTATATATTATTTAATATAAAATTTATTAACATTTAATGTTATGGTATTAATGTTTTTTGTTGTATGCGTCAATTTTTGTACATGTATAAATTATGCTCATATATAATATGTATATATTTCGCATTAGATTTTTCCAAACTTTTTCAAGAATTCCATATTTTCGTTTTTTTTTTTCCCTCCTGAACGGAGCTGGATTTCCGGACTTGGTAACTATGGTTGGCAAACATCATTTTGTGATGACATTGGTTTGGGCCACAATTAGGCACGATCCTCTTGGATCAAGTGGGGATGAGATCTTCTTCCCTATACTAGAGTTTCAAGGATAGCATGCCTATGAGCAAAGTCTGCGATAGGATCATATTTGGTCAAATAGGATCAGATTTGGTCAAACTCAGTTTTTCAAAACGTGCCAATGTTTAGGAAGCTTTACCAAGCTTGTTGGAGAGTGTGATAGGAAAGACCTTGTAGTGTCCTCTTGTAATGTCCCTTTTTCCCACTTGAGGGTCATTATTTGGACTTCTTGCCATTCCTTCTCCATGGCAAAGAAGTAGAAGAGTTGGAGAAGAACCTTGAGCTTCCATTTGCTTTTGTTTTTCTAATTTTTATGTTTTCTTTTTAGTGTTTTCCCTCTTAATGCAGGTCGGCTGGGTTAAAGACAAATAAAAGAAGCTTAATGAAGGAATAGAACATCTCTTATGGGTTGGCCTTACCTTTCCAAGCTTTGGCGCCAAAGGAAGGTTATAAAAGGAGTCTTGGGACCTCATTTGTGCATCTAGTTTTGGCGCATTTTTCTAATATTGGGCATTGAGAGCTTGTTGCTCCATGTTCTTCCACTTGAGGACGAAAACCCTCTTGTGTGGCTTCCTAGAAGGACGAAAACCCTTCTAGTGGTTTTGTTGAAGTATGAAAACCCTTCATCATTGCATGGTTTTGAAGATTTGAGGAGAAATATCTATTTTCAATTTTTTTATTTCCATAGGTGGAGCGACCTACCTTGGTGTTGGGTTTGATGGTTTAGAGTTTTGTTTTAAAAACCGCGATTTATTGGCGATAAATCGCGATTAATCGTGACACACAAGCAAAACAATAAATCTTCTAAAACATTGCGATTTCTTTTTTAGAGATTAATCAGCGATAAAACTTGTGAAAAATTGCCAAAAACCACCTTGAAAATCGTGGAAAATCGCCATGCAGGGTATAAAAATTCCAAACTGAAAAGAAAAGGTCATTTCAAAGCATTTTTCAGCAATTTTTCCTCCGCGATTTGACCTGTGATTTTTGCCCCCAAGTTTTGCTAGGGTTTGACTCTTCAAGCCTACTAGGGTTTTGAAAATCGTGTTTTGCATTTAATTTAAGTTTATTTTATGAATTTAATATTTTTTAAAGTAGCGATAAAGTTGACGATTAATGCCAATAAATTGCTGAGAAATTGTCGATTCCTGATTTCCGAGTCAAATTTTGGCTTGCCGAGTAATTGCCGATAACGATTTTTTGAACTATTGATTAGAGGACATAAAGTTGGATTTTTAGTTCATAATCTGATTTGACATATTTATTAAGGCCGGAATCTACATTCTCATGATTTTTGGGGGTTTCTAGACCCATATTTCATAATTTAGTTGTGGCTGCTCTTCGCTGGTTATTTATTAATTTCCAGCTGTGTTGACTCAGATTTTTCATTGATTATTGTTCCATTGGATGTCTAAAATACATATCTAAATTGTGGCAAGGTTGTTGGAGTGAATTTTGTGTTTTGCATATATTTTAATACCGTTGTTTGGAGAAATCAGTTCGCTGATTTTAATTTCAGTCTGCTGCTTATAGAAATCAGATTTGGTTATTTGGTGTTTGAAGCTAATTCCTTGATTGTTGGCCTAATCCCTTGAAAGGGATATTACACCTCTATAAAAGAAAACAAGCAAAAAGTAACATTCTTGTTTATGGACTAGAGATTTCCACATGAATCAATTTTAGATGGAACTTCTGGTTCTAGGGCGTAAAGTAACAATTCTGTGGACCCAAAAATTCCATCTAAATTAAACTTTAATGTATTGTGAGCAAAGAAAAAAATGGAGAACTAAATTGACATGCAAACACCATATAAACTATTTTTTTTTCAAGTAGAATTTAGGATTAAGATCAAGGAGTGTTTTCTACATTTTCATCAAATTTTAAGTGGTTTGATTCAAAGAAAAATTTGAAAAGTTTTCATTTGGTGGATAATCCAAATTATTTGCAATTATTCTGATCAAGTCATAGCGAAGATCCAAAAATATTTAAGCTATATCAGGAAATGGAATCTGGTGTTGGTTCGTGTATGGGAAGTGCTGGTTTTTAGGAACCTGGATACAGTACATTGTGGAACCATTCATACAAAAATATATAAAAATAAACATAATATCAATGGTTTGTGCATAATCAGCTTAAAACTTGTGAAAAATAAACAGAACATCATGGGATTGATAATGGCAGAGGTTTATAAATTATTATTTTTATGATTTTATCACACATTCAAAATACATCAATGGTTAAACTAACATAGCCAAGAACTGCATGAACAAATCATCAAATTGCTCTCCACCAAGAGAATCAAAATCATCCCTTGGCTTAGATGGGGTTGGGTTCTCTGTGAAAACAAGCAGTTTTGTTTCACCCTTATTTCACTAGGGAGCTATGAGACCCATTTGTCAGTTTCCTGCTGACCAAGAGCGGCGACCAGAACTCAGGCAGGTCGGGTTCTTTGCCTCGGGACACGCAAAGTTGGGTTCTGAACCCATTGGGGCTCGATCCTAGTCCTTTATCCTGGCCATGCCTCCTCTCAACGAGTTAGCCCATGCTGATGGACAATAAAGAGAGATTAAATATCAAAGTTAAAGGTTGGAAAGTATCAAAAGATGTAAATCTTCATTTGCAGTTCTTAAAAACTAATAAAATCTAATAATTAGATGGCTTGAAAGCCAGATGTACTCAGATAACTGATGGTGTGTGAACCAGACACTTCCATACCCTAACGTGATGGAAGTGGAAAGGCGATGTCTCTAGATTATGGCTTCACATTGTTCCTACTAGTGTAAATTGTTTTTGAAGATATGCAGGTTTTAATATCTGCCAAAGGCCTTACCGGAAGATTAAAGATATCAGTTGAAGACGCTGATGTCAGACAAAGCTCAAAATTGTTAAATATCAATGTAAAGAGGGCAATCAAGTCTCCTCCAGCAACTTATGTTAAATCAAGTTGCCTATGCTACTTAAAATTTATTTCTCATCCTTTAGCAAGGTCTCAAATTTAGGCTTCTTTGGCCGCCAGTACGTTGTATAAAGTTCAAAATTGTTAAATGTCATTATAAAGAGGGCAATCAAGTCTCCTCCAGCAATTCCCATGACAAATCGAGTTGGCCATACTGCTTAAAATTTGTTTCTCATCCTTTAGCAAGGTCTCAAATTTAGGCTTCTTTGGTTGCTAATGGGTCTTTTAGCTATCCTTTTATTTAGCCATCCACATTTATCTTCACAATTTATACTTTGGCAAGTTTCTCTCAGAACTTGGATGCTACACGAGGTCAGTCTAATATGTATGGAGCATATGAGGATGTTTGCAGGCATCATCATAAGTTTCTATTTGAGCATGGAGAAGATATAGAAAGGTAGATGCAGGAGCCTTTACTCCAAATACATTAAATCTATAGTATGCTACGAAAATTATTGGAAGCTTACCTCCATTTGCATCTATAGCTGATATCAAAATGTTCGAATCTTTTTACTTAACCCTTTTCTCAGCAGCATTTTGTGCAACCTATGCCGCTGCTGATGTTGCTGCATTGGCCCAAGATTTAATGTTGGGCATTTTTTTCAACTATGTCATCTAGTTTAAATGTGAACATAGAGAGCTCTGTAGATGCTTTATTTCTGATTTCAGCACTTTATTCCAATCTCAACCAGAACAATTTCTCAGGAAATCAGATACAGATACGAGTTTTCTGTTCTGTGCAGATCCTGCAGCAGAATGAACAGTTTCCATTGAACAAGTTTGCCACTAGTTTCATAAATATTTTAGATTTCATGTTGTTTCTGTAATGAAGGTTGTTATTTGCATCAATGTTAGTAGTTATAATTCAATTTTTGCTTGTAGACAGCATTTTGTTTAAAATTTCTTTTGCAATTCTTGAATTTGTTAACTGCCAAGTATGATGATTGTATATCAATATTTACCATTCTTTGAGCAAGCATATTGCTATGGAAAATCAAAACTAACTGTATTTGATGCTCATTATTGTATGTTTTTGATGATAGCCCATATCTTGACTCTTTTTTAATGGGACTTCTGGTCACCTTCCTAATCTGTTTTTATTTTAAATCTCTAATCTTCTATTATTACAAAATTTACCTTTCACTGATAAAAATTCTAGAATTTTGAGGAAAATGTATGTTCTTATGTTAAGTGCTGCGTGCTAAATCACATATTTACTTTTTGTCTCAATAGGCAGCCTTGAGTAATACTTGTATACCGAAGGTTGAAGTGGTACCTGGTACCTCACCTGATCAGCAAGATGATGTTGGGATCAGTGACGAGGAATTTTCACATCTGGATACATCCCGAGTTCCCGTCATAGTGACTTTAACAAAGGTAAATGTAAATTATTATTTTTGGAGATTATTTAACATTATTAATGTGTAACTATATCAATATGGCAGTGTTTCCAAATGCGGTACATAGCATTAAGTATTTTCCATACATCTTCCACAATAGAAAAGTCACTACATAATGTTTCTAATGGAAATGCATTTTTCTATATTTTGGTTTTTCTGCTATTGAAGTTGACTCTCTCAAGTTACTTTGTCTGGGTGTTGTTTTGACCACCTCTCAATCATAGTGTCTCTATGATCTGTAGCAATAATTTTCTTTCCCTTCTCAATGGGTTGTTGATCAGAACATTTTGTATTCAATTAAGAAAAAGGTGCGGACAATACTTCAAGTTATCCATAAGTGGGGAAAATTGGAAGCTGCCTTGAAATCCACCATTCACAATGTTACTGTTGTAAATGACCTAATGAGAAGAATAACATTATAACTAACCTAACTTTCGTCATGCTTCATTTGGTTATTGGTAAGAGGCACAGTGACTATTGCAGGTTACATGAGGGCCTGATGATGCATTGGGAAAATTGCCATGAAGATCAAGAAAGACAAAAGCTTTTGAGGTCACCAGCGTTGATCTTGATATAAAAGATATTGCATGAAGCACGTCTTAAATTGTTCTTGCACTGCACATCTAATAAATCTGTTTGCCATTACAGTGTAGATAGGTAGTACTGAAGGTAGATATCGAGATCACGAAAATAATCTCAAGATAGCATCTCTTCACTAGTTTCACATCTAAAAGTATATTTTGTTGAGGTTTATAAATCCAGTAAAAGTATTTACTAGAAAATATTTAGGGGTAGTATATGTTGACAGAAATTTAAGCCTCTCTTTAATAGTTTCTAAAAGCATCAATTATTGTTCTACATTGAGTGGTTATATTAAGAGAATTATTATTTGATTTTTGCATGAAATGGGATTCTTTCATTTGTGAACTTGTTTTCATTCATTGCAAAGTTCTTCATGTGTTGAATTTCTTATAGGTGGGAATGGCCTACATAGTGGATGCAACTTTAGAAGAGGAATCTCAAATGAGCTCAGCAGTTTCAGTATCTGTTAATAAACTGGGCCATGTATGTGGGCTGACCAAACGAGGTGGTGCAGGACTTGATCCAAGTGTTGTTCTTGCTATGATATCTGTTGCACAACATGTTGGCCAGCGTTTGATTACATTAGTAGACTCGGAGATTGCTGCAGCAGAAGCTCGTATAGCTGATGATCAATTCTAAATTTTTATATCCCGGCAACATTGTTCAATAAGCTAATTTGCCCTTTGGAGGACATCATCACTTCGTATCACAGTTCTTAATTGAATAATGTACACAATTACCATTTCATTTTTTTGAAAACCCTTGGATGATTTTGAATGTAAGTGCTTGTTCGTTGCATTGAAGATAATATAATGTGGACGTTGTTTCTTCCTTGTGTTTTCATAGCAGAATAATTGTGAAATGTTTTACCATTGTTGTGAGAAAAATCAAGTTGCTCCTACTTGATTTAGTATCATCTAGTGATTTCCTTTCAAAGATATCTATGATTCTTCTTCAACGATCATTTGTTTGGGTTACATGTTGTCTAGAAGGCAATTGGTTTGTAAGTATAATATTTGTGTCTATATTGACATAATTTGTAATGTTTCATATATGCCATGTTACCCCAAATTTTGGGTGCACACGGTTGCCAGAGGATCAGGCCAGGCATCTGGGATGTATGGGGAGACTTCTCAGATTATAGGGGATGGCAAGGGACATTAGGGCCCAACATGGGAATAATTGCCAGCCAAATTAAATCATGCTGGTCAAGAAGTGCTATGTATGCCGGTGTGTTTGTTTAAATGCATCAATATTAATAGAAATGTAGCGTCAATCATCATCAATGTTTGCATATAATTTTTCCCTATTTCTACTTCTTATGCTTACAAAGTCTTATTTTGTGAGGAGTTTGTACTCATCAATTTTATGCATAAGGCGGCCATAGACAATATGCATTGGACAATTAAATGTTTGTAAAGGCTGACAACACATTCTGAGTTTTGGGCCCAAAAATTCAAAAATAAGTTTTCTTCGTTTTTTCCTAAAAAGTGGAGGGAAGACATGCTATTATAATCCCAAAGACATGAAATGCCGAGAGCTGCCCCCACCCTACACTGTATATTTCAGGAAATGTATAAAATTGATAGATAGTCATCACATGGTCATGTAAATTGTGCTTGGTATGGTCAGGTTTCACCAATATTTTGGAGAAGGGGTGCAGAGGGGAAGGAATGAGAAAGAGGGTAAGTTTCATGCCATGTCTTTGGTGTTCTTGGGAGGTTATGGAAGCTCTTGAGGTCCCAAAGATGCAAAAGATGCCAAGAACCTGCCCCCTTCCTAACACTTCCTATGGATTGTCTTTCATGTGATCTATGGTTAGGAAATGTATTGAATTGATATTTAGTCATCATGAGGTCATGAAAATTGTGGTTAGTAGAGTCAAGTTTGCCAGTCATTATTGCATTTCACTTTCTACTAGTCTACATATATATTTCAATATCTTAGGTTTTTTTGGATCAAAAAAAAAAATTGATTTACACTTCACCAATATTCTTTTTGATAAATATAAAATGTATTTTCATTGTAGAACTCCATAGAAGCTTTGCCTTAGTAAAAGATGTTTCTCCATGCCAGCATGTACTTGCGCTACTTTTAGTAGTAGCAAGGTTTTGGGTTACATCGAGTTGATCGGCAACAATTTAATTTAGTAGAGGACTTACATGTCCCAACCATTTACTTTGAAATTTATGAAGTAAGATGAAAGAAGTGGTAAACATGGTTCAAATCTTTATTTATCCCCCAAACCAATGGGCTGATAATGAATTGAAGTAAATGCAAGCTTGCTGTGAAACAAATAAACACTCTTGAAATCTAGTATCGTATTAGCAAGGAAATCGACCACCTTATTCCTTTTTTGGGGAACAACTAAATTGTATGTAATGAAAGTCATTAATGAAAGACTTAATATGCCCGAGAAGGAGATATCATAACAAAATTCCATGAGTGACCGAGCATCGGAAATGGTGGTCTACTAGATGAATTACGAAATCTCCTCAACACTTGCACTTTGAGAGACTTAACATGTCTAAGGAGATACTCAAACATTATTCAATGAGCAACAAAACATTGGAAATGATATAATAGGGGTTTACTAGAGGAATTATGAAATAACCTTTGATGCTTGCATCACCTAGGTTCTACATGAGACACTAAGTATTAATGGTGATAAGGTGATTGAGAGGGGTTGTAGGAAGCTTCTAACACAAGGTGCATGGCCTTTCATTGTCTGGGCGAACATTTCTTGATGTAGTTGGGGGAAATAGCTACAAAGAATGTAGTGCTAAATATGCTCAAGGGAGCCTTGCATTTCTTGTGAAATATGGGCTAGCATATCCTCTTTGACGAGTTGGCGAATATTTTTGCATAATATTATTGACAAGCGTTCTTGACTCAAATACCTATGGTTACTCTCTAACCAAATGGACCAGAGGATAATGACCATGACCTTAATTATAAATAGCACGAGGGACCATAGAAGAGAATGGCCTTTGCACCCATTTTTGCCAAGTATCTATTATTGTGGAACATATGTGGGCATTATGATACATTGTTATTCAAAAGTATTCCTTGTGTTCAAGCATAGGAGCAATCATAGAAAAGATGTCACACTCTTACGTGTTGGTGCAAAGAACATATTGAGGACCTTCAAGACCTCTATAATGCAAGTTGTCTTCTATAAGTTGTTGATTTTAGATTTACGAACTAGAGAAAATATATACTTTAGGCCAAAGCTCATGGTGCCAAATTGTGTTATACCACCAAACTTGATGGAGATCCACGTGTTCTCGTTGGAAGGCATACTTGTAATTTTTTTTTTGAGCAATGTATGTGAATGTAGCAGATTCACCCAAAACATTTGGTCCTCGGTATAGTGGCATAAGATCAACTAAAGATACACTTTGCACCAATTTGCATATAGGAAGAGATGCTTTAATGTTATGCTAGCAAGCATCGCTCACCATTGGGTTGTTGTCATTTAATGAATCTTCCCGAACGGGTTAACTACCCATTGTTGATATTGCATGATAGTCGCTCCTGAATGAGATGTCAAACTTTCATTAAGTTGTTCCAAATAGAGGATCCCCTCAACGAACATCTTAGTTTAGCTCCTTTTGTCCCCTCTACGATTGGAAAATACGTAGTATACAAAATGTGAGCCTTTAAAAGAGGATTTATGCTTTGTTAAAATATAAAACATTATATAGCATGTAAAAGCAGTTATGTAGTTCGGTTGGTAATCGTACAACCACCTCTCTCTCTTGAATAAATAAACCTCTGCCCGTATCATTTGGACAAGTGCAGTTTGCTCTCTTGTCTCCTTCTCGTATTCTTTCTTCTCTTTGCATATTCCAACATTGGTATCAGAGCGATTGATGGTTCGTATGATCGACGCCATTGGAGGAAGACGGGTTGCAGTGAAGTGTGTGTGAGGTCGATGGTAAGATCGACGCCATTCCTGCATAACAATGCAAAAATCGTGGGTCACGTGGCAGGCAAAATTGTGGTTCGTTGGAGGAAATACCACAGTCGCGACTGTGATAAAATCGTGGATCGTCGTTGAAGAAAAACGCGGGCACAACAATCGTTGCTTTGTTGTGGTAAACCGCAAAAATGTGTGCACGTCAAAGGCGAAGGAAAAATCGTGGAGCAATGCTACCCGAGCAAAGAAAAACGAAGGGTTTATCTTCACGAGGGCAGAATCGTGTAAAATGTTGATCCCGTGAAACGTGGGTCACAGGAAAATACGATTTCGAATCCATTTGAATCCGCAAACATTCATTTCGCAAAAATCGTGGCCATCAACAAACTCGTGGGGAGCAACTAGAGCGAAATCGTGGCGGAGAGAGGTGAAACTTGCGAGGCTGCAAAGTCGGATTTGCGAATTGCAAAGTTGGTGAAATTATTTTTTACCTTGTTTTTGCGTGATTAAATTTGGAGGCATAAGTAATAATATTTGTTTTATTATTACTTATATTTGTTGGAAAATTGGATATTTTATTATTTTATTATTTTCCATTACTTTGGAATAATAAAATGTCAAACATTGCAAATTTGATTTTGCCGGATATGCAAAAATTAACGGGCACTAATTTTAATGTATGGAGTCATAAGATTTTAACGGTCGTGGAATTTCGGGATTGTGATAAAATAATCAAGGGTGATGAAAGTCGACCAGTGACGAATTTCGATGATTATGACAAACGTCATTGGGAGGCTCTTCTACTATTAAAATTGTCGGTATCGATCGATGAATTGATACCGAGGTTCGGAATGCCACTGCGGCAAGCACATTGTGGACCACCGAGGGATAAATATCGATGTCGAAAAAAGTCGATTTTATACCGAAAAGTATGCTCTTTTCCGTAAAGTTACAAGAAGGTGGATCATTGTCTGAGCACCTACTTCGGATGAAAGACCTCCGAGACCAGTTATCTTCCAACAATAAAAAGGTGGACGACGATGATATGGTGGCTCTGGTTTTGAACAGCTTACCTTCTTCGTATGAGTCATTTGTGGAGGCACTCCATTTAATGGCTGAAAGTCAAACACTCATGTTTGACAAGGTGAGTTCCTACCTGTTACAAAAGGAGCGGAGACAACTTTAGGCAGAATCTAATTGTGACCATGCAGAGAGTGCTCTTGTCACTCAGTCAAAGGGAAAGTGGAAACGTCAATCTGGTGAATCTTCCACTCGGTATCAGGTCACATGTTATTACTGTCACAAAGTTGGGCACCTCAAGAAGGATTGTCGGAAGCGGATGTATGATCTTTCGAAGCAAAACAAAAAGCCATGTAATGAGGAACATGTGGCAACAGTTGCAAAAGAACGGGATTCGGATGATGAGTATGCTCTTTATTGTCTTACGACATCATGCTCAAATGATAGTGATACCAGTTGTTGGATCATTGACTCTGGTGCGTCTGCACACTTTTCATGTCGTAGGGACTGGTATGTTTCATTTACTGCAAATATTTGTTTTGAATCAGTAGTACTAGCTGATGGAGAATCACTTGCAGTAGAAGGGATAAGAGATATATGTATTGTATTGAATAATACTCATAAATTGTTGGTACGGAATGTTAGATATGTACCTTCTTTACAAAAGAATCTTCTTTCTATTCGTCAATCGATTATGAAAATCCCAATATTTGTGGATTTCGTGGAAAGAAGTGTGTTGTCTCGATGTGAAACAGAGACAGATAATTGCCCTTGGTATTGGGGTAGGTGGTCGATATCGACGCTTGTTGATTCGATGCGATCAACATGAATGCATGTGTGGAGGACACTCCACCATTCGGGATGTGCGGGGAGGCTGCAATGCCTTGGGAGGAAGCCATTCCTCACAAATCTGTTGACTTGGATACATTCAACCTACATGTGCCTATTGTGGAGGGAATATCCACTATACTAGGTGTACGGGAGGCGGACATGCCTTGGGAGGATGGATTTCCTCATTCTGAAGAACAATTTGTTGTGGACGGAGACTCCACTATTCCAAATGCATTGACGGTGCATGGTGAGATGGCATGCCCAACCACTCACTCGGAGGTTCTTGCTCGAAGGACAATAGAGCATGAACAATTTGCTCATTGTGTTGTGAAAGATCTTTCCCAACAGAGGGGGATAGATGAGCAAATAGATAAGACGGAGATGGTTATTTCTCCTGTTGAGATGGAGACCACTGCTGAGACGGAGATGGTTATTTCTCCTACTATTGAGTTGGTTCTAACTCCTGCACAGATGGTCACATTCCTCTTCTTGAAAAAGTTGGATGAGCACTACATGGTGGTGCAAGGACGTGATCGAGGTGACTTCGATTACAGGATAATTGAGTCTTTATACAGACTCCTACAAAGCTACACAAGCTTGGAATATATTTTTAATCCACATCTTCGAGGTTCGATTTCAGCACTGGAGATGGGGCCGACACTCACCATTGGTGATTCATCATTGGTCATGAATCACAAAACAAAGAACCAGTGGACCACTTGTCATATTTTTTGTTCATGGGACCAGATTTTTGTTTTGCGGTTCTTGTTCATTCGACAACCGCAACACAGATCCAGATCGCTGATTTTAAAGTACAACTTATGGCACATCAGTAAATGTAATGACTAAACATATGGGCTTTAGGAAATATGTAAAATTTCAGGACAAACTTTGTCTTGTTTCCGGTTTAGTCATTAAGACGGGGTGTTAAAATATAAAACATCATCTAGCATGTAAAAAAGCAGTTATGTAGTTGTTCGGTTGGTAACCTGTGCAACCACCTCTCTCTTCATTAACTAAATCTCTGCTGTATCATTTGGACAATGCGGTTTGTTCTCTTGTCTCCTTTTGTATTCTTTCTTCTCTTTGCATATTCTAACATATGCTACATATACCAACAATATGATTTGGCAACAAGTGAAGCATTAGCTCGTGAAGATTCTTGCATGCCCAAACTTCTTTGAGATTTCATAAGTGCGATCATTTGCATGAAGTTAGCAAATGCCATTTACGGATATGGTGGCAACATTGCTTTGGAAGAATTCTCGTTTGATTTTATCTATTTGTTCATGAATGGATTTGGCTAATGGGTGTGGCTTGAACTGATATATTGGAATTTTCATGTAGTGCCCACTTCCCTTTGACACCTTTTGATGCTTATTTTGATATTGTGATTACATTATAGACATTATTATGTTTTGACTTAGTGGGATGTTAGACATTTGATCATGGATTATTGTTGATCTTGATTTGATTATGATGCATGATGGGCATTAGAGACACCTTATATGTGGATGATGATATATTATTTGACATGGATGTTTCATGGATGTTGTTCGGACATATGATTTTGGATATTATGAGTAGATCTAGAAATGGATATTTTATGATGATGATATAATTGTTGATTAAAAATGCAAATGATGTAGTTGTTACTTCGATGTTGTTGTGATTCATTTATATAGTTGGTTTTGTGATTTCATTTATATCATGTTAGATGTTCTGATATGGCCATGAGGCCGAAGGAGGTATTTGTGTTTTGTAGGTTTAAAACATCACAACAAACATCGGGGGATTAGAGATCAACCAAAATGGGATTCTAGGTGAATTCGACAAGGTCACCATGACAACTCATTTTATTGTGCGGTGTGTTGTTTTGTTAGGAATTTCCATGGGGGATTTCCTTTATATGTGACCATGGGTATTGTGTATTTTATTAATGTGGTTGAATTTTATTTATTGTATGTATGTATTTTATTAGTGATGTGTTCCATTCTTTTATTTAATTAAATGTGGTAGATTAATGTGAGAAATCATATGGTTAAAATTTAAATAAATTAAATTGGGATATGAGAAAGTAATAATGGAAGTTGTTGACTGTTTGTATTAAATATGTAAGGGATGTGTAAGAGTTTGTGTAAGTCATTTTTGGAGTATGAAATACTCCACTTCCATCAGAAATTTGAATTTGTCCTTGAGAGAGCTGTTTTGGAGGCTTGTGGGACAAGTAAAACTTGTCCCATGCCTCTAAATTTAATTTACCAACCATACTTATGGTTGGAGAAGTGATTTGTGACTTTTGTAATGAATTTTATTAATCATTTTGCTTGTTTGGATTGCACTCTCTTATATTTTATTTATTTTGTTGTTCCTTGAGGTGGGCTTTTGGAGTGTGCAAGTAACTTGTCATATTTTCACCCACCTCTTTATTATGCTTGGGAGAATGGATTTTGTCTTTTGTGTTTAAATTGGAGGATGTGTGATGTGACATCCTACATAGATCCACATCATCCTCTTTCTCCCTCTTCTATATAATTCAAACTCATTGCTTGTTTTGGGGTTGTTGAATCTTTTTGCAGCCTTCCTTAGGCGCATTTTCTTGTTGGAGCTCTTGTTTTGGAGGAAGTTTGGAAAAAGCTTTGTATGCTTGGGAGATTGTTGTTTTGGACTGTTTTCTTGGCTTGGAGAGTTTCTTTGTTGGAAACAAAAACTAGCATGGAAAGCTATTATCTTTGTTATTTCTTTGTTGTGGATGTGTGTGAATGGTGTATGGTTTGTTTTATTTATTGGCTGGTTGGGTAGACTGCCATAGGGATGGTGTAGGAGAAGGCTATGGGGAATCCATGTGGGGGGGCATAAGGAATGCCATTGGCATTAGAGTTTTGTGGAGGGAGTTTGAGTTTGGGATCCACCATGGAAAATAAATAGTTTGCAATTCTTACTTTGTGGGGTGCATAAGGAAATCATGGGGTGGCATAAGGAGGGATTTGTGGGGGGCATAATGATATGTATGGTGAAATTTATTGGCGGTTTGTTCTGGTGGATGCCCAATTTTTAATTGGGAGGCATAAATAGCTTCCCCGATAGATCTTGCTCCTTTGGTTTGCATGATCAAGGCCGAGTTTTAATTGGAATGTTTTCAATTGCGGTTGTGGTATTATTTTGTGTTGAACTATGTTTTATATTGAAATGTGCATGTTTGAAAGAATGATGTGTTGTGGAAGTCTAGTTGTTGCCATGGGTTGAATCACACCTCTTATTGTGTTTTGGTTGGGGCTTGGGGGCCAATGATGAAGGAAGGCTTCTCCTTTCATTGGATGTCTTAGTTGGGTGGAGAGCGTTGCCTTTCCCCCTCTTTTGTTGTGATCAACTTGGTGAAAAAGGAAACTTGCATGTTGTTGTTCTGGAGCAAAGGAAAATACAATTTTGATAGTCCCTTGTGAATTATACTTCATTTGTAACCTTTCCCACTTGAAGTGGATGAAATTGTAATGTATACTTGTGAAGAAATGATGTTGTAATTGATTATGGAAATATATATATTCGAATTGTGAAAGACATTTACATTATGCTTTGTACATTGGAAAGAAATAAATAGAATGTTGTTATTGTTTTCAAACATTGAAGTATATAAAGTATATAATTGGAATTAATAAAGAATTGAAAGACCTTCTCTCATATGCATTGTTGAATTAAATTCAATGTTTCATTGTGTGGCAAAAGAGATAGTTAGATCTCTGTTTGGAAAGAGAAAATGTACATGAAACAATGTTGCATTTTTGTATTTTGGGAATGTGTATAAATGAAATTTAGTATTTGCTAAATGAAATTTTTCCTGGCGGCCATGCCCCAAAATTCTGTTAAAATCCTTAGGAATTTTTTTAAAATTTTGATTCGAGAATTTTTTTGAATTTTCCTCCACCGCCCGCATCCAATCGAATCGCCAAGTGTATTCACGAGGTAGCGGCGGAGGCACGACATCATATTTTCCCTTAAACCTTTTAAAATTTTGGATTTTTTTTTCCATTTCTCCCTGCCGCCCGCAGCCAGAACTGCGAGGGTGCCACGTGGCACCTTGGGGTGACAGTGGAGGAGGGAGAACTTCATCGCTTTGGAAGTTTTTGCCTTTGGAATTTTTTTGTGAAAAGCTCCGCGGCCCTGCGCTCCCACCCTGCCTTGGGAAAACTTTCTTCCGTGGATGCGCGGTCCCGCGTGCGCATTTACCCCTTTCACCCCATCTCCTCCCTTTGGCAAAATTCGCCGAATCTCCCCGCCGCTCCTCTGTCTCTCTTCTCCCCACGGTGATGGTGGAGTGCACGTGTCCATGGTGGACCCATGCGGGCGCATGGAGGCCAAATTGGCTTTTCTCCCCCCTTTGGCGAAATGTCCAATTAACCCCCACCGCTCCGCCCTTCCCTCACCTTTTTCCGCTTGGATCAGGAGCCGACACGTGTCCTTGGGGACCTGCGGAGGCGTGGGCGCAAATGGGAATTTTCTCCCGTGCAAGGAAAAATTCCAAATGCCACCCCGCGACTCGCCAACCCGAAATTTACCTTTCGCCCTGCTTGACACGTGTCCCCTTTGGGGAAAATTTGATCCCTAAAGTCCGCCCGTCCATATCTTGAGTTTCTGAAGGAGTTAGGAGGACTTATTTATATCACCAGGAAAGGTGAGAAAATTTCATATCCAATGGGAATGATTTAAAGAAATTTTGGAAGCTTTAAGTGTGAGAAAAATCAAGTTGAAACTCTGAGCCTGTTAGAGAGTGGTTATGGGGGTAAATTACTCCCTGAACCTAACTGGAACTTCTAGCCCTAAGTTTAGGACCTTGTGAGTCTAATAATTGTTAATGAAGGAAAAGTATGTTCTAGTATTTTAGATTTGTTCGGAACTCCGATAATGCCAATCTTGTTGTCTTACTGACTTTGTTGTGAACACTTCTAATAAAAAAAAATTATTCCATAATTTTCTAAATCATCCTAGGTTGTTTCTTGGGTCTCAAGTGGGTTGTTTTAACAGCATCACATTTCACAAAGGAATTTAAAAAAATCAAATGTTATCTCCTTCGACCACAATTTAAACATCAAAAGGAATTTTATGCCGCTATAAACTCCACATAGTTTACCATCTCCTTGTCCTGAATTATGTTATGGGTGATTCTCTAAACCATCGCTAGAATCTCAAATCCAGAAATGGGACATGGGCTAGAAAGGTTTGAAAATGTTTGGAAAGATTGGATTGAACCTAAAAAACACATTTTCTATGGTGCCTTCTTTATCAGGGGCTCCTGTAGGAGACAAAATCAAGCACATGGGAGTTGTTAACCCTATGTGCCATGTTTCTAGTAGCCCAAGTCTATTAAACACCTCTTTTGGTTTTAGCCCATATGTCCAATCCATTTGGAAGTGGATATACACCCTTTTCCAACCCTTCATCCCCGATTTCTTCACCTGGAAAATGGTTTTGTTGGGGGATTTAGCCATGCTCCTTACACAATTCAATGTTTTTGGCAAATTTTTAGAGCTGATATTCTTTTCATATATGGAAAGATAGAAATTTCACTTTCTTTAACAACACTACTATGGATAGAGACTTCCCTATGACTAATAAAGTTATTGTGATCTCTAATGTGATGCTTTAAATTTAGGTACGGAAATAAAATTCCTCCTGAGGTGGAGTATTTACAATCATTCCTTTCACATTGGGGTAATGCCATGTGTGCCATTACTTGGGTTCCTCTAGATTCGTCGTGCCGTCACTCTCCCTCTCAAGGATGTGGTGGGGTTTTCCCGGTGGGTGCTCTAGAAGTCGGCGGAGGTCTTCTCCTCGATGTTGCCACGCCCCTCACAAATCCCAACACCCTTCCCTTGCCCGCGGTGGAAATGTTTTTAACTTTCTCAATAACACTAGCGGCGGCTGAATGCGGTGGGTGGGCTCCTTCTTCTTAGGGGAAATTCCCATAGTTGGCACTTTCCATCTATCCTTGATGAGCTCAAAAATGGCCCATTGTATACTAGTGTTTTAAAACCATTCCGGTTTTGGTTCGGTTTGACCAATTTGACCGATAGTTTAAAAAATTGTAAACAATAGAAAAACAACCAATGACCGGTTCGATATGGAACTAGCCGATTGATCTTGGTTCGGTTCAAGATTTCTCGATTATGCAGGTTCCATACTAATCCCATCAAACCGGCCGATTCCGTCTTGGACCAATTTGAACTAGTTGAGGGTAGGATTTGCCTTAAAATATATATTTTCCAAATCTAACCCTAAATGATATTATATATAGCCCCTTTGGAACAATGGTTGAATGATTTCATCTTCGTACATTACAATCGTTGGCTAAGGTGCAACCAGTTCTTTGAATAAGATACCTAATACAAATGCCAATGTCTTGGATGATATTCATCCTGGTTGTGCAAGTTATCCTATGTGTCCTCTTCACATATTGGAGGGTCATCTCACATGGCTTAGGTTTAGGGTTTTCTATTGGGTCATGCACTAGGGTTACTCAAAACCCTATATGTATCCCTTCATTTGACATTTATGAGCATGCCAAGACATTTCACTGTCTTTTATCTACATGTGCAAGTTTTGTTCTATTATGCAAGTTATTCAGTTGTTGATCGATTATTCCTTGTGATTACGTTGGAGCCATTACGATTCAACCAGAGTGCAACTTCATCGTGGTGCATAGTTTCCGATATGATCCGTCAACTCTTTCATGGTATTAGAGCTGAGATTGGGTAAACGTGCACTCATTTTTTGAGTTGTGATTACTCTTGTTTTTCATTTTTAACTCCTCGTGCAAGTTTTTGATCATTATATTATGGTTTTTCCTTGCTAATGTATTTAACTTCTTGCTCTTGGAAAGTTTTATGTGTTCTTCGTGCATGTGCAGGTATTCTTGAAGCTTTCAGGGGTTTTGTAGCTACATTTAGCTAATTGCAGCTAAATTCGGAGATCAGTTAAAATAGAGTTTTTTTTTTTTTTTTTTTAAAAATTTTATTAAACTCAAAATTTCTATATCTCTGTTTTTTGGTCTCTCTTTTGTGTTTGCATGGTATTTTGCAAAATATAGGTTTAATATTCAAATTTGAAGGTTGTTTTTAGCTCAACAAGCTCCTTTGTTCACCACCGGATTCTTTCGGGTTTCCTTCTTGTAAGCCAAGGCCGATTTTGTGCTTTTTCCCTCTGGCTCATGTCTTCCCTGCATTTTTTGAGGACGTGTTTTCTCGTGCTCATCCGCTTGTGGCTGCCCCCTCTACCTGCATTTTTTTTTGGCCATGTTCCTCCCAACCACGAACTGTGCAAACAATGGCCGCATTTTCTTCCAAACGAGGATTCTGTGCAAGCCTGCACGTGGTCTGCTAGGTCTCCTTCTCCTCTCTCTCCAATGCTTAGATCTTCCGCTGACTGCACCTTCTTCCCGGATTGTGCATCTTTTAAATCCACGTGTTTTTTATGGTATGTTCTTCTAAATCCATGTATGTTTCTTTGGAGTTTGGTAAGTATTTAAATACTTTCTATATTTTTAAAAACAAAATGCAAAAAGCTTTTCATCTCACTTTAATCTTATAAAGTTTCTAACTTAAGTTCATACGGTTCGCTTTTTAAAAAAGAGGTAAGTTTTTTTTTTAAACTTTACTTTTTAAATTTTTTTTTTTTTAAAATATCCTTTTTTAAAAAAACAAAATACGTAAGCCTTTTAAAATAGAAACTTTTTCTTTTTTTAATAGATCTAAATATATTTTTTTGTGGGAAACAATTTAAAATTATTTTGTTTAAAAAAATGAAAAGTATCTTTAATATTTAATTAAGTTTTTTAGATCTTAATTATTAAATTAATTGTAATTAATTAGATTTAATTAAATCTATTTTTATTAATTACAATCCTATCTTTTTTTGACTTGTAAAATATTTTTAAAAATCGTTTTAATTAACGTTTTTTTCATTTTTAAAAAACTTCAATAGCTCTAAAATTAGTTAGATTGGATGTTTCAAAATGGTAATTATTTAGGCATTATCATCGATTTTTTTACTAATCATGCGCTCAAGTGTGTAGTGACACTCTGAGCACTATTTGTCTTCTACGTGCCTTTCCGACATTTTGAAGATCATCTGGACTCCTCTTGAGTTTGTCAAAACATTGTATTTTACCCTTATTATTGCTTGTGACTAGTGAGTGCGTCCACCACAGTCTGCAGCAAGGGGGTACTCTTTGCGACGTGAGACGTTTTTTCTCACAACTAGGATTTGCTTTCACCTCCTTCCTTGTTTTTTTTTTGTGCTTGTTTACGGTGTCCTATTTTTTTGTTGTGCTCCACGAAACACTATTGTGGTCTCCTCTCTTGCGCGTTATTACGCTTGATTGCAAGTCGAGTTACCAAGTGTTTCCAACCACACGCACGGACCCGATTGTAATCAACGCACTAAACTATAAAGTGCCAAAAGCGGGGGGTTGTTATATTGTCCTGGGTGGTTGTGTTTCTTTTATGCATTTCTTTTCTCTCTCTTCACTATGGATGCACTTTCAATTCCTTTGCTTACGTCGTTCAACTTCTTCGAATGGAGATAAAAATGATTATGAAACTAAGGGGTAAAGGGTTATATCACATCACCATGGGAACTAAGACTAAACCAGACGATGCGATCTGAAAAATCTAAGTGGTTAAACCGTAGTGATGAAGCTTTAGGTCTTCTTTGCATGTCTGTTTCTCTTGACTTGCTCTTCCACATTGAGGCGTCTCGAAACACCTAAATCTACGTGGAAAACGCTAGATGCGATGTTTGGACAACAAGATGACATGAGAGCGCATGAGTTGGAAAACGAACTACTAGGGTTAAATCCTAGTGAATTTGAAAACCTACAAGCTTTCTTCTCAAAATTTGTCCACATTAGATTGTTGTTAAAGGGATGTCAAGTAGAGAAGAAAGATTCTCAACTGATCTTGTCGATTCTCTCTAAGCTAGGTCCCGAATATTCTGTCTTCGTGTCAACTTTCTACGCTACAAAAGTTGCTTTGGGTGATGCTTGGACTATGCCCTCCTTTGACTGTTTTTCATCCCAACTCATTCGAGAACAGGACAAACTCATTCAAATGGGGTCTCTCAAGTCCAAGTCACATGCCCTTGTAGCAAGTACTAGCAAGGGAAAGAAGACTGAAAAGAAGAAAGAAACAAAGGATCAACCTAAGAAAGAAACCAAGACCAAACCTAAAAATGACACAAACACTTCGACTTCTGAGCCTAAGGCACAAAAAAGAAAGTTTTTGTGTTCCTATTACAAGAAGTCTGGTCACGACGAGCACCACTATTTTTAGAAAATAGATTGATCACTTATCTCATTTACTTGAGAAGAATAAAATAAGTGTTCCTGAATCCATAAAACAAAATGCTCTGAAGGCCTAGTCTTCTACTACAAAAGGTTTTAAAAATGATAAGAAGAAAGGAAAGGCCCTTGTAGCCAAAGTTGCTCCTTCATCGATGTGGATTATAGATTTTGGTGCCTCGCACCACATGGGTTCTTCGCATGTTGAGTTCTCCAACATCGAACCTTGTGGAATGTCCCAAATCACGATGGGTAATGACATGACGGTGTGTCGGTTTCGTAGTGGATCGGTAGAGATGGATGGGGAACATTTAACCAAGTGTTGAGTGTTCTGATCTCTCTACCAATCTCCTATCGGTTTACCAAATTACTCACCTTGGTGAAGGAATGCAAGTGGAATTTGGTCCTAACTCAATGATTATTCGTGAGCTTAACGATGACACTACAGTGGCTGAGGGAAAGGTGGATCACCATTCATGGTTATATACCTTTTCCCACTTTACTTCTGATTCTACGCCCACTGCCTTGCTCACTCATGCAAATGAGGTTAGTAAGCTATGGCATGAGTGTTTTGGACATCTAAATTATCGCTACCTTGAACAATTGAGCCAAAACAAAATGGTCAACGGGTTACCCTATGTCAAGTTTTCTAAGGGTCTTTGTGAGGGTTGTACCCTTGGAAAGCATCTTGAAAAGAACTTTGACAAAGGAAAATCTGGAGAGCTACTTGTCCTTGGATCTTGTTCACAATGATATTTCTGGTCCATTTCCTTCTCCTTTGTTTACTAGAGCTCTTTATGTGCTAACCTTCATTGATGACTTTTCATGATATACTTGGGTATATTTTCTTAAGCTTAAGTCTGAAGTCTTTGAACATTTTTAGGACTTTAAGGCTCTTGCTGAGAAACAGTGGAACAGGTCTATCAAGGTTCTTCAAACCGACAATGGAGGTGAATATGTAAATAATAGGTTCATGGATTTCTATACTTCTGAAGGGATCTCTTTGCAGCATACAATTGCTTATAGCCCTTCGCAGAATGGAGTCGCAGAAAGAAATAACCATACTCTTAAGGAGATGGCCACTTGTATGATTCACTCGAAGTCTCTTCCTCCACAGTATTGGGCTGAAGTAGTGAATTGTGCAAATTACATTCAGAACCGTGTTCCACACAAGGCAATAAGAGGGATGACACCCTTTGAAGCCTGGTTTGGATGCAAGCTTGATGTTGAGCACTTTCAAGTCTTTGGATCCAAGGCTATGGCTCGATTCCAAGAAGAAACGTAAGGCTTTGGAACCACAATCCAAACCTTGTATCTTTGTAGGGTATCTTGATGGCGTGAAGGGATATCGATTGATGAATCCTACTTCTCATGAGCTGTATATTGAGAGAAGTGTTAAGTTCGATGAGTCTTCTTCGACTTCTACTTCTCCACCTATTGAGGTTCTTCAGCTCGCTGATTCGATTTTGACTCATCAGATGATGATGTTGTTGAGCATGCTCCTCTTCTGATCCTCCCGACCATCAGACCTCTGAGTCTTCTGATTCTGATAGTAGTGATGATGAGGACTATGTCCCTTCTCACTCAAGTGAAGAATCTTCCGACTCTGAGCCTGATCCTCCTGGTCCTCTTTGGGCTAGGAAAACTTTACAAAGTGCTGGAGATTTAGTTGGAGATACTTCGGATATGAGACGTACTCACTCAGATTTCATTGGACCCCACTCTTTCTTCACCTCTGCTTCTAATCCACAGTCTTTCGGGAGGCTTCTGGTATTCCTGAGTGGGATTCTGCCATGGATGAGGAGTATTCCTCTCTCATGAAGAACGATACTTGGGATCTCACCCCTCTTCCGAAAGGAAGAAAAATCGTTTGGTGTAAGTGGGTGTTCCAAACAAAGTATGGAGTAGATGGAGACATCAAAAAGTTTAAAGCGTGATTAGTAGCTAAGGGTTTCTCCCAGATAGCTGGGTTGATTATATTGAAACCTTTGCTCCGGTTGTGAAGATGACTTCTATTCGATTGACCCTAGCCATTGCCATAACGAACAGATGGAAAGTCCATCAAATGGATGTTAAGAGTGCCTTCCTTCATGGTGACCTAGAGGAAGAGATCTATATGGAAAAACCTCGGGTTATGTCCAAGATCCCTCCCTCATTTGTAAGTTAAAGAAGTCTCTTTATGGCCTCAAACAAGCCCCTCGGGCTTGGTATGCCAAGATGGACTCCTTTTTACTTACATCAGGGTTTACTAGGTGTCACTCTGATCCAAATGTTTATATTCTACGACAAGATGACTCCATACTCATTCTTGTTCTCTATGTTGATGACTTGTTGATCACAGTAGCTCTTCCTCTATTATTGATTACTGTGAAGATCACTTGGCCAACAGAGTTTTCCATGACTGACTTAGGTCTACTTCATTACTTCCTTGGGATCCAGATTTCACAATCTGACTCGGGAATTTTGATTTCGCAACCTAAGTATGCTCTTGATTTGCTAGCTCATTTTCAGATGTCTGATTGCAAGTCTTCTCCTACTCCTTTTCTTTCGGGGTTAAGTTGGTTTTAGATTGCTCTACTCCCTTGGTTGATGGTACTCTTTATCGACAGTTGGTGGGGAGCTTGATTTACTTGACTCACACTCGACTGGATTTATCGTATGTTGTTGGGATCATGTCCAGATTCATGCAGGAGCCACATGAGCTGCATTGGAAAGCAGCTAAATGGATCCTTCATTATGTTCGTGGCACTTATACTAATGGCATTCACTATCATGGAGGGGTAGATATCGACTTAATTGGGTTCATAGATTCTGATTGGGCCGGTGACTTAGATCATCGAAAATCTACTTCTGCTACAGTTTCTCTCTTGGTTCGGGTCCTATTAGTTATTCTAGAAAGAAGCAGAATGCAATTGTGATATCATCTACAGAGGTAGAATACAGAGGAGTAGTTAATGCTTTGCACATAAAGCTATTTGGCTACATGGTATTCTAATAGATTTTGGCATCCACCTTCGGAGGCCTACCATTATCTACTGTGATAACATGAGCACTATCTCCATTTATAGAAATCCAATTCAGCATCAGCAGACGAAGCACTTTGAGATTCATATGCACTTCATATGAGAGCTTATTCATGATGGCATCATCGACATTCGATACATTCGAGCAATTGATCGGTTGCAAATTTATTTATCAAGCCCTTCTTGAGATGAAGTTTCTTCACTTACGATCTCTTCTTGGGGTGAGGTCTTTTACAAATGCTCATCTTCTTCGGGCTATGTAGTCCTTTTCTTCTTCTTCTTCTTCTTAGGAAGATTGAGTTTATATATGGGCACCTTATTAGGGCTTTAGTTTCAGGCCCCATTGACACATATTTCTTAGTTGTTTAGGAGTGTCTTCTCTTTACGTCGACTCATCATAGCACTTTGTTACCCCAGCTTCGATGAAGGGGGTGTTGGTGTGAGTTATCCTATGTGTCCTCACATATTGGAGGGTCATCTCGGATGGATTAGGTTTAGGGTTTGTTATTGAGTCATGCACTAGGGTTACTCAAAGCCCTATATGTATCCCTTCATTTGATATTTATGAGCATGCTAAGACACTCCACTATCTTTTCTATACATGTGCACACTTAGTATAGGAATAATATATATAGAGGTTAGTAGGTAGTAGTTTATCATCATTGGAGCATTTGAGTATTATTGTATGGTTTGAGGTTGCCCCTCAAAGTGGCGAAGCTATTCCAATTTCATATTGAGATCATTATTCGGAATATTTTGTTATTTGGTGTTATATTTCTGCTCATGATCTGAATTATACAAGTAATTTCATTACAAGTGGTATCAGAGCTTGAACTCAGCCAACACTACGTCAAACCCTAATTTTGAAGGTTCATCCATATCTCAACATCGGTAGCAAATTTTTCTACAATTTTTTTTTGTGGTGTGGCGAAATCAGTCAAGTAAGATTCCCTCAAAATTTTAATAATTTTTGACTTGTTTTGCAAAAGTTATAGCGGTTTTATGTTTTTTCATAATTCGACTACATAGGGTGCAATTTGTGGAATTTTTCAAAGTTATTTACATTTCCGAAAGAAAATTAAAAATTAGTTTGGTTCATTCTTTGAGTTTTATAAAATTTGGCCGAATTCCTATTGAAATCCGAAACCCTAAATTTTGACCTTGATCCTTAAATCTTACCATTTTGGGGCATCATGGTTGGGCCTTCGACAAGAGGCAAAAAGAATCCCATCACTCTGGGTAAAACCCCTGATAAGGATGAGATAATAGTTGAGGATTTAGAGTCAGAAGGGGTATCTACAGAGTCCTCAGGGTTAGGGTTTACTTCAACTGACCATAAGGTCAGCGATCTTGAGTTAGAGTTGTGAAACCTTGAAGGTAGAGTGGCCAGCAAAGAAAATGTAGAAAATATTGGACAATGATTGGAGGATTTCATTCAAAAATTTAGCTACAATATCATGGGTCATCATATCATTCCTAATGAGCCACAACTCAATCATACTCATATTAACCATGGTGGATCTTTAGGTCAAAGTAATAAACAAACTAGCCAGGGTGGATTTGCACACATGACCAATCCAAATACAAACACTGTACAAGCCCGTAACATGCTTCCAAAAGTGGAAATGCATAAGTTTGATGGAAAGGATCCACTCAATTGGATTAACTAGATGGATAATTTCTTTGATCTTCATCAAATTCCATTGGGACAAAAGGTTACCATGACATTGTTGTATCTTGAACCTGACCAACTTATTTGGTATTGATGGTTATGTGCTCAAAGGAAAAAGAGTGGCCTCAATGTTACATGGACAATATTCACCGAAGAGTTGCAATTGCACTATAGTTCTAGTGTGTCAGAGAATTATTTTAGCCAATTAGCAAAGCTTAGACAAACAGGAATAGTCAAGGATTACATCCATCGGTTCCAAATCCTTTCCTTAAGGGTGGAAAGTATTCCTGAAGATAATTTGAATGACTTATTTCTTGGGGGTCTTAAAGAACAAATTGAGATTGAGGTGCGTATGTTTAATCCTCATAAGGTTTCAGACTCTATGATCATGGCACATAGGGCAGAGGAAAAATTTCTTTCAAGTCGGAAACAAACTGTCGCCAAGATTATCAGAGATCGTAGCACCCTTCCACCATCATTCCCTCGGCTAGTGAGACTGACACCTCAACAAATTGAAGAAAAGAGAGCCAAAGGGTTATGTTTTAATTGTGACAAAATTTGGACCAGGACATAAGTGTGCTGAAAAGAAGTTGTTCTACATTGAGGGATCTAATGAAGAAGAAGAAAATGAAGAAGACGAAGAGGTAGAGCCAGAGGAGGAATTAGGAGATCCCTAACCAACAATATCATGCCATGCAATTTCTGGTATTAGCACTCCCCAAAATTTCAAAGTAGTTGGATTCTTAGAAAAATAGAGGGTAACAGTGTTGATTGATTTGGGAAGTACTCAAAATTTCATCAATCATAAGTTAGCGTGCGCTTGAAATGCTTTGTTTATCCAAATGAGAATGTTAAGTCATGATCGATGGGAAAACTTTTAGTTGTTCAAGAAAATTCCATAACATTAATCTTGTCATGGGAGATTACTTGCTAGCTAAAGCAATATGTATGGAATTTCCATGGGGAGGAAGCAGACATTGTGTTAGGAGTTCAGTGGCTTACCACCTTGGGAACCATTGAAATGAATTTCTAAGAGTTGTTCATGCAATTTCAGTCAGAAGGGAGGAATTTTAAACTAAAAGGACTAAGAGCAAAGTACCCACATATGGTAAGTTCTCATCAGATGCAAAAATTGCTTAGAAAGGGTGCATAAGGGTTTATAGCACAACTATTTTCATTGGAAGCACATCATTCCAATACATGTATACCCACAGATATGCAAGCAGTTATAGATGAGCACTCAGGGGTTTTTGGAGAAATGCCCAAGGGTTTGCCTCTGAAAAGAGACCATGACCATACCATCCAAATAGTATGAGGGAGTCAACCACCCAACATCAGACCTTATAGGTGCCCCTATATGCAAAAGAGTGAGATTGAGAAGATAGTTCAAGAGATGTTAGAAGCAGGTCTTATTCGTCATAGTCAAAGTGCTTACTCTTATCCTGTAGTGATGGTACGGAAAAAAGATGACAATTGGTGCATATGTCTAGATTACAGGGAACTCAATAAGTACACAGTTAAAGATAAGTTTCCTATTCCTGTAATTGATGATTTGCTAGATGAGTTACATGGTGTTGTTTACTTTACAAAACTTGATCTTCATTCTGGATATCATTAGATTAGAATTAAGGATGAAGATATTCATAAAACACCCTTCAGACACATGAAGGACACTATGAGTTCTTGGTAATGCCTTTTGGACTAACAAATGCACCCTCTACATTTCAAAGCTTGATGAATTCCATCTTTAAGCCATTTCTTCGAAAGTTTGTTTTAGTGTTCTTTGATGATATATTAATCTATAGTAAAACATGGGAGTAACACCGCATCATGTAAATAACGTGTTGGAAACTCTTGAACAACGTCAACTTTATGCAAAGCCTTCTAAGTGTTCTTTTGATGTCAAGGAGGTTGAATATTTGGGTCATATTGTCTCTTATGAAGGTGTTAAAGTGGATCCTAACAAGATAAAAGCCATGCTTGAATGGAAGGTTCCCAAAACCCTAAAAAATCTCTGAGTATTTTGGGACTTACAGGTTATTATCATAGATTTGTAAGGAATTATGGTAGCATCGCAGCACCACTCACAACTTTATTGAAGGACTCTTTCCATTGGAACGAGCAAGCTACTATGGCCTTTGAGAAGTTGAAGGAGGCCATGTGCACCACTCCAGTTCTAACCACCCCAGATTTTTCAAAAACATTCATTGTTGAATGTGATGCTTCAGTATGGTATGGGGGTCCGTACTCATGCAAGAAGGGTGACCCATTGCCTTCAAGAGCTACCAATTCAAAGGTAAGAATATATCTAAACCAGTTTATGAGAAAGAAATGTTAGCAATACTTCATGCAGTGAAACAATGGAGACCATATCTAATGGGATGACATTTCAAAGTAAAGACAGATCATGATAGTTTGAAATACTTCTTAGAGCAATGTTTATCATCTAGAAGAACAACAAAAATGGGTCTCAAAAATGTTGGGGTATGATTTTGAGATAATATACAAGAAAGGGAAAGAGAATGTAGTTGTTGATGCTTTATCTCGGAAGGATGAATCTTCCCGGAGCATTATTGTGTGCCATATCTATATTACAGGAGGATTGGATAGAGGATGCAAGGTTTGAATGGAAAAATGACCTAGGTACAAAAAATCTCATTCAAAATCTCCAACAAGATCCAAACATGTCAGAAAAATTTTTATGGAAAGGAGATGTTTTATGGTATAAAGATAGATTATATCTATGTAAGAATTCAATCCTTGAAAATAGGGTTCTATCTGAGCTCCATGCTTCTCCAATAGGGGGACATTCTAGGCTTCTTGAAGACTTATCATTGAATCAAGCATGATTTTTTTGGGAAGGGCTAAAAGGGGATGTCCAAAAATTTGTGGCAGAATGCATGGTTTTTCAACAAAATAAGGGTGAAACAATTAAGTCCCCAGGTATTTTACAACCTCTATCTATTCCTAGCCAGAGGTGGGAAGAGGTGTCTATGGACTTCATCACAGGATTGCCTAAATCAGAAGGTAAAAATGTAATCATGGTGGTGGTGGATAGAATCACCAAATATGCCCATTTTTGTGCTTTATCACATCCATTTTTGCGAGTACAAAGATGTAAGGCCCTTCATGATGATGCAATTCAGAAGCTACATGGGACACCAAAGATTATAGTAAGTGATCGAGACCCTATCTTTACTAGTAATTTTTGGATTGACTTGTTCTCATGCTTGGGCACACAACTAGCTCGTAGTTCCTCTTATCATCCCCAGTCTGATGGGCAAACAGAGGTGGTAAACAAGTGCTTGGAGGGATATCTTCGTTGTTTTACATCAGATAAGCAAGCGAGATGGGTCCAATGGTTACCGCTGGTAGAATGGTGGTATAACACCTCCTTTCATACTTCATCTAAAATGTCTCCTTTCTTGGCATTATATGGGTACCATCCACCATCTATCACTTCATCTTTGAGAGTCCAACCAAAGGTTCGAGTAGTTGAAGAACATAGCTAACACCAATAAGAGGTGCTTTGTAGTCTCAGGGAGAATTTTTCCACGTCACAAAACCACATGAAGCGTGCAGACCAACATTGTAGTGAAAGACATTTTGAAGTCGGTGATTGGGTTTTTGTGCATTTACAACCATATAAGCAAATGTCCTTAAAACAACACAAAAAGGATAACAAGCTTTCACCTAAGTATTATGGTCCTTATCAAGTGTTACAGAAGATTGGCAATGTAGCATACAAACTGGAACTTCCTCCGGCTACTCGAATTCATCCAGTCTTCCATGTATCTTGCCTAAAGAAGGTAATTGGATAGACAATATCAACCCAGACAGTGTTACCCAAGCTTGATGAAGAGGCAGAATCATCCTGGAACCAGAATGCATCCTTCAGACACACACTA
The DNA here is from genome assembly GCA_018340775.1 of Taxus wallichiana var. yunnanensis. Taxonomy (NCBI): domain Eukaryota; kingdom Viridiplantae; phylum Streptophyta; class Pinopsida; order Cupressales; family Taxaceae; genus Taxus; species Taxus wallichiana. The sequence goes on along the minus strand of CM031240.1, from coordinate 1,011,659,634 downwards.
AGCGGTTGAGGACAAGGGTCATCATTGAGTATTTGATCAAGTGGAAAAATCTAGACAATGAAGATGCAACTTGGGAGGATGCAAATTTCCTGCAGCAGCATCCAGATCTTCTCAACATTGGGGACAATGTTGCTTTGAAGGGGAGGGGCATGTTACGCCCTTAATCATATATCTTATATTGGATGTATATAGCCGACTTGTGGCTATCATAACTTCTTATCATTATGTATCTCTTTCATATATGTTATATTTTCATTAGTGGGTCGGCCTTGGTGTTGGCCATAGCATAGGAATAGTATATATAGAGGTTAGTAGGTAGTAGTTTATCATCATTGGAGCATTTGAGTATTATTGTATGGTTTGGAGGTTGCCCCCTCGAAGTGGTGAAGCTATTCTAATTTCATATTGAGATCATTATTCTGGAATATTGTGTTATTTGGTGTTATATTTCGCTCATGATCTGAATTATACAAGTAATTTCATTACCGCGATCCGTCAACTCTTTCGAGATCCATCCTCATAATGGATAGAGGAGAGTCATTGGGGCATAGTTTGATCCGATGACTTGGTGTGGATGGCTTTGGATGATGAACCACTAGTAACACCCGACATGGTAAACAATATCCATCCTACTACAACTACGAAATGTCCCTAAGGAGTCCGATGTTTCGAGCCAAAAGAACAATATGACATTGACGAGGATGAGGGTCCCAATCTTAGCGGTGGGTGTTAGTTTGATGATTGATATAAAACATGTGGTAGCTTGTAACATATTTTTTTGGATTCTATAGGCCATTTAGAGCCTTGATTTTTATGTATTTTGTTTCGGATATGTAGTGCACTCGGTGTTGTTTTGCTATATTTACCCTTACATGGTATATACATGAGCAAACTTTGCCTATTTTGTTTGTAATCATGTTTGGAATCTTTAAAATTTCTTGTTTTCATTAAAATTGTAATATTTTATGTATTTTTTAGTAAACCAGTTCATATTTTTTAAACCGGTCCAATTCCGATTAGGTTCCTGGTCGACCCTCAACCGGATTACGAAGTCCAGTTCCGACTTTTAAAACATTGTTTTATACAATATTTGACATTCTTTTTCCTTGCATATATAAAGTGGATCTAAGTGTAATCTCTAAACTTATGGTTTATTTAGGATGAAATAGAGAATATATATCATAGTTTCTTTAGAATTCATTGTTATCTTTCTATTAACTATTTCTAATGATTATTGGGAAAAATATGTAATTGTGTATATGCAGTCCATACTTTTCTATAATTGTTGAATAATGGATTTTGAGCACTAAGCACCAACTACAACCAGCCTTAGAAGATCTTTAATATCTCTCATATCATCTTCAAAGATTGTCATTGCAACACTTTGGCTACAGAGGTTCCTTCACTATCGCCGGAAATATTTAGCAATCATATGAGCGGTTCTTTAAGCACATGTTTAGGAAAAAGTGAAAAATAGTCATCAAGAATAGATATTTCTATAAGTGTTTATTATTTGTAAAATAAAGAAGAATCAATATTCATTTTGATTCTCAACAATAAAATAAGAGATTCAGATTGTTAGTTAGAATTAGATAAGATCTCTCCATATTTTGTGGAGATTGATGTTTTTGGATAGATTGCAATCTTAGTTGATAAAGATGTATTCCTTAAAATAAGGAGTGGGTTGGAAGCATGCAATTATAAATGCAACCTCCCATGCCTTTGAATATAATCGTCATTTTTTTGATCAATTCAAGATTCTATTCAATCCATTTTGTAAATAGCCTTGATTAAAATCCTCTTTCAAGGAATGAGCTAGCTACTCATTCCAAGGAAGATGAATCTGTATATTTATGTTTATTTTTCCATTCTATAACTATATTTGTTTTTGTCTTTTTCTTTGTGTCATGTAAATATTTTTGTGATGTATAGTTTATTGTAAACATGCATGTGTATTTTATGTTTATTCTTTCTTTCCATTTTAGTAATTTTCATTTCTTGCAAGTTTTATTTCCTTTCCTGCAATGTGTGTTTAAATTTCCTGCAATGTGTGTTTTTCCTTTCATGCAAGCGTGACATTTATTTTCTTGCAAAGTGTGTTTCTAATTCCTATAAGTGTGCTTTAATTTTATGCAAGTGTGACATTTCAATTTTTCCAAAGTGTGTTTCAATTTCATGCAAAGCGTGTTTCAATTCTAGTAAAATATCTTTACATTTACTGAAAGCATAGATTTGGTAGAAGGGACCATTGCCAAATATATATTTCTCCTTTTGCATATAGCCTTTAGACACCAGCCCTAGATTGACATTATTAATGTTGAGGATTGACGACCCTCATTATTTTGCGTCGTTGTAGGGGGAACACAATGTTATTATAAGATTCAGAATTTTCTAAGAGAATTGTCTAGTGGCAGTAGATAAACAAGTTCCTTGTGAGAGGGAATGTCTCTTAGAAAATTTTGTGACAGAGATATTTGATGATGGTTTCTTTATATTTACTTTCTTGTAAATAGATTAGAAGTTTTTGTATGCAAATAGATTATATTTATTTTCATGCAAGTAGATTAGAATTTACTTTTCTACAATTATGATTTAGAACAAAACCTCCATCCCATAATAACCCAATTGTGTAGAAAAATGTAACTGCTAACATTATTATGAAGGAAGAATTGATTGTTGAAGCAGGGTGGATAAGGAATTTGATGGATGATGTTCACAAAGAAATGAAATTGTAATGATCACAAAAATATATACACTAATTTTTGAAATAAAAGAAAAAGAAAATCACACTACACTAATTGTTGATTTATGCTAAGATAGATTTGCATAGAGTTCATGTTGAATTCGAGTCCAAAGAAATGTTGGGTATTGAATCCTTCAGGTAAGAGCATTGAATTTTTAGAAATCACTAACATAGATATGTTGGAGAAAGTAATGATTTCATATTTGGAGATAACACGTTGGGATAAAAATAATTTGAACCACATCGAAAGAAGACAATCTGCAATATGACATTGTAAAGAACAAATTCTTCAAAACCATCAATCAAAAGAGGAAGAATGAGTGATCTAACAAAATGGTCGTTCATGTTGTACAAAAAACATGATAGAAACATAGAGTTTGGAGTTGCAACAACCATGCAAATTTTATTTACAACTCATGAAAATATTGGCCTTCAAATTTCAAAATTCAGGTATGTTTTCCAGCTCTATATTTAATTATGTTATTACATTAGTCATTTCCACCAACCATCTACCCAACATTAGCATCCATATTTTCTAGATTTCACCTTCCTTGTACAAATAATAGTTAGTTTTTTAACACAATTCATGAATAAAAGAATTGATGACATTTCATTTCACTTTCACTCCACCCATATTCAGGAATTAGTTGAAACCATATACATCATCATAATAAGAGAACTTATTTGAGGGAGTTCTTATTTTTCACAATAATATTCCATTATTAATAAAACTAATTCTGAACCATCAATCATTCATAATTTCTTCCATATGTATTTAAATTCTTAATATTTATGTTGTTGATAATTATTTTATATGACTGATGTTATGCTTGTATGGAAAGGTTTTGTTTGTTTCAATTTTTTGCAGGATAATCTCATGACAAGGAATGTTTTTAGAGATCATAATGGATAGATTTCTGTCCATAACTTCATCAAGCGGAGGGCACCTTATCTTGAGCTATCGCAGACAAAAATGAGAAGTAGTATCAACATACATCAGACTAAGGATGAAGAAATATCAACAATTGTGCTACATTTGGAAGCAATATGAGAATGTATTCAACTTATTGCTAATATTTCCCATGTCATCATTTCTCAAAATTTTCAAAAAGAAAAGAAAAAGTAAAAAAAAAACCCAACAATGAAAACCCTCGGATGTTCTTGGCAGGTCTTGGTTTGAAAACCAACTTGTTGGGATCAAGTACTAGAAAAAAATCCTTGATTAGAAAACCAACTTGGCTGATCAAGGGAAAAAGTAAAAAAATGAAAAAATGAAAAATTTGAAAACCAACAAATGACGGCTTTTCCAAATAAGCAATAAAGTACTTGGTTGTTCTTTCGTGCTCTTGTTTCTCGGTATAGTAGACTGCAACTTATCAACAATTTTCCTAATATTTTTCACTTTTGTTGACATGGAAGAGGCAATGGAGACTGAAGTATACCAAGGTATTTTACTCTTCTATTTTAGTTTTAAATTTACTTGTAAGTTTTGTTATTACATAAGGATCCACTTTTACATCACATGCATGAGATTGAGGATGAAAAAGAAGGAAAAATAATTGGGCATATTAAAAACATCTTTTGGTATATGATTTTGATGATGGCAATCATTCCTTCAAGCCTATGTTGGAAAAAGTTTAAAACAACAAGATTTTTATGAGGATCCTTTCTATATGGATTCATTTTCTATAAAAGAAAGAGAAAAGAAAGGAAACACAAGTAATATTGTTTTACAATAAAAATAAAAATTGTTAGCATAGTAGGAATCTCTCCACACAAGAACCTACTCTCACAAAAAATGAAGAGTAACAACAAATATTGCACATAAGAACCTACTCTCGTAAAAAAGGAAAAAAACAAGTAGTAGGAGAAAATTTCACACAAGAACCTATGCTAAAATCTATCAAGAAGGATAATAGTAGAGGCTCCACACAATCGAAATACATGCTTATAATTCAACACAAAAAGAAATAGAGAAGGGAGGCACCACACAAAAATTGTCCTTCAAAAGAAGAAAGCATAATTGTAAAGGAGGATAATGACATGCATGAGATTAGGCATGGGGAGATGATGAGCCCAAAATGGCCCATTTTATACAAGATTTGACATTCTTTTTCCTTGCATATAAAGTGGATCTAAGTGTAATCTCTAAAATTACAATTTATTTAGGATGAAATAGAGAGTATATATCATGGTTATTTCTTTAGAATTCATTGTTATATTTCTGTTAGTTATTTCTAATGATTATTAGAAAAATATGTAATTTTGTATATGTAGTCCATACTTTGCTATAATTGTTGAATAATGAATTTTGAGCACTTTGAGCACCATCTACAAAAATCTTTGGAGGATCTTCAAAATCTCTCATATCATCTCCAAATATTATCATTGCAACACTTCATTAGCTCTAGAGGTTCCTTCACTAGCTCTGAAATGTTCAATAATTATATGAGCGAATCCTTAAGCATATGTTTGGGAAAAAGTGAAAAAAATATATTAAAAACATCTTCAAACCTAAATCTGATTACATATTCAGATTCCCCTCAAAAAATTGTGCAAGTTCAAAAACATCATCTTGATTCGAGTTTGTATGCAAAAGTTATAGTGCATTTTTTTAATATTGCTTCGAGTTTTCCAAGAATTTTTCGAATCTTCACAGAACACTTCAAAGTCTATATAACTTAAGCCAGAAAATATAAATAAATATTATGAGAGATTGTTTTGTTCATAATAGTTAGTTTAACAAAAATCTTTTTCCATTTTTCTATAGCTTTTACCATTTAAATAAAATTTGACTTTTACTTGAGTCTCGAGTGTCTAGCTAAAAACTCTTGCATAACTCAAACAAGAAAAGTCAAATGTATATTGTGAGAGATGTTTTTACTCATAACAATAAGTTCAACAAAATTTTCCTTTTTTTTTCTATAGATTTCACCATTTGGAATAAATTTAACTTTTACTATGTGGCAGTCTGAGAAAATTGTATCAGGACAACACTAAAAGTTGTATAATTAGATAACAAATGATCAAAGGGAAAATCTGAGAGAGGTTTTCGATCATAACAATGTTTTTAACAAAAACCTCTTTCTGATTTTCTACAATTATCATCATTTGTGGAAAAAGGTTTTAGTATCACTTCCGAGTCTCCTTAGCTCACTTTTGAGTCTCCTCAGTTCACTTCAAAGTCTAATATTTTTTCTTCGGAATTGGATATTAGAGCTCTAAGGATGAATACTAGAGTTACAGAGATGAGTATAACTCCAAGGGTGGTATTGTTATATATTTTGAAATTCATTCTAAAAATAGATATTTCTATATGTATTTATTATTTGTAAAATAAATAAGAATCAATATTCATTTTGATTCTCAACAATAAAATAAGAGAGTTGGATTGTTAGTTAGAATTAGATAAGATCTCTCCATATTTTATGGAGATTGATGTTTTTTGGATAGATTGCAATCTTAGTTGATAAAGATGTATGCCTTAAAATAAGGAGTGGGTTGGAAGCATGGAATTATAAATGCAACCTCCCACACCTTTGAATGTAATCACCATTTTTCTAATCAATTCAATATTCCATTCTATCCATTTTGTAAATAGTCTTGATTAAAATCCTCTTCCGAGGAATGAGTTGGCCACTCATTCCAAGGAAGATGGATCTATATATTTATGTTTATTTTTCCATTCTGTAATTATATTTGTTTTTGTCTTTTTCTTTGTGTCATGTAATTATTTTTGTGATGTACAATTTATTGTAAACTTGTAGGTGTATTTTATGTTTATTCTTTATTTCCATTTTAGTAATTTTCATTTATTGTGAGTTTTATATCATTTCCTACAATGTGTTCTTTTCCTTTCATGCAACCATGACATTTAATTTATTACAAAGTTTGTTTTTAATTCTTGCTAGTTTGCTTTAATTTTATACAAGTGTGACATTTCAATTTCTGTAAAGTGTGTTTCAATTTCATACAAAGTGTGTTTCAATTCCCACAAAGTGTGTTTACATTTATGCAAGTGCGGATTTGGGGAAGGGACCATTGCCAAATATCTCTTTCTCCTTTTGCATATAGCCTTCGGAAACCAACCCTAGATTGACATTATTAATGTTGAGGATTGACGACCCTCATCAATCCTCGCCACCAACCTAAAAATTAAAAGCAACAACAACACGATGGGTGGTGTTGTCACTCACTCAAAAAAATGTGTAATTTTGATTTTTTTTTGAAAATTTGGTTGAGTGACCCCTTTGCCCCAAATTATTTACCTTTGTGAAGTCTAAAGGATTGTAAAAAGTCTAAACAGCTTAGTCTTTTAAAAGTGATTCGAGTCATTTTGAGTGTATGTGGTGAATGCGGGTTACGGAGGAACAGGAGGAACAAATTCCTCCGTGCCTTCCATTCCCCGCATCCCCACTTTCCCCACATTGCTTTTGATTGTAGTGTTATGAAGACTTTTTCATTCCCCATGGAACTGTTCTATCTAGGCCCTTGTTCCCACGCACTCGCTTGTTCTCCACAACACATTTGAACCCACAAATATTTATTTTATAGTTGTGTGGAGATTTTGTAATTGAGCGGAACTGTTCCCCATTCCCTATTTTTTCCGAACCTTGTGACTTCCGCATTGCACTATACTACTTTGTATTGCAGGTGTTTCATATGTTTTGGGAACTCACGACCCTTGTTATGTCTAGCACCCCATTCCCCATAGGCTTCCTTTCTCCACATTTCATTGAGCTCGCTTTTATTGTGAGAGTTTTGGGCATTTGTGGCATGTGGTACTTGTTCCCTCGGGCCTCCTATTTCTTGAAAACCCGACATATCCATAATTATAGGGAAAATTGATTAAATATTTTCTAGGGCATTTCTTCCCCCACATTTCAATGTTTTTCCTAAGATAATCCTATTTTCAAGCTATATTGTTATTAAAGAGTAAAAATTGAATCACTTTTCACCATTTCATTGTGAATTTCACTATGCATTGTATTTCTCTACTCCCGTGCCCTAGAGGATGTATTTGGATGTAACTTGCTTGATTTTTATCCTTTTTGAAAACTCAAAGTACATTGGAGTCGTTATCAAAGTGTCGTTCTTTTCACAAAAGAGAGGCAAGTCATTCGATACCAATTTAATTTAATTTGGTGGTGATTTGTGTTTTGTATCATATCCTCTGAATCCTTCCTGAAAACCATTGTTGAACCCCATTTCTATAAGTTTTTCCCTCACCATTTCACCATGAAGTTTCAATATGGGGGTATGAGCATATTTCTTCCTTAGAGACCTCTATGCCAAACATTGGGGATAGTGATGTTAGGCATTTGAATTTAGATGATTTTTGGGCCCGAATCTCTAAGGACTCTCCCACTATCATAGCCCAATGTATCAAGAATAGTGGAATTGCCTATGCTACTGGATTTCCTCTCTCAGTCTAGTGTACTGATATTATCCTAGCTTGTGCCTCTTGTTTTGATCCTGAAACCAAGGAAGTTAAGATCCTCAGGGCCAAGTTATTGCCAAACTCGATGCCAGTTGTATAAATTCAGCCCTAGGAATCCTTGTCATTGAAGACTCCAATACTTTGACTAAGGCCCATACTCAAAATCTTTTTAACAAGATAAAGATAAATATAGACAATGCTATCCAAATCATGGCTTAAATCCCAAAAGAGAGGAGCTTCCAAGTTGCCTAAGGTTCTGTATAGGTCATATTTCAAGGAAGAACTATCTGATATGATCACCCTATTGGCAAGATTGATGGGCCTACCTTCTACCAATGAATTCCAATTTTGGATGTGTGTGTACATCAACATCATTTGTGAAGGCAAACAAAGTTTGAACTAGGGAGAGATCATCTGTGAAAATCTAAGTGAGCAACTGGTGAATGTGTAATAAAGTAAGACCTTTTATATGACATCCTACCTTATGTATACAATTGCAACCTATAGAGTGTGGGTAGGGTTGTCTCCTCAAGATGATAAGAAAAATGCACCAGTTTATGAGTTCTATCCACAACTCACTTTTGAGAATAGTAAATTTCATCACAGGAGGGTAAATTATGTTTTTACAATGTTCATAGTCGATTCTTGAAGGAAACACAACTAAAAGAGTGTCTTTAAAAGCAAAGCGGTTAAGTTCAACCTATGGTAGCCTCTTCATCCAATTTAGAAAGTTTTCCTACATAAGATTGGTTGGTTTTGAAGGTGCACCCAAAAATTGCCAATGTATTGCAGTGATAAATTGGTCCTTGTGGAAGTTTTCGAGATAGCTAGATATGCTACACATGACATGTAGGGATAAGAAAATCACTAGCATCCAGTTTCCTATCTCCTTGGGAAACTATACATGCAGATTTTCCCTAGATGCTCAGAATGTTGAAAGGAAAATTGCTGATTTCAAGTTTCATTCATATCAAATAAGATCTTCCTTTGATATTAAAGGATTCATTTCCAATCATCTAAGAATGTATTACTATCATGTTCCCACTATTGAGGATTACTAGGAATATTGTATTGATGAATATGAGGTAAGGAGAAGGTATTTCGGATACTTTCTCTACAACAAATCAAATATTTCAAGGTGTATCAGGTCCTTGAGGACTTGGAAGATGATAATGATGATTTGTATTCTATGGAATATATCAAAACTATCTAACACATGCCTCTCCCAACCATTGATTGGTCCCAAAAAGAGAGGGATGATCCCTCTGATATGAATAATCTAGTTCTAGCAAGGACCAAGCATTGGTTCAACAAGAAAATGAGGGAATATAATCAAATAGTGAAACAATCTTCCTCTTAGGAGGCATCTTCTTCACACAAGGAAGCTCCCATTCCCGTTTCGTGTCAAAACCCTGTAAAACTTAAAACAAGATTTGATTAGCAAGATAGGGCGAGGGCTACCCAACAAAGCGGGTCCGGAAGTGTTAACTTCCTTGGTGGATGTGAGCCCCCATTTTTAGATAAAAAGTGATGTAAAAGAAACGTACACTGATAATATGCAGAGACTAAAAAAGTATAGAATATTAAAGTAATATTGAATGATTTAAATATTGATTTGATGAAATGAACTAAAAATTGGATATATCTCGTCCAGGTCGATGACAACCCGAACTATGTAGAGGCAGGTCGACAACAACCTAAGTGACTAGATCGAAAAATGAGAGAAATCAGTAGGCTATACAGATCGAGTGCAATTTGGAATCTGCAGAAGCGAAATGGTGGATTCATCTTGCAGAGGAAATCGGAGGAACAGAAACCAAGGAAACAATAAGGAACATGGATTAGGGTTGGGCATGGGAACAAGGACCTTGGTTGAGGACGACCAAGTGCTGTACATAGGTTGATTCACCGTAATAGAGGGGTTGGGATGAGGGCTTAACAATTTGGGATAGAGGATAAGCACACACGAGATCGAAGATGGATCTAGAGAAAAAGAAAATATTACGAGAGGATGAGTCGATGAAGATCCACAAGGGTTGGCAATGACTGTGACATGGATTGATGGATCTCGAGGGAAGGAAAATTGAATGATCAACCTGTAAGAACTGGTTTGCAAAAGGAATTCGATGACAAACTTATGAGCTATGTTGTTGATGATCTAGATCTGTAAAAGGTTAGATACGAAAAAAACAAGATAATATAATAAAATTGATTGAAGCTATGTAAAGAAATGACAATCTTACAAACAAAACGATCTTGATTGACTCATGCACATTGCAGGAGGTCCGAGGTCTCAATAGCTTCATAAACGTTCGGGCATGAAATATTGTCTATAAATCGTGAGAAAGGTTATTTGCATTTAATTTTTGATGTTGAATGGGGAGGAATTAATCAATTTTATAGGGTCAACGGTGACCGGATGGGTCACCTTCGATTCTGTATAGTCTCCCTAATAGGAAGCTTTTTCTATTTTTTTTGTGATTTCTGTTTGTTTTAAGGGTTGACCAAATGCTTTAAAGCATTAGGGAGGAATGGGTTAGAGATAAGTTGGTAGTGAATAAACGTTAGAAAAAGTGTAGGGAAAAGAAGGGATGTAAATTTGGAATGAAAGCATTCCAAAATAGGAAGTTAGTTAGGGCAAGTTGATATTAAATATTAATTAATTAATAAGGATTAATTAATTAATATTGATTAATGAATACTAATGGATGAAGGGCATGATTAATTAATTGATTAATTAGGTAATGTTGACTAGATAGGATTAAAAGTGATGGGCATTTAATTAATAGGAAGGATGAATAATAAAATAAATGCACACATAGGCGATGAGAGGATAGATATTGAATTTAGGTGTCTACGCTTCTTCACACAAGGAAGCTCCCATTCCCATTCTATAAGTTCCATTTATATCAAATCCATCTTCCTCACCCTTGGATTCAACAACCAAGGTGTATACTAAGAAAGATAAAGCAAAGGAGATAGAGAAAACTGATGAAATGCATGAGAAAGAGGTGAAACAAGAGAAAAATTAGGAATTCACTAAAGAAGCTCCTCCCTCTCTTGAACAAGTATCACATCCTTCGGGAGAGGAAAAGAAAACAATTGAGGAAGGTAAACAAGAATCTTGAAAATTCACTGAAGAACCACAAAAGAGTGAATCAACACAAGGGCCTGAAGGAAAAAAGAATGATCAAGAAGAAGAAAATGAAGAGGAAGAAAGTGAGGAAGAAGAAGAGCTAGAAATCATTGAACTTGACACTGGGAAAATCAGTAGACCTAAGCTTGATGTCAGGAGACCAAGTTCTTCCTCTTTGGTGGCTCCTACTCTTGAAGTTTTCACTACTCACCTCTTGTTCCTCCTAATGTTCTTGCATTGGTACCACCTCCTGCCCCACCTGCAAGTGATTCCTTCACATGGGTTCAACCCATGATTGACAACAGGAAGAGGAAAGCTTCTTCCCAGATTGTTGCTCTAGGTTTTGATGTTATGGCTTCTTTACTTGGCACAACCCCTATTCCTCCTCCAAAGAAGGCCAAGAAAACCTCTCATTTGGTCTCTGATTCAAAAGGACAACAATTTATGGAAATTTCCAAGCCAAAAGGAGATAAGGATGAAAAAGATATCATTGTTGTTGACTAGAGCTGACAAGGATTTCACTATGTGAATATACTCTTGAAGGGGAAGTCTAGAATTTGAAGGAGACTGTTTCTAAAGTAATTGAAAGAGTAGAGAAAGGAAAGCAGACACAAGAACAATTAGAAGAATAGGTTCAAGTTCTTTCTAATTTCATAAAATCCTTCCTCTCTACTAAAAATTCCCTCTTGATCCCACTCCTCTCTCCTCACTCCCTCCTGCACCCATTATTTCTGAAGAGGATATCAAGTCCATCAAAGAGATTGACATGCCCGCCTCATTTGGAAGAAGTGTTGAAGTATTAGTGGAAAGAATGCTAATCTCTAGGTTGAGTTTTATTGATGAAGCCTTCAAAATGTATGACAACATTTCTTTAGCACATGATCAATTCAGTTCAACAATTGTTTCTTCTAAGAAAGAGCTCAAAATTTTGTTGGATAAAATTCAAAATCTACGAATCATGAGCACAACTGATCAGAAGATTCTAATCTCTCACAAGATTTTTGATGATTCAAAAAAAATCTTTCCAAGAAGTGGGTTTATAGTGTTTAGTGGAGGATCAGAGTTATTGAAGAGGTTGTAACTGAATTAAAGAACATGGTAAAGAAAGGAGAATCATTCAAGTCAGAAATATGTGCTAATCTACAAGCTCTTCATTGTTAGTTTAATAAATATAATTCCTTGGAGAGAAATTCAGTGGATGAAGTCAAGGCTAAGTTCAATGCATTAATCAAAGAGGAGTTATTCAAAACATAATCACCAACAAGGAGAATATGGATGAGCTCTCCAAACTACACAATGTTGTAATAGAAGCCACCAAGGGCCTATTGCAGAATGGAAGGATTGCTAAAGAAATGGAATACTCCCTTGGCAGCTAGTTAGCTACTATGTCAAACATAGTCATTCCAAAAGTCATGGAAATATCTACTTTGTTATCACCGACTGCAGGGTCATGTCCTCAAGATAAAGGTTGTAGTTGTGCCACTATCTAACGTACCTTCTTCTAGTACTTAGTCTTTTTCTATCTAATTGTTATATTTTGAAAGTTAAATTGTAAAATAAAGCCAACCTATGTAATTCATTAATTAAGTGTTTAGCACTTAATTAAAAGAAAATTAGTTAGAAAGTTGGTTACAACCACCCCTTGCCTATATAAGGCTTCTTTTTCATTGTAAAGGGGTTGGATATTGGTGTTCCTGAATGTAGATATAAAAATTTTGATCAATACAAGAAGAAGAAACTTTCTCTCCCTTATCTGTGTTCTTTCCTTTTCCATTTCTTGAATCTTGTGAATGTGAGGATTAATATATCTGAATCTTGAAACTTTTGTTCAATCCTTTAAATATAGTGTGAGGAACTTTGTGTCTATCTACATTTATATTTCATGGATTTTCATATGTATTGACTCACATGTTCTTTAAATCTCTTGCATGCATTAGTAAGATATGATTCTGCAGTCTCTATATCTGAATGTGTTTCCTTCTTCACTTCTTGCCTTACAATAGTGAGTAATCTTGTATAACCAAGGAGAATACTTGTATTCTTGACCGGTGGGTTAGATTGAACTTTGTGTCCCTGATTCACTCATCTTGCTCATATAAGCTACTATTTCTTCCTCTAAAAACCTATTCATCTTCTGTATTGAGAATATTGGAAATATGAAACCATTCACCGCACCAATATCCTCACTCATAAATAGTTAATCTGTATATTTGTAAATAAGTAGAGTTCTAAGTTTTTGGAAAAATAAGGGAACCTCCCCATAAAGAGGAGGGACTGTTGTCCCCTAAAATGTTGATTGTGTCCAAATAAAAATTTACAGCCAACAGGTGGCATCTCATCCCTAACATGGCCCACCCTTTGACAACCTCTAGGCGGGGGATAAGCTAGATAGTCTTCCACCTTCACCTCCAACCTCCATGTTCAATATTGCAGCATAAATTTTTGTGGACCTCAATATTTTTATAGAGCCTTCTTGTTTCTTGCTCCTTTTTTTGGTTAAAAATAACACTTTTATTTTAAACATAATTGTATTTTGATGCACTCATGAAATGAGATGGCATTTTCAACCCCATTTTACTCATATTCGGTGTGATGTCTTCTACCCATTTTTTTGTAAGATTAGTGATGTACTACATCTTTTATATTAATAAAACTAGATTTTTCAATAAAAATAAAAATCAAATGTAGATAGAGTTTTTAGTGTTGCATATGGTTTAGGGTTTTATTCCACAGTAATATGGCCGTCAAATTGTCAATCTTTTAATTAAACAAGGTAGGAGTGGTTTTTTCTAAAAACATTACTACTTATTTAGTGCATTGAGTTGATCATCCCTTCTGCCCTTTGGGAAGCATTGGGCAACCCCTTTATTAATGGCCACCTCCATGGAAAATGCATCATTTGATGTAGTAAATATTGATAGAACTCTAAACAAAAATGGCACTTAAATGACCCCGCAAGTTTGTTTTGAAATTCTTCCGCTGGGTAATGGTTCTCACCCTAATACCCCTTTCCTAATGTGGTATTATATTTACCAAAATTTGATAAAAGTTGTCATTAGTTCAAACATTTCACTTTGGTTGGGTATTTTTTGATCAAGTCCCTTGTAAGGTATGCTAATAAAATGAGTACATAAACATTGGAAACCACATTGTGTTGAGCTTGACAAAGTTTAAAACATGACCAAAGGTTTTTTTTCCATTTTAGGAACCCTAAAAATTACAAATCCATCATTAACCATAGCCCTTGGTTCATTTGCAACACTATCATGGTGTTCACCCACTTGACCAAAGACTTTCATGTTCTTGAGCAGGCTAATATCAAAATTCCCCTTTGGGTGGAATTTCTAGGGATTCCTCTGCCTCTTTGGAGCTTTGATGAAAAGATCATTCAACCCCTTAGGTGCCTTGTGTGCTATGGACAACCTAAGTTCTATATAGCTCTCCAATAAATGTGTGGAAATGGATTTGGCCAAAGAATTGAAGAAAACCATTTATATCTAGGTGACAATACTTGATTATCTTAATGGGCGTTATATTTTAACCTTTCAAATACATGCTTCAAGTTTCAATCCTCAATAAATATGATTCATGAATGCCCCTTGATGGAAAACTCGCAATGCAGGACACAAGAGAAACCTACTATAGGTAGTAGAGTCATCCACTCCTTTGGTGATGGTTGGACTAGGGTTTCTAACAAGAAAAACACCACAACCTCTTGGGGTTTTTCCAATCCCCATTTTGTTGTGTACCAACACACAACTAGGTATGGAAAGCTTTTATCAACCAACGCTATTAAATCCACTTCTCAACCTCTTCCTCATCTTATTTCTCGCACCCCACTTATCTTCTTCACTCTTATTTCCTCACAAGACACGATAGTTGCCTTTCAACCATTAATAATTCAGTTTGATCTTACCCTAAGTATTATTTTGATGATTTGGCATACCTTGACCGTAAGACTATCCTTCGCAGCTTATGTAATCTCTCACCCTATGCGAGAAGAGGATTAGGTTAAAGGAAAACAACACTTTGTTGAGATAAGTGAATTGATGATGCGTACTCAATATTTTTATAATAAATTTGTAGTCCTCTAAGAACTAGATGAGGGGTACATTATGCACCTTGATAATTTCCATTGATTGTACATTCTTGGAATGTTCAAGGTCTTACCGAACCTCTCGTAGACACTTTTTTTTTGTATTTTTACCCCTCATCTTGTGTTTTCTCCCCTTCATCTTCATCTTGCACATGCATATCTCTCTTCCTATTCGAATTCCCCTTTCCCTCCTAAATCCCATTTATTCGAATTTCCCACTTTCCTATATTATCCCATCATTTATTTTATTTCCCCTAATTCACCCTTAATCCCATTTAATTAATCCCTAATCATATTTATTATCCTAATCACATCCCATTTATTATCCCTAGACCCTCATTTAATGATTTTCCACCCTCCAACCACCTTTTATCCATCCCTAGGTTCCCACCTACCCTCATTTAATGCTTTCATATCCCCCAACCACCTTTTATCCTCCCTATGCAACCCTAACCCACCTAAACACCTTAAAGCCATAATATGCTCTTTTTAGTCTCCTTGCATTGGCTTGGGCATCATCCCACCGCCCAAATGGACGGTGTGTTGCAATCGCTGATGACCTATACGGGTCACCATTGACCATATGAATACACCCATACCCCTTATCCTTAGGACGTAATTTTTAAGAGCTTAGGCCTTCTTGCGGATTTTTGTGTTTCTTTCTCATCTCTTTCCCTGTCACAGTTGACCCAAACTAGTCGCCATCATCCATGTCCGTAGTTATCAAATCTATCAATTTTCTTGCATCCTTTATATTTCCACAACTTTCCCATATCAGATCCAAGACCTTTTTTAGTATCCTAAAGTTTTTTACTGACCTTTTTTATGTATTTTCTAATATACTCTCTGCAGTCACCGCTGATGTACTTACTCGATCTCAGTCATCGTCGACCCGATCAGGTTTGGTTTACTATAATTTATTTTTTCAAATCTGCATATTATCTTATCAAACACATTTCAAATCTCTATTTTAGTTTAATTATATACTGTATCACACCATTTATCCATTGATTTAACAAAAATAAGCTTTTTGTAAAACCCTATATTGCGGCGTAATAGAACATGAATAATAAGAAATGAAGTACATATCTGACCTAAGAACATTAGTAATTAAGATTTAAACCCTAAGTGTAAATGAGGACATAAAACAAATTAGCTGATTCGTAAAAACCTCGAAGTTACACATAATTGGAGAATTGGAAAATCTAAGGTGCTTTGATTGTTGCAAAAAAGCCTAGAAAGATGCGAGATGTCAAGGTATGCTAGATTGGGGAACCCATGCTTGGTCAAGGCCTCACGCGGGCACCATAGACCTATTTTGGGCACCAATGACTTCCCATAACCTTAGAAAACTAGCTTTGTATGGTGTGAGTAGTGTTAGTCCCTTGCCCTTGTCTGTGGATGCTAGATGGATGCTTGAGTGCTCTTGTAATGGCCTTTTGATGTAACCTTAGGTGGAGATAGCTAACGGTTAGTGATTAGTCCTTTATTATAATCTCATAACATTATATTTATATGATTACCTTTCTTTAATTTCGTAATTAACCCCGAAAAGTATGAATAACAAAAATAAAAGATGCCCAAATGGATAGAAAGGACCCAAAAGATGTGAAGAAAGTATAAAGAGGTCAAGGACGCCTTAAGGGGATGAGGGCACCTAGCGTTGGCATCTGGGCTGGGCACCGGTGTCTAGGATAAGAAATTTCAAAGTGTGAAAAGACAGATTTGGCTAGAAGGAGTGCAAGATAAACAATAGAATCACAAAGCAGAAAAGATGGCCAAAGACATGGATCAATTAGTACTTTTATTTCTTAGGAATCATATGAACAATAGTATGTGATCGTGGATTAAATAAATACCCAAAGTGTGTGATTTAGTGTTTACATTTCCCCACTTTATGTTGTTGAGAGAAATCTTGATAACATAAAGTAGATAGCATATGCGTACTTGATCACCATGTAGATCGATGGAAAAAATCATTGTGAGAGACAAGGAAAGGCATGGAGTGATAAAAATATGAAGCTAGAGAAGATGAAGTAATAAAAAAAGATAATGATGATGATGACCCTAGGGTGAGAGCGTATGTGTATATGGTGCGATTGTACCTATTATTGATGTCGATTTTTGTTGATGTGTTGATGTGTGATTGATGTGATGATGTGACTACCACTTCCCATAAGGAATAACTTGTAAAAGAGAAGAGCGAACAAGTAGTCAAATATGTGTATATGATCAAAACAAGTAAAAAAGTATGTAAAAATGTGAAAAAGGAACATGTGCACTTGATTCGTGATGAGAAAAGAGATAGAAAGGATCCTAAAGATGATTTAGAAGAACTATTTTTTTGGCGATATCACATCGGTTATGCTTTGAGTGAAAGTTTTATGGACGAGTGGTTGTTTGTTTGGTAACGTCATAGAAGACTTGAGAGGAGGATATGTTGGTTTCTTTGTTTGACTTGGTAATGTTGCAGATGACTTAGTAGGAGGAGGTGTTGAATTGATTTTTAGAGGAGGTTTCTTGGTTTGAGTAGATTGCATAGGTGACGCTTGAGTGAGCGAAGAAGGAACATGAGAAGTGGAAGCATGATGCTCATTAGACATAGATGGATCAGATTTAGGAACCCATTTGGATGTAGCATTTGTAGATGGGCATGTAACAATTTTTTTGCAGCAAATGAGATAAAGCTTTGATGCTCAAGATTCTTGATTCTTCGTTGTAGAGCATAACAATCATTGTCATTATGTCCATTAATTTGATGATAATTGCAATATGGATGACCTTTATATTTTTCAAGCTTATAAGGAGGATAGAAATGAGTAGATGGAAAGTTTATTAATTGATGAGTGAGGATCTCCGAAGAATATATTGTTGCTTAGTAGTGAGATTAAAATTGAGGGTCGAGGGAGCGATAAGACTTGGGATTCACCGATATGTGAGCATGTAGAAGATATATGATTAGAATAAGACACAAGAGAAGAAAGAGCATTAGATTGAGAAGTATCCTTTAGGAGATGAATTTTTTATTCAAGAGATATAATCATGGATTTCATAGCTTGAAATTTATCTTGAAATAAAGAATGTATAGCTTAAATGGATTTGTAAATAGATTGATTGGAATTAGGACTAACAGAGTCATCAAAAAGAAAATCGAAGATAGCACCGACTTGTGAAGGCAGCATGTTGATAGGGAGATACACCGTGTCTAGGGTTTTGTGGAGATCATCTTTACAAGATGGTGCATTTTAAGAAAATGAAGAAAATAGACTTGAGAAACTTTAGAAGCCATGAAATAAGAATGGATAGAATGAAAAATGAAGATCCAAGAGTGTTCTCATGTCGGTTTCACCAAATTATTTAACAAAAATAGGATTTTTGTAAAACCCTATATTGTAGTGTAACAACAAATGAATAATAAGAAATAAAGTACGAGATCGACCTAAGAAAATAAGAAATTATTTAAACCCTAAGTGCAAATGAGAAGATAAAATAACTTAGCAGATTCAAAGAGACCTCGAAGTTATACGAACGTGAGAACTAGAAAATTTGAAGTGTAGACTATCACAACAAAGCCCAAAAACATGCATAAATGTCGAGTATGTTGTCTTGGGGTGCCCGTGCAAGGTCGAGGGTTCCCTGTGGGTGCTTTGCAGACTGTTATGGGTGCTTATGATTTCCTAGAACCTTAGAAAACTAGCTTTGGATGGTTACGATATGTTTGTTTTCCTTCTCTTCTTGTTGTTAGTATGTTTCATAATGATTAGCGATGTCATTGATAACCTGCAATAAATAAATGACGTACAAAACCATCAAAATTGCATCAAATCCCAAAAATAAAATAATGCAAATGAGGGGTCGAACTGTCCTTAGATGTCACGTACTAAACTTACGACCGAGTGTTGCACTACATCTCAGACCCAATGTAGTTCTATGTGTGTGTGTGAAGATATTATGCCTTAGGTGGCTCTTATGTGTGTCATACTTGATAGTGAGAAAGTAGCTAGATGTAAGAAATGTAAATATATGTGTGCATGAAAGAATGAAATTCCCCTCCTATGCATGTATGTAGAAGTATTAGTCCCTTTCCCTTGTGTGTGGATGTTAGATGGATGCTTGAGTGCTCTTGTAATGGCCTTTTGATGTAACCTTAGGTGGAGATAGTTAATGCTTAGTGCTTGGTCCTTTATTATGATCACATAACTTTATATTTATATGATTCCCTTGCTTTAATTTCATAACTAACCCCGAAAAGTCCGACTACCAAAAATATAAGATGCCCAAACGGCTATAAAGGACGAAAAGATGTGAAGAAAGTATAAAGAGGTCGAGGCACCTGAGGGGACATGGGCGTTTGTCTTAAGCATCCTAGCTAGGTGCTTTGTGTCCAGGATAAGAAATGAAAAAGTGTGAAAAGAAAGATTGGGCTAGGAGTGCAAGATCAACACTAGAATCATAAAGCAAGAAAAGATGGCCAAAGACAAGGATCAATTAGTAATTTTATCACTTAGGAATCATATGAATAGTAGTATGTGATCATGACTTAATATATACCCAAAGTGCATGATTTAGTGTCTACATCCATTGTCATTTTATCCTTATTTCTTTAAAATGTGGGTTTGACATCCGTCCTAAGAATTTTTCACTTCTCGGGAATGGCATTGTCAAACAAACCATGCTCCTATATATTAACCATTTTCATGCTTAGTTTCTCTTTGTTATGTAGGTTATCTGGCTCATGCAACAGAGAGGATCTTTTGTGCATATATCCATCATCATCTCATCTAAGAGGTAGCATTAAACCCTCTCATTTTGGAGTTGTTTATTTTCTTTGTTACTATTTCACTAATATGAAACATGAGTGAGAAAATTGATTCAACATTCTGGCACACTCGGTGGGACCCACCCTTCTTTTGTGAGTTCTTTCATTTTCATTTTCCATTCTTCTCTTTCTACTAACCTCACAAGTAGGAGATTCACTTTCTTTCGTGTGTGGCGGATTGCTCACTTCGATCAACAATTCGCTTCTAAAAAGGAAAAATAGTGTTATCTAGGTATTCTTCATTTTTCCCTATTTTCTCTTTTTGCATCGTTTTTCCCTTCTTGTCTGCTTGACTTCATTGAATTTCACATTTCAATTTTGGGACTTAAAAGAACCTCTTCATACTTGCTTGACAATATAGTTTAATTAGTAGGTTTGCATTCACTTCTTCACACACATCCAAAACACACGCATCAATTTACACATCTTAAACACTCCTCCTAGGTGGAACTATTGGGATTTCATCACCCAATAGGAAAGTCACCATGGTATTCTCTCGCGCTAAAATTTTTTTGTACTATCAATATATTAGCTAAGTTCCAAACACCCTTATCACTACAAAGGTGTGAAGTGTGGGTAGGCCTAATATCGTGCCCCATAACGGTAGTCATCATAGATTTGGGCCTCATGTACCTTCGGGTATATTGAGGACGCCATCCAAAACTACTGAAACCATCCATAGTTTGGCCATTCTCTAGGTTCCCTTTGAGCCCATTTTCTTCTTTTTCACATCATTCTAAATAATCAAGATGATAAAAATTTTGTTGCTTGATTTGTTTATTAATAAACTGTATAAGTTTTTGTTTTTCTGCTTTTATGCCTATTGTAGACACTTAAAATTGGTTACTCAATTTAGTGTCCCTCACATTCGTTTCCCTGTAACCCGGGGCACGTTTACGTCACCACTATCCCCTTGGGATATTATCCGATTTGTGATTTAAACACCTATCTTAAGTTTAATTCACCCCATTGTATCTTACCCGTGAGTAATTAAATATTAAATATTTAATTACACCTCTTCCCATGTATCCTAATCACTTATCTACCCCAAATTTATTCTATCTATGTATCACCCCTATTTTTCCTCTTCCCCAAGCGGGATATTTCCCGTATTTGGGGTAACTCTTATCTTTCTAGAAATCGTTCATTTTGGCCATCTCGGGAGTCTGTCCCGTGATCGGCGCCGACCGATATGGTCGGCGCCGATTTTTTAGGAGCGGCGCCGATTATAAATACAAGTCCAGAACTCAGTTCTAGGGACGAAAAAAAGACGAAAAAGAGAGAGAGAGAGAGAGAGACAGATCGCGAAAGAGACACAGGTTGTAAGAAAGAGAAATCTTTTAGCATCAAGTGTATCAAATGAGATCGGATCCTGTCCGAATCAATCCCTGAGAGGAGCACCATTACTCTGCTCCTATCACATCAACATCGCACGTATCCATCGATCTTCTGGTGACTCTGTTCCGATATCTCACCGACTTTCGCACATCCGGTGACGTCAACTATCTCATCCATCACTTTCCGATTTCGAAATCTTTTCACACTTTCCGCGATTGACCGATCTGCTTTGATCGACGCGATCTTATTCGATCGACGCCGATCCTTCATAATCGACGCCGATCACATCAGTCGACGCCGATTCTACATAATCGGCGCCGATCATCCTACGAGATAGGTAAAAGGACACGAGTAACACAAATCCAACTTTATTTCATAGTTTCTGTTTTTTACGTAGCTTTACATACTCTTGCTTTTTTAAATTCGGTTTCATTACTTTGTAATCAGAAAATCTAGTCTTATATGTACATCTTTTATCATGTATGCTTCTTTACTTAATTGAAAACGTGGGTGACATCCATCGAGGAAGCTTATCGCTTCCCGACCCTTCTCCTCGGCGGTCCACCTAAATACCTTTTAACGTGGTCTTTTTCTGTCAAGCATCGGTGTCTTGCAGGTTACTCGGATCTATTGTGCGAATTGCTCGTGTGCGCCCGTCTTATCTACATCGACCTCCTTATTCGTCTACATCTTCGGATCTTGTCCATTAGGTATCAATTTATTGGAGTTTTTCAGGGTTTTTGTGTTTAGTTTGGTGCATTAACTTGGACAAGTAACAAGCGCGAAATCCTTGATCTACATTCTGGCACGCCCGGTGGGACCTAACCAAAGTCCCTTATTGGCAAGTTCATTTCTTTTTAGTTTTGAGCTTTGTTCTTTTTCTTCACTGATTTCTATCAGTTCTGCTTGAGCATTTCCTTTCATCGTTTTAATCTTGCTCTTTTTGTGAAATTTTTATTTCCTTGAAATTTTCCTAGTTCCTTGAAATAGAAATTTCCATTTCACCATTATCCGGATATATCTTTCTGGGTTTTGTTTGGTGTTTGCTTAACCTCTTCTTGCGGAGCACTTTGCTTGTTCGTGGGATTGTTCGAGGGGAAGAGCTCAACAACGCGCTTTTTGAAGTCCACACACCTTGGAGAGCTAAATCTACAGGTATTTCTCTTTTACGGTGTTTTCTCCTTTTTAGGATTTCTTTGTTTGTTGTCTATCACATCCAACATTTCAATTTTTGGTGCTTAAAAGGAATTTAATCGCATTTGGGAAAGAATCTGTTTGACTTGTCTTCATCGAAATCAAACACTTCATTTTTAAGTGCTTAAAAAGAACCTTTTCTTTGTCATTGCTGCATGTTTCTCATCTAGTTTTAATTAGGCTGGAAAATTGATCAAAATCGGTAGTGACACTATTTGATTTTTATTTTTCACCCTTGCACACAAAGCCAAAATCACTAGGTATAAAGCATTTAAACAAAACTCCTTCCCTGGCCTCGCCTACTTGGAAGTGATATCCAAGAGGAAGAGCCTACACGCGTACTCGGGCCGCGCTATAAATTCACGGAAGTTCCGGTATATATTGGCAAAGCACCCGACTCCCTTATCGCAGCGGTGTGTGAAGTGCGGGGGTAGGCCCCTATATCAAGCCACGTACCGGTCTTTTACTGAAGTGCCTTCGGGACTCCTCACCAAACATTCCCCAAACCATCCTTAGTTTGGCTATCTGAGTAGTTCCTGTTCTAAAAAGCCTTCCCTAATATTTTCTTTCTTAAAAGCATCAAAACTTAAAGGAGATAATCACTGCTATTGCTTGAATTATCATGCATTAGTTAGGTCAATCTTCTTTTCTGCATGTTTATGACGGTCATCACTCGGTTACAATCTAGAAGAATGGCTCAACTGGCCCCTTCTTCTTCCGAGATTACCACTAGTGTGGATGTTTCGGCACCCCCCAAATCTTCCTCGGGACCGCTGTTAGTTGGTTCCCCATCCTGGTCATATAATCCTTTCTTTCAAGCCAAAGCAACCCCATCACGTCCAGCTTCCCCTAGTCCTTCAGAAATATCATCTACTTCTGACTCAGAGTATGTTCCTCGCGGGGATCCTGAATTTCAGGCGTTCCTCGATCGCAATCCGGTAGCCCTTATGGACTACCTAGTACACAAGTCTATTCAAATATCTGATCAAGGACCACCAATCCAGCAAGTGTACGATTATTCTCGTGAACCATCCCAGGCCTTTGTAGAACAGTTTGCATCATCTCTCTTGCCTCGAGTCACGGAGAAGGGCGGTGCCCCTGTGCCTCCTTTTTCTCTTCCACCAACCATATCGACTAGTTCTCAAATAGTCTTACCTATTCCTAACACCGCAGTTACCTCGAATATTCCACAACCTACTTCTGAGAGGTCCTCTGCCCTGGCTATAATGAATGCGTCTGCGCACCCGCATATTGCTGTTAATTCATCTATGCCCTCCATTGTGTCCCAAGGTCAATACCCCTTTATGAGCCAACCCCCTCCGAATAGTCAGTTGGTTCCTGCTTCTCGTCCTCTAGTGGGTCTTTCTTCCAATATTCCAGCAACAGTGACCTTCACCCATCCTCTAGCATCAGCACCCTTAATGCCTAATCCGGTAGTAGAAGGCCCCTTTCAGGTCTTGTTCCCCAATATGTCCAATCAAATTGGCACTCATGTTCCTCAATCTATCCCGATTCAGTCAACAAGCATAGGAGTCCACCAATCACAGGCTCCACCGTCATCCAACCTTCATTTTCTCAACCACTTATTATCTCACGACTTACGCTATACACAAGCTACTTCACAACAAATACCCCACCAGGTGTCACCCAGAACCCCTGGTTACTCCTCTTATCATCCTATCAATCAACAGATGAATCCCCGTTGACACCTCAACAACATCCACCATTTGCTTCTTATGTAGGACATGCCAGTGTGCCTCCTCCTCAATCTGACGTGGTTCAAATTCTCTTCAAGAAAATCACAGACTTGGAAGCCTCCACAAAAGGGGCTCGTCCTTCATACTCCTTTGAAGAAGTGTGTAATGAACCCATTCACCCCTCAGTGGCTTTTAAGCCTTATCCTCCCCAATGGGAACTTCCTAAATTTTCAAAATTTCATAGTCGAGAGGACCCTCAACAACATTTGCGAGCATTCAAACATGCTTGCTACCTCATAGTCCAGGATCAGGAGCTTATGCTCCGTACTTTCCTATGTCTCTAGCAGGTCCTGCTTTAGACTGGTACAATAACATTCCTCAACATTCCTTATTTTCTTTCTCTCAATTGGCCCAGATGTTTGTTGAAAACTTTTCAATAAATATCACACATAAGATCTCGATTACAGATCTTTATAACATTCGTCAATTCGATGATGAGTCTATTGCAGACTTTGTCGCTCGTTGGAGAGGGATAATCAACCAATTGTCTTTCTCCCTTCCTCAATCCCAACAAATCGAGTTGTTTACTCGATCTTGTGCTAATCACATTTCTTCCACTTTAAGGATCCAAACTTTTCATACCTTTGAAGAAGCCTTTACGATGGCACGCAAACTTGAATCTCGCGCCATTGAACAAGGGAAGCTAAAACTTCGCTCTAAATCTAAACCCGATTTTTCTCGGTTTACCAAACCAAATTCTTCCCCTTCTAAAGACAAGAATCAGGGATCCACCAATGCTATCATATTAAAAACATCACGAGCCGATAATACTTCTAATCAAACACCACGAAGAGACTCCTCATCTTCTCGAAAAGGGACTTCATCATCTCGATCCTTCACTCCATTGGGGGAATCATATGCCTCTATCTTAGAGAAAATGTTGGAAGTTCGCATGATCGAACTTCCCCCTATTAGGAATATTGATGAAAGCCAAGAACGTCCATTCTGGTATAGAGAAAATGATTTCTGTCATTATCATAGAACCAAAGGTCATGACATCGAACGATGTCAGACTTTCAAAAATCTTGTCCAGAAATTCATTGATAAAGGTGAGCTCATTCTGGATAACCCAAATGCTCCCCCAAATCAGGCACTGGATGTTTTTAAACAACCTTTTCCTAATCATTCCCCGAACCATAATGCTTCAGAGTCTCAAAAACCAAACACTCATACTATCAACTTCATCTCTACTGAAGAATCTTCTTCTGAAACCAAGCCATCTGCGAACACATCAGCCGAATCAGAACCTCCTTCCACTTCATCAATCACTTTGAATTCCACCATCTTGATAGCCCGTCTTTGAATATTCCTACATTGCTAGATACGGGTTCATCTCTCTCCGCTCCTTTGTCTGACCTTCCATCCATACCCGAGACAGTGTCATCCTCATCTGTCTCATCGTCAAACATTCTTTCAATGCTCGAGGCAATTACATCCCTTCGAGTTTCCACTTTGCGATACATCTACTTACATTGCTCCCATTCTCGCTGCAACTATGCCCCTGGTGAATGTACCTATAATTGTGCCGACTTCGACGGCCAGCGTCTTTGATTTTGACTCTTCTGTCTCTTTTCCTACGATAGTTTCACCCATAATTCTTGCACAAAGTAGTCCCTTTGCAGAGCTGCTTCTTCATCACTCACTTCTTCCATCACTAATGCTTGCTTCACCCCCATTAAAGGAAAATCAAAGAGTAGCACCAACACCTATACGCTCGGTTCTGAACTTAAGCCGAGACAACCAAAATCTAACATTGCATCATCAAGCCTCCCTCCCATTTGCTTCCCCGAAAAGGTTACAATCACCTTATGCCGTTGAAGTTGTCACCATCCCTGAAAAAGGAAAGCCCATATTTCGAACCATCAAGACCCTTGGTGCTTTCCCACAAAAATCTCTCTCTACGCCCCATAAAAGATTGGATTTGTCCGCTGAGAAGGCGTCTTCTTCTACACACTTATCAAAACCATCATCTTCTTCTACAACACATCCTTCACCAACACCCCGAAAAGTGGACTTACCTACTAAAAGGACGTCACCTCTTCTATCAGGATCATCATCTTCATTACCAAAAGCCAGGGCACCCTATGTCCCTCCGATTACACCTACTTTGGGAGCTTCTTCCTCATCTAAATCGACATTATCTAAATCATCAGTAAATTCGACCAAGCAACCTCCTTTATCTTTGAAGACCACAACACTTGTCACATCTCCATCATCTTCAAAATCTATTTTAGGGGCTCCCCCTCCACCAAAATCAATCATGTCTCACTTACTTCCATCTCAAGTGCCCAAGACTGCTCCTCCAAGTGTCCAAAAAATAAGATGATCCCTAAAAAAGGCGCCAGGCCTAACATGCGGTTCTTTTGCCTCGGCAGTCTGTTAAAGTAAAAGAGGCACCTTCATCACCTCTGTCCTCATCTTCGTCTACCGGGTTCTACACCGAAATCCTTCACCAACTTATCCAATCTTCATCCATATCCCTTCCTCCGATTAAACCCTATAACCCTAAAGGAGTTAAACCTACCTGGTTTAACTCTGATCTAATTTGTGCTTACCACCGTACCCCGGGTCATGATACTGAGGGATGTAAAGCTCTTCAAGCTGTTGTCAACAACCTTTTGGAAGAAAGTGATCTTTTCTGGAGGAGGAGGAACAAGTATCTCCTGTCATCTTAGCCCCATCTGAGCCCCACGATCCACTCAGACCTCTAGTGATTCCACTCCAACTGATCTTCCACCTTCTCAAATTGACACAATCCATATCGCCACTAGAACCCAACACTATGATAATCCATCTTCATCTACAACATCTCGACCACGGGTTGTCATTTCTGCAGCCCCTGAAGGAGTTCCTCCTTCCTCATTAGCCCCACGACCTAAGGTCTCTATTCGTGCTGCACCTCGGGCTCAAATTCCCGTGTCAGTTGAGGAGAGTGTTATGAAACAACTCACCCAGGCTCCGGTCAAAATGTCTCTTTTTGACCTCATCCAATCCTCTCCACAACATCGCCAGGCTCTGATTGATAATCTGCGTCGCATCGCAGTAAATTCAGATGAGCCCCAACCCTTCGAGTTGGTTGTTGGATTGAATAGACCATCAACCGCCATTTCTTTTGAAGATTCGGAAATTCCTCCTCTTTCTTCAGAGGATTTGGAGGCTCCCCTCTTTATCACAGTCCAAATCGACAACACTACATTAAAACGCGTTATGATCGACAGTGGAGCTGCACTCAACGTCATCTCCTCGCACACATTCGAGCAACTTAAGTTACCAAAGAACGTAGTGTCACCCCCGCCTTTCGCCCTTCGATCATTTAACGATCAGTTAGCAGTTACTTTAGGAACTGTGGTCTTACCCATTCGAGTAGGTAAGAAGCTGCTTCACGAACTCTTCTACATTGTCGAAGGAAAATTCCACTATAATATGATCCTCGGACGCTCCTGGATTCACGCGATGCATTGTGTCCCATCCACCCTCCATCGATGCTTAAAATATCAATATGAGGGTAAAATATATACTCATCCAGGAGATCCTTTTCCTTCCGCACAATGCGACATGACCACAAGGTCTGCCCCTCTAAAGGAAAATACTTCTTCTCCTGACGGGGCCTCATCTTCTTCCATACCTGCAACCAAACTACCGGATTTACAAAATCTAGAAGAGACATTGCAGCGTTTCTCACTGGGAGAGCTTCCTCTCTTTTCTTTCGACGCCCATCTCAACCCTAGTGAGTATGGTAGACCGAGACAAACAACCTGAATATCAACCAGGTCTCGGTCGCATCGTCACCATTGGTCTGCCCCATCAACAGACTAATTTCATCTACGGTGGTCTTGATACGCCTCACTATCACCCGATTCTCCTCCTAGGACCAAACCTTACTTAACAGGGTTCGATTATCTACAGAATCCCACGTTTGCAAAAACTTATTTATATCGATGCGCGTGGAAGGGTTTTGGCCTAGGAAAATATGAACAAGGTGTGCATGACCTCACATCCATTCCTACTCTCATGCCACATCAAAAATTTGGTTTAGGATTTAAACCTCTTTCAAAAGCCACCGTCACTATTCTCGATGAGCCTCTTCCTATTGAGGAACCATCTTCTCCAGCTAAGTCAGAAGCATCACTCGATGTGGACGATGACATTTCCATCCCACCTAACTTTTTTTTGATCAATACCATTTCCTTAGGGCCGCTAGCCTATAAGACTAACAACCGGTCCGCTTCCATACCATTAATCTTCCCTGAAATAGTTGGAGACGACTCTCCTACTATCAACACTATCCACTGTGTGGATGATGATTCTGTCCTCACCTATCTGGGGGCAGAGGATTCATATCTTCCCAAGACTATTCCTTCTGACACGTCTACGCTTCTCAACGAAGCCACTTTGTCGACCTTAATATAGGGACTTCTGAAGACCCTCGCATCATTAAGGTCGGCCAGTCCCTTAATCCACAAGGTTAGGAGATTTTACCACTTTTCTTTCCAACCATCGTCAAGCCTTTGCTTGGTCATATGAGGATATGCCAGGACTCGATCCCGATATTGTGGTCCACAATATCGTTACTCTTCCCAACATCAAACCAGTTAAACAAAAATTACGTAAAATGCACCCTAGAGTAGCCCTTCTTGTTAAAGAAGAGTTACAGCGCTTGCTCTCGGCTAACTTTATCCAACCCATTGATTATCCACAATGGGTTTCCAATGTAGTACCCGATAACTAAAGGCTCTTTGGGAAAATTTGAATTTGTACCGACTTAGGGATCTTAATCTTGCTTTGTCCAAAAGATGATTTTCCTTTACCTAATATCGACCAACTCATGGATTTAACTGCGGGTCATGAGATGCTTTCTCTTATGGATGGTTTCTCTGGATATAATCAAATTCTCATCGCACTAGAAGACCAACATAAGACTTCTTTCATAACTCCTTGGGGGACCTTTTGTTATCGCGTCATGCCTTTCGGTCTTAAGAACGCAGGGAAGCAACCTATCGGCGACGATGACCTACATCTTCCATGATCTCTTACACAAAAGCGTGGAAGATTATGTTGGCGATCTCCTCGGTAAATCCAAACGTCGTCGGGATCATCTTTTCATCCTTGCACCTCTCTTTGAGAGGCTTATCCACTTTTGTCTTCTCTAAATCCATCTAAGTGCGTGTTTGGCATTCTCACTTTGTAAACTTTTAGGTTTTATCATTTCCATTAGGGGTATTGAAGTGGACCCTTAAAAATAAAAGCTATCCTTGAGATGCCTCCCCTTCTAACTTAAAGCAACTCCATGAGTCTCGAGGGCGTCTTGATCGGTGCGTCGTTTTATCTCACAATTGTCGGACCGTTGTCAACCTTTTCACCATCTCCTCCGTAAGAATGTTCATTTTGAATGGGATGAACATTGCCAAAAGGCCTTTGATGATCTCAAAGCTTATCTTCTTTCTCCACCTGTGCTTACACCTCCACGCGAGGGGGAGCCTTTCTATCTTTATATCTCTGTGACTGACCATGCTCTGGGAGCCATGATTTCGCATCGGGACACTTGTGGTAAAGAACAAGTTGTCTATTACATCAGTCGCACCCTCCATGAGTATGAAACACGTTATTCCGAAGCTGAAAAGCTGTGTTGTGCTCTCTTCTTCGCGAACTTCTAAGCTTCGTCATTACCTCCTTAATCACAAAACTTACATTGTCACAAGTGTCAATCCACTCAAGACAATTCATGCAAAGCCTTATCACAATGATCGTATCACTCGTTGGCTCATGCTTATGACAAAATTTGACCTCGAGTTTATCCCGCAAAAGTCTATCAAGGGTCAGGTTATTGCAGATCAATTAGCTGATGCTCCTCTTCCGGACACTCAAGACCCCTTGCTCGATTCCCGATGAATATATCCAACAAATTGATTTTGGTCTATCTCCATTTAAAGTAAAGCTCTTCTTTGATGGATCCAAATGTCGTGAGGGGAGGTGCGGGTTTCGTGATGATTCCTCCTTGGGTACGCCTATCCCGATCGCACACAAATTGAACTTTGAGTGCACCAATAATATGGCTGAATATGAAGCTCTTGTCTTGGGTCTTCAAAATGCCATTAATCTCGGCTTTCGTCATATTGACATCTTTGGTGATTACGAACTCATCGTTAATCAAGTCACGGGTGTCTATCGATGCAAGAATGATATCCTTCAAAAATATCGTGACATCGTTCTTGCTCAACTCCAATCTTTCGATAAATTCACTATCCAAGCTATTCCTCATGCCTTTGCAAATCGATTCGCGGATCTGATGGCTTCGTTAGCCTCACTTATCCCACCTTTTACCGAGGACTCGCGACTTTATGTGGCTATCTGAACGATTAGATCAACCATCTCATCTTAGGCAACTAACTTCAATCCATCTTTGTCATGACCCATACTCGGGATGAGTGGTATCAATAGATTGTTGATTATCTATCTCATTCGGTGCTTCCTCCGATCTAACTTCTAATGGTAGAAGATCTTTTATCCAACCGCTAAATCGCTATACTATCTAGGCGGGATTCTTTACAAACGCGGCTTTGATGGCATTTTGCTTCGGTGCCTCAAAACCCATGAATCATCTAAAGCTATCCAGGAGGTCCATGATGGTATCTGTGGTGGACATTTTAGTGGCTTAGCTGTAGCTAAGCGCATCTTACGTTTGGGATATTATTGGCCTTCTCTTAATCGAGATTGTTGTGAATACACTAAGAAATGCGTCAAGTGTCAACAACATTCCAATCTCACACACATCCCTAGTCAAGCTTTACAACCTGACTGGCAGATTTGTGGCCTTTTTCGCAATGGGGTCTTGATCTTATTGGTCTCATCAATCCCCGTTCTTCACAGCGTCATCATTCTATCATTACTGCCACTGAGTACTTTACTAAGTGGGTGGAGGCTATCCCTCTTTCTTCAACAAAGGATAAACCCATAGTTGATTTCGTCTATCAACACATCATTTGTCGTTTTGGCGTTCCACACAAACTCATCACAGATAATGGTAAGTCTTTCAAGAACGTTGATTTGCAGAACCTCTGCAAAGCTTTCAATATCAAACTCGGTTTTTCTTCTCCATACTATCCTCAAGCTAATGGTCAGGCCGAAGCTTCCAATAAAACTTTGCGTAATATCCTCACAAAGGTAACTAGTCGAGCTGGTAGGGATTGGCATTTACATATCCCTTTTGCTCTCTGGGCTTATCGGACTAGCATTCGTACTCCTACTGGTGCTACTCCCTTCTCTCTCGTCTATGGAGTGCAGGTTTGTCCTTCCTTTGGAAGTCCAAATCCCATCTCTCCGTGTTTCTCTTAGAGAATTTGTCTCCGATGAGGACTATCGTCAAAATCGTCTAGCACAACTTGAATTATTAGATGAGCGGCGTCTCAACGCTCTTGAACATCATCAAGTCTATCTTGAGCGTGTCAAACGTGCTTATAACAAGCACTTGCAGCACCGTGACTTCAAAATTGGGGATCTTGTTCTTAAAGAAAATCAAAATGTCACTACACTCGAAAGAAGTCAACGTGGTAAGTTTGCTCCCAACTGGATGGGCCCGTACGTTATCACTCATAAATATGGGTCTGGGGCTTATCGTCTATCTTCCATGGATGGTATACCTGAAGCGGAACCTCTTAATGCCTTGCATCTACGGCCCTTCTACTGTTAAAATCTATCTTACACAAGTCTAGTCGCAACACAGATCTTTCATCCGTCTAAAACAACCAGTCATATACTTTCATGGTGATTCGAAACTATGTGGTTCTCACCTATTGCCTCTTTTACCTTAAAATATGAGTATCGCGGCTCTACTCATTGCATGTTTCTTTTGGATATGTTCCTCCTCATGGTAGGAATACCTTAATCACCACTTCATCTGTCCCAAGTGCTTATCTTAATCGGATCTACTCGGGGCATGAGTGCATGTTCCTTTATGTTCTCTTCCCCTCCATCTAATCTATCTAGGTCTAAACTCAGCTTCTTCCAAAAAAGATTTTCAAAAAAAAAAAAAAAAAAAAGAAAAGATGCTATCCAAAAAGATAGACTGATCCCTTGAAGGACAGCTATCCATACATTATCAAATGAATCAAAAAGAAAAATATAGACCATACCCTCGAAGGATGGCTATCATTGAAATTCAAAATACAGACCGCTCCCTTGAAGGACGGCTATTTCTCAAAGACATATTCAAGGCTTCTTGCAATTAATCAGCCTTTCAGTCAGTTTATACACTTTTTAGCATCACTGAAAGACTTCCCGTATTGATCAGTCTTTCCATATCAAGCAAACTTCCCGCATTGATCAGTTTGCTTTTCTGCCAAAATCATGAAGCTGAGATTTAGGACCTTTTGTCGATCATATGGAGAATCCTATTTTCCCACTATGGACATGTATTCTGTCCCTTGTAAATTCCGACAAGATACTTACTTACTGCTCCTTTCGTTTCCCTCCTAGATCTGTTTTGCGGCTAGTTAGTGTCAGGTTTATTTTAACCTCATGTAGGGCCTTACATGCATGATATTGTGATTTCCTATCCGGATTCTATCTATGGTCGGTTGGGAGTCCAACTTATCATTTTCTTTCTTATCCGGGCATATTTTCTTTATTTCTAGTCAAGGTCGTTTTCATTACTTCCTTGGCTCTCGCAAAGAGTATTCCCCATTATTCTTTGTTTTTCATCCAGTCAAATTGACATTTCAATCAAAATTTATCTTCTATCCAATTTCATCTTATCTATCAAAGCATCTATTGTCAACACATATGGATCTATCTATATCCATTTTTCATCAAAATTAAATTAACATCTCAAACATGCAATCATCATCTATCCATCATCTATCTCATCTCTATCTATATCCATTTTTCATCAAAATATTTAAAATCACATCTTCTATCACATCCAAAAACTATGTTCACATTACATTACATCTATCTATCTCTATTTTTCATCAAAATTATATCCACATATCAATCACATCAAATCAAATCACATCTATTTCTATCCTCTATCAGTCTATATCTATCCAATCACATCTATTCATCATCTATCAGTCTATATCTATATCCATCACAATTACGCTACATCTATCCATGTATATCAAAATCAAACGCATGAGATCAATTATATGACAAATGAAATGATGAATCTATATATACATGTGTGTCTGTACAACAAAAATGGGTGGCTTTCAATCAAGCCATCTATACAATGCCTTCCAATCGAGGCTACATCACTACATGGATACAAAATCTATCAATCCCTATATAGTAAAATCCGATGCATGGAGGACACTATCTCCTCCACCCTCCTCTGGACCAGGCTGTCTCTCCTGGCCGCCGCCTATCGAGCTAGATGCACCTGCTGCTGGAGGTCTCTGCACACCTCGGTCTCTCCCGGTGCTCCCTCCACCTGAGGCCCCGCTCGCTGTGGCCGTCGCTGATCTCCTCCTCGCCCCGTACCGAGGCACATGTGGGGCATGCTGCGCTAAGGCATCCTCATAGTATCTCACCTCAGCGAGGAGAGCCTGATATGTGCTCAAGCTCACGGTACCGGTGCTCATAATGGTCTTCTTTGGTGCTTCTTGGGGCTGCTTTGCTAGCTGCTCTTGGTGGTGCTCCTCCTAGGGTCGTACCCTATGTGCCGGACTCCGACGTGGTACCTGTCTCCCCATATTTGGCCCTGAGGGCCTCCCTATGTCGATAATAGCGATCCCTCTGCTGGATCGCTGTATCTCGCTCCTGGCGAGCGGTGTCTCTCTCCAAAATTAGGGCATCCCTCTCCTCTGTCAGAGCCCTGATCTCCTCAAGAGCTACCTGATGTGTCTGTGTCAGGGTGGCATGCTCTCCCTCCAGTCTATCCAGCATCGCAGCTATGTCCTCCTCGTCGGCATCTATAGATGCCGGGAGATGTCGTGGTAGCTCTGTATCATACCATGCTGCGTAACCCTCATCCACCCCTGCGTCATCATCACTGTCTGTGGAGGGTGGGGCCTCTCTCAATGGATCTGCCGGGATCAAAATCGGCAGATCAGTCTCCTATTATCTACTTTATAAGGCGTGTACATGGTCGTCGCCTTTATGCTGCACTAGGCCGAACTGTCTCAATACTCTCACAAACGGGACTCGCTCCCACATATCTGGCCTGCGGCCCCTAACCACCCTGCTCCGTCTCAGTGCCACCAAGTGAGCATCCTGACCCGCCCATGTCGGAAATACCCGATATGGCCTCCAGATGACCTGATCCGGTGTCAGCGTCCTGAAACGCTCGGTGTACCAATCGGCCGATCTCCCTGTATCCCCAGCGGCCATGTCAGCCCGCCATCGCTGAATCCATAATCGATACCTCCCACTTTTTGTTGGCATCCAGGAAGCCCAAATGGCACGATCACCGCTATATGCTCATATGCCCAGCAATGGAGCACAAAACTGACATCGATACCTGTCCTCCGGCCTGTGGTGTACATCCATAGCTCATGATATATCTGAGCTATCGGGCATCAGCAAAAGCAAACACACGCTTTGAATGCGAGAATGTCATGAAACGCAGTCTAATAACAATAGTGGGAATCTCCCACCTCCTGAATCTGGCAGAGCAAAATAGGATATCGCCATCTGAATCAGCACTATCCGTCTGCTCCGGGGGCTATCCTGTCTATACTGTGAGGCTATCCGCACTGCCCCAGACACTATCTCTGAATCATCTGCCCTATCTCTATATAATCGAACTAGGGCCCTCTGCTGCTGCTCTCGCGGTGTAATCTCGATCGGGTCCCCAGTGATCGGCAGTCTCAAAATCCTATATATGTCCTCATGGGTGATGGTCATCTCACCCGTCCTGAACCAAAAAGTGCACGTATGGCTGTCCCACCATCGCACTAGTGCCCGCATCAGCTCTACATCTCGCGGCACTCGTCTGTAGTATCTAAAGCCCCCGAGCCCGGCTAACTCTAAATGCCGCCAATCTGCATCGGTCACATCTGGGAGAATAGTCTCCAGTAACTCGGGAATAGCATCCCTCATGTGTAGAGCCTCTCGTGCCTGCACCCACGACATCAAGAGCAATATTAGTCTCGTATTTACCCAAATCACAACATCCAAAACAACAACAAAAATCTCATCTCTTCCAATCGGCGTCGATTGGTAAAATCGGCGTCGTTTATTTCTAGTCGACGCCGATTAATACCAATCGACGCCGCTCAAACAACAATCGACGCCGATTATACCAATCGACGCCGATTGACCTGTCCGACATAAATCGGACCCTGCCCTCCCAAAAAAAAAAAAAAAAAAAAAAAAAAAAAAAAATGAAATACAACGGGTTCAAGAAGAACCACTTACCCCAGGTCGTGTCCTCCTGCGCTTCTGACCACTCCCAGAGGCTTCCATGGTGCTCAAATCCAAATTCTGACTCTCTCTGAATCAATCGTCACGATGAAAATAAATTGTTTACGTTTTCCGTTCGCATATTTATATGCGCTACGTTTGGTCGGCGCCGATTTTGTTGATCGACGCCGTTTATCTTGGTCATCGCCGATTACTGTGATCACCGTCGATTTTCCATATCTGTTTGCCATAGTGTTGATGCTTGGCTTATTTATCCATCTGATCATTGTTGTGCTTTGAATATTGCCTTTCGGCGCATCTTTTCGATATCACCGTCTATTTTGGGTTTTGTTCCCTTTGCGTGGGACACTCGTACTTTTTGGCAACTTAGAGTTAAGCGGGTCTGTAGGCACTAACGTCGTCTCATGAGGAGACCGTCTAGTTTGCCCTACCAATGTGAGTTCCTTAGGTTGCTGCCTTTTTATTTATTTTTGTACATCGTTAATGATCAGATCTACTCCAGACATCCGACTGGGGCATCCTGCGTTTTCATCTACCTCTTTCAAACTTGGGATCGTCTGTTCTATCATCCATCCCATCCCTAGTTTGAGGGGGATCACATCATCACTTTTTCTTCCCTTCTTCCATCTCCTTGTTTTTGTCTCATAACCTTGCTCATCGCAAGTTACTTGACAAAAAGGGGCAAAATGTAGACACTTAAAATTGGTTACTCAATTTAGTGTCCCTCACATTCGTTTCCCTGCTCAGGTAGCCTGGGGCACGTTTACGTCACCACTATCCCCTTGGGATATTATCCGATTTGTGATTTAAACACCTATCTTAAGTTTAATTCACCCCATTGTATCTTACCCGTGAGTAATTAAATATTAAATATTTAATTACACCTCTTCCCATGTATCCTAATCACTTATCTACCCCAAATTTATTCTATCTATGTATCACCCCTATTTTTCCTCTTCCCCAAGCGGGATATTTCCCGTATTTGGGGTAACTCTTACCTTTCTAGAAATCGTTCATTTTGGCCATCTCGGGAGTCTGTCCCGCGATCGGCGCCGACCTATACGGTCGGCGCCGATTTTTTAGGAGCGGCGCCGATTATAAATACAAGTCCAGAACTCAGTTCTAGGGACGAAAAAAAAAAAAAAGGAAGAAAAAGCACGAACAGAGAGAGAGAGAAAGAGACAGATCGCGAAAGAGACACAGGTTGTAAGAAAGAGAAATCTTTTAGCATCAAGTGTATCAAATGAGATCGGATCCTGTCTGAATCAATCCCTGAGAGGAGCACCGTTACTCTGCTCCTATCACATCAACATCGCACGTATCCATCGATCTTCTGGTGACTCTGTTCGATGCTTCACCGACTTTGCACATCAATGCAGACGTTGAACTATCATCCATCACTTTCCGATTTCAATCTTCTTCGCATTGACTTTGTCCCGATTGACCGATCTGCTTTGATCGGCGCGATCTTATTCGATCGGCGCCGCCGATCCTTCATAATCGGCGCCGATCACATCGATCGCGCCGATTCTACATAATCGACGCCAATCATCTGCTACAGAGCAGGTAAAAGGACACGAGGTAACACAAATCCAGACTTTATTTCATAGTTTCTATTTTACGTAGCTTTACATCTTCTGTTTAAATTCGGTTTCATTACTTCAGTAATCGAGAGAATCTAGTCTTATATGTACATCTTTTATCATGTATGCTTCTTTACTTAATTGAAAACGTGGACTGACATCCGCCGAGGAAGCTTATCGCTTCCCGGACCCGCTTCTCGGGCAGTCCACCTAAATACCTTTTAACGGGGTCTTTTACGCCAAAGCATTGGTGTCTTGCAGGTTACTCGGATCTATTGTGTGAATTGCTCGTGTGCGCCCGTCTTATCTACATCGACCTTCTTATCCGTCTACATCTTCGGATCTTGTCCATCAGGTATCAATTTTATTGGAGTTTTTCAGGGTTTTTGTGTTTAGTTTGGTGCATTAACTTGGACAGGTAACAAGCGCGAAATCCTTGATCTACACCTATTATCACCCGTTCTCAAGCCAAGAAAACACAACACTCTACCTTATTCAACAATATCCCCACTTTTGACAATCTCTCCCAACAAACTTCCACTTTTTCCACTGCTTCTTCTACGCCTATTATCACCACGCCTTTGGTCTCCCAATCCCTTGTTTCTATGGTCTCTCTTCATGAGACCCATGTCATCCAAAAAGATCCCCATCCCAAATTAATCCTTTTGTATCTCATCAATCTATTTCCTATAGACCGCTTACACCCCGTCTCGCTGCTTTGCTTCTTTGGAGACCCTTATACCTCTCACTATCCCTTGTGGGTGCTCAGATTTTTAATAACTCCTTGACGCTGATCCTTCCTCCCTTCTCAAATA
This sequence comes from Taxus wallichiana var. yunnanensis, assembly GCA_018340775.1. Lineage (NCBI taxonomy): Eukaryota > Viridiplantae > Streptophyta > Pinopsida > Cupressales > Taxaceae > Taxus > Taxus wallichiana. Next base: position 1,011,621,352 of record CM031240.1, on the reverse strand, counting down.
TCTTATCTCAGTAAATACATCATGACCCCCAAGCCTATCAATCCACTCAATTTGTGGAAACCATTCCACCTAACTTACCTTGTACTAAGACTATACACGCTTCTTCTCTCCCCATTACTTGTTCATCCCTTATTTCCATTAGTGCCCCCATCAAGACTTCACAAGAATATCATTCAATTCTTCCTCCACCCGAACAAATGATCAAACTATACTTCCTATGTCTACATTTCATGTCTATGCAAACGTTATCGCGTCACAATCCCATCCTTCGGATCAACTCAAACCCACCAACCTCCTCTTCAAAATTTATTTCATCACATATTCCCTAATCAATCTACGCAAACATCTCAACCTCCCCATACTTATATCCCAACTCATCCCATACAAAACCAATTTAATATCCCCATCACTCAACAACCAACACAATCCCATCAATCTTATTACATCCCTATCTCCTAACAACAACCTATATCCCAATCTATTCAATCACAACCATTCATCTATACCCCTTTTATTAACCACTTCCACAAACACCTACTCATCCTCAAGCATACCAACCTCATCCCCAACCTAACCCATCGAATTTAAGTATTCCAAAATCTCATCCTTCAACCTCACATCCCAATAAATTTAATGACCCTTTGCATGCGTTACTAAGTAGGATGGAAAATATTGAAGCAATTACTTTGGGGTCAAAACTACCTTCTCATATGAACAGATCTGTAATGAACCTATCAACCCTTCAGTCCCCATCAAGCCTTATCCTCCACACAGGGAGCTCCCAAAATTTTCTAAATTCAATAGAAAAGAGGATCCACAACAGCACCTTCACACCTTTATACATGCGTGCTACCTCATTTCTCATGACCAAGATCTCATGCTCTGCACCTTCCCTATGTCATTGGTCGACCCGTTTTGGATTGGTATAATGACATCCCCCAACATTCTCTATTTTCCTTCACCTAACTCGTGCAACTATTCCTATAACACTTTTATATCAACATTGCGTGTAAAATCATCATCATAGACCTCTACGCTATTAGAAAATTTGATGATGAATCTATCACAAAGTTCATCGCTAGATGGCGCAAAGATAATCAATCATTATCTTTCTCCCTTCCATAGACCAAAATTATTGAAATTTTTGCATGATCTTGCGTGAAGCATATTTCCTCCACTCCTCAATTTAATCATTTCAAACCTTTGAAGATTTATTCACTATGGATCGTAAACTTAAACTATGTGCCCTTGAGTAAGGCCATCTTAAAATCTGATCTCGATAAACCAAAATCTGAATTCACTAAGTCATCTATTCATAATGAAAAGTTTAAGAATGCGCCTAACTCCATTTTAATCAAATCGTATTTCACATCCACTCCTCACACCAATCCTCCAAAAATAACTCCTAGGCCAAACCCTGACTATACCCCTCTTTGGGAGTCCTATAGTTCTATTTTAGAAAAGCTAATGGTCATGCATCTCATCCAACTTCCACCCATCAAGCCCTTTGATGACTCTAGACCTAAACCTCCATGGTATCACAAGAATTGTCATTATAAATATCACCAAGTTTTTTTCCATGACATTAAAAAGTTTCGCTCCTTTAAGGACCTCATTTAACGAATCATAGAGTATGGTGACCTTCAATTGGATAATCCCAATGCACCTCTCAATCAACCTATAGATATTTTCAAGAAACCTTTTCACACAGAATTATCACAATAATCCCCCTATATCTAAAGCACCCAACACCCATACCATCAACACATTAAGTCATGAATCAACATCACCACCTACACCCATCATCCCTTCATCCAATGAATTCATGCCGACTTTGATCTCTCGACCCTTCATCTATAGTCCTATCTACATCTATACCAACCTCTACATCCATTCCATCTACATCTACTATATCCATGACTATTGTACCCCCACCTACCTCAATTACATCCACTTCTCTACCCATCTCTACACCTACTACATCAATGCCTATTGTAACTAGCTCTCTACCCACATATTCTTTAATATCTATCTCAACATCCTCATCACACATCCCTACATCTATATCCACTTCTATACCTTTACCCTCAACCACATCCACATTTGTAACCATTCCTACATCAACATCTACATCCACCAAGAAAACATCCCCTCTTGACATAATCATGAGTGGCTCTCTCACCTCATCCACACCTTTAACAACTATGAACATATCCACATCAACATCCGAATTTGTTTCCACATCCATATCATCCCTCAAAACTCCTACCAAGTAGACATCCTCCTTTGATCCCATTATAAAGGATGTCCCAATCCCATCTTCATCTCTAACAATTACCATTGCTTATGTACCAACATCCACATAGTTTCTAACTCCTTCCAATATCATCAAACGTATGATAAAAAAATCACTTCTATCTTCGATCCCCATATATACAACAAAATATACATCATCTGATTCTACCTCTAAGGATCCCCCAGTCAAAATCATTATAATTCCCGCCAAGGGTAAATCTTCCTAGAAAAAATCTAAAAACCTCAACCTTCCTACTCAAAAACATCTTTCGCATTCACATACGAAATTGGAGCTCCCTCCTTCAAATCCCCAATAATACAAACCGTATTATAAATCCAACACCTCGTCACCTATCTTAGGACCTTTCCCATTTATTTTGGGACTAGGCCCTTCATCCAAATCCCCACCAATAAAACTGAATCCAAACCATCTCTTCCTCCTCCCAAGTCTAAATAAAAATCATCCAAGACACCTATGCCTCCTTCCAAATTCAAATCATATGTCCCTTCTAATTCCACATCAGAATCCAAGGCTCCTACTAAACCTCATAAAATTAAGGCAATTCTCTTACCTTCATCCTCCTCTCCCAAACCCAACCAATCCATGATCCATGTGACCCCTTCTAAAAAACCCCATTAGATCTTATATGGAAACATTTTAACAACTCCATCAAGAATCTACAATCACTCTTCCTCCTATCAAATATTTTGATTCACGTGGGCTGAAACCCACATGGTTTGATCATAATTTAATTTTTACTTATCATCGTACCTCTGGGCATGATACAAAACATTGTAAGGCTCTCCAAACTAAACTCTCATCCATAATCTCACAGAAGAAGATGAAATTTTCATCAAGGAAGACCACCTTCTTCTTTCTATCTCATACACATTCAAATGCAATCCTCCAATTTAATCCTCACCTCCCAAGGCATCTAAATTTGGTTCTTCACCCAAATCATTCATCGTAATCCCTCCATCTAACACTACCTCTTCCAAAGAGGGTCTCCTACTTTTATTGATATAATTCATATTACCAATCATTCTCACCCTTATGATCCCCAACCATATATCCAATCAAAACCTAGAGTCATCATCATTGTTCCTTCTAATGATCCTACCCCATATCCCTCGACATCCATATCCATATCCAAATTACCTGATGACGAGTCTCGCCAACGTGATCCAACATCTCTAACTAGGGGAGTATCAACTCCTTGATCTCAATCCTCTCATGTGTTATTCTTCTACATCTCCTATCCACATTGATCCATCATCTAATATTCATCTATCCAAAGATCCCATGGACATGGATGAAATCATGTCCCTTCCCCCTAACTTATTTTCCCTTCAATAACATTTAATATCGAACGTCACCTCTCTAGAAAAATCCAACGTAGAAGGTTTTATCCCAATTGGATTGGACCATACATTATCACACCTAAGTATGGGTCTAGATCATATCATTTAATGTCTCTTGATGGTGAACCGTAAAACAAAACTCTCAACACCTTGCACTTGTGGCCTTTCTACTATTAAGATATTGACCAACATAGCCTTAGTCACATCCTAAGATATCCATCTCATCATTAGTCATTCCATCTTTCATCATAATGATTTGGAATCATGTGGTATATCATCACTTGCCTATCTATGACCTTAAATATTGGAACCAAAACTCTACTTATAGAATATTACTCATGAACACATTTTCCATTCTTGGTGAGAACCCCATAATAATTACATCCATCTCTCTCTTATCTACCTACTAGAACCATGCTAAGGGTCCACATGTGTCACTTGTACATCTTATCTTCCCCTCCCCAAGTGGTCTACTTGGTTATCCCTAGCTCTATCCTAAAGTCAAAATTCTAGATGCTCATATTAAAAGCTATCATATCCAAAAACTAGACTGCTCCCTCAAAGGACAACTATTCGATAAATCAAATTGTCAAAAATATAGACTCGATCCTCAAGAACAAATATCATGTATATCCTATCCTGTCATCTAAAAACCAAAATATCCAAAATAAAGAATATAAATTTATACCAATCCCTCAAAGGATGGCTATTATCCTCTATCATGATAGCAAAAAGGCTTCTTGCATTGATCAACCTTCCAAATCTCTACAAGAAAAAACAAATCGTCAAAAGCAATCATCCCAGGAAAGCTTCCCACATCGATCATATTTCCCATCTACAAAAACTTCCCGCATTAATTAGTTTGCGCCATATTTCTCAGAGTTAGGGAATAGACCTAGGACAACCACTTAAGGAGAACCTACTTCCCCATAAAAGCTCCATCTTAACCCCTTTGTCTATAGTAGGTGTATAAGCACACCCTCCATCTTTCTCCTCATGATCTTAAGTGTGACTAACTATCATTAGTTATGTGTTAACACTTGTCATTAGTCACAAGTGCATCACTTTGTCTATTTTTATTTTAATATTTACCTCTAATCCAGTCCACAAGTGTCTATTCCACACATGTTCCTTACTATGATGAAGTGTACGCTTCTACATTTTGGGTCACCTTATTGAAGTAGCGTTTTATCTCTCACATCCAATCCAATTTTATCTCATCTTATCAATATTATATCTCATCCAACTAGCATCCAATATATTGTCTTATTTAATCTTATCCATCCATATTATTGTCCCTCATCTATTTTTTTCATCCTATCTTGCTTATCCTTGATTGGTGTGTCACCTATAACACACCTTTCTTTATTTTTCATGGCTCATTTTTCCATATATTTTCTCATCTATCTATCTCACCCTTAATTGCATCTAGTATCCCATTTTTTGTTTCTCTCTGTGTCCCTCTTGGGGCACCATATTTTCATCCTAAGTCCACCATTATGGCCATCTTTTATCTTCATCCCGTCAGGATGCATATTTCATTGATTCTTCATGTATGAAGGATATCACGTTTTCCCATCATCACATTTGTTTTTGCATACTTTTTATGCTTACCCTTGACCCATTGGTCTCATGGCTTACACATCCATCCAAGTTGATTACCATTAGAATACCTCCATGTTGTAGTGATTTTCATGGAATCAAAAGTTCGTAGGACATTAACGTCGCCGCCATTATAGGTCGTGTTTATGTCCCTACTAATGTGTTTCCAGGATCGAGCCATATTTTTATTGTTATCTTATCAATGGTCCTTTGCCTACACTTGGGGCATCCTTTCTCTTTTTCTCATCGTGTCTCCTATTTTTAATCCCCTTTTCTCTTTCTCCATCCATCTCTTTCAAACTCGTGATCAATTCTTATTCATCATCGATCCCTAGTTTGAGGGGGATTATCCTTGTCATCATTTCTTGTCTCCTCCCATCATCCTTCATCACTTCTATTTTTTTCTCATGGTTTTCCCGATGCAAACCACTCAACAAAAAGGAGAAAATATAGACACCAATTTTTTTGGTATCGCTATCCCTCATCCCATACTCACTCCCCTTTGCCTTCATCTTACACATGCGTACCTCTCTTCCCATTCGAATTCCCCTTTCCCTCCTAAATCTCATTTATTTGAATTTCCCACTTTCCTATATTACCCCATCATTTATTTTATTTCCTTGATTCACCCTTAATACCATTTAATTAATACCTAATCATATTTAATATCCTAATCACATCCCATTTATTATCCCTAGACCCTTATTTAATGATTTTCCACCCTCTTACCACCTTTTATCCATCCCTAGGTTCCCACCTACCCTCATTTATTGTTTTCCTATCTCCAACCATATTTTATCCTCCATATACAATTGTAACTCGTGTAAACACCTTAAAGCCCTAATATGTCCTCTTTAGGCTGCCTTGCATCGGGTTGGGCATCATGCCACCGCCAAAATCAATGGTGTGCGGCAATCGACGGTGAGCTATCCATGTCTCCGTTGACCCTATAAATACACCCATACCCCCTCTCCTGAGGAGGTAATTTTTGAGAGCTTAGTTCTTCTTGTGGATTTGATGTGTTTCTTTCTCATCTTTTGCCCCAGCTTGTTGTTGACCCTATATGTAGTTATCAAATTTATCAATTTTATTGCATCCTTTCTTTTTCCACAACTTTCCCATATCAGATCCAAGACCTTCTCAATATTCTATAGTCTCTGTTACTAACCTATTTTTTATATTTTCGATCCACTCTATTGAGCTTTCCATCAACTATACTTTTTAGTCTCGTGTCACCATCGATCCAATCATGTTTGGTTCAATATAGTTTATTTTTATCATATCTACATCTTATCTTATCAAGATAATTTCATATCTCTATTTTAGTTCAGTTATCTGTTGCATCATATCATTTATCCATTATCATTTTATCCTTATTTTAAAAAAACATGGGTTGACATCCATCCTAGGAATTTTTCACTTCTTCGGACCAACATTTTTTAGGAAACCCACCCTCCTATCTATTAACCTTTTTCATGTTTAGTTTCTATTTTTGTGCAGTTATCTAGCTTGTAGCGGAGAGGATCTTTTGTGCCCATATCCATCATCATATAATCTAAGAGGTAGCCTTAAAACCTCTCCTTTTGAATTTTCTTATTTTCTTTGTTACCATTTCACTAATATGAAACATGAGTGAGAAAATTGTTTTAACACCTACTTACATATATATGGTTAGGGACATTTTTCAAGATGTCGATAACATGTAAATTCTTTGTCTACGAGAAGTTAAAATTACATTTGGGTTACTCTAATTTTTTTCGCACTATCTAGCTAGGGGTCATTTGCTAGATGTCTAATCATGACCACAGGAGAGGAGGTGTCGTCACATTGCTTTCACTGCATATTTATCAAAATATTATTTCTTTGGTATCTAACCCTACCCATCGTGTCTTGTAGACCATTTTTATTTTGATGGATGTATCCTTGGAATTTCCAACCTTTACGCCTCTAATGATGAGGTGGAACAAGATCAATTTTGGAAATGGATGGTAGAATCTTTGCCCAATGCTCATTAGGTTCTCTATGGATATTTAAACATGGTGTAATCATTCTAAGACAAATAAGGTTGACTCTAATGCGTTGGTGAACTAATGAAAGGAAGCTTAGTTCTATGTGCATAATAAGCTTGGTATTTTCGACCCCATTACCATAAAAAAATCCTCCAAATCCTCTTGGTTCACTTGGTCTAATTTCGTAGAGGGAAAAGATAAATTTTTAAAACAATAGAACATTCCTTTTATCATAGTAAGATATTTTCTCCTTCTCTTGTAATAATGGCCTCCTCGTTTCATAATTAATGAAGTTACTCTTTCAGATCATTCACCTATCAAGTTTTGCATTGAATGGTCCAACAATCAACCTAAGAAACCTAAATCCAAATTTTATCTTAACATAATTCATCTTAAGCACAATAAGACTTTTGGACACATTATAAGGGTTTGGGATTTAGTCCTTGGTCCCATGGAAACTCGAGCTATATTGACTAGTGGGTAGATACCATCACCCGAACTACCACCTTTCTCAAAACTTATGGAAAACAAGCTACTCTACATAGTAATCATGCTCATGATGTGAATTATTGTGAATTTCAAAGAACCTTACAAGCTCTTGACCTTTTTTCCGTTCAATCTCCAACTTCAAATGCAAGTCGTCGTTTGGTGGAATAATCTTAAGGTGGAGGAGATTTATAAATCTCGCGGAGGCCAACATCGAGCTCATATGTATTGGTTAAAAGTGGGGGATAAAGCTACCAAACAATAATTCTTTTTTCTTAGGTCTAGAAAACTACTAATAGAATCAAGGTGATTAAGGATTCTAATGACAAAATTAAAAATTTACCTAATATCTTGCACGTATTTTTCCAACACTACAATGGTATTTTTTTGCTCAACCTTCCTCCTTAGCTCAAGATAATGCTCTCGAAAAATGCCTCTAATTTGTCCCTTGTAAAATTTCAAAATATTAACGGGTTGTGTGTGAAAAAATCATGTTTGTGAATGTTCTAAAAGAAACTACTATGTAAATGGTCATTGATAAATCCTTGGCATTGACGATATTCCATGTGAATTCTATCAAACTCTTTGCGATCTCATTGGGATAGAATTACTAAAAGTCTACTTGTAAGCTCTTCAAACCAACACTTTAGGTGAGCATATCAATTAAGGTTACATCAAGTTCATCCCTAAAGCTAGATATCTTGAACAAATAACTAATTAGCAAACTATCACCTTGCTCAATATCACATACAAATCATTTCCAAAGTTCTTACCCTTAGACTAAGGAAACTTCCTCCACTCATTTTTAGAATTGATTTGACCGGTTTCATCCATCATAGATATAGTACGATAATGTCATTGTAGTTTGGGAAGGTATGAAATGGGCTAGACAATCTAATCGAAAGATATTTTCATTAAAGTTGATTTTAAAATATATTTTGATAGGATTGAATGGCCTTTTATTATACACATGTTGCAAATCCCTTGGATTTGGTCGCAGATTTATTCACATGGTCAATATGTTGTTTCAACATATTGGTGCTTGCATCACCATTAATGGAGCCCAATCTCATATTTTTTTCCTTTTTAGGTTCATTAGACAAGGTTTCCTTTAGCCCCCTCCATGTGCTAGCTACTAAAGGATTTATTACCTCCTTGCTATTTATTGCTCTAGGGGTTTGGTTAAAGGTATCCCTCTCCCTCACACTAACCCCCAACTCACCAATGGGCCCTTTACGAGATGAATTTTTCTTATCTTTTCTCGGGAAGGACAAGTTGTGATAAATTTTATGAAATGCTTAGATATCTTCTACTTGACTGTGGATCTTATATCCAAAGTGGCGAAAAACCTAATGTTATAGATTGAAAATGTCCCATGTACCATCCTAGCTAGATAAATACCAATGGAAATGGATCCAACATGGAGTTGAATTCAAGTTTCTCTGCATCCCATTTTCATTTCAAGAATCCTTGACTAAAATGTGGTCTTAAGTGGTTTAGAGAGTGGAGAATAAGATTAAATTCTAGATCAAAAGATCCCTCTCTTTGGTAGGAAATTTCTAGATTATGCCACTCATGTGAACTACCATTCTTGTTGGGCTCTTTACAAAGTTTCCTATCGAAATCTTGAGAAGCTCTTGAGATACTTCATATGGGCTAGTTTAGAAGGTAGTAAAGGCTTCCAAAGAGTTTCTTGGGATATTTTTTATAGACCTAAAGAAATAAGGGGCTTAGGCTTATTGACATTAAAATCAAAGGCCATGCCCTAAGTGCTAAATGGATCATCAAAGTCTGAAAGGCTCGTAATCTTGGAAAATTTTGTTAATAAATTGCATCCTTTAGGGAAATCCACTTGGGAATATTGCTTGGGGAGGATTAAATATTCAATCTCTTTTCTCACACTAGTGGATATCAAAATATGATCTACCTTTGTGGCCAAAAGCATATGAATATCTTGGGATTTTCTCAAACCCTATCTCATATGGGTAGGCATGGAATTTAGAAAAGGTATTTCCATCAATTTTCACTTATTTTTGTGGTCACCCATTATCCAATTCTGGGTGAAACTCTTGGATTAATTCCTAGATTCAAATGTCTTTGTCTCTTTAAAAGGGGATTCACATAGCCAATTATCTATTCTACAAAGAATATAGAAGTTGGTTACATGGGGCTGATATCAAACAAAAATTCTTGCTAAACAATGAAGATTCCATCATAATCTCTTAAATTCAAAATTCTATCCTAAATGAAAAATCCATAAAACTTGGGATTCATCTCCAATTTATTAGTGGAGAGACTAGAATTGGCCGAATGCCATCATTTTTTCCAGATAAACCCCAAATTAGTTACAATTCATTAGTGGATCATGAAATTATTGTGGATTCATTAAACCATAGGTGAAATCTTAAGTCTTCTCTCTAGGTTTAGGTGAGGAGGTTTTATAAGATTTGGAAAATTCTCATTGAGCCTAAGAAAGGTCAATATCTCTAGTGCATACTTTACCAAGGCCTTCTAGTTAGGAAATGACTAGATCGTGTGGGAATTAAAAATCCCATTTTCCTTCCTACTACAAAAATGAAACCATTAATCACTTCTTTTGGTTATTCCCTTTTGCTACCTTTGTTTGGAATTAGATTCACTCCTTATTTCAACCATTTCTTCCAAATCCATTTACTTAGGAAATGGTTAAACTTGGGAACTCATCCATGCTTCCCAAAAATACACCCAAATTTGGAAATTGTTTAGAGATGATATTCTTTTCAAATATAAAAAGATAGAAATTATGTTTTTTTAGCATATGCATATGGACATATTTTTTGATTTCTAATAAAGTCGTCGTCATTACGAATGTGTTACTCTAGATCCAAGTGTAAGTAGAGAAAATATGTTTGGAGGTGAAACATTGTGAGACACTCATCGACCATTGGAACAAATTTCCTTGCATGGTTATCTCGAGAACCACTAGATTGCTTGCAACAATGTTATCCTCCTTAAGGTCGTGGCCAAATTCTTCCACGTCATGCTCCCAGACTAGATGTAAGATTTTTATTCTTGATTCCCACCACCCATTTACGGGGTGCACAAGGTGGATGTTTAACCACTTCGGTGGTAATGGGGATGGTTATAGTGATTTCGGTGTTCGTGGCAATAGTGGATGGGATGCTCCCCTGTAGCAATGGTGGCGATGATCATTCTAGCGATGGCACTTGGGTCACTACCCATTCTAAAAAATTTCTCACCTTTCTTTAGTCATTTCCCCATGTAAGAGGATAAATATGAGGCTCAAGATAGCTAATAATATGTCCCATATCAAGAGCCTTCTATTGTTTCTAAGTGTAGTGGTAAGCCATAAATCCTCTCGCCACCTCCTCCTTCGCATAAATTTTTTGGAATTGTTGTTTATTGATCAATCTCTATTGATATTATATCTTTGTGACTAACCTTGTCCGTGTGTTAATCTATTTTGGAACTGATTCAATATGAAATTTTGGGGTGTGCTTCCATACCACCCAATTCAGGATTGTACTATATATTTTCTATTAATAGAGAGATTTTCAATCAAATGTCATATGTCATGCATTTATGATTTCTCCACTTGGAGAACTTGACTTCAATATGATATAAAATATCATTCTTACTAGCGAATCATGTAGTTTGAAGAATTTTTTTCCAAGTAAGATAAGTGTAGACTTGAATCAAATGCGTTAAATGCAATTAAAATGTGCACTAAATTTTGTTTTAATATAGATTAAGTTTAAATTAGATGTATCTTTATTAGTAGACATACTTAATTCTCAAAACAAAGTGTCCATCCATTGTCAAAATTCTCAAGCCTAGTGAAAAGATACATCCTATAAGAAGAGAAACAAGAATAAATTGAAGATGTGATACCTAGATTTGTTAATTGTACATCAATAATTCTTGTATTTTTCTAATCACTTTCCTCTAATTATGAAGTCTTCCAAGACATAAGGGGATAGAGGATCCCCTCAATGAAAACTATTACAAGAATAAAAGGTGGCATTATTTATGTTAATCAAGATTACAAAAGTATTTGATGTTATATCATTAGTAACCCAATAGATATCATTGAAACTAAGTTAGTATCAAAGTATCACATGCCACATCAATTTATAAGTTTATGAGAATAACTCTTTCCTTTGAAATGTTTAGTGATTGAACAATTTCTCATGCCACCATGACCACAATTTGAAACCAGCCTATTGGCTATGATCATGGTAATGCTTTTATAGAGTGTGTTACATAATATAATACAAAAATAATTATTGAAATAAATGACACCTTGTTTCTTTTGTAATCATAGTCGAGAGTGTGTTATTGATTCATTTTTACATTTGTTGATGTTGTCTAGATTATTCTACTACAAAAATTAAATCCTACTTGATAAAATACCAAAAGACCTGATAGAATTCAATAGTTAATCCATATGGACAACGATCTTTACCATTTTTCCTATGAAATATGTTAATGTCTAAGTTTATGAGCATAACTCTTTCCTTTGAGATTTTAGTGATTGAACAAGTTCTCACTCCACCGCAACCACAATTTGAAATCAACCAACCTATTAGTTATGATCTTAGTAATGCTTTTATAGGGTACATTACATAATAAAATATAAGGATAAGTGTTTTAAAAATGAAACCATGTTTCTTTGAAATCATAGTCCTGGAATATGTTACTAATTCCTCACAATTGTTGATGTCATCTATATTATTATACCAAAAATCATTTCGATGATATCCCATAAAATTTGGTAGAAACAAATAAGGACACCATATTTAATAGTTTCCTTACCTTTTTCACATTAAAGATGTTTCTATTTCCTCCATCAAGATAATTTTGTTTAGTTGTTCATTTTGTTCTAGTTTTGGTAGCATATGAATAAATGATTGAATTGTACCACTGCTCCAAGTGGTGGTCTTTGGGGTATTTTTTCTATATGCATATGATTAAATGAGATTAAAGGTTTTATATTAGAATAAAAAATAGACGGAGAAATTTTATTGATTGGCATTGTAAAACTATACATGATAAGCCCATTAAATAGGCACAAAAGAAACACCCAAGAAATAAGGAGGTGGGTGAAACAGTAAAAATCAGGTAGTGTGAAATAGATAGGCCTGTCAAACCAACTAGCCTATTAACCAAAGTGGTTAAAACCACTATAACCACGTACATAGAAACTATACCTTAGTCATTAACCTATTAATGTATTATAATAATATGTTAATACCCTCACTTAATGAATAAACCAGAAACAAAACCAAGTTTATCCCTGGATTTTATGAACTTGTCTGCACTAAGTGGTTTGGTCATTATATCAGTTGGTTGTTCTGTAATGGGGCAGTAGAAGAGAGTCATGTCTTAATTTGTAACCAAATATTGGATGTAATGATGGTGAACCTCAATGTGTTTGGTCATGTCATGGAATATTGGATTCTTCACCATATTCATAACATTCTGGTTATCACAGAAAATTGAAGTAGGATTTGATGTCTCAAATCAAGATACTCAAATATTTTATTTATCCAAATAGTTTCACAACCTGCACTAACAACAAATTTAAACTCTACTTATGTCAAATATAATTCCATTGTAGTTTGTATTTTGATTTGTCATGAGAAAAATCTTGAACCAAGAGTGAACACATGCCCTGTTGTAGGTTTTTGTTGGATCTATTGAACTCCGCTCAATCGTAGTCGAATATCTTGAGAGTTCAAACTATACATAATTTTTATATAATATGCCAAATTAAAGAGCACCTTTGACATATCTTAATACTCATTTTACAGCTAACCAATGTAATTATTCTGGTTTAGACATGAAACAAGATAGAATAATTAGTACAAAAATATCTAGTCTATTGGTATTGAGATAAATGAGACTACCCACTAGCTGCCAATACATTGTTTCATTTATCAGTGGTGAAGCAGTTTTAGTTGAAATTTTATCTCCAACTTTCATAGTTGTGTGATTTGGATTACAATCCATCATTCTAAACCTTTCCAAAAATGATTTGGCATACTTATTTTGTGATATGAATACAACACAATTACCTTGCCAAAAATCTACACCTATATATTATTTTAGTAGTCCTAAGTATGTCATGTCAAAAGTACAATAAATATTAGCTTTCATTTGTTGAATGAGATGAGCACTACTCCCAATGATGAATATTTCATCGACATATACAATGAGAATCAAGATATCATCACCAGACACTTTTACATAACAAGTTGGTTCATAATTACACCTTTAATAAACAAACTCCCTAAGGTAAGAATCTATCTTTATATACCAAGCTCAAGGAGCTTAGCTTAAGCCCATACAAGGACTTGATCAACCTACAGACAAGATGTTCCTTACCAAGTACCTAAAATCCCTATGGCTGAACCATGTAGACTTCCTCCTCTAGATCACCATTCAAGAAGGCACTCTTGACATCCATTTGATGTACTTGTTATCCAAACTAAGAAGAAATAACAATAATCAAATGAAAAGTTACCATATTTTTGGTTGGAGAAAAGGTATCCTCATAATCAACCCCTTCCTCTTATGCACAAACTTTTTCAACAAGTCTAGATTTATATTTTTCCAAGGAACCATTTTTTTTGCACTTTACCTTATAAATCCATTTACAACCAATGGTTTTCTTTCCTAGTGGAATTTCTATTAGCTCCCAAGTATTGTTTTTCATCAAGGAATCATATTCCAATTGCATGGTTGATTCCCACTCAGCCTTCCCTTTGTCCTCTAAAAAGAGTTAAGCTCAAATTCTTGTGAAACAATAGTTGTTAGAATAAAATTATAATGCCCACCTCTATTACCAAGTTATTTTCCTGATCTCAATGTTCTTCCTTCCACACCTTGTGGAAAGTCTCCTTCCTTCAAGGCTTCCATTGTGAAATATACCACTTTGGCCTCTTTGATTTTCTTGATGAGAGGGTGGAACCTCACAACATTCTATATAAATTCCCTCCCTATATTGTGATTCCACTAATGAACTAGAATCATTCTTAACTTCCACATCACAACTTATAATAAAATCATTAGAAGGAAAACATGACTCAATATCTGAAATTGTACCAGTTGTTATGAAGTATGGCATCTATTAATTTACTGTGACATATCTATTTAACACAACTTTTTTAGTAAAAGCGTCAAGTAATCTATAGGCCTTTGACTATTCATTGTATCCAACAAAAATATAGGATTTTATTTTTGGCATCCAAGTTAAGTCTTTTTTAACTAGGAATAACTACAAAATCCATATAACCGAAATTCAAAATAACTTATATCTAGAGTTTTACTTGACCAAGCCTCCTCTAGAGTCATATTCTGCAATTATTTTGTAGGACTTCTGTTAAGGATGTACATTGTTGTATTTATTTCCTTTACCCAATACTTATATGGAGCATTTTTGCTTTGGACCATACAATGATTCATGTCCATCACCATCCTATTCTTCCTTTCCACAACTCCATTCTACTCGTGGAGTGTAAAGAGTAAAATATTGTTTGTGTATGCCTTCATTTGCACAAAAAATCCTTAAATTTCTTTGAGGTGAACTCACCCCCATTATCAGTTCTAAGTGATTTCATTGGTCGGATCCCTAATTTTCAAGCATAGCTTTCTAAGATGTGAATGTAGAAAAAGTAATCGATTTCTTCACTAGAAAGTATACCCACTTTTCCTAGAGAAATCATCGACTAATAACAAAAACATATTGAGCTCCAATGGGGTAGGCATCCGCATTGGACCATGAAAATTTGTATGAACAAGTTCCAATAATTCCTTAGCCCTCCAAGATTTACCAACATCAAATTACGGTCTAACTTATTTTTCAAACTAACATGCAATACATACATGACGACTATCCCAAATAGAAGGAACCCCCTTAACCATCTTATTCTTGCTCAATGTATGTAAATACTGGAAATTTAAATGTCCATACCTTTCATGCCATAGTGAAATTGTCCTATCAACTACTACAAGTGCAATTTCCTTTGCCCTTTGTGGATCTGCAAGCTTATACAATCCTTTCTCACCAATCCCAACTATAATAATATTGTTATATCTAGTGGTGACTAAACATTGTTTTCCTTGAAAATTAACAACAAAATCAATTTTGTGGTGATTTCACTAATTGAAAGTAAATTTTTGTTCATATCTGTAACATACATAACATTATGGAATGTATACCAGATAGTACCATTAAAAATGATTTGAACATTACCTTACCCTTTAACAAAGTAAGTTCTACCATCCTCCAAAGATATAGATTCATTACTATTGTTATTTTAAACAAAATTCACATACCGGTCCTTATGGCATGTATAATGGTGATATGCCCCTGAATCAAAGTACTAAGCTTGATCCACTCGTAGAATTACCAAAGGAGGCCATGAATTCAAAATCAAGAGATGTTTCCTCTCCCACACCTTCAAAAATATTCATATGACGAGCTTTCTTCTTAGGATTAGTCGATCTTGTTGTCTTTTCCTACAATCCTTATTAAGTTGACCATGTTGATTACTATAAAAACATTTCCACTTAGATATCTTATTAGAACCACTTGTGAATATTTTATAGAGAACCGTTAGCTTTACCAAATGTTCTACCCTTTCCTTGATGAAGAATCCACTCTCTGTGGAAGTAGATGTAGACACACCTACCTACTCTTGTCATCTTTCCTTATACAATAAAAATGTGGACAAATTTTTAAATTCCAAAGTCTCGCATCCGAAAATCATGTGCAAGGACTCCACAAATGATTCAAATGAAGGTGGAAGATTTTGCATAACCAGAGAAATCAAATATTTCTCGTCAATAGGATTTTGCATAGCCTATAATTGATCACCGATGTCCTTGATCCGTAACAAAACTCAAAAACGGAGCCACCTTCTTACATCCGAGTGAAAAAAAACAAAATATTCAAATACAATATCCTATCGACTTGAAGCCCGATATTTAGAAGTAAATTTATTCCACAAATTTGATGCATTGGTCACATTTCGACCTCTAAGATTAGATTATCTCGCTACTAACAGCTTTAAGAACATAAGAACCTCATGATGTTGTTTATCATAATCATACTTATTAGTGGCATACCTTTTCTCTTTATAAAGCACTATTTGATCAAGATCTTGATATTCACATATCGTCAAAACCTTACGAATCCACAAAATGAAATTCTTACCTATCATTTTTTTCAATATGACAAGAAGAGGTGTTGTAAACTAACCATTTTGACATAATTTTTCCCAAAAATGAATATACCGGAAAAACTATAATGAATTTACAAAAATTCCTCCCGCCTACGAACTCAAATAAAAATTGGTCAATTCCCCTTTTCCAAAGAAAATCCAAACACCGTTTGGGAAATTTTAAACTCTCTATCTTTACTAACAAGAAAAATAGACAAAAACTATTATATCAGAGATCTACAACTCCGATTTCAAAATTCTTTTTTTGTTGGATTCCGATAAAAACCTAGAAAATGATCAAATTTTCAAGCCTCTAGACACTTCCATGATGATTAATCAACATCAATCCTCTATTCCCCATATGCACTAAAGCTTTCAATTTTTAATATTTAAAAATCAAATAATTGAAAATACTAGGATATTTTAAAAACTTTAGGCTAAAATTATACCTTAAAAAAACCAATTTGAATTGACCAAAGTAACTTAAACTATCATAAAATTTAAATTGTTGATTCTCGATTTGTTTCTCATTCAATTCACTTCCGTCTTCACCAATCTTCCTCTCCTAGAAAATAGAAATGAACAACAATAAAAAATCGACAAAACGGTCAAGAAATGACTTTTTACACTTTTCCCAAGTCATACAACTGCGTGGGAAAGAAAAAACACAAAAAATAATTAAAAGATAGATTGTTCCTCCTTCCTTCACCTGCTTCTCTCCTTCATTCACCTCCACAGACCTTCTACAATATTTTTCTATCTTTCTAGGTTTCCTACTACAATGAGTACAATTATATTTTTTAAAAATCTCTCATTCTCCACCAACCGCCCTCCTCGACAAGACCACCATCCTCCTTTCTTCGAGGCTCCTTCCAAGATTCCTAAAATTTCAGCTTTGAAACCATATTAGAATCGACATTATAAAATAGTACATGAAAAACTGATTAAATAGGCACAAAATAATTACTCGAGAAACAAGGAGGTGGGTTAATAATAAGCATCATGTAGCATGAAATAGCTAGGAATGTCAAGCCAACTAACCTATTAACCAAAGTGGTTAAAACCACTATAACCATGTGCATAGAAACTATACCTTAGTCATTAACCTAAGGTATTACAATAATATGCTACATTTTATGCACCAAACTATAATTTGTCACTATTGGGAACACAATTTACCACCTTTAATGCCACATTCTTTGCAAAACAACAAACTTTATGGAATCTCGTTGCATGTATCATGTGTCGTGCCTCCTAGGCCACAATGGGAAAGTTGAGTAAAATGTAGGAATGGTGAAAAAATAAGCATCATGTTGTTGACCTATATGTCCTTGTCTTCCATAAATGAATACAACTAAATGGTTGGGTTAGTCTCATATTGTTAAAACTTAATGCAATATACAAATTTCATAGGATTTGTGTAAAAATATAGTTATTTTTTTAAAAGTATGAATAAACATGTTATAATTGTTGAAAAGACACTTCATTTTTATAGAAAATACAATACTTAAGTGAATGTAATTTTCTAACACTCCAAATAAAGTATGGTGAGTGAGTAATGTGTAAAAAAATATTATGTTAAGTATAAGTGCACACTTTGTTACTTTCATCTATGTTTGCAAACACTATTTTTAAAGTTCATTGTTTACGAAAGGATACATGACTTGATGATTGTTGTAGTGTTAGTTCTATTACATATGGATGAAGCATAACATGAGACAGATGTAGATGATGTAAATTATTTTTATCGGTGTATCATGTGGGAAAGATAACCATGCATATTTTTAGTAACCTTTATCAGTATGCCAATATCTCTAAAAATCATATATGTCGTGACCTTAACTCAAGTATTTTATTTAGGTCATGCGAATACCAATTGTTTCTATTCTCCTTTGTGTATATGTTTTTACATGGAGTCAATATAAACATTTCTAATATTATATTTTCATCAATTATGCCCACCATTTTCTAATTTTATGGCCTTTGAAGTTGGGATATAACTAAATTTTATCCTCACAATATCAAGTCATCAAATTCTATATGAACTTTGGATGGTTACTAAAATATGATAATGTCATCAACATTCCATTTTAATACCATCATGCTTCATATATTCTATCTTTCAATAATGTGTTTTCAATAAGAATTCTAGAATGGCTCCAGGATTGCCGATAAAACCTTGCACAAACACCTACATACATGCAACCCGTGACACATTAAAGCAATATAAATATAGATATGTTTTGTAAATTTTGAGTAGAAGCTTCGTATATTAACCAAAAATAGTATTTACAAAAAAAGTTGTACAAAAGAATAGAGAACAATAGAGAGAAATATGCAACGTAGATTACATTTTTCCCTCAAAGAAATAAAGATAGAAATGAATTTTGAATAATAATTAGGTTAGAGCTTCTTGGATTCCTTTATCAATTGAAATCCTTTTTGCAAGAAATTATAAGTGAATTATCCTTTCCAAGTGAGACAAAAATCATCAAGTTTACATACCGATTAGCTAAAATGTGGATTTATTAAGTAAATATAAACTAGGAACAATAGTAAATAATAGTAGATAGATGCAATAAATAAATATAAGAAGTGACCCAAGCAACTAAGCGAATGGAAACATGAAACCCTAATTAACAATTAGGGTTAAAAGGAGATTAGATGATTTGATGATCAAGCAGTGACTGTGTCACAAGATGAATTAGATAAACAAAATATATATGCGACTACATGTAACGACCCAAAATTTCACACACAAACAACATAGTAAAATATAGGATAACTTTTTTTTATATAAGACAACATAGGAAACCACCACATAACACACTTACAGATAGGCAAGCCACAATGAGAAAATTATTGAAGGTTATTTATTTTAATAAAACCTCTTTCGATCCTTAACTTCAGTTTTCTAAGACTCTAGATATGATTCGTACAATACCTCTTACAACGCTAAGTTTCTTACTTTTACTCTGAAGAGAAAATTTGCTCTAAGTCTTCTCTATTATGGCCTTTATTTTCTTAATTCGTTTATCAAGAAAAAGGAGTAATTTAATTCCACAAGGCCATCTATTCACACTAACGCTACTATGACTCGTTCTTGCCCACAAGACAACATGGGTTTACGTTCAACACACTTAAGAGAAGAAATACAAAGTGCCTTGGAAAAAGGTTAGAGGGAGAAGGTCGAGTTGAAATCATCTTTAGGACCTCATTAGTTATTGCCAATATTTAATTGAAGCTAGAGATCTTAACCAGAATTATCAACGATTTTACTTAGGCTTCACTGAATGAGTATTACCAAAGAGAAAAATTTACCTTCCAAATGGCGGTGAGATAGATTGTGTGATTTCCAAATTGTTTTCACCAGCTTATTAAATCTTATCATCTTCTAACAACTAACAATTCATTTCACCTTAGGATCGTTTTACGAATTTTCACCATAAAAGGGATAATGTTCACTAGTGGAGCTAGGGATATCATGTTATATAATTTTTACTCACAATGATAGTCTCGCCTATGATTACTTAAAGAATTACTTTCTCTCAAGCTGGTAACCTCTACGTTAATTTATTTGAATATAAATTTTAGTTTAACTTTTATAAGTATTAAACAACCCACGTTATTTTACTTATGTCGCATTATTACTAAGTCATAGCAAGATTTAACTCCACATTTATTTTCAAGGGTAAAGTTTAACAACACTCATTCACCAGAACAAAACAAGGTTACATCCACTCTTAAAATACCGATAATCCAATAAGGTCACTCAACAAGCGGTAACCAAATTTTCTTATATTTTCAATGATGGTCAAACAATCCAAGGTTTCCAAAGTTAAGATGACAAAGTCCACAATACATTATACTAAGACCTTGATCCTCTTCTACATTTTCCACTGGATGTTATCAATAGTTGAACAATATAAAAAGGATTCATGTAAGAACTTCTCAACTGAGGTTGATGTAAAAGTTTACAAGTCTATCCCTCATCTACTCACAAAAATCCATCTGCAACCAATTTTCTACGAGAGTCAGTTCACGAGAACTAAGCAAGATAAGGCTACACAAAACCACCATAACTGTTATCTAACAATACCACGAAAGGAAGCACTTTATTACAAGAATTGGGTCAAACCTCTAAACACTATCAACACTTCAAGCTATAATAAGTCTCCACCATGCCAATCAAGGAAGAAGACCATGTACTTTAGTTAGGAGTAAAAGCAATGAAAGTATAACAATCGTATGAGAATGGCCCTTGGCCCTATAAGGAGAAATAACCAATATAACAAAATAGGATTCCCATCAAGTAAATAATTAAATAACAATCACAAGATTGAGATTTGATATATAGACCAACCATCTAGAAATTTATCAAAGGTACCAAACGCATAGGCTAAAATATTATATTTCTAAAAGAACAAGAGTTGATCGGCCCAAGAAAGGGAAACCACGGGTTTCAAGAATTAACACAAAAAGCCATGTATAAATGAGTTTCAAACCTGAAATCACATAGAGTATCCACACAACATAAGTTTTGAAGTGAAGGCAAAGTATACTAGTTTTGACCATTAACTCCAAGAGATTTCCCAATTATTCAAGAAGGGCCAATGCCTTATAGGCTAGTAGCAAACACGTGAGAGAAGAAGGGAGTTCCATCAAACAAGAGTATACGAAAATGTCATCAAAAAATTTTATAACCCTAAAGATTTACAAACCTCCACATCAATTTTAAAGTTTGGTTAAATTAAAATAAATTTCCTATTTCCCAAAACAACAATATTTTTAAGGCAACCCTTGGTAACATAATCAACCATTCAAACATAGGTACAACATAAACTACTAAGTTCCGTTATCAAAACAACTCCTTCTGCTATAACTCCATAATACTATCGATTGCAAGAAAGTTTTCCCCAAGGTTAACAACGTTCAAGACAATTTTCATCACAAAACATTAAGGTACATATGTGCATAGAAACTATCCAATCCTAATTAACAACACAATCATAATAAATGGGAGGAAACACAAGTTAGAAGACTAGATTATTTCACCAACAATCTTCCGAGAGGGAAAAAGACCAAAATAATTCTAGTAATAGTGGGGGTACTAGATTTGCACAATTAAGACCTCGAACTTAGCTAATCTGAAAAAAAAACTAGTTACGATTCAAGTTGAAGGGGATAGTCAAAGTACCTCCTAAGAATGGCTTTAAAACCTAGGAACAAGACTGAAGCTACACAGGAGTCTAAACACGCGAGGTTGAAACACGTTGCACACAAACTTATTCATTCTAAAAGTTTTAATACCGAATTTCTAACCTGAAATAGTCCAAGCATTGATTACACTAATCCTACAACCTTTCTTTCTCGATGCCAAAAGGGTTATCAAGTGGGCTTGAGAGATCATTAACAATATATGTCAAAAGACAAAGAAGGACAAACCTGGTTGATAGGAAGGAACTTCATAGTTATTGCACGCTTACTTTAACGACTGCTAAATACTAGCTGGAACAACATAATAACTTGAAACTCTATCGTAGAGAAGAGTATATATATAAAGGAAGATCGATCACTCGAGCAAGAAAAACATACACCCAAAGGAGAGAACACCTGCATGCTTTCCACTAACATACATGCAATGATAACAGCTAAAACAAGAAGAAAGCAAGTAGAAAGGAGAGACCTACTGAAAAGAAGTTCAAAAGACAACCAATTCAAGGAAATGGTGGTTCGATTTCATGATAAAATAAATATAGCAACAGTAGAAAAGTGTAGAGTTATCTTGCCTTCTCCTCCAGCTTCAACGAGGCATCCAACAACTCAAAGCGAGCAAGCAACAAACTTTTAAAAGAATCCTCGTCCTTAGCAAGGAAGGTGCCAACACTCCACTCAACCCGCATTCACCCAGGCAGGGAGCTGTGTCAAAACGGAACAAAAGAAAAGGGAAGGAGCATCCATTGGAGCACAAAAAAAAAAAAGTTTTCAAACAGTTGTAGCTGCAAGATCCTAAGAGGCCACGCCTAAAAAGTGCAAGAAGACACAAGGCAGGTAAACTACTTGTCAAAACACCTCAAGGAGATGGGGTATCAGGAAATGCCATGTTTGCAGGAGGAGCACACATGGGGATCTACTACAGCCATTCTTGCTTCACATCAGCATCTAACAGGTGACAAACCTTTCCATCCGCCCCTCCTTTTCCAAAATGCAGCCAAAGACAAAGGCACCATGGGACAGGAAAGGACATCCAACGAGGCAACGCATAGAGGCGGTTTGAAGGATGAAGTCGCAGGAGTCAAAGGGGTTATGAGTGCAAACATGGAGGTGTGTACAATGTGTGGAAGCTGCAAACAAATGCCATGTAATTTATCCTTGCTTCACCACCCCACGCCATCACCAGGTGTCCAATCTAGATAGCTCACATTTTCCAAGCACACCCGTAACCAGGGCAAAAAGGAGTTTAGAAAAAAAAACATGGACGTCCTCCAACAGCAAGGAGACAAAAAAATAGGAAAAGAAAAGAAAAATGTCCCAGCCAAACAAAAGACTACGCCCAAGGAGGAACTATTATGCAAATGCATTGACAGGAAAGTTTCCAAGCTTCTCTCCACATTCTGAAAACCCTCTCTCCTCAGGTGGCTAGGAGAAAACATAATACCCACGCACTCAAAAAAAAAAAAAAATTGAGCAGAAGATAACACACAACCCAAAAAAATGCGGCCAGGAGAAGGAGGTGTTTCATTCCATCAAAAAGTCAAATCATGATTTAATTACAGCTGACAAGGAGACAAAAAGGTGGCCATTTTCAAAACTGATGTGAAACCTTCAGAACATATGCCAGGTTGGTCATTAATAATCAACACGGTTTACAAAAAAAGATGTCTATTTTGGAGGAGAGATCTATGTGATACGCAAATCCTATATTTCTTCCCATTCGAGCACGTCTTTTATGATTTCACGAACCTAATCTATATTTAATTAGTTCTCCTTAAATGCCAAGCAGTAATAAAATTTCATCCTCATTTCTCTGCCTTATTTTATATGATCGCTTTGTTTCAATAAGTCTGGTACTTAGATCTGATCTGAAATAAATAAAAGCATACAAATAGTATTATATAACGCCTTAAGCGTAAATATACATGTATAGTTTTAGGTCAGATTGAAAGAAGCCCTAACCTAATTTGATAATGACATCTCCAATGACACTTGACGTGATAGAAACAAGGAATAAATAATGGATCCACAATATCCACTTTAAAAGACATCCATTTTATAATCATGTTGAACACGGTATCTTCTGAGAAACCGAAACGTGAAGCGAAGAGTAAAGCGGTGAGTTGGGTTATGGCGGGAGCAGCGTGGCAGGCTGGTGGTCAAATTCACCACTAACTTGATAATTATCTAACTTGGCATACATGGACCAATTTTATAACAAGGGGAAAAGAAGAAATTGTGGTTGAAGGCATTTACCCAAACATTTACAAAGCATACAAGGGCACCTAGACGGCCAAGGATAAAACTTTGAACCTTAAACAAGAACACTACGTCCTTGACGATGGTGCCACCCACGAACAAGCTTCCCTTGCGTGAATCGAGGCTCGATCCGTGAAGTGACCAAACTAAAACAATAAAATCGCTTATCAAAAATTAACAACAAGGTTGATAACAAATCGATGATCAGAAAATGAGGTTAACGTCGATCGATAAATAATAATAATAATATTATTATTACTACTATTATTATTACCACTTATTAATACTTATTAATCGTATTAACAAGAGCCAACTTACGAGCTCGATAAATCGAGCACACGGTTTCCTTTAATAGGAGGAAAACGTAATGGACGAGGCGGGGCCAACCACAGAAAACATCAACATGACACGAGAAGACATGACAGAGTGGGAGAATTCCAATCATTTTTTGTGACAAGGGCGAAGCCAACGAGAGATCAACATGAGCACCACAACGTTAAAATCTTAGTGACATGGTCGTTGGAGAACGGGGCATTACACTACATAGAGCTCTAAGACACATATTTGAGCTATTTGGCTAGACTCGGGGTGTATGTGGACACCCTAGTCTACGTTCCTGGTGCCCCGCCTGCAGACAGAGGTCCAAACAAGATTTGTAGGGTTGGATGATGATGTGAAACCATGGCTTTCTATCGCATATAACTTGATGCTCTATGCCAAATATCGTCAATGATCAATGATGAAGAATAAACCTGTAAGACCCTAAAATAAGCATTAAACCCTAAAAATGAAAAATGCAAATGAAGGGGTCAGACTATCCTCAATGGCCACAATGGTGGACTTACTAACCGAGTGTTGTGCTACATCTCGACTCTGATGTAGTTATATGTGTATGTGTGTGTGTTTATAATCATGCCCTAGGTTTCTCTTATGCCAATCACACTTTGTGAAAGTAGTGAGAAATAATTATGTGTAGAAAATTTAATAGAATGGTGGATGGAATAGAATAAAATTCCCTCCTATGCAAGCAGTGTGATGCGATGAACTAGCCTTGTGCCTTGTGATGGAGCTAGATGGATGAAAATAAATATTTTGGATGCAACCTTAGGTGATGATAGTAGTGCTTAGTGCTTTGTCCCTCATTATGGTCACATAACTTTATATTTATATGGTTCTCTTGTTCTAATTTCATAATTGACCATGAAGAGGCCGAACACAAGAAATATGAAATGTTCAAATGGTTACAAAGTTCCCAAAAAGTGGCGGGAAAGTGAAAAGAGGATCGTGGAACCCCCCCGATCGGGACCACGGCACCTTTCAAAGACCCCAAGATTAGCCCTGGCACCCCAGCTTAATGTAAAATAACATGTAACGAAAGAAAATACTAGGCAAGTATGTGCGAGAGGTCGATAGTAACGAAAGAAAGAAAAGTAAAATGGCCAAAAGATGGGGGTTAATTAGTACTTTATTCACTTAAAAACCATATGAATACTAGTATGAGACCGGGACTAAATAATGTCTAAAGTGTGTGGTTTTGTGACTACATTTTCCCCACTTTATGTTGGTGAGCGAAAAGCTCGGTAACATAAAGTAGATAGAGATGTGTGCCTGATAATCCATGTAGTGTGATGTAGAAAATCATTAAAAAGGACTAGACAAAGTGTTAAGTGACAAAAAGATGATGGAGCATGGAAACTAAAGATGAAAAAGCACAACAAAGTGATGAGAGTGAACCTAGGGTAGAAATGTGTGTGTAGTTTCCAATGTGTGTGATGTACCTACATGGCTAGTATGTTGTGTGTTACTACAAAATGTTGTTGTCATTGCCCACATTGTTGTAGTTGTTTTTTATTGCTTTTTCTCATATGAACATACCTACAAGGAGAAAATGATCAAGTATTCAAATATGCATGTATATGTAAAAACACATGTATATGTATGTGAAAGCATGTAAATGTAAAGTACATAAATGAAAAATGGAACATGTGCACCTGATCCATGTCAAGAGAAAAAGTGTAGAAAGAGGATATCATGTCTTGGGTTTTTTTGGGAGATTCGACACCATAGGCCAAAGAAGTGTAGGGAGAAAGTTGCATTATTCTCTAACTTGTAATTGCTTCCCTAAAGTTGTATGAAGAGATCTTTGTACTACCTAGTTTTTGGGTGATTCAATGCCATTGGCTGAAGTAGTGTAGAGAGGAAGTTCATTCTATCCTCTAACCTGTAACTGCTCCTCAGAATGCTAAGGACAACTATGTCCTGTAAAATCCGTTGTGTATGGGGTTCGTAGACTGGTCTAAACCCACTTGTTGTATAACCCATAATGTTAAGGGTAGAAAATGAACTGAATTGTACATGTGTAGAATCATTTTGTAGTCTGTAAAACCCCAAATTATGTCCCTCCTCTTTAGGGGCATACATGACGTCATTGATAAGAGAATGTGGCCCCAAAATAGGAATAACCATATGAACTCTGTAACTCTTTCCTATAGGGGGAATGGAAAGTGCTTGGTAGAAACCAAGGTGCGCACAAACAAGAGGCTATCTAAAGACAAGTGTTAGTACGAGCAAACATGCATGGAGAAAGTAATTTGTAAGCTACGCAAACAATGTATAAGTTGTCAAGTAATGTAGTAATGTAAACACGCAAGAAAAAAAAGTAAGCCACATAAAGTGGGATACAAACATGGGACATCACTCATGATGTCGCAAGACACACAAGGCCATCATGGCCGCATACAACAAACAAGTGTGCACACCAAACAAAGGGCAAGGCCCGCATACAATAGAAAATAGTAGGAAGACAAATATAAACAATAAATAATCATGGAAGTAAGTAAAACATGTGAACAAATTTTACACATGAAACACCCGTTAGCATGTTAGAAAGATAACCAATATGTCAAAATCATGTATAAGCATGTAATATATAGTGTTAAGTAAAAAATGAAATAATAACACCTATGAGAGACGAATGTGGATGCCCTCAAAACTACCAGTGTAGGATGGGTAGAAGGTGAGCATCCGTATTGCATGTAAAAGACTTGTATCTACGATCACAACTAGGAAAAGGTGTGAACATGCATGTGTATATGGTATAGCTAAATGACATACAAGATATCTAATTAACATGTGTAATAAAGTGACCATATACAATAAAATGCAATCAAGAGTAAAAGAAACCAATATATGCAATATGTTTTAGATGGATGAAATGGAATGCAAGATGGGATAATAATAGCAGCCGTGTGCCCCCTCGAGTGAATGGAAAATGTATGCAGTGAGGTTCATTTGGTTTTCCCCCTCGGTATTCAAGAATGAACCATAAAACGAGAGTGCTTCATAGGGAAATGATTGAAATGTGTGTTGTGTCTAATGCATTGTGTTGAATGTGTATGTGTGATGATATGTGACCTAAAATGATGTGTCATCAATCCTATAGCCGTAATGTATATGACGAAAAATGATCGAAAGACGATGATATAGCATAAATCCTATATCACTACTAGATGAATGGAGGTAGTGGTGATGTATCCTAAAGCGTATACCACTAGAAGATGAAGGGATAGGTGACCATTTAGCCTATAGTGCATGTCACTAACCTAGTAATGTCATATGAAAGAATGTTAAGTAATGAATGTGTGTGTATGAGAAGGTCCATTTGATTTGTAAACCCTCGGTAGTATAGTATTGACCGAAGAACTAAAGTGCATCATAGGATAGTGAGTGTAATCATGTATTAGATGATGTAGCATGCGTGATGATAATAGATGACCATATGATGTGTAAAAAAAAATGCAATGTATAGTGTGTAATGTAAGATATACTAATAATGTGAGAGTGTGTGTAATGTAGTATGTAGGAGGAGTAGTATGTGGTGCTAGACTCGTGGACAATAAAAGTGTGACATATGTATGATGAATACTAGTATAGTGTATAGACAATGTGTGGTGTATAAATGCACAATGTAAGTATATAATGTAGACCCTAAAAGTGTGATGTATGTATAATTTTGACTAGTATGATGTATGATGTGTAGATGTGTAATGATGTAGACTAAATGTAGAGTATATGATGTAGGATGTAAGACATATGATGCTAGAAGTTTGATGAGAGATAGTGTGTAATGCCTATTGTGTAGTGTGTTGGGTTCATGTGTAGTAAGCCCTCAATAATAAAGTGTGAACTGAAGCACAAGGTGTGTCATCGGAAATGACGATGCTAAAATGTGTGATGAATATGCTTATGTGAGGATATAAATATACAATAATTCAAATATGATAGATAATACTATGTGAATATGAGTAAGCGGGGCAAATGTGTTAAATGTTATGCCCCCAAGTGTACATGGTAGAGAAGGTGACTATGTTCCACTATCAAGGAGATCATCGTTATCATAGTTGAAACCCACTTTAGCATAGCATCAAAAACATAATGAGCTATAGAGTGGGAAGGGTCGTATAAGGACCCATTGCGACGTAGCATGTACACATTCATTGCATATTTTCATCAATAAATGATATCATTGGAAAATTGTGAGCATGCCAATGAGAGATATTCGAGTGTAAATGAGAGAAGAGTCATTAGGAATAGAGATATTGCCAAAAGGCATAGGAAATGTAAGCAAAGAATGGCTAACATCTATCATACCACCAATATAGTCAAGCTAGGACTGTCCAAGTGTGAGTGGATAATCATGAGGGTACATGCAACAAAGACATCAAATGAAAGACATGCAGGTCATAATTAGTTGTAATGTGAAAATAGCCATGATAAAGATGTGGTGAATGAAAAGGTGGTAAGATGTCATTAAGTTTCATGCCAAACCTAACCAACTATCACATGTACAAATAGTATTTAATAAAGTGTATTCAATCGGGATGTTCTTCCAAAAGGACATGTTGATAAATATTGTGCATGTGAAGGGGCAGCGGGAGTGCAACCCACGAAGGAGAAGATGAAATAGTGTATATACTATTTATACAGAGCCCTCAAGTATAGTACCATAACATTAGTAGAGGGATGGGTCTTGAATTTATATTCAACTAGGCCATCTCTCTACAAAGGTTTCTTTAAAATAAGATTTATCTACCTCTATAGGAGTAAAGTTAAGTTGTCCTAATGCTTCATCGCAAGTTGATAGTGTCAACTTCGTATCGTAGTCATTAGAATCATATGTGTGGGCATCATCATGTTGTGTTGCTTTATCGAGCATATTATTAGGATTTATACTAGGGGATGGAATTGAAGGTGCCTCAATATATGAAGAAGAA
The DNA here is from genome assembly GCA_018340775.1 of Taxus wallichiana var. yunnanensis. Lineage (NCBI taxonomy): Eukaryota > Viridiplantae > Streptophyta > Pinopsida > Cupressales > Taxaceae > Taxus > Taxus wallichiana. The sequence continues at coordinate 1,011,591,625 of CM031240.1, read as the reverse complement.
GTGGTCATTAGAGCAAGAAAGGTGGGTGAGATGATTTTCATAGTATGAGTAGAAACAACCAGAGTATGCGTAGCAACAGAAGAAGGTAGCGAAGCACTAGACTGACCAATGTCATATGTGTCAAGACTACTATATGGGATACGTTGTGGAGGTGGGATATGTATAGCAGTAGTAGGGTCTATGCGACAATATTTGAATGGTTATGGATCTACAATGATAGTATGTTCATAGCCATCATGCAAAAATTTGAAACATTAGTGAATAGTAGATGGAACTACTTGCATTGCATGAATCCAAGGTCTACCTAACAAGAGATTGAATTGAAACGAGACGAGTATCTATAACATAGAAATCAGTTAAAAATTCTTAGGCCCAAATCTAATGTGGAATGAAATAGTTCCTAAGCATGTATGAGTGGTGGAGTCATAACCTCGGATGATAGTAGAATTTCTAGAAATGAGAGTATCACTAATACCCACTTTTTATAAAAGAGAATAAACACATAAGTTGACGGTTGATCCATTATCAATAAGTACTCATTTAATATAAGTGGTGCTAACAATGACAAAAATGAGAAAGGAACACATGGATTACTTTTAGCAAAAGGTGATAGATCTTTGTCAATGAAAGATATGGCATGTGACAAATTGCAAAGAGATTGGATGATGTGTGCAAAGGCCACAACGGAGTTTTCACTTTCAATATGAATGACACGAAGAGCAGATTCTAGTGTGTTACAGAAATCGTGAATTAATCAATAATTCGTAAAGAGAAATCTTGGCGGGTATGTTTTTAAGTTTTTCAATAATGTCATAACCCCTAGAAGAAGCGGAGGAGCTGGAGGAGCTAATAAGAAATGGTATTAAGGCGAGTTAAATGAGTAATAAATTCATTAATAAATGGGTCATCCCTAGACATAACAAAGTGAGGAGGATGTTGAGTACGCACATGCATAAACTCAAAGCAATGGTGGTAATGTATATAACTAAAACCTTAGTAGGCACAAAAGTAGGATAATATAGTTGATTCATGACTTGATAAGGTGAAGAAATTATCATAAGATAGGGTTAGAGACATTGGGTCCACCAAAATGATTAACTAAAATGTGGATTTATTAAGTTAATATAAACTAGGAACAACAATAAATAACAGTAAATAAATGCAATAAATAAATATAGGAAGTGACCCAAGCAACTAAGTGAATGAAAATGTGAAACCCTAATTAACAAGTAGGGTTAGAAGGAGCTTAGCTGATTTGATGATTGTTCGAGACTGTGTCACAGGATGAACTAGATAAATAGAATGTAGATGTGACTACAAAAGATCTCTAGAAGACACATATCCGAGTTATTTTGTTGGATGGGGATGCTTGGGAGAGAATCATGGTGCTTGGGGTGCCCTAGTATATGTTGGCACCTTAATCTATGCAAGAGATTTAGAAACTATATTTATAGGGTTAGATGATGATTTGAAATCCTCACCGTTCTGTCACATATAACTCATTACTCTGTGCGAATGTCATGCCAATAATTGATGATGAAGAATAAACCTGCAAGACCCCAAAACAAGCATCAAACCCTAAAAATGAAAAATACAAATGAAGGGATTGACTATCCTTAACAACCATAATGGTGGAATTACTAAGTGCTACACTACATCTCATACCCGATGTAATTCTATGTTTGTGTGTGTGTAATCATGCCCTAGGTTACTTTGTACCAGTTGCACTTTGTGAAAGTAGCGAGCAATAACTATGTGTAGAAAATGTAATAAAATGGTGGATGGAATAGAATAAAATTCCCTCTTATGCAAAGTGTGATTCAAATGAACCAACCTTATGCCTTGTGTTGGAGCTACATGGATGCAAATGAATCCTTTAATGGATACAACCTTAGGTGATGATATTAGTGTTTAGTGCTTGGTCCCTCATTATGGTCAAATAACTTTATATTTATACGGTTCTCTTGTTCTAATTTCATAATTGACCCTGAAGAGGCCAACCACAAGAAATATGAAATTTTCAAATGGCTAGAAAGTGCCCAAAAATTGGTGGGAAAGTGGAAAGAGGATCAGGGTGCCCCAAATGGGACCAGAGCGCCTGTTGACACCCCCAAGACTATCCTGGCACCCCAAATCAAATGAAAAATAACATGTAACGATAGAAACAGACAAAGAAAGTATGTGTGAGATGTTCGTAGTAACGACAGAAAGAAAAATAAAATTTCCAAAAGACGAGGGTTAATTAGTACTTTCTTCATTCAAAAACCATATGAATAGTAGTATGAGACCCAGAATAAATAATGTCTAAAGTGTGTGATTTTTTGACTACAATACCTCATTCCTAAAGAGAGTTTCATTTGCATTTATAAGTGATAAATAAGGAAAAAAAATCCACACACACATCTAAATGCTCCTAAAAGGACCATAAATGATATTATTGGAACCACTCAATAGAGCTACTCGCCAATGAGCATTCCATTAAAATATGGATTCCAATTTGACTCGAACAAGATTCCAATAGAATCGTTAAAAAATTTAGTCCCATAAAATTTGTTTAACTATTTCTTACTTAAAATAAAAGATGCATTGGCCATGAGAAAAACCAATCTTGGATAAACAAAATATTTTGGGAATCCTTGATATATTACAAGCGAAGAAAAAAATTGAAGCTTGTAGGAGACACTAATTGACCACACACCATGTAGTTTGCAAATATAAAAGGTTTCCATATCAAAGAAAATCCATCATGAAATAAAAGTATGAAAAAGAGTATATTGTTGATGCAAAATATGAGAAAGATGTTGGGTTTCATATTACAATATGGGATTCCCATAGATAAATCTTCAATTTCATCAAATGAGACCTCTCATCTCCAAATTTAACTTATACAGATCCTATTTAAGATAAGATTTTAAATTTTTTTATCAAGACAAATCTACAAGAGAAAGAAAACAAATTGGCTAGAGACCGCCATACTTTCTAGTCAGGGCAGGAGGTGGCATCCCATAATTATCTCCATAAATCCTTTTTTACTTAATTTACATGCCTAAAATATTGGTTTTACAAATATTCTATAACTTCCCAATACAAATGGGTATTTTAGCCAAGTCTCACCAAGTTTGACTTCCTGGATACTCTCTAGGTGAAAAAGCTAGCAATTTTTCTCGAGGAAACCAAGATACCCTTAAGAGAAAAATACTTCAATCTTAACATCATGAGGATCATCAATGATATCACATATCCCAAAGGATCATCTGACCTTACCAAATATCGGGAAGAGAGTAATCAATGTCTCTTTAGAATCTACAACAAAAAAATTCCTCCAAACATCAAATAACAATTTGGCTACAAGAATACACCCTTGAGTGGTGATATCAATTAACCGCAAACCTCCTTCCTCCTTATGTAAGATACAAATATTCAAAGGTGGAACCATAGGAAGACCCCGAGTGCTCTCATATTTGGACCAAATTTTTGATATGATTCATTTTAAATTAAGAAATCGACCTTGGAAGAGATCCAATAGGAAACATAATAGATATTGAAGTATTGTTCAACATTATCAATTTACTTATAAATAAAAGATATTTTTCTACTAGAGGAGAAGTTTACTCTTAAGGTATTGAATAACCCTTTCCCACATGATAATTGGGGATAGATCCAAACCGAGAGGAATGCCTAGCTATTTATTAATAACCCTTGGGTGAACTAAAGACCACTCAATGGAAATCCAAGTAGGTGGGTTATCCCAACCAATTTACCAAAAATCAGGTATATGATGATTAAGTATAGCCCTATAATTCATGTAAAAATTATCCAAGAAATCTTTGGATCCTATAATTGAGTCTTAGGTTTCTTGGATAAAGAGAAAATATTCATCTATAAAGTGATTTTTAAGCATCATATAACCGTCAGAAGAGAAACACCTCTAGATATTTCTTGAACATGAGGAACTTATAATAATTATACCAAAGCATCAATTTTAATTGCATAAAGTTAAGGAGCAAGAGGAAAACCTTGTCTTATCGATAGATGAAGAATAATGTGTAGAGAAAGAAAATCATTGAAAAAACAATGGAGGAACAAGAGAATAAAGTGCTCACCATCTTCACAAATTTCAATCCAAATACGGGGCAAATTATAATTTTAGTTACGACATACCAATCAATAATTTCATAAGCTATATCAAAATATATCTTGAGGAAAATAATTTTATGCTCTGTCTCTCACCCAATCCATAGCTTCTCCGAGAATATAAGACAAATTCCAAAGATGAAATTCCCTTAAATAAAACTTGTTTGTTCTTTTGCGAGAAAATATTGTTAGTAGTAATTATCACTTAAGTGTAAGTGTCTTTGCACATATTTTGTAAGAAAAACTTAGAATATTGATTGGCTTCCACCCACATACGATGTCTCTAAATAAATATTTAGGGATTAGATTGATTAAACCCTAATTAAGGAATTGTTGACGATAATCTTTACGGATGAACCGTTAGATTCGTGGGATACCTTAGGGAAGTGGGATGTGCACCCTAAGATAACCTCTAGATTTTAAAGAAGCTAGCTCTTCTCTATGGTGTGAGATAAGGTTAGAGGAAAATTGAAATAAAATGCAAAACTAAGGCGATATGTTGAAATAGATCTTAAAAGATACAAATATGGATCCTAGAAACTACTTAAAATAGTTCAAAGAGTGTTTTAGCATGATCTACTATTTTTAGAAGTATCTTAGATTATCATAGGCCGAGAAGGTGTAAAATATAACAATATGTAGATGATAGATGCATAAAGAAAACCCAAGGGCATATAGCACGATAGATCTTCTAAATTATCTAAAAACTACCAACACTGAAAGATAAGAGACACAGAATATTGAAATCTAAAGTGCACAGAACAAGAACTCTTTATTCATAGAGAAAATAATACATAAGGATGATATGGCACATATTACAACTTCCTTCTATAACAGAGTCTTGCTAAGGCTAGCCAATACAATAATTAAGCCTCGAGTCCCCCTTTTCTAATCTCATATGTTTCCTTTTTTTTCTCCTTCTTCTTGCTCTTGGATAAGAACATTCCTTTATAGATCTTCTTGGCTCTCGCTTCAATTTCTGGAATCAAACCTTCCACCAACAACATTCAATATTCTTATAAGATCTTTCATTTTTGGGTCAATATCTCAACTTCCTGTTGGTGATATTTCTGATTGTCTTTTGTAAGTGGGAAAAATGCACTACTAACAAGGAATTAAAATACTAACAATAATACCTCCTCCTTCACGTTCTGTAGCAAACCTCACAATGGGCTAGGAAACATGGATTGAGCCTTGATTACGTGATATGTAGGTGCTTTTCTTTAAGACAGAGCAAGGCCTTCTTACAACAACGATCCACTTATTTTGCACCAAATGGGTAAAAGGATTATGGATTTGGGGTGCTTCAAGATGAGGCTATTTGGGCATTAGGATGAGGCAGAAGGATGTTCTTTGCTCAAAGGATGTAAGAACTTAGATAGGGCATTCAATCTTATTCTTCGTGTGTTAGAGGGGAGGGGTAAGGTTGTATTTATAGCATGGGGGAGTGATTAACTTAGAGTAATTTAAGTAATCATGGTTTGAAAATGTGGGCAATATTAGGTGAGTGGGGACCACGAAGAATGGGTGAGGATTTGATTTTAGATTTTTAATTCATAAGTGGAGGATTTTAGGTGAGTGGGGACCACGAAGAGTGGGTGAGGATTTGATTTTGAATTTTTAATTCAATAGTAGAAAAACATGGAGAATAATGACATGTGGTGAGGATTGGGTTATTTTTTTAGATTTTGAAATAGATAATTAATCAAATTATATTTGATTAATTCAAAGTGTATTTTTGTGGGAAATGAGGTAGGGGAATTAATTGATTTAGGAGAGATATGAAATTAGGGTGTCTAAAATTTCCCTTCTTTTGAAGGGTACTATGAAATTAGTGTCCTTTTAAAGATAGTAGACGAGATGGGGAAGAATTAAATCTACTTTTCTTAATCAAAAAGTAGATCAAATGTTTGTTGGGGAGAATAGAAGGTGGCAAGTGATAGATGCCATGGTATCTTCCAAGACAAAAATTTCATGAGAAGATGTGATTATGGACAGATGTGATGATGCCCCTCAAGAGGACCGGCAAGAATGGAATATACGACATGAGCTCTAGAAAAGAGGAGAGATGAATTCTGAGAGAAGAGGATGATAATAGAGTGGAAGATACTGGAATGACCACATGACGCAAATGGAGAAAGGATTCAATCGGCCTTGAATGCTAGGTGTGAGGGTGTGTGGGAAGATAAAATGGGAAAGAGAAAAGGGAATGGATATGATTGGGGTTGATTATGAGAGGAGTCGAAAGTTGAAGATTAATGGAGATATGGGAGAGAAAAAAGGAATGAAATAGGTAGAAAAGAATAAGAGAGAGGGATGATAGAGGAAGAAGGGAATGATGAAGGAAAAACAAGGAGAAGACAGAAAATGACATAGTAGAGAGTGAAGGTATGAAATAGAGAGATGTGCCAAATGAAGTAAGAAACAGAGATAATAGATAGGGGTGCATGAAAGTGAAATAAATGATAGATCTGATAAAAATAGGAAATGGAGAAGGATAAATAAGAAGGAGAAGACGATGTGGGAGTAGGGGTAAAATCATCGAAAATTGAAAGAGGACGAAAGAAGAAGTAGAACGAGAGAAAAAAAAAAAAACTATGAGGGGAGAGGAAAGTGTGAAAATAATTGGAGAAAAGAATAGAAACAGTACAAAATGAACAAAAAGTTAGGGGTGGTAGAGAAAAGGAGAAGTGGTCGGAGAAACATGAAAATTAGGGAGAGGAAAGGAAGATAAAATGAATACGGGAGAAGATTGAAGGAACTGTGTCATTGTGAGGAAGATCAAGGCAAAGAATATGGAACAGACCATATGGAGATGCATGTGGAGGGTGGTATGATAAAAAAGACACGACAACGCTGAAGATCCAGTTTATCAATGGGGAAGTAAGGAGGAAATGTGATGGAAAAAAGGGAAGAAGACGATATAGGGGAAGGGAAATAAGAAAAGGGGTGGGAGAGAGAAAAGAATAACAGAGAAAATGATGTAGAAGAAAAGGAATATAGAAAGGGGATAATAAGTCGAAAGTTAATAGTATGATGAATGTAAAGAGAAGAAAGAGGGGATGAATGACACAGATTGGAAAAGAGGTGGAGATGCATGAAATGAAGATACTAGGATTACGAGAAAATATACAAAGGATGTATCTTTGAAGAAAGTAAAGATATTGAAGAGGGTGAAGGGAAGATGGAGAGATGGGTAAGAAGCGACAAGAAAGGGTGGGATTGGGGAAAATAATAGGAGAGTAAAGAGAATGGGGGATAGAAGAGGCAATGCCAACGAGGGCACATCAAGGAAAGACCACTAACAATGAGTGGTGGGCTTAGAGGAATAAAGGAATGAAGGGAAAATATAGAAGGTCCAAGGGAGTGAACGAGGTCATGTGGAATGAGGATTGATATTTTTAGGAAATTCCACCAAAAATTATTTCTGAATAGAATATGATGATGAAAGAATGATAGAGGAATGTTAACAATAATGGAAAACAAGTGTGTGGGTAGAAATGTGGGAGAATTTGAGAAGATGAAGTGGAAAGAGTAAAGAAAATGGGAGGGATGAGTTGGGACTAGGTGAAAGTGAGGAGAGGATGCAGGAGATGAGGATGAACGAGGTGAGGATGAAGAAACAAGACATGAAAAGAATGGGAAGAAACGGTATGAAGGATGATGAATCAAGAAGGGGAAAATGGGGGAAAATAACATGATTGTAGGTGGAAGATATTAGATGTATGTTGTAAGATGATAGGTGGAGAAAGGATAATGGTAGGAGGAAAATGTGGTTGGTAGGAGAGACCAGGTGGAAGAAGCGATCAACAAAGTGAACAAAGAATGAGGTGAGGGAAAATTTCACAATGATGAGTTTAGCGTAGGGAGGACCCTGATGTAAGACTGTCATGCGACGGAAGTGGTTAAGTAAGATTGCCAAGCGAGTGACACTGGAGATGACAAGTGGGCAAGCGAGAAGTGGTGTTTGTGAGAATGGAAAAGGAGGTGAAAGGATGTGATAATGGGGAATGTTGAGAAAAATTTAAGGGTGAAGGGTGTGTAGTGATGGGGAAAGGCAAGAAGATAAATCATCCTTAAGAGGGACTCTTAAATGAGATCGCCATGCCATGCGAGTGGTTAAGTAATATTTCCAAGAAAAGGATGGTGATAGTGGTGGTAAAAAATATGTGATGATGAAGAATGAAGAGAAAATATGGATGGTGAGAATGTAGATTGATGGGAGAGTGTAAGATAACATGTCATGCTTAAGATAATCTCTTAAGTAAGATCATCATACCGTTGGAGTGGTTTCGTAAGATCACCTAACCGACATGGACGATATGAAAGGAGAAAGACAAATTTGTATTGGGTACAAGGATGGAATGGTTGGTTAAAGAAGATGATCGTGATGAGAGGTGGGGGAAATAAGATGGGGAAATATGATAGGATGGGGAAGGCCATAGGGTAGATCAACCTTAAGAGGAAGTCTTAAGTAAGATTTCCATACAAAATTTTAATGGTTAAGTAAGATAGACAAGATGAAGAATAATAATAATGATGATAGAGTTGGTGGGAATAGGGTATGACAAAATGTACTCAAGGGGAACCCTCAAGTGAATTTTCCATACTACGAGAGCGTGTAAGTAGGATGACCAGGGCATAAGATGGATTTGGGGAAGGATGAGAAAATATTGAGTGATGTATGCCTGAGCGTAAGAGGATACGAGATGAGGTAATAACAAGAAAGAAAGGAAATAAATGAGTGTAACATGAATGGATGAAGGAATATATGTAGTGAAGGGTGGAGAGTGTGAGGGGAATCCTTAATTGGAATGCCCGCATGGTGAGAGTAATGCTTTGTGAGAATGAGAAGTAGAATAGGTGGAATGGGAAGATGTGTGTGGTAGTGATTGTTGTTTGATGAGAGGGGAGATAGTGAAGAAGCTTCTACAACCGGAAGATATTAGGGAGAAGATAAACCTCCACCAAGGATCCCATATAGAAGGGGTTATAAGTAATATTGTCAAGCGGGAAGCAGAAAAGTGAAAGGAAAGAATACAAATGGGTGAGAGGGGACAAGAATGGTGAGAAGGGTAATATGGGTATGAGTGGTGGAAGAGTAAAAATGATGAGTGAGGATGAATGGATCAAATACATGGTGATCATGGTGGGGGAGGAGGAGCTACTAGATAGTGAATGCTACTTGAGAAAGATCTTCAAGTAGGATTCACAAACTGCAATGGTGATCAAGTAGGATTCCCAAACTAGGGAATGTATTAGTAGGGGTGAATGGAGGGGGTGTAAAGTAAGATGTTGATCATGCAGGAAGATACTCATGTGAAAAAAGTATCTTAATTTTAATATAGCACATAACATGAGGCATCTTGATATAAAATATCGGGATGACTAGACCGTAATATGTGTGATGGCATAGACATGGGCTAGCAAAAATGTTTGATGCCCCAAGACGATATACAATTGGAAGAGAGCATAGACATAGGCCATCCGAAAAGTATGATGCCTCAACGATATGCAATCAAATAACATAAGTATATTAGAGAGAGCACCAGGATACAGAAAATCAAGATACCCCTTGTAATATATCAAGATACAAGAAAGAAATTAATAATGCAACACAAGAACCAATAAACATGTCCCTAACATATTCCACAGTGAGGATTGATAAGATGTTCCCCCAAGCAGGGGTACAAGGAAATAGAAAAGGATTGGGTCATTGTCCTCAAACAAGGAAACAATGAGAGCCGGATTTTTCCCTAAAAGAAACGATAAGAAGATTATTCCTAGCCGCGATCTCGGATGATAATAGCACACCACGTTAGATTTGCAAAATAGAAGAGATAAAATACCATATATGGAAATCCATCAAAATCCATAATGCTCAATACATTACAATGTAATGACTTGAATTACTCAATAAGAAAGATGTACATATAAGAGGAGGGAAGTGCAACTACTGCCTAAATTAGTGGTGAAGAACTCCCACTAACTAATACTTGGTAGTTAACTCCAAAATACTAGTAACCTAACTCCACATAACTGAGAAGCTAACTCAACACAATTAGTAAGCTAACTTCACACAACTAATACACCTAAGCAAGCTAACTCAACAAGTGTAGGGCTAACACGAGTGTAATAATTATCCTACTAAATAAATAAAAGGATAAATAATAACCTACACTAACGAGGCCCAAGCGAGGATTCACTCGAGGAGAAGTGGTTTGAATTTGGTATTCATAAGGTGATTGGATCATTCGTTGGGGATAATAGTTCAAAGGTTGAATTGGGTTGATTATTTTAGAGTTTTTGCAATTTTGTGGAGTTTACAATATTTGTATTTTTGTTTATTATATATTTATTTATTTATTTATTTTTATTTTTGTTTGGAGTTTTTGAAGATTGTTTGATGTTTTTGGATTTTTTTGGATTTTTGATGAGTGTTTCTAATGTTTTTGGATTTTTGACGATTTTCAAATGTTTTTGGATTTTTAGAATTTTTTTAATGTTTTTAGATTTTATGGACCAGAGTACATACTTGTTTTGAGAGGTGATAAACCAAGATATTGTCCGCATGTACCGTGTTCCTTGTGGTAACTTACACTTGGAATAACACAAATTTTCATTCTATTGGCAGGATATGTTGGTGATGATATGATGAAAAGAAATTCGGCTCCATTCTTGGCTCCATACAAATAGTAAGATGCGAGGGCATATCACCAAGAATCAAGAAGGATGCAAGAGGTAGATAATGAATATAGAGACAAATGCTAACAACAATCCCTTTGAGAAATTGTGACTCAACTCTTCTTAATGTTACTTGAATCGATTTCAAGAATGGATTTCACTCTATGAGTCACGTGCTTTAGAGTTAGGCAATTACGTGGTTTACTTGATTGGTAAGATATGAGGTGAAAGGATAGTTCTCTCTTCACGTAGGCATCTAAATTACTTATTTAGGGATTCTAGAATTCCAAGCACCGTAATATTTTGTATTCTTGAAATGGCTCCCTATGCCTTGCTCCATGCTACTAGTGAGAAGTAAGGGCTCATCACCGAAGGCAAAAAATAGGCGAGTGAATTCCCTTTTTGCTTTTTTTGAATGTTTTTGATTTTTTGACTTTATGATTTTATGAGAATGACCCTCAACAATTTTTCCCATGCCACCAGTAAGAGGAAAGGGTTTATCACCAAAGATAATACGTAGATGAGTAAAGGAACCTTCCTCCATTCCCAATTTCACACTACCAAGAAGACGTGTGGGCTCAACACCAAAGACTATAAAGGATGAAATATGTGACAATGAATTATTCATAATTTATTGAATTGATGCAAGTTTACAATAGTGCTTTGTATTTTGAGAAGAGAGTTTGCCACCAATCTCAGCCCCACATGACTAGTAGGACGCAAGGGTTCAACACCGAAGACTGAGATGGACGACCAAATGAACTAGGTAAATAAGTTTAGAGCTTTGTTATGAAAGAGAAAATGTCTTTGAAGGGAATATATTACCATCAGTAAGCTTCTAGGTATGACCATAGGTGAAAGTGATTGAAAATGGGAGATATTATAAGAATTATGATACTCACAAGACTTAATAGGATTGATGTTAGCACCTATGTCTCATGATGATAAACATGAAGATGTGATTTTCATAATGAAAATACTTGCCAATGGAAATGAATACCTTTAAATTATTCGAGAGGTAAGCGAGATAGAAGGAACAATGTACACGTCATTATTTCCCGAAATAGTGAACGCCTCAAGGATAAAATTTCTTTAAATGAATTGCATTCATTGGTTCATCAAGATCTTGGCCATCTTCAGTGGTCAACTTATAGGCTCCAGAGCCAAATTTAGTTGTAATTACATAGGGTCCTAACAAATTAGGCTCAAATTTTCCTTATTTTTCTCACTCTTTCATGGTATTCTTTTGATTTTATTTTAAAACAAGGTCACCAATTTTGAATTCTCTGTGTCTTACCTTTTTATGATAATTATGTTACAGTTGGTTTTGATAGAGTTGAAGATGATTGAGAGCATTAAGTCATTTTTCATCGAGAATCTCAAGCTCTTGAAGTCGTGATTGTCGGTATTCATCCTCATTAATTACATCTTTAAGGGATATTATCAAGGATGGGAGTTCTATCTCAACAAGTAAAATGGCTTCACAACCATAAACAAGGGAAAATGGGGTGGCTCCAGTAGGCATACGATAAGATGTACGGTAAGCCCAAAGAGCGGGGTAAATTTGAGTATGCCAATTATGTCCATGGGTGCCGACAATTTTTTCCATGATAGATTTTAAACTCTTATTGGTTGCTTCTACGTGACCATTACCTTGAGGGTAGTAGGGAGTGAACCACTTAAGTTTGATGTGAAAATGTTTGGCTAGGTCTTTTATATCCTGGTTCTTAAATGATTTGCCATTATCTCGTGACCATAATAGATGGAATACCAAATCAAAAGATGAGATTATTAAAAAATGAATTTCGATATTTGGCTACCGGTAACATAAGTGAGAGGCATAACTTCCACCCATTTAGTGAAGTAATCAAGTGGTAATGATGAACTTAAGTCCATCGATGATTTTGGTTTGATTTTACCAATGAGGTCAAGTCCCCATTAAGAGAAGGGCCATGGTGTGGTTATTGATTGTAGTGCTTGGGAAGTTGCATGGATAATATTTCCATGCTTTTGACATGCTTGACATCGTTTGACAAAATGGCATGTGTCACCTTCCATGGTGGGCCAATAATATCCAACTCACAGGATTTTCTTGGCTAAGGCTACACCATTTGTGTGCGCTCCATAGATACTAGAATGGAATTCAGTTAGGACACTTGAGGCTTCTTCTTGATTAAGACATCGGAGCAGGTGCCATCAAATCCTTGTTTATAAAGAGTTTCTTCTAAAATGGTGTAACGAGAGGCACGTTGTGCTGAAGCACGTTTATTCATTGGTTTCATGTAGGAAGGAAATGTTTTATCACAAATGAAGGTATAAAGATCATGGTACCAAGGGTTATTCGGACCCACGATTTTGCATACCATGGTGTTTTCAGGAAGATCATAGGCAGGAATTAATCGATGTTCTACAAGAAAATGGGTCTAGGGTTAACTAGCTATGATTTCTAACATGGATGCAATGGTTGCCATAGCGTCGGCATATTTATTATGAATTTTGGGGATTTGATCAAAGATAATTAAGAGAAAATAGCTTTGAAGACTATCCATCATGCATTTATATGGGATAATTTTTTCATCCTTGACCTAGTATTCATCAATAACTTGCTTGATGATAAGTAAAGAATCACCAAATACAACTAATTCTGTAAGATTCCAAGATATAGCTAGTTTTAATCATGCGATTAGAGCTTCATATTCTATGATATTGTTGGTACATAGGAATTCTAAGAGAAATGATTTTGGGATAACGTGTCCACTAGGTGCGATAAGTAAAATACTAGCCCCGAGCCATGAAGATTACAAGATCCAAGAAAAAATAGAGTCCAAGTTGGCGCAATGTCTATGTGTAGAAGATCTTCATCAGGAAAAGCAAAATGAAGTGGTTCTATGCTAGGAAGGGGTGCCTTAGAAATTTGGTCTGCAAGGGCATGTCCTTTAATTGCCTTCTGCGGAGCAAACTTGATATCAAATTCACTAAGTAGTATGACCCAACTACACATTCTTCTCGTGAGAATGGGTCGGACAAGAGATACTTGAGAGGATCAATCTTGGAAATCAACTTAGTTGTGTGATTGAGAAAGTAATGACGTAACTTATGGAATGCAAAGGTGACTGCTAAGCATACTTTTTCGATTTGGGAATAATGTACTTCGTGCTCAATAAGTGTTTGACTAAGGTAATATACAACCTATTCTTTTGCTTGATCGTTATGTTGTGCTAATAAAGCTCCTATGGCATGTTTAGTGGCAGATGTATAAAGCAACATGGGTTTATCAGAATCGGTGACATAAGAACAGGTGGGCTAGAGAGGTATTCTTTTAACTTAGCAAAAGATTCTTGGCAATCATGGTTCCAGTGAAATTGTGCATCTTTCTTGAGTAACTAGTTGAAGTGATGGCACTTATCACCAACTGTGATATGAAATGCTGAATAGATTGTATTTTTCCCTAAAGACTACGTAATTGTTTTAGGTTTTGAGGAGGCATTTCCATAATGGCTTTGACTTTTGCAAGATCCACTTCTATGCCTCTCCGTGAGACAATAAACCCTAACAATTTACTAGAGGTCACTTCAAACACACATTTCTTTGGGTTAAGATGAACCTTATACTCACGTAATCTATAAAAAATCCATCTCAACACACCTGGATGTCCTATTCATGTTTTTTATTTTGCTAATATATCATCAACATAATCTTTCATGATATCATGTAACATATCATGGAAGATGACAAATCATTGCTCGTTGATAGGTGGCACCAAAGCATTTTTCAAGCCGAAAGGCATGACCTTATAACAAAAGGTTCCCCATGGTGTAGTAAATGTCATTTTATGTTGATCCCCTTCAACAATACATATTTTATTGTAACCAAAAAATCTATCCATTAAGGAGAGCATTTCATGGCCTATCGTAGAATCAACAATCATGTCTATATTTGGCAAGGGAAAGTCATCTTTGGGACAAGCCTTGTTGATGTCTCAGAAGTCTATGCATATTTTGATGCCGGGGTTTTCTTGGCTATGGGAACTATGTTAGATATCCATGCCAAATAATCAATAAGTTGGATAAATTGGCTTCCAAGAGCTTCTCGAGTTCAGCTTTGACAAACAATGCAACTTGGGGATGCATTTTGCATAGTTTTTTACAGGATTTACATCCGGATGCACCACAAGGTGTTGTACTATAAGAGATGGGTCTAGTCCTAACATTTCCTTATATGTCCATGTAAATATATCTTGGAATTCAATAAGGAGTGTTGTGAATTCCATGCATTCTTGGTTAGATATACTAATGTCAAGTAAAAATTTTGGTTGTTTCTCGGGTTATAATGTTTATGTCTTTAGTTTCTTCTACAAGCATTTTAGATGTATCCTTTTCGAGAGAATGATGCTAATGGTTGATTTAGGTCATTAGTGTCGGTGATGTAGGGGAGTTGGTACAATATTATTGTGTGTAATGTTGAGACTTTTTATTGAAATGTTTGTTTGATAGGGTGACAAAGTGATATTTTGACTATGGGAAATTTTCTCATTTGCGCTTTTGATCCAAATTTTCCAAGGGTGAAGGATCTGAATATTTTATTTCTTCACCAAAATAGGTCGATTCATTTATATTGATTTCAAATCCTTTTCTATGGTCATAATTATGGATTTGGTCGCAAGTTCCAAGGAATTCTTCAATGGCTTCATCATTTTGGAACATTTCCATGGTCGCATGATGTGGTTGGCCATGGTCTATGAGAGTCGGATGCGTAAGATCAAAATTGATGACGATAACAAATAAATGTTGAAAGTAAAGATGTGTTTTAGTGAGGTCCTTGAAAATGCTATGTGGAGACCCGGTGTCATTATCAAAGTTGGTGTCATCGTTATCACTTGAAATTATTATGGGAGAAACATCAAACACCTTGAAACCCGACCATGTTTATGTGATGTTGTGTGTAATTGATCGGGTCTAAATGGCCTTGTTTAGTTGGACCGAGTCCTTAAACCTTCCATAACATGTTTTTTATTATTCGATGAGCTTTGGTAAATTGAGGGGACTCATAACATGGAGTAAAATTGTCATTATATAACCAAGATCCTAAAGAACTTGCAATATGTTCATTGTCAAGATAACTGATTTTTTCCAATCGACTATCCCATTTGATAAGTGGGATGGATTCTCAAATGTGGAGTGTTAGGTTTGATGTAGCTATGTGGGAATTTATTGATATAAAAGGAGTCTCATCATCTTTTGAAATTGATATTCACCACATCCTATGTCAATGATTTTAAATGTGTGGGATGGGGGACCAATATGTACCTCATGAGGTGGGGAAGTCGGTTTGGTAGTTTTAAAAGATGAAGAGAATGGGTTATAAGAAGAAAGGGGTGGATGGAAGGATAAAGTTTGGTTATTCACAAGAGAAGGTATCTTAATAGAAGATGTGCGGTTGGATGAAGAAGGTTAGCTAGGTGAGGAATAAGATGGTGTGGTGGAAGAATAATTGTTCTTTGGAAGAAGAAGATGCTTGATTAGTGGGAGGAGGACTGGTGGAAGATTGTTGAATAGTGGAAGATAATGGATTGGAAAATGTGTTTTGGTTAGAAGATGATGGTTTCGATCATTGTTAGGGAGTGTATCTAGATCGATACGTGTTTTGTTAGGGATTATACGAGGTGGAGCATACTTATTTGTTGATGGACAATAGTGATCATGTCGATACCATCCTTTAAGAAATCTACAATACTCAAAGGGTTGGGGATCCACACGTAACATAAATTCTTTGTCCAAATGAGGAAATTTAATAAATTTGTGGAATGGTTATGGGACGGCTTTCATGGCATGAATCCATGGTCGGCCAACAAGAGTCTTATATGTAACTTCTAAATCCACCACATGACATATCGTGTCTAAGGTGATGGGTCCGACTTGGAGAGGAAATGTGATTGTGCCTTCATACTTTCTCTCATTATTATCATACCCATGAATGGTTATGATATTGTTTTATAAATAATTTTCAAGTGTAACCTAGATAATGTAAAATTTTCATGGAACAAATATTCAATGCAGATCCATTATCGATTAATACGTGTTTGATCTTACGATGAGTTATATAACCCTCGATGTATAAAGAATGATTATTAGCGATGTTGGGATTAAGAAGGTCATCGGGACCAAAAGATAAAATAGGATTGGGGACTATAAGATGTGAAATTAAAGCCTAAAATTGTTGTGAATTGATTTCCTCAGAGACACGAGCATTGTTCAATGTTTGCATAAGGATGTGTTGTAGTGCGGAGAAGAATTAAGTAACTCCATGATGGAAATTTGTGATGCAGTCTTCTCCAATTGTTTGACAATATTGAATGATGGTGCAGGTTGTGGAGTGGAATTGGTGGTGGAATTATATGGTGGATGAGGAAGTGATGCGGGGATGAAGTGGCAGATGTTTTTGGTGTAGGGATCCACATTTTTTTTCTGTCTAGTGGTGATCTCACAGTCAGTTCTGATCTTTATAGTTTCCACTAAGTCTTGGTCATAGTCTATGGTTGAGATGGCTAAGTCATACTCGACATTGCTTGATGAGTGACCCTTATCTTTTGAATTTTTATCGTGGTTATGGAAGGGATTTTTGAACATATGAATTTTTTTATTAGGTGTTTTTGTCTCAGAAGTATTTTTAACTTCTATGTCTCCATGTTCAATTAGGTCTTGGATGTAATGGCAGAGTTGCATGCATCGATTTGTAGAGTGCCCTTTTATACGATGGTAATCACAATATTTTTTGTCCTTATACCAATTTGGTTTGGGTTTTCCTTCTTCTAAGGGTTTGATGATGGGATATGTAATCATATTGGCATTCACCAAATGATGAAAGACACTATATAGACTTTCTCGAGAGGATGAACTGTCTTCATCGGTCCCCGAGAAGGAACTTCCTTTCTAGGGATTATGATTGGTTATTTGGATTTTAATGTGTTGATGGGATTGTTTTGAACATTTCGAACATGGCAAGAATCAAGAATGCGCCATCGTTGAATATATTTTGGTTACGGTTAAAGAATTTAGATTTGTCCTTATTTTGAGGGACATCTCGATAAGGTTGGTCCCTAAAGGATGCTTTAAGTAAGCCCTTAGAAATGAGGGCTTTTTTATGTGTTCGCTTTTCAATTACTTCTTCAAAACTATTCAAAAATGCATTTACATGTGGAATGATAATTCAGAATTGAGATTAGGAACAAAAATGCTAACTAGTTGTCTCTCGAGTATTAAGCAGGGAAATCGGCTTGCAATTCCTCGCCATCATTGTAAAAAGGAGGAAAAGTTTCATTTGGTCTATTCCTAGTGTTACAGAGATCAAGCATGGTTATTTCTGAGTCCAAGTTATAGGAAAATGTTTGACAAATTTCTCCGATAAGTCTGAGAATGTCGTGACCGACCCTTTGGGAAGATGGAAAAACCAATCTAAAGCTTGTCCTCCTAAAATTTGGTGGAATAATCGTAAAAGGTATGTGTCTCGATAGGAAACTTCCTGAAATTGCATGTAAAATTCCTTGACATGTTCACGGGGTCACCTTTGCTTTTGTATTTATCAAAATTTGGGATTTCGAAGGATGACGGAAATGGTAAGCGTGATATATCTGTATCAAATGGATAAGGACATAATTCTTCAAAGTTGAATTATTTTGATTGTTTTTGTAGTCCTTGAATGGTGTCTTTCATATGTTTCCATTCTTATGTGAATGGAGAGGTAGGGAACGGTTTATCAAGAATTTTGTGAGTATTGGGGTCTAGATTGGGCTCTCTTAAGCTTTCAGCTCTAGCAGTTGCTTCCTCAAGTTTCTTTGCTAAGTCTTAGATTTTAGTGAATAACTCAGCTGGTGAAGAGCTATTTGGATTGTTTGGTATTTCATTATGATAACTTAATTCACCGTTGTTGATAAGTTTGTTTAAATTTGCAGATCCAAGTCGTGGGTAGTTTTTCCCCATGGCTAGGATGCGTAATAGATATTCATTTTTGTTTTATTCTATCACCCTATTGACTTGTTCTTGTTCTTCATTGGTGAGTTCTGGTTATGTGAATTCTTCATCATCATTTTCATGATTGTGACTACATGTGAATACTATGATGAGATGTGCTTGATTAAGCTGAAAAAGTGGGTAGGAATTTTGAGTAGGTGTGATTAAATGAGAACTTGATTACTTTAGATTTAGCTCGAATAAGCTCGTGATGATTGATAAGGAGAGTAACTCAAACAAGTTATCTAAATATGATTGTGATATAACTCGAGCGAGTTATTAGGGGATTTGTTTCATGTTGTGTAGATTTAACTTTGAACAAGCTCGGATTGTTGAAAGGAAAGTAACTCGAAAAGGTTAATCTTAATATGGTTGTGATATAACTAAAAATGATTTATGAAAGGATTTGTGTTGGCTATGATTTGGATAAGCACGATGGTTGACAAAATAATGAGTGAACTCAAACAAGTCACCCAATATTAGTTTGATATAGCTTGAAATGAGTTATGAAGGATGTTTTGACAATTGACGATATGGAGAGTGAATGATAGTCACTCAATATCGTGGATATAGCTGAAGAAAAGCTATGACAGATGTATTTTTGGCTAAAGCAAGCTAATGAAATTGGTGTGATGATTTGGTCTGCATTGTTGGATTGTTTGGATGTTTTAGCTTGGTATTGAATTGGTCAAGAAATATTTTTTTGTGGAACATAACTAGGGTTTTGTTGGCGAGAAAAAATTTCGGGTGGAAAAACTTGTGGATTTCTTGCCAATGCTCTGGGAATCTAAGTCCCTCTACTTAATCGGTGCAGCTTCCATATATGCATGCACATGAAAAGGTGGATTTCTGTGGTGGCCTTTCGACTGGGGATCCAACAAGGACACTCCACTGACCTTGCAACAAAGCTAGTAATCTCTTGCTATGGAAGACTTTGTCTGAAGAGTGGGAAAGGGGAGTGAGAAAAGAGGTAGGAGAACTAATGTTATAGGTAGAAAATAAAATTCCTGCACACACACTAGTTAGAAGTATCATCACATGCATTTATGAGAAGAAACAACTTTGTAAGCATCATTAAGACCAAATGAAATTTGATGAACAAAAAGTATCAAGAAATCTCTTAGTCAAATAAAGCTAGAAACTCCTTGTATTAATTTCTCAAACAAAGTTGTACATAGTGGAGAAATGGAGGAAATTGAGAAGGGGGAAATGGAAGAAAATGGCTATCTCCTTTGTTCTCTCAAAGTACAATATACTCTTGAGTTTACAAGATCAATCACCAACCCTTTGAAATGGGAATGGCTTTACAATTTATAGAATGAGAGGTGACTTATCGTCTATCCCCCAATGGCTTTTTGAATACCTTAATATGACTTAAGATTGTTCATATTCCACTTTAAATATATAAGTCCCTTTTATAATAACAAGGTGACTTAATGTTACATTATATTTTTGATGTCATTTAAGTCATATTAGAAAGTGCAACGCTCAACGTAAAAATATAACATTAAAGAGAGAGAGAAAGAAGAGGAAGAAGAAGAGGAAATGCCATCTCAGATGAATTCTGATGATCCTCTCTAATGGAAAGCTCTGATGTGACAAATTTTTGAATGTCCCATTGTGTCAAAAATTCCCTTTGAGTGTGACTTACTAGTTTTAGTAAATACTTAGATGAGATACTATTTTAAGGGATGATTCTTGCTTCTTCTTGACCATTGTGATGTAATGAACTCCCTTATTCAATCCTACGCACACTACCTGTTGTCAATTTTTGCCCCCGGACAAAAATGGACAATAAGATAATACCTTGAGACCAAAAATTTGTCCATAAAATATTCTGGGGTTATCAAGATAATTTCAAGCTTATAGATGAGTCGGTCGGTATGTGAGTTGCATAAAATGAGCTCCACACCAAACTCATTTCGGTTGTTAAATCTACATTCAGGAATCATATCAGGAAGAGTGGTCATCATATCATTGAACTCAACTAGGGGAGCTCGGCGAGTTCCTCAAGACGGTGAGTGTGTTTAAATTTACTAAGGAACTCAGTTGGGAGAGCTCGTGGCTCAAATCATATGGCATGAAGGGAGAGCTAAGGGATATGCTCCTAAACGATGAGACTAAAGAAAATTTGAGCATCCATCGAGGCAAGCACATAGTGGATCGAGCCCGAGCAGTTGAAGTGTCTCGTTGAGTCAACATAGCTCGGGAACCCAAGAGAAGCTTAATCAAGTTCAGTATATGGGCCAAGGAGGCCAACTCGGCCATGACATAAGTAGTTCTTATTAAACCATGGAAATTGTAAGGAATGCACAAGAATGGAAGCCAACGAGCTTATGAGAGAGTACAGGTTGGTAAAGGAAAAGTTCAAGTTAAAATCGAGCTAAGGATAAAATCGAGCCAACATTGCAAGAAGACGGATCATTTCAAGCTTTGAGGATTATTACAGGGGTAGAATAAGATATGGGGACCGAGTGACTCAGAAATAAATCAAATGGCTCGGTGTGAGAGAAGTAGCCCGTGCAAAGTGAGCCAATGAAGTCATTGTTTTCGTGGATGCGGGGATGCTCATGAAAGGAGCAACTCGGGATCAAGTGCTCGAGGAGGGAGAGCTTGATGCATGGTGAGAGGATGTAACTTGCTAGTTCATATGCAATGCCAAGGGGGAATTTAGAAAGGTTCGGCTCAACCCATGAGCTCATCACAAAAACATGGAGGTAAGTGATTCATCGTGAGGAGTGAATACGTACCAGGTGCTTTGGAATGGTGGCTCGATGCATGGCTCTTGACAGGAGGAAGAGATTAGTTAGAATACATTAAAGCTCAGCATTCTACATGGGAGATTGGGAATGAAAAATCGACTTCTTCACCTGGCTTGCCAAGGATGCATCAAAACTCATTCGATACATGTCAGGAGTAATTTTCAGAGAATCTTTTCGAATTTTCCTTTTCAGAAATTTGGAGATTTTGGGGCGAGACATTGAGCAAGTCGGTTTTTTCCGAAGTTTCAAAATCTAAAACTCTAAAATTTAGAGTTTTAGGATTCAAATTGGAGGTGTGTGGGTTCGAGGTTCGAGAGATCGGAGCTTGGTGAGTGGGAAGTTTAGCCTTGAACCCGAATGGTGAGCACGAAGGACCAAGTGCTAGATTTGGAAGACATAACTCGAAAAGGGAGCAATGAAGGTGAGTCAACTTTGACATAAAATGAGAGCCAACATTGGTTCAGGCCTGAGCATTTTATTTTTCAAGAGTCTGTATGTTTTAGTGAGTCAGAAAGGGGCTCACCTTTGAGCCAGTTGTAGAACGATGCACGGTGAGCTCGGGGATTTGAGCATAGCAAAATGATAAGGCCAACTCGGCCGTGGAACAGGTGAGAGAGTTGGAAAGGATTCGAGGGAGCCTGAGCTAGTTGATAGGAGAAATCAAGCTCGGTGTTTAGAGTTATGAACTGAGTTTGTAGTGGAACAACCTAACCCTTGGTAAATGACTCGGTGGCCTACCTAAAATGTTGGAGAGTTTGGGCCATGCATGAATACTGTAGAGGGATGAAAGCTTGGTACACAGGTCGGGCATATAGGATAAAGAGAATTCAGATTTAGGGTCGAATCAGCGTGAGGAAAGCTTTTCACAACTCGAATTATAGTGCAGGTTCATAGCTCGACGTGTAGGTGGAAGATAGCCAAGATGGAAATTGGCGGGGAACCGAGTCACCCGAGATGTGAAATACAACTTGTCGGGAAATGAATGGAGCTCAAGTCACGAGTTTGGTGGAATGAGTCATGATAGAGAGTGGAACAAAAATGTGAATGGATTTCTAGTGTGGAGGTGATCATGGAATTTTGAATTTATTTTCGCAATTCGAGAGAAATTGGAATTAGAGTTCGGAGATTTTTGGGTGTTGAGAGCTCCACGCTGTTATGGTCAAGCCACCAATCGGGTGAGTCATGTGCCAAGTCAGTGGGGAGGTGTGAATCTATCACTGAGTCGAGGAGGTCCGTGCTGAAAAAGGGATCGGGTTGCATGCCGATTTCATCAATTGGCAAGGCGAGATAATAGGGGACCAAGTTGTTAGAGCGACAGAGTGTAAATCAATCGCCGAGTTGATAGGGAGATATATCTCGTAGAAACCTAAACCAAGTAACTCGTGGTTAGGTCAAACAAATGAGATCACCGAGAATGGCTCACCGTTTGAGCCAAGTCTCGCATAATTCGTGGTGGAGGACGGACCACTTAGCCAGAAAATGCATAGGGTATAGGAGATGCTCGCTCGGTCGTCGCATGGTGCCAAGTCGTGACAGAGAGGAGCTCGTATGTTTGTAGCTCCGGCAAAGAACTCAGCGGTGTAAAGAGATCACATGTGAGGGATCGAATGGCAAAGACATGCGAACTTCTAGCTCGGTTGAGAGCTTGTTGGTGCACAAAGTGAGGCCAACGCAGAAGATGAGACATCTACGATTGAGTTCAATTTCATAGACCCCATCTAGATACAAGCATGAATTACTGGCACTCGATCAAGGAGCTCGAGCTCGTTGGTTTGGATGCGGCAATCCAGAGGGGCCCGATTTTGGAGTTGAGTTTCATTATAGTTCGTGATAGGTTAGGTCGACATATGGTAGTGAACAACAGATTGGGTTTTGCTCACTCGAGTCGAGATAGTGGAATCATGGCGGAGCCGTATAGCATACAGGGAGGTATGATGGCCTTGTAGTATAATAGAAATCGGCGAGTCAAGGAGAGTCGGTGACTTCAATAAGATGATGGAGCTTGATGCAAAGAAGCTCGGCATTTGTGGTTTCAAGCTTGTTTGATGAACTTGGCGTTAAGATTTCAACTTGGAGTTTGTGACAATGGAGAAACTCGGGCCTAACTCGGCGAGCTGGGCCAATTTCTGGATTTTCCCATCAGAGCAGACCATTCAACGGGAAGTTTTAATTAAATTAATATTTTTATTTAAATATTTTAAATAATAATATTTATTATTATTATTTAAATATTTTAAATAATAATATTTATTATTATTATTTAAATATTTTTATTTAAAATATTATTTTAATTAATTATGAGGACTATGTCAACAGGCATTAATTGCACATGATGGAGCCTTTTCAGATGGTTCAACCGAATGTAATAAATGATACATCATGTACCTTCCATTTAGGAAGGGAATTTATGATCCTTCTCTCCTCTCTCTCTCAAATTCTTCTATAAGTGTAAATTGGAAATTCATTCAAAGGGTTCCAACAAGTGGATTCCAACAGGTCACACAAGTTGGAGGATTAGACACTTTCCAAGCTTCCCCTTCTTTTCACAATTTGTGAATTTATAGGCTCTCAAGCCTTTCTTCTTGAAATGTAATGGCAGCTTATGCCCTTTTCACCTGATGTAATGATGCACTATGCAAGTGCTTAAAGTAATGAGAATTATGCTTTGTGATCATATGAATGTCCTTCCATGATTTTCTACTTCTATTTGCCTCTCTCATGTTTTCAGGTGCATAGTGCAAGTTCTGGTTTCCACTGCAGGTTCGTGGAGTTTTGTGCTTATCAGGTGGTGAAATATGGCATGCAGTTGAGTTGTGGTGCTTGTTCACCCTTCTCAAGTTTATCCTTTTTCACTGGGAGATTGGTATCTTATTGTCTGGTCGAGTTTAACAAAAGGAACGCATGCTTCCAGTCTGTGGTATTTTGTACCCTTTCCAAGTTGCAATAGGTGAAGGTGGCCAACGATGCAAGCATCCTACCCACATTAACCCTTCCAGAAGTTGAACATCCCTTTTCTTGGTGCATCACCACTTCTAGCATAGGTTTTATTTCCTTGCAAATCTCTTTCCTAATCCCATGAAATGTTAGCATAAGACTAGTTAGCCATTTTTTTGCATTAGGAATAGTGTTGTGTTTAGTTTAGGAAGAGGAAGTCGGCCTTCTCTAGAGGTTCACCTCGAGCCCAAGTCCCACAGCTTGAGAGGTGATCCCATGTGTCCCAATCACACCGAATTTTGTGATTAATTCTCAGGCCATTTGGGGGGTGTAGTGATTTAGAGATAACACTACCCTTGCCTCGGCCGCTTCTTTAGGGTGACTTGCTATTTTTTTAGTAAGCACTTGTATGAGGGACGTACTATTTTTATTAAGTGGTCATTTTCATAGTTTTATGCTCTGGACACTCATTCTAGATTCCTTGTGATCTTCAATGCCCAATGCCTTTGTCTCATCTATTTTTGATGATGATTTTCCAAACATAACAAGTATGTATAGGAAAACTTACTATTTTCGGAAAGTGGATTTCCGGTTGCTTGATTTTCTATGGAACATATTTTTTGGACTCATCTTGTCATTACAATCACACCCTTTGAATTTCACCTAGTTTTTCTATCTAGAATGATTGGAAATAAATTTTGAAATGGCAATGGCTTCGGACACAGAGCTACCATAAAGAGCCATTAATGGAGCTTGAAATTTGTAGGTCTGGTTTTTATCTTCATTTGCAATGAAAACAGCTCCATTGTGATAGTTTTTTTATTTAGAGCCCATGTGCAAGTTTTTAGCTCACTCCTATTGTCGGAATGATGGGAAATCCAACGAATGCGAGTCGGTGCACGAAGTGAGGATTTTGTTGGAGAAAATGATTCTGGGAACCATTTGACCTCTTGTTTGTTGCATCTTGATTGTCTTGCAAAATGTGAAATTTTGTAAAAGACGGAATCTTGATCCAGACTTGTACTTTGCAAGATATGATGAGTTTTTGATCGGGTGGCTTCATAGTTATCTGGTGAAAAATCTCCATTTTCTCTTCATTCTTTGTCATTCCACTAAATTTTTCTCCGAGGATTGAATATTATTGTGCTTTCATGGTGTGGAGATTTTACATGGCCATGGGAAAGCTGGTTCGAGCAACAATGGTGGACCGGGTGTCTCATGCAATCATTCACGAGCCATGCCAAGGTATGAAGTCATGAAGGGGAAATGAGGGGGAAGAAACAGCTAAGTGTCGGATTTAAATTTTCAAAGAAATGCACATGGAGTGGCTTGGTGTATTTTTGTTTCCTTGACCTCAAGGATGTGAGAGACATCAATTTCCACGGTGGTGTCCCCAAATTTCATCCTAAAATCCGAGACTACCATATCCGAAAGAAATTTGTACTTTTAAAATAATGGGTTGTTTTGTGTTTTTATTACCAGAAAGTTCCTGTATTGTGTCAAGATATTCCCAAAGAGCCGTATTAGCCATTTTTGACAAATACCAAAATGCCCAAAATTGTTATATTCTGTCATCAGGGTTTTCTTGCGGGAATTTGTATTTAATTATTTTGAGCCCTGTTTGAGGCAATTTGTGCTTCTGTTTAACCCTGTTGTGATCGTACATATCATTATTCCCATATACTAGTAGGGATTTTAACCATGAATGCATTCTGGACTTTATTTGTAACTTCTGGCAATGTTTTGTGTTTTTGTGTTTTCCCATTTCGTTTTCTGTGAAATTTATCTAGATCAATTCCTTTACCTGCTTGCATGATTCTTGGCCTGAAGTATCTGGTGATCACATACGCAAGTTGTGCCAGAAGGAATTCGCCATCGGAGGTATGGTTCTCTAGGAAAAGACGAAGTCGTGCACCAAAAAGCCTCTTCTAGGCTGGCCACATTTTTGGAAAAAGAGGGTTTGAAGTGGATCATGGGATTCTTGGAAGCAACAGTAGGTGGGAATTTTGTACCTACCTAGCAAGGTACTTTTTCCCATGGAAGCAATGTCACTTAAATCACAATGGGAAAATTAGAGGCAACAGGTAGGTGGGAATTTCTTACCTACCTTGTAGGGTAAAAATTCTCATTGTGAAATAAAGGAAAAAATCACTTAAGTGAATCATGGGATATCATTGCACTTGCAGGTAAATAATCCCATTATGAAAGTCAAACGACTTAAGTGAATCATGGGATTTTAAGGCTACCTTGCAAGGTAAATAATCCCATTGTCATGTGACTTTTAAAAATAGAAATCCTTTACGTCAAAAAGTGCGACCCATTTAGGGAGAGAAAGGCAGCCTTAAATTAATTAATTTAATTAATTTCTCTTCCAATTTTGGCGCCCAGGCTTGTGGAAAAGTCAACAGAGATAAGTGGACAAAAGGAAGTTGGAAATAGACTATTCTAAAATTAAATAAATAATATTTATTTAATGCAGCCCCTTTATGTCAAAAAGTGCGCCCCATTAGGAAAGAAGAAATTTTTGAAGTATTAAATGATTAAATTAATTTCTATTTTCAAAGGTGGCTAAGGTAAAACCATACCGTGAGGCTTGAGTTAATTCAAAGCGAAGTCTAAAATTAAATAAATTTAATTTATTTAATGGCAGCCATGAGCATGCACAAAATAGGTGCCCCATTTCAAGAGTGAACCTTATTAATTAATTAATTAATTGCCAAGAATAGGAAAGGCATTAATTAATTATAGAATTGTGAAGATTATATAAGCAGGGGCTGCCATAAGGATGAATTAATTAATTCAAAGGCAGAGAAGTGCAACCTAGAGGAAAAGTGTGCCCCATTTGAAGAGGATTTTTGCTCAGAAGAAGGTGAAATTAATGTTGAAAGCTTCTAATTTTGGCACACAAGTTGAAGGAGGTTGATTTGTGTCCTGGATAATTTTTGCATAAGTGATACAGTGCTCGGTGAAGTTGGTAAAATTCATGCTTGATTTGCATGCAAATAGAACATCAAATTTGGGGCGATGAGGCTTGAATTATGCAGATTTTTATGATTAAAATCCACTCTTCATGTTCCGGTTGCCATCTTTGTCTAAATAAATTGCAAGGATTCATTACAGGTGCTTTACAAATGAAAGGGAGCTTAAATCAATGTCTAATACATTGAATATATCCTCTGAGTCTGAAGAATTATCCAGATCTACACCAGTTTTGAAGAATTCTGGAAAGATAAGGAGAAAAAGAATTGTTCAGACAAAGATAGACACAGCCATGGAAAATAGGGATGAAAAAGAGAGCACAACGGAATCATGCATCACTTCCAAATTCACAGACATTGGAGACACAGATCTAGGTCCAAGCCTCTTTCTCGAATTGATTGACAGATCCAGAGCAGAAAGACTTCCCTTATGCATGCAGTTAAAAGCAATGAAATTATTCAAGCTGCAGTGTTTCCATACACAGCCCAGTTGTCAAAGTTCATTATGGAGTGTGCTAGGTCTTACCATCCATCATCCAGATTAGTCTGAGATGTTACGGGGAAAACAATAATTCAGTTAGATGCACAATTCATCAATTATTGTTTGAAGATTCCGGCACGAAAGGTGGTGACTTCTATTAGCATTCAGGATGCCGGCAGCAGGTGGGAGAAGCATAGAGTTGAGTGTGTGAACATAATGAATAACAGATACATGAAGAAGCCCAAATCTCCTTCCAAGTTCCCAAGAACTCTTCTATGGTCCAATCTAGTACAGGAGGTAGATGATATTGCCAAATTGTTATGCAAGATAAATGGCGAAGCAAATGCTCACACTTTCTATACATGGATGTATGCTTTCATCAGGACCATTGAAATCAACAAAGCTGATTCAATAATCAATTGGTTAGAAATCATTAGCAATAACATTGGTGAGAAAATATGGAATGTGAAGTGTACTTTTAGCTTCAAAATGACTTCTTATTTGGTATATGCAACAGCTTCACAAGGCATCTTCTCCAAGTTGGATAGATGTGGTGTTCTTTCCAAGGACCCCATTTTCGAGTGCTACCCACAGCTTACTATACCTACGTGTAAGAAATATTTCAAAGTGGTCAATGATGGATTCTTCTACGAATTCATTTGTAGGCTGACAGGGACCTAAAGGCCAACAGGGTAAGCAAGGAAGCATGGGAGGTTGTATCCAGAATTGGCAGTCTATTCATTCAGTTTATGGATTTCACATACCTCAGGGTCACCGGCTTTTCTGGAGAACTGGTTAAGCTGCCCAGATATCCGAATGATAGATTGATCACCATGGAGTTGAGCAGACAACTTGTGGAGATGCATGACCTTCAGTCGAAATGGCACAAGTCTATGAGTTTCTTCCCAATCACTATGGGTCATTATAGCTGCCAGAGCATTCATAGAGCTCGAGGAATGGAGGTGGAGATGTTATCTGAGTACGAGCAAGAGTTCTTCCTGGCACGGCTGAACTTCGATCCATTTGGAGTAGCTAGGAAGATGATCTCCCAGGAGTATGCACATGTGCCTTCATTAGAGGATTTCTAGATGAAGCGTAAAAGTGAGTACAAGGTTAGAAAGAATGATTTCAGCAGAGCTATCAAAGACGGCAATTATTTGAATTTGGATTAGCACAGAGATACTGTAGATCTTAAAATATGATGGGGTGGTGTTACTTGACACATACCATCAAATACGAGGAGATAGAGCTGTACTTGAAGAATGTAGGGGCTACCATATGATTGAGGAAAGGTTTGCCGCCGTTACGGTGAATAATTCAAATTGGTTGGCGACGAAGGATACTTGCCTTGATGAAGCATTGATGAATCAAGTCACGAGCAACTTCTAACAGGAGATTCTCTCAAGAGGAACCATGGAGGAGAAAGCAAGAAGAGGCCCAAGAAGATGAAAGTGCATGAAGGTCTCCTTTGGAGGAGAATATCACTTCCACGGCCATGACATTAGTTTCGGCTTCTCCAGCATCCAGTGCTTCACCGATTGTTGCACCTCAGTAGGACACTTCCATGCCTCCACTGAATCTGGAAACATTCATCTTCTCTCCTCACCACTCCATTTAGTGCCTGCTCTCAAGAAATGTTGAAGCTGTAAATGGTAGAGTTCGAAAGAGCTTTTTCCTTGGATGATTCAGAAGATGGCAGCCATAACACTGTAGCAATTTCTAATGGAGAGGAATCAGAGTGGGAGATAGTAGTACACTCAACAACTTCTCATTCTCTGAGAAGTAATTTCTTAGAATGGTTGACTTCACAGTTGGTTTCAGAAGCTAGAGTGGAAATGAACTTAGAGGAACACGACTTGCAGCTGCTCAAGAGTTTAGGCAGAAAAGATAGAAAACCTAAAGTTACTAAGGTAACTTCAAGGCTGATCATTGAGGAGTCGGGAAGAAGTTCGCTGAAATGTCAGTTCCAGTGGAAGGGAAGAAAGAGGATGAGCTCACGGCAGAGGACATAACAGTAACCAGAGTACCTATCGGTCAAGCCACCATAGAAGGATTGAAGCAGGATACACAGACATTGATAGATGCTCTATTCCTTAGGCTTGACAGAGAAAAGGCAGAGAAAGAGGAGCTTCAGAAGTAGGTATCTTAGTTGTGTAAGATCATTGCCAAGGTTACTAAATCTTCCACTCAGCCCATTTCAACTCACGAGCAGGTGAGTGATCATCTAATGCAGGAAATGGAAGTTGCAAGCAACCAGGTGAAAGTTATTGACGAATGGAAGAATTTGATTATTCGTCAAGCTTCTGTACAACTCGGAGAGGTGCTAGCCCTTCTGAAGGTTATGAAAGATGCAGCAGATCAATTGAAGTAATTGGTGACAAGCATAGTAGATATGAACATAGTTGCTGAGAGTAACCTGAGTACTTTGGCTGAAATCAATAAGTTGCCGGAAGAAGTGTTGATTACGGAAGATTATACCGGATGGATCAGTTGAGAAGGGGAAGCAAATCGTGTATTTTGTTGTATCTTTCCATTTAGAGATCTGTAGAATTATGTTGAAGAGGATGTAGGAACTTGAGAGTATGGCATCATCTTTACCAGACAATATCATTGCTTTCACTCATGAGGAAGTGGTCGAAATGTTACTTCATACATACGGATCATTCCTAGCAGAGTGCCTAATTCCCTGGAAGGGTCTCTTCTAATGGTACAAGGGAGAATTGATGGAGCTACTAAGCCTTTCACGATGAATTCCATCAGCAGACTGGTGGCACTGCAGTTAGATATTGTGAAGTTTGGGCCAAGCTTGGAGGATGTGGAAGCATGTATCAGGGTGTTGAATGAAGGATTTCTGCAGTTCAAGATAGAAAAGGAAGTTATGGCTAAGACAGATGGGAAGATGTTGAATTATATGTTCGATAAGTACATTCAGTATTAGAACAAAAAGAAGATATAAATGTTACAGCTTGGCTTGACTTCTTCTATTTTCCACGTTCCTAGATGAAATTGTAAAACTTTAAAGTTATTGGTTTTGAAACCATTGCTTTAGGTTATGTGGAACAATTCTATTAGTTAAGTGATAGATGTGTCACTTAAGGAGGAGTTAGTGGAGGATGATTTCCAGATGCCATCTTTACTTCTTGTTTATGTTTTAGTTCAATTGAGTTTCCCATTTGTACTTTCCCTTCTACATTCTATAAGTAGAAGAAGAACCTTCAGGTTAATGATCAGAATTTGTAAGCAGCATTCTTGTGTTCCAGAATTTGTTCTGAAACCCTTGAGAGCCACTTGAAGCAAAGGAATATACAAGAGCAAATTTCCAAAGAACTTTGTGTCACGGTGTATTTTGTTTCTAGCTTTCTATCTTAGATCTTTGAATAAACTTTGTGTTATTTTAGATCTAGATCTAGAGATGCCTTTGCTTATAATTCTGTGTTGATATCTATTGGTTTCTTCTATGTGCATGCAATCAAATTTTTATCTATTGATTGGGATGCACATCTTCCCCATTTCTTCTCTGTGTTTATATGATTCCCTTCTTCTATAAATATTTCCTTTCTTTAAATAGCTGCTTACTTGTTGCAGAACTATACAACTATGGTTCATGAGTTGAATAGTTAAAGTAAAACCCCATATAGATACTAGCATATTTTAATTGAAAAATTTGACACGGGAGCCTCACCGGTAAATGAGGGAGATTTATCTCATGACTACCTAGGTTTTATGCTATGCAGAAAATCTAGCCAACACATGGTGGTCAAGGTGATGACATGTGTCCTCAATCCGACGACAGGGATTTTCTTGAAAAATGCACACAGGGGCTGAAAGCCGCTTACGTGGGTGTCCAAAAGACTCCCATAGGGGATGGGTACATTTTTCCATTTCGATGTCCCTCACCTCATGTGTATCAAATTTTTTTGGCTCGGGAGGTATATTCTTCAAGAATGATCATTGTTTCATGCAATCATACAAGTATGTTGTGGAATGATGGATGTAGGCTCTTATCACTCCAAAAAGATGCATCCTCTGATATACCCTAGTCCTTATATACCTAATTTTTACAGGGACATAATTGGTACGATGAACCCTTAGAGCACTTTGGAGGATACTCGCCAATTCTTATTTTCCTATTTCGGAGTGAATCAACATGTCTAAAACAAGTTTTGTGAAAAGGTGGAAGGTGATGGGGGAATGAATATGTACGGTGTCCTTATAACTCCCCGAAGATTTATAGGGACAATGCCCGGATTCAATGTTACAACTATTTAGGTGTCACTCGCATGCGCCACATGACAATATTATCTATAAGTGAAGAGCAAGGGCGAGGTAAATATCGAATGTTGTGTTGAGACAAGGTCTTAAAGTGTAATGCGATGCAAATGTTGTTGGTTCGTGGTAGTCAAGTCCATGTCACCAGTGTAGCTTTGTTGGTGATGAAATCCACCTCTACTATGTGTAAAAATAAAATGATGATGTGATTATATGCAGGGTTCTTTCCAACTTGAAATAAATCACTAAAGAAAATAATTATGTACCTGAGCATGCTAAAAAAATTGGTTTCAACAATTTTCTTTGAATGGTGGTACTTTTGTGGGATTTTTTGTTTATTTTTGTGTTTTTGATAATATTCTAGCGATGTGGTCCTGTAAAGAATAGATTAGTAGTTATCCCAAACAACGTGTTAGAAAATTGATCGTGGTTTTTTTATTTTCCAGATCACTCGAAGGCATAGGAAAAGAGCATACACAACCAACGACCGAACAAATATTAATAATATGACGAAGTAAAATAATGATTGAAATGACAATTAGAAAACAAGGCTAGAGGATCCTGCAATGTTAGAACAAGAAACTAAACAATTGCGACCGTTTTTTATTTTCCAGATCGCTCGAAGGCGTAGGAAAAGAGCATACACGGATACAATTGGAATAGAGATTTTTGTAAAATTTTAATAATTATTGCAATTAATTGTGATTGTGAAACAATGATAACGATTATCTTCACAAAAATAAAAACAACGAAAGAAGAGTGTTAAAAATGTTACTAGAAGTGTCGTCTTGGAAAATTGGAATGTAAGGCAAAAAAATTTTTTACGGAGCCCGGGTGACCTCCAGTGTGCAAAATACGACTAGGAATGTGAACCTAATAATTTTGGTGGGAAAGGTTCAAAAAGGTCCTGTAAGAAAATGGTTAGTAGTTTGTTCCTGCACACAATGTTAGTAGAATGATCACTAAAAATAAGTAATTAAAATCATGAAGTGTTAAAAACCACAAAACTAAGTTGATAAGATAAAATGTGGAGATTAGTACCTAAAAGTCACAAAACATGATAAGAATGATCTTGAAAAATAAGTGTGCAAATCGATAAATACCACACTATAAGTCGTGAAATGGATTGTGAAAAAGTGATTAACGGTGTTTATTTATGATTGTGAATAACCACACAAGGAGTTACAAAATTAATGTTCAAAAGAATAAGGCGAAAATTTTGAACTATTACGCGCAAATTCTCTAAAAGGAGTGAGAATCGATAACAAGAGTTTTAATAAAGATAAATATAAGTAAAATCTTACTAAAGAGAAAAAATGGGAATGTGACCTTGTTTGAATGTTGGCAACAAGGAGAGAATCAATCCGAAAGGTGTAGGGGAAGGATAGACTTAGATGATAATAATGTGGACGAAAATGCGGATTTAGATGACAATAATGTGGACCTATACGCCAAAAAGATGGACTAATACACCAAAAATGGAGACTATTGAGGAAAGTACAGACATTTGGAAAATTGTGATGGGAAGATGACTAAAGGGTTGAACTTATCATATTAGGATGACAATGTGGATTTTGAAGGAGGAAAAAGACAAATTTGCTACGTGGAGAAGAAGACTTAAGAAACTATACAAATTAGATGTAATAAAATAGTTGGGATTTTAATGAGTGTTACATGCAAGAGGGGAAGGTGGATGTGAGTGGGACGTGGGCTCAACACCGAAGCCATGATCGACTATCACCACCACTTAAAACAAAAAAAAAAAAAAATTGGCTCTATAATCAACATATGTGAAAAATATGGTTCGTAGGGCAGAGAGAAAACGTGAATAGTGGTTTGGTTAGTATGGGGCTACTGCAGTCTATATGAGATTAGGCACATAGACTAATTGAGTAGAATAATTGATACCAAATGTTCGCGTAAATTGGTGGAAAGTCACAAAGTCTTGGAGAAAACACAGCGTCGTGGTAAGGGGATTGGTGGGCTATAAATACCATTAATTGCTATAGATATATCTCTAATATATATATATATATATATATATATATATATATATATATATATATATATATAGGTATTACGTGTTTGTTTAAACCACTAAAAAAATGTATAGTTTTCAAAATTGGTAGGTTGTCAATGGTGTTGAAATTATTTTGCTTCAAATATACGGTTAAAATCACAAAACCGGCCTACACCCAATCTGGGAGAAAGGGAGTTAGTGGAGATGGGTCATGTTGATTCAGTGGTGGTGTAACACAGAGCCACAATGCGTTGAATAATAAGTATGCCTCCAAACTGAGTAAATAAGTCAATTGAATATGAGTGTAGCACAAAAATCTGGAATGTTAGTGCAGGTGTCGGCATTGGGTAGAGTCGGGTGTGTTAACAGGAAGGATAGGAGTTTATAGGGGGTGGGTGTTTCACAGGGATAAGTCGGGAGAGATATGGAGTATGCAGGATCGACAGGATGGGAGAGGTGAAACGAGATGGGAGTCAAGAGTTTGGGAAGCGGGAATATGTGCATTTGGGAGGATGGGAATGGATAGGAGAGGTTTGAACGGGGATGGGGAAGGATAGTGAGTGAGGGGCTTGGTATTGGGAGGAGTGATGGGACGAGTCGGTGGAAAGGATCTGACATGGGGGTCGAGGGAGAGGGCTCGGGGATGGGGTTTGGTCGAGTGGCCAGAGAAGATGGGTCACAGGATGGGTGAGTTTCACATGGATCGGGGTCGGTGTTAATGGGAAGGGTGTGGGGGATGTTGGGATGTTCGAGTTGAGGGTTCGGATGGGGTGCTACGAGGTCTTGTTGAAGGAAACTAAGGGCTCGGGAGATGGGATAGGGAGCTTGTGAGAGGTGAGGGTTGTGAGGGATGAATGGGGAGAGGGGATCAAGATGAGCTGGGTAGTGTAGGGAAAGCAGTCGAGTGGTCGGGGGTGAGATGTAGGGATGTGGGTTGGGTTGGGAGAGAGAGACGTTGGGAAGGGGTCGAGTAAGTCCTAGAGTGTATGGAAAATGATGGATGTGGGAAGAGTTGGGTGGTCACGTGGAAGGAAGATGGGTGGTGGATGAGTCGAGAGAGGAAGGATCGTGAGGAATTTTGATGTTGTGATGAGGAGAGATTAGATCGGGGATGGAGCGTGTGGAGCGTGGAAATAGGAGGAGAGGGAATGGGTGGACAAGGAGGTTAGGGTGGGAGGGAATAAATATGTGTGGGGAGAGAGTTTGGGGATGGGTGGGTTGACAAGGAGTTGAGAAGTGAGTAATGTAAATGAGGGGATGCCACGGGATGGGAGTTGGAGTTGTATTTTAGGATATATATATATATATATATATATATAGTATTAGTTAGTTTATATTTATCTAAAGAAATGTACGTATATATAAACTAAGATCAATATATGCAAGAGTTAGTTTAAAGAAGATATTAATAAAATGTTTTAATAAACTTTTTTTATTTGGTGAAAGCACAGTGTATAATTACCTTAAAAATGAGATTTTAAAATTAAATATAAACTAAGAGAGTGTCAAAAGTAAGATCTAGAATAGTTGAAAAGGAAGATCGAAAGAAATAAAGATATTGTTTTTGTGTTTTTTATATTGTAAAAGAAGAGCGAAAAGTATGATTTTGAGGAAAGAAAAATATATATGGTGATTGAAAACTAAGATTTAAAAATTGATTAGGAAATAAGATTGATTTCCTACAAAGCAATTATGTGAGCAAAAGTAAATAAATAAATGCATTTTCCGGATTGGTTTCCCATGACCATAGAGCTCAGCGTATGATAAAAATGATGAAAAATTTGCTTTGTAAAACCAAAAATTAGAGACTGAGTTGAAAGTAACCTAGGCAGACACCGTAAGATGATGAATACTTCCTCTATGATCCACAAGTATCCAGATCTAGGAAACTATTGGAAATGTAACCTCTGTGATGACATTAGGATGGAATATTTCTGTCGTGATCCATAAGTATCTAGATTAGGTGATGGATGTCCTTTCTTCTAATCACCGAGTGCCAAGGAGATCAAAGATATGACGAGTGACGTGATGTCATTGGGTACTACAACTTGTAGATGCACCACAAGTACCGGGCGTGACAGAATGTAAGTGGGAAAAATGCACTACTAACAAGGAAGTAAAATACTAACAATAATACTTCCTCCTTCACGTTCCATAGAAAACCTCACAGTGGGCTAGGAAACATGGATTGAGCCCCGATTGCGTGATATATAGGTGCTTTTCTTCAAGATGGAGCGAGGCCTTCTTGCAA
The DNA here is from genome assembly GCA_018340775.1 of Taxus wallichiana var. yunnanensis. NCBI lineage: Eukaryota > Viridiplantae > Streptophyta > Pinopsida > Cupressales > Taxaceae > Taxus > Taxus wallichiana. The sequence goes on along the minus strand of CM031240.1, from coordinate 1,011,555,106 downwards.
CGATGATCTACTTACTTTGCACTGATGGGTAAAAGGATTATGGATTTGGGGTGCTTCAAGATGATGTTATTTGGGGATTAGGACGAGGCAGAAGGATGTTCTTTGCTAAAAGGATGCAAGAACTTAGACAGGGCATTCAATCTTATTCCACATGTGTTAGAGGGAGGGTAAGGTCAGTATTTATAAGCATGGGGAAGTGATTAACTTAGAGTAATTTAAGTAATCATGGTTTGAAAATGTGGGCAAGATTAGGTGAGTGGGGACCACGAAGAATGGGTGAGGATTTGATTTTAGATTTTTAATTCACAAGTGGGGATTTTAGGTGAGTAGGGACCACGAGGAGTGGGTGAGGATTTGATTTTGAATTTTTAATTCAATAGTAGAAAAACATGGAGAATAATGACATGTGGTGAGGATTGGGTTTTTTATTATTATTTTGAAATGGACAATTAATCAAATTATATTTGATTAACTTGAAGTGTATTTTTGTGGAAATGAGGTAGGGGAATTAATTGATTTAGGACTGATGTGAAATTAGAGTGTTTACACCTTTAATTTGTCCAACTTACACTCCTTCGGTCGGTGATGATTATTTTCTACCACGTGGAGGTCGTGTGTTTGTTTGAGGGCCTTTCTTGGAGCTTTGTCTTCAAAACTATGCCTGAGAGACACATGGAGGGACGTGCTTGTTTTGGGTCCTTTCTTCTTTTTCTTTATTTGAAATTGCACTCAAGTGACACATTGAGATCATGTGTGTCTCTACTATGCTCTTGACTTTTCAACCCATCGGGGAAACTTTATCGAGATTGGGACACGTGGACAATGTGGCATAAGTTTGAGAACACCCCTTCTCCGCTCCATGCCCCGAGTGCACTAAAGGGATGCATGGACATCTTCCACATTCAGCTTCATACTTAGTCACTTTGTATCCTCACTTTCTACGTTGGGATGAATATGGGCCTCAAAATTGAGGGTGGTCCGGATAATCTCCTGCCTATACTTTCAATAGGATTCAATTTTCTATGTGCTCTAGTATTTCTTACACAAGGATGCTCTAAGTCCTTTTTCATGGTTAGGGCGGGGTCATACTTGTGCTTAACTAGGTGGAATGACTCCCAATCTACAATTGGTATGTCACTAAGTTTGATGAATATGTCCGTGACTCTTGCCAGGGGACCGCCTTGCTTTGAAAAATTCCTTAGACTCGTGCTTGTAAGAGTCCGAACCTTGTTATGAACTAGAGTCGTGGCCATCGTCCCATTTGGGTCATATCTCCATGAGTCTTGAATTAAGGTGAAGCTGTAGGAAGCCAAATTTTGTGTGAGGATATGCTTTGCCTTTCTCTTAATTACAATGATTCCTCCCTTGCTCAAGGGGAGATCAAAAAGCACCTTTTTTTTCGACCAAAGCTGAACTCAATATCTAGGAGTACTAGCTACCTGGCTATCTCGAGACCCACCACCTATGTTGTGAGGACCCTTAGGAGCATAAAGGATTCGTCTCAAAACCATGCAGCCAAATCATAGAATTTCTTGCTGCAAAAAAATAATCACAAGGATATAGGGGGTCTCCGAGGATGAACTAAAAAGAGTTATTCATTTTTTTGTTAACCCCTTCAAGGTCAAGTTCGAGAAGGAGGGGCTCCACAAAACAATTAAAAAATTCATATATGTCTGATGAGCGAGACAATATATGAGTCCAAGCGGACACTGGAATGATATTTTGAGGATTAACCTTTACATCCCATTGATTCAGAGTCATGAACTTACTGAAGTACTAGGCATCCTGATACAAAATAAGGGGGAAAAATATGAAGAATACATGAAGGTGGAGCTTACCGGGAATCTGTCAAGTTGCTCACAAATAGATTCCACAATGACTTCGACGAAGTTGATGCAGTATGCCTACTCTTTCTTTACGGACCTCATTCTGAACAAGGCCACCATCTACCAATCTTAGACGTTCTTGTCTAAATCTTGACCAAAAATGAACATCAGCATGGAGCAGGCATCCGAAAAGGAATGGCGAATCCTACGGTTCCCAAACTGCTCAATTTTTTTGCCTTAACTCCCTATTAAGGAATGAAGATTTATTTTAGCACTGAGCCCAGAAACTTTGGAGTTTGGCCATATTGTAGAAATTGGTTGTTGGGTCATAGATTAGAGCCAACATGTCCCTAATAGCTTGAGGTGTAATCACCACCATTATGTTCCTACCCTGGATGGTATTATTTTACGAGTCAAAACAGCTGTGAACATCTCAGTATGAGATCTGGGTATGGTTGCATAAGAGGCACCATATATTGGGTGAGTGTCATACTCCATATCCTTGAGCCAAAAGCTTCAGAATTTCCCAGGTTAAGAAACTTGGCGTAGGCTGCCTCTCTCAAGATCTTTGGGCTTCTTGTTGAGGAAAAGGTTGAAGACGTCGTCAGAAAAGTCAAAAACCACAAAAGGGTCCTAGACCGAGACCCCCATCAAGGAACCTCAACCTTGGTTGAAGAGGGCATGGGGGTATGGGTTGTCCTGCATAAGACTTTACTTGTGGTGTGGAGTTGGAAGTCACCATGGTAGTTTTCAGAACTAGGAGAAGGCTCTGATTCTTTTACTTCAACACTTGGAGATTGATTGGAAGACTCTAGCATTTGAAATGAACTTGGACGCTACCGAATATCTTAAATATCCTCCCTAACTTGTAGATTAATGACTCACGCATATATAGAGTCACTTCACATAACGGCCCCTTTTTAATTAATGACCCTAAGCACCGAACTTTGCACTTTTCAAGAGATTCTGTATCAATTCTAAATATTTTTCTCTCAAATATCCTAGGAGGTCATTGGATCATTAATTTCAGGAAAATTAGGAAGGTACACTCCCTCAAAAACTTAAAAAAGAGGCAAGGGGAATCCATGAGGAAACGTGTCCGAGACACTTATTAAAAGGGACAAAACAAATGAAGCAAAAGAACAAGGAGAAGAAAAACTATACATATGATACATTATTTAATGAAGAGACTCACAGGAAAGGTTTTAAGTGAATCCTGTTCTTGGAATTTCCAAGGGGTCACCTTCCATGGTTTCAAGCTTGAAAGCATTGTGTTGCTTGCATGTGCTGATTTTGAAGGGTCATGTCCATAATGGGTCGAACTTTCCATGATTTCCAGGCTTGGCAGCCCTTGCATCCCATTTCAAAACCATAGTACCAACTTGGAATTCTGGTTCGACATCTTTTGATCAAACCAAGTTTTCACCACCTGCTGGCGATTGATCATGGCTTCATGAGTGGACTCCCACTTCTCTTGGAGCTCTACTAGCTCAACAAGTCTTACTTGCATCACCCCATTTTCCTCTATCTCAATTTTTTTCAATAGTTGTAACGTAGGGATTTCTAGGGAAATTGGCATTACAACGCTTTTCCCGTAAACTATCTCATATGGCAAGGCTTTCAGGATCTGTTTAGGTGTGATCCGATCAGCCCATAAGTTTTTTTGATATGTTCATGTCATAGCCTCTTATGCTCATTTCCCATTCTTTTTATGAGCTTGATCAAGTTTTTATTAGTGGATTCTCGCCAAACCATTTCCTTGTGGGTAATAATTGGAGGATTTTTTCAAATATATCCCATGCTTTACAGTGAAGTCAGATACTTTGGCCCCCAAAAAGGCCTTAGCATTATCTGATATAATAGTTCATGGGGAGGTCCGAAGCGGGTAGTGATATCATGTAGGAGTCCCAGGATCACATTCTCGGTGGCCTCTTTAAGTGGAACTTCCTTCGCCCATCGGTGAAGTAATGCATTTGGTGAGGATCTATTTGTGTCAGTGCTTGAAGTTGGGTTGACCATTCTGATGAATTCTAAACCCCATTGTGAAAATGGTTCCTTAATTAGGATGGGGTTAAGAGGTAATGTCATGTTCCTCCAAAAACCCGTATAAACTTGAAAAACCTTGCATCTATTCTTCTTTGCTTGACTATCAGCAGAACAAGATCAGCTAAAAGTATCTTGCTTGCAAGATTTTTATGGTTTTGGTTTGAGCAGAAAAATGGCCTTTCGAGCTCTCATGGTGCAACTCATGTAAGAATATTTTAGCTTCTTCATTCTCCAAGACACCTTAGCAGGATTCCATTAAAGTTCCTTTTAAAAAGGAAATCATCAATCATGGTGAAATTGGATCCATGTTGCCTATAATACCTCATATTTTAAAGGGGATATGGCTTGGATATTTCCTTGTTTACATGAAGTGGATCTATCCGAGACCCAGCTACCTGAGTCACTTTCTTGGATATAGAGTATCTCTTTGGGCTTGTCGTTAATCAGGGGCATGGGGTCTTGTGTTAGATATTGACATAGGCCCCTACCCCGTACTAGCTTTGTAGGTTTTACCTTGATGTTGTATTTAAGGATCTTAGTGATCTAGTTAGCTCTTTTATCGGTTATCTCACCCTCTCGTTATATATTATTTGACGCTAGAGTGCACTACCATAACTTGAATTCTACTATGAGTGAAAAGGTGCCTGAATTTCTTCAGACCCTTAACTATAGCATAAGCTTGTCTTTCTACAAAGTTATACCTTGTTTCATAGTCATGGAGAGTTTTTGAAAAGAAGGCAACCAAATGTTCTTCTCCTTGAGACTCTCCCTTCTGTGTCAATACAAATGTTACGCTATGTTTACCCCCGTATACGTACATGATGAAATCCTTTGAGAAGTTGGCGTTACGCGATGACTGAGGTGAATGCAATAGCCCCTTTAATTACCTCAAAGGCTTGATGACCTTCAGTGGTCTATTTGAAATTAAGGTCCTTCTTAAGAATTAGCATGATTTGGTAGATTGTCCCGAAAAATTTCGAAATGAACTTGCTGACAAATTTGACCTTTCCTAAGAAATATTGGACCGCTTTCTTATTGACTGGTAAGGGCAAGTTTAGGATGGGTTCAACTCTTTCTGGATCAATAGAAATTCCTTCCTTTGAAACAATGTGTCCCAGGAGTTTTCCTTGGGGTACTCCAAAACACATTTCTTTAGGTTCAAGAGAGATCCCGAATTCTTGGCATTTCTTGAACACAACTTCCAAGGCATCAAAATGATCCTCCGCTATCTTGGTAAATACCGTGAGATCATCTAGGTATATAAGAATTACCTTATTGATCAGTTCTCCAAATGTGGAGTCCATGGATCTTTTAAAGGTGGCTCCAATGTTTGTGAGTCCAAATGGAATTTTTGTGTATGCGAAGGTTCCCATTTTTCGTGAAAGTGGTCTTATGTTGGTCCCTTTCTGCAAGCCATATCTGGTTATAACCTGAAAAACCATCCAATAGAGAGAACCTTTCTGAGCCTGCAATTGTCTATAATATCTACTCCATGGAGGGTAAAGGGTAGTGATCCTTTAGGGACACTCTATTTAGGTCTCTAAAATCTACACGAGTTGAATTTTGACGTTCTTCTTTCTTATAAGAACTAAGTTAGAGACCCATGTTACGGCTCCGATAGGAAAGATTATGTTGGCCTCTAGGATTTTTCTCAATTCCTTAGCCATGAGGGATTCTATTTTTGGGTTCACGGGCCTTTGTTTCTAGCACATGGGCTTAGTTCCTTCTTCAAGGTCAATGGTGTGTTGGATGATATCCTTGTTGTAACCATGCAAGTCATCGTACGTCCAAGCCATCACTTTATCATACTTATGGCATAGAGCCACAAGTATTTCCCTTTCTCTTTGAGTGACTAATCTCCCAAATTTTAGCTTTCTCTCTTTAGTCACTTCCAACTCAACATAATCCTCCTTTACCACTGCAAAATTCCTTCGATCTGAACTAGCATCATTCGAATAAAAAATAATTTCTAGGGTTATTAACCCTTTCTGGAAGTTTGTTCGTCTTTAACTGAATAATTTGATCTCCATAAGCTTCTTTGATCTTGGGTTGGAGTTGGTTTGCAAACTGGTCAGATTGTTGGAGGAAGTGTATAATCTTCCAGTCACTATTAAAAACCTACCAATGATCGATGTTATCAGGTATAGAAGGGCGAGATGATCAATTTTATGGTACTTTTATTTGCTATCAAATCTTGTATTGGGTCGAATTGTGACCTGATTAAGGCCATCCTATCAGCCTCTATATTTTTGTCTTGGGGATAACCTTGATATTAAAGGATTCAAAATATTCGATGAGATCCCACACCCTATGTCGATAGGACCTCATTCTTGGATTTTATTGTGGCAGCAGATATCCTTACCTGTGTCATTACCAACTCTAAATTTCCAAAGACTCTCAACTAATTTATGCCTTCCTTTTGTGTAATGCCTAAGCCATGTACTAAGGCCTCATACTTTGCTTCATTACTAGTATAGGAGAACTAGAAGTAGAATGCATGGAGTATCTTCTTTCCACTTGGGGATAATAAACATATTCCATCTCTTGAACCATTCTTTCTTATAGACCCATCGAAATGCAAGATGCATATCTCTGGGAATCTCTGACGGGATTCCCTTCTCTTTTATCCTCTCCTTTTACCACCTTTGGAATCATGGAGTCCTCATCGAAAATGATGTAAGTACCCAAACCAGTCAAATCAAAGTTCCTGAAGGGATGGGTCAAGGGAAGGTTGGCTAAATGACCACTACTTTGAAGATTACCCTCCTCTATATATGATTCCTCTTCTCTGGTGATCATAGCATGGGAAGCCTCAAATCTTGAGACCATTTGGTCCATTATATGTTCCTTGGAAAGGGGTTTTGATAATACCTTCATCTTAGATCCATACTTGGTCCGTAGAATTAGATGGGACCAATCAAGAGACATATAGCCTCCTATTTTAGTTGTGAAATCATGGGAGAGACATAGTATGAAGACTGGCGAAACATCGATTACTACTATATCATGTGGAATGATTATGTTTGGGTAGGAATATAGCTGCAATGAGAATCCATTAATAAATCCTATGGTTTGTATGGATTTTCCATCCATTGCATGACTGTAGTGCTTACACTGGAGTCTATCATGGAATTATGTAATAATTTCCTACCTATGATAAGAGTCATAAAAAAGGGGTTGGGCCTTGGTTTACTTACTTCTCCCTTTTGATTTAACAACTCGATTTTGTTGGGGCTCAAATTTCTTTTACCCATTCCTTCTCTTTCTGATGGTAGTTGGGTCATCATTTGATTTAAATGCTTCTTGGAGTAACTCATTTTGTTTTGGAATGCCCATAATATCCCACAAGGATGTGTCAGGGTTCATTTTAAGATACCTCTTAGAAATTAGAGGTGGAAAATACCTGGCGAATATCCTCGGAACCGGTTTCGCGAAAAGGTGAATTTTTTGGGGGTCCGACAAAAATTTTCTCTTAATTTTTAAGTGGTGTGATAGAAGACTCATGCCGATGCATGACAAGAGAATATATGTCACGTGTCAACCACCTTGTTGACGTGTGACGAGATAATATCTCACGACGCGTGCCTGCAACCTCCGCCCTCTGCTCGTGCGAGAACAAAATCTTCATGTTGTGCATCAACAAAGTCTCCGCACTCCTGTCTCACGTCAACAAACTCTCCATGTCACACGTCAACAAACTCTCTATGTCGTACATCAACAAGCTCTCCATGTCGCTGGTCAACAAACTCTCTATCACACATCTATAGACTTTACCCTCTTGTCATGCGTAAATCCGCCAGCCTCTACCCTCCTTTCGCGTGTTTATTGTACTTGATAATACATATACCCCAAGTGGTATGAGTGATCTAGTAGTGTTCTACCTGGCGAATAATATAGGATTATATAGGGGATAGTTTAAATGGGTAGGCGAAGCTGACCCCTAAAAAAATTAAACTATAATTTTTAGGTGAACAGGTCACTGACCCGCTAGAAAATTTGCCTTTTCCAATTTTTCAAAAATGGAATATTCGCCATATTACAAATATTCACCACTAAAATTATCCTGGGATGTGTTAGCTGGTGTTTTATTTAGTTGTTGAACCACGTTAACTGGCTTGGGCGATGATAGTTTGGATGATGATTGGTGTTTTATTCCTTTAACTATGGGACAGGGGGCATCTTGATTGGATAGTTCTCGAGCTTCTTTTATGACCACCAGGTGGTGAGACCATGATGGTTGGAGACTCTTTTTACATCTTGTTAGTTTTTCTTGGCATAGGATCGTCTGTCTCTCTATTATCCTTTTTTTTGAAGCGAGTGTTGTAATTAAATTGAATAGGATTGGAAGTAGCTGCCTCATTTGTAAATACAAATTCCTCTCCTTCTACCCAAGAGAAAAGTGTGTGCTCTAGTGTGATCTTCACTTCCTATTCTAGAGACATCCCTTGAATCTACACAACAAAGGCTACATTTTGAAATCTTGTAGACTGGTAAGGTCTTGATGTGTTAACATCATAGCCTTCCCTGCCCTTTGTTTAGATACCTTTTGTTGCAAATTTCCTTGGGGAAGACTCTTGGCATGTGGGAATATTACAGGGGAAGCACCATGCGTTGGGATCTTCTCGCCAAATGGTTTTTCCGGTACCATTTCTCTTCCGCTATTGGGTGGGATAGTCTGGACCGGTGTATGAACCGGGACTAACTATTAGACGACTACCACAGGCACAATGGTCTCTGGGTATTTTGATGTTGAGAGGGATAAGTAGGTCAGGCCACCCTAATAGCTTTGATAATTTTGTCTTGGGTAAGTGACCTAATTCCTTTTAAGATTTACTATCTCGTTAGAGAAGTTTCGAGGATATTTTTGACTTCCTCCATTTCGGGAGAAGAGGATGATGATGTTGTAGTGGGAATTGGTGTCAAATGAGAGGATGGGTAATTATACAGGGACATAGGGGCTTGGGTAGAGCTCGAGACCTATGCTTGTGGAAGGGGAGCTATTTCGGGGTACATTGGCAAAGGGGCTCTAGGGGGAGCTTCCCGACATCTATTAAATTGTTCTTGACTTGGATCACAATATCATATGCTTGTGGTAAAGAGTCCCCTCCTAATGATTGAATCATCATAGAAATATCTGAATTCAAATCTTTTAAGTAAAAACAATAGCCATACCTACAGGTGGAATTGCTATATCAAGAATGCTTTTCCATGTTTTGTGAAACTCAGTGTTGAAATCAGTCATACACTCTTGCAAACCCCTCTTGATGTTGATAAGTTATAAAAGCAAATATTTATCCCCTTTCTCATTGAATCTTGCTAACAATACATTTTTTAGCTGGTCCTAAGTGCCGATAGAATTAGGAGTTAAGGATCAGTACCAATCCATAGCCTTCCCTTTAAAGGAAGCAACTAGCAACCGTAATTCGATGTCTTGTTCCCTAATATAATGTACCACACATATTTTTGTTACGTCTTAGAGGTGTTCCTCCGGAGTTTTGAAGTCTTATCCATTAAATTTGGCGCAAGTGCTTTTAGTGCGTTACCCGGAATAGGATTCCACACTACCGAGGGTGTGAGTACGATGAGCGTACCCCCTTGATTCCATGAAACAAATTGCCTCGGGGTTGAGATTGGAGGTGGGACATTGAAATAGGTCTCGGGGTTCTAGTTTACTTGTAAGAAGGACTTACCTGGAGGAGGTTTTAAGAGAGTCTGGTTCGAGCAGATGGAGACCTTTGAATCTATCTACCTCTTCTATTGTGTGGTGGAGATAATTGTAAGTATTCAAACACACCTTCTTCCCTTGTCCTCGCTCTTGTTCACATTCATCTTGTAAACTAGAGAAGACCAAACTTAGTACTACTGAAATCAGTAGATTTTTTACGATGGAGTATCAAGATGTGTAGATGTTCGTGTCCCACTGGGCATGCCAGAAAATTGTTGACAATTATCTTTGCGAGATGAACCATCATAGTCATGGGATACCTTAGGGAAGTGGGACATGTGCCCTAAGATAACCTCTAGATTTTAAAGAAGTTGGCTCTTCTCTATGGTGTGAGATAAGGTTAGAGGAAAACTAAAATAAAATGTAAAACTAACTAAGGTGATACACCGAAACAGATCTTAAAAGACACAAAGATGGATCCTGGGAAACTACTTAAAATAGTTTGAAGAGTGTTTTAGCATGATCTACTATTTTTATAAGTATCTTAGATTATCAGAGGCCGAGAAGGTGTAAAACATAACAATATGCAGATGATAGATGTATAAAGAAAACCCAAGGTTGTATAACACGATAGATATTCTAAATTATCTAAAAACTACCAAGATCTTAAAAGATAAGAGACAAATAATATTGAAAGCTAAAGTGCACAAAATAATAACTCTTTATTCATAGATAAAATAATACATAAGGCTGATATGGCACAGATTACAAATTCCTTCTACAACAAAGTCTTGCTAAGGCTAGCTAATACAATAATTAAGCCTTGAATACCCCTTTGCCAATATCGTCTATTTCCTTTTCTATTTTTCTCCTTCTTCTTTCTTCTGGATCGAACATTCCTTTATATATCTTCTTGCTCTCGCTTGATATGTCCTGAATCAGACCTTCCACCAACAACATTCAATTTTCTTACAAGATATTTCATTTTTGGGTCAATATCTCAACTTCCTATTGGTGATATTTCTTATTGCCTTTAATTCATCTAACTTGTGCTCCTTCATTGGTGATGATTATTTTCGCCACATGGAGGTCGTGCATTTGTTTGAGGGCCTTTCCTAAAGCTTTATCTTCCAAATTGCTCCTAAGAGACACTTGGGTGCGCATTTGCTTGGGGGCCTTTCTTCTTTTTCTTTATTTGAAATTCTTCTCAAGTGACATGTAGAGATCTTATGTGTCTCTATTATGTTCTTGACTTGTCAACTTACCCAGGGCAACTTTATCGGGCATGGGACATGTGAACGATGTGGCACAAGTTTGATAACACCCCTTATCTGCTCCATGCCATGAGTTCCCATATCACAATCATAAAAAAGTTCCTTTAGTTTACTTCATGTCGATGTGGTCGAGAGAAGATTTCGGGGACTTTAGACTAGTCTTGGGAACATATTCACTTCTAGTACTTTAAGGAAAATGTGTATTTAGTTTTCAGAGGAAGATCAACTTATGTAAAGGTTTCAAGAGCCTTGGGTAGTTTCAGAATCCTAGACCATAGCCATCAAATGTATTTCAAGATCTACTACGTGATGACATATTCAAGATAAACTTTTGGAAGTATCAAGAATGGAAACATTTCGCACACAAAGGCACATAAGTCTCTTTGAAGGTGAGAACTTGCATGGAATGGTTGATGAACCTTTAGTAGAGTTAGGAGCCTAAAAATGGTCAAATTTATTCTCATTGAGTTCCCTTCATGGCCCAAGTGTTAGTTTTTTTCATACTCATCTCAAGCTCATGCAGTAGCTCAACTCACTGTCATGCCTTCCTATGCCAAAAAGGTGAGTTGGATCAAAATTAAAATAAAATGCATTTTCAGGATTTCTAAATGGTTCCACTGGATTTTTTTCCCATTTCCACTCAAAATGATATATCATACCTAGAAATGTCAAGTTTTGGTTGTGGATCCAAAAAGTGTTTTTCATCTGAAAATTCTCCATTGAGTTGTTGATGTCAACAACTTAAGTGACTTGGGAACACTTTTGGAGCATGGAGGCCTTTTGGGAGGTGGATATTAAATTTTTAAATGTGTTTTATGATTCCCCACCTCCATAAGTGCTCCTTCACCCCATTGGTCCATCCAAAAAGTAAATAGTGACTTTAAATTACAAGATAGGATTGTGTGGAGTGATAACTTGCAAACCCCAAGGCCTTGGGTGGATTTTTGCTCTCCCGTGCATTGATGCCCTTTGAAATATTCCAAAACTTCATAAGTTTTCTATCACTCCATTGGAGTGCACTTTTGGAATGGAGTTTGCAAAGGGAGGTGCATTTTCAAGTTTGCATTTGTAAATCCCAAATCCCACCTCCATTTAAGTCATTTTTTGAATGTCATGCTTTCCCTAAAAAAACATGAAAATAGATAAATTGCATGTGGAGAACTCCATTAAAACTTCATTTTTTCCTCCATGGAATCCATTAAAACCAACTCTATGCCCTGTTGGTCCGAAAATCTATCACTTGGGTAGATCTATGGATAAACGAGCCAACGAGTGTGCGGGCATAGCCCCTCTTTGAGTCGGAAAGTGAAACCAGTTTATTGGTATTCTACCAAAGGCGGAATCATGCAAGTCTCACAATATTCCGCCTTCGGGGTTTTGGGATCTTATCCCAAAGTAGGGTTTTTCTAGTGCGAAAAGAAAGGAATGAAAGAGAGGATGAAAGAAGAGCAGGTCCGAAGGGAGAAAAGAAATGAATTCCAAAGCGAGAAGGTCGGAGGGTTTATGTTTTGGGATTGGTAGTAAATAGAGCCAAACCTACTTACATAAACGAGCAAAGCAATACTTGATGAATAAATGACAATAAAGCAGTAAATTCAGCAAAGCAAACGCCACGATCTAACGTAAGAAAGATCCAATGCAAATAACACATGTATTCAAAGACAAAGTCTAAATATTGTATTAATAATTCTTTCATTAAAAAGCTCAAAGTCTTTCCTCCTCACTTCTATTTTTCATCCAAAGATATTCACTCCTGCACACCACAACAAGTATTGGGGTATTTATAGAAGAAGGAGAGAAAAGAAGGCAAAAAGGAGCCAACCACCTATTTACAAAGATATTTACAAAATATCTCAAAGTCATGTTGACTTTTGACAACTTGATGGATGACATCATCCCATGGTGCAACATGGATGATGTCATCGTTTGTGCTGAACATACTTGATATTCTCGTAAAGAAAGTCGAAGAAGAGAGAGAAGAAGAAGAAGAAGAAGCCACTATTCATCATCGTCATCCTACGGCCGAAAGGGAGTAGCCTGCTTTTGCTGCTCAGGTGACGAGATGTGGAATTGAGCGTGGTATTCCATGAACTTGCTGATCATGGGCCCTAGTTGATCCTGGGAAGGATCCTTGTGTCGCTCACTGATCGCCTCGCAAGTCTCCCGCTCGTCTATGAGCTTCTCTGGGAGTTTGGAATATTCTTTTTCAGCTTCTATGAGGAACCCGATGAAATCCCGACAGGCCAGCAGGTTATTGATGGACTCTGCGTCAAAAGAGACCTCTGGCCCCAGCCCTCGTGACACGATCTCTTTAAAGATCTGGATGGTTTCCTCAAATTTTCTTAAGGTAAAGGAAGGAGTAAGCAACCCTGGTGACATGTTGAGAACGATTTGTTCCATTTGGTGCATCGCATCCGGGCTTCCTCCTTTACCTTATCAATCTTTTCAAGGACAAACTCCAGTTGATCCATCTGGTAGTCTAGAGTGGAAATGACTTTGTTGAGGGCTCTGGATGACCGAAGACACCAAACTTGACCAAATCTTCAACTGAACAGTCGAACATTTGTTGGAAGGTCTCATGCTGTAGCCTAGCATGGTCCAGCTCTTCTTCGATATGGGTCTGCTAGTGCTTGGAGCTCTTTATTCACCTTGTTGATGTTCAAATACAAACTAGAGAACTCGCGATCACTTTTCACTTTGTCTTTGAGGATCTGGCTCCTCCAAGCGAAACTGCCATGCCACCTTTCGCCGATCTTTGCATATTCATTAATTTTATCCCAGCTCGAGGGCTTAGGAGTCTCGGCGGCAGTTGTGGGAGGTGCACTGCCCATCTTCTGTAAGGCTTGGAGCAGATGTTTGTTTTGCTCTTTCAATAGCCTTTTCTCTTCTTTTGTTTCTTGAAGCTTCTTGCAGAGGGCGTCAACTGCAGATAAGGCTTCTCCTTGAAGGCTCTCAGAAGACGTACCCATTGTGACTTGGGTCACTGTATAATCTGTCGGAGACAGATCCTTTTTATCCTTGAGGGGATTAGGGTATGCGATCTCCATCACCCTCTCTCCCGAAGCACTCTGAGAGAAGCGTGTGACGGGCTTCTATTTCTTTGCCCCTTTGGACGGGATTACGGAAAAGTCCATCGGAGTGATGGGAACTTTCCTTTTCTCGCGACTTAAGTCTTTGGGAGATCCATGCTTTGGACTTATGCGAGAAGGTCCAGAAGCAGAGAACGGGACAAATTGCGGTAGTAGAAGGAAAAAGTAGAGACACTTGGAGGTGGCATCGAGAGGGAGGCCGAAGAAGTGCTCACGGGAGGAAGAGATACTGCAAGAGAGGAAGACATAGGAAGGGAAGGGAGCTTAGAGATGAGGGAAGAAATGGAGGGGGACAGATCCGTAAGAGAAGAGAAGATGGACAAAGAAGCGGGAGGAATAGTAGAAGAAGGGGGAGAGGACACGACCAAGGGGATGGTCGCTTGAGTCACTCGAGGAGGGGAAGGAGGAGAAGAAGAAGGGACAGAAGGGACCTCGGTAGTTGTAACGCAGTGCCGACATCCTAAGTGGATGGGCCTATTGGAACATCTTCTTCCGTTCCTTTCTCTGGAGAAGCTTGAGTTACAACTTGTTCTCACAGTGCGGGGAAGGAGGACTTTCAGGAGCTTCCTCTTGAGTGGTGCTGGATTCACCCTCTTTGCCTTTTCCTTTGCCTTTAGGCTGCTGTTTAGATCGAGAAGGTGCGTTACCCAATGGGGAGGTTGTGAAATCAACCCCGAGGTAGATGAGTCCGTTCATTCGGCACCAATGCTCTGTTCTGCGCAGAGTTTCTTTGACCCTTTCCTCAATTGTCTGAGGTGCTTTGTTTCTATCAATCACCGCAAAAGGCCAATCGTCCCCACCTGTATCAAGATATACTTGATCTACTTCCTCCTCAGTAGTTTGGAAGCCTTTGGGGATGATGGCTACCCCGTATTGGATGATTTCTGCCAATGCCAAACGAGAATGGTCCTTCCTCCTGAGTTCCACCTCATGATATAGGTCGATGTAGATATCCTCGATCTGAGGGATGTGGATTGGATCGAGCTTAGCCCTCGGCAGACAATTCCTCGGGTCGAAGGTGGGTCTTGCTGGGAAGTCATGTTTCAAATTGAGCAGCTCCAGCTTTGCAAACATGTCTTTTTCCTTGTGATGAGAAAGACATGTATATCTACCCACTGTGAGGGGGAAAGGAGTCCCACCCTTCTTTCTTTTTAGGCACTTTTCATGATAAGTGACTAGTTGTCTTGACAGCTCCAGCAGAATCAACTTCGGTCCAACATACCTTGGCAATCTAGTTGGTTCTCCTAAGAAGTTAGCTGCCCTCAAATAGGTGAATGTGGGGAATTGGGTGAACAGGGCCCCCATTTCTCAGTGGCTATCACTATGCTCTTGGTGGTGCGACCGTAGGTCATATTTGGCCTCAACAGGTAGATGATGAAGTAGAAAAATGCATCGTTGATCTTTGTAAATTGAGGGATGCTATACTTGCCTTCAATTGATCTTTGTGTAACATGTGCTTTTAGGCGTGCTTAAGAGAACTTGGCGCGGCACATGAAGGGCTTGCACAATGTTAGCATATGGATTTGCACGCATGCAAATGACATGCAACAGTGTGGGAACGAAGTCCCTCCTCAATGAAGGTGAGGCTGCCTTTATTGAAAACCAAAACTGTATTTACATCTCATGTACATTCAAAATTGTATGTGGGGGGTGTTTTGGAACATCAATGGAAGAAAAGTGAATGAAGGAAATGGAATGAAATGAAAGAAAGGAGTGGAATGGAATGGACTGAAAGAACATGCAAGAG
Source organism: Taxus wallichiana var. yunnanensis (assembly GCA_018340775.1). Classification (NCBI taxonomy): domain Eukaryota; kingdom Viridiplantae; phylum Streptophyta; class Pinopsida; order Cupressales; family Taxaceae; genus Taxus; species Taxus wallichiana. Next base: position 1,011,539,459 of record CM031240.1, on the reverse strand, counting down.
TTAGGTAAAAACAGAGCCTAATATTGCATGAAGAGGAAAGATGAATAACCAACACAAATAAAACGGAGTTTGAGTTAGCCAAACAAGAACATGCAAAAGGGAACACACATGAGCAAGTAGATAGTCAGAGCTTGATCACTGTGAACTAGAACAACTGATTACTAATGTTGACAATAAGATCAAAGATAATATTTGCATGCAAGATTCAAACACCTAACATCTAATGAACATAAGAACACCAAATGCTACAAGAGACAATGAATGAGACACAAAGTTATTATTCTATTAACTCCAAAATGTTTTTCACAAAAGACACAAAGTTTCTTCTGAAACAAAGCTTGCACAAAAGTATCTTCTTCTCCTCTCTCAAAGTCACCCTTACAAATGAGCCCCTCACTTCCTTTTATAACCCAAAAGTTGGTTACGAAGTAGTTAGGGTTTTAAATGCACATTAAATAGGGCACTTAAGCGACTTTGACTTTTTTCAACCAACCTTTAAAAAGTGACTAAAAATAGAAACCACTTAAGTTAAAGGGTCATAAAAGAAATGGGTACATGTGGACCCCACTTAAATGACTTGTATGCACACGTAGACATCTTAGTCAGCAATGTGCCACCTAGATCAAGACACCTAAGATCAGTGCCTTATCCATTGGGCCAAGAGTCCGCCTATCCCGATCGTACGGGAATGAACTCATTGACTGTGCTCTGCAATCCTCCAAATGACAAGAGTGCTGAGTTTGAAACTTGAGCAATTCATCCACCCCTCTATCTGAGCAATATCCTAGTGTGAGAATATTTGTCTTCATTCGTATTCATATTCACAATTCTCCACATGCTCAGTACCTTTCCATGGTGAACTATTCATTTGTCACGAGACCGTAGTCGTTACGCCACCTTGGTTTATCAGAATCCAGCTTCTGGTCTTTCGCCATTGAGAAGATCTCCAAGAGCCAAAATTGTAATTCACCGCTTTGGAATTATGTCCTTTGTCTTTGTCACCATCCTAAAGTGTTGATCTCCCGAGAAAATTCGTGAGACTTCGAGTCTTGGAAATCCATCTCCTTTTCCCCATTGTGAACGAGTGGTGTTGAAAAATCATCGAAGTGATTTATGAATTCGTTGACACACACCTTAGCGTAGTATTTGGTCTTTTTTGGAGTGATGGATTCTAACATTTACGCAATCGCTTCCAAGTTTATCACTATTGGTTTGAAGACCCTCTTTCAATTCTTCAAGGTATCATGTAGCCAGGTGGGAAACTCTCCAAGTACCTCATTGTACATGGTTCTCGTGTTCATTGGGAATTGATCTTCATCACGCTGAAGGGGATCACCTTCGAGTGTTGCTGAAATTGGATCTTCTTGTTGTGAGAAAGATGTTGTCACCATTTTCTCCATTTGTGATGATTCCGATCGTCAAATTTTGGTTGAGAAGTTGTGACTACTTCCACAAGTTGGGCTAGTATATTTTGAGGTACTTCATCAACGAGTTCCACCTCTAGAAATTGTGTGATATAGATTACAGGTGCTTGCGCATGAACCAATGCTTTGAATTACAGGTGTTGTGTTGTTGATTAGGCTCGAAGAATTAGGGCAATCATGCAAAGATGAATGATGACTGGAATGAGAAATTCTCGAGATGTGCTCCTTCTTCACTTAGGTGTTTAGATGACTCAACTCACGAATGAGCCCTCAATCATATCGCTCCTAGCTTGATTATGAGTTCATGCATTTTCAACTTGAATTCAAACTCCCATGGTGATCCATGCCCTTCGTGTCGTCTTACCTTCTTTACTGAGATAGAACTCCCGAGTTCTTCTCTCGCTCAACTTACTTTTATACCGAGCTCAACCCAACATTTTTGAAAAGAATGGTTTTACCACAATGCTCACGGTTCTTCCTTATTATATAACACTTGTAGTAAGAATGTTTTGGCTTTGCCATAATAAGCACAATTGTCCCTTTCAAACGATGAGAAAATGCCATTACCAATAAAGACCTAATGCTGCCATGATGATGACCCAGGTTCAAGCCCTCAGCATGTCGATAGACACCCTTAAGACTGATTCTTGCTTTGCTGTCCCTCGGTATTTTGGCAGTGGATTCTGCAATCCCGGCTCCAATCAACAAGTTTCTCTGAACTTGGTAAAAGAATACTTTTTTTTATTGTCTGATTGGATGTACATAATGGAAGGGTATAAATATTGCCTATTGCCCTTAGAGTTTCTCAAAGAGACCATTTACAGGTAACAAGGATGTAGTACACGAAACGGCCAACCAGGTATTTTCAGAGTTGGCCTTCACATTCAATTCATTTCTAGGGAAAAGAATAAATAAAATGCTGAACAATATGAATCGTTTCATTCTGCACCGTAATAACCTTCATCAGGTCTCCTGGTAACACTCTCACTGTCACTTAATCGATTTTGATAAAAATGTTTTGAAGGAAAATCCTGAATTTGAGGATGTATTCGATACTGAGCAGATAACAACATAGTTGGTCGATCTGCTTGTTGGAAGTGACTTTCCAAAATGAAAAGGTGAGTCAACTCAACTAAAACTTTATCTCGTTCTTCTACTATAGCTGCAAGATTTTGCAACAACTGATGACGACTGTGGTCATTATTGTAGGATTTCCTGTAGCTTTCAGGAGCAAGTTTCTTAAGCAGTGTGCCATAATAGTGCTGATATTGAACAAGATGAATAACATTCAACATTCCCTAGACTGTGTGTGTCCTGTCCTCGGCGCGTGAAGTTTCTTGAATGGGTGAGGTAGTTGATTGAGAGTATGGGTCGCGCACTATTCTTTATGCTTCCTAAAATTCACCCAAAATCACAAATGCTTGTTTGCGTTCTCATCCTTTGAATGCACGGAAAGCTTCTGGTGTTCTGGCGCCTTCTCTTCCTGGCGCGTGGAAAGTTCTTTCCTCTAGTTGGTGTGTGCCTGAGCTGCTCCTTTCTGCATGCGTGGAGTGGTCTCCTTTCCTCAGCTGTTCATGTGATTACATCCCTTTTTGGATTATCCTTCTCCGTTCAGTGCGTGGATTTTGTCAATTTCTGAGTCCTTTAAAAACTGTTCTAGTTCTTTCCTTATGTTGGGTGCCTCCTCCCAGCGTAGGAAGTTTTCCTTTGGACTGTTCACTTGCTGCGTTGAACAATGGTCTTGGGAAATGTGATAGAACAACTGTTCTTCTTCAAAAACGTGGTGATCCTCAAACTGTTCCTCCTTCCTTTAAAACGTGGAAACCCTTCTCCCACAGCTGTGTGTGAAATTCAACTTTAGATTTTGATAAAACCTTTTTGATGAATGCGTGGAGCTTGAAAAACTAAAAACCTTTTTTGGATGCACAACTGATATTTCTTCGTTCACAATGGCGTGAGTTCTCTTGCATAATGTTAACAAAATATTATGTCTTCCTGAAGAAAAAGAAGCTTCTGAATTTTTCCACCGGGTTGGATGGAGGAAGTTACGAGGATTAATTCAACTTCCTCTCATCCCGGGTAGTGGCTTAAGTGCCAGGGGGAAATGGGAAAAGTAACGGCAATTGCCAACGGGAATGGCAAAATGGGTTGGCAATCCCCGTCCAATTTCCCCATGTGGGAAATTGGGGAATTTTATGACCGTTTGCCAATCCATGATTTGGCAATTGGCGAGAGAAAACCCACGTGCGGGGAAATTTGAAGGAAATTGCCAGAAAGTGGAAATCGGTTTGGGATGCCAACTTTGGCATTGAAACAAAAGCTAACTTCCCCAGCACTAAAACTTGTCGGATGAACCTTCATTTATATTTATTTAATTAAATACTCCTTAAGTGATTAATTTAATCAAACAAGGAGCAATTAATTAATTAAATATTAATTAATTATTTTAATGTGTTTTATAGCCTGGCGGGAAGAGTTCTTGCCCGAAAATCACGAAACGAAGACCGAAACGATCACAAAAATAAGACGATCGCAAGGAGTCCAATGAACCACGCAAAGTAATACTTTTCAAAATTTTCTAATTTTTAATTATTTAATTGTTTTTTGACAATTTTGCACAGACCAAATTGGTGATAACACACAACATTATGTTGCTTTGCGATGAGGAACGCTCCAAAGACTCTCTATAGCTTAAGCACTTGCGCATATGAAAGGGCATCACATGGATGTTGGGTGCACCAAAAGGGTGCAGGAATTATTTATGTTGCATCCAAGTTTGATGCGCCAAGGGGCGCATGGGAAGCATTTGCAGCATGCGAGGGAAGTGCGCCATGAGGGCGCATCTGCTCTTTTATGTGAGCACGGTGGGTGCGCGCGAGGGTGCGACTGCATGATCATGTTGCAGGGGTGAAAGATGCGCCAAAGGAGAAAAATATTACAGTCTCCTTCCAAGCCATGACTTCTTCACTAAGGTGTTTGCATATGGTTCAAGCTTCTTTTTAAGGAGTCATTTGGGTGATGAAGAGGCTTAAACCAAGATTTTTTGAGTCATTACTTTAGGACAGAGTCCCCTTCCCAGTAGATCTAGAAAGAGGGGGGAAGGACATGGTGAAGGAAAGAAAAGACAGGAAGGGGACAAAAACATGATTTCACAGTTTAAATCAAACCCAACCAGCCAGCCAGCAGATCTAGAACCAAAGCACAAAACACACAAAAGGAGTGAGGACCTCTTACCAGGATATATAACGATGAAATGCATGAGAGGGGTCCACAAATCAATTCGAAAGTGACGGGGCTGGTGCAATCGACAAGCTCGTGAGAAAAAAAAATCACGTGATGTGCAAGAGTGATAATGACAGCGTAGACGCGCTATATATAGGCGAGGCAGCAATAAATGCGCCACCAACTTTCTAAAGGGGCGCACCAAATGAGCTGTCGACATGAGAAAGCATGCACCCTTTGGCACACCGAAAGACTCGTCAACATGAAGATATGTGCGCCTATGGCGCACCGGAAGTGGTGTTGACAGAGGAAAATGTGCGCCTTTGGCGCACCAGAAAGAGGCACAACAAAAGATATGTTGACAGGAAGGCGCATGCGCCTCGGCGCACGCAGGGAAGACTCAACATAAAGAGGCGCACCAAAACACCTGTTGACACGAGAAAACATGCACCAAAGGGTTTAAAGGGGGTGCATCAAAAGTTGATGTTGCATAGTCATTCTATGCGCCTGGCCAAAAAGACCAAAAACGACTAAGTTCGGAAAACCAAATTTCCCGGGAAGGGATTTTGCAATGTTCCGAATGCAAGGGATCCCTAACGAGGGATTGGAACAAAATTTCGGTATGGTTATCTGTAAAATTGCCCTTGTCAATTTTACGGATAACAAATGGCTCTTTTCTGGGGACTATCCCTGAGCAAACTCGGGGGTAGAGAATCCCAGATCTCATGTGCCTATCCATTGGGTAACAAAGTCAAAAACAAGGGCGACCAGAAGGGCAAACAAAAGAAACACACAACAAATAGAAAGCAAACACACGACAAAAACAAACACACAACTAAAGCAAATTGTACAAAGAAGAGAGCAAGCTCTACTTCCCGAAAATTTTCGAATCTTTGCCCGCTATAGGGAAGTGGGAGTTCGGTTCCATCCAGATATGAGAGATAGAAACTATTCTCTCCGTTGAGTTGCTTGATCTTGAAAGGCCCTCTCCATAGGGAATCAAACTTTCCATGCATGCCTTTTGGCTCTCTTCACTTGTCCCACATAAGAACGAGGTCCCCACATGGAAATTCCGTTGCTTAGATTTTTATCGAGCAGTCTCTTGACTTGATTCTGATGTTTGGTGATCCTATCGACCACTCTTACTCTCTTTTGAGTTACATCGATACATGATCCTCTTTTGAAGAGAATTTTGGAAAGTTTCATCTTCAATTGCTCGTGCAGCGCAGAAAGCGGGGAGTTCGGAAGAAATGGGAAGCTCGGCATCGCGCCGTATAACACTTGAAAAGGTGACCTACCGAGGGACCTCTTGGCGATGCGATCTGCCCACAAAGCGTCGTATAAGGACTTGTGCCACATTCATTGATTCTCATCCACTAGTTTTCGTATGATGGTCACCAAGTTCTTATTCGGATTCCGCCTGACCATTACCCTGAGGGTAATAATCCGAGGCGTGAGCCAAAGTTATCCCATATTCATAGCAAAAATAATAACTTCCGTGAAGAGAAGTTAGAAGTATTATCAACAACAATTTTGTTTGGAACACCAAACCGGAAAATGATATTTTCTTTAATGAAACTGCAAACAACCTCAAAAGTGGCATGTTTGACAGGTATGGCTTCCACCCACTTGGTGAAGTAATCCGTTCTTTGTAAGGACATAATCGTGTCCAAAGACTCGATTGGGGATTGAGTGCATCGATAAAATCGATTCCCCCGCACTGAATGGTTCGTTGACAACAACCGGCCTGAGGGGAAAAGTAGCCAACTTGGGCTTGCCGACGAACTACTGGCAAGGTTCACACTTTGCTACCCAGGTGGTTGTATCTTGGAAAAGCGTCGGCCAATAGTACCTGGCTCGGATGATCTTGTGTCTTGTCACAGAAGAGGAGAAATGGCCCCCATAGGCTGAATTATGAAAACTTTCAAGCAACTTCACCTGCTGTGGCTTGTCGACACATCACAAGAAGACACCATCTATCCCACGTTTGTATAAACCATCATCCCAGATGACATATTTGGCTACCTTGAGCTTTATAGTGCGTTTCTCCTTTGCAGTCAGGTGAGCTGGACATTCGCCGTAGGTGAGGAAGAAAGCAATATCGGAATACCACTCATCACTGGTTGCAACAAATAGGACCAGAGGCAGAGAATGGGCTTTCTCCAACTGGCTTTGTGCTTCATTGGTACAATCATCCTTTTCCTCCGGACTTTCTGAATCTTTGTTTTCAGCTATAAGCTGACATAGGCCCTTGCCTCTTACCAGCTTGGTTGGTTTTATATCCAGGTCGTACTCCTGGACCTTTGCAATCCAATTTCCTCGCAAGCTTCCTAACTCCTGTTGAGTTAGAATTGATTTGACTGCCGTGTCAGGGACCAGCACCACCGTATGAGAATTTAGAATGTAATACCTGAAATTTTTTACTGCTTTGACAACGGCAAAGGCATGCTTTTCCAATTGAGACATTTTTAGTTCGTGAGGCTTGAGGGGAGAGCTCATGAACGCAATCGGAGATTCAACATCCTCCGAATTCTTTTGCATTAAGATGGCAGACACAGTATGCTCAGATGCATAACTATACATGATAAAGTCCTTGGAGAAATTGGGACATACCAGGACTGGTGCGTGAGCAATGGAAGCTTTTATTTCTTCAAATGACCTTTTTCCTTCCTCGCTCCACCGGAAAGTTGGTGACCCCTTCATCATGTCCAATATATGACGAGTCTTCTCAGCAAAGTCGGGAACAAAACGCCTGAGAAAGTTCACCTTTCCAAAGAAAGAATGAACGCCAGTCTTACTTGTAGGCAGAGTAAGGCTCTGAATAGCCTTGACTCTTTCGGCATCTATCTTCGTTCCTTCTTTGCTAACAACGTGCCCTAGCAACTTTCCTTCCGTGACTCCAAAAACGGACTTTTTCGGGTTCAGGGAAATCCCATGTTCTCGGCATCTGGCCAATACTTGCTCCAAATGATCACAATGATCATTTCATTTTTTAGAGAACACAGTTAAGTCATCCAGATAAACGACAATGACTTTCCCCATCATACCTTTGAATGCCAGGTCCATGGCCCGCTGAAAAGTGGCGCCAGCATTGGTTAGGCCAAAAGGCATCCTGCTATAGGAAAATGTACCCCAGGGAGTAGTGAATGCTGTTTTAAATTGATCTTCAGGTGAAACTTCAATCTGATTGTAGCCTGAAAAACCATCAAGCATGGACAGCATTTCCGATCCAGTGACTGCTTGTAGAACTTGATCCATTATAGGAAGGGGGTAGTTGTCTTTCAAGGAAGCCTGATTCAGGTTTCGAAAATCTACGCATATGCGTATTTCACCGTTCTTCTTGCGCACTGGCACAATATTTGCTACCCAAGTACTATGATGGATAGGAAAAATGATTCTCACATCCAGCATTTTCTGAATTTCAGCCTGGATAGTACCTGAGATCTTACGATTATAATGCCTCTAGCTTCTGGCGAAAGGCTTTAACATCTTCTTTCAACGGGATGTCATGTTGGATGTCCTTTGGCTTAAAAGACTTTAGATCGGCGTAGGACCATGCCAATACATCCATGTATTTCTTCAGCAGTTTGACAAACTTCCGCTTCTCTTCTGGCGTGTAACATTTTCCAATGTTCACAAACTGCGGGTGTTCTACCGAACCTAAATTGACCGGCCGGTTTAAGGGATGAGTCGGATCATCTTGCCTTTTCTTTTCACAAAACGATCATGCACATGCCGAGAACCATTCCAGAAACCAAGCCCTTTGGAATTTTATTTCCTTTGAGCTGACATATGCCATTGTTCCCTTCGGATTCATTGTCTTGATCGGTGACTGATTCGCGGCACATAGAAGTGGATCCTTCAAAATGCAATTCTTTGAATTTTTTTGCCTTCTCCAGAAAGGCAATGAGTTGATTGTCATCATTGAATACTTGCCAATGCTGAGAATTGTCTGGCACGCTTGGGCGAAAAACCACCTCAATGGTGTATTTGTCTGTTTTCAACCCTGGGTGAGGGAGCATGAGGGATGTTGAAACGGCCAATGAATCAGCCATGTCATTATGGGCTCTTGGAATGGATTCAATTGAAAAAGCATCAAACTCTTTAATGTTGTCCCATACTGCGTTACGGTAATGCCTAAGCCTTTCATTCTTCACTTGGTAAATCCTTTTAACTTGATTTACAACTAGCTCTGCATCACCTTGCACTTTCAAATTTTTGATCCCTCTTTCTTTCGTGGCTTGCATGCCAAGTAGCAATGATTCATACTCAGCAGTATTATTCGTGTTGAAAAACTGCAACTTGAAAGAAAGAGGAATTACCTCCCCTTCGGGAGATATTAGCACGGCTCCGGTGCCACATCCACTTTGGTTGCGCAATTTGTCATCGAATCGAAGGTCCAGATCTTATTAAGATCTTCTTCTTAAACGAGAACAACCATTTTGTCGACTCGATAGACAAGAAATAGTTCCCCATTCTGATGATTCAAAAAGAATTTGAGCTTTGGGGTCTTCAGAGCTAGTAGCCAAGTACTTCTTTTGTGTTTCGGGCTCCAATGTCTGCATTACACCTTTGACAGGGATCCTAGCCTTAGACCAGTCCATATGAATTTCTCCACCCACTTCACTGCAAAAACTTCTTCCCAGCAAAATTCCGTAGGCTACTGGAATGTCGGCAACGAGGACGGTCATCTTTACTCTTTTCTCTGGGAATGCCGCAAATACAAACTGCTTGTCTTTGATTTGACCAATCAATGGAACCTGCTTGGTTTCCAAGGAATAACATCTGCCAAAAGGCTTGGTAAGGGTGAGGCCCAAAGCATGGGTGACTTTTGCTGGCATGACGTTATCAGAAGCTCCCAAATCAATTATGTAGTTACTCAATTTGTGACCATTGATTAGGAGGGAGAGATAGAAAGGTTCTATCTTGCCTGATGTAGATGTTGAAGCAACATTTATGTGGGATTCAGGAGGAGTGGAAAGGATTCCTTTTGGGGAAACCTGATTAGATATAACAGCTTGACTTTGAATATACTTAGTCAATCTTACAAGCTGTTCGGGATTTGACTGAAGGTACTCGGCTTCAGACATTTGGATCTTGGTCTTTTTAGCGTGATCTATGATATCAAATGCGGCCAAGGGTTGCGCTGGTGAAGGAATGAGTCCCTCACTTCGTGATGGTGGAGTAGGATTACTGGTCTTGATAGGAATATGAGAGGGCTGATTTGGAGGAGAGATGGGGGGAAAATATTTCCTTGTAAAAGACTTAACAGGGAGTTGAGTAGGGAGAGGATTACCTCTTTTAGCAATGGTTGGAGGTGCGTTTGACACGGCCTTCTCTTTCTGCACATGGGCAGCAATCTCCGCTTCTTTTCCTTGCGAACGGGTAAAAACATATATGATTGTTCGCTCGCATAGCCCTAGGTACCTTCCTCTTCATCGATTCTTCCTCCTCAAATTCCATATACCCGATAGTAGAGTCACCAAATCAGTTCACCGACATCTTGATCATCTTCACCTTGAGACAAAGGTTCTTTGTAATCCTGCTCTTCTTCTTCAATTTCGGCCAGAGCATTGACCAGAGGAGCCTCAAGTCCCAACCGCGGAGCAGTTGCGGGTAAGCGCGGCCTTTGAGGAACATTGTTGGGAACGAAGTTCCTTCGTGGGAATATCCCAAGATGACGAATCGAGAAGCTTGGGCCAACTACTTTTTTAATGCAAGTAAGTCATTCGCCATCTTTTGAAATACCGGATCAGATGAAGTAGTGGGAGAAGGGTCCGAAGATTTAGGCTTGGATGATTCCTTTTTCAATTCGCCAGATATTATCAAATTATCTTCTATTCGAATGGCAGCGGCCTGGGTGAGAATCAAGGTAGCCACTCACTCTTGAAGGAGCAAGAAACTAACTTTCGAGCTCATAGCGTTCACGAAGAAACACTTCTGATTTTCCGGTGTTGGAAGCATGGCAACAGGGACACGGTTGATTAATGCATTGAACCTGGCGATAAAATCACGCATGGTCTCATTGGCCTCCTTCTTCAGGTGAGTGATGCAGATAATAATGCAAATGCATCTTCTCAAGGCTTGTACTGTCTTCAAAAGCATCCCGCAAAGGTGGCCCAACCGTAATAGATCACGCCGGCAAATGTCTGAAACCATTCAAATTTGCGAGTCCTTGTAGAGTTTCCAGAAAAAGGTGAACCGACACATCTTCGTGAGTTACATCCAAGATACTACACGACATGATGAATGTAGATATGTGCGAATCCGTGCTTTGGTTTCCACTCCCGTCGAATTTGGGAAAATTCTTTCGGTTTCCGTGAGGGAGCGCGTGAACAGGATGTGGTAATGCGAGAGGACCCATAGCATTTCCCCATGGCACCGCAATCTGGACAACTGGTAAAAGAACGCGGGCTAGAGTGCGGTTCCACTGAGTAATAAAGCACTGCAAAGGGATGTAGAGGCTCCTTGTGAAAACCGGCTCTTCGTGGGGGTGAGGCACTTCTGGTTGACCGATCAGCTAAACTTAGTGATGAAAAGTGCGCCGGTGCTACACTGAAATTGTGCCTTTGAAGCCGATCGAAAGTAGGATCGACTTCTCCACGAGCTCGCCTGCCACGCGTAAATGGCTCACCTGCCAGCGTACCTTCCAGATCTGGAACGCTGTGGTGCAGATTTAAAATTTATTTTTGGTTGTACTTGCTGATTTTCTGGTTTTTCTGACAAAAACCAGCAGCATGTACTTTTCTAAATATTTAAAAACTATCCTCTTCTAAAACCGATTGCGGTTAATGACAAATAACAGCTGAGGATAAAATGACAGTGAAGATTAGCAAGCTGATTTTCGGATCTAAATCTGACTTTTTCAAAGAGTTTGAAAATTTTGGTAAACTGTCAAAAACTCAGATCTACGGAAAAACACAAATTTTTGTAAGAACTCAGTGAACTAAAGATCTCCAACTAGGCCAGATCTATGGATCTCAGAAGAAAATTTTCAATTCGGGTCACTTTTGCAAAATTTTGGATTTTTGACAAAAAGTTAAAGTTTGCAAACAGGCGGTGATTTTTCTGATTTTTCTATCCTACCACCATCATAGATCTGATAGATCTGTTCATTCCCCAGTAGAGTCGCCAAAAACTGTTGGTCCGAAAATATGTCACTTGGGCAGATCTATGGATAAACGAGCCAACAGTGTGCAGGGCATAGCCCCTCTTTGAGTCAGCAAAGCGAAACTGGTTTATTGCTATTCTACCAGCAGGAATCTATGCAAGTCTCACAATATTCCGCCTTCGGGGGTTTGGGATCTCATCCCAGTAGGGTGTTTCCAATTGCGAAAAGAAAGGAATGAAAGAGAGGATGAAAGAAGAGCGAGTCCGAAGGGAGAAAAGAAATGAATTCCAAAGCAGAAAGGTCAGAGGGTTTATGTTTTGGGATTGGTAGTAAACAGAGCCAAACCTACTTACATAAACGAGCAAAGCAATACTGATGAATAAATGACAATAAAATGCAGTAAATTCAATAGAGCAAACACATGCAGATCTAACATAAGAAAGATCCAATGTAATAATACATGTATTCAAAGACAAAGTCTAAATATTGTATTAATAATTCTTTCTGTTACAAAAAGCTCAAAGTCTTTCCTCCTCACTTCTATTTTTCATCTGAAAGATATTCACTCATGCACACCACAACAAGTATTGGGGTATTTATAGAAGAAGGAGAGAAAGGAAGGCAAAAAGGAGCCAACCACCTATTTACAAAGATATTTACAAAATATCTCAAAGTCATGTTGACTTTTGACAACTTGATGGATGACATCATCCCATGGTGCAACATGGATGATGTCATCGTTTGTGCCAACATACTTCAGATATTCTCAGAAAGAAAGTCGAAGAAGAGAGAGAAGAAGAAGAAGAAGAAGACACTATTCATCATCGTCATCCTGTGGCCGAAAGGGAGTAGCCTGCTTCTGCTGCTGCTCAGGTGACGAGATGTGGAATTGAGTGCGGTATTCCATGAACTTGCTGATCATGGGCCCTAGTTGATCCTGGGAAGGATCCTTGTGTCGCTCACTGATCGCCTCGCAAGTCTCCCGCTCATCTATGAGCTTCTCTAGGAGTTTGGAATATTCTTTCTCAGCTTCTATGAGGAACCCGATGAAATCCCGACAGGCCAGCAGGTTATTGATGGACTCTGCATCAAAAGAGACCTCTGGCCCCAGCCCTCGTGACACGATCTCTTTAAAGATCTGGATGGTTTCCTCAACTTTTCTTAAGGTGAAGGAAGGAGTAAGCAACCCTGTGACATGTTGAGAACGATTTGTTCCATTTGGTGCATCGCGTCTAGGGCTTCCTCCTTTACCTTATCGATCTTTTCAAGGACAAACTCCAGTTGATCCATCCGGTAGTCTAGAGTGGAAATGACTTTGTTGAGGGCTCTGGGATGACCGAAGACACCAAACTTGACCAGATCTTCGACTGAACAGTCGAACATTTGTTGGAAGGTCTCATGCTGCAGCCTAGCATGGTCCAGCTCTTCTGATATGGGTCCTGCTAGTGCTTGGAGCTCTTTATTCACCTTGTTGATGTTTAAATACAAACCAGAGAACTCGGCGATCACTTTTTCACTGTCTTTGAGGATCTGGCTCCTCCAAGCGGAAACTGCCATGCCCTGCTCGCCGATCTTTGCATATTCATTAATTTTATCCTGGCTCAGAGGCTCAGGAGTCTCGGCGGCAGTTGTGGGAGGTGCACTGCCCATCTTCTGTAAGGCTTGGAGCAGATGTTTATTTTTCTCTTTCAGTAGCCTTTTCTCTTCTTTTGTTTCTTGAAGCTTCTTGCAGAGGGCGTCAACTGCAGATAAGGCTTCTCCTTGAAGGCTCTCAGAAGACGTACCCATTGTGACTTGGGTCACTGTATAATCTGTCGAGACAGATCCTTTTTATCCTTGAGGGGATTAGGGTATGCGATCTCCATCACCCTCTCTCCCGAAGCACTCTGAGAGAAGCATGTGACAGGCTTCTGTTTCTTTGCCCCTTTGGACGGGATTATGGAAAAGTCCATCGGAGCGATGGGAACTTTCCTTTTCTGCTGACTTAAGTGCTGGGAGATCCAGGCTGGACTTATGGGAGAAGGGCCAGAAACAGAGAAGGGGACAGCTGCAGTAGTAGAAGGGAAAAAAGTGGAGACACTTGGAGGTGGCATCGAGAGGGAGGCCGAAGAAGTGCTCACGGGAGGAAGAGATACTGCAGGAGAGGAAGACATAGGAAGGGAAGGGAGCTCAGAGATGAGGGAAGAAATGGAGGGGGATAGATCCGCAAGAGAAGAGAAGATGGACGAAGAAGCGGGAGGAACAGTAGAAGAAGGGGGAGAGGACACGACCAAAGGGATGGTCGCTTGAGTCACTCGAGGAGGGGAAGGAGGAGAAGAAGAAGGGACAGAAGGGACCTCGGTAGTTGCAGCAGTGCCGACATCCTGAGTGGATGGGCCTATTGGAACATCTTCTTTCGTTCCTTTCTTTGGGGAATCCAGAGTTACAACTTGTTCTGGTGCAGTGGAAGGAGGACTTTCAAGAGCTTCCTCTTGAGTGGTGCTTGATTCACCCTCTTTTCCTTTTCCTTTGCCTTTAGGCTATTGTTTAGATCGAGAAGGTGCGTTACCCAATGGGGAGGTTGTGAAATCAACCCTAAGGTAGATGAGTCTGTTCATTTGGCACCAATGCTGTGTTCTGCGCAGAGTTTCTTTGACCCTTTCCTCAATTGTCTGAGGTGCTTTGTTTCTATCAGTCACTGCAAAAGGCCAATCATCCCCACCTGTATCAAGATATACTTGATCTACTTCCTCCTCAGTAGTTTGGAAGCCTTTGGGGACGATGGCTACCCCGTATTGGATGATTTCTGCCAATGCCAAACGAGAATGGTCCTTCCTCCTGAGTTCCACCTCATGATATAGGTCGATGTAGATATCCTCGATCTGAGGGATGTGGATTGGATCGAGCTTAGCCCTCGGCAGACAATTCCTCGGGTCGAAGGTGGGTCTTGCTGGGAAGTCATGTTTCAAATTGAGCAGCTCCAGCTCTGCAAACATGTCTTTTGCCTTGTGATGAGAAAGACATGTATATCTACCCACTGTGAGGGGGAAAGGAGTTCCACCCTTCTTTCTTTTTTGGCACTTTTCATGATAAGTGACTAGCTATCTTGACAGCTCCAGCAGAATCAACTTCGGTCCAGCATACCTTGGCAATCTAGTTGGTTCTCCCAAGAAGTTAGCTACCCTCAGATAGGTGAATGTGGGGAATTGGGTGAACAGGGCCCCCCATTTCTCAGTGGTTGTCACTATGCTCTTGGTGGTGCGACCGTAGGTCATATTTGGCCTCAACAGTAGATGATGAAGTAGAAAAATGCATCATTGATCTTTGTAAATTGAGGGATGCTATTCTCCAGCTTCAATTCTGGATAGTATTCATATATTTTGACCTGGGGCCAAACCCCACTCCGCATCAGAGCTGGATAGTCCCTTTCAGAAGCTGCAGCATAAACAACATAGGAATTCATGTAGAATCTTCCCGTTGTGGGGAATTGTTGCAGCTGTTCTGATATCGTGCTGCTTATAATTTCTGCCCATTCGAAGCGTTGATCAGGCACATTTTTGTTCATGGTTTCTAAATACCGCAGCATCCATTTGTGGAAAAAGTGGGCGTCAGGAAGCCCAAACACCCTGCTCAGGAACGTGATGGTGTCACTGAGCTCCTCTGAAAAATCACTGCGGTGAATGATCTGTGGCCAACGGGTCACCACCTTTTTGTTCTTGAGATAGACCTCGTTCATCAGCTGCATGCACTGATCTTCATTGTCGTCCCATGCCTTGATGCAATCGTCTTGGCTAATGGCCACAAAGTGCCGGTGATGAGGAATGCCAAGTATTATCTCAAAGTGGCGGGCAGTGAGGTTGATTATGACCTCACCCTTCTCATTCATGACACATCTTGTGTCTTTGTTGTAACACCGGAAACCACCATCATAAACTCATTATTCACGGCGCTGACTGGGATTCCTCCAGCGAAGTGCAGGGCACTGCCTATCAGCTTGTCCATCCATGGACTTCTTGTAACCTTCTGAGTCCTGACCCAGAATTCCTCCATATCAATATGCCCCAACTCTGAGTCTCTGATGTCCAGGTCACACTCGGCCTGGGAATCGGGCATTCTGACCCTCTGATATTTATATTTCATTTCTTCTTCTGTGAGCTTGGCCTTGCCTTTGGATTTGGCAGGTCTCTTGTTTGATGTTGACATATGTTCTTCTCGATCTTAGTCACGATCTGCGCAAGAATAAGACGTGAAACCCAATCGAGAGAAATCCATGTCGCTTGTTTGATTTTCCATTGAAATGCTGACAGAAGAAAGAGTTTGCAATTTAAAGGCCTCAGGGCACATGGCATGTAGACACTGCAGGATGCATTTTGTGTTGCTGTAAGGACAAGTGCGCCTGCGCCATATGGATGTATTTTGTAAAAGGCATGAAAACTTTGTGTTGCACGGAACATCGGTGCGCCAAAGGCGCATATAGGGTTTGTGTAACATGTGCTTTTAGCGCTTAAGGGAACTTGCGCGCGCATGAAGGGCTTGCACAACAAGATGTTGCTGCGATGAGGAACGCACCCACGCCTCTATAGCTTAGCACTTGGCGCATATGAAAGGGTCACACATGGATGCTTTGGGTGTGCTAAAAGGGTGCAGGAATTCTTTATGTTGCATCCAAGTTTGATGCGCCAAGGGGCGCATGGGAAGCATTTGCAGCATGTGAGGGAAGTGCGCCATGAGGGCGCATCTGCTCTTTTTGTAACAGGCACGGTGGGTGCGCCAAGGGCGCGACTGTTGATCATGTTGCAGGGGTGAAAGATGCGCCAAAGGAGAAAAATATTACAGTCTCCTTCCAAGCCATGACTTCTTCACTAAGGTGTTTGCATATGGTTTAAGCTTCTTTTTAAGGAGTCATTTGGGTGATGAAGAGGCTTAAACCAAGATTTTTTGAGTCATTACTTTAGGACAGAGTCCCCTTCCCAGCAGATCTAGAAAGAGGGGGAAGGACATGGTGAAGGAAAGAAAAGACAGCAGCCGGGACAAAAACATGATTTCACAGTTTAAATCAAACCCAACCACCAACCAAAGAGATCTAGAACCAAAGCACAAAACACACAAAAGGAGTGAGGACCTCTTACCAGGATATATAACAATGAAATGCACGAGAGGGGTCCACAAATCAATTCGAAAGTGACGGGGCTGGTGCACTGACAAGCTCAGAGAAAAAATCACGTGATGTGCAAGAGTGATAATGACAAAATGCAGACGTGCCTATATATATACGCGAGGCAAAGCAATAAATGTGCCACCAACTTTCTAAAGGGGCGCACCAAATGAGCTGTTGACATGAGAAAGCATGCACCCTTTGGCACACCGAAAGACTCATCAACATGAAGATATGCGCCTATGGCGCACCGGAAGTGGTGTTGATAAAGGAAAATGTGTGCCTTTGGCGCACAAGAAAGAGGCGTAACAAAAGATATGTTGACAGGAAGGCGCATGCGCCTCGGCGCACGCAGGAAGACTCAACATAAAGAGGTGCACCAAAACACCATTGACATGAGAAAACATGCACCAAAGGGTTTAAAGGGGCGCATCAAAGTTGATGTTGCATAGTCATTCTATGCGCCCGCCAAAAAGACCAAAAATCGACTAAGTTCGAAAACCAAATTTCCTGGAAGGGATTTTGCAATGTTCCGAATGCAAGGGATCCCTAACAAGGATCGGAACAAAATTTCCGGTATGGTTATCCGTAAAATTTCCCTTATCAATTTTACGGGATAACATGCCCTAGCTTCCAAAACTCTCTTTTGCTCATTGTTGGTGATCCCATGGTCAAAAAATATTGAAACTTTGCCAAAGTGATCCATTTGAAAATGCCTTTAAGAAGAGATATACCTAATGGGATATCATAACCTATTTTAATTTTTATTCAAGAAATAATTTTCTATCTAATAAACTCCATTTTTTCGAGAAGAGTTCAAAATGTTTTTTTACTTTTCCGACGACTCAGAGAGCCAAATTGTCTAAAAATTAGATAAATTATTCCTCTTAAAATAATATTTCATTTGAGATATATATTACATAATGATGTGGAGTATTGTTTGATACATGGATGATTGAGTGTTTTTCACAAAAAAATTCCCTCTTAATTGGATTTTTCACTTTCCTATTGATCCTAACGAGAGAATTGTCTCAAAATTAGAGCATCTCTTCCTCTTGGAAACCTATTTAAAATGAATCAATTATCATGTAATTTGGATGAGTATTTCCCTCTTGGTGACCACATCCGTATTACAGCATCCAAAAAATCATCAAGGACCATTGAGAACACCTGAATAAGAAGAAAAAATCATTTTCTAAAGTGCACAAAATGATTGTTGAGCATGAAACATCTAGTTGAATAAATTGAAGGATTCTATGATGAAAACCATGTTTATGGTGCATTCTTATTCTCCTTACCATCCTTCATTCAGGGGACATGCTAAGAAATACTCATATTCTTCATGAATAAATTTCCCATTTAGTTAGTGTTTGATTCCATCTCACAAAGAGGAATTGTTTCCATTCACAAGATTGTTATGTTGCTTATTGAGAATTCTCGAAATATTTTATATTGTCATATCCAAGAGGAATCATGGTGTGATTTTTCTTACTAACTTTGGGAATGTCTGATGTGAGTGAATCCTTCTTTATTATTGTAATATTATTATTTTCTCATGTGGAAATAAGATCTCGTGTTTGTGATAAATATTTTATTTGTGTAGCTTACCATTGCTCACAAGGGTGAAGAGTCGGAAGAGAGATTTTAGGCATGACCAAATATCATCATTCTAGATAAGATGTGAAATATCATTTCTAATTCCAATAAAATACATAATTTGATTAGAAAAGCAATCGAGAATATGTTATTTAATTGAAAAATCATCTCCATAATACAAGAAGAGTAGAACTTTATCTCGAGATCATCTTATTTTGATCGCACCTTCTCTCTCTTATTTTATCTCTCTAACATTCTATTTCTCCATTAAGAAATATTTTTTGTAAAAGTGACTCAAGTCACTTAAATTTTCTATTTCTTCATTTGAGATTCAAATTTAAGATGAAAGGTCACATAGGAATGTGAAAAGTCACTTTGGTTTTGGCTATAAATTGGAATGTTCTCTCCATTCCAAAGGATTGGTTTTTCTCTCTATATAGCATGATGTAATTATTCCATTTCCTCCCTAGTAATTTTCTTCCATTCTCCTCTATTCACCCATATGAATTTATGACAATGTGATAAGGACATAAGGACTTTGTATCTTTTGAAATGGAATGAAAATCAGTATTTGAAATTTGTGTCAATCTTTATTATTGTTTCATACTCTTTATAATCTACATATGTTTTCCTATGTCTTCTGCTTGAAATTGGAGATCTCTCTAGATTGTAGTAAATGAAATATGGGTTCAACTCATTAATAAAATTCTCCTCCTAAATTTTTTGTCCTCATTTTTGTATATTTTCTCTCACTCCTAGATATTATTATAGTCACAACAAGGGTGTTTCTCACATTCCCCGGTCTACGACCACCCAAAGAAATATTTTAGTGCACAATTTTTCTAGCTTTAAATAAATGGGAGCCACTCCATCTTGAAGCAAAGGGACTTAATCCCTCGATCGTTGATGAAATCAACATTTTATCCTTGAAAATATATTTCACCAACATTTTTGATGTCTACTATGTGAAATATTTTATTTTCCCGCATCCTATATTGATCCACAAAACCCTAAAAATCATATATTCCAAAATCCTAAAAAGTAAAAGATTCTAAAAATCAAAAAAGTGTCTCGATGCCTATACCTAAGTATACCCATATATCTGTTGCAAATGACCATCTCTGGTAACACCCTAGTGTTATAGTTAGGTCTCTTGTTCCAAGATACTCAAGAAGATATAGTTGCAAATTTGAGGTGTTCTATTTGGGATAACCATACAAACAACCACTTCAATATTACTTCATGAGTTCTTGATGATGAAGTCTAGAGCATGATGACTTATTTAGAAGACTCTAACTGGATGAGAGGTTACAACATCAATAGAGAGGATCATAAAGTCAAAACTATTGAATAAAAGGCACACCAGAGGTGACTAAGCAAGTGGCATTGTAGTCTTTCATAATCATATATTTGAGTTTGAAACAAAATTATTTCATACTTGCTCCTATACGGTTTCAAATACAAGCTACTAAAATCAATTCAAAAGATCCATTTGAAGAGCCTATTATTATTCCTATTACATCTCCCATCTCTCCACCACCATTGAATATTATTCCTCCAGAAATGGTTGCACATGTGCCTTGGGGACAGAACACCACTCCATTGGCTTTAACTCCCCCACTTCATGAATTACCTATAGGATCAAGAAATAATTTTCCCAAGTTTTATAGAGATGGAAAGAAACATCTAAATGAGCACATTACAACCTTTATCACATCTTGTGGTGTTCTTGGAGTGGAACATGAATTTGTTTTTGTTTTGTTATTCATATATTTTTTACAAGATGGTTCCGCAAAAATGTTTCTACTATTTTTCATCTCGCTCAATCACTTATCGGTCAAGATATGAAGATATGAAAAATAAATTTGAAGCAAGATTCAATTGGATCAAATTAATAATAAACAATGAACCCATGAGATAATTTGTGGCAAAATTCAACAAGATGATAAATAATATTCCTACTATAAGTGTTCTTCCTATTGTAGAAAATCAAAATAGGTTATTCACAAATGCCCGTTTCTTGAATTTGGGTTCATATTGAGAACTCAACTAGATACATTGGATAATGCTCAAGAACTTGGTATCAAACCGTGAAGATGATATTATTATGTCAAGAAATATAAAAAACCATTCAACAAAAAAAAATTCCAAAGCTCCCAAGATTAAGGCACTAATTAATTAATACAAAAGTTGGTCAATGATCTAACTACACTAAAGAAGAAAATGGATCAACATGTCCTATATAAAACCAAAACAAGAATAAAATTATTGGAACACCCCAAAGGATTTCATTGGAGGCTCCACCCTATTGTTGCAATATGTGGAACTAGAAAATACGAAGAAGATGAAATTGTTGAATAAAAACTAGAAGGATAAGAACAAGTTGGATATGGTAACATTGGGTATTTTGAATACTCATATGATGAAAATTTCAAGGATTTCATGGCTGATATGAATAACTACTCTTGTGCAATTTTCGATCGCTTACAAGCACAAAACATTTATCTTCCTCCACTACCCAAGCAAAGAACTTAAATTTTCAAAAGGTGAATCTACTAAAAATAACAAAAGAGGATCAATTCTGCCCACTTCGATGGATTTAGCCAAGAAGAATCCTAAGAAAACATCATCTAAAGCCACATATCCTTCTCCTGGTAAGTCTCTCTCCTCTCCTCTCGCTCAAATCAACTTATACTTCTACTTCTTTTGTTCCTAAAAATATAACTCCTACTCCTATCAAGGCTTCCATTGTTTTTTAATTATATACCTCTTCATCCTTTGAAATCATTGATCATGTTAAGAATTCCAAATTCCATATTTTTGTGTCTTAGTATCGAGAACTTATACCAAGAAATTTGATAAACTTTTCAATTTTATCAAAGGAATTTATTCAAAGTTTGGTTCCATCAATTCCAATGCCAAAGAACCACTTCACACTCCCGTACCACTCCTCTCTCAAACTTTTTCTTCAACATCCTCCATTTCTAAGAAAGTAGAACCCTTCTACCTCTCATTGCTGATCAATGGGTATAAACTTGAGTAATTATATCATTACATCGGATGATTCTGACAATGTTATAAATGCTAAAGTTTCTAAAGCTCATGGTCTCACTCTCACCCATGTTTTGTTTGTTGTACTCCATGGAGACCAAATAATTACCCTCATTATTCAGTAAAAGATGCTTAATTAGCATTTGTATATTTTTTTGGAGAAAAATTCAAGATCAACATACTTGTGAGAATATTATAGATTTTCCCGACAATAAGTCAAGATCAACATACTTTTGGCATACATTCTAGCTTCATATGGGATGTTGTTGATTCAAATTTTCTATCAAGATGTTAGGGGAGATATACAGATGAACTGGTCATGTGCCACCATACCAGTCAAGGGTAAAATGAAGAAACTTATCCTTGAGAGAAAGATTAGATACATTTTTAAAAATAAGATGACCCAAGGGAGGACATTCTATGGGAACTATTTCATAACTTTAGAGGAAGATGTTGAGCTACCCATATTGATGGAGGAAGAACTAAATGTGATTGAACCATTCAAGAAACAACATGATGACTTGATGGAACCATAATTTGATATAGCTCTCTACTTGGTGATGATAAATACCATGGATATCTTGACTTGCCACAAAGTAATCTTGAGATGATAATCAATGTAAACCATGAAGAAAAAGTGATATCAAATGAGTTCTGGAAATATGAGCCCCAAGTTTCTAATCATCTTCTCAAGATCCAATATGAGGGATTTCCCAATGAGTATGAATTTGAATATGAATATTTCTCTTTTCCATTTAGAGAATAGGACCTTCTCAATGATGAATGTATAGATAAGAAGTTTTCTGAGTCTCTCAAAGATGATTTCACTCAAGGAGAAGATATCTTCGCCATGACTACTATAGCTCAAAAACATCACAATGAGAATGATGATCCCTCTATTTTGACACTAAATTTATGTTCATTTTCCTTTCAATAAGATGAAACATCATGTGACTCATAACATAGAAAAAATCAAATCAAGAATGAGCCATTGTATGTGAAGGATAGTTGTTTGGAGTAAATGGGAAACCTAGAGCAGCAAAAATTCTATAATGGTGTTGAAAGTCTCAAAATATCTACTAAGAACCAACTCATAGAAACAATGGTCATGTGGAGCATGAAAAGTAAAGATAAAATTCCCGTTAGAGAGAACAAGCCTAGGTGTGAACATGGTGAGCCTAGTATGATCAAGAATCAACCTAATGACAAAGTGGTAAAGTGAAAAATGGGAAATCATAAGCATGGATGAATTTGAAAATGGATTGGAAAATGGAAATGAAATTTTAGAAAAGAAAGGACAATGAGATATCTAAATGGATCTTCAGTTACAAGAGGGGTCATGCATACTTTATCAAGAAAAAACATGCAATAGTATTTTTCTCATATACATGGAGACCTCATAGAGCACATACCTTTCCAAATAAGTTGAGAAATGGGTATTACTTTATTGAACCAATCAATGGATTTTCATAACAACATCAATTGGTGCTACTCTTACATGAGTAATATACAAAAAAAAACAAGTATTGTAATGAAATCGAGTGTCCCCCACATGTACCATAGGTGATTTAGGTTTGTATTTGTTGTGTGGGGTGTTTCCTTTTCATTGAGTGTGTGTGTTTCCTTTCTCGTTATGTGTGTGTTTATTTCTCATTACGTGTTCATATCATTACATTCCTATGTCCCTTTTAAGTATGCTTTTACCTGTGAATAAGGCATTGGTATACTTAAGATTGTGATATTTTGGTGTTCCTTCTTAGTTGGGTCATGCTTCACCCAAACCAAGTAAAGTTTGTGAGTAAGATCTAGTTGTTTGCATGTAAAATTTCAAGGCATTTTACTTGATAACCCTATAAAACTTTTTCTATTTCTTGAGAAAGTTGATCAAATGCGTCAAAATTATCTCTTTGCAAGTATTCATTTGTGTGGAAGGTTTTGAGAGATACAGTGGTTTTAGAGGCCTAGATCATATTCACAAAAATTTACATGAGTTTACTTATTTTTCAATATGGTTCAGGGAAGATTTTGGGAACTTTAGACTAGTTTTGGAACATATTCACTTTTGGCGCTTTGAGAAAATATATTCTCGGTCGTCAAAGGAAGATCAACTTGTGTGAAACATTTAAGGAGCCTCGGTGGTTTCAAAAGCCCAAAACATAGTCATTGAAAATATTTCAAGATCTATTATATGTTGGCATATTCAAGATAAATTTTTGGAAGCATAAAAATGGAAACCTTTCGGACACTAAGGCACAAGATTCCCTCTCAAAGAGAGAACTTGAATGAAAGGGTTAAGGAACCTCGAGCGAAGTCAAGAGCTTGAAAAATGGTCAAATTGAAGCTTATTAATTTCCCTTCATGTCCCAAGTGTTAGTTGTTGTCATAATAATCTCAATATCATATGGTATCTTATCTCAATGTCATGCCTTATTATGCCAAAAAGTGAGTTGGCTCAAAATTCAAATAGAATGCTAAATTCTTGATTTTATCTAGTGGAAAGTCTCGACCCACATTGACCTTTTACATTCTTCAATATCAAATTTATTCGAAGGGGAGACTGTCATTCTAATGACGCTGACATATTTTCTCCAAAAGTGTCATTGAATCTAGCTTTAGCAAGAGATGAAAATGACATAAAAATTAATTAATTATTATTAAATTATTCAACTATATGTTATCCATCCTATGTCTTTGCATCCAATTGTTCATTTGTTATATATTTTTAATTAATTGAATTCAAACCTACACATAAATTGATACCATTAAAAGGAATGGGAACTTAGGAATCCCATTCATGTGACCTAGATGTGGCTTGTCTAGTGCAAAATCATAAAGCATCCCTACTTGACAATCTTCTATCACAAGTCACATGTAACCGAGAATCAATGGGGAAGAAATAATAACCCACCTCACCTAATAAAGAATGGTCATGGAAAAATTTCATCATGAACTAGAGATGACACTATCAAATCAAAGCAAGGATCAAAAATCCTACTTGAAATAAGAGTAAAAACATTTGTTAAAAATGAAGTTAAAAACCTTGCACGTAATTGACATTGCAATGCCAAGGTAAAATTACTACCAATATATTAAGCTTAGATGTGAGAGAGAGCCAATGGCCTTTCTCATAGGAGTATTACAATGAATCGTTCTTCCATAGTGAATGACCTTTAACACTAGCTCCCTATGCTTTTATAAAAACAATTAGAAACAATTATTAGTGTTGGAGAGTGGTTAGCTTTTAGATAATTTTTTTCTTAAATCTATTAATATTTTATATAATGTATTAATAATAGAATTAAATCAATTCAATAACTTGATTTTTACTCTTCTCTATTAATAGATATGGATACATGTACACTAATGGGTAAATTATCCACAAATTATATTACAAATGCATTTTAATCATATACAATAGTCCAGTTAGTTAAATACACTAACATTAGCCCTTAATATGTACTCTATAAAATGTTTAGAACTCAAAATTGCATGAGTGGAGATTTTGGATCCACTTCTTGATCACTAAAAATGACAAATGCTAGGAATACAAGTGGGTTACACTCTCTCAATTTGAAAATATAAAAGAGTTCATCAATTAACTATATGGAGTAGATGCAAGCAATATCACACTAAATACCTCCATGATGTTGAATGGGTTGAGAGATGAAAATGTCTATATGTGTGGAGACTATAGATCCACTTCTTGATCATTTAATAACAACATATGGTGGGGTTACTACTCAAGTAAGACTATCTTGTGTTGAAAATATGGAAATTTTCTTCCAATTAATGTTCTAAAATATATATATATATATATATATATATATATATATATATATATATATATATATATATATATATATATATATACATACATACATACATACATATCTATCTAGAACTAGGAATATTTTGAAAAATGTAATGAATTAGATATCCTATAGGAAGAAAACAATCATAACAATTTAGAATCTACTAGCTTGCAAAAAAAACAACATGATGCATTTTTGGCACAATTTTTGATGTTGTCAAAAGTACTATATGAAATCCAATTCATACTATGAAATAAAAGGAATGTTTTATGTAAAGATAAAGATATACATTTTGGTTAAAAATTGGTCGAATGAAGGTTTTAATTTTGGCATGATTCCTAAGGGAGTCTAAAATTGATGTTTAAAACCCGATTCAACATCCGATGGATAATGATATTTTTTTACATGATGAGATATAAATTCTAATAAAATTTCATCTCAATTGAGAATTTTTAGTTTTTATGATTCTTAATGTGACTTAACACTACCTAAACTACACGTTATATGAGGTAAAGATTTGATTTCTTTAATTCCAAGTAAAAATTATTGATATGTATAGGCATGCATGTGGGTGTCTGTCTCAAGGTTTTATTAACTTATCCCGAAACCTATCCATAATTATTTTCTATACTCTCCTCTATAAATAGAATAATCATTATATTACAATTAAATATTACAAGTGCATATTAATCACATACAATAATGTATGGTTAATTAAATACACTCACATTTTCCTATCTTCCAACATGTCGAGTTTTTTGGTAAACCATAATGCTTCCAAAATCTTCACATGTTATAGATGAATCACTATCTTATAATTTTCTTCTATTGTGGTTGTGGCTTACTACTAAATTCTACTTTCTTGTCGTTAATCGCCCTTAAAAATGTAATTCAATTATCCTTCATGATAATTTACTTGAGGGATGTTATTTTATCTAAAGAATATGTCAATCGATCTTATAGAGAGAGGGGGAGGCGCCATATCTACATATAGGGTGGGTTCCCTATCTCTTCTTTATGCCCTCCCGAGAGATTATTTTGCATGAGAGACTTGTCGGTTGAGAGATTATGTGATTGCCTGTTTGCTTATGTATGTGACCTTAGTGCATTGATTGTCTTGTGACATTGTGGGTGTCCCATGTTTGTGGCTCTATTTATATCTCATGTGTATACATTTTCTTCTTTCTATGTGGCCTTGATGCCTTCTATGTGAATGTCTTGTGACACCATGGGTGTCCCATGTTTTGCTCTATGCATGTTTTGCATGGCTACACTTTTTCTTTGTATGTGGCCTTAGTTCCTTTTATGTAATTGTCTTATGACACCATGGGTGTCCTAGATTTTTATCTCTATGCCTTCATGTGACTATTTTCTATGTTATCACTTATGTTAGCTTGATTGACTATCTTTTCATCGATATGTTTAATTATTATATGCATATGTACTATTACTTATCTTCTTGTTATGTGTTGCATCTTGCTTTCTTTGTGTGTCATAGTTTCCACCATGCACAACCCTCTTGTAGGAACATGCTCCCAATAGTGGACACCATTACATCCTTTTATGTGATCTAACATAAATTATTAGACTTATCTAACATGGGCACACATATTTTCTATTGAGCCACACACTCAAACACTTTATCGCATGTGCCTCAAAAGAGAGGGCGTTCATCAAGATATATTCTACATCTACAACCAAGACATGTAAATTACATAGCAAAAGCATAGATTTTTATAGGAAAAAATACTTATAAACAAGTATAGATATAAAAAAGTGAAAATAATCACAATGGTAAAATTGTACATTTGAGGTTAAGACATCAGTAGTACGTTCCAAACCCTACTAGACATTCTCAATACGGGAGGAAATTCTCATAAATTTCCAATAATTTCATATTTTTGCAACGATTTATAAACTTCTAGCACATATTCATACAAAAATGAAACCATTCAGAGCATTATACAAGGGTTATGAGTACTTCATTCCTTCTTCATTACACTACTCATATAGAATCACAAGAACATAGTTTGGGGGCATGGGCCTTCTCCTTCTCTCACGTATTATTTTTGAATTTACATACTCAAAATTAGTTGTACAACACATAGTGGGGACATGATACTTTCATTTCTTTTTAAATGTGTGGTTTAGTTATTAAATGGGGTTTGGATCCATCTACAACATTATGGTCGATGGGGTTGCGAAAGGTATCAAAGTGGATAAGTTATTTGTACGATATCCTTCCTCTCATCTTTCACATTTATGGGGGAAAATATTAGGGTTACTAAAAATTATAATACACTACTCTTATCTCTTAACAAGGTGCTTCGGTACCTCTTCCCTTTGGTGTTAGGTCACATGCACTCAACACTGGTTTTTTTTGACACGATTGGGGAGTGATCGCCCCGATCCTTTAAAATTTTAATAACAATTCCAAATCTCCAAAGTATAACAAGAACATGGGCTCCACTTTCTGTAAAAATAATAGGTGTATTCCTTTTATGTTTTTCATCTCCTTTACTTTGTGCAAGTTTAATTTTACAAAAGTTACAAAAATTATTTACATTTGAGTTATAATTCAATTTTTACTATGGACATTGAATACACTTTGTGTTGCAGCAGTTTTATCATGGGGTATGCCAATACCAACACATTAGAAGAAAACTATCAAGTGAAGAAAGAGTGTGTGTACATATTCAAGTACGTTTTCTTGTAAGAATGCAATTTTTAATCACACACTAAAGGGGGTAAAATGTAGACATGCGAATTTGGTAACTTATCCTTTCTAATAATGACAAGTTTGGCTCTTGTCCCTCACTAAGACAAATGCTCACAGTCTAATTCCAATCAACACATCTTGTTATCTCTCTCTTCACTTGTTCATCCCTACACGATGCTCTATAGTTCATCTAGGAAATATTAATTAAATAAAGTAGTAATTTATCTCTATGCATCATTCTTGAACTTAAGATTTTATATCACTATCTTCCTAGGTCAGAAAACCGTACAACTCAAGGCCACAACGGACTACATTCATGGCTGACCTATACGATCCTACCCTCTT
Organism: Taxus wallichiana var. yunnanensis; assembly: GCA_018340775.1. Classification (NCBI taxonomy): domain Eukaryota; kingdom Viridiplantae; phylum Streptophyta; class Pinopsida; order Cupressales; family Taxaceae; genus Taxus; species Taxus wallichiana. The sequence continues at coordinate 1,011,511,045 of CM031240.1, read as the reverse complement.
TTATCTAACAACTCATTTTTAAATTTTATTATATTATATGTGTCGTTACATTCTCCTAGAGGGTTGACGTTAACATGACATTTCACCTATAGAAGCCTATACAAATAAGTCAATATCACTTCATAACTCACCTAACACTTTCATGAGATCCTATTGAAAATATCAATAAAAATCACTCAAATCTCTCCTATATCTTCCAAAATTAATTACTCATCATTTAGAGCAATCGCCACTACAGGTTTGAAGCACTCAATCAGGTCAAAGAGTCTAAATTCCTCCATTTCCAAGCACTCAAAAGGTCTTAGAGCTATGTCTTAGAAAGAACAAAGTCACTCCAAACATTGTTAAAGGTCTTCAAGGACAAACAAGTTTACTCTAGCAGTTGAAGAACACCACTTCACACTACTACTGTGTTGAGTATATTCTCTAATTTATACTTAGCTCACTATCTTTTTATTAAGAGACACAAGGGCACACATAGGGAGTTGTCTTAAATCACACTCACACTTGTATAAAACACTAAGATAACTGCATGAGGCTTGATCTTGCTTGAGGGCATATAGTGTAACACTTGGATTAGTTTGATAAGTTTTTATCACCAAGGGTAGTCTAACCTCACCCATACACTAACTTTTCCTTTTGTTATCTAATGCTTTGATGAAGGGTGTTGCAGAAACTATAGTTTCCACATGTTGCATCGAATCGCACATGTTGTGTTGAGGTTGTGCATGAGCTACAATGATATAAAACAATGAATATTTCCATACAAACGAAGGGCACATAAAGGTACAAAACCCCATTGCAAGCAAGTCCAAGACCGTACAAAAGTGCATAATCAGTAAAAAGAAGGGCAAGATCGTACGGTCTTATATAGAGACAATTGACAATTATAGTATTAGAAATGAAATATCTTCATGTTTAGATAAACTTGTTTACCTAGTCTACACATCTAAATCTTCTATGTTCCACTTTGTACAACCAAGTCTTCATCTCCTCTTGTGTTTTTGGGTTATCATTATATCATTTATCATTGTTCAAGTATTAATGCACTATTTTGATTATGTATGGTTAATTTTAAATTAATTAAGTCGAGTAACCTCTCTGACAACAAACCCTTACATCATATATAATCATATATATATATATATATATATATATATATATATATATATATATCATCATTATATATACATATTTAGGGTGTAAACAAGTGCACATGAATTCATATTATATAAATGCTTATTTCACTAAATTGGGACATATTCCAGTGAATTAAGACTCCAATATTTCAAGTATTGGAAGAAATCCATCTCTGTTTTTGCGTATATTGGATTCCATTTTTGGCTATATTGGATTCCATTAGTAGCAATATTGGATTCCATTAGTAGCAATATCAGATTCCAATATTGTCATTATCGAACTTATTCGAGTTCCAATTTCTCTATTATTGGAATCCAATATCGCTATTATTGGATTCCAATTTGGCTAATATTGATTTCAATAGCGCTATTATTGGATTCCAAGTTCACCACTATTGTAATCCAATTTATAAATCCCGATTTTTGGATTTTAGTTTCACTATTTTAGGATTTCTATTTTGTTATTATTTGAATCCCCCACATAATCCAAGTGGCCGTTATCTTACATAAGCCAAATGGTCACTATCTTACATAAGCCAAGTGGCTACTATCTTACATAAGCCTAACGACTACTATCTTACATAAGCCTAACTGACCGCTATCTTACATAAGCCAAGTGGCCGCTATCTTACATAAGCCTTGTGGCTGCTATCTTTAATAAGCCTAGCAGTTGCTAACTTACATGATGAAAGTGCATGCTAGGTGAAATCAGCCTAGGGGTCAAAGTTACATATTTTTATTGGTTGATTTGTACATGTGACTTGATTTTACTTGTGTTATTTGGCTACCTTTTTCTAAATTTTTAGTATAAAATTCATAAATGTTGACTTTGATTTTTATAACTAGTGGTACTATACTACACATTACCACTCACAGTCATTGGCTTATGCACAGTCATTGGCTTCTTTCCCCTATGGCTTTCAAAAGTTGTATAGCCTAGTGGCCACTGTGACGTAGTTTTTTTCTTACACGCTAAAATTCAAATATTGACTCCAATGGGAGGCCAAAAGTGGGTGATCACACTTCAATGTGTGAGCAAGCACAATTTCAAGTTCAAAACTCGCACTTGGACATGACAATGCTAGCTCATCATAGCGCAAGATATTTGTGGCCTCGTACATCTATGAAGTATGATTCATCACACAATGAAGTGTGATCTATCGCATGAAGAAGTGTGATCCCTGTCACGTCGAAGTGCATACCTCACATGAAAAAGTACGTGCATTTTCAAAATGAAGTGCGAATTCACACTTGGAATAGTGATCACTCGCATATCGAAGTGTGATCCCTCGTAAAACAATGTGCAATACCTCGAATGATAAATTATGAGCATTTTCAAGATGAAGTGCGAGCATTCACAATTGGAATAGGGGAATAGGGAATAGATTTTGGGAATAGGTTTACATGGACTAAATCCTATCCAATTTATTATAACCACTATTGTAATCCAATTTATAAATCCTAATTTTTGGATTTTAGTTTCACTATTTTAGGATTTCTAGTTTGTTATTATTTGAATCCCCACATAAGCCAAGTGGTCGTTATCTTACATAAGCCTCGTGGTTGCTAACTTACATGATGAAAGCGCATGCTAGGTGAAATCAACATCCTTTGGTCAAATTTATATGTGCCTTGCGGCCACTAAGTTACATAAGCCTTGTGGCCTCTAAGTTACATAATACCATGATAATCCTAGTGGCCGCTATCTTACATAAGCATATAGGTTGTTAACTTACATAAGCCTAGCGATCATTGTCTTACATAAGCGTATAGGTTGTTAACTTACATAATCCTAATGGTCATTAATTTACACAAGAGTAGATTCATCTAGGTGAAATAATCCTAGTGGTTGGAAAGTTACACCAGCCTACCGGTAGCAAGTTTCATAAGCCCACCAACCGCTAAGCTACATAAAACTAGCGGTCGCTAAGTTACATAAGCCTAGGTGCCACAAAGTTACATCAGCCTAGGGGTTAAATTTGATGACCTTTTATACCTGTCAAGCAATTTTTAGATGACGGTAATTTTACAATATTGCCCTTTAAAAAGTACAAAATAGTAGTTATTGAAATACTTCAAATTTATATTTATTTAATATTTTATGTATATTATATATTGATATAATTTTTATATAAATCTATAAAAAAAGACCGTGATATTGTAAATATGCAAGTTGCATGTGATAAAGTCAACTACTTTTATGATTTTCCATTCTCAGAAATCATAAAGAACAACAAAGAGTTAAGAATTACATTAAACAAGTTGTTTTGAGGAAATGGATTTGAAAATGTATTTCCATAGGCAATCAATCCTTCGAGAAATTACATAAGCATTGATCCCTCGCAAGGGTATTAATTATTATTCTTGAATTTTTGCAAGGTATTGTAGGTAGCTTCATGACCCCAACTCGGTATTTTAATTTGAACTCCTTTCCATGTATTGCTTGGACTCCATGCCTAGATGATGCTATCTATATCAATATTTGATGTGTCCCTTGATTTTCGCCACCATTGCTTTTTCAACAAGCATTCCTCATACCTTTCTTTTTCTATATTTCCTTTTCCTATGGGTTCCCACCAGTGTACCCTTATCTTTTGAGTGTTTTTGTGAACATCTTGTATTAGTTTTAGTTCTTCCTTGCCCATCCATATAGGTACATTATCATCATCGGTCTTACTAGTATCATCTACCCAACATTCACATCCACTACTAGGTTGAATTCCTCTCGAGGTCTATCACAAATAGGTCCAACATATATATCCTTATTTGAAAGGACATTTTGACAATAGTAGCTATCCATGTCAAGACATGGTGCACCCACTATTTGATCATACATTACGTTATCTTGAATTGTTTTTGGCCAAAACAATCTCTTCTCGTCATGTTACAATTGACAAAGGGATTCTCTAGGGCACATAGAACATTTTTCCAATATGTAATCTTTGGAACATAGTATGCTTCTCCACCATTTATTGAACTCTTTTCCCAGTGTGTGATGTATGCTTGAATGCCTCTCTACATGTTTTCCATCTCTTTGGGTTCTTTGAAGGGTGCCAATGGAGGATCCCCTTCAGGCAAGAAAGGTTTCCCATCCACTGTTTTCTAGATCTCAATTGAGTGTGACCAGACGAACTCCAAGATTGATGCTTTGAACTCCATGACGGGCTTGTTGTCTTTGACATAGAATTTAAACATCTTTGGTTTGCTTTGATACCCATGATCTTGTGGTTACCATCTAGCAAATTGTGGTTCCACAAATTCCTTAAATTCGTAGACTTCCTCGATAAGGTACAAAGTGAATGTGTTGAACTCCTCTTAGCATGTTATGTGAGTGTCCATTATTTGTGGCAAAGATAATGTATCCAATTTACACAATGTTGTTGATAATCGGCCAAATGTCCCATCTATGTCTTCATGTATGTGACCCATTGGAAGGAAACTCACATACATTGTGTTGAAAACCCTTCTAGCTATCAGCATGGATGAAAATGCAAACAATGTGTATTTTTTTCACTTGCAACATTATCTAGTTATAAGTAGAGAGTTGGTGGTTGTTTTCTAAATGAACTTGAACAATTGCTTATAGTATTAGTTGTATGATCACCCTCATTTTTTTGCTTGTATTCCTTACACTTGTCATATGCATCATTTTGCAATAGTGCATCATGTAATGGGTGTTTTGACGTCCCACTACTATATAACAAATCACCATACTAATTTGTAAGTGGTTCTTCTAGCTTCCGAATACATAGTGCCAATGATGTTATTGTGAAGTTTTCCTCGCTCAACAAAAGGGAGACTAAAGTGCCCGAAACCCCCATTTTGTGCCCATGTGTCAGCATACTAGTCAAGGTGATGGGGATATTAATAGCATTGCTTATTGATTTTGATTTTTTTCTCTATCCTTGGTATTGTAGTTTTCATCTTGTCCATTTTTTCATGCACAATGCTCAAATAACTATTAGGATTTTGTTGTGATTGCACTCTATGTGCATAGTAAGTTGCACGAAACTTTGAATGTAATCATTGTGCCATTTCTGGCATTGATCTATTTGTGCTAGTGTTTCTAGACATGAGGTCGCTGCATGTTTGTTCTTAAGCTCTGTGCACTCATCACATTTGGCGAAGAATTTTTCTTAGTGATTGAAACATGGGAGAAATGTTCTTTCCATATTTTTTGAGATTTGGTTGTGACGTTTGAGGAAGGCCCAATAGTGAAAGGCCCTCATTACACTTTTGTAGTATGTAAGAAAAACTATAACATGCAGAAGCAGTCTCATTGTTACTTTAGTACCATCTTGTCCCACTAAACGAGACATGTGTGGGGATATATCAGAATTCCTCTCCACCATTTTGGATATCAAATATTTGCAACAATGTTTGGCATTTTTTTTCCATTTCCATTTACTACCCTCCTCTAGCCATTAATCCAAGATTTTTTGTATTTTTAATAGGTGCTTTTCATATTCCATGACATTTGTACCATGAATTTTTTTGGTGTGTGTGACTATCCAAATCATCATACACATCACCTAGGTGAGTCAACTCGCCTCAAAATGAGAGTCATAGGTCTTAGGAAGTCAAATGACAAGTGTCAAATCATCAAGACATAGAATTTGACATTGTCATTTGCGTCAATGTGTCATAGGAGTTACATTCCTTATTTGGAATTGTAACTCCTCTTCTAATAGTGTCATATGCATCAAAACATCATATGCGTCGAGGCATCATTGGGGTTCTTTCCATGTTTAGGCATGGGGGTTACACAACACCCCTATTTGTACTTCCTATTTTTTGATCTATGAGCATGAGCAAACCTATTCTTCTTACTTGCAATCTTCTTTCCATTGATTTGAATCTTGTGTATTGCATTGGCTTGACGTTACCATTGGAGTGCAACTTCGTTGTGGTGCATTGCTTTTCGACATCGGTTCTCGCGCATCCCTCTTTCATGGTATTAGAGTTGGTTTTGGTAAACGTGCACTCTTCGTTTCTCAATTGTTTATTACTTCTAGTTTCTTCTCATTTCCTCATGTGCAAGTTTTTTTATTATCATTTTGGAATTGTATTGCTCACCTTGTATTGAGGTTTCAGCGAATTAATTTGAGGTATTTGGTTGGTTTGCATTATCAGTTGAGTTCGTAATTGCATATTTCTACATCTTTGTGGTTTTGTTTAGGTTTTTGTGTGTTACTTGTTGGTTGTGTTCAGATTCAGCTCCTGTAGGGTAAAAGAAGAGCTCATTTTTTGGCGTGGACCTATGATTACTAGTTGGAATCATTTTTTCAATTTCAGTGTATACTCAAACTAATCTGAGCTTTTTTCTCATCGTTGTGGTTCATTGTTGTCTCGAGGTTACCTTTGCATGCACGTTTTCTACATATTGGCTTGTGCTTGGACGTGGATTGGTTTTGAAGGGGTCTCTGTTGTTGTTTGAGATCACCACCTTTTTTCACACTACCTTGGCATCATGATTCTCTGTTGTTGTTTGAGTCACCAACGTTGAAGTCATTTTCTTCTGCACGTGCCCCTTGGAAAGCATTTTTTTCCTTCCTACGTTTTATCTAAACTTTTTTTTTGTTGTTGGCATCGTGATCATCTGGTTTGCTTGTTGTTCAAGATCTCTGTTTGGCTATAGCTTCCAAACCACATTCATCGATGTCATGCTCCCTACGTCCGTTAGTGTTTCTCCCCGATCTACTCACCATTTTCTTCATTGAAACCAACGATGGTTCTCGTCAACATTCATTCTGCACACTCAACGTTGTCATCCTACAGTGGACAATTACACTGCATTATCTATTTTTGCTTGTTCCTCTGCGCATTTCCCTCACCTTTCATCTTCATGTGGCTTGGGGGCTCACTTGATCGCTATCACCAACTATAGTAGTTCACACACGTGTCATTGTTCTCGAAATGTGTATGTGTAAAAATAACTCAAATCGGTCAACATTCCCTTCTAGATTGATCATTGGTAAAATCTAATATCACCTTTCAAATTTTAGGGTTGAGACCTTTGTTGAAAGTTTTAAGGTTGAAAATCTTTATCTTGGCATTGTAAAATTTTAGATATTATTTTGCTTGTTGTATTATTAACCTTCCTTCGAGTGTTGAAGACGGAGAGTGATTTTCGCGGTTGTATGGCTAATCCCCCCTCACAATCAAAACAAACCCTAGCTAAAATTTTATGCCATTTCCAACGAGCATACATATGATACCCTTTGCATGTATTTAGGGCACTTTTTTAATCGTTTACAGGGCTTATTAGCATTTTTCCATCAATTGCGGGAATTAGTTTTTGCTATAACTTTTGACTCGTTGCTCGGTTTTGAGCACTTTTTTAGTCAAAGTTACATGTTTTTTCACACTCTAGTTGATGGGATTATCATTTTTGTAAATGCACTAATTTTATAAAGTGCCGCATTAAAAGGGGTGTCACTACTTGCTTGTAAAAGCTCTTTTCGAATCTCTTGAGCTTTGTTCTATTTCTTTTTTTCATGGAATTATGAGTGCATACTCCTACGGTCTTACGACAAAATTCTTTTGTGTGACGTGAGACACTATTTCTCACAAGGCCTTCTCTTCCCCTTCTTGTTTTCTCTCGTTCTTGTGCTTGCTTGCCGTGTCGATTTCTGTTATTAAAAAACAAACCTTGATTGTTGTCTCCACCAATGCACGTTATTATGCTAATTACAAGGTGAGTGATAGACTGGTTCTCGACACACAATCACATCTGGTTGTAATCAACACACTAAATTATAAAGTGCCACAAAAAGGGGTTAAACTTGTGTTCCTTGGAGGCTCCTCTCGTCATGGACATTGAATTTCATCACTCTGTTGTTCAACTAGGACCAGGAAACTACCTACAATGGAAGAATGGGATACTCGATCATTGTATTATGTACAATTTGTTACCACATCTTCTTGGGTTGGCACCTGAACCTATTGACGCATTCATCACCAAAATTGGTTGAACGAGAATGATATGGCATACGGGCTTCTTTGTCTTACTATACCGGAGGACCTTCAACGTCGATTAGAATTCACCGAGTCTGTAACGCACTGAGCCTAGACCTTCATTCATAATTTTCATGGAGACTTTGATCCTCCTTCATCTAGTTATGGATCTTCTGATGATCTTGCATCCATGGAGGAAAGTGAGTTCACCAATAATTTTTCTTACGAAGGGCCACCCACACATATTTATGTGCATGCTCCTTTAGAACTTAGTATTGCTCCTATCATAGTTTCTAGTGACTCTCCTCCATAGGACTCTTCGGTTGAATTCTCACCTGCACACCATGTTGCCTTGGATCTTAGGTTTTCCCCTTCATGAGCATCTACTGATTCCATTGATTCTAGCCTAGAGATTCTACCATCCCCTGTTGCTTCTAGAGACTTGAGATTTCTTCTTCAAAGGGTTCTTATAATCCTCCACAATAGGACATTGATTTCCTTGACTCAGACTTGGATGATATGCTTGAGGATACCGACATCACAGTGTAGCATCTTCTTCCACCTACTACCTCTTTAGAGATCAGAGTTGCCATCACACTAGCTTCCACTAACTCTCCACCGCAACAGGTTCATTTGCCCCTTGAGCTCTCTTGATGATATATCTATATTTGTGAGCTATCACCTTATGGAGATTGATATGATTGTCACCGCTTCTCTTGATATATTATCTCCTTCTCATATTGGGCCACCTTCCGGCACTCTCCATGTTCCTCCTCCTTCTAATCACAAACCTTTGGTCCCTTCAGATTCATTAGGAGTCCATCAGAAATCATCTTCTGGAGGAGCTGGATAGCGCTCCTTTTTCCTCTTCTCCTCTTCTTCATTCCAGAAAGATGTTTGTACATGGGCACCTTATCGGGCTTTAGTTGTGGGGCCCATTGACACATCTTTCTTAGTTGTCTATGGGAGTCTTCTTTTACATTACGCTTACCTTGACCTTTTCCTCGGCTTTGATGAAGGGGGTGTTGGTGTGTGTGACTGTCCAGTCATCATCCACATCACCTAGGTGAGTCATCTCACCTTGCGAGAGTCATAGGTCTTAGGAAGTCAAATGAAAAGTGTCAGATTCTGTCATAGAATCTGACATTGTCATTTTTGAGTCAATGCATCATAAGAGTTACATTCCTTATTTGGAATGTAACTCTTTTGATATGGTGTCATATGCGTCGGTGGCGTCATTGGGGTTCTTTCCATGTTTAGGCATGGGGTTACACAACACCCCTATTTGTACTTCCTATTTTTTAATCTATGAGCATGAGCAAACCTATTCTTCTTACTTGCAATCTTTTTCCATTGATTCCAATCTTGTGTATTGCATTGGCTTGACGTTATCATTGAAGTGCAACTTCGTTGTGGTGCATTGCTTTTTACATCGATTCTTGCATCCCTCTTTCAATTTTGACATACATCACTTCAACATAACTTCAATTTATCTATACTATGTTCTAAAGTTTGACCTTGATCACAACTAATAGTATTTGTGGTGAATGTATTAAGTACAATGTTTTTGATGGTAGGTTCATTCATATCTAGAGTTAAATTCCAACTGTGATTGAAAGTGCTTAGAGATAGATTGGAGAGACATCCTTCCTTGCAACAAGGTTTTTCTCAACTTTAGAAAAAAATTCTTCTCTTGATTTTTCATCATTTTCCATTGCCTTTGATGTACTAGATGGAGTAGAATTTACCTTTTGGTGTTTGCAGGCGTTGTAAGGTATTTTTATCAAGTTTTCATTACTACTACATATGGAGGATTCATATGAATTTGGGTATACCAATTGAGGCAATGGATCTTCAAATGCACTCCAAATTTCTACCAAAGAAACTCTTCTAGAATTTATTTTAGCCTTACTTCCATAACAGAACCATCTTGATGGGCCAACTAGCTAACAGGCCATTAGATGAGAGATCCTTCTGATATGGAGCAACCCTTGCAAAAAGGCATAATTAATTTATCAACATGCACCCCAAATGTATTGCCATCTAATTTTTTAAAGTGCACCATGTCTCCTTCATAGACATTTGTAATTGTTGCTTCTGCAACAAATTTGTGTTCTTTTGAACAAAAATGTATCAAATTGGCATTAACCCCCTTGAACTTCAAATTGAAGTCATTGTTTGATGTGGCGGTTGTTTCTTGGAGTTTAGAATTTCCATTCACATGAAGTGCAGTTCTTGTTTCTAGATAAAATAAGTTTTTATTGGCCAAGCAACTTCGTTGTTACGTTGTAGACTTGGATAGCAATCATTGCATGTAGTTATAATATTCTCCATAAAAACACCAAAGTGTGTGGGTCCCAACACCACTCCCAAAATCACATGTTGTTCTTGTACTAGGGATATAAACCCTTCAGCTATGTCACCTTATTTCTAAGGAAACTTATGTTTTAGCACCACATAGGTTGTAGCAAATTCATTCTGTCTTTAGGAGTTGTGAAAGAATGGCTATCATAGGTAGAATTCAAACCCTCATCCTTATTAAATATATCCTCTGATTCATTGTTCATGATGTTTTGAATTCCATCACCCCCACATGTGAAACATTTGAAATCACATGCTTAATCATTTGCTTCCTTTCCCATGGGATAAAGTATCCCTTGTTTTAAATTTTTGCCAAGGTTTCACAATCATCAATTGTGTATGACAGTCTCGCTCTGTCATTGAATACAATACTTATTGTGAAAATGAATAAGATAGACCCCACGTCTCTACAATGGAGTGTATCTTTAGATGGATAAACTAGTCCCTTCGCAAATTTCACACCTTTGGATAGTAAATCCACATGTGCTCCTTCAAAAATAGAGTTCATTTTTCAACTGTATCCACAAATAAATAGATAAATTTAGTACAAATCACACTTAAATATTTAACATTAGTATGGAGAATTGAAATCACAATGAGAAAATAAAAATATACATCTTATATGAACATCTTTAAAACCTCATTTAATCCAAATATTTAAACATATAACAAATTGTTTTACACCCTTTAGATCTCATTGTTGTGTGTATAATTTTATCCATAAACCACATAGTGTAGGGGAAATATTAATATTTTATAATGCACAAATTTTCTTTTGTGCATTTAAATTTTGTTGAAAAAGTATTTCTAAGGGATTAAAAATAGGTACTTTTTAGTACAAAGAAAATTAATATTGGCCCTTGCTTGTGAATGAAATCACCTTTTCGGGATAGCTGATGTGTCACCTTTTTATTGGTTGTTTTGTACATGTGACTTGATTTTACTCGTCTTATTGGCTACCTTTTTCTAAATTCTTAGTATACAAGTTATAAATTTTGACTTTGATTTTTACAACTAGTGGTACTATCCTACACATTACCACTCACAATCATTGGCTTATTTCCCCTATGGCTTTCAATACTTGTATAGCCTAAGAGCTCTTTGTGACATAATTATTTTTTTTACATGCTAAAATTCAAATATTGACTAGAATGGGAGGCCAAAATTTGGTGATCACACTTCAATTTGTAAGCGAGTGCAATTCCAAGTTCGAAAACTCGCACATGGATGTGACAGTGATAACTGATCGTAGAGTGAGAGATTTGCAACCTCGTACATCTTTACCAAGTTTGATTCCTTGCATGGCAAAGTGTGATCCCTCACACAACAAAGTGCGATCTCCCTCGCACGTCGAAGTGTGATTCCTTACACGTCGAATTCCATCCCTCACATGACAAAGTACATGCATTTTCAAGACAAAGTGCAAATTCACACTTGGAATAGGGATCACTCGCATATCAAAGGGCATATTTTCACCTACCATTCTAGTCAAAAATTGTCTATAGCCTAGCGGTCTCTTGGACTTAAATTTAGGGCCATTAATATTGTGTCAAAGTAAATCGTTCATGTATTTAATTCTCTAATTGTATAGCTATGCTTATTTTATGGTATAGAGTTCAATTTTTAGTCTTTATTTTATTAATGATGGTGGTATATGCTTTGATTCAATTATGTGTATTAATTGTTTCTAATATTTTTATATCCTATGTAATATTTTAACAATATAAGTTTACTTTTAATAATTTAGACTTTATTTTATTAATGATGGTGGTATATGCTTTGATTCAATTATGTGTATTAATTATTTCTAAGATTTTTATATCTTTGTTGTTAATAATTGTATATAATATTGAGTAGAAGTAACACATGCTACGTAGTTTTTATTAATAATTCTCAATATTAAAGACTTAATTTCAATTAAATTTTGAAATTAAGTCTCAACCAATGTCGAATTGTAGTTTTCATACATTAAAAATTATGTTATAAAAATGTTACCTTAATTTTAGATCGCGTTGTCATGTGTATAATTTTATCCATAAACCTCATAGTGTAGGGGAAATATTAAGATTTTATAATACAATAACAATTACACTTTTTGTAAGGTCAAATGTTACATAATTAATATTGCACTTCCCTAAACATTAAATGGCCATTAAACCATGTAATGTAAAATTTGCCACTTTAGAGTATGTTTTTATTTTTTCATATTGCATTTAATATTAAGTGGTACAATATTAAATTTTAATCCACACAAACTTTGCTAACATCTGTATTTAATGCGATAAAATGGAAAATTGTACTCTTTTTGAAGGCGACCACACCAAAACAAGGAGCACATACACAAATGGGGAAGAACAAAGTTATAGAAAATTAAAAGAGGTAAAGCATTGTTATTTTATTTTGAAGAATTTCAATTTATACACCCATTTCACAGTGATTATAAATATTACATTTGTTAGTAGGTAATTAACCAATTTTCAATGGTTCTCCACATGTTTTGATTCTATGATTTTATAGAGTGCAGGACCCCTTGTATATTTATTTTTAGAAAATGGAAAATGAAATTAAGTTTAGATAAAAGATGGAGTATGTAAATTGTTTCATTTGTGATTGTTTATAGTAACTGATAAATTTGTAGGACATGGAAATATCACCATTTTCCTTGTTTTCATGTTTCAATCACAAGTTTTCAAATAAACTCCAAGAAACTATGCAGACAATATGGTTTTTCAACACAGTTAAGAAACTTCGTGTAAAGGACTTATGCGTGCAAAACTTAGATGGAAATAATGTCTCAAATTTGCAAGAGAATACAAGTGGCACATAGAAATTGGGTCCTTGCATTCCACATTCACAAATCAATCTAAATTCTCCATATATTATTGATGATGTTGATGATTCAAAATTAGAAAAACATTTTCAATAATCCATGCATATGAAAGAGATAGAAATAAAGAGGAGTCAAGAAAGAATACAAAGAAGAGTTGTGGTCAAAATATGATGTGAAAAAAATTATTACAAAATACGAAGAGGTGTATGAACATTTAAACCATGGATATATCGAAAGAAACATTGGGATAATATAGCAGATGTTTTGAATGAAGTTTGTGGAAAAACATTCACTGGGAAGCAATGCAAATACAAGATGAACAGGTTGAAGAAAACCTTCAAGAAGGAGAAACAATTGGAAAACACAACATTGGCAACACATTCAACATGGACTTTCTATGAAGATATAGATCATATTACACAAAAAACATACAAGGTTATTGGTTTTAATGGAAAAGAGAGGGTTAATATAACCACTTCTACTTCTGAAAAAGACATGAGAGGGAAATCAGAAATCCCTTCTATCAACATTGAAATTTTGGAAAGAGAAAAGATAGAAACCCCTTTAAATAAAAATGGAATTCAGAGAAAATATGTGAAGAGAAAAAGAAACTCTTATGGGGATTTGAAAGAGGTAATCCAAAATAGCATGCATATATTCAGTCAGACATTGAAAGAAATTGAGTTGGGAAGGGTTCAACTAGAGCGTGAAAGAATGGAACAAGAGAGAAAGCTAATGGAGAAAATATTGGATGTACAACTTCAAGTTGCAAGTCTTTTTACCTAGGTAAATTACAGTTTCTTTAACCTAAGTAATATAGTATTGCATCATTCATTCCATCTTAAAAGAAAAAGATCATGCATTGAAGTTAGCTAATACTTCCTTATTTTGCATTCTTCCTTTTTAATTCAGAACAATGTCAACGATCAAGCATCATGGGCACAACCAAGATCATTGACACGCATCCGAAGATATTGTTTGTGTAACAAAACAATTTTAAAATGATGTTGGTAAACATGTATATTTTTGTTGAGGAAAATATGATAATTCAATATGTGAGACATCAATTGAACCACATATCACTAGTAGTATAGTCAAAGTATGGAATACTTATATACTCTCTATGCAATTTATAGACGATAATATTTCCAATGAGCATGGTGTTCTTTTTTGGATAATGTTGATAATTTTGATATTATTTGTGTGTGGCATATATGGTTAATATTTGCGAGTGCCATTAAACCAAACAATGTAAAGTTTGTGCGATATTCGAAATATGATAATTCAATATGTGAGACATCAATTGAACCACATATCATTTGTAGTATAGTCAAAGTATGGAATACTTATATACTCACTATGTAATTTAAAGATGATAAAATTGACATTGAGCATGTTGTTATTTTGATGATATTGTTGTTAATATTGATAATTTTTATGTGTGGCATATATGGTTAATATAGTGGTTCCCCTAAAATTAATTGGCCATTAACCGAACAAAGTAAAGTTCATGTGATATTCAAAATATGTGTGCCATTTGATAGTCATTAAATATACGACAGCCGCATGTCTTTTGTAAATCATGTGCCGAAGAAAGTGGCAGTTGGAAGTGTTTGTTCCATATAATTATAGATTGTCATTTATTAGTATATTTAAAGGAAACTCAAATTTTAAAGCTTCGTGTGAGAACAGTGACATTAGGGAAAAAATCCGTAAGCATAATAATTCATTGGAAAATCATATCACGTTTCGATTGCCAAATTCTAAGCATAGTTTGTTTTCGTGAAGGCATAAAAAATCGGTATGCATTCTAACCTTTGCTCCTTCCAAAATTTTGAAATTCTATGTATGTAGAATATTAAGTAGTATTTTCAACAAAACCCTATTTTCTCTGCTTTCAATAGTGAAATCTATCTATTCTTTAACACTCTTTGACAAACACTTCTCAAGTAATAGGGTTTGACATCGTTTTTTCATTCTTTTTTCTCGATCCCTAAATGATTTGATAAATATGTGTGTACCTCGCTTACGAGTAATGTAAAACATGTTATGGGTATTTTTCAGGAAGAGGACTGAGAAATGATTCGTAAAATAACTAAGATGGACATCAATGATGATTGAAAGTGAACAAAATGGGTGTTGTTGAAAAGGCTAAGGAAAATAGATTTTTTCTCAATTAGAATTTTTAATCATTTAGGGCTTTTGGATCATTTACAACCGGTTTCTATAGACATTTCATTTTAAATTAAATTGTAGTAATGAAATAATGATAGTAACTTCTAGAAGATGAAATAGTAATAGTAACACAAATAATTGTTTTCTTGTTTACAATAATTATTTGATTACTTAAGGAAATTATTGGAAATATATATTTTTTTAAACATATATGTGACTACCAAAGTGAAAAATGCAAAGAGATCCATCTGTGTAGGTTCCTCTTTGAAAACGAGTAAAACGGGGAATTATAAAACCTACTATTTGAGAAGTTAGGCTAAACAAAATTCTGAATAATGTTTCACTTAATTGATAGTTCTGGAAAGACATATACAACATTTAGAGATTAAAATTACAGGATCTGGTTGTTTTAGTTAAATTAGCTAATGATATATCAACACTAAAAATTATAATATTTCATTTATAATTAAAATGTGGAATTTTTATCTTCTTTTCAATAACTTATAGTAAATAGTATGAGAACTAGTTAAGGCTTGATCCCTCACGAGGGTATCTAGTGCAACACTTGGCTCAAACAAATTCATGGAACAAACTAATGAGAGCTAAGCAATGCATGACCCCTGAAGAAAACATGTAATGCAACTCTTTTCTCAGTTCAATAATAGATGTCCAGTGAATGATGCCTTGCGAACACTAAGATCAAAATAATTTGTCGATGTTGATCATAATGATCACTAATATTGTAAATATTTTTTTGTGATTGACCTTGACCGCTAGAACATAATTTCATATGTGTTGACTACTCATTGTGATATTTAATGACCTGGGAGATTATACAATTATAATTAATTAAAGAGATGTCCATTGAATGGTGTTTTGCTAACACTAAGTTCAAAATATTTTATCCAGGGAAGATGTTATTGACCCCTAAGATTTATATAGTTTCTTGTTAATGCATTAGTAGTTTTCCTGTTAATGATGCCTAGTGACCGCTAAGCTATAGGTATATCCTTGGGCTAATCATAGTAACAGGAAGGATAAGAAGCACATATTTATTTGTTAATGATTCCTATACACCGTTAAGCTCCAAAAAATATGTTACACTGACCCTAGCGACCGCTAGGATAAGAAATACTTATGTTTGTACCCCTCAGTAGTGATCGATTGGCATTTTTCATTACAATAATTGTTGTGCTTTGAAATAAGCCTAGATACGGAGAAGGTTTTAATAGGTCATTATGGCTAAACATAGCAACCGCTAAGATCAACACTACGTATATCTTGACCCCCACCAGTTCAAAGAATGTAGAAATTTTTCACATTCTAATAATAGTTGTCCTGTGAATAAAATCCTAGATACGGCCAATCTTTAAATATTTCATTGTTGATCAACTTAGTGACCATTAGGATCTAAACTACGTAAGACTTGAAGCCTCAAGAGTGCTTGTATTGATAGAACTTGCTCATTTCTTTGGATTGAAGCCCGGTGAACGCCATGGTTAAAAAAATTGATATCTTGAATCCTCGGTGCTTTGCTTATGCAGTAGTGCTTCGGTCATTCCATTAAATTTTGATCCCTTACGTATACATGTAATAGAACAATTTTCTTAAGTCAATGATAGATGTCCATTGAATGGTGTTATGTTAACCCTAATCTCTAAATATTTTGTCGAGGTGGATGTTATTGACCATTAAGCTTTGTATATTTTCTTGTTAATGCATTAGTAGTTTTCTTGTTAATGATGCCTACCGACTGCTAAGTTATAGGCATATCGTTGCAGTTGATCATAGTAACAACTATGACAAGAAGTACGTATTTATTTGCTAATGATTTTTATAAACTGTTAAACTCTAAAAAATATGTTGCGGTTAACCCTAGAGATCGCTAGGATCAGAAAATACTTGTGTCTCTGTACTGCCCTCGGTAGGCAGTACAGGATTGGTGTTTTATTGTTCATCGTAATAATATTTGGGCTTTGAAATATGCCTAGATACGATGAATCTCTAAATAATTTGTTGTGGCTAAACATAGCAACCGCTAAGATCAACACTACATATATCTTAACAACCCACCGGTTCAAAGATTGGAGAAATTTTTCTCATTCTAATAATAGTTTTCCAGTGGATAATACATAGATACACCAATCTCTAAATATTTCATTGTGGTTGAACGTAGCCATCGCTAGGATCTGAACTACGTAAGTCTGAAGCCTCAAGATTGCTTCTATTGACATACTTAGATCTATGAAATGTGGATGGTTTTCATACAATGGATAATCCTTCCAAAATATGTTACGTGTGAATTGTCAAGAATAATTTTTCATAGTTTCTAAACTTAGTGATCCACAGTTGAATAGATAGTGATTACAATGGAAAATGTTAATGATATGAGCCCAGTGGCCACTAAGCTAGACTAGAAATGGAGCTTAGTGGCGCTAATAATTTTCTTTGATATGAAGAGAAAGTCTTGATCCCTCTCAACAAAAAGTAGTGCAACAATTGGCTCCATTAGGTAATGTGTGACTAACTTGATACAATTATAGTCATTGATAATTACAATCATTCTAAAGCTTTACAACCAGTGATTGCTATGACAAGAGGTAATGAAAGTATCCCTCTTTTTAAATTAAGAACTAGAAAATCCTAGTGGTCTTTAAGTCATTCCTTTCAATTAGTAATGGAGTTTCGTGGTTGCAAATCATTTTCTTTGATACGAATAGATGTGAATTACAGGCATACTCCAATGCTCGATTTCAAATAAAACTAGTTAATTATTTGGGGTCCTACATTATTCTTTGCAAAATGTGTTATGGGACAACTAAACATTTTTTTCTTTAACAAATTCGATTAGCAACCATTGGACCCATTATTGTGTTTTTTTCTCACACACTCCTTTCAAAATTCAAAAATTAATGGCCATTACGCTAGTCCATTCAATTGGTGTTAATTACCAACAAGTAATGTTAAAATTATCCATTCATATGTCAACATAAATACTCTCTCTCGCTAACATCTATGTTTTCAAACTTTTGTTTATCGATGCTATGTACGCAACGTGGATGGTTGTCAGACAATGGGTAATCCTTCCAAAATATGTTACGTGTTAATTGTCATGAACAATTTTGCATAGTTTATGAACTTAGCGATCACTAGGATCTGAACTACGTAAGTCTTGAAGCCTCAAGAGTGCTTGTATTGACAAAATTAGATCATTGCATTAATTTTATTTACTGGAGTGACAAATAGCGAATGCCATGGTTAAAAATATGTATACCTTGACCCCTTAGTGGTGCATGTACAATCGTGTTTTTCTCATTCCATTAATAGTAAGTATGTGAATAATCCCTAGCGACCACCAAGCTCTAGATATTTAGAAATTGATGACCCTAGTGACCGCTAGGATCAACAGTTCTATCTTTTATGTGGAAATTATTTTCTAAGATTACCTAATATTCATAGTAAGGGACATATGAATGTTTTTGTAAAATCAATTATGTCATTTGTCTCAGAATTTGTTTCTATTAATGATGTATGCAATGTTTGTGGCCCTTAAATTTTTCAACATGGAGAGAGAGCAGGAAATGGTGATGGTAGATACTTATTTATATTCCAACGAAAATGAAAAAGTAATAAGAGATATCATGTTCGATCCAGTAACCTTAGATGATGAATTTTAGCATTACTCAACTCTATATTCCGTAGTTCAAAATGAAAGTGTTGATGTTGATGTCGTAGACATAATGAATATACCAGATGAGCCAGCACTATGGTTCCCAGACATAAGGGCAATAAAAGAGTTGGCCTCCATTTAATTGTTTCTAAACCAGAGGTGCTTCCATTTCTGATTTATACACTTCCTATCTATTTCATGCCAAGTCCAAGGATTTTTCATTATTTTCTAAATCAGGGAAAAAGAGAATAGGTTTTTTTGTTGGGAATGCATAAAAAGTTATTATAAACTTCGAGTTGGAATTCTTGTTAAAAAACACAATTGAGTCGTGGATGGCCGAATGAGAGTAAGAGATGTTTTGCAGAGTTAGGAAAAAGACCCAATAGATAATATGGATGATTCTAAGGTGTCTGAAATCCTTATTAAAGGTTTGGACCAAGAGTCCGCATTTACATGGCACTCATGAATAGGCTATATGGAAATTCATCAATATATAAGGTGGACATTTCCTTGATCCTGTTACTTTCTTTTATTATTTATGAAGAAAATATTACCTCCTTAGGCCAAGTGCTCTGTCTCAATTTATTGACACAAAGAAATAATTTTTTCGACCACGGGAAACCATTTTACATGGCTTCATATCTTATCGATGTTGTCATTGGTGTTCTCAAATGTCTAGATTTATGTCAAATCTGGTCTCCTTTGAGCCCTTTGAGGGTAAATGAGCAATATTCGAATTGTATGCCCATCATTTCAGATTGCATATTAAAGATATATGCACTTATTTGTATCCTACTCTATACCAATAATTACATGAAACAATGACACCAAGAATATTTGATGTCATCCTCACTTCCATAAGGAATATGGGAGCTGCATTCTTCTATCCAGAATATATAGTTATCATGATCGAGGGGCTCTTTACACCTCCTTTTAGTTGCGGATTATGTGCCAAACAAATTGGTAGTACAAGAGGTTGCATATCATATTTGCAACGATATTGCTTTAAAGTGTAAGGAGAAGAAGCTTAAAACACATCCCTCCTTCCTAGTCTTTGTGGGATGCATAATGTTTAAAATGTGGCCCAATTTGAAGGTTTCCTCGACCCATAGAAATTATTTTCATCTCCTCGAACACCCTTTAAGGAAATATGACAAAAGGAATAGGGTTTCCCAACACCTTAATTCACTTAAAGGACAATTAAATATATTGTATGCTCACGTGCATGATGATAATGACTAGGTATGGATTACCCAAACACAAGATAACCTTGTTCAGCATAATATGAAGGAGTCAGGGGTAGTTCCACCTCTGAGAGAAATTATTAAAAAGGAGGCTATGAAGAGAAATCAAGCTTTTTATTCGAACATTCACAACAACCATGTGCTCCCTTATCTCCACCAAATGAATCTAGATCTGAGTTTCAAGAAGTCTTGTCCAAACCAAATAAATCTCCAACTAGTGAAGCCCTAGTGCAACCCTCTCAATCTTCTCCCTCCACTTCACAACAAGTGAGAAATGATTGGGCAAAGCAATTCATAATTGCCTACAAAGAACATCCAGATTGGGAGGCACAAGAAGATCCCTTAGTGAACATTGAATTCAATCCAAGGATGAGAACCTTGAAAAGGGTAACCAAAAATAAGGTGTCAACACAACAAGCCATTGTTTGGCATGAAACTTCAAAAGACCTCTTCACTCTTATAAAGAAAAGGAAATCCAAAGGATCCCAGTAGTGCAATATCAGGAATATCTAAAATCCTTTATAAGGGCCATAATAGAAGTAACCGTAGAAGTAGTAAGGGAGTACATGCCGAAATATAGAGCTTGAAACTTAGTTAAAGGCCACAGTTCCTCCCGACACAATTTCTAATGTAGAAGACGCATTGCATGGCTTGTAATAATATAAAGAATTGCATCCGTGCAAAGAAGCAGGTAGAAGAGGGCTTGGAAAAAAATGAAAAACTCATTACAGGAGTGGCATCGTTGCAGAAAACATTAACACAAATGGGGCAGGTCATTGAAAAAGGCATTTGTAAAGACCCTACAATTATGACCATGGACGATATTGGTATATTTCAAACATATGCTAATTATACAAAGTAAATTCTAAGGGAATGGAATGAATAGGTAAGAGAAATTTCTTTGCAGTTTGATGACATTATTTCTAGAGGAAATTATGTTTTCATAGAAGCTTTGGTCATGGAAATATTTAAAGGAAACCATGCATTGGTTTTTGATGAAGAGTTCGCGACATCCCTTCAAAAATTCATGGTTAATTTTCAAAGGAGAATAGCTGAGGAGAACAAGCGAGGAGAAACTTCGCATGTCATTGAGATTGTTTCCAAAACAAGGGAAAAATACAAAAATAGAGACTTTGAAGGAAATTTCCAAAAAAACATGTGGTATTCAAAAGGATTTTCTTGACAAGTTTGTTGTGTTATATAGAAGCACGATTCTAGATATGGAAAAGATAAAAAGAGATTCTAAGATTTGCAAAAAGCTTTTGATGATAAAACAAGTCCCAAACGAGAGCAACAAACCCGGAAGCAACTGTACCTATGGGCTCGGTTCAACAATAGCCCATACCTAAGGAAGCAACCATGCCCACGGTCTCAAATCAATAACACCCCATAATTAAGGAAGAACCAAAGTGAATCATAAATTGTAGTATGTGAGATAGGTGAGAAAACATTGTGATATGTATGACATGTTAATAGATGAATATTTATAATTGATACAATGATCGTGTATATATTCCAAATTTTATACTTATCTAAACATGCATTTGTTGTTTTAATAAATGTTTGAGACAAATGCTCCAAATTTGTCATTGTGGCATAAACTACAAATAATATGGCGCTACAATACCTAGCGCACAGTAGACTCGAAATATATTTCTCTATTTTTTAAATCCTAACAGCCACTATCTTCAAATAATATGTTACAAAATAAGCTTGGGACACCAAGCTTAAAATTTCACGCTTTGTCTTGTTAAATGTTTGAGACATCTAAGAACGAAATATTCTATTGTGGAAGCACTCAAAACTCTAGCCACCTAGAATCTTAATGTAATGTGTTTAATCCTTTCAACCGCTATGCTCCGAATTATGCATTAAATACTAACGAATGTTAAGCGTAACTTTTTACGTTGAGGTAGTACGTAGAGGCCACTAATTTCATACTACCTTAATTAAATGAATGAAATCCTAGCGACCGCTAAGATCCAAATAATATTTTTCCACAATACCTAGCAGACTCTAATTGTGGACGCTAAGATAAAAACATGTAGCTCAAAACTTGTTAATTTAATTTGTTAAAGCATACACGACGACAACTTGCAAACATTATGAGTACGCATATTCTAGCGGATGCTAGCCTCCTGGAATATTATGTGTTAAATCCTAATGAACACTAATCCTAAATTATTACATCATTGTAAAGGCTAGCGGCCGCTAAGCTCAAATAAATTTCATTTAAAATGGTAAATCCTGTAGAAATATTTTTTTAAATATTATGTTGTTGCATTACGTAGATCTGCGCAGAAATTAATTTCATACTACTTTAAATTAATTTTTTAAATCCTAAAGACTACTAAGGTACAAATAATATGTTGTGGCAATACCTAGTAGACGCTAGCCTTCCAATATATTTCTTTATTTTGAGAAATCCTAGCAGCCACTAAGCTCCAAATAATATGTTGCGGCAGTGTCTTAACGACATACAGATTCATGATATTCATTCTTGAGTACCGATCTCTAAGCTCAGAAAATGTTTTAAAGGCATAACCCATCGGTCGCTAAGTGATGAGTGCATTATTTGGCTCACTTATATCATTCCTATGGTTAATAAATTATCATTTAGATATGATTTGCTAATGCATGGGGATGCTTTGTATAGTTATATCTTAGTGAGTTTAATGCATTTTCCTTGCTTTTTCTCATGCAACCTGATTACCGTATAACTTCCTACTAACTACCTTCATGAGAGAAATGTGATGATGTGTGTAGGGAAATAATGAACATTTATTGCCAATGTAATTAAGAAGTCTGAGTTTGGAGCTGGAATACGAAGTGGAAGACTTTTTCCACCTATCGATTTATAAGTATGGGACTTGTTTCTAGTAGTCCTATAGGAATTTATGAGTCTTGATTAATGTTGATTAGTGGGAGACATTAGTGCTGGCTATTATGGTGTATTTTGTAACTGCTTGTGTCTATATAAAGACACCTTCTTAAGAACATTGTAGTAGTGGTTATTTTTTGATATAATCTGCAATATATAGCATGTTGTATTTAGCAATATTTTTTCCATGTATTGGAAATGTCATGAAACTTATTTGAATTAATATAAGTGAGCATCATTTTGAGGATCTAGAGCTGTTGAGATTTCCTTTGTCCCGAGGAGAGCAAGGGCCCACTCGACCAAGGAGACAAGAGGTTGTTTACATTCACATACACATCTAGTTTTCTGATAAGTTTTACTGCAATATTTATTTCATGCAATCTTAGTTTGAACGTATTTGCTTTCCCTATTGAAATTTCTATTCAGAACGTGTGTTTCCCTTTATGCAAAGTTTAGTTAGCATGTGCTTTTACTTCTACTTGATTCTTAGTTACGAGTGTGTAATTTCAATTCCGTTCTTTCAAATTATGTGTGCACATTTCCATTTAAATTAGAAGTATAGCTTTTCAACTTCATTTCATCACAGTAAATTAATTCCGTAGATTTACATTGAGTTTCCATAGATTAGTAACTAGATTAGGAAGATCTCACAACAACCCCCAACATAAGACCCAACAAGAAAACTGGTTACATAAAGCTCAATTGCATACTGACCTGAGACACAACCCCAATTTATAATGACACTAACAGGACGATAGTGTTAGTTAAATGATTTGAGAATCAATGACCCATCACTAAGCTTCGATATCTAACATATTTTTACTTGAATCCTAGCGACATAATATATTCAAATAATATGTTGCATCATAAGATAATGCGGACGTGGTGTCCCCATATTTCCCCACGAAATCTAGGAGTACCTATTTGAAAAATATATATTATTTTTTAAAATAACGGGTCTTTTCATGTTTTTATTGCCAAAAGATGTATGTATTACGTTAAGATATTCCCAGTGAATCATATGAGCCAATTTTTACAAATACCCAGATGTTGAAACTCATTTTATCCCTCCGCCAAGTTTTGTCTGCGGGAAATTTTTATTTAATTATTTATTAAATAAAGTAAGCTCGTTTGAAGTAAATTGTGCTTCGGTTGAACCCTGTTGAAGTTTCGCATGCCAGTATTCACACATCTCAATAGGATTTTCACCAGGAATGAATTCAGAGCATTGTCTGCAACTTATGGAGACATTTTTACTTTATTTATTTCTTTTATGCTTTTTTCAATTTTCTCCACAGTTGTCTCATTAAATTCCTCTGGGTCCATTCTTTGTTCTATGTACTCTGTTTAATTTCCTGGAGCATCTAGAGATCATCTACAACCTTAGCATCAAAAGGAATCAGCCTCAGAAGGCAAACTTCTGACCAAAAAAGATGAAGTCATGCACAAAAAGCCTCTCCTAGGCAAGTTGCACTTTTTGGAATGAATGGATTTTTGGTAGTGACAGGTGGTGGGAATTTCTTATTTGCCTTACAGTACTTTTTCCCATGAAGTCAAAGTCACTTCATCTGCGGTGGGAATATTAGAGGCGACAGGCAGGCGGGAATTTCTTACATCTTACGGGGTAAAAATTCCCATTATAAAATAAAGAAAAATCACTTAAAGCACCGATGGGAATTTTTGTCTACCTAGCAGGATAACTTTTCCCACCAAAGAGGTTTATTCACCCATGCAAGTCACACTTTATCAAAGGAATCTATTTTTAATGCAAGTCGCACTTTTTGGGAGAGGTTTTAATTTTCCAATGGGAATTTTGGCAATGGTAGGCAGGCAAGAATTTCTTACTTGCCCTACAGGTAAAAATTCCCATTATGGAAGTCAAATAACTTAAGTTGAAGAAGGGATTTTTGGAGCTACAGTGCAGGGTAGAAATTCCCATCAAAGTTGACTTCTTATTTTTAGAAATCACCCTTGCCAAAAAGTGTGACCCACCTTAGCATTAAACAATGAATTTAATGATATTTATTTATGGATTTTTCACCTAATTTTGGTGTCATGAATGGAAGAAAAGTCATTCCAAGAAGACAACTCAAAGACAATGAGCGATAAATGCTAAAAATAAATAAAATAAATTTATTTAAAAGAAACTAGCAACATGCATAATTGGGTGCCCAATTTGGGTGAATAGACATGATTATTTATTAATTAAATTGTCAAGAATAGGAAGGGAAATTATTAAAAATAGTATGTTGAGGGTTATATAAGCATGGGCTACCATAATAAAGAAGCAATTAATTATTTTTGCTAAGGATTGCAGCCCAAACAGTTTTGGTGCCAAGGAAAGGAGGTTTTGTGCATCGAAGGTGTTTTTCATTGCCAAGAAGCTTCAAGGTTTGGTGCCTAGGGTTGGAATAGCTTGATTTTTGCTATGATAATTATCTGCATGTTGGTATAAGTGCCCAGGTGAATTTAAAAATATTTATGCTTGCTTTGCATGCAAGCAAAGCCTCAAATTTTAGGGCAGTAGGCTTTATATGCAGATTTTGGTGACAGAAATCAAGTATTCATGCCCTGGACTCCATCTTTGTCTAAATTAATTATAGGTATTCATTACAGGTATTCATACAAGTGAAAGGGAGTTCAAATCAATGTCAAGTGCATTGAATATATCTTCTGAATCTGAATAAATTGCTAGATCTTCACAAATTGATCGAATTGTAAAGAATTCAGGCAGGATTAAAAGAAAAAGAACCCAGACAAAGATTGCTCCAACCATGATGAAGCATGATGAAAGAGAAGGATCAACGAATTATGCATAGCTTCTAGATTTGCCGATATCAACGATATAGACATATGCCCCTGAACCCATCTATGAAATAATTAACAAATCTAGGGCCGAACAACATCTCTTATGCGGGCAATAAAGAGTAGTGGAATTATTCAAGCATCATCGTTTCCAGTCCACAACTCGCTTGCCTAAATTTTTATAGAGTGTGCAAGGTCATATCATCCTCTTTCCAGAACAATTCAAGATCTTTGCATAAAAGACAATAATCAAGTTGGATGCACGGTTTATCAATTATTATCAGAAGATTCGACACGACCGAGTGGTGATTACTGATTAGCATGTTGGATGTTGGCAACAGATGGGAGAAACACAAAGTAGATTGTGTGGGCATAATGAATAAAAAATATATGAAGAATCTCATGTCTCCATCAAAGTTCTCGAGGACTATTTTGTGATCTAATTTGGTGCAGGAGGTGGATGATATTACTAAATTGCTTTGCAGGTTAAGTGGAGAAGTCAATACTCACAACTTCCACTCATGGATGTATGCTTTCATGAGGACCATTGAGATCAACAAAGTTGATTCGATAATCAACCGGCGAGATCATCAGTGAAAAAATCGGTGAGCAACTCTGGAGTGTGAGGCGGACGTACAGCTTCAAAATGACTTCATACAGTATATGTAGCAGCCTCACAGGGTATATTTTCCAAGCTGGATAGATGGGGCGTATCTTAGCGAAAGATCCTATTTTTTAGTGCTTCCCACATTTGACAGCTTCTTAAATGTCACAAAGATTACAAGGTGTTCAATGATGGGTTCTTCTATGGATTCATCTACAAATTAAATAGTGATCTGAAGGCCAAGTAGGGTAAACAAAGAAGCTTGGGAAGTTATATCCCAGCATGGCTATATTTTCATCCAGTTTGTAAACTTCATGTATCTCAAGGTAACTGGATTTTCGAGAGAACCAGTTAAGTTAACGAGGTATCCAAGTGAAAAGTGGGTCATCATGGAGTCATGTGGATAGCTCGTGGAGATGCATGATTCACAATCAAAGTGGCAAGAGTCTACGGGTTTATTTCCGGTCACAGTGGGTTATTACAGTGCCAGAGCATCCACAAAGCAAGAGGAATCGAAGCCAAAATGTTTTCTACGAGTATGAGCATGATTTCTTCCCATCGCGGCTGAAATTTTATCCATACGAGGTAGAAAGGAAGATAATTTCCCGGGAATACTCACATGTACCTTTACTGGAAGACTTCGGATGAAGTGCATAAACGAGTATGAAGTCAGGAAGAAAGACTTCAGCAGGTTATCGGCGAGAACAAGTGTCTGATTATGGTTTAGCACGGATACCTACAGATCTCGTAGATGATGGGAATGTGATACTTAACTCATATCATCATATGGGAGGGGATAGAGCTACTCTTCAGGAAAACATTGGTGGCTGCTAGATGATTGAGGAAAGATCTTCCGCAGTTCTGGTTAACACTTCAAACTAGTTGTTGACAAAGGGGTATTGCCTAGATGAAGCTTTGATGAATCATATCACAGGTAATTTTACCGCAGGAGACTCCAAAAAAAAGAAAGCATGAAGGTGAAAGTAGCAAAAGGCTAGAGAAACTCAAAGTACACAAGAAGTCTCACGCATAGGAGAAGGCCAAATCTATAACTATCGTGTTAGTTCCATCTTCTCCAGCATCAACTCATAGCACTTCAACAGCCTCGGAACCCCATAGAGATCTTTTCATTCCTCCATTGAATCCAACGTCATTTGTATTTTCTCCTCAACCACTTAGATCTTCACCTCTCCCTACGGAGAAGTTGAAAGCACATATGGCGGAGTTTGAAAAAGCATTGTCTTTGGCCAATTCAGAGGGTGGCAATCACAACACGGTGGAAAATTTAGATATAGCATAATCGGAGCATGAGATGGTGGTGCACTCAGTAACTTCTCATTCCTTGAGAAGAAACTTTTCATCATGGATGGCTTTGCAGACAATCCCAGAATCTAAAGAGGAGATCAACCTAGAGGAACATGACTTTCAGTTACGCTTGAGTTTGGGCGAAAGAGATAGAAGACCTAAAGTTTCCAAAATGACTTCTAGGTTGATTAATGAAGAATCAGGACAAAATTTCACCAAGTTATCAGTTCTAGCAGAAGGAAAGCACAAGGGAGAGCTCATGGTAGGCTGATAAAGCGGTGACCAAAGCAATCGATAAGTCAAACTACCACAGAAGGATTAAAGCAAGATACACAGACACTAATGAATGCTTTATTCCTTAAGCTTGACAAAGAGAAGGTTGAGAAAGCCAAGCTTCAAAAGCAGGTTTCCCAGCTATGTGAGATCATTGCTAAGGTTGTCAAGCCTTCCTCTCAGCCCATTCTAGCACATGAGCAGGTGAGTAATCATCTAATTAAAGAGGTGGAAGATGTAGGGGACCAAGTCAAAACTATTACTCAATGGAAAGGGAAAATCATTCACCAAGCTTCAGAGCAGTTTGAAAGAATGCCAGCTGAATTGGATAATAAGCACAAGGAATTATCTTAGCTAAAGGAACTAATGACACAGATAGAAGATGAGAACATAGTTGTTGAAATTCATTTGGATACTTTATCTAAGATACACTCGTTACCAAAGGATGTGTTAATCGCAGAGCAGATTGTACCTGATGGATTGATGGAAAGGGGCAAGTAGTTAGAAATTTCAGTTTCCTTCCACGTACATATCCTCAAGCTTATCTGAAAAGGATGTAGTTGTTGGAAAATAAGATGGGAGAAGTTTCGGAGATAATTCTAGATGAATTACCCACTTCCCATGAAGATTTTGTTTTGGTTGTGCGGAAATAAATTGATGAAGCCACCATACCTTTCACCATGGATTCAATTGCCAGACTCATAAAGCTTGAGACGGAGATGTTGAGGGATATGGGCCTGGTTTGGAGAAAGTAAAGGTTAATAATGTTACTTTTTCCAAAGGGTTGTTATAGTTCAGAACCGAGAGAGAGGCTATTGTTAAAACAGATGGGAAGATGTTGAATTACATGTTTGACAAGTATATTCAATATCAGAACAAAAAGAAAGTGTAGGTGTTACAACTGGTAGATCTTCTTTCTTCTCTTATTTCTTATGTTCCCAAATGAAAATGTAAGATTAAAGTTATTGGTTTAAAAACCATTACTTTAAGTTATTTGGAAAGGTTCTTTAAGATAGGTGACAGATGTGCACAATTTTGGCTTAAACTCCTAATGCATGTTACTAAGAGAGGAATTCTAGGAAGATGATTGCCAAATGTTCCCTTTACTACTTCTTCATGTTCTAGTTTAGTTGCAGTTTCCCATTTGTAATTTCCCCTCTACACACTATAAGTAGAGGAAGAACCTACGGGTTAAAATATCGAAATTGTAATCAACATTCTTGTGTTCTAGAATTTGAGCTGAAACCCTTGATAGTTTTCTGCGAGTAGAGGAATAGAGAAGAGGCATATTTTGGAGAACTTTGTGTCAACGGTGCATTCGTTTCTTATTTATTTTTAGATCTTTACACAAACTTTGTGTTGTCTTAGATCTAGATCTGAAACTTTCCTTTGCTTCAAATTCTTCATTTTAAGATCTATTTGTTTTGTCTATGTGCATGTGATCAACTTTGTCAACTATTGGTTAGGTTACACATTTCCTTTCTTTTCTTCTCGCATTTAATTATTTCCCTTTCTGCACATATTTCTTATAGCCGCTTACTTTCCGTAAAATTACCTAGTTATGGTCCATGAGTTACGCAATTAAAGTAATACCAACATATAGATACTAGGAAATATAATTGACAAAATCTTACACAGAGCCTCACCGGTAAATGAGAAAGATTTATTTCATGATTGCCTAGGTTTTCAGTGTAGAAAATCTAGCCAACAGACGTCAAGCTAAAAATTCCATACTTCATCTTGTTAAATGCTCGAGACATCCAAGCTCGAAATATTCTATTGTGGAAGAAACTAGATGCCATGTAGCTCAAAATTTGTTAATTTGATTTGTTAAAGCATATCGCCAACATCTTGCAAAAAACTAGATGTCATGTAGCTCAAAACTTATTAATTTTATTTGTTAAATCGTCTCGCTAATAACTTGTAATCATTATAAGTATGCATATTCTACCGCAGAATTTAGCCTTACGGAATATTATGTTAAAGCCTAATGAAGGAAAAGCTTAAATTTTTACATCGTTGTAAAGGCTATCACCGCTAAGCTCAAATAAATTTCATTTAAAATGGTAAATCATGTAGAAAAATTTTTAAAATATTATGTTGTTCTAGTGTGTAGACGCTGCTAATTTCATACTACCTTAATTTAATTTGTGAAATACTAGTGACCGCTAAGGTACAAATAATATGTTACGGCAATACCTAATAGACGCTAGACTCGCAATACCTTTATTTATTTTGAGAAATCTTATCGGCCGCTAAGATCCAAATAATATGTTGTTCCAGTGTTTTGGCGGCATATAGCTTCATGATATTTGTTCTCGATTCACGATCTCTAAGCTCGAGAAAATACTTTCGAGGCATAACCCAATGACTACTAAGCTTGCGATATCGACATGTTTTTACTTGAATCCTAACGAAAACATATCTTCAAATAATATGTTGTATGTCATTGGCTAGATTTTCTGCGCATAGCTGAAAACCTAGGCAATCATGAGATAAATCTCCCTCATTTTTCGGTGAGGCTCCCGTGTAATATTTGTCGATTAAATATGTTAGTATCTATTTGTGAGTATTACTTTAACCATGCAGCTCATGAACCATAGTTGTATAGTTTTGCAGCAAGTAAGCAATTGTTAAAGAAAGGAAATATCTAAAGAAGAAGGAAGTAATAAAAACATAGGAAAGAAAGAGGGAAGATGTGCAACCCAATCAATAGATTACAGAGTTGATTGCATGCACATAGACAGGACCAATAGATATTAACACTCAAAATTTTAAGCAAAGGCAACTTTCAAATCTAGATCTAAGATAACACAAAGTTTATAAATAGATCTAAGACAATAAGCTAGAAACAAAATGCACTGTGACACAAAGTTCTCTGGAAATCTGCTCCTTTCTATTCCTTTGCTTCAAATAGCTATCAGGGGCTTTAGCACAAAGTCTGGAACACAAGAATGTTGCTTACAAATTTTGATCCTTTAACCCATAGGTTCTTCCTCTACTTATAGCATGTAGAGGGGAAATTACAAATATGAAGCTTTTAGTTGAACTGGCACATGTGGAAGTCGGAAAGGAAACAACTGGCAATCTCCCTCCTGAATTCCTCTTTGCATGACATGCATGATTTGCAACTGAAGATAGAACCTTCTATTTTGCATGTCTGCCACCTATTTCCAAGTAGTTGACTTCTTCAAGTAATGGCTTTTAAACCAATCACTTAAGTTTTATAATTTAATTGATCGCTCAATTACTTTGTCGGAGGAAATAAGAGAAAGAAGAAGAAAGAGGAAAGTTGTAGTCTTGTCCTTTTTCATATTCTACATGCAGCTGATTCTTTTGCCTTTGATTCTCACCAAACTGGATCTGGAAGTAGCTGGATCTAGAAGTGGCTAGATCTGGAAGAGGTTGGATCTAGAAGCAAGTGACTGTGATTTGCTTGCAGGTATTGCTTTTGACATGTCTTCCCTCTTATCCTTGAAGCTTTTGCAATTCTTCTCCAGTACATGCATCAGTGCAATGTTTGTCGTAACTCATCATTTTTATTTTTAATTGCATATGAGCAATTAAAAATTCTGGAAAGCACTCCGGGTGAATGCAACTTCAATGAAGGCTTCAACTGGAAGATTGGGAGAACATGCATAAGGTCCTGGAAGGAATTCTCCATGCACTAACTTCTTCACGAGGCTACATTCAAAACAAGAGGATGAAGCCTTTGCAATTATGGATCTAGATCTGAATCTAGATCTAGATATATGCATGATTCTACTGATCTTTCTCATTCATCTTGCTTTGCCATGGCTGGAGCGATCTTTGTCTGAGCAATTCTTTTTCTTTTTATTCAGTCGGAATTCTTTACAACCGATGCAGATCTGGAGATTTCTTCATATTCGGAGGATATGTTCAATGTATTAGACATTGATTTAAGCTCCCTTTCTCTTATAAAAGCACATGTAATGAATTCCTGTAATTAATTCAGACAAAGATGGCAACCGGAACATGAACACTTGATTTTAATTATAAAAATCTGCATATATCAAGCCTGCTGCCCCAAAATTTGATGTTTTGTTTGCATGCAAAGCAAGCATGAATTTTGTCAACGTCACTGAGCACTGCACACCTTTGTGTAGACAATTAATCAGACTTAATTCAAGCTTCTTCAAACCTAGGTGCCAAACTTTGAAGCTTTCCGGTAGTGAAAACACCTTCATGCAAAATTCCTCCTTAATTGGGCACCAAAATTGTCTGGTTGTACTTCCTTATTAAAGAATTAATTAATTCATCATTATGGCAGCCCATTTTTATATAACCTTCACCATTCTATAATTAATAATTGCCTCTCCTATTCCTGGCAATTAATTAATTAATTAACATGATTTTCTCTTCAATTTGGGCGCCTATTTTGTGCATGCTCATGGCTGCCATTAAATTTATTTAATTTTAACTTTCTACTTCCAGTCCACATTGACTTCACAGTGTGCTTTGACCTTATGCACCAAAAATAGGAATTAATTCCATCAATTAATACTTTAAAAAGTATTATTTCTCCTCAATATGGGTCGCACTTTTTTGCATGAGAGGGGGCTGCATTAAATAAATTAAATTTATTTAATTTTAGAATTCTATTTCTAATTTCCTTTATCCTCTCATCATGCGTTGACTTTTCCTCATGCTTGGGCACCAAAATTGGGTGAATAAATATTAATAAATATTATTAAATGCATTATTATTCACCCAAGGTGGGTCGCACTTTTTGGCAAGGGTGAATTCTATTTTTAAAAGTCAATTTCTAATGGGATTATTCACCCTGCACCATAGCTCCAAAAATCCCATGATCCACTTAAGTTGTTTGACTTTCATAATGGGATTTTTACCCTGCAAGGCAGGTAAGAAATTCCCATCAATGCCTTAAGTGATTTTCTTTTATTTCACAATAGGAATTTTCACCCTACAAGGCAGGTAAGAAATTCCCGCCTGCCTGCTACCTCTAATAATCCCATCATA
Source organism: Taxus wallichiana var. yunnanensis (assembly GCA_018340775.1). Classification (NCBI taxonomy): domain Eukaryota; kingdom Viridiplantae; phylum Streptophyta; class Pinopsida; order Cupressales; family Taxaceae; genus Taxus; species Taxus wallichiana. The sequence continues at coordinate 1,011,477,800 of CM031240.1, read as the reverse complement.
ACTTAAGTGGCTTTGCCCCCATGGGAAAAGTACCTGCTTTAGGTATGTATAAAATTCTCACGTGCTCTGCTTTACCAAAAATCCCATTGTAGCTTAAAACCTTCCTTTCCCAAAAATGCGACTTACCCAGAAGAGACCTTTTCTGTGCACAACTTCATCTTTTTAGAGAGAACCAAACCTCCAGTGGAAAATTCCTTCTAGCATAATGTTCATAGATGATCTCCAGATACTCTAGGCAAGAAAATAGACTAAACTGGCAAAGGAATTGACCTAGAGAAATTTCACAGAAAACAAAATGAGAAAACACCAAAAACGTAAAATGTTGCCAGAAGTCACGAGATAAATCTCGGGATTCATTCTTTGGTATATGGGAATATTGAATGTAAAACCTCAACAGGTTAAACCGAGCACAATTTACTTGAAAAGAGGCTTAAAATAATTAAATAAAAAATTCCCTTGAGACAAACCACAGCGAAGGGATAAAACGAGTTTGGGCATCTAGGTATTTGTCGAAATTGGCTCATATGACTCTCTCTAGGAATACGCAACACGGACATTTTACTCGCAATGAAAACATAGAACAACCCATTATTTTAAAAGTACAAAAATTTTAACATGGGGTAGTCTCAGATTTCGGGAGAGATTCGCATACCTAACAAACGCTAGACTCACAATACCTTTCTTTATTTTGAGAAATCTTAGCGGCGCTAAGATCCAAATAATATGTTCTGTAGTGTCTTGGCGACGTATAGCTTCATGATATTTGTTCTTGAGTACTGATCTCTAAGCTCAGAAAATGTTTTCGAGGCATAACCCAACAACCGCTAAGCTTGTAATATCTGACATGTTTTTACTTGAATCCTAATGACAACATATCTTCAAATAATATGTTGCATCATAAGATAGTGGATGTCAAGCTAAGAATTTCATACTTCATCTTGTTAAATGCTCGAGACATCCAAACTCGAAATATTCTATTGTGGAAGCAACTAGATGCCATGTAGCTCAAAATTTGTTAAAGCATACCGCCAACAACTTGCAAACATTATGAGTACGCATATTCTAGCAGATTAGCCTCTTAGAATCTCATGTTAATGTGTTAAATTCTTGCGTCCTCTATGACCCAAATCTTATGTGTTAAATCCTAACGAACGTAAAGCTTAAATTGTTACATCGTTGTAAAGGCTAATGGTCATTAAGATCAAATCAATTTCATTTAAAATGGTAAATCATGTAGAAAGTTGTTTTTAAATATTATGTTGTTTCAGTGCGTAGAGGCTGCTAATTTCATACTACCTTAATTTAATTTGTGAAATACTAGCGACCGCTAAGGTATAAATAATATGTTGTAGAAATACCTAGCGGACGCTAGACTCACAATACCTTTCTTTATTTTGAGAAATCTTAGTGGTCACTAAGCTCTAAATAATATGTTGTTGCAGTGTCTTGGCGACGTATAGCTTCATGATATCCATTCTTGAGTACCGATCTCTAAGCTTAGAAAATGTTTTCGAGGCATAACCCAATGACTACTAAGCTTGCAATATCTGACATGTTTTTACTTGAATCCTAGCGAAAATATATCTTCAAATAATATGTTGCATCATAAGATAGTAGACGTCAAGCTAAAAATCCATACTTCATCTTGTTAAATGCTTGAGACATCCAAGCTCGAAATATTCTATTGTGGAAGCAACTAGATGCCATGTAGCTCAAAATTTGTTAATTTGATTTGTTAAAGCATACCATCGACAACTTGCAAGCATTATGAGTACGCATATTCTAGTGGATGCTAGCCTCCTAGAATCTCATGTTAATGTGTTAAATTCTTACGATCTCTATGACCCAAATATTATGTGTTAAATCCTAACGAACAAAAATCTTAAATTGTTACATCGTTGTAAAGGCTAGTGACCGCTAAGCTCAAATAAATTTCATTTAAAATGGTAAATCCTGTAGAAATATTTTTTAAAATATTATGTTGTTCCAATGCGTAGAGGCCGCTAATTTCATACTACCTTAATTTAATTTGTGAAATATTGGCGACCACTAAGGTACAAATAATATGTTGCGGCAATACCTAGCAGATCTTTAGACTCACAATACCTTTATTTATTTTGATAAATCCTAACGACCACTACGTTCCAAATAATATTTTACGGCGGTGTCTTGGCGGTGAATAACTTCATGATATTCGTTCTTGGTACCAATCTCTAAGCTCAAAAAATGTTTTCAAGCATATGTTTTTGGCAATACCTAGCGGATGCTAGACTTACAATATATTTCTTTATTTTTTGAAACCCTAGCGACCGCTAAGCTCCAAATAATATGTTACGACAATACCTAGTAGACGCTAGACTCACAATATCTTTCTTTATTTTGTTAAATCCTAACGACAACTATGTTCCAAATATTACGATGTGGCAGTGTCTTAGCGGCGTATGACTTCATGATATGTGTTATTGAGTACCAGATCGCTAAGCTTCAAATATGGTATTAAGTTATACCCTAGCAGGCTGCTAAGCTTTCAATAGTTTTCTTGTTTTTGTAAAATCCTAGGGACAACTAATATCCAAATACTATTAGTTTGTGTCCTTCCAGACAAACTAATAATATTGTGGCCTTCCACAACAACCCTAATGAATTAATATATATGTCGACACTCTATCTTCCACCAATAATATGTGGCCTACTGATAATATTGTTTTAATAGAATTTTATTGTCATGACTAACATACATAAATACATTGTGATTGAAATATTTAATATATAAATTTTAATGCATAGTGATTATAATATTTTATAGATAAAATTTAGGCGTATATATAATATGTTTAACCTTCCATTGCACAAAAAATTATCTCACAATTGAAAACCTAATATGATTTCTGATTTAGACCATTTTGTTAACCTTGAATATCTTCTCACAAAGTCAACGCGACAACCATATAAATAATGTATAATGAAATATTTACCTCGGGTTTTTTCTATCATCATAATAAAAGGAAAAAAAAGTAGACAATGAATACCAAAACAATATTTTGAGTCTCATTAAACATTAATTTTTTAAAAACTAGTGTTTAGGTGATTGGCCATCATTATCGGGAAAAACAATCCAGAGGGGGACAAATCGGTGGAAACTTGAAAGCATTCAAATGAAATAAAAACCAAAGATGAAAAGGGATTAAATTTTCTTCGGTTAGGGCCCAACATATTCCTTATTTTCTTTAGGAACAAGGCGGTGTGGAAAATCAATCAGAAGGAACTAGTAGGCAGAGCTAGGGCCACGAATCATGTTTTCATAGGGCAAAGCAGGGTTGGACTGACGTGAAAAAGACAGGAACTAGTATTCATAAAGCGGTGTGATGAAATGATCAGAAGGAACTAATAAGCAGAGCTAGGGCCAAGGATCACGTTTTCATCGAGAAAAGCGAATATAAACTAACTTGAAAAAGATAGGAACTAATATTCACAAAGGAGTGTGACAAAATGATCAAAAGGAGCCGATAAGCGAGCTAAGACCACGGATCGCATTTTCGTAGGGCAAAGCAGGGCTGGACTGATGTGAAAAAGACAGGAACTAGTATTCACAAGGAGGTTTGGCAAAATGACCAAAATGTCGAAGTAGAGCTAGGTCGTGAAGGCATTTTTGTAGGGAAAAGCAAGGATACACTGAGGTTAAAAAGACAAGATCTAGTCAAAGACAAAATGACTGTATAAGTCTATAATAAAAAAGGTACACATTTAGTATAGTATACGTTTTTGATAAATACCTTATTTAGATATGATATTTTTTCATGCTTGGTGATGTCATTCAAACCACCAACTATTGCATCGAGCTAACTATATGCGCTATTTTTCCGCAACCCCTTTTGCTTATCCATAGTGTGTGAGCACCCTTTTTGTTCTGAGCGTGATTGTTCCCTTTTGTTAATCCACAAACGAGATTATAATTACTTCCTGATTGTTCCCTAGCAAAAACAACCGGGATTCTTACATTTATCCCTGTAATCTTGGCTTGTTTGTATTGTTGTATGATTTCACGAGTTGTTGTTATGCGAGACCAAAAAAATAAAAACCCTAAAAACTAATTTTTCAAGGTATTTAATATTTTTTCTAACAATCCACGTTAGAGATTTTAAAATATAAAAAATGCGGGATATGGAAATTTGAAAATATGAGTGGGGGAAATTGTGTTAATATTGAAATTTCAAATTCTCAAAAATGTGGGGGAATTCATGCAATTCGAATTTTGAATTTTCCACTCATTGAGAAAAGGTGTAGGATATCGAAAAAATAAACAATATTGAAAACAACGCCTTTTGTTATTGGCTATAGCTTAAAATAGTTGAAATGTAATAAAACTTATAATATTATAATAAAATAGTAGAAATAAATTATATCAATTTATAGGCACATTTATTTTTATTTTTTATTAAAAATCACCTAGATAATGTTAGATGTAGTGCACTAATGAAATGTAATTCTCCAATTACTCTGTGCCACGTGTTAAGTTTGAACCTGATAGTTAGAAAACATTATAATTTACACATTTATTATGAAATTAAAATGTAAAGAAACTAGTATAATATGAAACCACGATATTATAATATAAATAACAACCAGTAAAACAATGACACATGGCTATAGCTTAAAATAGTTGAAACACAATAAAAATATAATATTGTAATAAAACAAATGAAATAAAGTGCACAAATGTATAGGCACATTTTTTTATATCAAAATCGACCTATACAATGTTAGATGTAGTGCACAAATGAAAAATAATTATCCAATTATATTGTGTCACGTGGCATGTTTTTGAACCTAATAGTTAGAAAATATTATAATTTATACATTTATTATGAAATTAAAATGTAAAGAAACTAGTATAATATGAAACCGTGATATTATAATATAAATAACAACCAGTAAAAAAGAGACACGTGGTTGTAGCTTAAAATAGTAGCAATGCAATAAAAATATAATATTGTAATAAAATTTTTGAAATAAAGTGTATGAATGTATAGGCACATTTTTTTAATTTTATCAAAATCGACCTATACAATGTTAGATGTAGTGTGCAAATGAAAAATAATTATCCAATTATATTGTGCCATGTGGCATGTTTTTGAACATGATAGTTAGAAAACATTATAATTTACACATTTATTATGAAATTAAAATGTAAAGAAACTAGTATAATATGAAACCACGATATTATAATATAAATAACAACCAATAAAACGACGACACGTGGCTATAGCTTAAAATAGTAGAAACGCAATAAAAATATAATATTGTAATAAAACAAATGAAATAAAGTGTACGAATGTATAGGCACATTTTAAAATTTTTTATCAAAATCGACCTATACAATGTTAGATGTAGTGCACAAATGAAAAATAATTATCCAATTATATTGTGCCACGTGGCATGTTTTAAACCTAATAGTTAGAAAACATTATAATTGACACATTTATTATGAAATTTAAATGTAAAGAAACGAATAATAAAATATTTTGAAACTATATGAAATGCGATATTATAATATAAATACCTACCATTAAAACGATGACACATGGCATGAAATTCTAAAATCCCAGAAGGTGTTTTTTTCATTAAAACAACAAAAAGTAGTAGCGCCTCAAAGTGTAAAGATAGTGTTTACTGATGGCAAGAGGTATTGGTTTATAGCTAGCGGTCATTTAGGATGGAACCAGATGACCCTGTGGGAAATTTGTCTATATCATGATTTGTTATTCTATCACTATTTCCAAATTAAGTAATGTTGTGCAATGATTTATCTTATCAAAAATACAAAAAATGTCACTTGCTCTTAGGGGTATATATGGATTCCAATTCAAAAAGATTTATCTTGTATGAGATAAATATGTAGTGCAACAATTATGGTTGCCATGTAAAGTCTGCCCAAAATGATACAATTACAATGACAGTGATAATGATAGGAGCCTAGCGGCCGCTAAGCTAGACCATTGTTTGTTATAATATAACTATTCACAAATTATAAATTGTTGAGCCTAGTGGTCGCTATGTTATTCCTTTCAACTAGTAATCAAACTTAGTGGTCGCTAAACCTTTTCTTTGATATAAACCGAAAGTGTTGATCCCTCTTGATGGAACGTAGTGCAAAAATTGGCTCCACCGAGTAACGTGTAGCCTATTTGAAACAATTATAATAATTGAAAATTACAATCGATCTAAAGATGTAAAGATAGTGATTACTATGACAAGAGGTAATGAAAGGATCCTAGCGGCCTCTAAGCTATATCATGAGTTGTTAATCAATAGCTACTTAGAAATTGAGAAATTGTTAAGCCTAGTGGCTGCTAGGCTCTTTCTTTGATACGAATAAATATGGATTATAATTTACAAAGATATATCTTAGGAGAAATAAATAAGTCTTGAATCCTCTCAAAATTAAAATTGTTGAGCCTAGCGGCCACTACATTATTCCTTTCAATGAGTAATGAAGGCTAGTGGTCACTAAGCATTTTCTTTGATAAGAATAGAAAGTCTTGATCCCTCTCGATGGAAAGCATTGCAGGAATTGGCTTCTAAGCTATTCCATGATTTATTATTCAACAACTATTTTGAAATTAATAAATTATTGAGCTTAGCGGTTGATACCATTTTTCTCTAGATACTAATGAATATGGATTACAATTTTCAAAGATATATCTTAGGAGAAATAAATAAGACTAGATGCCTCTCGACAAAATGTAGTGTAGTAATTAGGTCAGCCATGTGAAGTCTACCCAATATGTGACACTTACAATCAATGAAAAAGCACTAACCATCTAAAGTTAAACATATAGTGATTACAATGGAAAATGGTAATGATATCATCCCAACGGTTACTAAGCTTGAACATTTTTGTTATTATATATCTATTCTCAAATTTAGAAATTGTTGCACCTATCGGCATGACGTTATTCCTTTGATATGAAGATAAAGTCTTGATCCCTCTCGATGGAAAGTAGTGTGGAAATTGGCTCCACCTAGTAACGTGTGGCTAATTTGATATAATTATAGTCATTGACAATAACAATCGTTCTAAAGTTATACTTCTAATGATTGTTACGACTAGAGGTAATGAAAGTATCGTAGTGGCTGATAAGCTAGACAATGATTTGTTATTCAATAGTTATTTTGAAATTTTTCTTTGATACGAACGAATATGGCTTATAATTTAAAAAGATATATTTTAGGAGAAAAACATAAGTCTTTATCCGTCTTGTTAAAATGTAGTGTTGCGATTGGAGTCCGACATGCGAAGTCCAACTAATACGATATAATTACTATCATTGAAAAATAGTATCGGTCCACGAGTTGAACATAAAATGCTTACAATGAAAATCGCTAATCGAGAGGAGCTTAGTGGTCATTAATCTTGACCATTGTTTTTTATTATATAGCTATTTTTAAATAAATACATTCTTGAGCGTAGTGGCTGCTACATCATTCTTTTCTACTAGTTATGGAGATTAAATCTTAATGGCCTTTAAGCTAGTCCATTCAATTGGTGTAAATTACCAACAAGTAATATTAAAAATGTCCATTCATATGTCAACTTAAATCCTCTCTCTCGCTAACATCTATGTTTTCAAACGTTTCCTTTCATGCAATCTACGCAAAGTGGATGGTTGTCAGACAACGAATAATCCTTCCAAAATAAGTTGTGTGTTAATTGTCAAGAACAATTTTGCATAGTTTCTGGTATTAATGTTGTGATCCACAAAATATGATTTATAATAACCAGTTGAAGGTTAGATGTCATTTCGATCAAGCCTAACAATAGCTAATGTTTACTTTGATTGCTCACCAATGATAAAAAGTAATGTATTATAGAGATTGGTGATCACAAAGGCTAATACTTGCATTCATTAACATATGGTGAGAACAAAAATTAATCCATATGTCAAGTAATTTTTAATATATTCTACTCCAATTGTAAATACAATGTCTTCCATTGGTCACAATCCATTCTTAGCAATTCCATTCATTGAAGGTCTTTGAGAGTTGGAAGAACATAGATGACGACTGGTTTGTTGAAGTCTATGGCCCTGACAACTACTACAATGACATGTGGTTGTTTTTGTTATAGATGATGAGACATGAGGAATTCAGAATGGTTATATCCTCTGCAGTCATTGATTCAAGAACACTGTGTGTTCAAGTCGAATGCATTGACTATGAAAATAATAAGTGTCTTATTATGGATATGGAGTTGGATGTTTCTTTATTCAGGAAATGGTAAATGTAAGCCCTTGAAGACGAAAAAATGTTCCTATTCAAAACATGGATGGGATTTGGGGTTGTTAGTAGATGAAGACAAAACTGGTTGTTCAAATGCAAAAGAAATTCATGATGGCATGCTTGCAGTACTTAGAAAATTGTATAGAGGTGATAAAACCTCTTACGTTTGTAATTTTTTGAATAGAAAAGGTTCGCTTTCACCGCTTAAACATGCCAAGTTGTTTATTATGCTAAGGAGAACATATTTGGCTAAATTGGAGCTCGATCCATCTAGATCAAAATTTCATGGGTTGAAAAAATACTAAATTAGTTGCATTGCTAAAGAAAGCAACCATTATATTCACAAACACAAAACCTTCAACTAAGAAGCAGTTTGATTACTTTTTGTTCGATGGAGAAGTATTTTCAATTGATGTTTCTAGGTGCCATGTAGCACCTCTAAAGTATCAATATCATCCTTTTGATGATAAGAATGTTGACCTTCTTGTGCACTCCATGTTGATAAATGTTATTCCTACACATAGGGACGTAATTCTTCTTCCCTTCTTGGAGTCTACGAATAAGGTTGTGGTGCTCAAAGATCCGAAAGACTTAGAAAGGGATGACGTTAAATTTTATATACTTGATGGCCAACATATAATATGTTTACAAAAAAATATTTTGGGCTCAGAAACTTACAATTATTTACATCCGAGGCTACAATTTCGAAGGGCTCGCATTTTTTCTACAAATGCAACTAACGAAGCCATTACTAATATTTGCAAACAACAGAATGAAGTGAACAAAACTTGGATATAAACCAAGTTTATTAATTTTTGTACAAAGCTAGATCGATTTGGAAATCACTTGGATGTCCTCAACGTCCCGGATTGGAAAAAAACAAAACAAAGGAGTGGAGGGTAATGTATTTTAATTTTATTGCATTTGTTATTAACTTTTTTCTTCCTTATATAAAAAGAAAAAACATATAATTGTCCTTTGAATGCAAAACTTTGAGATTCAATGCCTTTTTATTTTCAAAATGACTCAACCATCAATCTATACGAAAAATGGACTTTTTTATTATTGTCAGATGATATATGGACTAAATGGACTACAACATTTGAGTTGTTTAGATATGGTGGCCTTGTTTGTTCACCTGTTAAAGATAATCATGATAACTTTCAGCCTAATTCATTGGCAAGATTCACAACTAATTCATTCAGGGCTGCTTTGGAGGAATGAATGAAGAAGAACCATCAATACTAGCGAGATAAATTACAATCGGGGATGTATGGTTAATTGGCCTGTTCGGGCATGCATAATAGCGAGAAATTTCATTCCTACTACCAAAGAATAAAAGGAGATAAAAAATGAGAGAAAAAGTTCTATAATATTTTAAAGAAAAACATCCAGATATTGATCTATTGACATCATGTAGTGAATCCAATGTAATTGAAAAAGTTAAATTGCATGAATCACATTGTTACTAGTTATCTGTATTATTAGGTGAAGAGAGGAAAGGAAAGAGAAAATTTGATTCCCACATAGGGGAAAAAAAGATAAACGAAAAAAGGACCAGGTGGCGGAAGAAGATATTCCCGTCGAGGCTCAGACAATATTAGACAACTATGTGGTGTTAATGGAAGACAATATACCGGAAAGGATGGAGGACACAGAAGAATTTACTTGTCAATGTGCATACCCGTTCTAGCTTTTGTCAATTGTATAGCAATTTTTCTAGTGATATTTCTTCTGAAGAAATAATGGAGTTCTTACAGATTATTGGAATGAGTGCGCAAGAATGTATTATTATTGTTCTCATACCAATTGAATATTCAAAAATGTTGAGAGAAACAGTAAAAAATACATGGAAAAGGTTAAAGACAATGAAGAATCAATTATGGATGGATGCTACAAACTCTATGATAACAAAGTGGACAATTTAAAATTTTGTGTCTTATGTACACAATAACTGGAGTGCACAACTATGACAAAATAAATGATGAAAGAGAAGAAGTCACTAGGGATTGGATGGAAAAAACTGCACAACAATTGATAACTGCAAGTGAAATTGGCCTAAAAGGAAACAAACATCCTTTTCCTTTTGAGCAATCATATGAGTTATGGTCTGAGATGTTTGCTCGATGTTGTTCGAGGATTCTATAGTATTAGTGTTATACAGCGGTAGTGTCACACTGTGTGCATTAGTTTAATCTAATCAATTTGGTGTTTTTATTGTTGAGATACATAGTCGAAATTTTTTTTGAAACATTACTATTCTCATATGAAGAAAGGTTCATACTAGGAATACAACTCGAACATGTGATTATGTTAAAATTCTTTCAACCAAAAAAACTACTTACACATTTCTTATTTACGTAGACAACCCAAGAACAATAGGAATCGATGTACAAACCTCTCAACTTGACGCTACACAACCAAATCATCATGGTGATTATCCTTCAATCGCTTTATAAATATGTTTAATGAGCTTTGTTTTCAATTTCCATTGTTCTCGTCCATTTGAAAATACTCTATGCTCACCAACTCTAACCACATATGAGGAGAACTCAACCACATCATCCACGAATATGCAAGCAAATCTTGGTATGTTAGTCGCGTGCATTTATAAATAAAAATCGCTACCAAGCCCAACAAATTTATAAAAAAATTAATGGTTTATGCAGACCACCAACACCCAAATAAAATAATAATGGAGTGTGTGGTGGTAGCCAACATGAATATGTAGGAAAAACCAGGTATTTTAGCCATGCGTATTTTTAAATATAACCATTTCTAAGGCTCACATAGTTATAGAAAAAGATTTCAGCTAATTCTAGAAGCGAGAATCATTTTCAAAGAAGGAATTATCAAATAACTTATTTCAAAAGTTCATGGTGGCATCCAACACTTGTGCATTTTGTAATTTCCAAGTTGTTGGTTATTACATAAAACCATTAGTATCAACATAATGATACATACATTAGAATCTATGTTTATTCCAGCCAATGATGGCATAGCCTAGTGGTCGTTAATCCACATCAATATCTCAAAAGTGTTGTCCGCCAATGGGTGGTTCAACGATATAAATGAACCCTAGTGGGCGCTACAATTCATTCGAAGACATATAACATTTTGATTTGTACTTACCATATTACCATGAGAGACCAGTATGCTTTTCAATTATGCTTTCATTTGCGATAACATGAAATTGATTTTGAATTGATTACTATTGATCATAACATATAAAAAAACAACTAATAAGGTATGTCCAATCCAAGCCGGAAGCTCGGTTGGTAAGTGGTAGCTACCTAAAGTGCTAATATTGAATTTACCATTTTACCATGTAGTTCAGTATTTTTTTTCAAATACGCTTTCATTTGCCATATCAATAGTTATATTAATAATATTAATATTGTTTGAAACAAATCTTTCCGCAAAGGATCTAGCTACGGGTAAAGAAGATGCAATCCTACACGCAAGGCCCACCGTAAGTGGTAGCCATAAGCTAAAATGTTGATTTTTTCCATTGGTTAGAATTGATATGAGACTAATTAAAAAAATTTATTTACTTCCTATGTTTAGCCACAAGAATTACTTACTTATTTTAGATTTGGAGGGCTTGTTATATGATAAAACCAATCACCCTCTAGGGACATCACATTCAAGTTTCGCAGGGAGAGAATCAACATGTGAGGTGGCACAAATATTTTATAAAGTCATTATCAATGAAATTAGAAATGGGATTCTGGTCAGACAAACTCTCTTCAGCTGATGTTGAAAAGCTGACAAAGGCCTTCATAAAAATTATCGACTGACTTGAATCCATTAATCACTTGGGGAAAAGAACATTACAAAATGGTCGATGGAATTGCAATAAAAGATCTAGAAAAGGTTTGGAGTAGAAATGATGTCCCCTACAATTATGAAGACACAATGTGTATTACATTAGGTGCAACAAGAAGCCCTCCAACAAATTTTATGGTTGGGATAAAAAGCAAAGGAGAAAATTTCTCAAAAGATATGTGGTTGATGACCGATTTACACAAAGACTTATCACTAATAGTGTTAAAGGGATTGAATGTGGTAGAGGGCATCAAATATTTGGAGCGAGTAAATGCTAAATAAAAAGTTAGCATTTCAAAATGTTATTGTGATGATACAACTTAGGGTAAGTGCACGAAGTTGGGGGGCCAAAAAGTCGACAAAACACGAAAATGAGCAAACGCGATCGTGTTTTGTAATAACACGAGTGCATTATGTTTTCCTAGGCTCGGGAATCAACGAACCTAAAACGTGTACATGTTATAACGTGCCCATGTTAAAACGCGTACACATTTTTATGAACACAAAACATGCACGCGCTTTGCTCTATATGAATTTTGTAGGAAATTTGGAAGGAGCCATATGTAGTAAAATAAATGTTAAGTATAATATTTAATTCTTTTATTATTACTTTATACTTTATTATTTCTTTTATTATTTAAGTATAAGAAATAATAAAAGTATAAAGTAATAATAAAAGAATTAAATATTATACTTTATATTTATTTTACTAAATATAAAAAATTAGGCTCACTCTGCACCTGATGGAAGTGGTCTCATAGTTCTAACAGTGATAATCTAGAAGATATTTTTTCAAAATCTAATTTGAGTCTTACTCATTTTCAAAATTTTAGCAATGACCTAAAACTTTCAAGCCATATATATTGTAGTCGGTCTTTGTTTTGTGAAAACATATAGTCATTTTGTAGGTTTTTGACCTTCTGGATTGGATTTTGGCCCTACCACTGCTTGAATTGGTACTAATTTTGAAATTTGGTCCATAATTCACTTTAGTGACCACGAATCAACTCTATGATGCTTGTTTACTTCTTACTAAAATGATGTTTAGGGTTTAGGGTTTAGTGTTTAGAATTCAAGGTTTAGGGTTTAAGGTTTAGGTTTTAGGGCTCAATATTTAGGGTTTAGGTTTTAGGGTTTAGGGTTTAGGGCTCAAGGTTCGGGAATAGGGTTTAGGGCTCAAGGTTAAGGGTTTAGGGTTTAGGATTTAGTGTTTAGGGTTATGTTTTTAGCTCACGGTTCGAGGTTTATGGTTTAGGGTTTAGGGTTCAGAGTTCATGGTTCAGGTTTTAGGGTTTATGGTTTAGGGCTCAAGGTTTAGGGTTCAGGGTTTAGGGTTTAGGGGTTAGGGTTGAGGGTTTAGGGCTCATGGTTTAGGGTTTAGTGTTTAGGGTTTAGGGTTTCAAGCTTAGGGTTCAGGGTTTAGGTTTCATATTTTAGGGTTTATGGTTTAGTGTTTAGAATTTAAGGTTTAGGGTTTAGGGTTTAAGGTTTAGGTTTTAGGGCTCAATATTTAGGGTTTGGGTTTTAGGGTTTAAGGTTTAGTGCTCAAGGCTCAGGGTTAAGGGTTAAGGGTTTAGGGTTTAGGATTTAGTGTGTATGGTTTAGCATTTTGGGTTTTCGGCTCGGGGTTTGAGGTTTAGAGCTTATGGTTCAAGGTTTAGGGCTAAGGGTTTAGGCTTTATGGATTAGGTCCCAGGTAAGGGGTTTAGGTGTTAGGGTTCAGGGTTTAGAGTTTAGGGCTCAAGGTTTAGGGTTTAGTGTTTAGGGTTTATGATTTAGGGTTTAGGGTTTCGGGCTTAAGGTTCAGGGTTTAGGTTTCATAGTTTATGGTTTAGGGTTTAGTGTTTAGAATTTAAGGTTTAGGGTTTAGGTTTAAGGTTTAGGTTTTAGGGCTCAGTATTTAGGGTTTGGGTTTTAGGGTTTAGGGTTTAGGGTTCAGGGCTCAAGGTTTAGGGTTTAAGGTTTAGGGTTTAGGGTTTAGGGCTCAGGGCTTAGGGTAAAGAAATATTACCCAATATAACTATCTTCTTTTGCCCATCGCATGGGAAATATTTCACTCATTGTAATGTTTTGTGTCTTACCCATTCTTATTAGTAATTGATAGAGTATTCAACTGAAAAGGGTTCATCGAATTCGTAGGCAGAACATTCAAAGAGAGTCATCACAATTTGATGTCTTTCATCTATTGATATTTTGAAGGAGGGAAATGTCAGATTCTTGAATGTCCAATCCTTCCACAGACCCCAGTAGTCCTCGATCCTTGGATGTACAAGGAGACACCATTACTTGGCTTCCATTTATAATGATAGAGATATTTGTAAATTCATGTTATGACCTCTAAATCTATATGAATTTCAAGTTTCTTGGAAATCACATCACACCCTTCACTAGGATTGATGACTACCCCTATCTTTTTTAAGGCACTTTTGAAAACATCCATGAGTTTATCATATAAGGAATTATCAATGAATGGAAGGTCACTAAGTCGTAGGCAGTGACTCCCTTTTAGAACTGAACAAGAAAGATTTACTAGGTGATTGATAACCCCTTTGTGTTCTTAGCCATTCCCCTATTTCTATGCTTATTTTGAACACTTCAGGAAGTTCTGTCAAATTTACTATCCATTCCAGTAGAACAAGAACTTTCTCTTTCTCCGAGAGGAGAGGATACTATAGGAAATTCAATTATGATCCTACACCTCCGCATTGGTATATTCTCTATGTTTCTTTTGTTTCCTTTAAGATTAATTTTTGTGTTGTGATGGTTATTTTTTCTAGCTTCCAATGGGTCATCTGGCTTGCATAATACCATACATGGAAATATGATAAATGTGAAATTTGTTTCAGAGTGTGAATAAATTTACATTCAAGAGTGCAAGTATATGTGGGGAGAAACAAGTTTTGAAGAGATGTATGATATGCATTCGAAGCACAAGAGTAGATGTTATATCCATTTAATTACTTGCCCCACCTCTCATAAACAAGGTAGTTCTATAAGTAGACTCAATGATGGTTTTAGGAACGAGACTAGGAAATATTGATGAAATATGGTTCGGGGTTTAGGGTTTAGGGCTCATGCTTCAGGTTTTAAGGTTTAGGGTTTAGGGTTTAGAGTTTAGGGTTTGGGGTTCAGGTTTAGGGTTATGGCTTAGGATTTAGGGTTTAGGTTTAGGGTTTAGGGTTTAGGTTTTAGTGTTTATGGTTAGGGTTTATAGATCGGGGTTAAGGATTTAGGGTTTAAGGTTTATGGTTTAGGGTTTAGGGTTAAGGATTTAGTGTTTAGGGATTAGGGTTTATGGTTTACGGTTCGAGGATTAAGGTTTATGGTTTAGGGGCTCGGGGTTTAGGGTTTAGGGTTTAGGGCTTAAGGTATATGGTCTAGGGTTTAGGGTTTAGGGGTTAGGGTATAGGGTTTAGGATTTAGGATTTAGTTTTACAGTTAAGGGTTTAGGGTTTAGCATTTAGGGCTTATGGTTCATGGTTTAGGGTTTAGGGCTTAGGGCTCAGGGTTTAGGGAGTTTAAGGCTCAAGGTTTAGGGCTCACGGGTAAGGGTTGAATGTTTAAGGTTTAGGGCTTAGGGTTTAGGGTTTAGGGTTTAGGTTTTAAGGTCTATGGATCATGGTTCAAGGTTTAGGGTTTAGGGTTTAGGGCTCAAGGTTTACAGTTTAGGGTTTAGGTTTATGGCCTAGGGTTTAGGGTTTCGATTGTAGAAGTTAAACGCTAAAATATTTAGGCTGAATGTTGAAATCCTAAAAATTATCTATGTACTGACCAGATTATACTTTAAAAAACTATCTCCTAAATCGTGACTCATGGAGACATGAGACTAATTCCATAAGGTGCGAGTGACCCCGATTTTTAGATTCACAAAAATTAATTTAAAGTATAAGTTTTTCATTTATTATTATTTATATTATTATTATTATTTATATTTTGTTATTTCCATTTATTTTTATTAATAGAAGTATGCGAAAGACATATCTGATGTTCATCTTATACAAACGCGTGCAGCGTTATAGTGCGCACACGTTATAACGCGCATGTACGTTATAATGTGTACATGTTTTGCATTTCTCTTTTTCCAAGCCATGCCTCAAGGCTTGGGATCTGGTTTGGATCCCCAAGCCTGAGGCATGGACTTACACAAACATAACAAACAACGTGTTTTGTAGGAAAATGTAAAATGTCACTTCATCCACGATAAATCAACATTAAACAATCGATTTGTTTTAAAAAAATTATACCATCCCATAGAGCAAATTTTCTTCTTTCTAAAAATATAATTTTTCAAATTTTCTAACTAATATAAGGTTTCCATAATACTTATTTTCTAACTATGCCTTTTTATAGCTATTTTTTGAAGTTTAAATATGTCTATCTTTCATCGTGTATCTTTTTTTACTCATTTAAATTGAAAAATAATTATATTAGCACAAACTAGGCATAATTCTATACATATTAAAAAAATCTAATTTTCGATATTTTTTTAGGTAGTTAGGGGGCATGGTCGGAGCTCCATTATTTTTCAAAACTTAAAATTTATGTACTAGAAAAATCATAAAAAAATAAATACTTACTAAAAAAATCTAAAAAAATTCTAGCACAAACTAGATGCTCCTAGCTATCTTTCTACCAAAGGGTTTTCAAAACTACTAAATGGTGTTCAAAAATGGTGGGGGGCACGAAAGTCACTTTGTTATGTTTTTTTAACAAAAATAGGAGCACCTGTTGGTATTTTAGTTATTTGACCCACTTAAACTTATCTGTTTTCAATAAAATTTAGTAGCTTAGAAACTAGACTCAAAATGCTACGATTCATGTTTATACAACATCTTCCAATTTTGAGTGTAACTATTTCAAAAAACTCATACAAGTTGAAGTTTTTATTTTTCAAAAAAATAAGTCCACTTAAGACCCCCTTTTGGCCCCCCAACTTGGTGCACTTACCCCTTAACATTGTAAATAAAATACATTCATATGTTTTAGTGATAGTTCTTTGTAACTATTTAAATTACAATTACACGATTATAAGTTGGGAGAATTTAAATCTTCCCTTATTATAAGTTCGAGTATGAGTGTGTAAGTTGCGTAAATGCAAATTGATGTAGAAAATATTTATTGTAATGAATCTTTGAGCATTTTTATTAATGAAATATGTATTGCTAAATTAATTACGAGCATGCTTAATTACTAGTTTTGCTTCAATATTAGAAAACATATACCACTTTCCAATCTGAATGAAATAACTATAATACGGTATGTAAAGACTCGTCGTGCTGAAACATTACATTCTATTCAAATAAATTCTTCACAAAAATATTCCTAGTATAACAATAAGAAATGAGGAACACCCTTAGATTTTACCTTTGTCACCACCTACGACCATTTGATTTTGATATAACAATATCGAAAGGGACTTGTTTTTTATTTTTTAATTGATTCGATGCCTTAACCATTTGATTTTATTTTTTTCATTTGCAGATACGAACACATGCAATGTAAAATTGATCATATTTGATATAAACGGTGTTTTGACACACACCCTCCACAAGGCATCTTCGACATTTAAACCATTAAAAACATTTGGTGGCATCGAACTCGATTTTTTCTCAAACCTAATGTGAAAGAGTTTGTGCAATGGTGCAAAAACATTTCAACATAACAATATGGACATCGGCGAGAAATTCAAATGTTGATGACATGATGCCTTCATTCCTTGAAAACATCGGCTTGGAGGTTGCAAGCTTCAAGTTCATATTTACACAGGAAGATTGCGTCGAGACCAAACACTCCGATTATGATGGTTATGGGAATCCCAATTTATATCTCAAGAATCTTAACTCCATTTGGTCGCGGTTTAATGCATCATACAATTGTAAAAATACAGTGCTTGTAGATGACTCTTTAGAGAAAAACAAGTTCAATGATGTTGCGAACTACATAATTGCTAAAACATTTAACATAGATTATAAGTCAAAAGACACATACTTGTTAGATGTGTTGTGGCCTTTGTTGCTACCATTG
Organism: Taxus wallichiana var. yunnanensis; assembly: GCA_018340775.1. NCBI lineage: Eukaryota > Viridiplantae > Streptophyta > Pinopsida > Cupressales > Taxaceae > Taxus > Taxus wallichiana. Next base: position 1,011,459,668 of record CM031240.1, on the reverse strand, counting down.
AAGGACATCGAAGATGTTCGGGATTATATTAGATCACAAAAAAAAAATATAGGGAGTTTTTTTATTGGAGCTTTACTATGATTTGAAGCCCATCTTTGCGAATAATGTTACATTATAAATTCAAATTATTTATCAAATGTTTTACTATAATTCTACCTATCTTTAGAAAGGAATTTGATTTATTTCATATTGTATTTAAATACTAAAATATATATGAGATAGTTTTACAGATTAATTTTAAATAAGTTCATATCCATATTTGAATATGAATTTTTTATGTCATGTCTCTTCTGATTGATTTTATATCTAAATTTAAATATGAAAATATATAGTATGGTTTTACAATTAATTACATTCTCCTACACTGGATCGTTGCCCTCTGCTAATTTCTTCATAACATCTTTAGAAATTCTCTAGTTGCGTTGAGGTTCAATCACACCATAATAAATGAAGTAAATATGAGATCTAACTTTAAATATGAAAATATATCTGGAATGGTTTTACAGTTAATTACATTCTCCTAAATTGAATCGTCACCCTCTTTAAGTTTCTTCATAACATCTTCGGTTATTCTCTGGTTGCCCCAAGGTTCAATCGAACCATAGTAATTGAATTTGGAAAATTCTCACATCTCGTGAATGTCATTAGCCTAGCGGCCACTTGCTCAATGGCATTTGAAATATTCAAATTTGCATAGTTTAATCTTTAAAACATCTTAAAATTGATAAGAGCATTATTCCAAAGCAATCATTAAGCCTAACAACCGCTAGACCTTATAGAACACCAAAGCAATCATTAAGCCTAGCAGCCGTTAGAGCTTATAGAACACCAAAGCAATCATTAAGCCTAGCCACCGCTAGACCTTATAAAATAGAACATGTATCATTCTATATGGGCTAGCGGCCATCAATCATTATTTCTCATATCAATGTTGGATTCCCTGAAATCATTAAACGTTTTTCAGATTCATAAATTTAAATCGTGACCAGATATATTGGACTTTGCTAGGCTATTAACGGATTCCAATATATGTGATTTTGGATTCCAATATATGTGATTTTGGAATCCAATATGTGCGATTTTGAAATCCGATATGTGCGATTTTGGAGTGCAGATAATTCCAATATTTGACATTTTGGAATCCGAAAATAGCAATATTGGATTTCGATATTGAATATATTTTTAGTTGTTGGGACTGGAATAAGTCCGAATTTAGTGAAATAAGCGTTTATATTATGTTTGAAGCTATTTCCGACCTCTTTCAACATTGTCCATCCCCCTCTTAGCTCTTGTCTTTCCTCCACTCTTCTCTTCCATAATTCTTTTCTAAGAACTTCAATAAAAAAATTCCTTGATTGCCATTCTCTTCCCTACACTTTCATTGTCATCTAAAACAATTATTAGTTGGTTATCATTTTTCATATTTAGAAAAATTGTTGCCAACAACTCTATGCTACCAAACTCAGATTTTACCCTTTTTATGTTTGTAGATGTGCTAATTCAACATTAAAACTCCTGCAACATGTGCCACACAAGAAAGAATAAAGGAACACCTTCAAGCTTTACTACCAAATAATAGTCTACGCACAATAATCAAGATTGAGCATTGACTCTAAATTTTACCCCCTTTCTTTTTAAGAGATTTCTTTTATATAATATTTATGTTGTTGACTTTTTTTTGGCCCTTTTTTTTTGTTTTTATTTAACATTTTGACTTGTGTATTTTTGTATTATTAATAAAACACATTTCCAATTTTTTTAAAATATTTTTTTGTCCTTGCTAAAAGCGGAGAACATGTGACCTTACATGCATTTGATTGATAAAAGCTACGAAACCCCATTGTCCCCACAGTACTAAATACATTTCCTTGTCTTATAATATACCGGGAAGTTTTCAAGATTCTATGCCGGCAATTTTGCTAAATTTACTGCCCTAGGCAAACGCTTTACAATTTGTCATAATAATAGCCATGCATTTGAATGCTTATTTTAATTTCCACCGTTTAAAGAAAGCCAATGACTACCTAAATAAAAAACACACTACTTGCAAAGTAGTGCTTTTCCCAATATCAATGCTGTACCTACCAATTTTAGCAGGTAAAATCTGTTCTCACATCAATACAATATGTTGTTGTTAGGTACCCTTTTCCTGACAACTGACAATCCATGCAGAAACAAAACAATATCTAACAATATTATATACCAGTGGTAAATGCAGTGGTAATAGATTGTGTTTTTTGAATCAAACTAAGTAGGATGTCGAATCCATGGCTGAACAATAGTCGCTGGATGAAGACTAACGATAATAACAGTGGTGGCAGAGATTTGTCTGAGCAATCTGAGTTTGAATCTGAAATGAGCAACAACGACGATGGGGAATATCAGTGGGTACTTGGGAAGAAGATGAACAGTCTCAGGGAAGAATTGCAGTGGTGGAAGATTAAATGTGTCAAGATGGAAGAGGGGTTCAGGATGGAGAAGGAGAGATGGAAGGCGGAGTGTCTGGGCAAGCAGGCCGAATTCAATGGAATGAAGGATAAGTTGGATCAAATGGGTGAAGATTTGGAGAAAAGCAAAGCGGAAAGAGGAAAGATGGAGGACGGGTTCAAGACGGAGAAGGAGAAATGGACGAGGCTGTTTCTGGCCAAGCATGGTGAATTGAACAGAATGAAGGACAAATTGGATAAAATGGGTGACGATTTGGAGAAAAGCAAAGTGGAAAGAGAGAGTTGGAAATCAAGTCTATTAGGCTGGATAAGCTGATTAAAGAGTTGGAGAAGTTGGGTATGACAGGATTGGTGAATGAGTTTGATACACACACTCTGTCTGTCGATAAATTCAACAGAAGCTTCAGAGATTCTGAAGGCTGCAGTGTTTCAGACAGTAAGGAAATTGACAGATTGATGGACGTGGGCATAGATGATAAGGGAAAAGTGAGGGAGATGACTCCTCAGGCCAAAGTTTTTTCGGTCTCAGTCAGAAAGACGAGATCTCCCAATGCAATATAGATGAATTGAAGGGCTGCAGCGTTTCAGACAGTGAGGACATTGACAGATTGATGGACGTAGGCATAGACGATAAGGGAAAAGTGAGGAGGTAAAGCCTCATGCCGAAGATAAAATCTCCCAATGCAATATAGATGAATTGAAGGACGTGGGCATCCAAGTTAAGAGGAAATTTACGGAGGCGAACCCTCAGAACGAAGTTTCTCTCACTAGTTTCATCCAGAAAGATAAGATATCTCGATGCAATAACACTGACAATGAGGATATAGATAGATTGAAGCATTTGGGCATGCAAGTTAAGGGGAAATTAAGGGAGATGAAGTTTCAGGGCGAAGTTTCTCCCACCAGTGTCGGCCAGAAAGATAAGCTCTCCTACTGCAATAACACCGACAATGAGGACATAAATGGATTGAAGGACGTGGGCATTCCTATTAAGGGCACCATTACAACTCAAACTGAGAACAGAATAGGGGAAACGATGCTTAAACAAGGCTTTGAGGATTTTGACAGATGGATGGGTGTGGAACCAGATAGAAAACTAAGGGGAGCCAAAAATTCTCCCTTGATTCTGAGTAAAGTGGATAAGATTTCGTCATCCAAACACATTCTGGAAGGTACCCCGATAAGACCACACAATACCTATACAATTCCACTAGGGGAGAGAGGAGGAAAAACACAGGAAGAGGAGCAGGAAAAGAGTGGGGAAGATGCAGAATTACAAGGTGTCTCTGAGGAGGTGGAAATTCAGGTGAGATGCAATCGGAATGATGGGAAACAATGGAGGTGCAGCTTCCCTGCATTGCCAGGGAGCCCTCTGTGCCACAAGCACTATGCCCAACGACAATTATCCAAAAACAGAAAGGTGGAGTGTAATTGGGGCAATGCTAAGAAGCCCAGGAGCATGTCTAATATCACCGAGGGCAAACCGTCATTGACCATTGTTGCCAAGCAGCAACAGGGGGAAATGAAGAAATGCAAGTCAGAGGATGAAGAAGAAGATATTTATGATTCAGAGGAGGAGCCTCCCAAGAAAAAAAAATCAAGGTTGAAGGAGGAAGAAGAGGAGGATCCTGATTACAGCCCAACCGTTAGGAGGAAGCAAAAATATGAAAAAATGGAGCTGTTACCTATTGGGTCTGTGACATTGGATACAGGGCATGAGAATTTCAGAAAGGGATCATGTTCAGACTCGGGCAATGAGAATTTCAGAAAGGGAGCATTCTTAGCATTGGGTAGTGATAATTTCACCGCAGACATAAGAAAATGGGAACAGAATGATCTGGTAAGTAGAGATGGTCAGATGAAGCTTTCAACCCAGGTCCTTTTTGCTTCATTTGATCAGAGAAGTGAAAGGGCTGGCGGGGAGAGTGCTTGTTCTGCTTTGGTGACTGTCATTGCGGACTGGTTGCACAAGAACAAGAATTCAATGCCAACAAAAGCCCGGTTCGATACTTTGATAAGAGAGGGTTCCTTAGAGTGGAGGAAGCTCTGTCAAATTCAAGCTTATAAACAAAGGTTTCCAGACAGACACTTTGATTTGGAGACAGTATTAGAGGCAAAGGTATGTCCCCTCTCTCTTGCACCAGACAAGTCTTTTGTGGGGTTCTTTCAACCTGAGAAAATGGGAGATTCCTTTGAATTTCTGCGGGAGTCCATGTCTTTTGACAACATCTGGGAAGAAATTACCAATGGAACTCATGCTATGGAAGCTGAGAATAGTGGACCAAAGGTTTATATTGTTATCTGGAATGACCATTTTTTCCTTCTTAAAGTGGAAAAGGAAGCATACTATATAATTGATACATTGGGAGAAAGATTGTTTGAAGGATGCAACCAAGCTTATATTTTGAAGTTTGATAAGAGCACGGCTGTGTATCAGTTGCCAGAAGAAGCAAAGAGTAGCACCACAACTCAATCTATATCTATAGATATATCAAAATCTAATGGAAATAAGCTGCAACAGGGAAATACTAAAAACAGAAACACAAGTCCAGTAGAGATTGCAGACAGCAATGATGTCGAAGGAAAACTCATTTGTAAAGGAAAGGAGTCCTGCAAAGAGTTTATAAAGGGCTTTTGGGCAGCTCTTACATTAAGGGAGTTAGAGATTGACATTAAAAGAGGGCTCTTGGGAGGTATTCAACCCTATCAACGGTTACAAATTGAGTTCCATTTTACTGTTTGTTCTTCTTCAACATCAATGGAATTGATAGCAGGTTAGTGTGCAACTGTGGCATAAAAGTGTGCCTTAGGCTTTCTATACTTCAGATATTGATGTCCCAAAGATGTTGCTTACACATGGTGTATTGTCCAGGGAAAACCAGCAACTAGATCAACCTTGCCAAGTTATTAGAATCGTGTATGGGGATAAGGTCAATACAATCCATGGTAGCATCAGGGGTGGAAAGGATCGGTTGCCTACAACTGATTTCTATAGGCCTCTACAACCCTCAGATTTTGAAAGTTCTCAAGGAAATTTAACAGACACCATTCCCAATCAGGTGAGGATGTACTATCGGGTCTAAGGTTTTCAAGGTTGTATATTCCAATGAACTGTTTGTACATGATTTGATTATAAGTGACGATAATTTTTGAGGTATTGCCATGAATCAGAATTCTTTTTGAACATGGCTAATGGTCAGGAATTGTATGACGGGCAGCAGTTGAAACTGTGGGCTTTTCAAGGTTATATATTTCAATGGACTGTTTGTGCTCGATTGTCATCCTGTATGTGCACACCTAATTGATTTAAAGTGATGATAATTTTTGAGGTGTTGCCATGAATCAGAATTCTTTTTGAACATAGCTAATGGTCAAGGAATTGTATTATGGGCAGCAGTTGACACTTGTGGGCATGATGCTCGGGATATGAGCTTCTTTGTTTTGTTACTGCGCCTGTTATTGTAGCATCAGAAACTGAGGTGCAAATTTTCTCATCTGTAAACTGTCTTGGTACTTTTTACTTGTGACCATGTACTTTTCTTGTTCAAGCGGTACTCATTTGCTATTTAGTCTTCACTGCATTCATGAAATGGATTTCACAAATATGAGCTATACTTTTTGTGGCTGGAATAATTTTCTGCAGTTATGTTCTAAAGCTGTACTACTTGTTTATTGTCATTCATTATTGTCAGTACTGTTTCCAACCTACGTGGCACCAGGGGAGAAGCAGAGACATTCCTCTTTAGGCTTCTTTCCAGTTTCTAAAAGCAATGAAAGATATGCTTATAAGTGTTCTATTTAGAAAACAGCTTTTAATATTAACAACGGTTTAGAATTACCATTTTGTTCCTGTAAGACTGTAACTGTAGGCGTTATAGAAGCTTATGTCTATTAGGTTCTTAGCATGTATTAGGATAAATGTTATTATATCGCATGGCATAAATCTTTTATTAAGATAAAAAATGCATGGTAGGATTCCCTATATGTTTATCAAGAGTCAATGTAATTTAGTTTGAGAGTGGAGAAGCGAACACCAGTAGAAGCAGAGACACTCCTCTTCAGGCTTCTATCACAGTTGTGAAAGCAATAGGTTCTTTAGGCTTATAAGAGTTTTATTTATGAAACAGCTTTCTAATGTTAACAATGGTTCAAAGTTACTATTATTTTGTTCCTATAACTGTAGCCATTATAAAAGCTCATGTCTATCAGGTTCTTAGCATGCATTAGGATACATGTTATGTCATCTGGCATGAATATTTAATTTATCCCATACAGCAAATTAGAATTTATCGTGTGAAAAGCAAGCACTAACAAGGCATGCTAATAACGGTTTAGAATTACCATTTTGTTCCTGTAAGGCTGTAATTGTAGGCCTTATAGAAGCTTATGTCTATTAGGTTCTTAGCATGTATTAGGATAAATGTTATTATATCGTATGGCATAAATCTTTTATTAAGATAAAAAATGCATGGTAGGATTCCCTAGATGTTTATCAAAAGTCAATGTAATTTAGTTTGAGAGTGGAATAGCGAACACCAAGAGAAGCGAGAGACACTCCTCTCCAGGCTTCTATGCAGAGACACTCCTCTTCAGGCTTCTATGTAATGTCCCCGATGCCCGATGGGAATATTTTATGCAAAATTGGAATTCCTGAAAACCTCAATTTAAAAATTCAGAACAGCAGCAAGAAGTTACTTATTTCCACTTAGCAAACTCCCAACAATCGCTTCAAACTCCACAATACTTTGCAAAAATGGAAAAGACCCTGAATAGTCCCAACTTGCGATTGGATCAGGCTTTTTGAGGGCCTTGAACTCAATCGATTTCTGGTCCTAATCAGATCTGAACACAACTTATAATTGGCTCAATAAACCCTAGAGTGAGGGTTTAATGGCCCAACTCAATAAACCCAATATGAAGGGTTTAATGGTGTTTAAAAATTCAAATAAATTGTATAAAAATAGATGGACAACAACAACAATAAATAGACTGAGATCCATTTCAAATATCACCAAAAATAATTCTGGAAATTATTTAAAAACCCTGTCTGCAGCAACATAACTTCAAAAATTCATATCTTTTGCTAGAGAAGTCCAAATGAGTTGAAACTTTGGACATTGGGCCACAAAAATATGAAGAATAATATTCCAAAATTAGTTTTGCACAAAAACACGAAACCCTAATTTTTCCCTAAAAGGTAGGTCGCCCAGCACATTTAGGGCATCAAATCAGTTCCATAAATTATGAAATTAATTTATTTTGATTCCCAAAATTGATCTGAATAAGCAACAATAGATTTCAGACCTGGAATGTCCTGTATTCAACAAGAATTAGTTACAAAATCTGTGTAAGCACAATAGAATTTCCTGAATAGAAATTCCTCTCAAACTCTTGGGGGTTTTCGTCCACAAGAGGGAAATACTAAGGGTTTTCGTCCTTAGATATTTTTATGCAAAAGCTACAAGCTTAAGACACAATTCATAAAATTATCAAGTGAATATGCAATGCCTTCCCCTCAAGTCGACTTCTCCTTATAAAGGAAGAAGAGACCCAAAACAACCTCTACAATATCCAATCAACTTACAATGATTTTCCCTATGCATTCATTTAATATTTTCCCATATTAAATGTTTTTCCCAACAACTTTTTCCCTCCTAATGCAAGTTGCATTTTTCTAGGGGAAATACATTTGTCCCATGAGCTTTTATATTTTCTAACCATTTTTATTCCCTAAGGCAAGTCGCACTTCTCCTAAATAAATACAATTTATACTAAGTGCTTTATCATGTATTTGCCTTTTCTATATTTTATTTTATTATTAAGTTCATTAAATTATTATAAGTGCTTTTTATAATGTTTTCTTTATTTTTTAAGCACTTTATAATAAAGTAATAGAACTTAAGTCACCCTTATATTTTTCCTTTGGCCGTCGGGTTGACAAAATAGGCCAAAGGTCTTCAATTGGGAAGGGGATATTACAGTCCTCCCTTCCCAAAATTGCTTTCCCTCAAACAATTCTAAATTTGTTTTGTCCAAGTGCCATGCACAATAGACAAAACATGCTTTGAAGTGATCCGCAAGCCTGGCACATGTACCTATTAAGTGAGATAGATCCTGCCACCATATACCTTTCTTAAGAGAATCATATACACAAGGTTGCATCAAAGGTATTACATAGTTTATAAGGCAGATTTCTTCCTCTAATTCAACATTTTTCTCAAGAGGAGAATAAATCTGAATATGCATCAATAAATATGACATTATCTCACTCCTTTCATACCTTTCAATGCCATTAATATGCTCCAAGCATTCATATGTTGAGCTGCCCCAAAACTGTTGTCCATGTGCTTGTTAAATGTATTTGCAAGTCTGTTCAAAGGCTGTTGGTTTGGAAATTGCAGCAGGCTGCAATTCCACACCAGTGTCCATGTGAGGCTCCTCCTCATGTGCCAGCTGCTCCATAGAGTCTTCTTTCGTGGGTGTAGACTTCCTTGCATCATTTTCCCACATCTTTTCCTTGAACTCTTGTAGGTGTTGTCTTGCTTGAGCGGCTATCAATTTAGCAACTCTAGCTCTATTATTCCATTCCTCACACCTTTTCAAAGTTTCCATTACATCTTCTTTGCTTGCATATATGAATTTCTTTTCCTGCACGGGAATAGTTTCTCTAACAAGCAAAGTTTCACTAAGGCAATTATTTTGTTCAATGGAGACCATACCTTTCTCTCTAGACTCTTCTTCTTCTTCCCTTGGCTGCAGATCTGATTTGTCCTCCGGTACATCGAACCTCTCCATGAACCTTTGGCTGAAGTCATCAAAGAAGAAGACAGATTCTTCCCCTTGGGTCTTTATCAAATGATACCACCAATCCTTTGCTATCCCTTCCAAATGATAAGGGATGAATTTGAGGGCATCATCCACACACATAGGGTTTGATAGCAAGTATGCCTCCAATTCTAGCAACCATGATCTCACAGAAAGTTTATTAGTACCATCAAAAAAGGGACCTAGGTCCACTTCATCTTTGCATACAGATCTGATTTTTTTCTCCTTTCATACATAGGCTGGGAGAATCATCGCTCACGATACCACCGAAAGATCCCAACCTTGTCCTTCATTTTTTTATAAAATTCTTGGCTTAGATCCTTGCTTGCAATTTGCAATGTCAAAAGATAATGATAGAATACCATCCACACACTTCACACTATTTAATTAAATCAATACCCAGAACTAGATAGCTAAAAAGGAAATGCGCCTAGGGTTTTATTGGATAAACAAATATTTCATAAATATTTTCATTCCTCTAAATCATGATTAAAAATCAGATTCTTAATGATAAATATTGATGCAAAATAACCGAGAAATCTGCATATGCTAAGACCTGGAAAATACCGCCAAAACCCTTCTGGAAATTAATTAAAACCAGGTCGATTTGCTCTATATTAGCAACCGTGCAATACAAATTTGAATGTAAATACCTCTGATATAGCATATAATCTTCACAAAGTGAGTCGCCCCACACTAGAAGAAATCTGGAATCTGCTGCTGCAATTTTATTTCTTCTACAAACATTGCTGGAATAATAAAAACCTGTGAATAACAATGGAATCTCCTGAGTAGAAATTCCTCTCACTTCTCTTGGGGTTTTCGTCCACAAGAGGGGAAATCCAAAGGGTTTTCGTCCTTGGATTTTTCTACAAAAAGCTCTGAGCTCTTATTGTCGGAAAGAAAAATATCAAATAACCTAGAATGAGCCCTAGGCAAGTCGATTTTCTCTTTTAAAGAGAAAAGAGGCCCCAAAAAGCCAAGTCACATTTCCCAAGGCATGTGGGATGTATTTTTATTTTTATTTTTATTTTTATTTTTAGAGCAAGTCGCACTTTTTGCCTTAGGAAGTACATTTAAATTAAGTGCTTTTATTTTTAATGCACTTTCCTAAGTTTATTTTAATATTAAGTTTATTAATTTATTATGTGCTTTAGTAATGTTTTATTTTAATTTTAGCACAATATAATAAAATTAATAAAACTAAGTCACCCTTGAGCTCACCCTTTCGCTGTCGGGTAGACAAAATGGGCCAAAGGTCTTCGACAAAATTATCCGAGAAAGAGGGACATTACAGTCCTCCCTTCCCGGGATTGCTTGCCCCCAAACAATATCAAATATGCATTCCAATCGATCCCCGGATCCCAAATCAACCTAAGCTTTTTGAATGATCTCATACACACTATACCAATCTGCTCAAAGTCTGCAAAAGGAAGTTTATGCAACTTACTCATGAAAAGTGCCACGATCCTCCTCAAGTATGCCCCCAATTTTCCATACTCTTCATCATGTCCTTGTTGTCCCATATTGGTATGTAATGAAAAATCCTCATAGATGTCTTCATGAGATGATTTTTGGTCCATAACTATCATAGACTTGGTTGTCATTTGATGGGGCAGCGTGTATTTGAGTGCTCTCATGGTGACTTGTTTCCCTTCATGTTGGAAACTCAACTCCATAGCTTGCAAATCTTGGGTGACTCTTCCTAGTGAATGTAGCCATTGCATACCAAGCACAACATTGTTATCCTTCAAGTCAATAACATAGAAGTCATCACAAAGTGTATACTCACCAAATAGAATGCTAGCTTTGTTTACTTTCTTCTTGCAAGGAATAGTGAGACCACCTGTTGTAGTTACATCAAAGCCTTCAAAATTATCACAATGCAAACCTCTTTTGTTTACCAAACCTTCATCCAGGAAGTTATGTGTAGATCCACTATCAAGAAGTGCCATGACTTTACACCCAAACATGAATGGATTATACCTTGGTGCTCCTGAAAGATAAGTGAGGCTACCATCATTTACAATGTTTGGTGTTGGCTGTCCATGTTCATTTTCTAAATTAGCATCATCATCCACATCTGAAACAACCTCAATGAGATGTATCTTACCCTTTCCAAGACACCTATGACCCGGTCCCCAAGGATCTTTGCAATGAAAACATAAGTTTTTTCTACGAAGGTCATTCTTCGTATCAAGGTCCATCTTTGGTGTAGATTCAACCTTTGAAGAAGTGGGCTGCTCACTTTCATGCTGTTCTGATTTTTCATTCTTAACATTTTTCTTTTGGGGCTGAAATGGAGTAGTGTCTAAGTCCAATGTTGTCTGAATGGCCTCATGCAAAGTTCTAGGCTTAAGAGCCTTGACAAAACCCCTCAATCTATCATGTAGTCCCTCTATAAAGAGCATCACCACATGCTTTTCCGGCATCTCCGGAACCATCACTGCGATGCGCTGAAATTCGTTGATGTAGGCATCAACATGTCCCATCTGGTGGAGCTAAGCCAAGTCCCTGTAGTACAACTCCACATCCTTCCTGTCAAACCTAGCAATCAACCGCTCGCTAAATTCTCTGTAAGACCGCAGAAGGTCATGGTTTTGTGTGACTAGCCCATGATGCCACCAATCATATGCTACTCCCTCAAGGTGTAGAGTGGCAAACTGAATAGCCTCCTGCTCCTGCATAGGATTAAGGGTAAGATACGTGTCGAGCTTATGAATCCAAGCTCTAGCACTGATCTTCCCACTCCCATCAAAGGTGGAAAGAGTCACCTTGTTGGTAGCCTGCTTCAGCTCCCTATTCTGTTGTGCTCTGGGCCTCCTATCCTGTCTAGCCCTCAAACTATCCCTCCTCTGTGCACAATACTGCGGAAGGGGAAAAACATCCCTCACATGTTGTGGTAAATTCCTCCACTCATCACTAGCTGCCATAACATTGTCCTGGAAGGACACTTCCTCAAGTGGATCTTCAACCTCTGGTGGTTCATTTCTAGGCAAGAAACTGGGCTGCATAGGCCTATCTGTTGTCCGGGTAGGCCTCCTCTCATCTGTATGAGTGTGCCTCCTCTCACGGCAAGGAGATCCCCTCACACTACCAATCTCCGAAGGTGATCTACTATGCCTCCTGTGACTACTGAAACTGATATGGATCTCTCCCTGTCATATCTATCCCTTGGCCTATCCAAGGCCAACTTGTCCAAAGTAGATCCCATACGTTCCATGGACTGAATCAACCGCTGCTGAGTGGCTACCATAGTCCTAAAAGTTCTCTGTCCGGATCCACCTGCTCATCCCGGGAGGGCTCTCCTATCTATCACCCATGGTTTCAGCCCTAGTACCTGTTTCAAAACCAACCTCTAGTCGTGCTCGTCTTTGTGTGTAATATCTGTGTGGACCAACCTCTCTTGGCTGCATTCAAAAATGCATGGTAGGATTCCCTAGATGTTTATCAAAAGTCAATGTAGTTTAGTTTGAGAGTGGAGCAGCGAACACCAGGAAAAGCAGAGACACTCCTCTTCAGGCTTGTATCACAGTTCTGAAAGCAATAGGTTCTTTAGGCTTATAAGAGTTTTATTTAGGAAACAACTTTTTAATGTTAACAATGGTTTAAAGTTACTATTTTGTTCCTATAACTGTAGCCATTATAAAAGCTCATGTCTATCAGGTTCCTAGCATGTATTATGATACATGTTATGTCATATGGCATGAATATTTAATTTATCCCATACAGCAAATTAGAATTTATTGGGCGAAAAGCAAGAACTAACAAGGCATGGTAGGATTCCTTAGATCTTTATCAAGAGTAAGTCTATTAGAATTGTAGTTTATTTTGTGCTTGGAAATGCTTTGAGTGGAAATTTGTAGATAAAAAAACATTACAACGAAAATGAGGGTTCAGTCCTAAAATTTCACGAGTTCCTAAAAGGATGATGATGGATATATTCCACAACACAATTTAATTTCATTTTTCTGTTGACTTTGTGAGGTGACATTGCGTTCAAGAATTGACTGCAATTTCATGTCTTTTCCGTTGTTCATTAGAACATTCTATCTATATGGAATCCCTGGCTACAAAGATCCCAATAACTATATTTGTATTCAAGGAGCTTCAAATTATTTGTTAGGACATAGGAACGGGACATTTATGTCTTCGAAGCTTGTGTGGAATGCAGATCAGTGAAATGCTTCTTTCCAATTAATTGATTTTCCACAGGGTGGTCCACTTTTCTTTCCGATATGAGAAATCCTGATTTATTTTTTCTACCGAGACTTGATTTATGTTTCCCCAACCCAAGCAAACATTAAAATTAAAATGTGATGATTCTTAATTCCCTTGAAAGCCCATTTCCTGGCTATGAGATGCTATAGGTGAAATATTGTTCGCAAAGATATATCATCTGTCACCCTTAATAATCTGGAGATACGCTACCCATGTATATCAGGTCTATGTATTTGTCATTTCTCCAGTAGAAGGATGTAACCTATGTTAGGCTCCTCACAGACCCTGTTATTTGTTAAGTCCTATAAGTCTCTGACTAATTGTGTGAAGTACAATAGACTATGGCCATTTTTCGTCTGCAAAGTTTTATGGTTAGCAAGAGTGTTGCTTATCCTTATGCAAGCATTGGAATATACCTGTGGTTACTAACGTTCTTGTGTCAGCTGGAAATTTGTGCATCTTTGTGCAGGCATTGGCAAGTATCTTTGTCTAATTTCCTTGTGAAGGGTGAAAATCATTTGAGTTTTTAAGGTCCCACCATTCTTGATAGTGCCTCGAGGATATTGTCGTAGTCCTGTGAAAGTGGCACTCAACCACATTTCATAAGTTCTTCTGAGAAATTGAGGTCTAGTGGTTTGAGGAAGCATTTCAGATTTGTTCACTTCAAGCTCCATAACCATGCAACTAGTGCTGTGCATGTCTCATCCACACTGAGATGATTGGTGAAGCACTTCCGGTCTTGAAGAGAGCAGCACTGTTCCTCCTTCCTGGCAAGATCATCCTTTGTGGCCATAACAATGACAGATTTAGCTATTTCCTGCCCTTCATGCTACTGTCACCTCTAGTTTGGTTTAAAATTGTATGCCATGAAAAACTGCTACATTCTACAAGTAGACAGAGTAGGATGGACACAGAAAGATTGAAGGATGAAAAGTGTGAAACTAGAAAGGCAAGCATAAATAAAAGAAGCAAGGTGAAGAGAGATTGCATGTAGGAGTAGGGTGGTGGCGAGGTTGTTTAGCTTCCACTACCAACCCTATTTCCCCCACCATGCACCTTACCTTTGGCATGAGCTATTTCAGTCTGGTCAATGCCAGCAAAGGCCTGATGTAAATGACATTCACAGATGTCAAATTAAATAGGGAGATTAGATAAAACAGTGCCCTGTAAAGGGAATTGATAGTTGCCGTCCTTGGAGGAAGATCCCTGCCATTGTGATGAAATAAAAGAAATTCTTAAAGGCGACAAGGGGCTGGGGACATAGGCAAGCCTTAAACAGTTCCTCCCAAGGAACCATAGGAGATTGTTACAGGTGGCAGGTTGAGATACTTCCCACTCCACTTACAAAGGTGAGAGAGAGTCAGTGTAACTGTATGTAAGGTTAAACAATATTATCATTAGGTTCCATCCATTGGCTGAGCTGATTGAAATTGCCCAATATAAGATGCTATTCTTCCTGGAAAGCAGCCATTTTTGCTAACCCATCAGCCACCTGTTGGCTGTAATAACATGGACAAAAAGGACCTTGTCGAACTTGGAAGCTAAATATTAGATGTCTCTAAGGAGCTGATGATTTTGCAACTGTCTCACCTGCTAGTAGATGTTCCATTTAGTTTCTCAATTATGACATTAGGGCTGACCTCCATGATAAGGAACTTTATTGATGACTTCAGCGTGCTCTACATTCCTCACTTAGTGACCATTCTTTCGGGCAATGGCAAATCTATGATAGAACCATTGGATTATGGAATTATTAGCATCTTCTATCCCTCTTTCAATGCTTCCCTTAGTACTTAGTAGTGCTGCCTTTAGAGATACTGTCTATATTGAAATTTGCACAAGGTTCCACAGGGAAGCGTTGTGACTGCTGATCTTCACAGAAGGTTTCCTATGGCCTTCATTATTACTGGGGAAACCATGATTACATATTTACTCTGTATACTCAATTCGATTTCTGGGGCTGCAAAATATTTATATTTCTTGTCGTGGCAAAGCTGATCCAACATGTGTATTGAATTATTGGTGTCAATGTTTAAAAATTCTCATATTAAGCAAGATTTTGTTCTTATGAAAGAACCAAAATTTGACACAGTCAGTCATCTAGACAAGCAGCTACATAATTGTAATATTGGTGCTGTTTTCCAGATTGGTATTGTGACAGATGCTTCTCATTACCAGCGAATGATCAACATTAGTTGTGATCTTGTAGCTATATATCTTTCCATCATCCATATTCTCCCATATTGTATGCAATTTTTTTCTATTTTTTATTTTTCTATTTTTTCTTTTTCTTTTATAGCTTATTGGAGACGTTGAATGCTCCTTTTGTCTATTCCAAGCTAGCTGTTCTTTTACAGTCCCATGGGCCTATCTGGTGATTTCTGGACATTAATGTACTCTTTTTTCTTTCTTTCTACCATTTTTCATGCAGGAGTAAAGTTGACACTATATTCAAGGGAAATCTAATTATAAGTCCAAACTCCAAAGCGTCAAATGCTGTTTATATACAACAAAATAACTGTTGATGTGAAGGGCTTATTGAATGAAATGCTGGAATCAGCTCTAAAACAGAATCAATAATTTTTGGGAACAATGTATGATTTGAGCGAAACACCCGTTTGGACTTTAGCCTTCAAGTATAGAATATGGATAGATATGAATTCATTATTCCGGATTCTTAATTCAGCCAAATTCTCAATATGTATCCATTGAATTTTTCCCTTGTGAGATTTATAGCTCTGAACTGCCCCTCTCATAAGTTAGGTATGATACGACATGTAATGAACTTGAACCTGAATAAATGTGAATAGTGAACTCTTGGGAAATTAAAGTATTGATCTCATCATCATGACATCTTCCAAAAGCGTTATATTGGTGCGTAAATTCAATCCTTAGATACAATTACCTTTAAAGTGCCATGTCTAATCAGACAAAACAGCTTATATAAGCCTTGGTATTATGCTTTATAGTGGGTTAAATCCTGACATTCAATAGATGGGTCAAGGAGCTAAGGTTTACATGATTTCCATATGTTCAATTGAGCTATTATTTTACCAAATCTATCACGTGATCAGGGATTGGAATTCATTCTGCTGATTTGCCTATACATACAAGTATGCCAAATAATGGCAAAATTATGTTTCTAGCAAAATACAATTTCAAACAATGAAAAAACAAGTACTGGGACTTTTAATTAAATATATTTAGGGGACATTGATCTAATGGGAAAACATACTGGTGCTAAGGAAGTTGCATGACCCAAAGTACTAGTTATTTCAGTTATCATTAGATTGAACAGAGAGCACTAAAACGCATTGCTTTGGTGGTTATTCTTCCAATTTAGATTTAAATATTAGGACTTACTAGAGAACAAACTCATCTATCTTGGGGCTTCGAAGTACATGACAGTTATGTATAATGTTCTTCTGGATTCATCTGCGTTGAAACTTTTTTGCCTAATGTTTCGGATCCCACTACTGGATCCATCTTCAGACACTGGAGCCCATCTTTTCAGCACATGTTTTGAGATGAATGTAATTTTTGTATATCTAAAATGGATCCAATTTCTCGAGAGCTTTATGTTCCAACTTGCACATAGAAGAGGAAGAGCTTAAACAAAAGTTCTTCGTTGACTATATGAATGTGCTGGCTATTTAACACTTTTTGGTGTGTTTTAGGTAAGTCATCCGGTGTGTTCAACCAAACATGCACTGGTTCTGTACATGAGAGCTATAGAAGAACCTACAGATATGCATTCGTTTTCCATGGTATTGATATTGAAATAAAATATTAAAATTGTATTATAGATTTTGTAATCGATCAAATAGTTGGGAATATCGGAGTTATATTACCTTATATTACAGGTCCCTTATTGATATGTTATACTGGTTGGCGGGAAACACATTTTTGTTCTTCTTAATAATGTCAAAGAATATTGTATCCATTGTTTGCTACTTTTGGCACAGTGAGAAATGAGACATCTGTAAATCAATTTCTTGCCGTGGAAAACTCTTTTAAGTGGTGTATATTTTAGTATATTGATATTGCTAATAACTATCTTTGTTTAGGAATGTTTGCTTAGTCCTTGCATTTTCTTTAGACATATTACTATTAACTGTGTTTAGGAAAAGTTAAATCATTACATAAAATTTTCCTGAAAAGAAACTGCATGTCTTCTTCTTGGTTCAAAACGAATTCTTCTTGATTTCTTAAGCCTATTTCATTGACATCAATCCACTCTACATAATTAAACTATAGTTTACGGTCTTACCTCTTTTTATGGATGGTTGAACATGGATTTCTATTTTTAAATGTAGAAGTTTGATTTCTTGTGACATTAAAGCTGTTAATAATGGATTAAAAACAAGTAGTGTCTCGAGCTTTGTATAAACCAACTGATAATTAACCATGCCCAAATTTGAGTTCTTTTTTCCTGTTCTCTATCCAGTAAATAAGTATGCCTCAAAGCTAAACCTGTTTGTACATTTTAGAATTATTATTCTTGCCATATGGTGGATTCATTAATACGGAATTGATTGAGGATTGGTACATTGGCATAAGGCTATAAGTTATTGCTCAGTAACAGCTGTGTCTATATCCTTCTAAGTTGTATGTAAGATTATAACAATCCATAGAGCTAATGAAAAAACTCAATGACTAAGAGACATAGTACATGCATCTTTTAATAATTAAATTATAATGTGCTGTAGTGATATAGAATGGAAATGCAATAAAAGCAGGTTCAAGAATGATGTAAATCCCATGGCATTTATGTAGTTTTGTTTCTTAGTATAGTTGAAAGGATGGCAAAATATTTTATGCCTTTTCTTTAAGGGAATATTTGTATTATTTATCTCTCTGGATTTTTTAAGTGTATTTGGGAGTTCTTTTCCGTAATCATAAATGTTGAAAATGGTTTGAAAACGAAAGTGTCACGAGTGTAAACAGAGTTTTGTATGATTAGTGACCTTTATCATTAGACAGCTTAAACTTTCCCAAGGAAATATTTAATTAAGTTCAATCCTAAATATAATCACAAAGTGCTTAATGAAGTTTTCGAGCTTTCGACTTTTACTAATGTTTATAAGGAGTGCCCATGGCTGACAAGTAAAAGTTGCTGCAAATTTAAAAAAGAGTAAGGTTCATTGGTCTAGTCCTTGAAATTTTTGTTTCAATCCCAAGGTTTTGACCCGCATTAGTGATTTTAAGGAGTGCCAACGATTTACAGTTAAACTTTGCTGCAAGTTTTTAAGAGAGAATAGGGTGCATTGGTCTAATCCTTAAGCTTTTGTTTCACTTCCAAGGTTTCGATCTTTATAGAGTTTGTAAGGAGTGCCAATGGCTAACAGGTAAAAGTTGCTGCAAGTTTTTAAGAGAGAATAAGGTTCTTTGAAGCTTTTGTTTCACTCCCAAGGGTTTTAGACTTTTAGTAGCTGCTAGGGCAAGTTAGAGGAGTTAGACAAGCTTATGCCGTTCTCATACTTAAGAGCATCAAAGAAGAAAAGTTTTGAAGATCAAACAACTTCTATCATTGCAAAATCAGCATAAAGAAGATTTATCTTTATAGTTTTCAATATAGAATATATGGCCTGAATCTAAGTTGACATTACCCTTTTTAAATACAGTCCTGCCAACATAATGGCCCATCCTTCACCCCAAGGAAAAGTGATTTACTACAACAGAGATGGTGTCTTGTGTAGCCCAACCAAGGTATCATCCTTTTCATCTCTTGCCAAGGCGTCAAAGTGACAAACCCTACGAGTAATCCTCCTAACAAGGTTAGTTTATTTTTTTGAGGACCCAAATCATTATACATTGGCTATGAAGCCGAAACGCCAAGGAGCCCGCATTTCTGCCCTGAAACGTTTCGGAAACGCGAAACGAGTACGAAATGCCACCAAAACGCTGTGGAAACGTCCCAGGGGTTTCCGCCACTTTTTAAATTTTTAAGGCATCATAACTTTTTAAAAAATAAAAAATACCGTCATTTATTGCACCTAAACATAATCTGCCTACCTAAACTTGCTAAAGACACTTCCTAAAAGCTATATAATGACATCTTAGCCAACTTTCACTGCTTGGTATTGATGAAGAAGAATCAAGATCTTTTACACAAGGGATGGAGAGTGGAGTTGTCGGAGCCGGTGGTGTTCATGGAGATGATTATGAGGAAAATCTCGATGATATATTCTAGAATCTAGATTATTATCATGTATATGTAATTATTGAAATTGTAACCATGTTGAATGATGACTCTTTAGAACTTCAAATTTCAATGAATACAAAATATTTGGAGTGCTTTATCAATTATCTCTTATGGTCTACAATTATAAAATGAGTACTATTACGGACGTTTCGTAATGTTTCGTATCCAATGGTGTTTTGAAAATTGTCATTTCTGCATTTTGTACCCGTTTCCGTTTCCTCGGCAACATAGTACATTGGTTGTGTCTCCATTCGTTGTATATTGCTCCAATATTTGAAAGGGTCTTCGGTTCCTATGATTTCGATGTCATGTTATTGGGCTCTGAACAACGTCTTGTCCTTGTGCTCTATCAACCACCTTGTCCTCCTCTCAGCTGGTTTGGAGGAAAAGAAATGGACCCCCGGATGTGGATTTTGTGTGAAGTTCTTTGTTGGCTATCTTGCTCCATCTTGTTCTCCATCTCTATGGATCAATGATGCCCTTTTAGCATGCGCCTAAAGGGAAGGTTGTGGGTGTTGGTTAGTGTTCTCAATAGCAAGTGGCATGTGATGTTTGTGCTCTCCAGGCACCTCATCTTGTCGTGACCCCTATTGGGGCTTCCCCCCCTCTTAGTCCAATGGAGCGAGGCTCAAGATGTTGTTGGGCTCTACGGCTAAATGCAAAGGTCGTATATCGAGCTTGACATATTGAGTCATAAGTGGACCTCAAGATGGTGAAAGATGGAACTCAATGGATGTACCTTTTCCGGAGAGGGCAAAGATCGGTTATTGGCCGCAACTAGTCTCTACATATTGTTTTTACTTTGGGAGACCCGTTCCTTGGGGTCACCCTCCATGCACCGACTTTTAGCCGTTGTTTTCTTTGTTTATTGTCTTCACTTTGAGCAGATTCCAGTTTTGTCTCTTCCATTCTATATTTTGGACTTCTATTGTCTTGATTTCTTGTGATAACAATTGCTTTGTATGGTCATTTGTGTTGATTCTATGGCTGGTGGTAGCCGGTAGTGTTGGTTTTGATTTCGAGAATTGGGCTCCTTGTTTGTGTCCCAACACCGTTTCATAGCTCTAGTCAAAAGTGTTTTGCCCACAATCAAGAAAAAAATCAAGAAAGATAATAGCTTGAGTGGGATTGCCTTGAGACAATTCCACTCAATTCATTACTAAACAGCTTTTAAGCCAATCATGAGGCAGTTTTACCCGAACTCCTTGATTTGTTATCCTTAAAATCTAAGTCAATTGTGAGCATGGTCAAATAGTGTCAATGTCCTGGAAAGTAAAATCCATCTCATATTTATTTATTGGGTCATTTTATCATTGTTTATTTAAAAATAACTTCTTGGTATAGTAAACTCGAAATTATAGAATTCTATAATAAATTTATAATTACTCCTTAATTCTATAATAAATTCAAAATTATTTCTTGATTCTATGATTACTTTAAAATTACTCCTTGATTCATTATCATTAAAATCTAAGTTAATTGTAAGCAAGGTCAAATAATATCAATATCTTTAAACTAAAATTCATTTCACATTTGTTCATAGAGTCATTTTATTATTGGTTTTTTTAATTGGTAAAAATAAAGTTGTTGGGTCCTCATTCTTAAAAGGAAGATTGAAGCCCACTTCTCCCTTATCAATATGAGCCTATCATGTTTATCTACGCTGATTACATTAGAGTAGTAGGAAAGAACAATAAAAATAGTAATTTCTTACATAAATTCAAATGTTCTAGCCATGCTGATCAAGAGGAGGTAGAAACAAGGTATCAATGATTAATCTCCACTATGAAAAATTAAAATATTCACAAAAGTTGACAATACCAAAATCTTGAGACAATATTTTTATGCCGAAAGCGTAGCATAAGTTAGATCGACCCACTCAAAGTGACACCACGCACATACAATCGATGGATGTGGTCGCTTGTCGTGCATGAACATTGATTGGAGAAATCTTGGCTAGTTATTTGTGTGATGTGGAGGTTGTCCACTCTATCATTTTTTGTATGACATGGCGGTTTTTCTCTCACGTCACACCATTCTCAAGCAATCCGTGGGGTTTATTCTTTGTTGAGGGAAGTCAGTAACATTCTTCTTGGTTTTGCAACGCTTTGTACAAGACTCACAGGTGGTGGCTGCATTCGGTGGCGAAAAAGGAACGATAGGGGAGAGGCACCGGTTGTGGTGCACCCTATCTTTGCACAGTCACTGCGCCACGTCACTGCCACCTGGCGAGTAAAAACACCACCAGAATATAGGGAATTAAAATCTTGACCTCCTCCATTCCTTTGCCACCTCATTGCCACCTCAGCGCCACGTGTACGAGCCGCATTTTTGGGGAATGTCAAAAAAGGTGGTGTTTTTGATTGGGACCAGGTGTCGTCCATTCGCCGCACCAGTTGTAGTTCGTTCCACCGCCATTCATTGAACCTGCCACCCACCAGATGTTAATGTGCACCCACCAGCTGTTAATGCGTGTGCCTTGGTTTATTGAACTTGCCAGGCTCAAATCGCGCATTGGGATTTCGGGGAAAATGGGAACGGAGCACATTCATTGTTGTTTTCGGCCTGTTCATTTGCAGAACGCCAACGACCATTTCTCCTCGCCTTGCAGATCGGTGGTTGCATGGGTTTTCTCCACTCCTGACCAACTTCTTCCTCAGCAATGGCTCGGCCTGCGACGAAGATGAGAAGAAACACGCACAGGTGAGAGGGTTCTCATTCAGGCAATGATCCTTAGTGTTTTTAAACACTGCACTATTATGGAAAGTTTGTTGTTTGCCATTCAGCAAAAGAAATTTATTTTTTCATTTGTCATATTTTACAAATCCAAGCGTAAAATCGTTGGTTTATTGATTTATTTCCTGTGCAATCGCTGGTTTAGGCCATTTCCAAGTATTTGTGCCAGTCTCGGGTTTCAATCCAAAAGAGTAACTTTTCAGTCTAAAAAAATAACAATATCCCCCAGGGTATACCGCCAGTGGCCATGCGTTTTCGACTTGGGTTATTGTCACTCTCTGCTGGTTACTAATTACTGTTAATGGGATTCCTTAGTGCTGGTTACTAATTACTTTCTGCTGGTTAATGTCAACGAACTCCTAATTTTCATCCTGGTGAATTTTAGCATGCATTTATTTTAGCACGCATAGTTTTGGGTATCAAGTAAAGTAACTCTCAATTTTTATCTCTGGGCTGATGTTATAGTTTTGTTACATGAACTGTATTCAATTCATATCCTAGTATATATTTCATTTTTTCCAGTATTCCAAGCCACTTCAATCCGTGCTAATAGCATATTTGCACTTTCACCAATATCCAATCAGTGTAACTTCTGCTTCACCTCTTAGTGTATCCAATTGTTTTCTTTTTGTATCAGTACCCAATTGTTTTTTAAAGTACTTAGCAGCATTACCTCATCATTGGACTTAATGTAATCTACTTTCTAATACCCAATTACCCGTTTAAGCAATTTCTGGTGATCAAAGCGACGATTTCTAGCAATACCCAGTATGGTTATTTTCTGATTTCCCAGACCAGATTATTGAATATTTTCTTTGTCTAATTCTAGACAGATATTTATGGACAGAACCAATTTAGATAATAGGAAAAAATATTGCAAATTGTAGAGGGTTGGCATAAAAGCTCACCACCAGAGATAAGATCTCAGTTGCTGCATACAAATGTCTTTCTTTCTATGGAATTTTATTGCTCAAAATGGTTATCTAGCTTAAAGTGTCTTCCTGGTTTCAGCATGGGCCCAATGCCTTTTTTGGCTTTCAAAGTTTGAAGATAACTTTCATCATTTTTGGCATTACCACTCTCTGTTACTGCCATTTACATTGTTTTCTGTTGTAATTGCTCACTTCTGTATTAGCGTTCTCTCAATCTTGAGTCTAAATGTTTCAAGTGTCTTCCGTGGTTCATATATACATGTTGCTCCAACGGGCTGCATTCTGGAACACATTGCACCGGTTGTGGTGCACCCTATCTTTGCACAGTCACTGCGCCACGTCACTGCCACGTGGGCGAGTAAAAACACCACTAGAATATGTAGCACTAAATTCTTGACCTCCTACATTCCTTTGCCACCTCATTTCCAGGTCACTGCCACGTGTACGAGCCACGTTTTTGGGGGATGTCAAAATTGGCATTGTTTTTGGTTGGGACCAGCTGTCGTCCATTCGCCGTGCCAGTTGTAGTTCAACTAGAGACAATTATATGAATGCTCACCCACCAGACATTAATACGCCAGCCAGAGTTTATGGAACCTGCCACCGCCAAATCTAGCATTGGGATTTCACGCAAAATGGAAACGGAGCACATTCAATGTTGTTTTCGACCTGTTCATTTGCAAAAATCATGTGACCATTTCTCCTCACATTTCATGGCGGTGGTAGCATGGGTTTTCTCCACTCCTGAACTACACCTTCCTCGCAATGGCTCGGCCTGCTTTGAAGATGAGAAGAAAACGCAGAGGTGAGAGGGTTCTCATTCAGGCAATGATCCTTAGTGTTTTTAAACACTGCACTATACATATTAACATAAGTTTGATTGTATACATAGAACAATGGAAAGTATTCTGATTACATACGCAAAATTTATATCGGTATTCTGATTACACCGCCAAATAGTGTGTAAAATATAGAGCATCATCATATTGATATATTAACATAAGTTTAATTGTATACATAGAACGATGGAAAGTATTCTGATTACATACGCAAAATTTATATCAGTATTCTGATTACACCGCTAAATAGGGTGTAAAATATAGAGCATCATCATATTGATATATTGACATAAGTTTAATTGTATACATAGAGGGCTGGAAAGTATTCTGATTACATACGCAAAATTTATATTACACTATATAACTTTAGAGACTACATAGGAAGACTTCGGTGAATACATCTAGCAAAATGGTATCACCAACAAAATTACTACCATCATCATATGGGGTAATAAACATTGTTTACGGGCACATGTTCAATATCTTAGTTAGTATAAGTAATATTGCCCTCTTTCAATATTGCTTTTGGATTTTCTTTTCTGTTGATACAGTGTTCAATTGCCCAGCTGAAAAGGGATTTAGAATCCCTTTTGACAGAGCATTTGGTTGCCCAACTGATAAAGGATCTGGTCCCCCTGCTGATAAAGGATTTGGTTGTCCGCTTGATAAGGGATTTGCCCCTGTTGTTGACAAAGGAGTTGGTTGCCCTGCTGAAGCTTGCATCCATGGTGGCATTGCAAATGAACTACTAGGACTGCTTGAACTTGTACAAAGTAAATGAGGTGATACATACCAAGATGGGAATGTACAAGAGTTATTCATAAGTGATGGAGGTGTTCCAATTTGAGCATAACCTGGAATTTGAATATTTAACATATCTTGAAAAATCCTTCGATTTTCATGATCAGTTGGAGAACTTACACGCATCCTCTTTTCGTATTCCCTTAATTGATTTGCAAGTTCCCTCTCCCTCTTCTCTTGCTCTTTCCTTTGTTGCTTGTGTGCCTTCTCAATCTCTTTTTGTTGCTCCTTAGCCTACTTCCCCCTTTCTCTTTCAAGCTTCTCCTGCAATTTTTTTCTTTTGCTGCAAGTCTAGCAACCTTTTTTTCTTGTGCCAATTCTTTTTTCCTTAACTTTAGTTTTGCTTGTTCCTCCTTCTTTCTTTCCGCATCAACCAATAGCTCCATGTACTCAGGTGCAGTCAAAATCTGAATGCCTACTCAGTCTAATAGAACCATCTGATTTGTTTATGATCTCCCTTGGAAGTCGTAGAAAATGGGAAAGTAACGTACCACGTCCATCTTGGATTTCAATCTCTTCAGGGTGTTGAGGTTCATGTTGCATAACTTCTAAGTTAATTTCATTTTCCTGAGCATCCTCTTGAAATTCGACTTCGTCTTGTTCATCCTCATCTCCAACATCTGCATAGTAATGAATTATTGCTTCTTATTCTAGTCCTTCAGGAAAGGAAGGCAGATTTAAGAATTGATCTTCTGTGTTGGATGGTAGCTTGTAACCCATGTTTTTCATGGCATCCTCTAACCATTGTGGCAAGTTAACTTGACTTGGCAAAGACAAATCATTATTACTTACAAAATCAAGACCCCTCATTATTGTTGATGATGTTACTATACGTACCCAAAATTGTAAGGTCTTGCCTTCATTTTAATAACATAACACATGCCCCAATGATGATACAGGTCTCCTCGCAAGGTGTTCGAGATTTGTATCCCCAACGGAGGTAAGTGCTTGTCCCCGCACAAATGGTACGTCCTCATTTCATGATATTTTAGTATTTATTTTTCGATCTTTTGTCTATCTCGCACTTTAGTTCTCTTTTCGTTTTGCGGTAGCGGGAATTTCGGATGGCATCATTCCGACACACGGACGTATCGTGTATGACTTCTAACTTCCCATTTTAGGATCGCCATACTCGGACCCACCGTTTTACGCCTCTTCGTGGCTAAAATGCTTCTCCGAGGGGGCAATATGTACGTACCCAAAATTGTAAGGCACTACACCGCCTGAATAACATAACACGTGCCCCAATGATGATACAGTCTCCACGCAGGTGTTCGGGATTCGAAAAGCTCCCCAAGTGTGCATTAACATCTCACATGCCCCGCTTAGCCCCTACGTGCTTTGTCGTTCTCTTTTCCCCTCTTTTCTTTGCTTTGGTTCTTGATTCTGAAACCGCCGCCTGCACAGGCGGTGGCCTTAGCCTGTGCCGCCGCCCGGTCGGGCGCGGTCCTTCACGCGCTTTTCCGTAATGCTCTTTTAACGTGACTCACGTAAATTTCAACATTTACCGCCTTTTTTCACCACCTTTGGCTTGCATTAATGATTATGGTTCCACGGAATAGTGTCTTGCATTGTTTATGGTTTAAGAGATCAATTTGGTTTTTACCTTCGGGTAAATGAGATTCGTAAATAGTTGGCTTGTGCTCAAGCAAATGGCTCCTCAAATTTGCCTTTGAATTTCTCATTTCAATAGCTTAGCCTTTTAGTTTTGTTTAGGATTCATAGTTTCATTTCTTAGATGCATAGTTAGCATTTTTAGGTATGTCGTAGAAAGCCACATATTCTCCTTGTGCAAATTGTTGTTGTCTTTTCATCCATATCAATTGGAGTAGGATAGTTTCATCTCAATAGAAGCCATTAAAGTTGCAGGTTTTGTTCACCAAATCGCATTGTATTCGGGCCTCTGCATCCTAAGTTGCCTTGGTGCCAATATCTACTCTTGTTGATGCTAGCATTACACGCTTTTACGGATCCGCGTGAGCACGAAAGAACGAGGAGATCACACTGCAAGGGACAAGGTCACACACCATCGGATTCGCCAGCATGCTGCGAATCCGTGTTCTAGCTTTCAAAGTTCTAGTTAAAAGCATATCAAATAGAGTAGCTAATCACTTCATTTCAGTTAAATTTTACTTTCGATATTACCAGGGAAGCTGTGGGGATTGATAGTTTCTGAGAAACTATGATTCACTCCTCACTTCTGAGGTAGGATCGAGAGTCTTTCAAATAGAGTAGATCAGTTATCAATTTATTTAGAATAGATCTAAAAACTGCACAGACAAGTAGCTATACTCGGTTGCTTTGTTTGTTTTAAATGCGTTATTAGTTTAGTTGTCAATTTTAGATATATTAGATAATTGCTCTTTAAATTATGTTCAGTAGCTTATCAATAACTATCAGACTTAGAAATATACATAAATATATCTTGCATGTTTAGTTTATTCTGTCATTAATTAGCTTTATATCGTTTGCTTTTGTATGACAATCACGGGACCTAGAGAGCCCAGAGAATACGTATTCGAGCCAATCGTGCCTCAACCCAATCTTATTACGGAAATAAATGATATAGATCAGAACCTTAGAATCCAAGTCTTTCGAACAACAATAGACTTACAACAGATCAGCTCACAGTTAAGCGGGTTAAATATAGAAGACGACCAAGCGCACACATTTTGGTCAAATCAGCCAAACTATAGATTACCCTAGATAAATATCCACATGACTGTAGAAGGGCTTGAAAGAGAGCAAACGTTCGGTTGTGATCGTTTGGTCCCACGACCTGACGCAGAAGACACTCTCACGTACATAGATACTAGCTTAAGGATTCATATTGCAAGAACGCCTATAAGATACTCAAAAAGATTGCACAAATCGTTAATTACGAGCGTAGAGGCCGAAAAGGCATATGACTATTGATACTAGGGATTAGGGACTGATTCTCGCACATGACCATACCAGTCCACAACAGCCATGAATCTACCGGGTGTGACCCACAAATCCCACAACCCAACAAGCCTACAGGGCAGTCCTAACATTGACGTTGGCTTACGCACATCAATATTTAGATCCACTCCACTTCCACCTATCATCATCGCTACAGCTTATCCTTGTTAGAGATAAGCAGCTAACAAAGCTAAAAACTTATGGACTAGACCAAAGAATCGACCATAGAATCCGCTATATATCCATCATCCATCTATGACCTGTCATGCGGAGACATACACGAAACCATCCCGGTCATTTTCCACGTATCCCACAACCTATAGATCGATCGGGCGAGCTCAATATTGATTGGAGCCTTGAGCAGATCATCCTTGCCAACCGATCTATCACGCCGATTCGAGTTAAGAGGGCCTTTTTGCCTTAGATTCGAGATTCCATTAGTGCGTGTTGAAGATATAAGATTGCCTTTCAACTAGTTTATCCATACCCCACGCATAATCCATCCCTACCGGTTGTCTCGGCACGACCTCGAGAGGTCGGGTGCGAGGAAAGAGTTAATTGTAGATTCTCATGCTCGCTTGTCACTTTTCCATCATACAAAATTGGCTACGCTGGCGGTGCAAGTACCTTACAAATCCCGAACACGTTGCGGGGAGACCTGTATCATCATTGGGGCACGTGTTATGTTATTCCGGTGGTGCAATACCTTACAATTTTGGCACGTACATATTGCCCTCGGAGAAGCGTTTTAGCCATGAAGAGGCATAAAACGGTGGGTCCAAGTATGGCGGTCCCAAAATGGGAAGTTAGAAGTCATACCTGATACGTCCATGTGTCGGTATGACGCCATCCGAAATTCCCGCTACCTGCAAAACGAAAAGAGAACTCAAGTTCAGATAGACAAAAGATCAAAAAATAAATACTAAAATATCATGAAATGAGGACGTACCATTTGTGTGGGGATAAGAACTTACCCCCATCGGCACTCCAAACCCGAAAAGGGGGCATTCAAAACAAGTCAGGAGCATTTATATATGTAAAAGTGGGCCTATTTTCCTATTCATTTGCGCATGTTGATTTGGTTGATTTTGAGGTCCTGGGACCCACAGTGACGGTTCCTCACGAGAGTATAGTCAAAACGTCTGGGATTAGATCGTGATCATGCCTCCACAAGTGGAACACCGACCTGCGAGATCACAAGTTAGTTTTTCTCAATTTTCCATTTTTATCCCCAAAATATTAAAATGTTGAAAACTTTGTCATGGGGGATAATTTTTGAAAATCTTAGTTTTAATAGGTTCATCTAGGGGGTGCCTCTTTGGGTAGGCTTCGTTTTAGTCAAAATAGTCTTTATTTAGTGTTTTTCACCTTTTTAGGGCACATGACCCGCGTGGGTTTTCGGGACACGACCGCCACCCTAAACAGGGCGGCGGTTACACAACTACCACCCTGTTCAGGGCGGCGGTCCTTCACAGAATGCACAAACAACACCTTTTTGAAGTTAATTTGGCATTTTTAGCATTCTTATGTGTTTTTATGATTTTTCTAATGTCATTTGGATGCTAACTTGTTCTGTTTTGTGTGTTTTTGGGTGTATGCAGGCGAGGGAGGAGTATATTCGATGGAGCCAAGAGAGAGTGTGTGATTGGCTCCCAGCAGTATTAGATGCCCTTTCTCGGGACAAGCGGGACGCTCTTCGTAGGGTCGGTATACTACGTATATCGCAGTTCCACATGTTGCATCGTCCAATCACATACTTTGTGACTTATTTTCATATTATGCCGATCGGAACACTTTCCAATTACTGTGGGGTCCGAGGTGAGTGGACCATTACTTTGGAGGACGTTTACCATATCTTGGGGGTCCCGATCATTGGGAGACGACTTACTCTCGAGACATCAGGTTCGCGGGCCCAGATAGCACAGTGGGCCTCATACATGGGAGATGCAATTATCTCCACTGGTTTGAAGAAGGGGGTGAGGGTCCGATCTATAACTAGCTTTGCCTATCCCCTTGATTCGCAAAGCCATTATGGGGATCCTTGCCTCGAGATTGATCGGGGACAAGGAGGAGATACTCTACTCTATTGATGGTCCCCATCATTGCACGAGATTGAGGGACATGGCCAAATTTACGCCTGGGAGCCGACATACTCGGGACTACCTATCATGATTTATGTGCGGGGTGGTTCGTTTACGGGGCGCTCATTGAGCCATCCGACCACAGTTATGAGCCGGGTATGAGCGTTTCATCCCCTATGGTAGAGGTGTAGAGGTGGCGAGATCCCGAGCCGTGAGGAAGCTAGATGGACAGGACATGTCGGTGCTCGAGAGCACCTCACCACCTGGCCGATTGCTTCCCGACCACCGATGACATGGAGGCCACACCGTGTCGAGCCATGGCGAGGTTATGGGGCAAGGAGGCTCTTACCTTGATTTCTGCTCCACCACAGGGCGGCTTGTTGACAGGGTAGGGAGGGTGGAGATACATCCCTTCGGTTGAGTGCCTCAAAGAGTTTGGCTCGCCTTACGTGGGTATGCTTCCCCAGGTGGTGCCAATATATAGATCGATTCGAGAAGCCGGGAGGTCCTAGAGGCCGGGGTTGGGCAGTTGTTACTCCCGAGTCCCCATTGCGATTAGGTGAGTAGTGTGAGCTCGAGGGAGAGCCGGTGCTCCTCGTGCACCCTTACTTCGGTTGTAGCCGGTCCCGCTCACAAGAACGACGATCCTATTGACATAGACTTCAAGTCTCGAGGAGTTCACGGGGGAGAGACAACGGAGGAGACCGAAGCCGAGGCTAGTGAGTCGAGTGGAGAGGAGGACGGTGATCCCGAGTGGCATGACACTCGGGATATTTTACAGACGAGAGAGGGCGGAGCGAGTGCGGAGAGGGTGACTTTGGTTTCGGAGGAACCACTCTCTTAGGGCCTTAGCAGAGAGAATGAGTCCGTAGCGGGGCGCTATGTTGCCCGACCACTTTGGAGGAGCGCACTGGTCGGTGGCGCCATCTGTGGCAGGTGCCGATCCTAGAGATCCGTCTTGGAGGCCCAGCGATCCGAGTGAGTTATCATCCTTTCTTTTTAATGTTTGTTTCTAGTTAGGATTGCCTTAATTGCTCTCTCTCTCTCTATCTTTGTTTACATTTGTTTTCTCTTTCGATCATTTCTAATTGGCTTTTCGCCTTTGCTTGCAGAGACCGCCGATGAGTGGCGAGACCTGATTCGTTGGGTATGCACCGACACCCTGATGATTCCTATGGAGAAGACTCCGTGCGAGCTATCCGTGGATGCGGGGAGCCTTGGCAGGCTAATAGGCACACCGATGTCTTTGCCCCGTTTGGCATGTGACCGGGATGGTGTCTACCCTCCGTCTGAGCCGACAGTGCACATGACACGAGAGCCCCGATGAGGATTCATTCTCATGGCGAGACCGCATGTTGCTCCTTGAGATCGTGAGCCCTACGTACCCAAAATTATAAGGTCTTTGCACCGCCGAAATAACATAACATGTGCCTCAATGATGATACATGTCTCCTCGCATGAGTGTTCGAGATTCGAAAAAGCTCCCCAAGTGTGCATTAACATCCCGCATGCCCCGCTTAGCCCCCGCATGCTTTGTTGTTCTCTTTTCCCCTCTTTTCTTTATTTTTTGTTCTTGATTTACTAAACCACTTGCCCGATCGGGCGGCGGTCCCGTGCACGCGTTCTCGAGAATGCTCTTTTAATGCGACTCACGTAAATTTCAACGTTTACCGCTTTTTCACCGCCTTTGGCTTCATTAATGATTCCGGTTCCTTGGAATAATGTCTTGGCATTGTTTATGGTTTAAGAGATCAATTTAGTTTTTACCTTTGGGTAAATGAGATTCTATAAATAGTTGGCTTGTGCTCAAGCAAATGGCCCCTCAAATTTGCCTCTGAATTTTTCATTTCAATAGCTTAGCCTTTCAGTTTTGTTTAGGATTCATAGTTTCATTTCTTAGATGCATAGTTAGCATTGTTTAGCTGTCAGAAAGCCACATATTCTCCTTGTGCAAACTTGTTGTCTTTTTTCATCTATATCAATTGGAGTAGGATAGTTTCATCTCAATAGGAAGCCATTAAAGTTACGAGTTTTGTTCACCAAATAGGATATTTTCAGTCTTTGGACATTTTATGTTGCATGACTCATGATAAATCCCGCTAGGAATTGCATAAGCCAAGCTCGTACTCTTGCGCTATCCCTCTCCTACTCGCATTGTACTAAGTCTACATCCTAAGCTACCTTGGTGCCAATATCTACTCTTGTTGATGCTAGCATTACACGATTTTCTCTCGGATCCGCGTGAGTACAAAAGAACGAGGAGATCACACTAAGGGGACAAGGTCACACACCATCGAATTCGTCACAGCGCTCGCAGAATCCGTGTTCTAGATTTCAAATTTCTAGTAAAAGCATATCAAATAGAGTAGCTAATCACTTCATTTCAGTTAAATTTTACTTTCGATATTACCAGGGAAGTCATGTGGGATTGATAGTTTCTGAGAAACTATGATTCACTCCTCACTTCTGAGGTAGGATCGAGAGTCTTTCAAATAGAGTAGATCAGTTATCAATTTATTTAGAAT
The DNA here is from genome assembly GCA_018340775.1 of Taxus wallichiana var. yunnanensis. Lineage (NCBI taxonomy): Eukaryota > Viridiplantae > Streptophyta > Pinopsida > Cupressales > Taxaceae > Taxus > Taxus wallichiana. The sequence goes on along the minus strand of CM031240.1, from coordinate 1,011,427,113 downwards.
AGATCTAAAAACGCAAGAGACAAGTAGCTATACTCGGTTGCTTTGTTTGTTTTAAATGCGTTATTAGTTTAGTTGTCAATTTTAGATATATTAGATAATTGCTCTTTAAATTATGTTCAGTAGCTTATCAATAACTATCAGACTTAGAAATATACGTAAATATATCTTGCATGTTTAGTTTATTCTGTCATTAATTAGCTTTATATCGTTTGCTTTTGTATGACAATCACGGGACCTAGAGAGCCCAGAGAATACGTATTCGAGCCAATCGTGCCTCAACCCAATCTTATTATGGCAATAACTGATATAGATCATAACCTTAGAATCCAAGTCTTACGAACAACAACAGACTTACAACAGATCAGCTCACAGTTAAGCGGGTTAAATATAGAAGACGACCAAGCGCACACATTTTGGTCAAATCAACCAAACTACAGATTACCCTAGAAAAATATCCGCATGACTGTAGAAGGGATCGAAAGAGAACAAACGTTCGGTTGTGATCCTTTGGTCCCACAACCAGACGCAAGAGACACTCTCACAGACATAGATACTAGCTTAAGGATTCAGGTTGTAAGAATGCCTATAAGATACTCAAAAAAGATTGCACAACTATTAATTCTGAACGTAGAGGCCGAAAAGGCATACTGACTATTAGATACTTGGGATTAGGGACTGATTCGCACATGACCATAAGCAGTCCACATCAGCCACGAATCTACGGTTGTGACCCACAAATCCACAAAGTTGTGACCCACAAATCCCACAACCCAACGAGCCTACAGGACAATCTAACATTGACACTAGCTTACACACATCAATATTTAGATCCACTCCACTTCCACCTATCATCATCGCGTAGTTATCCTTGTTAGACATAACAATTAACAAAGCTAAAGACTTCTAGACTAGACCGGAGAATCGACCACATAGAATCCGCTATATATCCATCATCCATCATATGACCCTATCTCGGAGACATACGTGAAACCATCCCGGTCATTTTCCACGTATCCCACAACCTATAAGATACTCGTAAAAGATTGCCAATTAATTCGAACGTAGAGGCCGAAAAGGCATATGACTATTGGATCTAGGGATTAGGGACCGATTCTCGCACATGACCATAACAGTCCACAAAGCAGCCATGAATCTACCGTTGTGACCCACAAATCCCACAACCCAACGAGCCTACAGGCCAATCTAACGTTGACATTGGCTTACGCACATCAATATTTAGATCCACTCCACTTCCACCTATCATCATCGCACAGTTATCCTTGTTAGACATAGCAGCTAACAAAGCTAAAGAATTATGGACTAGACCAGAGAATCGACCATAGAATCTGCTATATATCCATCATCCATCATATGACCCTATCTGGAGACATACACGAAACCATCCCAGGTCATTTTCCACGTATCCCACAACCTATAGATCGGATCAGGCCAGAGCTCGATATTGATTGGAGCCTTCGAGCAATCATCCTTGCCAACCGAGCTATCACGCCAGTTCAGGTTAGGAGGGCCTTCTTTGCCTTAGATTCGCAAATTCCATTAGTGCATGTCGAAGATTTAAGATTTCCTAACTAGTTTATCCATACCCCACGCATAATCCATCCTTCACGGGCCATGTGTCTCGGCACGACCTCAAGAGGTCGGGTGCGAGGAAGAGTTACTTGTAGATTCCCATGCTCGCTTGTCACTTTTCCATCATACAAAATTTGTGAACCCGACGTGAAACGAAACCGTTCTTCCTCTTTTATTTTCACTTCTTCCTTCCACCTTCGCTCTTACCCATTATTCTCCAGGTTATTCACATACCCCGAATATGTCGAGATTCGATCCATATGGTATACCTCTCCTAGGTCTTGAAGCATACTATGCTTAGCTGAATAGACAGTCATCGCCCTCGCTCTCAGTATGGGGTGACAACTCTTCAAATAACCAATTATCAATACAAAATCCACCTCCAAAGACTAGATATGGCTCATCTTTCCAAACAGAGGAGTTGGATCAGCTCGCTCAAACGCAACACACAGAGCCTTCAGGCTCGAACAATATGACGCGTCACGGGAGAGTGTGTTTTGTCTCCTCAGGTGCTACTTAGACCATAAATTAGTAGACAATTAGATCCATACCTGGTTTTAGATGATGAACATTCAGTACGTCATGCCAGAAATGAACAACGCTCTTGGGGTATGTACCCACCCATAGGAAGTTTACAAGCACAACCCGAGGTCTCTTTTCAAGAAAATACCTCCATACCACTACATGTAGGAAATGCCCTTGGGAAACTTGGCAGGGTAACGATCAGTTCATAGCAAGGTATCACATGCCTATACAACACCAGGATATACAACAAATGCCACTAAGGCAAAATACCGTGACTTTACCAAATGAAGTCATTTCGACTTTAGTAGAAAAAGTTAGGGGGTTAGAAATTGCTCAGGCAAATCACCCTTAATTCATGCAGGCAGAAAATTCTAATCCTCCACACCATCCTAGCCAAGTAGACCTCCTCACAGGAATGGGCACGTTAGGCATGACTCCTCAGTATTCACAACAAACACCAACAAGAACCGCCATTTCTAACACCGTTCCGATACCTCCCGGTCTAGTACAAAATAATCCATTCCTAGACAATCCCCTTCATACTTAAACATGTACTCCAAATCACCACAAGGGGATATGTTCTCCTCTCCCAAAGCATGTTTACTCAACCACAAGGGTTTCCTTATGCCCCTACCAGTGCATACGTTACGCCATATCAACAACCCATTCCACCACCACCCCCTCACCAGGCACCATCAATGGTCGAAACCTACGCAATAGGGACTTATTCAGAATATTTGAAAGATCCCTTAGACTTCACCATACGAAGCGTTATGCTTCCAAGACCTCTTCCCGACTTTCCCAAATACAAAGATGAGGGAGATCCGAATGCACATATCAAGGCTTTTGCCACAGCCATTCGAGAACTGCTCCCTTGGGATGGGGTTGTTGCCAAAATATTCCCCAAAACCTTGGAAGGCATCGCCCTCGATTGGTATTATAGAATACTTGAGGCTTCCATCCATTCATTTAAACAGCTCGTTTCTGAGTTCATCAAGGCATTTGATATGAACAAGCTATCGAGAACATGAATCGGGAATTCTTGCACATTAAGCAAGAACACAATGAATTTGTCGCTCATTTCATCCAGAGGTGGTGTACGCTTCTTTATTTTTTTGGCCAAAGCTCCAAACATGGACCAAATGGAGCTATGCGATTTATTCCTTCATTCTCTTAGCAGAGAAGTAAAGGAAGAAGTCTAGAAGTTCCCACTAAGGACTTATGATGAAGTGCTTGAGAGCACTCTCCAAATAGATCAAGCGGCAATAGATAGCGGTCATAAGACGTATAGAACAAACGGGAGGTTAATCACCTCCAACCAAAATACTACGGCTTATCTTACTACCACAAATGTCAATCAAGGACCTAAGGTCCTTAATAAAAATCGCGGAGTGACAATAGATGGAGTAATTGATCAGGCCAAAAGGGTAAATGTTGTGAATACTCCACCACTAATGAACAACCAATGAAACAACAACTTTACCCCAACAATCAATGTAGTGGATTTTAATCATCCACAACAACAACAACAACAACGACGACAAAAACATTACAAAGGGTCCGAGCCACAACCCAACCGGATATCAAAACCAACCAAAACCAAAGACAACAAACGCAAAACTTTAATCCTAATAAGCAACGGTTTTTGATCGAGTTTTGGGCCACAATATGCACCGAACCAAAGACTAGGAATTACAATCCTAACTCGTATTGTGGTTTTCACAAAATCGAGGCCATGACACCCGAGCGTGCCGTGACTACAATAAATTCATGCAACGTTTGCCAGAGGAACAAAGACAACTTTTCATAGATATGTTCTTGGTCAATCCTGCGTCACCGACACCAAATACTTTCATGGGGGCAGTTTCCCCTCAAAATGCACCCCTCAAAATCTTTAATGATCCGCTCCCAAATCACAATAACAACAGGTTAAATCCAAATGGGACAAATAAGGGTATAATAATAGGAAACAATGATCATGAAGCCTCGACTTCACTAAATCCATTAGTTGCACCACAATTAGGAAGTCAACCGCAACCCAAGATAGTGGGTTTAGTGGAATTAGACGCCGAACTACCCGTGGAAGCTGTAGCGAGGACACGAGAGTATTCCTCTCGGCCAAGTCCGAGCTACCTGCCGAAGACAGATAACATCCAACAAATGTTAGTAATACTCGTAGGTGCCTATGATTTAATTAATGATCTAACAAAAACCTTCTCGCACATTTCTTTTTTAGTCTTACTAAAGAATTCTCCTGCCCACATGGCTTCTCTTTTGGAGGCATTAGGTTTAGGTCATTTAATTAACATCACTACATGTCCCGAAACACAGGTAAACCATATAGACTTTGATATTCACCCTCCGGGACAGTCGGATAGGGATATCGAGTTTATATTCAAAATAAACAAAATGCCAACAGACGCTGAGATTGCACACAGAGGTGATCCAGCCTTATATTTGCAAGTCTGGGTTTATAACAATTACGTTAAACACGCAATGGTTGACGATGGGGCAGCAGTTAACATAGTCATTTTCTCTTTCCTTCAAAAGCTAGGGTATGGAGAAACAAATTATTCCTCGACTCGAAATACATTAAGAGGCTATGATAGCCTTAAAGCCACATCGATTGGAACTATAATACTACCAGTCACCTTAGGACCCAAAACAATCCTGACTGAGTTTTACATTATAGATTGGGAAACCAACTATAATATGATCCTTGGCTGACCATGGATACACCGTATGAAGGCAATCCCCTCTACATTATTTCAAAAGTAAGATTCTTACATTTAGGAAAAGTGTTCATAGCGAGGGATCCAAAGCCATTCGATATACACCTAGCTGACTTAAAGAAAAGACCAGGCATTCACTCGGATTTTGAATTCTCGACAAACCAACTTAATAAACCCCCGACGCAAAACCGGAGGAGAAGTTGATACCTCTGATAGATCTTGAAACTATGAGCCTAATCAAGACTATCTCAGGCCCTCAAAGACGAGGCTAACATCATAGAAACAATATCGTTAGGAACTACTGCAAAGATTGTTGAATTGTTAGAACAGGATCTACCGATGTTCCTACCATTTGATTCTGTAGGCATGGGATATACCCTAGGTGTTGGTTCTCTTCCAGCAGAGGATCTCTGCATGGTAGAAGTAGAAGATGTTAACACAACAAATATCCCAATGTCTATATTCCCAGCTAAATATTGGACTCTCCATTTCGATGGAGCTAGATGTCGTTATGGAGCTGGGGCAGGTGTAATCTTTACTTCTCCCGAGGGAAAAATCCTACCATTTGCCTTTAAACTAAATTTCGAATGTACAAACAACGACGCTGAGTACGAAGCCCTCCTCCTTGGTCTCATCTTAGCTAAGAGGATCGGTGTTAATAACATCAGAGTATTAGGAGACTCACAATTGGTAGCAAACCAAGTCTCTGAGGTATATGAAACTAGAGCTGAGCACTTACAGCTCTACAAAACAGCTGTATTGGATTTAAGCAAAGAGTTTGACTTCATATCAATTGAAGCAATCCCGTGAGAAAAAATCTTCTCGCTGATTCTATAGCAACCTTGGCATCACGCTTCACCCCAAACAGTGAGTTGGAAGATGCTCGTTTCATAGTATCCCTTCGTACTGAACCATTGGTGAAAAAATGTCAAACCCTCTTTTAACAAACAGGGATGAGAACAAATCTACTATCCTAGATCACATTGATAGTGATAGAGCCACTCTGGATTACTTAAACACCTATGCAACGTTACATCTCACCCATCACATGATAGATTTGTCCTTAATCCCGCATTCATCTTCTTACTTTGGAAATCCCATGATAGAGCTTCCCCACAAAAGGAGCTCAACATATACATGGTAGAGAACGGAGACGATCTGGAATTACCTTTAGCCCCGCCTGAGTTTGAAGAAGGTAATGCTTCTTTAATCGAAGAAACAATTGATATTAACATTGGAACGGAGGATGAACCAAGGATATTGAAATTAGGATCCTCGTTAACTCCATTAAGTAGAAATACACACTCGAATCCTCAAGGAACATTAGAAGGCTTTTGCATTTAATTATAAAGAAATGACGGGGTTGCACCACACATTACGATACATAACCTCGTCACTAAATCAGACGCAAAGCCGATTAAACAAAAATTGAGACCAATGAAACCCAAGGTAGCTCTCATGGTGAAAGAAGAAGTAATGAAACTCCTCCAGTAGGATTCATCAAACCGATCGATTACTCTCAATGGGTATCTAATATCATTCCCGTTCTCAAAAGAATGGGAAGATACGCATTTGCAGCATAGACTTAGGGACATTAACAAAGCTTGTCCTAAGGATGACTTCCCGTTACCATCCATAGACGTCATTGTTGACGCAACAACTGGATTTGAGATTTTCTCTCATGGATGGATTCTCAGGATACAATCAAATCAGAATATCCGAACAAGACCAAGCTAAAACCATGTTTATAACTCCTTGGGAACCTATTGCTACGCTGTTGTTATGTCATTCGGTCTCAAGAACGCTGGCGCTACATACCAACGGGCTATGACGTATATATTTCATGATCTTATTCATAAAATTGTAGAAACCTACGTAGATGACTTATTGGCCAAAGCCAGGAGACATTGTGATCATCCGGAAGTACTCCGCATCATTCTTTCACGTCTAATAGAATACGGAGTCATGCTAAATCCAGAAAAATGCATCTTTGGTGTGACAGGAGGGAAGCTCCTAGGTTACATTATATCGTCACGAGGGATCGATGTAGACCCAGCCAAAATCCGGGCTGTTCTCAAATGATCCCGCCTTCGGATGAATCTGGAATCAGGTCATTTCTTGAAAAATTCGGTGCAATCCGGAGATTCATCCCGGACTTAAGTTTTTCCATTCATCCAATCAACAATCTACTCAAGAAAGATTACAGTATTGATTGGACCGAAGACTACAACAAAGCTTTTGACACAGTTAAGCATTTCCTGTTGTCACCACCCACGCTAATGCCACCTAAGCCAGACCACCCTTTAATCTTATACTCACGAGCTACCAATGTCTCACTAGCCTACATGCTAGCCCAAGAAGATGATGACAAATGAGAACGTGCGATCTATTTCATTAGCGAACGTTGTTCGACCATGAAAACACGTATACGAGTAAAGCGAACGAGAATGCCTTGCCATAATCTTCATAACCAAACGCTTAAGGCATTACATGCTAAATCAAGAAACAAGGGTCATCGTAAAACGGACCATTTACGAACCTTCCTCACACAAGGGTCCTTGTCTTAGAAGGTTGGACGCTTTATAACCTTAATGGGTGAATTTGAATTAACTTTTGTAAATCAAAAGTCCATTAAGGACAAAACATCAGTAGATTGGTTAGTGACAACCCGCTAGACGGGGCGATCTAGTAGATTTGGAATTTTCCGATGAATGCATATACTACATCGAAACCAAACCTCCTATCTCTGAGTGTCCGTGGTATACTGATATTATTAATTATATCATGGACCATACATATCCAGAAGGCGCTACACCACAACGAAGAAGGTGGTTACGCATTATCGTAGCTAAATACGTCATTATAGAGCAGGTGCTCTATCGTAAAGCGTTCGATGGAATGCTTCTAAGATGTGTCGACACAGAAGAATCCAAGAAGATTCTCCACGAATCTCACAGTGGGATATGTGGAGGCCACTTCGGTGGTCATGCCACTACTCGCAAAATACACCAGATGGGCTATTTCTGGCCCACTCTAGAACACGACGCAGTAGAGTTTGTATGAAGGTGTCGTAAGTGCCAAGAATTCTCCCACGAGATTCACATGCCAGCACAAGCTCTACAACCAATCGCTACTCCATGGCCCTTTTCTACGTGGGGCCTAGATTTGATAGGGAAGTTCTCTCCCTCGTCTACAGACAGCCATAACTTTATGATCACGGCCACCAAGTATTTTACCAAATGGGTAGAGGCTATGCCTCTTACTCTTTTATCTTAGGGTTTTGTAATCGCCAAGTTCATTTTGAACCAAATCATTTGCAAGTACGGTGTCCGCAAATCATTATCTCGAGATAATGGGACTTCTTTTAAGAATGCAAAGTTCACAAATTGTGCAATAAATTTAAAATAGGCCATCATATAGCCTCCTGTATTACCCTCAAGCCAACGGACAAGTGACAAACAAAACACTAAAGGCCATTCTTCTTAAAACTGTGAAGGAAAACAAGCGAGATTGACATTTGAAGTTATATCCGGCCTTGTGGGCCCACCAAACCTCAATAAGAACACCAATAGAGCAACTCCTTTTTTGTTGGTATTCAGGGCAGAGGCAGTTCTCCCACTTGAGGTTGAAATACCCAGTCTCCGTGTCTCATTACAAGGGATTCTGGATGAAGACGCTTACAGAGAAGCACGTCTCTCCCAACTAGAAAGCCTAGATGAGGCTAGGTTAGATGTTGAGCAACGATATAGAGTCTATCTTTGACCGGATGTGCCGGCAGTAACAAGAAGGTCTATGAACGAGACATATATGAAGGTGATCTAGTTCTAAGGCTAGACAACCGGATCGATAAAAAGACCGGCGAAGGAAGGAAGTTCCAGCCCAAATGGTTGGGCCCATACCAAGTCACGAAAGAATATGGAAATGGTGCATATCTCTTATGTACACTAGAGGGTGAGGAATTTGGTGAAACAGTCAATTCCCTACACCTTAAACGATTCTACGCATAAGCGGCCAGCACTATTTATATAAATATATCTACATTGCATCTTCATATAGTTAGGTTCATTTTGTCCACTTGTTTCATACAATTTTGTGATCAAGGAACTCATTCTCAAAGAAATTCATTACAAACTTCTGATGGTATTGGCATAAACACTCTAATCATACTTCTTCATTTTATAACGTCGTCGTCACTTTGTTTGGAATCATTTCATCGAATAAAACTAGATATGACAAAGCCTTAACGTAACCATACCAAGATCTCGCATGCTTGTTCTCATCTTTGGTTTCTTCCTAGGATAGGTGCCTTGCCTATGGTCTGTTCTAGAAGCTTCATCGTGTCACATCTATCCCCTATGTATATCTCTTTGAAAATAAGAATACACTTACATTTTGCTCAAATAAACAAGTCAAATATAGATCAAACAGAAAATTTTAATTTTACACATTTCCTTGCCCCACCAACCTTTGGTGATGAGCTTGCGTCTCTTACTGGTGACGTAGGGTTGGGAAAGGATGGGAATGCCCTTACTCGCCTACACCTTGTCCATGGTGATAAGCCCATGCTTCTTACTAGTAGCATGGGGCAAGGTGTAGGGAGTCCTCTTGACAAATAAACATTGAAGGCAGTCAACAATCAAATTCAAATAAACCTTTGAAATTTTGAGTCAAAGACAAATGAATCAGATGTCCAAAATTCCAAGAGAATTCAAATCCTTGAAACCTAGATTTTGTCTACCATGAGGCCATCTACGGATCTAAGTCTAGATAAACCACAAAGCAAGTTGCATCCCAAGCTATGGAGTCACTCGAGTAGAGTAGGCTTGTAGCATCCTAATTTGGTTCCACCAAAGCTTTGTCTATCTCTCATCACTATCATTTCAACACATTTCATAACTTGTGCCCTTTCTAGCTCTTGGTGATGAGCCATCGCATCTTACTAGTTGCGTGGAGTTAGGAGTGGGCCAAGTTTATCTGCTCATCATACCGGTTTATCATCACATTTTGTCAAAACAAATATGAAGTACCGAAAAATTTCTTATAAGAAGCTAGAGTTCAAAGTCACATTGTGCCTACATTATCATATATCAAAGATCATGAAATACAAAAAGAAAGTAAACATTTATATCATTTGTTCTCCATTGCATACATTCTGAGAAGCATATAAAAAAACATTATAATTTACATGCGTAATCGAATCATAAGAACATTAATACCAAGTGTCTGATCCAAGAAAAGAATATATATATATATATATATATATATATATATAAACAAACAAGTTTCATGTACAATGCCATCATGCGCCAAGCATGGTCAAAATGCTCAAAGAGCCCGGAGATACAAAATACATCATGAAAATAGTCCAAGAGAGCCAAGTGGCTTCTCAACCCCTATGAGATCCCTCTGAGGGTGCACGCCCACGTCTAGGACTCCGGCTACGCCGGCGCTCTGAATGCACAAAGGGCTCACAATCCCGAGGAGTAGCTGCGGTCTCGCCATGAGAATGACTCCTCATCAGGCGCTCTGCTATCTTGTACCCTATCAGCTTGGTACGGAGGGTAGACACCATCCTAGCCACATGCCAGATAGGGGCAAAGACGTCGATGTGCCTACTAGCTGCTGAAGGCTCCCCTACATCCACGGATAGCTCTACACGGGTCTTCTCCATAGGAATCATCAGGGTGTCGGTGCATACCCGCAAATCAGGTCTCGCCACTCATCGACAGTCTCTGCAAGCAAAGGCGAAAAGCCAATTAGAAATGTTCAAAGATAAAAACAAATGTAAACAAAGAGAGAGAGAGAGAGAGAGCAATTAAGGCAATCCTAACTAGAAACAAACATTAAAAAGAAAGGATGATAACTCACTCGGATCGCCGGGCCTCCAAGATGGATCTTTAGGATCGACACCTACCACAGATGCCGCCGCCGATTGGTAGTGCGCTCCTCCCATGGCCGGGCAACATAATGTCCTGCTACGGACTCTTCCTCTCTACCAAGAGCCACGAGAGAGTGGCTCCTCACGAAACCGAGTCACCCTCTCCGCACTCTGCTCTGCCCTCTTTTCCTATAAAATATCCCGAGTGTCATGCCACTCGGGATCACTGTCCTCCTCCTCTCCACTTGACTCACTAGCCTCGGCCTCGGTCTCCTCCATCATCTCTCCCCTGTGAACTCCTCGGACTCGAGTCTATGTCAATAGGATCGCCGTTGTTGTGAGCGGGACTAGTGAAATCTGAAGTAAGGGTGCCCGAGGAGCACCTGCTCTCCCTCGAGCTCGTCTTACTCGCTTCAGCTGCAATGGGGACTCCAGAGTAACAAATGTCCAACCCCGGCCTCTAGACCTCCCCGGCCTCTCGAACTCGATCTATATACCGGCACCACCGGGAGAAGCATACCCACGTAAGGCGAGGCCAAACTATTGAGGCACTCGGCCAGAGGGATGTATCTCCACCCTCCCTACCACCATCAACAAGTTGCCTGTGGTGGAGTAGGAAATCAAGGTAAGAGCCTCCTCTCCCCATAACCACTGCCATGGCCTCGATATGGTGTGGCCTCCATGTCATCGGTGGTCGGAAGCAATCGGCCGGTGAGATGCTCGAGCACCGCATGTCGGTCCATTTGGCTACCCTCACGGCTCAGGATCTGCCACCTTTACACCTCTACCATAGGGATGAAGCGCTCATGGACCCAACTCATAACCAAGGTCGGATGACTCAATGATACCCCTTATAAACATGGACCACCTTGTACGGATCATGATAGGTAGTCCCAGTATGGCGGCTCCCGGTGTAAATCCGGCCATGTCCCTCAATTTGTGCAATGATGGGGGACCAACAATAGAGTAGAATATCTACTCCTTGTCCCCGATCAATCTCGAGGCAAGGATCCCCATAATGGCCTCGGCGAATCAAGGGGATAGGCGGTGCTAGGAATAGATCGGACCCTCACCCCTTCTTCGAACTAGTGGAGATAATTGCATCTCCCATGTATGAGGCCCACCGTGCTATCTGGGCCCATGAACCTGTTGTCTCAAGAGTAAGTCGTCTCCCGATGATCGGGACCCCCAAGATACGGTAAACGTCCTCCAAAGTAATGGTCCACTCACCTCGGACCCCAGCAATCGGAACGTGTGTCCGATCGGCATCCCAATATGAAAATAAGTCACAAAGTATGTGACTGGATGATGCAACATGTGGAACCCGTGATATACGTAGTATACCAGCCCTCTGAAGAGTGTCTCTGCTTGTCTGAGAAAGGGCATCTAATACTACTAGGAGCCAATCACACACTCTCTCTCTCGGCTCCATCGAATATACTCCTCCCTCGCCTGCATACACCCAAAAACACACAAAACAGAACAAGTTAGCATCCAAATGACATTAGAAAAATCATAAAAACACATAAGAATGCTAAAAATGCCAAATTAACTTCAAAAAGGTGTTGTTTGTGCATTCTGTGAAGGACCGCCGCCCTGAGCAGGGCGGCGGTTCCGTAATCACCGCCTTAAAGGTGGCGGTCTTGTAACCACCGCCCTGAACAGGGCGGCGGTTGTGTAACCGCCGCCCTGTTCAGGGCGGCGGTCGTGTCCCAAAACCCACACGGGTCATGTGCCCTAAAAAGGCCTAAAAACACTAAATAAAGACTATTTTGACTAAAACAAAGCCTACCCAGTAGGCGCCCCCCTAGATGAACCTATTAAAACTAACATTTTCAAAAATTATCCCCCCATGACAAAGTTTTCAACATTTTAATATTTTGGGGATAAAAATGGAAAATTGAGAAAAACTAACTTGTGATCTCGCGGGTCGGTGTTCCGCTCGTGGAGGCACGATCACGATCGCGTCCCAGACGTTTTGACTATACTCTTGTGAGGAACCATCACCGTGGGTCCTAGAGCTCAAAATCAACCAAATCAACACGCGCAAATGAATAGGAAAATAGGCCCACTTTTACATATATAGCGACCTGACTTGTTTTGAATGCCCCGTTTTGTGGGTTTGGAGCACCGACGGAGGTAAGTTCTTATCCCCGCACAAATGGTACATCCTCATTTCATGATATTTTAGTATTTATTTTTCGATCTTTTGTCTATCTGCACTTGAGTTCTCTTTTCATTTTATAGGTAGCGGGAATTTGGATGGCGTCATTCCGACACAAGGACGTATCAGGTATGACTTCTAACTTCCCATTTCGGGACCGCCATACTCGGACCCACCGTTTTACGCCTCTTCATGGCTAAAATGCTTCTCCGAGGGGCAATATGTACGTACCCAAAATTGTAAGGTACTGCACCGCCGGAATAACATAACACGTGCCCCAATGATGATACATGTCTCCTCGTAAGGTGTTCGGGATTTGGAAAATCTCCCCAAGTGTGCATTAACATCCCGCATGCCCCTCTTAGCCCCTGCGTGCTTTGTTGTTCTCTTTTCCCCTCTTTTCTTTGCATTTTCTTCTTTAGTTACAAAACCACCTCCTGCTGCTGGCGGCGGTCTCGTGACCGCCTCATATCAAGGCAATGTCCTGTAACCACCGCCCTACTCGGGCGGCGGTCCTTCACGCGCTTTTCCGAATGCTCTTTTAATGCGACTCACGTAAATTTCAATGTTTACCAACTTTTTTCACCGCCTTTGGCTTGCATTAATGATTCTGGTTCCCTGGAATAGTGTCTTGGCATTGTTTATGGTTTAAGAGATCAATTTGGTTTTTACCTTTGGGTAAATGAGATTCTATAAATAGTTGGCTTGTGCTCAAGCAAATGGCCCCTCAAATTTTCCTTTGAATTTCTCATTTCAATAGCTTAGCCTTTTAGTTTTGTTTAGGATTCATAGTTTCATTTCTTAGATGCATAGTTAGCATTGTTTAGCTGTCAGAAAGCCACATATTCTCCTTGTGCAAATTGTTGTTGTCTTTTCATCCATATCAATTGGAGTAGGATAGTTTCATCTCAATAGGAAGCCATTAAAGTTACAAGTTTTGTTCACCAAACAGGATATTTTCAGGTGCTGGACATTTTATGTTGCATGACTCGTAATAAATCCCGCTAGGAATTGCATAAGCCAAGCTCTGTACTCTTGCGCTATCCCTCTCCTACTCGCATTGTATTCAGTCTGCATCCTAAGTTGCCTTGGTGTCAATATCTACTCTTGTTGATGCTAGCATTACACGCTTTTCTGGATCCGCGTGAGCACGAAGGAACGAGGAGATCACACTGAAGGGACAAGGTCACACACCATCGGATTCGCCACTGTTCTGCAGAATCTAGGTTCTAGCTTTCAAAGTTCTAGTTAAAAGCATATCAAATAGAGTAGCTAATCACTTCATTTCAGTTAAATTTTACTTTCGATATTACTAGGGAAGCTATGGGGATTGATAGTTTCTGAGAAACTATGATTCACTCCTCACTTCTGAGGTAGGATCGAGAGTCTTTCAAATAGAGTAGAACAGTTATCAATTTATTTAGAATAGATCTAAAAACTGCATAGACAAGTAGCTATACTCGGTTGCTTTGTTTGTTTTAAATGCGTTATTAGTTTAGTTGTCAATTTTAGATATATTAGATAATTGCTCTTTAAATTTTGTTCAGTAGCTTATCAATAACTATCAAACTTAGAAATATACGTAAGTATATCTTGCATGTTTAGTTTATTCGTCATTAATTAGCTTTATATCGTTTTCTTTTTGTATGACAATCACGGGACCTAGAGAGCCCAGAATACGTATTCGAGCCAATCGTGCCTCAACCCAATCTTATTACGTCAATAATCGATATAGATCAAAACCTTAGAATCCAAGTCTTCCGAATAACAACGAGACTTACAACGAGATCAGGCTCACGGTTAAGCGGGTTAAATATAGAAGATGACCAAGAGCACACATTTTGGTCAAATCAGCCAAACTATAGATTACCCTAGAAAAATATCCATGATGCGTAGAAGGGCTCGAAAGAGAGAAAACGTTTGGTTATGATCCTTTGGTCCCACAAACCGAGACGCAGAGACACTCTCACGATGGCAGAGGTACTAGCTTAAGGATTCGGGTTGCGAAGAACACCTATAAGATACTCGAAAAATATTGCACAATTGTTAATTCTAACGTAGAGGCCGAAAATGCATACGACTATTGAATACTAGGGATTAGGGATTGATTCCGCACATGACCAAAGCAGTCCACAGAGTAGCCACGAATATACGGTTGTGACCCACAAATCCCACAACCCAACGAGCCTATAGGACAATCTAACGTTCGCCGGCTTACGCACATCAATATTTAGATCCACTCCACGTCCACCTATCATCATCGCTTGATTATCCTTGTTAGACATAGCAACTAACAAAGCTAAAGACTTATGGACTAGACCAGAGAATCGACCATAGAATCTGCTATATATCCATCATCCATCATATGATCCTGTCTAGATACATACACGAAACCATCCCAGGTTATTTTCCACGTATCCCACAACCTATAGATCGGATTAGGGCGAGATCGATATTGATTGGAGCCTTCGAGCAGTCATCCTTGCCAACCGATCTATCACGCCAGTTCAGGTTAGGAGGGCCTTCTTTGCCTTAGATTCACAGATTCCATTAGTGCGTGTCGAAGATATAAGATTGCCTAACTAGTTTATCCATACCCCACGCATAATCCATCCCTACTTAAGGCTGTCTCAAAGACGACCTCGAGAGGTCAAGTGCGAGGAAGAGTTACTTGTAGATTCCCACGCTCGCTTGTCACTTTTCGATCGTACGATTACTTTGGGGTTTCCAAGAGCACCATTTAGCTCCACTCCATGTGTTGCAGTTGCTTCCATATCATCTCTTGAGTCAACATTTTGCATGAATTGAGTTTCAGGTACCACCTCTTCACTATTATTTAATTCGGGATTTATTCGTTGAGATAGGCTCAAAATGTTTGTGACAGCATCAACATCTTCCTCGCCTTGCATGTCAAATGCCTGGCTGCATGCCATGTCATTTAGGAGAGCATCATAATTTAATGGCCAAATACCAGTTCTTTTGAAACCTGCAATTATGTTAGATGGTGTTAGTGCCTTTTTTAAGGCTCTACTTGCAAGCTCAAGCAATGTCATTCCTTTTCACATCTGCACATTTGTTCTCTGCCATCCATTTGGACCTCTCAACTCTAAAATATGTCTTGAAAGGGCTGAACACACTCACGTCAAGAGGTTGCAACTTATGACTAGTATGTGTTGGTAGTGTTATCAAATCAATGCCCAATTTGTTTGCCTCCTCCACAATTTGTAATGCTACATGGTTGTCATGGCCATCAAATATCAATAGGTGTCTATTATTTGGAGAAACACCTCCTGGTACTGAACGTGCAAAATGACATAGCCAATTTAAAAACAATTCCTTTGTCATCCATGCATTTGGATGTGCAGCCATACATGCTCCAGGTTCACAATTTTTAATGTAATTCTTTATCATTCTCTTTCCCTTGAACAAATAAAATCCTGGGATTGACAAACCTGCTGCATTGACACAACACAATATAGTGATCCACTCCCTACTCTTTGGTATTACCTTTGGGACATTACGACTGCCCCTCTTAGCAATTACATGCACTCCACAATTTCTCCTAGCATGCAAACCAGGTCTCATCACAATTCCAGATTTTATGAGCGTCGTATGAATAGGTTCCATAGCATTTGGCCAAATTATCATAAAATTTGGTTACTATTGCAGGGCGCAAGTTTAAAGCTCTATCCCTGTCAAGTCCCTCAGTGGTTCGGATTGCAAGGTATGGATGACGTTTTTGAATCTAGCCCACCATGATTTACCAGGAAACCCATCTCTGAAGGGGTTTTGTCTTGTTTCACAAATCTGAGCAACATTTGCCTTTAGTTGCATTAACTCCAAGCCATGACCCATATCAGCCATTTCTTTGCACCATTCAACAATTTCCTCTTCTTCTTCTTCTTCAGTTAGAACTGTTGGAGGACCCCTCCTCTTTGTGTGGGTGAGACCATTTAGCCAATAGTGTAATGATGTGGGTGGAATGGAATACTTCTTTGTTGTTGCTCTAACTGAGAACCCATTAAACTCAACATCATCTATTGCCTTTTCCATATCTTCTTTTGTCCAACCTCGGATGACACTAAGCTTCTTTGTTGCAGATGTTCTTTGAACTGAGACAATGGGTGGGTTTCTACATTCTGGTTCATTACCAGTTGGTGTTGAATTATCCTCTTCATCACTTACATTATGTGATAATTGTACACCTCTCACTTTGGGCCTCCTTGATCTTCTAGCAATAGCACCTTTTCTCATGGTGTAAATGAAATACCTGATTCACAACATGAAATACAAAATAGAAGTACATGGTTATCAACTCAATTCTAATTGTTGAAGGAAAGATGATTGTTGGAAAAGAAACTATAAATATACCAAAAAGATTGCTGGAATTGTTGAACGAAAGATGATTGCTAGAATATGAATGATTTTGTTTCATTTTTAGGAATTAATTGAACTGTAGTTTTCATTATGACAATGAAACTTGTATGGAATATGTTGAATAGAGAAAGTGCTTGGATAGACAATGTATATTTGACTAAATGAGCACAATTTTGTATAGTTCAACAATGTTGTATATTGCATTTCGAATTCACTATATTGTTCATTTTTTCATGATATACCATTATGTAGTGTATTCGTTGGACTATTCCTATGTAGTTTTTTGTTGCCTCATCTGAAAGGCCATGCAAAAGTGGAAAATATCGTCCATCCTACTATTGGTAAAAACCTGCAAGATAACAATTTATGCAGGATTTTTTTCTTCTTGCTTATTATTTTGATTGGTAAGGTTGCATATGTGGAAATGTAAACTGCGTTAGTTTTACATCCAATGCAGAGTTTGTCCTTTTCTGATCTGTTTTTTGCTGCCATGGCATAAATATGATTGCCTGTAGTGGACTTTTCCATGGTTTTGCCGCCATACCATTCTCTAGTGTATTCGTTGGACTCTTCCTATGTAGTTTTTAAAGTTATGTTTTCAATATAAAATTTTCACATGTGATCATAATACTTTCCAAATTTCTATGTATACAATCAAACTTATGATAATATCACAGTGATGATTGGAAAAAATACTTTTCAACTAGAGAATGAGATATCTGGAAAAAATGAACAATATAGTGAGTTCAGAAATGCAATATACAACACTGCTGGACTATAGAACACTGATATGGTCATATTCCTACAGATTACATTCTAGCTGTGTAGCATATTGTATTTCAGAATTTACTTAGCATAATATGAACTTCAGAATTTACTATAGTGTGCACATACAACACTGATGGAATATACAACACTGTTTTCAATTTAAAGTTATGTTTTCAATATAAATTTTGCACATGTAATTAGAATACTTTCCATCTTTTTATGTATACAATTAAACTTATGCCTATATAGCAGTGATGACTATACACTAGAGAATGAGATATATGGAAAAAATGAACAATATAGGGAATTCAGAAATGCAATATACAACATTGTTGGACTATAGAACACTTATGTGCTTATATTCCAGCAGTGTTGTATATTCCAGTAGTGTTGTACATTTCAGCTGTGTTGTATATTGTATTTCAGAATTTACTTAGCATAATATGAACTTAAGAATTTACTATGTTGTTTATTTTTCTTATATATCTCATTCTAATGTATAGTCATTACTTAGCATAATACAGTGTTGGACTATACAACTCTACTGACATATACAACTCTGCTGCAATATGCAAACACTGAAAAAATAAATAGAGGGCTTGAATTATGAAATAGTTTGTAATTCATAAGTGTCTTACTGAATCGCATGCTTTGCTCCTCACTTCTTCAACTTTGAGAGATGAAAACTGCAGGAACAAATGGAATTGTAATCCATCCTTCAACTTTTATTCTATCATCCTAAATTCTGATTGGTTGATGTTAGTTGACATGGATTCAATATGATAGTTCAATCGAATGGTTGAGATTTATTGGGATTTAATCCAATGGATAATATTTTAGTTGGTTATTTTTATTATTTTATGTAGCTGGTTACACAATTTATTGTTCATATGGTACTGAGTTTTTAAACACTATGAAAGGTGAGCCTGACCATAATTTCATTTATTGTTATGCAGGTGGTTACTAGGGATTGAAGACTCTTACATCAAAAATAGTGCATTATATTTGAGATCTGGTTTAGAAAGTCTTCAGAAATGACTTGTTGAAGTGACTGTAATAGATATGATGTACATACAATGAAAATATTACTTAATGAATAGTTGACTGCATAGACTTGGTTTTTGTACACTTGTATATAAATTAATATATATTTTTAGTTCTATCAATGAATAAGAGAATATTGACCAATTTTAAAACTGTCTTATTCAACATTTCATGCTTCCATGTTTAAATAATAATGATACAATACAATACAGTTAGGTTGTATTAACTTCATATATCATTCTAAATAGGTTATTAAAAAGGTGAATGTCTTTTCACCTACTATCTCCATTATTGGACCCTGCACCACAACCGGTGCCTCTCCCCCTAGCACCAAAATACTCTAAGCAGAAAACAATGAAAAGACAAACCCCGTTTCATGCGTTTACAGTTATCATGAACGTGTAGCAGTAATAAAAGTAGCATGCCAGATATTGATATGATCGGATTTGAGGCGTGTAGATACATAGGCAGATGTGAAGTGACTTGGGAGGAGATGAACAAAGCGAAAATTCGAGTGTAATATGGAGACATGTGGAAGAAAGGAAAACAATGGTGAGTACAAAAGCTGTACAGAGGTGCAAAAGACGCCACGCTTTCTTGTTTTTAACTTGGGTTTTGTTTGCTTTAAATGTTGTTGTGGTTATTGCATGTTTCGTATAGAACAAGGAAACATAATGGAGAGGGGAAAAGAATACGAGAGGAGTTGCGTAGTGGGCAATTCAAACAGAGCTTGAGGGATGTGTTTCAACAATATATGTACAGAGGGCCGGTGAAAGCGGTGGAGCTTGCTTTGTATGGATCTCGAAATTGGAAACTCGTAGAATAGCCGAGAAGGTAACGTGTTCGGGTAGATAGGTGTGATGGCACAAAGATATCTCTGTCTTGATTCTCACAATAGATTTGATGTTTACACCATAAATTGCATAGGATATTGTATAAGATCGGGGTTTATAAGTTGTCTTGTGGATAGGGATAGTTTTTGTTGTATTTTTGTTATAGATCCGGGGTTGCTCTCTCGAAGGATGGCTTTTCTTTGAGCGTGTGGTTTTTCGGCAATCAACGTTTGAATCGCATCAAAGGCTTTGAGGTGAGTATTTGGGTATTATTTTTCTCGTTTAGCTATAGGTTGTGTTCTTTTTTTAGATTTTTAAATGCTTTTGACAGGAGCTATGAACCGGAGAGTTGATGGGACTCCACCCTTACAATGCCAACGTCCTCGAACAAGATATTGCAATTTTTCTACCATAAATCACAACCACAGAAACGTAGCCAACGAAGACCATGCCACTGCCGACAATGCAAATTTTTTTGCCACCGCCGACGATGTGATTTTCACCACCACCATAAGAGCCACCAACTGCCGCCAATGCAACCACCAATGATGCAACAACCACCACCATTGATAAACCACCCTAAAGGGGATCGCTCTCAGTGGGATTCGAACCTGGGTGGATCCGGACACAACCATCCTTCTTAATCGATCCACCCCAACCCCATTGGCATCTACATGCTGTGTTCTTTTTTTATGTACTTCCTTGTGGGTATTGTTGTTTCGATTGGAACAAGCGTCTCAATAAAAAAAAATTGTTTAGGTCAATCGCCGTCATTAAGTTTTATTTGGGGTGCTTCGTTATTGGTTTATGGTCTCAAGGTCAAAACCTATTAGAAGTAAAAATGTCGTAAATGTTTGAAACATGTTCGGCCTCGTTAAGTTTTATTTTGGGTGCTTTGTATTTGAACCTCCTTTTTGAATGCCTTAATAGAGTTTCGTCATTTATTGCTAGATATTTCCTACCTCCCCTTACATTGCCTTATAGGGTTTAATGATATTGAATGTTGTCTTTGGATAGTGGGTTTGCTTTTAAAAAGCTTAAAATTCCTGAGTGGATCCTCTTTGGAAAGCTAAGCACATTGGTGCCTTTGAATATCAAAAGTGTTTAATTTGTTTATGCCTTCATGTTTTACTTTATAACATCCATGCTATAATTGTGAGCAACATACAATGTTTAAGTCTTTTGTAAGTATGGAGAAAATTTATTTATTTGCTCTACCTCCTTTTGGAGACTGGTTATATTTCTTTTCCCCATGTGTTGATTGGAGTACATAGGGTCTGGGAGAAATGACCGACTACATACCTATTTATTTGGCCATGGTAATCTCTTACCTCGTTAAGTTTTATTTGGGGTGCTTTGTATTCACATTTTTCTGCAGCTGTTTTGTTATAATGTTCAATCTTATCCTTGGTAATTTTTTATGGATTTTGTTCGATATTTGCTACCTACAGACAGAAGCTCTGTATTTTTGTCTTGTATTTTTAAATTGTTCTTGCTATGGGTTACGAATTACGGTTAAAAACAGACTGGGTTACAAATTATTCTCTTTTCAAAAAATAGGAGGTGGAGACTTTTAAAATCCTTTTGTCAGGTCTGAGGTGGAGAAGAGGGGTTGCATTCTCAAAGACTGCGTAAGAGTGAAAATTGGTAGGAACCAACTTTTTGAACACTTATTAATTTGACAGAAAACCCTCTCCTTCTAGACTTCAAATAGTTCTGAAATGACTACTAGTGCAACTTCTTTTCTCTACATTGTAATTTGAAAACCTACAGAATGATTGGAAATCCCACTCCAGGAACATATAATTTTAACTACGAAGTTGTATGTATTTATGAATGGCTTAATTATAGTGGCAGTATTTTAGAGTATAATATAGGATATCCATAATGACTTTTAACTTTATGTGAATCCCTTCAAATTTATGTGATCAGTTGTTTGTGTGTTTTGCATCATAATTAGCTTAGAATTCTTGCATAATGTGTCACGTACCTTTTAATTTTTAAACATTATGCATTTTACTAATGTAGGTAAGATTTCCTAAACTTTAAATCAACACATGTTTACAAAATAAAATATAAAAACTAGTGAACAATACATCTATTGTGATAGGTGCATTGATTAGCCTGCCCCAAAATATCAGTTCCTATTATGTTAAATGCATGGCTTTGAACAAGTTTTCTTGAAACCAAAATTGAAAGGAAGATCATTTCTTTTAATCGATTATCCAAGAGAGATGCTCGTAATTCTTAATACAATGTTTTTGTAATTTAATTCACTTCTGTTTACAATGTTTTGAAAACGTTTGTCAATGGGAAACACTTGTACGATACCTTTCTTGGGATTTATACAAAATGCATTTGTTAATTAAATATGTTACTAGATGCTTCACTGGAGGTCCACATCCACATATTGGTACGGTTTTGGTACTGGTACTTGTCTAGGCTCCTTTCAGGTTTTGGGTACATGAGTGTCAATAAAAAAATGTTGGTCGAGTTATGACAGCCACAAAAATAAAGAGCCATAAAAAAATGTTGTTCGAGTTATTAGTTTAGAGTGTATGTTTGTTTGTATGTTTTCCTTTTTTGTTTTTTTTTTTTTTTTTTTTTAAAATAGATTGTTTAGTTTCCTTAATTTATATATTTTAGATTTTTTTTAAAATCCAAAAGTAAAATAATTTTTACATTTGTAGAATTGACTCTAAAAATCTTATCCTCATTGTAGTAAGGAAGCGTGTATCTTTGCATGCTAAAATTCAAGATAGATAGAAAATATTTGAAAATCCATGAAAGATTGCATGCTAAAATTCTGTACATTACTTAGTAAGAAGTTGTCTAAATTTTTGGCATTCATAGTGTCTCGTATGCAATTGTTTTTAATAATTGGGTTTTTGTAAATAATGAAATTTGTTTATTTGTAACATTCTCGAAAGGATCGTGCGTTATTAGAAAAACAGGTTTGAAAAGTCAAAATAATTGCAAAATAGGTTCGTTATGGGTATGTTTTTCTTTACAGAACATCATAGGCTCTTAGAGCTTACATATTCATTGTATGTCCTAATATTCTATGTTTATTCTCATCCTTTATTACATTTGAAGTATTGTTTCTTCTGATTCTTTCATTAAGACACTATTATATACTTGTTTTGTATGCATTTCGCGATAAAAAAATTTGGTGACCATTTATTTGAAGTTAAAATCAGTTCAGGTTTTAGATACTACATTCGTCAATGTTTGCAATAGTTCCCACCAATTAAAAAGTGGGGGAACAAAACATTTCCATAGTTTTACCACATATATATGTGCTCATAATATTTGCACTTTTGACTTGTGCATGTGCCGCTCCGCTTTCGATCTGTTTGCAATTACTTAAATATTATGGTCTTTATGTTATATGCAAATATGTGTGTTGCCAGGGAACTATTGTTTTTTGCCCTTTGCTATTAATTTGAGAAATTAGGCTTTTAGTGGCTTTTACAGGGGTGTCATATGCGCAAGTCTAAAGTACATATATTGTTCTCGCATATATATGTGATCAAACTATAAAAATGTTTTGTTTCCCTCCTATTTCATTGGTGGCAACTATTTCTCTCATATGCTTGTGTTAATGTGGATTAAGTAAATATTGTCTGATATGATCAAATGTTGTTTGACAATTTGCATATTATGTTTACATATATAGGCATAAGATCTCAACTTCTCTGTGGACCGCCTATAGATGAGATATACCATGACCTTTTTGGCAATTACAACTTGACATCATTGACTTGTAAGTTAAGAGTGTATGCAACAACATTCGAATCATTAATGAAACAACCATATGTATTTAATGTGATATATTCGAATGTAAATAACAATGTTTCATTTATTCGAGGAAGTTGTTGTTTACACTAGAAACTGATACATCAATTGTTTAATGTTACAAAATAGTGATGTATTTTTTTATTTTGGTGCGATTGTCGGATTTGGATTCAAAAACACATTGTCAAAGAGCTATCGACCGTTCTTATTTCTACATTGAGAGTTGTGCATAACAAAATTGACATAGCTTTGGAGGTCGGTGCTCTCTTATGACATAGTTTATTGCAGTTGAGTTTTACAACAAAAATGATTTTTAGACTTGTACTGATGCGTAGGAGCTGGGAAATGGGTGATAGTTTGGTAGCAGACTCACTGCCTCTTTGATCTTGCTAGAGGAGATGGTATATTTTCTTGTAAAGAAGTTTGAACACTATATCTTTAATATATTTAAGGCATTTGAGAAGCTAAATAGTATGGTGACAACTTCACAGCGTTTTGCATTGTCAAATCTGTATGTTTGTATGTCTTTTTTTAAAAACCGGTTTGTTTAGTTTCCTTCATTTATATATTTTAGATTATTTTTTTAAAATCGGAAAGTGAAATGGTTTTACATTAGTACAATTGACTCAAAAAACCTTCATCCTCATTGTAGTAAGGAAGCATGTATCTTTGGTTGTAGTGGATTTTGAAAATATTAAAAAATTTTAAACCATAAGTTTTTGGAAAAGCCCGAGTTACAATAAAGATACTTGAAAATCCATGATAAATTGTAGGTTAAAAATTTGTAATTACACTACAAGTTGTTTAAATTTTTAGCATTCATAGTGTTTGTAAATAATTATTGTGACTTGTGCATGTGTTGCTCCACTTCCGATCTCTTTGCAATTACTTAAATATTATGGTATTTATGTTGTATGCAAATATGTGTGTCGCCAGGGAACTATTGTTTTTTGTCATTTGCTATTAATTTGGGAAAATAGGCTTTTAGTGGCTTTTATAGGTGTGTGATATGCACAAGTTTAAAGTGTAGACATTGTTCTCGCATATATATGTGATCAAACTAGGAAATGTTTTGTTTTCCTCCTATTTCATTGGTGGCAACTATTTCTATCATATGTTGGTGTTAATGTGGATTGAGTGAATATTGTCTAATATGATCAAATGATGTTTGACAATCTGCATATTATGTTTACATATATAGGCATAAGATCTCAACTTCTCTATGGGCCGCCTATAGATGAGATCTATATCACTAGATTCATATTGTTGTGTTTTTTAATTAATAAAAACTCGACATATATGAAAATACATGCAAAGCATAGAAAAGGGAGGAATGTGTTATTCTCAATATCAATATTTTGTATACCATGACCTTTTTGGCAATTGCAACTTGACATTATTGACTTATAAGTTTAGAGTGTATGCAACAACATTCGAATCATTAAACAATGTGTAATGGTGCATGTTAAAAAAACCATATGTATTTAATGTGATATATTTAGACGTAAAGAGTGACGTTTCAATTACTCGAGAACGTTGTTGCTTACACTAGAAACAAATACATCAAGCTGTTTAATGTTACAATTCCATTTAGTTCATGGTATGCAAAATATCGATATTGAGAATAGTGCTTTGTATTTTTTTGTTTTGGTGCGGTTATCAAATGGTGCAAGATTTTTATTTATTTTTTTGCTTTGAAGGTGAGTGCTCTCCCATGGCATAGGTTATTGCATTCGAGTTTTACAATAGAAAATGGTTCTCGGCCATGTACTAATGCATAGGAGTTAGGAAATGGGTGATAGTTTGCATAAGCAGACTCACCTGCGTCTTTGATCTTGCTAAAGGAGATAGTGCATTTTTGGAAAAAGAAGTTTGAACACTATATGTTTAATATATTTAAGACATTTGAGAAGTGAAATAGTATGGTGGCACTTTACATCTTTTGCACTTTGTCAGTCAAATGTATGATATTCGTATGTTGATCTTTTTGTTTGTTTTTTATTAAAACAAGTTTGTTTAGTTTCCTTAATTTATATATTTTAGAATATTTTTTTAAAATCATGTATCTTTAGCCATAATAGATTTTGAAAATCTTAAAAAATTTAATCCATAAGTTTTTGAAGCACTGAGTTACAACATATATTTGAAAATGCATGATAGATTGCATGTTAAAATTCTATACATTACACTATAAGTTGTTTGCATTTTTGAAAGTACCGTATGCTATTAGGAAAAAAGAGGTTTCAAATGTCATAAAAACTTGCAAACCATAAAACTTATAGTGAGCAAACAAGAAAATTGGCAAGTAGTAGGTCATTTATTCCAATTCTCAAAATGCTTCTTAGGTAGAGATACTTATGTGTTTATGATTGTCTTTTTATCCTTTTTCTTTCCCTTCAACATATGTTAAGAAAAAAGTGAAGGAGAATATATTTATTTATTAGTAGATTTTAAATTTCTTTTGATGTTGAAAGTAAGGTTTAAAAAAATGTAACAAATTTACCCAACCCATCTTCATGCTAACACAACTGAAATGTCTCATTGGCATTGCTTTTTTGTTTAGAATGGCACGATATTTTTAAATTAATTTCATACAATTATATAGTTAACATTTTCTTGAATAGTTTTAAAAATATTGAATGGTGCCTTTGAACATTTGAAGAAATGCACTTTTAATTTATCTATTTAGATGTGTTTATACATGATTTAAAGGGGAAAAAATCATTGGTATTATGTATTTATTTGTTTTTATGCAGGGAGCATCTATGAGAAGACCTTCATAATCAAATATCTTGTTTCTTGGAGTTATCATGAGTGTGAAAGAGCTTCAGGAGATTCTAATGGTGCATACAAGTCCTTGAGCAAGCAAGCATCGGAATTGGGAATTTTGAATTGTTCCTCTTTTGTGTTTTCCCTCCAAAAAGGGATATTTGAAAATTCAAAGGCTTAAAATGCGTGTATAGTCTTGTAAAGAGTGTTTTAGGTGTATTAGAGGTTACTAAGTGTTTCTTTAGGTGGAAAGTTTCTAGTGAAGTGATAATAGGTTTGTAGGAGTTATTGTATGGTGTGCATCATTTAGATGCTTGAAATAATGTACAAGGGGCGCTTATAAGCCTCATATAATGGAAGTTCAAGAGTCACTAAGAAAGTCGGTCATAAAGAGTCTTAAGGGCGATTAAAATGGTGGTAGTTATGTGTATGCAAGTATGTGGGAGCTCAAATATAGTAAGGAGTTAGTGAGTTTGGAAGTCATTCCTCGTAGCAGAGGAAAGATGATTGAAAACTTGTGTGACATACATATTGGGAAGAATGAAGACTTTGTTTTGCGGAAGAAGTTTTATATTTTCTTTACTAAAATACAGTGCATATTAATATATGTTGGCTAGATTTTATGCATAGCTAAAACTTAGGCGATCATGAGATAAATCTCCCTCATTTACCAAAGTGAGGCTCCCATGTAATATTTATGTCAATTATGTATTCTAATAACTATATGTGGGTTTTACTTTAACTCGCATGCTGAAGCAAGTAAGCATTTGTAAAGAAATATTTGTAGAAGGGGGAATAGTTGAATACGGAAGAAGGGAAAGAAGATGTGTAATCCAACCAATAGTTTACGAGTTGGTCTTATACACGATAAAACAAATAGATCTCACAATACTGAGAATTAAAGGAAAGGAAATTTTCTAATCCAACTCTTAGACAATGCAAAGTTTATCTAAAAATCTACAGTAAGTAAGAAGCAAATGCACCGTTGACAAAAAGTTATCTCGGAAATCCACCTCTGTTTAATTCCTCAAATTTTAGAAATGATATCAAGGGTTTACACACAAAGTCCGAACTCAAGAATGTTGATTACAAAATATGATCATGATTTAACCCGTGAGGTTCTTCCTTTATTTATAGTGTATAGAGGGAAATTACAAATATGAAGTCTTTAATGAATTGCCACATGTGGAAGCTATGAAAAGAGAAGCGGGTTGACAATCTTCCTCCCGGAAATTATCTTTGCATGACATGCATGATTTATAACTGAAAATAGAACCTTCTATGGACACTAGTCTGCTTCTATCTGTGGACATCTTTACCTCTCAAAAAGAAAGGAGTGAAGATGAGATCCCATCGTCTCTCGTTCGGTGTCTTGTCCATTGCGTTCGGTCAAACCACAAAAACAAAACAAAATAAAAAGAAAAGAAAAGAAAAAAATCGAAAGTTATATATGTACAAACATGTTTTACCTTGTATCCCAACTTTTGAACAACTTCATATGTTTCCCATTGAAAGGCAGTGGTAACTCAATTCCATCCTGGTAGGCAATGAAGAAAATGCCCATTTTAGCAGCTCTCCTTATCATGAAGGGTCCTTTCCAGAGAGAATCAGATTTGTCGTGCATTCCCTTCGATTCATGTCTGTTGTCCCATCAGAGTACCCAGTCTCCGATCTCAAACTTCTTTTCTTTGGCCTTCTTATCAAATACCTTGGGTAAGTCCTTATCAAATTCATCTTGTGGTGGCTCATCCTTTCTTCTCTCTATGGTAAGTCTTCATCAACTTCCTTCGTACTCAAATTTATCGACTACATTTCTAAGGAAGAACTATCACCATATTCTTTGTTCTTCTTCAAGTATTGATCATGTTTGTCAAAAGTCTCCACTAAGGAAACTAAACCCTTGTGGATTTTGTTACCTTTTCGTTGGATTATTCCACTATTGTCACCATAATTTGGATCAGTTATACATGTGACTATTTTTTGTGGTGGTGACTTACTCCCTTCAACATACAACTTGTTAAAGTTGTCTTATTCCAGACATGTAGATGTTTGTTTGTCATAATTGAAAGTCTACCACTTTTCAACATTATCAGGGACTTTAGGGTGGTAGACCATCTCCACTATATAGTTTACTTGTCTGAATATGGACGATGGTCTATCTAGATTCAATAGTGCAATTGTGACTACCAAAGCGTCTGCCTTAGAAGTCTGATTTGTTGTAATGAAGTCGATAGAGAAGGTTGCAAAATCTAGTGTGGCAGAAAGTACTCTATTTCTGTAATGCTTCATCTTATCTCCTCGATTTTATTTTTCCCTCGAACTTGGTTTACTAGAAGTTCAACATCTCCTCGGGCCTTGAAGAGTTTTACTCATTTCTTTCTAGTTTGCTCCATCCATAAGCGTGAATGCTTCGTACTCCATCTTATGATTGGTGTTCTCGAACATCAGCTTGTGGGAGTATGGGAATATCTCATGATCTGGAGATATTAATAGAACGCCGCTCTTGATCCAAAAGAACAACAAGTTCCTTTAAACTCCAGATTCCAAACTTTTTCTTCTTCTTTTGTTGGCTCTAGCTCTGGTCGAAGTTTCGGTTCTGGTACATTTTTATCCATTTCCAAGAAATAGACCCGCGGTCAGATTCTTGAAAAAGAATCTGAGATCTAGGATCCTCATATTTTGTAACCATGTACTTGGACTTCTTTTTCGGCTCCAGCTTCTAATTTATTCCTTTGATAGAAATATGAGCACAGACCAATCCATCTTTACTTCTCCTTCTCGGTAACTTTCAAAAAAGTTTTTGCTCAACAACATCTCGTAGGAGACAGGAATATCTATAACTAAGATTGTCATCTTTAATCTTTTGTCAGTAAAGCTTCCAAAACAACTTGTGCATCTTTGATTTGTCGATTAAAGGGACTTGTCTCTCCATGGAATAACACCTTTTTATGGTCTTTGTCAAGGTAAGCCCAAGAGCATATACAACTTTAGTTGGCATGACATTGTTAGAAGCACCCGAATCTAGAATGTAGTTGCTTAACTTGAAACCATTAAGCAATAAGGAGACATAGAAAGGTTCTACTCTTTCGAGGAAGATAATAAGGGTTTAACAACTGCGACATTGTTCGGGGAGGAGTATCTTTAGGCTTAGGCAAAAGGATTTTGATGTATTGGATTGTCCCGGTGATTACAAATATTTAACTAGCCTATTTAATCGCTCAGAAAATACTTTCGGGGTATTCGGCTTTTGACATTTGAACTCTAGTTTACTTGACATGGTCAATAATGTAAAGGTATAGATTTAGATACGATCGCTTTACGTGGTTGAGATGAAGAACTCACATTCTTATTTCGGGAGCTAAGGAAGAAGGTAAAGGGATGCCCCTTCTTTTTCATCAACTAACGCCTCGACATTGGCGAGTTTTTGATTATGTAAATATCGCATATGCGTGACCATGATCGTCTTCAAGAAGCTCATCATAGTCATGTTCGATTTGTAGTTTAGGTAATTAATGTTGGAGTCACCAAGTAGGACCTACAAAATCATCATTCTCAAGCTGATCGGTGTCACCTTCTTGGTTGTCTTCATTCATCTCCATGTTGTTTCCGGGAGTAGCTTCATTGCTAATATTTGGGAACCAACAATGCGGTTCCGATTGTTGTTGAAATTTCGAGCATGGGCAATGTTGTTGCCCTAAGCCATTTAAGTCATTCTTTTCTTCATCTGTGACATTTCATTTGCTAAATTTTGTAATAATGAATCGAAGTAGTAGCGAGAGGATGAAATTTCAGCTCTAGAAGTGTTTCTCTTTATATTTCCAGCCATGATGAGGTCATCTTCGATTTCAACCGTCATGTTTTGAGTTGCTAAAAGGTCGCCAGGATGTACTCTTCCAAGTTGATAGCTTACTTCGAAGTAAAGCATTGGTGAAGAATAATTTTTATTTCTCATCATTCGGGAAGCAAAAGCCGAATTTTGTACAATAATCTTTGAAATTTTGCAATAAAATCTCACATGTGCTCATGTGGCTCCTTTTTTTGAGTTAGTTGAGTTATCAATGTCTTTGGAATCTTTGGCTACCTTGAACCTTTTCAGAATGCATCCCACATAACAATGTAGTTGGTTATGGTACTAGGAGCTAGCCAAGAGAACCATTCTCCACCAAGTCGTGCGTAGTCTCTATGAAGAGTCCGATAGATACGTCTTCATGTTCGATTTATGAAGCACTCCGGAGGATATAAAGAACGCAGCCAAGTGGTCATCTGGATTTTGCTTTTTGTCTCCAAAGAATTTTGAAAAATTCTTTCTTGTCCCTTTAGGTAGATCATGCATAGGAGTCATATTCAGAGGTCCAAAGGCTACACCCCATGGAATAGGTGCTACAGGGGCAAGTGGTTGATTCTGCATCATGAAAGGAACACGTCTTCTTTGAGAATAGACTTGGTGAATAATCCCAGCTATTAGATTGTGTTGGACATGATCCGGATCTAGAGGAGTTTGCACTCTTCTTACTTGGTGAAAGACTGGATCTGCGGCTTCTAACTTGAGGAGGATGATTGAAATTGAATTGCTCCTACAATCTATAAAAATGATCAGTCCTTCCTTGAGCTCTGCTAGACCACGTGAATGGATGTTTTGTAAGGTTGATATTATAATATAAAAGGGAACTGGCAAGAGAAAGCTCTGGTCTGCTAATTTGTGTTTTCCCAGTAGTCGCTAAAATCATGTTGACTAGATTTTATGCATAGCTAAAACCTACGAAGTCATGAGATAAATCTCCCTCATTTACTAGTGAGGCTCCCATGTAAAATTTCTGTCAATTATGTATTCTAATAATTATCTGTGGGTTTTACTTTAACTATGAAGCTCATGAACCATAGCTACGCAATTCTGCATCAAGTAAGCAGTAGTAAAGAACCATTTGCGAAAGGGGTAATAGTTGAATATGGAAAGAAATGAAAGAAGATGTGTAATCCAACCAATAGTTTATAGAGTTGGTCTCATACACATAAATAAAACAAATAGATCTCACAATACTGAGAATTAAATGAATGAAAGTGTCTAATTTAAATCTTAGACAATGCAAAATTTATCTAAAGATATACACAAGTAAGAAGGAAATGCACCGTTGACACAAAGTTCTCTGGAAACCACCTCTATTTAATTCCTCAACTTTCAGAAAAGATATCAAGGGTTTCAAAGACAAATTCTGTGAACTCAAGAATGCTGATTACAAATTCTAATCATGATTTAACCCGTAGGTTCTTCCTCTATTTATAGTGTATAGAGGGCAATTACAAATATGAAGTTTTTAATGAATTGCCACATGTGGAAGCTATGAAAAGGGAAGTAACTGACAATCTTCCTCCTGGAATTCCTCTTTGCATGACATGCATGATTTATAACTGAAAATAGAACCTTCTATTTTGCATGTTTGCCACCTATTTCCAAGTAATTGACTTCTTCCAGTAACTTGAAGTAACGACTTTTAAACCAATCACTTAAGTTTTACAATTTAATTGATTACTCAATTACTTTGTCGGAGAAAATAAGAGAAAGAAGAAGAAAGAGGAGAAATTAGAAGAAATTTGCTACCCTCTCAGTCTTGTTCTTCTTCCATACTCTGCATGTTGATCCAACTTGTATTGCACTTCTGCTTCATTCACTCTAGCAATGAATGATCTGAATGATATCGCTGCCTTGAATCTGAGATGTCTTTTTCTCCCATATGTTGTTGAATCATTTCCTTTTATTCTCACCAAACTAGATCTGGAAGCAGCTGACTATGATTTTACTTGTGAGTGTTGCCTTTGACCTATCTTCCCTCTTATCCTTGAAGTTTTTGTAGTTCTTCTCCAGTATGTGCACCAATGCAATGTTTTCCGTAAACAATTCAGACAAAACTCATCATTTTTATTTTTAATTGCATATGAGAAATTTTAAATTCTGGAAAGCACTCGGGTGAAGGAAAATACAAGTATATTCAATGAAGGCTTCAACTAGAGGATTGGTAGCACATGCACAATATCCTGGAAGGAATTTTCCAAGCAATGACTTTCACTTGGGCTGCATTAGAAACAAAAGGATGATTTTTTGTCAGAAGCCTTTGCAATTATGAGATCTAGATCTATTTCTTCCTCTTATTCTAAAGATATATTCAATGTATCAGACATTGACTTCTGCTTTCTTCACCAATATGGGCATAAATGAAGTATTCTTGCAAATAATTCAGACACACATGAAGCTCATAGCATGAATATCTAATTTCTTCACCAAGATCTGATTATAAAGCTTGTTGCCCTCTATTTTTAGACTTTGCTTGCATGCCAAGCAAACTAAAAATATTATTTTATTCACCTGAGCACTTATACCAACATGCAAATGCTCTGAATAATAAAAAGAAAGCTTCTCCAACCCTAGGTACCAAAATTGGATGCTTCTCGGCAATTAAAAAAAGTCAGCTTTTAGGCATTTAGCTATGCTAGAATGGGTCGCACTTTTTGGCTATAAGATATGCTAAAAATAAGAAGTCAAAGCAATGGGAATTTTTACCCTATCAGGCAGCTCCAAAAATCTCATCCTTCACTTAAGTGATTTGTCTTTAATGATGGGAAAAACAACCTTCCAGAAGGCATAAAATTCTCACGTGCCTACCACTACCAAAATTCTCATTAGAAACTTAAGTCATTTGAATTTAATAATGCGAAAAAAACCTTCCATGTAGGCATAAAATTCCCACCTACCTGCCACTACCAAAATTCCCATTGGCAGCTTAAGTGATTTGACTTTAATGATGGGAAAAAACAACCTTTCATGCAGGCATAAAATTCCCACCTGCCTGCCACTACCAAAATTCTCATTGGCAGACTTAAGTGACTTGACTTCCATCATGGGAATTTTTCACCTTCCATGCAGCACCAAAATTCCCACTGGCACTTAAAACCATCCTTTCAAAAATGTGACTTGCATGGAAGAAAGTTTCTTCCCAAAAAGTGTGACTTGCATAAAGAAAGTTTCTTCCCAAAAAGTATGACTTGCATGAAGAAAGCTTCTAAAGTTGCGTGAAAACTCATCAACAACATTTTATTTCCATTTTTGGATTTTCGGTGAAGAAAACACGATAATATAATTAAATTTTCCATTTTTGGAAAGGGTCCAGGAAGATGTAGCAACAAAAACTTGTAATTGCCGTAACTTTCACTTTGTGGCTCCATTTTAGGTGTCATTTTCTCTAAAAGTGCATATTTTCTTGATCTCTACGCATTGATGGAAATATTTTTCTTATTTTCATAAAATCTATTTTTGCACCTTTTTGGACCAAGCAACTTCTTACAATCTTCTGAAAGAATCCTGAGCTTTGATTACCTTTAGACAAATTAGTAATTAAATTACTAGATAGCTTTTCAAAACCCTAGGCCTGGGAAAAGATCTGCCATGAAGAATGAATAGGCTACAGGAATTGCCGAAGAAAACAAACCAAAACACATACCAAAAGAAATAAAATAAAACAAAAACAATCATGGGTAATTACTAGAAAAATTTCTCCACCTAGTTGAGCCGTAAAAATTCTTCCCCCGTGATCTCAAACTCTTGACTTTGGAATTATCCACGAAACACAAATAAACGCTAATGTTCTATTTTCTATTAGAAAATGACAGAGATAGCTAGTGAATGAATTATGCTTATGCTTAAAATCCACAATTGTAGGAAAGGAAAGAATTTACGCTCATAAACACCGAAAAATTTTATCCTGGAAACATCCAGGAGGAGGAAAAACCAATCGATCGAGAAGGGAAATTGCTATTTCTTCCCACTTTTATTGGCCAATTCAAAATAACAAGTACAAAAGTTATAATAAGTATGAAAGACAAGTAGATGATATCTCATACTTCCTCCCAAATACTTGCTTGCTCTGTCTCAACACTCCTTTCTTCTAAAAAACACAATTCCAACACTAAGAACTTCTTGCTCACTTACTTTCATGCTTCGATGATCATATTCTCTTCTACAGACATGTATTTATAGCCTTTCCTATGTCCTCCCATGCACTAGAGTATGGGAAAGGTCATGGAGGAGAAGAGACCCAAATCAACCATCCAAATTCTGGGGTATTCGTTTCATATTTTTGTTTTCTGTCTGAAAGAGCTAGGACCGCCGCCCTAGTTGGGTGGCGGTTACCTCAAATCAAGCTGCTTGCTACACAGAGCGGGTCAATTTTACTTAAAAGACAGAACCTTTGTGTATCATTTTTCCTTCTTTGTGTTGGTTGTTTTGATGAAGTAGATTCATTTTGGATCCCTATGGATCACACCTCCTCTACTTAGGAGACTTTTTGTCCCACAAAAGCTTAGTGGCAGGGTAGATGAGGAAATAGTTCACTCACTTGCTCCTTTGAGTACCATTAGGCTTGCCTTGATGTCTTTCCTTTCAGTCCAATCTGCCAAGACTCCTACATACCTCTCCTTGTCTCTTTGACCTTCTATTGCAGCACTACATCCTCCTCCAATTCGCCTCGTGAGTCCAAGACGCAACCCTCAATGGAAGGTAGCAACTGTAGACCTTCATCTTCATCTAGCATGGATGGCTCATATAGGTGCAAGTTCTCACAGTTTACTACAGAGTACATCCTCATAAATGGTGGCAAGTCAAGCCGAAAATCATTTTCTCCAACTGTTCCAATATGGTGAAGGGTCCATATCGTAGTGGTTTGAGTTTCGTGCTTGACCTTGTAATCTCTCCTTGCTCAAGTAAATCCAAACTCTATCTCCAACATGTAGCTTATGTTCTCTCCTATGTTGATCGTGCCTTGCTTTGTACTTGGCTTGAGATTTCTCAAGTTATTCTTTGATTTGAGATGATTTACGGATCCTCTCAATGAATTTGTTTGCTCTAGTTACTGTTGGCTAGATTTTATGCATAGCATCAAACCTAGGCGGTCATGAGATAAATCTCCTCATTTAACCGATGAGGCTTCCGTCTCGATTTGTCAATAAAAATGTGTTATTATCTATCGGGATTTTACTTTAACCACTTAGTTCATGAACCATAACTAAGAAGTTCTCACAAGTAAGCAATTGCTCAAGAAAGGAAGTATTTTATAGAAGAAGGAAGTAAAGGAAATACGAGAGAAGAAATGGGAAAGATGTGCATCCCAATTAGTAGATAGCGAGCTAATTGCATGCACATAGAAGAAACTTAATAGATATGAACACACGAGAATTATAAAACAAAGGCGGCACTAGTTCCGATCTAAAATAACACAAAGTTTATTAAGAGATCTAAGATTAAAAGCAAGAAACAAAGTACACCGTGACACAAAGTTCTCCGGAAACCTACTCCTTTGTATTCCTTTGCTCCAAGTTGCTCTCAGGGGTCCAGCACAAAGTCTAGAACACAAGATTGCTGCTTACAAATTCTGATCGATCATTAACCCGGAGGTTCTTCTCCTACTTATAGAATGTAGGAGGGAAAGTACAAATGGAAAACTCAAACTGAACTGAAACATAAACAACAAGTAAAGATGACATTTGGCAATCATCCTCAACTATCTTCTCCTTAAGTGACACATGTATCACTTAACTAATAGAATGGTTCCACATGACTTTAAGTAATGGTTGCAAAACCAATAACTTAGAAGTTTTACAATTTCATCCGGGAACATAGAAAATAGAAGAAGAAAGAATAGAAGAAGTCATGCCAGCTGTAATGTTTGTCTTTTTCTTGTTCTGATATCGGATATACTTGTCGAACATGTAATTCAGCATCCTTCCATCTGTTTTTAGCCACTACTTTTTTCTGTCTGAACTACAAAGAACCCTTCATTCAACACTTTGATGCACGCTTCCACATCTTCCAAACTCAGCCCAAACCTCGCAATGTCTGCCTGCAGTCACCACCGTCTACTGCGATAGAATTCATCGTGAAAGGCTTGGTAGCTTTATCAATTCTCTTTTGTATCATCAGAAGAGATCCTTCCAGGGAATTAGGCACCTTAGTTGAGATGATCCGCACGTATGAAGTGACATTCCTGTCCACTCTCTCCTCAGTGAAAGAAATGACACTGTCTGGTAAATATGATGTCCTACTTTTAAGTGTCTGCATCCTCTTCAACAAAACTCTGTAGATTTCCAAACGGAAAGATACTGCAAACTCTAGTTGCTTCCCCTTCTCAACTGATCCGTCTGGTATAATCTGTTCCGCAATCAATACATCTCCCGGCAGCTTGTTGATCTCGGCCAAAATACTCAGGTTACTCTCTGCAACTATATTCATGCCTTCTATGTTTGCCATCAATTGCTTCAGTTGATTTGCTGCATCATCCATAACCTTTAGGCGGGCTGGCACTTCTCCAAGTTGTACAGAAGCTTGACGAATAATCAAATCCTTCCATTCGTCAATAGCCTTTACTTGATTGCTTGCGTCCTCCATTTCCTGCATAAGATGATCACTCACCTGCTCTAAAATGGGCTGAATGGAAGGTTTAGCAACCTTGGCTATGATCTCACATAATTGAGATACTTGCTTCTGTAGCTCTTCTTTCTCCGCCTTTTCACTGTCAAGCCTAAGGAATAAAGCATCCATCAATGTCTGTGTCTTGCTTCAATCCTTCAGTGGTGGCTTGACCGAGGCATACTTTTTTACTATCACATCCTCTGCCGTGAGCTCCTCCTCTATCTTTCCTTCTGCCGAAATTGATATCTCAGCAAACTTCTCTCCCGAATCCTCGAGGATCAACCTAGAAGTTTCTTTGGCAACTTTAGGCCTTCTGTCTCTTCCGCCCAGATTCTGGAGTAGCTGCAAGTCGTGCTCTTCTAAGTTCATCTCCATTCTCACTTCTAGAACCAACTGCGAAGCCAACCATTCCGAGAAGTTACTTCTTGGAGAATGAGAAGTCATTGAAGTTGCTGAGTGTACTACCATCTTCCGCTCTGCATCCTCTCCGTCAAGAAGTGTCAATGTTATGGTTGTCATCTTTTGAATCATCCAAGGAAAAAGCCCTTTTGAATTATGCCATCTGTAGCTTCAACGTATCCTCTAGAACAGGCCTTGAATGAAGTGGCTGAGGGGAGAAGATGAATGTCGCTGGATTCAGTGGAGGCATGGAAGCGTCCTGCTGTTGCGGTGCAATAGTTGGTGAAGTACTGGGTACTTTGGAGAAACCGGAGTTAAAGTCATGGTCGTAGAAGTGATCCTCTCCTTGGATTGAGATCTTCTATGCACTTTCAACTTCTCGACTTTCCTGCTGCTTTCTCCTTCGTGCTTTCGCTTGAGGGAATCTCCTGCACTGAAGTTTCCCGTGACTTGATTCATCAATGCTTCATTAAGGCAATATGTCTTTATCAATGTGACTCGAGTTTGAAGTATTCACCAACACACTCTCCAGATCTTTCTTCATTGAATGGTAGCCTCCTATGTTATCTGCAGTATGGCTTTATCTCCTCCCATTTGATGGTAAGTGTCAAGTACCACATTCCCATCATCTTTAAGATCCGCAGGTATCCACGCTAGTCCAAAGTCGAATACTTGCTTTGCTAATAGCCTTTGTTGAAATCTCTTTCTAACCTCGTACTCACTTTTGCACTTCATCCAGAAATTTTCTAACGAAGGCACATGTGCGTACTCCTGGGAGATCATCTTCCTTACTACTCCAAATGGATCGAAGTTCAGCCGTGTAGGGAGGAACTCTTGCTCATACTTAGATAACATTTGTGCCTCCATCCCTCGAGCTCTATGGATGTTAATGCAGCTGTAATGCCCCACAGTTATTGGGAAGAAGCCCGTAGACTTGTGCCGCTTTGACTGAAGGTCGTGTAACTCCACAAGTTACCTGCTTAGCTCCATGGCGATTAATCTATCATTCGGATACATGGGCATCTTTATTGGTTCTCCAGAAAAGCACGTAACCCTGAGGTATGTGAAATCTACAAATTGAATGAATAGACTACCAATCTTGGACACAGCTTCTCACGCTTCTTTGCTTACCTGTTGGCCTTCAAGTCTTTGTCTAGCCTGCAGATGAAATCGTAGAAGAAGTCATCGTTGATCACTTTGAAGTCTTTCTCACCTGTAGGTGCAGTAAGTTGCGGGTAGCACTTGAAAATGGGGTCCTTGGAAAGAACACCACATCTATCCAGCTTGGAAAAGACGCCTTGTGAAGCTACAACGCATACACTAAGTATGAAGTCATCTTGAAGCTGAAAGTATGCTTCACGTTCCGGAGTTGCTCACCATATGTCGTTCTAATAATTTCTGACCAATTGATTATAGAATCAACCTTGTTGATTTCAATGGTCCTGATGAAAGCATACATCCATGTACGGAAAGTGTAGGCATTCGCTTCGCCATTCATCTTGCATAGCAATTTGACAACATCATCTACCTCCTGCACCAAATTGGACCGTGGAAGAGTTCTCGGGAACTTTGAAGGAGATCTAGGCTTCTTCATGTATCGGCTATTCATTATGCCCCACACTGATCGATTCTATAATTTTCCCTCTGTTGTCGGCATCCTCAAGACTAATGGAAGTCACCACCTTTTGCCTTTGGAATCTTGAAACAATAATTGATGAACTCTGTGTCCAAACGAATTATTGTCTTTCTGTAGCATCACACACTAATCCGGATGAAGGATAGTAAGATCTAGCGCACTCCATAACAAATTCAGCAACCCCGGTATGCATGGAAAAGCTGCAGCTCGGATAATTCCACTTTTTAATTAGCGCACGCATGAGTGAAGTCTTTCCCTTTCTGTATCTCCCATCAATGAAATCGGAAAGAGGTTTCGGGCCTAGATATGTGTCTCCTATGTCTGCAAGTTTGGAATCGATGCATGATTCTATCGTGCTTTCTTTTTCATCTCTCTTTGCCATGGCTTTGTCAATCTTTGTCTGAATAATTCTTTTTCTTCTTACTTGGCGGATTTCTTCAAAATTGGTGCGAGATCTGGAAAATTCTTGATTCGGAGGATATATGCAATATATTAGACATCGATAAAAGCTCCTTTTCCTTTGTAAAGCACTGTAATGAATTCCTGTAATTTATTCGAGACAAAAATGGCCACCGGAGCATGAATAGTGAATTTTAATTGTAAAAATCTACATTTTTCAAGCCCGCTGCCCCAAAAATTGGTGTTTAATTTGCACATAAAGAGAGCATGAATCCTTTCAACCACACGAGCACCCGTAACACCTATGCAAACAATTATGCAAATAAAGATCCACCTCCTTGAAGCATGCGCCAAATCTGGAAGCTTTTAGCCTTGTTGCCACCTTGCACGAGCAAAATCCTTCTTCAATGGGGGCGCACTTTTCCTCTTATTTCGACTGCAATTCTTTACCTATGAATTAAATAATTCACCCATATGGCTACCCATGCTTATATAACCTTCACAATTCTATAATTAATAATTGCCCTAACAATTAAAGGCAATTAATTAATTAAAAATCATGCTCTTCTCTTTTAAAAATAGCATGTTTAAGGACAACCATCCAATAAATTAAATTAATCCAATTTAATCCTTCACACATCACTTCACTTAAGCTTCACAGTGTGCCTTGACCATAGCCACTGAAAATAGAAATTAATTTAATGATTTAATGCCTTAAAAATCATTAAATAACTCCCAAATGGGGCGCACTTTTTGAAAGAGAGGGGGCAGCCACTAAATAAATTAAATTTAATACATTTAATCCATTTCTTTTATTCCCTCTTTGACTTGTTGACTTCCTCCAAGCTTGGGCGCACTTTTTGCACATATAATTCTATTTTTAAGAATTTTTCACAATGGGATTCTTTACCCTACAAGGCATGCACTAAAATCCCATGATTCACATAAGTGATTTGACTTTGACAATGTGATTATTTACCCTGCAAGGTAGGCACTAAAAACCCATGATTTCACTTAAGTCACTTTCCTTTTATTTTATCATGGAAATTTTCACCCTGCAAGGCAGGTAATAAATTTCCACCTACCTGCGGCCTCTAACTTTCCCACTGCAGCTTAAGTGAATTTTATAACATGGGAAAAAGTACCTTGTTAGGCAGGTATAAAATTCTCACCTTGCCTCTTTAATGCTTGTATTTTTCCCATTGCGGACTTAAATTCTTTGTTTTCCAAAATGTGCCCAACCCGAGAGGGGCTTTTTCGTGCTGCGACTTCATTTTTTCCAGTGATCTAGGTGCTTTGACCTCCGATGGCGACTTCCTCCGGGCATAACGTGCGTATATGTTTTCCAATTGCTCCGGGCAAAAAATCGGGCTTACCGTGAAGGAGTTGTTCCAAAGAAATTTCACAAAAAACGAAACGGGACAACACAAAAACACGAAAAATTGTCAAAAGTCACAAATAAAGCCCAAAACTTATTCCTAGTTAAAACCCTTACTGGTACATAAGAGTAATAACATATTCAATCATAACGAGTTAAAAGAAGCGCAAATAGCCTCATACGAGGCTCAAAATAATTAAATACAAATTTCCCACAGACAAATCCCACGACCATGAATATAACAATTTTGGGCATCACGGGTATTTGGCGAAAGAGGCTAATATGGCTCTTTGGGAATATCTTGACACAATACAAGAATTTTCAGCAATAAAAACACAAAAGCGACCCAATTTTAATAGTACAAAAAAATTCGGATAGGATAGTCGCAGATTTCAAGATAATCTCGGTGACACCATTACCTCTGTGTCTCATGTCTCCTCCTCATCATGTTACCCAACTACTATGTCCAACGTATTTGTAGGTAGATATCCCAAGCATGCTTCAAACGGCGACTTCATATTGGATGTGTGTACTGCCCGGTTATAGGAATGTTGAATATAGGCTAAGGACTCATCCCAAGTCCTTGGATATTTGTTGTTATACCCTCTGATCAACTGTACCAAAGTCTTGATTCCCACCTCTGTTTGTCCATCTATCTATGGATGGAAAGTTTTGCTCCTTTGTAACTTTAAAAATCCATCCATCTTGTCCCACAAAGTAGTCCAAAACTTCCCAAGAACCTTGGAATCCCTATCGGAAAAAATAGACTTTGGAAACCAAAATTTGCCCATACATTAGCAAAGAAAAGATCTGTTTGCCTCATGTGCTTTTATTGTCTTTTTACATGCCATAAGAATACACATCTTACTTTTGAATCTATCAACAACAACAACATATAGATATTCATGGCCATGTTTAGACATAGGTGTAATCCTCCTACAAAATCCATGAAATGTCCTCCCACAGAGAGGTAGAGTCTTGCAAAGACATAAACAAACCCTCCTTCCTAATCTTAGGCTTGGTAGTCAACAAATTTTACATCCCTGTATAAATTTTGATACTTCTTCTTGCATATTGGGCCAATACATGTACCTTTGCAAGTGGGCTATGGTCTTACCAACAACAAAATGTCCTGCTACTTTCGAGGTATGTGTTTCCCTCATCAATAGAATTCTTTCTTCTTTTGGCACGCAAAGCTTCCCCCATCGATAGGTTAGTCTTTGAGATAACAATCTTCAATCCTCTGTCCTTTGACTCTTCTCGATAAACTACTGAAATGTCACCCCAAAGTCTTTTTCTGGGCATATGCCTCTCAGTAAGCTTCCCGTGAAGGGCTCGATCTAAGAGATAGTGGCTAAACAGGAAAATTTCTCCTCTATGGGTGGCCTAGACAACATGTCTACCACCAAGTTTGTACTACCCTTCTTGTATTTGATCACCGGATGGATATTGAAGGAACCTCATCCATTTGTAGTGCAATGCTTCTGACAATTTAGACTCCTTCAAATGGAGAGGTTTGTGGTTAGCGTGCACAATAGTTTCTTTACCCAACAAATAATGCTTCCATTTTTAATTGCCTAAACTAGTGCATACATTTCCTTATCATATCTTTCAATATCTTTTAAGCTGCTTAAGTGAAAAATGATAACATACGGGTTTACCTCCTTGAAGCAACACTTGTGCCCATGGCATAATCACTGACATCTATCTCTACTTAAAAAGTCTCGGACAAGTACTCGAGCCTAATCTT
Source organism: Taxus wallichiana var. yunnanensis (assembly GCA_018340775.1). NCBI lineage: Eukaryota > Viridiplantae > Streptophyta > Pinopsida > Cupressales > Taxaceae > Taxus > Taxus wallichiana. Next base: position 1,011,384,620 of record CM031240.1, on the reverse strand, counting down.
GTATTTTAATAACTCAAAGGATTTTTGTCAAAATATTGAAAATTTGTAGCCAAATAAAATATTGATTTTTGCAGATTTTTACAGTTAGGGCAGCGAACTAAAGAAAATTAATATCTCCCAAAATATCCACCCGAATTACTTGAAAATTTAAAGAGAGCTTGCTATTATTATAAAGGACATAAGAAAACTATTTTTGGAATTTTACAAAATTAAAATGCTTGAATAAAATTACAGCATGCCCTAGATAGCTGAAAACTTCTAAAATTCGTAACTCTCCAAATACAAGAGCAAAAATTATGAGACTTTGGAAATAACATTAACAAATATAGGAAATGATATTTCAACCTTCAAATCTGAAAATGGCCAACTGAAACCCTCCAAATAAAGGCTGCAAGTCACCTAGCTTGGAAAAGGGTTGGAAATTGATGAAGATGCCTTCAAAGTGATGTTAAGCCCTACCCAAATGGCTGCCATAAATCTGATCTGAAAACCCTCTGATTATCTTCCCCAAATGCCCCCAAAACCCTCAAAATCCTTCCTCTGAAACCTCTGATAATATCTCTGTAACACACCCTAAAAGCGGCTCCAAAATGACAAGCTAGGGTAGATCTCTCACTACCAAAGAATGCCCTGCTAGCTAGGGATGGATCTCTCACCACCGAAGCTAGGGTTCCTGTGGGATTTCACTCCACAAGTCTGTAGATTTGCAAACAACAGTTGCACGTGAAGGAAAATAAAATGTATGCAAAAGTGATCCTTTTCTTTTCCCCCAACTCTTATATAACTTCTCCAAGGCAAAAGAGCCCCAATAAACCCTAGTCACATTTTTCCCTTGGAAGGGTCAATAAAATAAAAGTAACTTAAGTTACTTTTCCCCTTTTAAGTCGCCATGGTCCAAAAGTGACCCTCAACGCAAAATTAGAATATTAAGTGTCATGTGGCCCCTTCCTAAGGACAAAACATAATATCTAGTCCCTCCAAAACACTTTATGCTTATGTCAATGAAGAAATATAACAAAATGGACTAGATATTCATACCCAAAAGCTCCCGCATCCCTAGCCCCTTGGGTATGACCAAGGCCTGGACTCGAATTGGCCCTTAGGCCTTAGGCGTAGGAAAAGGGGACATTACAATCCTCCCTTCCCGAGAAATGCTTGACCCCAAGCATTATCTTGTCATGCTGCAGAAGTTGAATACCACACCGTAAGTTTCTCCACCTCACCCTGCCATCAACCAAAGATCGGTGTAATCCGAAGTAACCAAGAAACCCCATGTAGTCATCATGACCTCCATATTGTATCGAGAGCAATGTTGTCCGTGAAGTAGAATGATACCCAAACCGACTCTCCACTGGTACCCACATCGGGATTGCCAATCTGTCCAATCCCTGCCACTCTGATGCCATCATCCTGGGACTCATCACTATCTCTCCGATCAACTCCTGGGTACGAAAGTCCACTCTAATCCTTGTAGAATTCCCTGGATCAACCTGTGAAATAACTTGTATACGCACAAAGTGTGCTAACTCTCCCACATGACCCACATTGGTGTGAGAGTACAACTCCTCATAATGTATCTCAATGTGTCCCGTGGGGGAAAAATCCCAAGATTCCAGTACATGGTCAACCGACAATGTCAACTCCACATAGTTCACCTCCTGTGATGAGTGATAACCTACTAAATAACTAGGTAACTGAGTCAACTCCATCCCTCCACTGACTAGCACATGGGTGAAATGCCCACCGTGCCTAGAAGCAGTAAAATACATAGGAGTGCTATCCCATGTTGACTCAGAACATGATGAACTCTGTAAGCTCCGATTTGTTATAACGACAAACCGTACATCCTTGTATGAAGTTGGGGATATCCTCCCTCAACCCATGCCATCTGAACCTCTCTGATATGAGCCTGTAGGTCTCATCAAGCTCAGGTGTCCGGTCACGAAAGAACAATGCACATGTCACAATATCTCCATCCTCAACCCTGAGTCTGACACAAGGTATAATCTTGCCATGATAGAATATCATCTCATCCTCCAATCTTATAGGTGTCATCCTGTATGTGACCATCCAGAATCTCACAAGTGTGTCGGTTCTTGGAGTACTCAACAAGCAAATGAGATCTCCAGTCTACCGACCCCTTAGATAACCAACATAATGATAAACTCAGATGATCTGAACCTGTAACCCCAATCTCTGTAACTGTCTCATGTGCAACATTGCTGGTCACATCCACATCCATCATACTCCACATCGATCCACAATAATAAAACTCCTCACCATGCCGAACGTCCTCTCCATCCCCTCAGCTGTAACCACCCTAGGTGCTCCTGTAGATAATCCCCTCAAAATCACATTCCCCCTCGACTTAAACTTCAGCTCTATCGTCTGAAAGTTAGTCCGAAACTCACCAAGAGAGTGAAGCCACTGCACTCCCAACACTATGTTGGTCACTCCCATACCAACAATGTGGAAATCATCGGTAACTGTATAGTTACCCATCGTGATGCTCACTTGGGGAACCCGCCGTGTGCACCTCATAGACTCTCCATTGGCTACAACCCCATTAAGCCCTCAAAATCCTCTGTCTGTAATCCTCACCTCTCAACCAATGAGGCATCAATACAGTTGTGGGTTGCCCCACTATCAATGAGTACCCCAACTCGTTGACCCTGCATAACTCCTCTAATCCTAAATGCCTTGTACATCAGAGTACTAGACAATGTGGCTATAATCTCCCGAGGAAAAGTCTCCTCCTCCTGCCCCATCAGCACTATCCAACGCAACCCCATCTCCATCATCCATCTCGCGAGTCTCTAACTCCTCACCTCTGTCACCCTCACTCTCCTCGAAGACCTCAATGAATTGGGCCTTCCCTCTACCTCTGCAATCATGTCCTGGAACCCAAGGTGTGTGGCAATCAAACATAGTTTCTTTCACCTCAACTCATCTCTGTCCTCTCGGGAAATGATTGGCTTCTTAGCCACCTCCTACCTCGGTGGAGGCTCCCTCTGCTGAAGTTCGTCTGATCCAGATGGAGGTTCCCTTTGTTGAACGCGAGGTGGAACCCTCGACTTTGGAGTGGATAACTCCAAGTCCCGAGCTCTCCTAATAGCCTCGTGCAAAGAAGAAGGTTCAAATGCCTTCACAAACCCAACGAGAGCATCTATCAAACCTGCTATGAATAATGAAATCAACCTCATCTCCGTGACATCAGGTACCATGACTGATAATCTCTAAAAATCTGCGATATACTGATCCAGGGGACCGGTTTGTCTCAAATGAGTCAACTCCCTAAAATACCTGTCAGGGTCCCTCCTATCAAATCTGCTCACCAGCCTCTGACGCGAACTCTGCATAAGTAGTAATGTGTATGTGTCCCTGTAATCAACCCATGCCACCAATCATGAGCATCTCCCTCAAGATGTAAGATTGCAAACTTAATTGCATCTTCCTCACGCATAGGATTCAAGTCGGAGTATGTCTTCAACTTCTAAACCCAAGACTATGCAATACACTTCTTAGAACCATCAAGTGTGGAATGGAAATCTGTCCCAATCTCCTCTGTAACTCTGGTACCTGTATCTGATGATCTCTCTTAGGTCTACTGCCAATCTTCATTTTGCAATATTCTTGGAATGACATGTTGTTACGAAAGCCCTCACTCAAGGTCTGGTACCTCTCCCAACAAGACTCCTCATCCAAAATATCTATTGGTTGTTGTACCTGTGAAACTTCCGGATCCTTCAAGAAAGAAGGTTTGTGAAGCCCCAAAGGCCTGGCAGAAGAATGGGGAGGCCATTGCCCTGAATGTCCACTCTCACCTCTTTGACCATGTTGTCCCATATTGCTATTTTCTCCTCTCATTATGATTGTTGTTATACACAGTCCAACAAGCTGAAGATGATTAAAAAATATTCTCTTACCCTTTTTAGCAATCAAAAACCAACGCTAGTACCTTGAGAGGTACTCTCCCTTCTTGCACCGAGTCTCCAATGAAGAAATCATGCTTGCCAACACTTGTAATCCCAAAAGACACATTTGAATTCCTTCTTTTGCTTATGAAATCAATCACAAAGTTTTCAAAATCAGAATTGATAGTTTTGGATAATTGCCACATATTACTAGGATCCCATACCTTATAATGCCCATGAACCCTTGTATCATGTAAGGTCTTCCATCTTTGCTTCTCTTGTATCTCCTCATAAAGAAGATCATCACTCTTTGTCTTCATGATGAATTGACTTTGATGTACCAAATTCTTAGCATTCTTATCGACAATAGGTTGAATACCATCATGATAAAACTACTGTAATGATATAGGATGAAGATGATGAAATAAATCCGTGCTACTACTAACCTCCTTATAAAGAATATCATCAAAAGGTTCACCTTCTATTGCTGATTTAGAAACCTCCAAAACACCATCCCTATTGTGATTCATGATTTTAGATGGAGAATAAGTGGAACAAGAATCAACACCTTTCACAACTTTATGCTCATTATTGTTTGGTAAATCCATCCCATATGATAATGACTTATTCTTTAGAGGATTGATAGGTACCTTTTGGATTGAAATATCTTTTTCACTAGAAGCTTCTTCTTCTTTCACTTGGTCTTCAATCATCTTTGGATCCACATTATCTCCATCATCTGAAATTACCTCATGTGGTGTTGTTATTGGTTGTTCGATGAGTTCTTTTGTAACTCAGGTACCGACATATGATGACCTCGCTTGGGCTTGCTACCAATCTTCATCATGCAATAATCTGAAATGACATATTATCTCTGAAACCCCTACTCAAAGATTGGTATTTCCTCCAACAAGAATCCTCATCAATCACCTCTATTGGCCGCCCTTTATCATTGTTCTCACCATTTTCCTTATTGTCCCTAGATCTTGCTTTGATTCAAATTCTGAGTGAGCTGGCTCAAATAAAGGTTAGTGGCTTCCTGTTGTTTCACCATGTTGGTGAACATTTCCTTCATAAAACCCACATTGAGATCTTTCCAAACTACCATATTTAACCCACACAGCCGGAGGAACAACAACTCTGATACCACTTGAAATATCCCTTGTGGGATACCACTTAAAAATGCACAAAATATTGAAAATTTGTAGCCAAATAAAATACTTGATTTTTGCATTTTTACAGTTAGGGCAAATGAACTAAAGAAACTTAATATCTCCCAAAATATCCACCCAAATTACTTGAAAATTTAAAGAGAGCTTGCTATTATTATAAAGGACATAAGAAAACTATTTTTGGAATTTTACAAAAATTAAAATGCTACCAAAAAATTACAGCATGCCCTAGACAACTGAACTCTTCTAAAATTCGTAACTCTCCAAATACAAGAGCAAAAATTATGAGACTTTGGAAATAACATTAACAAATATAGGAAATGATATTTCAACCTTCAGATCTGAAAATGGCCAACTGGAAACCCTCCAAATAAAGGTGCAAGTCGCCTAGCTTGGAAAAGGGTTGGAAATTGATGAAGATGCCTTCAAAGTGATGTTAAGCCCTACCCAAATGGCTATCATAAATCTGATCTGAAAGCCCTCTAGATTATCTTCCCCAAATGCCCCAAAACCCTCAAAATCCTTCCTCTGAAACCTCTGATAATATCTCTATAACACAACCTAGAAAGTGGCTCCAAAATGACAAACTAGGGTAGATCTCTCACTACCAAAGAATGCCCTGCTAGCTAGGGATGGATCTCTCACCACCAAAGCTAGGGTTCCTATGGGATTTCACTCCACAAGTCTGTAGATTTGCAAACAATAGTTGCACGTGAAGGAAAATAAAATGTATGCAAAAGTGATCCTTTTCTTTTCCCCAACTCTTATATAACTTCTCCAAGGCAAAAGAGCCCCAATAAACCCTAGTCACATTTTTCCCTTGAAGGGTCAATAAAATAAAAGTAACTTAAGTTACTTTTCCCCTTTTAAGTCGCCATGGTCCAAAAGTGACCCTCAACGCAAAATTAGAATATTAAGTGTCATGTGGCCCCTTCCTAACGACAAAACATAATATCTAGTCCCTCCAAACACTTTATGCTTATGTCAATGAAGAAATATAACAAAATTTCCATATATCCTCCTCCTTCATTCTAACTTGGTGATAACCGGACTTGAGATCCAACTTCGTGAAGAATTTGGCATGCTGAAGTTGGTCCAAGAGATCATCTATGCGGGAAGTGGATATCTGTTCTTTATGGTCATCTTGTTCAAAGTGCGGTAGTCGATGCACATTCTCCAAGAGCCATACTTCTTTGGCACCATCACAATAGGTGAACCACATGGTGAGGTTCTCGGACATATCACTCCTTGGTCTAGTAGTTCCTGGAGTTGTTTCTTTACTTCAGTACTCTCAAGCAAGGATTGCCTATACAACCCGATGTTTGGTAGAGGGACTCGCAATAATCAATCCCATGCTCTACTTCTCGTTTTGGTGGTAACCCACTGGGATCTTGAAAAACTTCTGAAAAGGACTTGAATAATACTATCCAAAGCATGCTTTCCCACGGTTAGAAATCTTTGAAACTTCTACCCCATCTTGTTTATCCTTTAACAAAAGTAAACAAAACTGATTATGATTTGCCTGAATAAGTCATTTTGCTTGGTTAGCACTCACCATAGTAACATGTGTCTTACGCTGGTGTGCCCAGATGTTGTAGTTGATCCCATCCTTGACCCATCGGTATTGGTTTTCCCTTCTCATAAATATAGCATCCCTGATATACAAGTAAGGACTCCTGAATACAACATCAAAAGCATCAAGTGGAATAACGTCAACTTCCAAAACATCAATATACTAGGAATTTATCCCAAACTTGACCTTACATCTTCTTGTTACCTAAATTTCAACACCCTTCTTCACCCAACCCAAAGGATAAGGGTGTGGATGCTCGTAAGTCTCAAGACCAAGCTTCTTTACAATTGCTTCAGAAATCAGGTTAGATTGAGAACCGGTATCAACCAAAGCATTTACCTTAGTTCTCTTGATTTAGATTTTGATCTGGAATAGTCTACTCATCTCCTCTTCCTAGTTGTCCATGTTGGTGGTCGTGCATCTAAGCCTTTCATCTACATCAGAGTCATCTTCGATTTCCACCTCCCCTTCTTCTTTACAGTTGTCATGGACTTCTTTGAGTCCTTGGTTCAGTTCTTTGGATGCAACTTCCAACATGTAGCGTCAGTATGACCATTAATATCACAGTTCTTGCAAAAATATTTGGGATCTTTACAAGTATTTAAAGTAGTGGCAGCTTGTTTACCTTTCCCTTTCCACTTACCCTTGTTACTTGTTTGCCCATACTCTTTTTTTTGCTGATTTGTTGACTGCTTTGCCCTTGGCTCTGCTTCTCCTTACTTCTTTTCATCATCTATGTAGTATGCTTGTACACATGCCTCGTTGAGATCTTTGGGCTTGGTGGAGATGACTTTTCTTCGAAGGTGAGTGTGAAGTCCTCCCAAGTACTTAGTCAGAATATCCTCATCCTCCAAGTCCATGTTTAGCAACATGGTCTACCTCCGAAACTCCGTAGTATAGTCCTGCACACTTTAACCATTGTCTTGTCTAAAATACTACCACTTAATAATTTGGTCAGTCTTGTGGCCAATAGGATAGAAGTTAGCTCTCAAAGCCCGATTCTTTAAATTCTTGTCAAGATTTCACAATAGGACGCTTCTTCTTTTCACAAGTGGTTAGATGGGTTTCCCACCAAACCGGAGTGTGTCTCTCCATTTTGAGACGTGCAAAGGTGATCCTCTGTGCCTCAAGGACATTATGGATGCTAAAGTAGACTTCTAATTGTTTTAACCATTTATCAAGCAACTCCGCATCTACTTATCCTTCAAATCTTTTAATATCAACTTTCGTATCAACTTTAAAAGGAGTATGATCGGATTTTACCTTTTCTCTTGTGTTTGAAGTCTCTTCTTCATGCTCTTCCCCATAGCTTTCCTCATGGTGGCTCTTTCCTATGCCAAACTTTTCGCTTAAGCCTGAACCACCGAGTCCACGGAGTCTTGTTTGACAGAAGTTGTCTTCTGTAAATCAGCAAGCTCTTCTTGCCTTCTAAACATCCTATCCATCATGGTCTCCAGCATCTCGATTCTACGGACCAAGTTCTCTTCCTCCATTTGTCCCCGAATTCTCTGTTTCCATTTCTTTGTAGAAATTTTTGGATCGCAAGGTAAAGCCTCTTCGCCTTAAGATCTCGTCACTGTCATACAAATCCAAGAACGAATACCACAATTCTGGATAATTGTTAGCTCTGATACCAAAATGATCTGTAAACTCTTGACTTTAGAATTATCCATAGAAACACAAATAAACGATGTTGTTCTACTTTCTATTAGAAAATGACAAAATAGCTAGTGAATGAATTATGCTTATGCTTAGAATCCACAATTGCGGGAAAGGAAAGAATTTATACTTATAAACACCAACCAATTTTATCCTGAAACCTCTAGACGAGGAAAAACCGGTCGGGAAGGGCAATTGCTCTTTCTTCCCACTTTTATTGGCCAATTCAAAATAACAAGTACATAAGTTATAATAAGTATGAAAGAGAAGTAGATAATATCTCACACTTCCTCCCAAATACTTGTTTGCTCTGTCTCAACACTCCTTTCTTCTACAAAACACAATTCCAACACTAAGAACTTCTTGCTCACTTGTTTTCATGCTTCGATGATCCTATTCTCTTCTACAAACATGTATTTATAGCCTTTCCTATGTCCTCCGTGCACTGGAGAATGGGAAAGGTCATGGAGGAGAAGAGACACGAATCAACCATCCAAATTCTGGGTTGTTCATTTCATATTTTAGTTTTCTATCCGAAAGAGCCAAGACCGCCGCCCTGGTTGGGCGGCGGTTCTGTATCCGCCACTCTGCACATAGCGGCGGTTCATTACTAAAAAGACATAACCTTCGTGTATCATTTTTCCTTCTTCGTGTTGGTTGTTTTGATGAAGTAGATTCATTTTGGATCCCTATGGATCACCCTGTGAATGTTCTATGGTAATAATGATGGGATGAAGTGCTTTATATAACCTAAATCCTCCAATTTTAGCTCAATCTACATTTAAAATAACTTTATTTATTTAATAAATTAATTAATTAAACACTTTCGGAGAAAGTATGGTGAAAGGATTGAGTGAGTTTTGGCATGTGGGTATTTGTCAAATTTGGATTTTATGACTCTCTAGGGATACCTTAGAGTAATACAAGCAACTACATGCAAAACAAACACAAAGCGATCCGTTACTTAGAAAAAAATGAAAATTTTAGAAGGGGTAGTCCCATATTTCAAGGTGAAATTTCGGGACACCAATATAGCTTAGACTTGTATGATTGTACCGGTGTGAAGGAAGAATGAACCTAAACATGAATGATGAATGAGGAAGGTATGATATTCTAAACTCGGTTCGTAAGGGATGAAAACCCGGACTATATATATTCATAATACTAGCTTCTTGTGGTAAGCATGTTGGTTTTGATTTGTAATCCTATTGCAGAGTGGTTGATAAGAGTAACTAAGTAATGAGATCATGGTAAATGTTTAGGGAGCCATGTGACTAACAATATTGTGCCTAAGAGAAGTGACACCCTCGGGAGATCAAAAACAGAGGACGGTACTGATTTGTTAGAACATGTTTTAGTGAATGAAGGTGTATAGTGTGGAATCCATCATGAGAAGCCTATGCATGACTAAACTAAACTCAAAAAGGTGAATGTGTGGACCTCATGAGAACTTACTTGACTGTGTAGGGCTTCCTTCAACTAGGCTTAGTGTGCATATATAACTGTAACCTCGTGGTGGTGTGAAGAAATGGTTGTACACGTGCACTACTAGTAAGAGAATCCTTCTCATATAGTTGTCACAATCCTCCTTAGCAATTTTAAGACTTAACTCGAGCTACAATGGAAATTGGAAGCAATTACATTCTCTCAAGCCTGTATAATTGAAGACAATCAAGTTGAGCTAGGGTTTGCATTTTGGAGACCCTAATCCATTCCTTTTGTTCTAAAATTCTCAAGATACCACAATAACAAACCCTAGAAGAATATTTTAAAGGAATATCAAAGAACCAATGGCTAGAAATTCATATTTCTATATCACCTAGGGCAGGTAGGATGACACAATCAACAACATAACAAAAGAAGCTAATTAGCAAAAGGATTGGAGTTATCCTTAGAGATTGTCAATGAAACTTCTAAGAAACTTAAAAACCCTTAATGGGTGCCCAAAAACATCTCGTATTGCATCTTGATACCTCTAAAAAGGAAAATGTGCATGACAATCCTTATGGGCAAACCTAGTTAAGGGTTAGAAGCAAAAATACAAAAAGGAAGATAAAAGGAGTTGGGTGAAGAGTTAAGAACAAAAACTTTGAGGGCATATCAAGGGTAGTGGAAGTTCACTAGTGGAGGTGATAGCCCTTGGTGGATAGCCCTAGAAACCCATTTGTATGAGTGAAGCAATTATCCATGTCTTAAGGACTTGTAGAGCGGTTTTGTGAAAGGGGAGCAATGTGGAAGTTTGAAGTTTTGAATGCATTTCTTCATGGAATCTAACGATGTTGTGAGTGGTGTAACATGAGAATGTGATGGGTAAACCTTGATAGAGGAATGAAGCTACAATCACTAATGTTATAAGAGCTAGTACAAGAGACTAAGGACAAGAAAGGTGAGTGTCTGTGAGAGTAAATGAGTACCATGTCATTTTGATAGATGGTGAGCTATTTAAGACCGAATCAACAATGAATGAAGAGTTGCTAGAGTGAGACTAGAGTTGCATGCAGTGAATAGTCGGGCAAATGCTTGGTGAAGGCCTTTTTTTATGATATTTGTCAAAGTTTACAATGTTTAAGCAATTGTAACAAGTTTTTAGCCATTATGTTTGATGGTTGATCCTTTTATGCATAGACTATGATAAGTTATGGTTTGGAATCTCTTATAATCACCTATATGCATGTTATGTTTGATTTTTCTCTACATCACTTTTCCCTAAAGGTAAATTATATCTATTTAGTTGACTTTATTAGTATGAAGCTTCATAGTTTTTTTTGGGATTCGTTACTCGCTTTGGTATGTGGGGGCACGTGCCTTCATTGAGGATAGGATTCGTTATGTGCCGAGGGTATATGCCCCTATGACGCCACTTCATAACGCCCCAAGCCGGATGCCTAACTGGTCATTGCTAAGGTTTTTAAAGTTGCTTTTCGAAGAGGGAATGTGATTTTCTTTACGGTATCTACATATTTTGTATGAATACCAAACTAGACTATCTTCCCGCTTCCTAGACGAAAATATCATTACTTATTCAATGTCGGAGTTTTTCTTGTATTTTGGTTTGACAAAGTGCTTGTTTGCTTTCTATTTTCAGCTTGAAGCAATGAAGACTAGAAACACAATTTCCCCCTCAATTGGTGTGACTCTAATTATGCCTCACTTGCAAAGGGAAGAAGAGTTTAAAAGGATTCAATTTGTTGTTAACGTTTTGCATTTCAGGCAACCCAAACCAGCAAAACCAATGATAGCTAAAATGGTTAGAGAACGCTTACACTTGATGTCATTGTCTCCTTTGTATCTTTCCAAGTTCCGTACAATAGGCCCCCATTCACGAGGCTTTGGTTTGGCCTACGATTCCAATGAAGATGCAATGAAATATGAACCTCCACACAAATTGAAAAGATGGGTGTGTTGGCTCCAAAAAACAATCTGCAAAACAACTCAAAAAAAGGGCCAAGAAAATTCCAAATGCAAGCAACAACAAATTTGTAAAGAAAGAAAAAATGTAGTTTTCTTGTTCATCGCGAATGTAAATATAAAAAATATAATGCAAACTTTAAAACTATAAAGTTGTCAAATGTTTGTGGTCACAAGTTTATATTACTCGATGTTTTCATATGTTCTTAAGTTGTGTTCTAAAAGTTATTTTTTGAAGATCCATCTATCTGTTACATCTCTAAATATGAAATAATAATAAAAATGTTTGCTAGATCCGACTTCATAATTTATTATTGCGCATAGTTTGTTATTATTGTTTTGTGCATGTGGGTTTGGACAAGAAAAAAATGTGTTGCCAATTTGTTGTTATAGAAGGTTGAAAGCATTTTTTAGGTTTAGTGATAAAGACTAACCTTTTCATCAGATATTAGTTGGCATTGATTGTAGATAAATATATGAAAAAAGTTTCCAAAATAGAAATGCTTACCTTTATTTTAACATAGATGCTTGCTAGGTTTTGAAACAAGATTTTCCCAAGACACATTATGCAAGAAATTGTTTGCATAATGGAGATAAATACAAACATACGAAAACTATTTTGAAAAAGTATTTGTATTTCTACTATTCATGTTTGGCTCACCTTCTTATCGAGACCGGAAAACAATAAAGCATTGTTCAACAAAATAGAATGTGGTTGTATATTGAAATAGCCTTTCTTTGCATGGTATGGTTCAACTAATAATAAGTCGACATAATTTGGAAAATACTACATATATGTTTCTATGGCAATGCAACATCCCTATCATTGGTAAAGGTAACACAACATAATAGCTCAAGGATGGATATCTTAGCATAAGCATTTTGCAATTGATCCATGATATTAGTCTTTTGTCACATGTAGCCTAAGCATGGGAGCTTGAGAGAGAGATGGATTGATTCCCCCTTGATGTTGAGGAAGATGAGGGAGACAATTACATTCTTTGTTCTAGCCTTTCTTCGCATGGTATGGTTCAACTCGTAATAAGTCGCCATAATTTGGGAAACATGAAAAAGGAAACAAGACATAAGCAACGTATATTAGTGTCATTATGTGCATCCCTACCATACCCCCAATAGTAAGTTGACCATCTATGATATGCCATTGGAAATACTAGATTAACTTTGAATAAAAACAATTTGTACATATATAACAATATAGTACAAAATAATATACACCTCATATAAACATGCCATGGAAATGTGAACATTGAAAGTAGGTCATATTGGAATCATGACAATAAATAAACTACCCATAGAGGAGAAATAATTACACTAAATTCTTCAATAAATAATTAAGGCTTCAATAGATATGACTATCAAGGAAACCCCTATTAAAAAGCATATAGAGACTAGGGCTAAAGGAATCTAACATGAAAGAAGACAAGCCCTAAAACAATTAAATCTATCACAAGATACAACCATGAAGTGTTATAAGCATGTACACCTTTGAATAAAAACAATTTGTACATATATAACAATATAGTACAAAATAATATACACCTCATATAAACATGCCATGGAAATGTGAACATTGAAAATAGGTCATATTGGAATCATGACAATAAGTAAACTACCCATAGAAGAGAAATAATTACACTAAATTCTTCAATAAATAATTAAGGCTTCAATAGATATGACTATCAAGGAAACCCCTATTAAAAAACATATAGAGACTAGGGCTAAAGGAATCTAACATGAAAGAAGACAAGCACTAAAACAATTAAATCTATCACAAGATACAACCATGAAGTGTTATAAGCATGCACAACAATGTGGGTCCACCAAAAGATAAAACCCCAAGGTTGTACACTAATAGAGGTTCGCCAAAAGTTGAGAACTTGAGGTTAGGTGATATACAACACAAATTCACTAAAACTATTGTGAAAACACAATATATATCTATATATTATGGCTTCCTATCATTGGTAAAGGTAAAGCAATATAAACAAGGGATTCCATTATCATTACATATAACCATAACATGTCCCAAAAATTACGCTAACTATCCTTGATATGTCATTGAAAATAATAATCTACCATGAATACAAACAATTTGTACAAAGATAACAATACACCGCATGTTAATATACACATAATATGAATATGCCAAAAAAATGCAAACATCAAATTTACACCATAATGGAATCACATCTAGAAATATTCAAATCCATAATTATAGATAAACTACACAACGATAATTATACTAATTTCTTCAATGAATTATTAATTCTTCAATAAATATGAGACTCGAATAAGAAGTATACATAATTAAGGTTATAGGAATCTAACATGAAAGAAGACAAGCCCTAAAACAATTAATCTATCACACACAAAGTAAGACACAACCCTTAAAGTGTTACAAGCATGCACAACAATACATCTTCGCACAAAAGTGTATCCCCAAGGTTGGGTGTAAGCTAATAGAAGATCACCAAAAGGCGAATCCTTAAAGTTGGGTGCTATACAATATGTATTCACCAATGGATGCAACCCTAAGGTTAAGTGTATGCTGGTTTCAAGTTCACTAAACGATGAAATCCTAAATGATATGTTCAATACAACGCAAGTTACGCAAAAAAAAATGTATCCTAAAGGTTGGGTGTACGAAATATAGATGTCAAAAGTGATCTTACATGAACAAAGCACAACTAACCATATATATTATAATTCAAATCTAAGCGAGATGTTCCTAAAACAATAATAATTGATGAGTCTTTTAAGACTATTAGATTTGTAGCAGTTCCAAAAACAACCACCCAATAAAACAATGCAATGCACATTCAAAGAAGGTAAAGAATACTCGATAAATCAACATGAACAGTGCAACTCAACTCGAACCATCACACTCCTTAGCTAGTGTACCTAAAAGCATAGCAATTTGATTCTAGGAATTGCCTGTTAGGTAAAACCTAATTGCACAACTCCATTTGTTAACTTCAAGGCTCTAAAACCTCACTTTCCAAAACTCTAGTTTAATAGACCGACCCCCTTATTTGTATATACACTAAAGCAAGAGGCACATTAGGTATATGTTTTTGTTTGTTCCAATCATTGTCGGGTTTGATGGCACCCTTCGATAATATACTCTAGATAGCATTATTACCCTTCTCCTAGATCATTTCATTTTGAATAATAAGTTGATAGCATATGTTTGATCTTGTAGTTGTCACATAATTTCTCAACCATCTTATTCTTGAATGTGTAAGCATAATCAATTATCATAGAGGACAGAAGGCCAAAGATGGAGATTATATGTGAGCCAAACACCAATTCATTCCACCGAATTAGTGAGTGCAGATATAGAGATTGGGGTCCCTCACCCTCCGGATAGAGAGTTTGAAGGGGGAGGTGAGTGTCTTAAGATCCTCAATTGATAACCATAGCTATAACTACAACTAATCAACTCGATCCTCCGACGACTATATCGGTTGATATACCTTCTTGAACACAAATTGATCCAAATACCCATAGAATTCCAACTAATCGCCCCGAACAAAACAAATATAAGGGCAAGGGCGGGCGGGGGCAAGGGCGGTCTATTTTGTTAATGGCTTCCTCCTCCCAAGTAAACAAGGGCCGAGCCCGTGTAGATCAATCTTGTCATTGCTAGCAACAAATCAAGGAAATAAGGGGAAGTGGAAAAATATGAGAATATAGAGAGACGAGAGGAAGAGAAAATATTAGAGAGGAAAGAATAGAGGGTAACATGTCAAAAGATGACCAAAAAAACAAGGAACATGCACAAATAAGGGCCTAATCTAGGCTCATAATCAATAAACACACAAGGACATTAGAACAATGCAAATTCAAAATATATAACCAGCATTGTACCAATATTAGATGCCTACAATAATATAACCCTTGAAAAGCATTTGAATCATTAAAATAAAAGCATTTTTTCAATATTAACCTTTACATACCCATCTGCATTTAGAAAGAGTGTGAACTAAATATTCATACCTCCAATATCAGCACAAAGAAGAAAGTACAGGTACTAAATTCTTATCAACTAAAAATACTTGTCCATTTTAGAAAAGTAAACATCAAGTCCATAACATTACTCTTTGAATGTTAAGATTTTGTATTGGTATAAAGTTCTGCATGGGTTTATAATCTCGCAATCTTAGGAATGCCCAAAATAACTTCAAAAACTACTATTATTTCTATGCATCTCATGCCCTAAGTTAATACACTAACTCCCAAGATTTACCATTTAAAATTTTGATTAATAATTTAGTTTTGTTAAGTTTGACACAATTATTCAAGCGTTATAAATGGTTTAAATGCACTCAAATACTTTGAACAACGTATGCCAAGGAAGACATTAAAATCAAAAGTCCTCTTTATAATCACCTTAATCACCAAGGTGCCTTTTCATAAAGGTCCCTAAAAAATAAGTTCAACCGTAATTTATGTTTGGTCATATAAACAATAAAACTTAGCACAATAACATCTATCCCTTCAAAAACATATTGTTATTCTACTTTGTTTAGGTTAGGCTACACGGTTCCTATCAAAGTAAGTCCATACCTAATTTATGCTTGGTCATCTAGACAATAAACAACTAGCGCATAAAAGTGCCTCCTAAAAATTGCAATTAACATATGTATTATCAATGTTAAAATGCCCCAAATCAATTTTAATTGATTATCCTGTTTCATTTATAGCACCAACCAGACATCAGAATTGTAAATCAGAGCATAAAACTACATGCATGTTATTCATTTAACATCTGGATCTCTTTGTTTCATCTGCAACTGTCTAAATTAACATTAAGCTTTTTAATTCAAAAACTTGGTACAGCTATAAACAAGGTGATCTGCTGTTGGGGGCTCATTTAAGGGGTTAAAAAAGGTGTAGAATATATCGGATGCAGCGGATTGCATCAATGCCATAGCCATTGCAACTCAGAAAAAACAAAATTGAGCTAGCTTGTGACAAGGGAATTTTTAAAAATCTTGAGGGTACAAATCCAGTGTGGACAACACTTCAAAGGATTTATCTGGCATTATATATACAAACTCAAATACAAGTGTTTTGTTTTTGCCAAATAGATTCTGCAAAATGTTAAGTGATAAAATCCAAAACAGTAAATAGAATGGGCACCTGCACACCCAAGACAGATTTACACCTGCCAACACAGCTGAAAACATTTAAGAGGCCAAAAGATGGGTCCCTCTATTAGATAGATATAAAAATAGTAAAAGATACATATAGCTTTGGGTTTACCTAAAATTGTGCTCAATATGAAACTAAACCCTAATAACATCATGGCACAGCCATTTTTAATTTAAACATAACATTGTATCCAATAAACAGCTGCATGGACCACAAGCCTAAGTACAAAATAGACCAGAACATACTAAATTCATAATACCATGTGTACACAACAAATGTTATTCTATGAACATGGTAATAAAATTTTATTGAGACCCTGATTATTTTATAACATGCACTCAGTATTCAGAAGGCGCAACAAAAAAATTGAAAAACAAAAATGCTTGATCTATACAATAAATCACATCGCAGCTTTTAAAAAAAATGCTTGCAATATTGTGCCCCACCTTCAACTTTTACTTTGTATGTTTGACGTTCCTTGTAGCAATGTTTTGAAGCGCGCATTTAACAAAGAATTTTATGAAGGCAAAGAAAATGATATTTATGAAGAAAATATTGCTTTAAAAAAATACAATTTTGTTCACCTGCCTCATCCCTTGTCAATACCTCTGTCCTCCCGTAGAGTTCTGTTTCCGTTGTTTCTCCTACAACATTAAGAGCCACCAGCCTTCAAATTTTTTGCTCTTATTTCCTTCCATCAAGCTCTTCCGATTGATTTGTCCTTTGGTACTTCCATGCATCTTGATTCCTTCTATTACCCCTGATATTCTCAACAAAAACTTGAGATTAAACTTGGGAGGCAATCATAGAATTATCCTTTGGTCTTGAACAGACCAAAGGATAATACAGTAGCTTAGTTAAAGCTAGAGGAACAGACTTTAGGTTCGTCTACAACATCTTTGAGAAAACCATTGATTAATACAGTAAAATTAACCTCACCTTGATATGGCCTTTTCACCATTTTGCCCATCTATGCCACTAGTTGGGAACTGGGCCTTAGGAACCACAGATTCGCTTTTAACTGGCCTACCAATGGGTTGCATGTGTTTCATCTCTTCTTGTATTCTATTCTCATAAGCTCTCCTCCTAACATTAACTTCCATGAAATATCCCTCTTTATCCCAATCAATTCGATAGTTTGCCTTGAGTCTTGAACCTTCCTGCTTTGACGAATACCGGATTCAATTGTCACTCCAATGATAGAGAAGGATGTTTTTTTAAAAGAATTGAGATACCAAAAAAATGTAAATACAAGATATTTAGCCACCCACTTTTTGCATTGATCGACCACAAAATGCTTTGACAGCATTGTAAAAGCTGTCGAATCTCTCATACTGAACCCAAACTTTGCACTGCAATGCGGATGTTATGTCCCTGCCTATGTCTTGGGCGGCCTTACCCAAATCATTGTTTCCAACGAAATCAAGATTCCTATTTCAATCAATGTAATCGAACATATCAAGAAATTATAGTAGAAATTACTAAGTCACAAAGGGAAATGCTGGCTATAGATTAACTAAAACAGAGATTACAAACATGCAAATTTTGCATACGTATCACTATGGACGAGAACGGCCTTTGTGTAAAAAAAAAAAAAGCAATTTGTGGATTGAAAGAAGGTCCATGGAAAGGAATCCGAATAAGGGCCTTTCTTTGAGGTATTCGAATAAATTTTATCGTCAAAAAAGTAGAGTGTATCTCTCTATCAACATGTATTCATTTTAGAAAAGAATTTGCCAATGATGTGATCTAAGACATCTTCCATCAGCTCAGTAGATGAAGACCCCTTGACTCCTAGATGCAAAATGCTAAAAACATTCATCAAGCGTAGTCTTATCAAGGTTGTGATTCTCTAATCAGTATTCATGTTCAACAAAAAAACATTTCCCTTTGTTATGTAATAAGAAAATAATACTATGCAATCTTTTAAAACAAAAAAATCTAACTACAGTGGCTTTTCAGTCTGCCATAAACCATGATCTTAAATTTATGAAAATAATAGTAATAAGTAGGGGGTCACAACTTAATGGAAGGGCATAACTGTAGCCTTCGAGACTTCAGTTGAGTTGACGCTAATGTGTATGGTCTACAGTTCTTTAAATTTTATATTAGGCATTTAAAAGGTCTTTACCGTGTCCTTTGTAGGGTAAGACTAAGAACTATGCCATTCTTCCAGGGCCTGGTCCTTTTCCTAATCCACCCACAATAAGATCATTGTGTGTGCAGGGAGGTCAATAAGAATCAGTGCATGTGCAGGGAGGTCAATAAGATTGTTGCATGTGCAGGTAGTTCAATAAGATTATTGTGTGTGCAAAGAGGTCAAATATGAAGACAAGAAACATAGGTTGATTAATAAGAACTCCCAAAGGAATTTCCATGCAAATATTTATCTGTTACTACTTTCGTGGGAATAGAAGAGATCTGATTTTTGTAAATTTCCACAACAAGGTTAGTGGGACTGCATACCCCTTTTCTAAACTTGGCCAGACATGATCTAAGTTTCTACACTTTCTAAAATTTTACTCTTATTCTGTTGTGTATTTCAGGTCAGTCTTGATTGGTCTACTTGAGTTGGCCTGATATTATGTTACCACCCCTTTGGGGCCACCATATCAATATTTGCACTGCAGTCCAGGGCTTTGGTTTGCTGTCCAAGTTTTTCAAGTAAACTTGCATTTATGTCAATTCTACAGGGTAGGTGGACATAGCTGATCTCTGCCCATAGTTTACTTGCAAGCAACAATATGAATATATTGTCAATACAATCTTAAATTCAGTTCACACGGTAATTGGTAATTGAAAAGAAAGAACCTGGATCTGTTACTTTTAGAGATAAGTCAAAGTCGCTGTCAAACCATGCTTCTTGTTTCCTTGATCCATCTCTATCACAATGGCATACAGGTGTAAGACTACCAAGAAAATATTGGATATATCTAGACAAGTATCATAACATTTGGATGGTTAAAAATATCATAGTCCTCTAAGCATACATTCATCTAAATTGCATTTGAGAACCAACAGACAAGAATCTGATTTCTAACAAAATATATTTACCCACTGTGTTTTCTTTCCCATTACAGAGAAAGAGAAAAAAAAGGAGAATAATACATCAATGTCCATATATGACTGTAATAGATCAACAGAACACAGAGGCACAACCAGTAAAAGAGCAATACAAGAAAATACCTGCAGCATCTCTCACTAGTGAAAAAGGGGCACCTTGGAACATAATTAGCACATACTATTATTTATCCCTGTGTGTCGAGTCATATTTTGCATGAATACTCACTACAATTATTTGTGTTCTCAGAAGCTGGCTAAGTTAAGAATTTGCATATATACACTATGATAGTTTCTCAAATTAAAGAATCATGGCCTCACGACATCTCTTCCTTTTCAATCCTTAATGTTGGCTATTATTGTCATGAATTTACCAAGCTGAGTAGTGGCTGTTAAAAGTTATATTTTACTACAGTAGTCAAGAACTTAGCAACAAAGAAATTTGCGTGGACAGAGAACCATGAGAGCAGGCCAGTTTTGGTTGTGTTGGTATGAAGCTTATAAATCTAAAAATGGTAATCTTATGGAAGGTTCAAAATGAATTCTTGAACCAAAAAAAGACCAATAGCTTGGTAGAGCACTCAGAACAGCATTTGGGAGAACCTGGGTTCAAGTCCTAATTGATCCATTTTGGTTATGTATTAAAAATTAACTATCCAGAGGCTCGTATATATAATGTTTTAGTTGTGTGAAGCTTACAAATCTAACAACGTTAACTATACAGAAGGCTGAGATTGAAATTTTGGGCAGGGCACCCAGTCAGGAATTTGGAAGGTCCGGGGTTCAAGCCTCAGCTGGTCCATTTTGGCTTGTATAGGCCTCATAAACTTAGTATCTTTGCATTTCTAAATGACTGGACAATTACACTTCAAGAAATGTAGTGATCTCGTGCCACAAGTGGCACTGCCATAAGCACTTACAATGTCAAACAATTCATCTAATAAACTATAGCTAGGTAAAAAGTATTTTTTTTGAACGTGGCTTCTTAGGTTCAGCCAATGCTAGGCATCGTGTCATATAAACAAGATCATTATTTATTACTTGTTAGATAGCTTCAAAGAGGAACCAGCCCCACAGCCTACAGGGCCTTTATGGTTGACTGCATGTTTCCTCTAGGCTTAGATACCAAACTCTGAGGGGTAACTATTCTGCCAATATCCGCCTCAGACTTTCACTCAGCCTAATCCTTCATTTATCTTGGGCGCCTATTGATCTGGAGGTATAGTAATCTGGGGGCTATATAAGAACCAAAGTCATCTCAGAGGACCACGGCCCATGCAACAGAAAGACTGCCATTCGAAAGAAATACTTTTACAAATAGAAATAAAAGCTCTCAGTCAATGGAAGACAAATTGCATGTATTAAAAAGCAAAATATATCAAGTCATGTGACCTGATCTTGCCAAAATTTGAAAAAATGGTGTGTGTAACCAAAACAGAAACTTTTGAAGACACCCTTGGCTCTGCAAACCACCGAGATGGAACACCTTCCATTATAAGGGTATCTGGATGTACTATATTTCTAGATCCGTACCCTGCAATTTAAGTTAGAAAAAAATTAGAGAAAAATGGCATGTTCTGTACAAAGAACCACTCTATGAAAAAATAAGGACACAGCCAACAGAAAAGTCATAAAAACAAGTAGCAAAGAATCGCTTACTTTTATATAAGTAAACAGAAAAACATTCCTTTTGTGGCCTTCCATAAGGGGGTTCTCATACATAAATTTGGTGTCTTGCTTGGAGTTGGCGATGAACTAAAAATACATGTACTTCTTTTACCTATATGCTCTGCGCTGGTGTATTAATTAAGAGGGGTCAAAGTTACATTTGTAGGAATAAATGAATAAGACTTCCCCTTTTATAATTGTTTTGTATGGTTATGCGGTTGTAACCACTAACTAATTTTGTAACCATCTTTGCATAATAAATACCCGGACACACAACCCATTTGCACAATGTGTATTCCGGTTTTCTCTTCAATCATTCTTTACACATTTATTCTGTTTATTCTCTCTCTCTGCAAATTCTAACAGTGGTATCAGAGCGAAGGGAGTAGAGGTCGCTGGAAGGGCAAACAAAGAGAAACCAGAAAAATCATGAGAATAAAGAAGAAAATCAAGGCCGACCTGACCTGTAGAATAAAGAAGAAAAATCGTGGCCGACCTAGGAGGGGCAGAAAACACGAATAAAATCAGCAACCTGTAGAAATCGCAAATAGGGCACAGAAATCGCTGGAGAAATCTCGTATCAAGGCACAGAAATTGCCGTTCGTGGGGGCAGAAAACTGGTCCTATAGAAAATGCGAACCTGACACAGGAAAATGCCGTTGTTCATGGAGATCTGTAGAAAACGTGAATTTAACAGAGGAAACAACGAATTGACCTTGAGGGCACACCAACAAAAATCGACCCAGCAGGGAAAAAGCAAGGGCAAAAAATAAAAAAAAAAATCACGGGTATAATCTCCCATCTCAGTCATAATTAATTTTTTATTTTTTTATGGAACTTCCCGTAGAAAAATATTCCGGTTTAAATTTTCATACTTGGAAGGTGAAAATTCAAATGCAACTCATGCATAAAAATTTGTGGGGCATTGTTAACGGGAAAGAGCCAGCACCCACAGATCCTACGAAGTTCCTGGACTGGAGTACGCGAGATGATAGAGCAAAGGCTATTATTGGTCTCGCACTTTCGGATTCAGAGTTACACCATGTTGACTTGGAAAAATCCTCCAAAGAAATATGGGAAACTTTGAATAAATTGTTTGGTGCGAAAGCAGTAAACGCAAAGTTTTCGCTTAAACTGCAGTTGTTTAGTTTCAAAATGGAAGAAGGCATATCTATGTCAAGTCATATTAACAATCTTCGATCTCTTATTAGACAACTTGCAGATGTCCAGACCACGATCGATGACGAGGATGTGAAGGCTATTCTATTAAATAGTTTGCCTTCAAATATAATAATATTGTTTTTACCCTCAGTCAAATGTCTAAGCAGTCCTTGGATGATACTATTGCAGCACTTCTTGCAGATGAACGCAGAACACTTGCTGAAGATGAGGGTACTTCTCATCAGGAAAGTGCCTTCTATTCCCATAAAAGGTCACATAAAGACAAAAAGAGCATAAGGACAAAAAGAACATAGAGTGTTATTACTGCAAAAGAATGGGTCATACAACATGGGATTGCCGTGTTCGTGCTAATGATGTTCTCAAAGGAAAGCTCAAGTCTCACGAAGTTCATGTAGCCCACATGGAAGATCCACCTGATGATGAAGGTGGAGAAGATTCTGATCAGGAATATGTCCTTTAGAGAAACCAAGGAAGAAGTTCCGTGTTCAAAGGAGCACATGTTGATAGCACAGAGAAACCTGGTATAAGTACAACTCAGTATGGATGGTTGCCCAGCTTGTTCGGAGACCTTGGATCTTGGGAATTATACCCTTACGAGGGTTATGAGACAACTTGGCGAGCTTATGGATGGCTCGTATAGATGGTTGTCCAATGATTCGAGAGATCTGTGATTCGGGCGCTCGGGGAGGTGGAATTTGGCTCGGGAACAACACCTTTACGAAGGTCAAGAGGCAGCTTGATGGAGCTCTTTCCAGGAACAAAACTGTTGTTCAACAGATACACTTCTAAAATACGAACTTTTGTTTGGTTCTATAATCTCTAGTTGTGACATACATATTTGTATCTTTCCGTTCAGTAGGGTAAGTCTTAAGAGGGGGTGTAGGAATAAATGAATAAGACTTCCCCTTTTATAATTGTTTTGTATGGTTATGCGGTTGTAACCGCTAACTAATTTTGTAACTGTCTTTGCATAATAAATACTCGGACACAACCCATTTACAAAGGTGTGTATTCCGGTTTTCTCTTCAATCATTCTTTACACATTTATTATGTTTATTCTCTCTCTACAAATTCTAACAACATTAAGAACCCAAGAAAACTACCACGGTTGAATGTTGCTTCTAACTATCTAAAAAAATTCAAATTCACTCCCAATGGCCCCATATTGGAATTTGATATATAGAATTGTTTTCAATTATGAATCATTAATCTAAGACTGCATCCAACAACTATAACATGCTTCTATTGATCAAACTACCCCCTTGGTTCAATTGGACACCCTAAATCTCATCTAGAATCAATAATAATGACCTTTATAGTCCAACAAGCATAAAAATAGTAAAATAATGTGAGATTTGATCAAAAATTTAACACTTGCAAATGCAACAAATACAAGACTCTAAAACTCAACACACTACTTACATTTTTATTCATACTTGAAGGGTATTTATACAATAGTTGATATCATATTTTTTAGGATATATCCTTATAATATCTTGCTCTTCTCTCAATCCCTTCTAATCTACTCGATTTAAATATTTTAAACCTACATACTAACTTGACATAATTATGATTTAATATAATTCCAAGCATCCCCCTTATTACATCATAGTTAAAGACCACAAGATGAAACATACTCATATGTGAACATGTGAATTGGGACATACACGTAGTTTGACACGCTTAGGTTGTGAGAATGACCTCACTACTCTTACATGAACAAGGACATACTCCATTGTCCATAACAACACAACATGCGAATAGGGACACACTCAACTATTTGCCTAGAAACAGTAGTGAGACCAGGCTTCACTACGTTTCCTCACTGAGAATTGGCCTCAATGGATAGCTACAACATCAGTAGTGGAAATTGGCCTCATCGAACAGACTCATTTCATTTTGCGTAGCAGATAGCAAGGCAACCACGACAAACCTTTTTTGTGAGCTCTTGATTGTTTTAGCTTTAAGTGTATGTGTGTGCGCGCACACACACCAAAATGGGGAAATATGTAGACACTTAATATTAGTAGGGGACTAATTAATTAATATGGACCGAAAACTCATTTCATCTCGTGTAGCTAACGGTGAGGCAACCACAACAAACCTTTTTACAAACGCTTGTTACTTTTTACTTTGATTTGTATGCACGCACACACATCAAAGTGGGAAATTATGTTGACACTTGATTTTGGTAGGGGACAAATTAATTGATAAGTGTTAGTGTGTTGTGTGTTTATTGATTATTGGTCTAGATTAGGCTCTTGTTGGCACATGTTCCTTGTGCCTTGTTCGGCTTATCGACTTGTTTATTATGTTTTGTGCAACTTTTGACACTTTCAACCTTGCATTGTTTCTTAACTCTCTGTCATCTTCTTATTGACTCCTTGTTCTTCCTTGTTTGTCCATATCAACTTCCCCTTCTTCCTATTTTCTCCTTCCCGGTTCTCTCTATTCCCCTTGTTACCCAACTTTTTAAACATCTAACGAGAAGAATAGTAGTACAATTATGGTCTGCAAAACCGTAATACAATTTTCGCTCTTCATTTTGTGGTCCATTTTGACCCTTGTTTTGCATCCTCCAGGGTTTATTCTTCTCTTTCGTCGGCTTAACTGCCCATTTTGTGTCAACTTGCATGCCAATAGAGTCTTAATTTGAATCAAGAAGTCTATAAATATATAAGTGCATTAGAGCATTTAGGACAATTATCCATACACAATCAAGCTTGCACAATATACTTCTTCTAGACTGCACTGAAACGTCCAGTACCACACTGTACCAGGTCTGAAACGTACATTCCGATACGGAAACTATTACGAGTACTCTATGGGTACATACCCACAGGCCCTGGGTACATATTGGGTATCGTACCAAGGGCCTGTGGGTACATACCCACAGCTTACCCACTCATAATTTGTTTTTAAAGTGCAAAAAAATAAATAAAAGTTAAGCGCTTTGCCTGGAATTGAACCTTGGAAAGTTCGTGTGAGATTCAATATTGCCAATAGGCTCCGAAGGGTCAAGAGAGATGAAAAGGACTTCATTTGGTTGACTTACTATTTGGGGGCTTTCTTGTTGCTCCTCGTGGGTCCTTTATTCTTCAGTCAATTTGGAAGGCATGGGAACAAGTGAAGCACTTGGTGATTGGGCAGCCAATCTTCTCTTCCTTTGACACTAGGTGCCAAGCCTACAAATTGATTTCGTCGAAACTGAAATATAATCACAAGATCCGTGCCTTGACAGGAGGCTGCTCTGCCCTCCTTTGGTTTGAGAAAACAATTAAAATATTTCATGACTTGCACAGATTTGGGAAGTGGATGGAATGGATAGACCTTAAAGATTTCTATAAGCTTCCCCAATCTAAGTTCAAAATGTATACAATGCTCAGAAATGCTTTCACAGCTCCTCTACTTGACTAATTATGGAGGATGAGAATGACTTTTGGGATACTATGAGGTGGCCCAAAGGGACCCCTCTCAAGAGGCTCCCTCCAAACAACTCTATGGAAAGATTTCCTTCTCCCCAAACCTTTCCCAGGGCCTTAACAATAAGTAGAATGTTTGTGAGCCCATTAGTAGATGGACTCATAAATTTAATGTTTTGTGGTCTTCTTGTATTCAGTCAAAGAAATATTGATTTATATGGCTTCTAATTCATAATACATTTGTTGTTAGCTTCTAATATTTTATAGGTTGTTGAGACTATAAGCTTCTTGTTTTCTTTAAATTTTTATATATTTATATTTTTTAATTTTTAAAAATATATAGTACAAACATACCCACAGTGATATCATACCTAGGGGTTTTCTAGAAATTGTCGTTTCAGCTTACCAAACCTGTATCCTGGCAGTCTAGTATTTTTCAAGAGCATTTTCATGCCTAAAGAAAAAATCGTGCATTTAGAGAGGAGCATATAGCATTTACTATTTGTTACATCAATTGGAGCATTGAAAGAATAAAAGGTTGGGACACTTTTGCAATACACTAACTTCCCATTGGACTACATTGAGTGTTGTTTTCAAGACTTTTTCCCGAAGGGGGTATGGTTGAGATAGACCCCCAAATCCACAAGCTATTTTTAAAATTTTGTGAGGTATTGATGCCCAACAAAGGTTTGCAAATAGATTGTTTCTTTCAGTGATTGGCAAAGAATTTTGGAAAAATGAGCAAGGTTTTTAGAGCCTAGGAACAAAAGATCAAAATCGTCCAAACGTAGATTCGCAGTTGCTGACAATTGCCAAAATTATACTCCTATAGTTTTGGTTGTGCCACTAAAGGAGCATTACAGTTTTGGTCAAGGTATTCAATTTTCTTGCAGTGATTGATTTTTCTAGGTCTGGATTGCCTCACTAGCTGGACCTATTTTCCACTTCCCGTTGTTGATGACCATCTCAAGATTTGCAACAAATTGTGTATCATTCTAAAAACCCTAATCTTCTCGCTCTTTTCCAAGCATTTCCAATTTATCCTACGCTCCTAGAATATTCTAACGTTTTTATCCATGTGCGACAACGATAAAATTCGAAAGAAGTTCACCGGCTGATAAAAATCTGGAAAATAAATTCGTGATTAAATTTTAAGAATACAAATCTGCATTTATTATTATTTTTATTTTCAAAATTTTAAAAAAAAAAAACAAGAATATTGAAATTATCGTTACTTTTGAGACGGGTACGTGTATGGGTATGTGGAGACGGGAACGGTAATCGATATGACATTTTTTAGAAAAGTGGAGACAGTGCGGGAGACAAGGTAATATATAAATGAAATAACGTTTTGAAGTAAGGAAATCAAATGTCGACAAAAGATGAGTAATTCTATTGATATTTGATATCTCACATATTGTGGGAAGAGTACATTGTAACAGAAAAATGCAAACAATCCTTGTGTGTGTGCATGTGTGCGTGTATTCATGTGTGTGTGGGGAGACGGGAGGAGACGTTAACAAAGGTTCCCACATATGGGAGATCATCTCGTGCTGCGTCCACATACCCGATACGCATCCCCAAGTGTTGGGGTGAGGTCTCCCTACAACAATGATTGAAATAAATATATATTACTAAATAGCTTGAAAAATTATATAACTTCTTTAAGAATTAAAAACTATTTTGGAATTACAATCTCATTGCCCAATTAATTAAAAAATTATACACGTGGTGTTTCCGCAATGTATCAAATTGTGAGATGATTTTTCGAGATTCAACTCCTTATTTTCAAGTCAATCTACATCGACACATATTTCATGAGTAGTGGTTCACAAGAACACATTTCTTGCAAGCATGAATGGTATTTAATTAAAGAATTACAATTCAAATTTATTTGTGATAAAAACCTAATACTATATTAAAATATACTTATTACAGTTTTTTATTAATAATCAATATTTATTAAAAATATTTATATTATGTATATAAATATCTTTATCAACACAACATAATAAAAATTAAAAAGAAAATCAAAACAAATAAATATACTAAACTATAATCTACAATGGTGAAAGTGAAACATATTTAATTCCCACGGCTGTCATGGTGGAAAAACATAAGTATTTTGGCTTTGATCCCTCAAACAGTGTGGAGTCTCAAAGGCATGAGATGGAAATTGCAATCTTTTTGCCCTCAAACAGCATCAAACAGAAAACTCTCAAGACTTTGTACCGTGAAAATTGAATAGTGAGAGAAGTTTTGATAGTGAGTGACTTTCAAAAAGTCCAATTAATTTTGCAAGTCAAAACCCTCTTCTACAAACCCTCGAAACTGTAAACCTGCAAAAGATGAAAAGAATAAACCTAACCCATGAAAGTGAAGTCTCAATATTTCATGGGACGATTTTCAAAAAATTGTTGTTTTTTTCTTCTGAAATTTCAGTAACAAAATCGACCATAAAATTTAACAGTCAAAATTTGCTGCATTTTGAATTTCTTCAATTAACTTCGACGAATTCTATGACTTGGTCAAAATGTACTAGCCGAATCTTTTTCCAAAGAATATATAAATATGTAAATTTCAATAAGGGTTTTAGACAAGGTTGCGGGATAAAGGACACCTACTACTTAGGTGCACATATTTGTGAGTCAAAACAGATACAAGTATGGCGCATTCGGATATGAAATATCCCTAGAGGGATATTGCTCAAAATCCACAATATGTATAAAAATTGCAACAAATAAAAATTCTGATTTTTGCAGGAAATAAACCAGCAAGTGCAGTGAACTGATTTTTATTGATAACTCACAAAATACTTATCCAAATCCCATGAGAATTTAAATAGAACCTGCAACAATCGTAACAAAAACTAGGAAAATATTTTAGAATTTTTTGAATAGTTTATGAATGCCAATAATTTTTAGATAAAAATCTGAAATTCTGAAAATAACATCTACAAATGATATAGATGATAACCCAAACTCCAGATCTGGAAACAACCTGAAACCCTCCTAAAAATTTCTTGCTGCAAAACCCTAGGGGTCACAGCACCCTTTAAGGAGAGAGGCTGAAAATCCACTTTTACCTCAAAAATATGCGCCAAACCCTGTTTTGAAAGCAGCAATAAATCAGATCTACAACCCTTCAAATTTCCTCCACAAAAAGCCTCTAAAACCCTCTAAAACTCCTCCCTGGAATCTCTGAAAAATATCTCTGAATATCAGCCCTGAATCAGCTCCAAAATGACAAACTAGGGTGGATCTTTCACCACCGAAGAGTGCCCTACTAGCTAGGAGTGGATCTCTCACCACCGAAGCTAGGGTTCCTGTGGGATTTTACTCCACAAGCAAGAAGATTGCAAACAGCAGTTGCTCAATAAGAAAATATGTGTAAGAATGAGCTCTATTACTCCCCCATACCTCCTTTTATAACTTCCCCAAGCAACAAGAGGCCCAAAAAGACCCCAATCGACCCCTTCTAGGGAGAATCATAAAAACATAAAGTAACTTAAGTTACTTTTATCCCCTAGTCGCCAAAAAGGGACTTAAGTAACCCCCAATGCAAGAATATAACAATAAAGTACCATATAGTCACCCAACGACAAAATATAACAATTATTACCACCAAGTCGTCCAACTTAATGTCAACGACAAAATATAACATAAAGCAAGGTGGTAATCAGACATCCATACCCAATAGCCTCCAACATCGTTTAGCTCCTTTAATGACCAAGGTTAAGATGATTCCAAAGCCTCCTAGGCCATCTGCTTTAAATTGGGGACATTACATGGATATGGGCCGGATATTGTACCCACCATATCCAAATATGAACTCGTAGCGGAGCCATATTTAATCAAATACAATATTCAAGCCGATTGTAGCCATTTTTAAAAGTTAAAAAAAAGGCAACTTGAAAAAATCCTTCAAAAATTAGAAAGATAATATAAACTCTATGATGCATGGATACTATCCTAAAATCCCCTCGCGGATCCATAGTCGATACGTCTCGAGTATACGGATCCGCCTTGGATACGATCCGGATACGTCCCGGATCCGCCTCAAAACTCCAAATACGCGGCGGATACTTCTGCGCGTATCCGCCGCGTATCCTGGAGTACCGGCGCGGATCCGGGCCGTATCCGCCCTCAAAAACGTTTTTTAAAAGTTCTATTTCATTTTTTTAAAATATTTGACTTTTCTACTCCCTAAAACCGAACCCTAAACACTAAATGAATAAAATAATACACCCTCTACCCCATTATTTGATGGCGAAGATGACGCTCTAGGGAGTTCGCATTTTTTTAAATGAGTGGAGTTAATGAGAGTGGAGCTAGCGCAAGTGGCACACGTGAACTTGATTTTGAGGAAAATCTAGATGATATATTCTAGATTTGTTTGTATTCCTATATCATATGTATGGCAGCCACATGAACAATGAAATCATAAATGTAAAATCTTAAGTATATTGTTTGTTTTGAAAATTTGAACATGGATCTAGTTACTAGTATATTTTTCAAATTTCAAGTTTTGTTCGTATTCATGTTAAGTTTTAACATGATATTCGTATATCATATGTATGGCAGCCACATGATCAATAAAAATGCAAAGTCTTAAGTATATTGAATGTTTTGAACATTGATTCAAGTTTTGTATTACTATTTCAGTTTTTTATGGACTAAAAAATGAGTAAAATGAGTAGATGTACATAAAAATATATATATATATATATATATATATTTTTAATATATATGTACGGACGTATCCAAGACGTATCGTATCCAAGGGTTTTTTAAAATTGACGTATCCGCGTATCGTATCGTATCCGTATCCTGGCAACATAGTATAAACTACAAACAGCCTTCTAAAATGCATTTTAGCAGCAAACAATGAGACGTGAAGGTGAATGAATGCTGATTTGGTGTTTTATTTCAAAATCTCGCATTGGATGTGCTCAACCTGGCTATGATTTCATTTCATCTATGTTTTTTTGATCTACTCTATTTCTTTTCTTTCATTTTCTTTATTTTCCTTTGGCCTACACACACTTCATAAAAACAAATCATATATGGAATAGCCAACTTCCTACCTTTCATGTGGGTTGGGAGTGCGTAATTTGCATGTAATTTTAACCTAGTGTATAATGTATACATTTGTTTATAATTTAAAATTGTTAATTATTATACATATAGTAGCCATATTTTTTTAAATTGAAAGAATTAATTTGAAAAATAAAAACCCTTCAAAAAGCTAAAAAGATAATAAAAAACTGCAGACAACCTTCTAAAATGCATTTTAGCAGCAAAAATGACAATGTGGAGGTGAATGAGTGTTGATTCGGTCTTTTCTTTCAAAATCTCACATTGGATCTGCTCAAGCTGCTATGATTTCATTTCATCTGTTTCTTTTGACCTGCTCTATTTCTTTTCTTTCATTCTATCTATTTTCATTTTGCCTACACAGCCTGCCAAAAAATAAATTATCACCTAACTTCCTACTTCTCACGTGAGCTGGGAGTGTAATTTTCACCTACTGTATACATTTGTTTATAATTTTAAAGTTGATAATTATTATAACAATATTTCTTTTAATTTATAATCTAGATCATTATATATGTTGTATCTAACTGTATCAATATCAGAGTGTCTCTAAAACATCTTATTTGTATCCAATACAATATCTAAAACCGTATCTGTATCAATGCAACTATGATTTTAGATACATCCATCTTGAACACCCCACAAAGGAATGCAGTCCATGCTCACCACATTCCACTTTAAAGGAAAGCCATAACCTCAACTAAATTTATTAAGTAAAACAATTTCTTAAACATCTTCCCAAACCCCTCAAATCACTTCTAATACCTAAAGCATCCAAGGGGATGAGCTCAAGTGGTAAACCGTAAAATTATCGTGGCTTTCATAACAAAACCAAAGGTGCAAATCTCATGACATAGAATAAAGTGTTAGAAACTGGATAAAATAACGCATCTACCTCATTGGGTGCCACATACTTCAACAGACAAGGCCAAGTGCAAGTCATGGGTAAATTTGACAAAAGAGATTCTCGGACAAGTAAGACCTTAGCAAATTTGACATAATAGATACCCTTGAACAAGTTTGGGTGCAACTCATGGGTAAATTTGAGAGAAGAGATACCCTCAGACAAGGCTGGGTGCATGTCCCAAGTTAAATTTACGGAAGAGACACCCAAAGGATGAGGTCGAGTGCAAGTCATAGGTGAATTTGATGGAAGAGATACTCCGCAAACGAAGCCAAGTGCAAATCCTGCATTAATTTGACAAAAAAGATACCCAAAGGACAAGTTTGGGTGCAAGTGTTGGAATATTTTGATGGAAGATATACCCGAACAACAAGGCCAGGTGCAAGTCACAGGTAAATTTGATGGATGAGACAACCAACAAACAAGGCCAGGTTCAAGTCTCGGGTGAATTTGAAGGGGAAAAAACCTATCAGACAAGGCCGAATGCAAGTCCTGCAAGTGAATTTGAAAGAAAAGATACCTAGTGAGTGAGATTGTGTGCAGGTAGGGGGTGAATTTGATGGAAGAGATATGCCAGGGCCAATGGTGGGCACAATTTGGTTTAATTTGACAAAAGAGATATCCCAGCCACAAGGGTTAGGTGCAAATCCAGGGTGAATTTAACTGAAAAGACACTCAACGGATGAGGCCAAGTGAATACATGATGTTGAGATTCCAACTTCGGTTAGACTCGTCACGGCCATTTTGGGCACAGGCTTACGAAAAGGCTCAGTAAAAATTGGAAAAGTGTCAGCAGATAAAGAGAGTGAAAACACAATCAAAATTACCCAAAGAGGAAGAAAAATCGCTCTGCATTACCCAAAAATCAGTTCTTCATACCGAATAAAACATATTTTACTCTTGTGAATACTTGAAAACAAATATTTTGTAGCTAGACTGAGTAAGGGGTATTTTTACAGCTTTAGCGCCAGAATCTCCCAATCCGTGTTAGATAGTCTCGCACGGATTTTTCCCAGGATCGGCAAGCCTCAAAGCTATTCTGCTTTGTCCTGAGTAAATTTTATGGCAAGAATAACCCATCCGTTGCGATATCTAAGCAGAATTTACCAATGTATACCGCTCACTTTATATTTATACTTACTGATGAAATTTACCAAAACCGCGTTTTCCCAATGAACGTTAGGGGAGGAAAAAAGCTTCGCCGACAGAAAAGCTTTGACAAATGCCTTCTCAAAAAAATCTTCGATCTAAACACAAAAATAAATCAAAAACCAAAGCATTAGGATTTCTTCGAGGGCCTTACCTCGACTTTTGACTGCAAAGAATTCCTTCCAAATCGCTTCCATTTTAAACAAATCGTCCCCGACGGGAACATCCGCACACAGCTTCAGCATCAAACCCTCTACATTCAGCTCTACGCCATCCATCTTCCCGACGACAAACCCCTTCCATTCATTAAACCTTTCTTCCAAACTTCTCCTCTCCTCTTTCAATTCCCTCTTTAAAAAACCCAAGTCCCAGAGAAAAAGCACCCCGGAAGCCACGGGTTCGAATCTCTTCCTCTTCTTTAGGTCCCTGAACTTTTCGACTACCAAATCTCCGTCTGAAAGGGTTATCGAGAGAGAATCGCGGAGATAATTTGTAAGGGAAAGTTTTAGCTGCCATTCGTTGATGGGTTTTACGGAGGAGATGTCTGAACGAGTGAAAGAGAGACGGATTTTTAGCCTAGGGATGAGCGAGAGACCGTAATCCAGATTTAACGGCTCAGTTGCCTGAATTATTTCAGCTGAGAATTTCCCCGCTGCCATTACGGATTTCAAAAAATATCTGAATAACTTCTGCTCAGGGTTTTTCTTCTGCTATTAAGCAGATTTTATGAAATGAAAGATTTTAATAACGTCCACAACACTGAAGAGTCTATGGGACCACAAAAACTGAGATTTTAATCAGATTTCAGACTCCTTTCAATATCCGCTCTTCGGCTGTGAATCTTGAGGATGAAACCCGCAGTCGCTTGAAGCTTTGTTCCTTTGAAGAGTTCCTCTAGTCTATCCACCTTCAAGTTGTTTTTATACTGAATACGGATATCATCATATGTTGAACACTCCATGACGAAATGTCATTCTGTCTCGACGACCCCTTTGTTGCAGAAAAGACAAATTCTCCTTTCCCAATCTTCCTTTGGAATAGTCCATCTACCAGTTTCGCATCGAAGATGATGCGATCTGGTCCTTAACTGTGCCACTAGAATCCTTGCTTTACCCCTGATAGCTGCCCCTAGATAAGCTTTTTCATCATGTTCCCCATTGGGATTGAATTCTCTGATATAATGTGCTTTCTTTCGACCAATCTGACCCATCCACATGGCAGTCCTGAACTTTTCTATCACATAATTTTTTATTTCCCTGTTGCTGTTAGGACACTCTTGCAAGTTGATGCCCCATTTGTTCATCCATTTAAAATTCTGATTCATCCAGGTTTTCTTTCTGCGTTCCAAAGTATAGTCCACAACTATTTTGGGCCAGCGAAGATTGTCCATGCTTTCAACTTTTTTCAGATAGCTTATCATCCGAGATATTGCCGAAGCTTCCAACGAGAAAGTACCCGCTTCAACCAACAAGATCTCATAAGGAACAGTTGATTTGACTTTAAGGGTGCTTGTGATTAGATGTTTCTGGATTCTCTCTATCTGTCTCCACCCGTGATTTGACATGCTACTTCCCCAAACTTCGCAGCCATAAAGAACCACCGGAGTGACCAACAATCCAAAAAGGGTTTTCTTAGTTTTCCAGTCCCAAAGTTCAGCTTTCCTGCACCTGTTTTGAAAAAACGCTAAATATGTAGAATTAAAACGTATAGCTAGCTAGGTATAGGTGTTTTTAGTGCGAGGAGCAAAAAGAACTTCAATTTTAGAGGTTTTGATGAACATTGAATATTTATATTTTCTTTCAATTTGATAATTAGTGGATCGGCTATATTATTTGGGGAAGTTTTTGCCACGAAAATGTTTAATGCTCCATGAGTGTATGACTATGGGTCAAAAGTGTGGTTTGGCTCACTCGCACCAAAACAATACATTATTTGTTTAGTGAAAGGTGTCAAAGGTTGTTACCAAGTCTTGTCTGCGCCAAAAGTTCATGAGTCGGGGCATGTTGATGAGGGGAATTTTTTCACGGTCACAAGCATTGATACTTTGCACCCTTCGTCTATATTTGAGGTCGCGAGATACGCTTTTTTTGTTTGGTATGATTAAAGGTCATTGGGTATAGATGTGTGATTTTCATTCTATGAGATAGGGCGAGACATGACATATCTCAGCATTGCCCAACCACCATGTGGTGTTGTATGTTGGGGAAAATAAATATTTGGTCTTGTTATTAAATTCTCCCGTGTGATTTGTCTCACTCGCACCAAAACAATACATCCTTTGTTTAGTGGAAGGTGACAAAGGTTGTTCACAAGTCTTGTCTATCGCCATAAGTTCATGAGTCGAGCATGTTGATGAGGGGAAATTTTTCAAATCAGGTACTAGCATTGATAATTTGCACCTTCGCCTATATTTGAGGTCACTAGATACAATTTCCTTGTTTGGTATGATTGAAGGTCATTGGGTATAGATGTGTGATTTTCATTCTATGAGATAGGGCGAGACATGACAGATCTGATTGCCCAACCACCATGTGGTGTTGTATGTTGGGGAAAATAAATATTTGGTCTTGTTATTAAATTCTCCAGTTAGATAACTAAATATCGGACTGATGCTTTTTGTCACCCTTCTTGTGCATTAATAGGTCATGGTCGTCGTGATTTTACTGCAGATTAGAAGATGTGTTGATGTGCGTTGACCACGGGTGAAATCCTACACAACCTTGCAATAAATAACCTTTGCATACTTAAGTAGTTTTTTCGCTTTATTTTCATTTCTAGTTGTTTTTTCATTCACACATGTGAGTTTCCATAATTTTGCTTTCTCCCGTGGTTTGTCATTAGGGTTTACATATCATTGGTGTTTACATCTCTTGCAGGGTTTTTTTCCCTTCAAGTGCATAACCATAGCCCACACCCTTTGCACATCCCACCCTCTCTATGTCAAACCGAGAACTTCAAAAAGGGCAAGGGAAGTCTTGGTCTCGTGTTTTTAGGGTTCACCCACACCACGAGCATCATTTATTTCAAGAATTTAGGCTTTGATTGATTGATATTTGCATGGAATTTTAGATTGTTTGATATTTGCATTAAAATTCAACTCGATCTATGAATTGTCTGATGAAATGCCTTAAAATCATAGTGCACATGAATTATTTGATGATGTAAACACTCAATTTTGGTAATTTATTCTTCGACGTTGTTGGTTTTGACAATACACTCTAAGATAAAAGCACTTTTGCTATCCATGCTTATACATCTTGAGATCTCTTGTCTAACTTGCTTAATTATACACACTAATATGTCGACAAATTCTGAGATTCAAATACATAAAATCCATAGAAAAACTCCAAGTGACAAGGTGTAAACTTTAGTTCTCATATTTCTTGTCCACAGGAAAAATCGTACAATTTGGTCAAGTATTGTTATTCGGTCTTGGCCGACTTGTATGGTTTTGAATCAACATATCCTCCAACTTTGTTTTCTATTTTATATTCTTCATTGGGTCCTTTACTCCCTCTGGGTCATCCTTTCTTCGATGATTTACCTTCGAAACTCTATATAAGCAAGTACAAACTCTTTCATTTGCACACCTGTAAATCATATGGCACTACCTTGATACACTCACTTCCTACACTTGCAAAAGGGACCCAAGGCTCCCTAAATCTTGCCAAAGCTTATGCACACTCATTCGAAAAGAAATCACTAGAAGCATCATATTAGGTTAAGAAACCAAGTTATCTCATTTGTAAGCACTCAAACATCCCTTCTCCAAGTATTTTAGCAATAGCCAAACTCAATTCAAGAATTGTCAAATAGGTTCAAATTGTCAAACCATAGTTGCATTCATTCATATATCACATGCTAGGTGGAGAACAACATGCGGTTTAAGACCTCTTCGGAGTAGTGCCAATGTATCTGCAGGTGCACGTGGGGTGCCTGACAACCCAGCTAATGTTTGTTTTGCAGGGTCTTCTACCCATGACTAGGGTTTGAGATCTTATTTGGAATGTTCAAAGGGCTTCGTAATATGACCAACAATTAGGGTTTGATAGCAACAAACATTTCCAAGAAGGAAACACTCCTAAAAATATGTAGAACTAGATTTATAGTAGGTCTAAAATCGTAGAGTATGAAAAAACCCATACAAAAGGTCTTGACAAAGTTATACGATCTTGCCACGTGTCTCTTTCCAACTACAATTTCAATGTCGACGCATTATGAGTTCCACATTCCCATTATGATTGTCTACACATATAGAACTTCCCATAATCATGTATAATCAGCTAAGTGCACTCATTTTCTTGTGTTTTCAAACTTGTAGCATATTTTATAAGCATGAGTGTGTTGTTTTAATATTATATGATTAATGTTGGAAGTTAATTAATTAGAATAATCCCATGTATACAAGGAAAAATTGAAACAATGGAAGAAACATGCAAATAAAAGAAAATCGATTTTCCTTCACATTCCCTTGCAACCTTGGATGAGATGGTTGAAGCATGGAGTGAAGTACCAAGCTTGTTAAATCTCCTTTGATGGATTGTATGTGGATGCTCAAAAATGACTTTGAATGGAAGTATATTGTGCTACGAGCAATGGATGAATGGTGTGCTTTTGATGATCAAATGGGCAACCTAACAACGTATGAATTCGAATGGAAATTGGACAGAGTAATGTTGCAAATGTCTTAAGCTTCCAAGAGATTATTTGTGAAGGGATGAGCCTCTTATTTATAGCTGAAGGAGAGGCCATGGATTATGGATCAAGCTTTGAATAAGTTGTAGGTTAATGAATGCATTTTCCTAATTTAACATGTTGATTTGGTCTATGTAGTTGGTTGGTTTGAATAATAATTTAAGGGGCAATGAATTTGAATAGTTGGCTATTGAATTCTTCAATTGTACATGAAATTTAGATTCCTCCTTTGTAAGGTTCTAAAACTTGAACACATGAGCTAGTGGAGTGGAGTTGAGTGGATAATTAGATTTTATTTTATTTAAATAGCTAATTAAATTAGCTAAGGAGTGTAAGTGTATTGTTTATGCATGATAGAATTAATTAAATTAATTATAGTGAGATGTGGGTGAATATTAATTCAAATAGAAATGTGCAAAGGGTAGTATGTAATTTTAGGGTGTCTATAATTTCCCCTCTTCAAAATGTTATTGCGGAGTAATTACATTTTAAAGATAGTAGACACATGTAGATCGATGAACGAATGATAGAGAAGTATGAAGAACTACTGATTTACCCCAGTGACACGTTTGGATACCCCAACGAGTCCAATTATGCTAAGGAGTGGCCCCTCAAGGATGGGTGAGGTGATAAAGCGGTGGAAGACTACTTGATAGGAAGAAGAAGAATGCTTATACTTCTAGAGTGATCATAAGGATGGTGATGGGAGTGATTTTTCTCATAGCTTGAGCTTCCATTCAAATATAATATTTTAGAACAACCTTATTTTTATGTTACACAATAAAGCTCGCATGATTATTAAAGAATCATGATGTTTAACCCATTAGGTGTGTAAACAAACATGCACACAACAAACAATGAAGTAAATACAAACCCAATATACGCAGTAAACGTATACACCATGGCTATAAAAGGAGCCAAGATGATAAACAAAACACGTAATCGTTCAAGAGTAATTATCAATGCAAAACAACTAAAAATAAAGACAATTAATTATGCCCCTAATGTGTTCCACAATGATGATTAATTGAATCAATTTGCCCCCAAACAAGGATACATGCATGGGGTAAGATCAGACTGAAGAGTGGGGTCAAGTGACGCTCTTATTGGATCCGGATGAAAAATTTATTTGATTGAGTTGTCCCCATGCAAGGATACATGCAAGCGGTAATATTGGATTGGACTAAAGAGTCAGTCAAGTGACACTCTTGTTGGATCCACGTTGAAGATTGATTTGATTGACGGGTTCATTACCTCCAAGCAAGGATACATGCAAGGGAGAGAATGAGAGCCGAGATTTTCCCAAGTGAGGATGCACACAAGGGTTTTTATTTGTTATAGGATAGTTGGAACAGGAACTAAGGATAAAAGTCAAATGTTCTATGTTTTGAGATTATTGTTGATTTGTTATTTTTAGTATTGTTTGGAAGGGTACCTCAGTGTTTGATAGTTGTGTGAATGTTTTGAAGTTTGTCGACAATGTTTTTCTTTTTGTGTTTTTAATTTTGATTAATCATACATGTTTTTGTGATTTTTGATTTATTTTAGATGTTTTTGATATATTTTGTATTTATTTGAATGTTTTTTTATAGATTTTGTTGATTATTTGAATGTTTTTTGGGTTTTGACTTGGTAAAAGGGTGCACTGTCTGAACTCATGTTCAAACAATTGTAAAGATTTCATTACATTGACAAATTATAGATGATATAGTGATAGGATGTCTAACTCCACTCTTGACTCCATGCAACTAGTAAGATGCGAGGGCTCAACATTGAGAGCCAAGAAGGACGTGAGACAAAGGAGATAGTGATATGAAAATGAAGATGATGGATGCAAAGACACAAGGTGTAACAATGGTCCATTTGGGAAAATGTGACTCATCTTCAATTAAGATTACTTGACTGATTCCAAGATGATTTCACTTTATATATTTTGACTAGACTTAGATCCATCGATGGATTACTATTTGACAAGATCCCCATTAAAGGACTTGTTGTCTCTCTCTTAACATGAGCAACTAAATTGTTTCTTTGGATTTGTATGATTAAGCAATTTTGATTTAGATTGTCTAAAGGCTTTCTTTTGTTTGATTTATGGAGTGACCCCTACATCTTGCCCCATGCCACCAATAAGAGGCAAGGGCTCAACACCGAAGACAAAACATAGGCGAGTAAGGATACCTTCCTCCTTTCCCAGTCTCACACTACTAGTAATAAGTGTGGGCTCAACACCAAAGACTGTGAAGGACGAAAGGTGTAATAATTTAATTTTTGAATTTTTAATTGATTTTGCCTTGTTTTTGAATAGTGCTTATTAGGAAGGAACATTTTCCCCAAATCTCAACCTCATGCGACTAGTAGGATGAAAAGGTTCAACACCTTAGACTGAGATGGACTGGACAAAAGATCTAGGTAAAGAAGTTTAGCTCTTTTTTGTTAAGGAGAGAGCTTGTTTGGAAGGAGGATTTTCTATTAGTAAGCTTCTAGACAAGACCATAGATAAAAATATCTAAAATGGTAGAAACCATAATAGGGATGAGGTACACAATGCCTAATAGGAACAAGATTAACATGTGTCTTATAGGTGAAGAGTGTGAAGATATGATGATGTTATGATTGAGATATCTACCGGTGGATGGAAAGTTTAAACAAAATTCGATGAGTTAACAAGATCAAGTGGCCTCCCCTAGTGTGGAGAGTACTTGTGGATAAGTAGTTTTTGCTTCTACATTTTTTATTTTCATATAATGCTTTGATGAAGTGATGGCGATGAAAGATATTTTTTTTTCTTTTTTTTTGCTTTTTGATTTGTCGTAGATTAGGGTTAAGAAGCGGGTTCATCATTTTGGAAGAGGTCTATGGTTATGTGAATTGAATGATCCTGATTTACGAGACATACGTGGGTGAGGTCTAAGTTAATGGAGTAGATAGAAATATTTTCAACGAATTTATGATTTGATTAGTCCTGATTTACGAGACTTGGGCAAATGAGGTCCAAGTCAATAATGTGGATAGAAAGATTTTTAATGAATTTATGATTTGATTGGTCTTGATTTACGAGACTTGGGTGGACGAGGTCCAAGTCAATGGAGTAGATAGAAATATTTTCAATGTATAAGGATTTATTATTCATGATGTTTGGTTTCAAAAGGTCACGAGGACCAAATGAGAGGATTGGATTGTTTGATGATAGATTTGTGATTAAAGCTTGAAATGGTTGTGTTGATACCCTTAGGAACACACACATCGTGGAGTGCACATGTAAGGATGTCTTGAAACGTAAGTAACATTTTGGTCAAAGCCATGGAAGGGATTAGCGCAAATGTCTTCACTAATTTTTGATAATGTCATAAAATTTAGATAAAGATTATGCATTGGACAACTATTGTGGAACAACAATGACTTTCAAGATTGGACGTTTTGAGGTGTCGTGGATGGTGTCCAAACCTATTTTTGTAGTGTTACTACAATAAGGCTAGGAGTGTCGGTTTTGATGGTAGCCATATTGTGAGGCGTAGGATCTAGTGATGAAATGATAGGATCAAGCTAAACATTGTTTTGTTGACCGATCCTCGGTGTATAGATTTTTCATTTGTATCATGAGTTGAAAAGGAGTCTGAATCACTTCTAATTCTTCATTTGGCATGGTTGTATTAGAAGTGTCTTCAACTTTAATGTCTCCATTTTCAAGTAAATCTTGGATGTAATGACGGAGTTTTGAACAAAATCCACAGGAAAGTCGTTGATGTGGTGATATTCATAATATTCTAATTCGTTGTACCATGTAGATTTTGGTTTCTCTTTTGTGAAGGGTCTTGTGAGTGGATAGGTGACCATGTTAGCTTCTGCTAATTAATGAATTATATTAGAAAGACTTTCTCCAAGAGGTGTGAATTGTCTTCGTTTGATTTCACAAGAAGTAGTTTCTTGACTAGGGAGTATGATTGTTTGATTCGATTTGATTGATGATTTGAAGGAATTTTTATAAGGCCTTTAGTAATAAGGGATCTCTCAATTTGAGTTCCTTTTTTGATTAATTCTTTGAAGTTGTTTAGACAATGCATTTGCATTTGGAATGATAGTTCCGGATTAATATTTGGTATGAAAATACCTATCAACTATGTATCGAGTATTAAGCAAGGAAATCGGTTTACGATTCCTCGTCATCGTTGAAGGAAAGAAGTGAATGTTTCATT
This sequence comes from Taxus wallichiana var. yunnanensis, assembly GCA_018340775.1. NCBI lineage: Eukaryota > Viridiplantae > Streptophyta > Pinopsida > Cupressales > Taxaceae > Taxus > Taxus wallichiana. Next base: position 1,011,342,344 of record CM031240.1, on the reverse strand, counting down.
GTTCCTTTGATTTGTGTTGCAAAGGTCTGTTATGGTGAGTTTTGTTGACATCTCATGAAAGTTTTTATAGAAAAGCTTCATTTGATGTGTTGCATGTGGTTGTCATTGTTTAGTGAAACCAATGTTTGATTTGATCAAAGGTTAAACTATGTTTTGGATCGAATCGATGGATATTTGATTTTGATTCGATTAGGTTGGGATTGGATTTTAAAGTTTGTTAGGACTGATTTAATGAAATATTTTCTTAACTTTGGATAAAGTGAATACCCAAATGATAAGACTCTTGATGTGTTTTGGATTTGAAATTTTCTTAAACCTGGATGAAGTGAATATCCGATTATAAGGCTCAAAGTTTGATTTGGTTTACTTAATATGTGAATAAAGTGAATATCCAACGTATAAGGTTTTGATTTGGTTTTTGGCTTATGAATTGTTTAAACTTGAATAAAGTGAATATTCAATGTATAAGGCTCTTGATTTAGTTTGATTTGATTTGGTTTACTTAATACTTGGATAAAGTGAATACCCAACGTATAAGATTTTTGGTTTAGTAAAATTGTATGTGCTTAAACTTAGATAAAGTGAATATCCAATGTATAAGACTTAAATCCTGGTTTGATTTGATTAGATTGGTTTAGATTTTAGAGTTTGTTAGGAGTGATTTGGATTTAGATATTATTTTTTCTTAAACTCGGATTTCATATAACCAAATGATAAGGCTTAGAGTGGATTTGATTTTGACTTAGATGGGATATCCAAAGAGATACAAATTTAGATTTGGAAGGTTTGGTGTGATTAGATATTTGACAACGATTTCGATATGAGTATCTAAGGTATAATATGTAGATTTTGATAGGACTTGTTTAGAATTGATTTTTGATGTGAGTATCCAAAGGGATAAAATTGGATTTTGACTAGAATGTTTGAATACAAGTATTTAAGGTAAAATGTGTGAATGTCAAAAGGAATTGTTTTTTATTTTGGGTTGAATAAAGTGAATATTCAACAATATAAGGGTTTTGATTTTGATAATTTTTGTATTTTTGGATGTGAATGTCCAAAGGGATAAAGTTTATGATTTTTTTGGTTTTGGTAGAACACAAGTTCTAATCCAAAGGGATTTTTGAAAAGATAGTTTTGATTTTTTTCTAGGATTTGATTTGTGTTTGTGGAACACAACCTAAAATTTCAAACTAGAATATAAAAAGTGTAAAAAGGAGGTGTTTGTATAAACCAAGTTTTATGATAGAAATTTGATAGAACCTTCTTTGTTTACAAATAACAAGCAACAAGTTTTGTAGAACATTTTGGCTTTAAAGAGAGATAATCCTTTGGGTAAATTCGTGCAACGTTTGTGAATAATGCAACATACAAGAATGCTATGAATGGGTGGATGCAAGCTCTTATCTCTCCAAATAGATGCATCTTTTGATATATCCTAGTCCTGATATACCAAATATGTATGAGGATAGAAGTGGTACGGGAGCCCTTAAAATACTTGAAAGAGACTCACCTAATCATTACTAACCCGCTTAGATGAGTGAATCACCACGTCCAATGCATATGATTTGTGAAAAGATGATGGGGGAATGGTGTGAATGATGTCCTTATAATTCCTAAATATTGACAAGGATGATGCCACAAACTTCGTTATTACAACTATTAGGTGATACTCACAAAGAACCCATCACAACAACATTCCATGTAAATGGGGGGCAGAGGCAAGGTAGGTATCAAATGATGTTTGAGAGTAAGTCTCGAGTGCAATGCAATGCAAAATGTGTTGGTGTGTGGTGGTGAAATCCATGTCACCGATGTAGTTTAAGTGGTGATGAAATCTACATCCAGTACGCGCAAATACAAATGAATGAGATGGCTATAAGCAAGGTTCTTCCCAACTTGGAAAGCATAAATGAAAAATGTAATTGACAAGCGGAAAATAAAAGTGTACTTCTAGAATCTATAGTTTTAGAAAGTTTTTTAACAATTTTCAAATTTCTTTAGCCAAGGAAAACTACATGCACACAAGTTAATAGTTTGTCGTTTGATTTGTTGCTTCACTTTTATTGATCTTGAAAAAGACAAGTTACAAAAGCACAAACAACAACTTCAATTGTTTCGATTCTCAAGATCACCCAAAGGGTGTGAGAGAAGAGCATACGTGGTTTGGTTATTTTAAAATTTTATAAAATGAGAATTAGTTGAAACTTTGAAGAAAATATAGATCGCTTTTGATTCTCAAGATCACTCAAAGAGCGAGAGAGAAGAGCATACACGATTGTTGATTTGTTATGATAAAAGAAATCAAATGAATGAAAAAAACATAATAAAAGATGAAGGGCTAGGAAGAAAATGTATAAGATGTTAGTGAGATGTTGTTTTTCTATAAAAACTTGCGAAAAAAAGTTAGACAAAGAAGGTAGAACAATAAGCAACAAGATAATTGAATGCTTTAGAAAAGCGCTAAGAAATACACAGAACGGAAACACACACACTTTAATGTAAACGCACAAATTTAACGAAACACGTATATCTTAACAAAAATGCATATATGTTAACATAAATGCATCCAATTTAACATAAATACATTTACTTTAACAGAAATGGATACAATGATATAGAAACGCAACTATTTTAAATTTCGGTTTTAACAGGGGGTACCTTGTGGAAGGTACAATGTTTTGTTCGTTACTTCATTTGAGGTCTTCTTGTTGGTCCGAAAATCATCAGGTGGACAGATCTATGGATGGATGAGCCAACAAAGGTGTGCGGGCATAGCCCTCTTTGAGTCAAAGTGCGAAACCGGTTTATTGCTAGTCTACCAAACAGAATGCAGGCAAGTCTCACAATATTCGCCTTCGGGGTTCGGATCTCATCCCAAGAGAGGTATTTCCCACTTTGTGAGAAGAAGGGAAAGAAACGAGGTGGGGAGATAGAAGAGATCTAAAGGGAGAAAAGAAATGAATTCCAAAGCGAAAAGGTCGAGGGTCTATGTTTTGGGTGGGTAGTAAACAGAGCCAAACTTACTTGCATGTATCTACGAACTAAGCAATCTTGGTGAATAAATGACAAAAAGTAGAGATAGATTCAACGAGAATAAACGCATAAATCGACATAAGAAAGATTAAATGCTCGTAACACACATATTCAAAGACAAAGTCTTAATATTTGTATTAATATTCTCTTCTGTTACAAAAGCTCAAAGTCTTTTCTTCTTACTTCTATTTTTCATCTAAAAAGTATCCACCCTCCGGCATACGACAAGTATCCAAGTATATATAGAAGAAGGAGAAGAGAGAAGGAAAAAGGCAACCAACAACTAATTACAAAATATCTACAAAATATCTAAAAGTCAATGTTGACTTTGGACAACTTGGTGGATGACAACATCCCATGGTGCAACATGGATGAGGTCATCGTTTGTACCAACATACTATTAGATATTTACAAAAAGGAAGCCAAGAGGAAGAAAGCTATTCATCGTCGTCTTGCGGCTGGAAGGGGGTATCTTACTTCTGCTTTATTGTTCGGGAGAGGTGATGTGGAACTGAGTCCGATATTCCATGAATTTACTGATCATGGGTGAAGTTGATCTGGCGGGACCCTTCGTATGATCACCGATGACCTCACAAGTCTCCCGCTCATCTCTGAGTTTTTCAGGGAGTTTGAAATATTCATTTCCTGCCTCCATCAGGAACCCCACAAAATCACGGCAAGCCAGAAGGTTGTTGATGCATTCGGTGTCGAAAGTGGCTTCTGGCCCTAACCCTTGCGAGACGATCTCTTTGAAGATCCGGATAGTTTCATCTGCCTTCCTCAAGGTGAAAGGAGTAAGCAAGCCTGGAGACATCCTCAGAACAATTTGCTCCATTTGATGCATTGCATCCAGGGCTTCCTCCTTGACTTTATCAATCTTTTCCAGGACGAACTCCATCTGGTCGACCCGGTAATCCAACGCAACAAGGATCTTGCTGGGTACCCTGGGGTGACTGAAAATGCCGAATTTCACTAGATCGTCGACTGAGCAGTCGAGCATTTTCTGGAATGTCTCATGTTGCAACCTTGCATGGTCCAACTCCTCGGAGATAGGTCTTGCAATCGCCTGGAGATCTTTGTTCACCCGACTGATATTCTGATACAATTCGGTGAACTTGACTATTACCTCCTCATTGTCTTTGAGGATTTGATCCTCCAAGGCGGAAACTGCCATACCTTGTTCACCAATTTTGGCGTACTCGTTTATCTTGTCCTAACTTAGGACCTCAAGAGTTTCAGTGGCAGTTGTAGGAGGTGCACTGCCCATTTTCTGCAGGGCGTGGAGAAGATGTTTGTTTTGTTCTTTTAGTAACCTCTTCTCCTCCTTTGCTTCTTGAAGTTTCTTGCAAAGGGCATCCACCGCAGATAGGGCCTCTCCTTGAAGACTTTCTGAAGACGTTCCCATTGTGACTTGGGTCACTGTATAATCTGTCAGAGACAGATCTTTTTACCCTTTGAAGGATCGGGGTAGGCAATCTCCATTACTCTTTCTCCCGATGCACTCTGAGAGAAGCGGGTTATAGGCTTTTGCTTCTTAGCCCCCTTTGTCGGGATGATAGAGAAGTCCATCGGTGCGATAGGGACTTTCCTCTTTTGCTGGCTCAGATGCTTTGGGAGATCCACGCTGGACTTAAGGGAACGGGACCAGAGGTAGAAGAGGGAGCAACTGTAGTGGATGAGGGGAAATGGGTAGAGACACTTGGTGGCGGCATCGAGAGGGAGGCCGAGAAAGTGCTCACGGGAGGAAGGGATACTGTAGGGGAGGTAGACATGGGAATGGAAGGGAGTCTGAGAGATGAGGGAAGAAATGGTGGGGGACAGCTCTGTGAGAGAAGAGAAGATGGATGACGAGGAAGGGGGAACAATAGAAGATGGGGAGAGGACATGACCAAAGGAATGGTCGTTTGGGTTACGCGAGGAGGAGGAGGAGAGAGGAAGAAGGAATAAAAGGGACCTCGACGATTGTAGTAGGGGGCGACACCCTGAGTGGATGTGCCCGTCGAAACACCTTCCGCCGCTTCTTTCTCTAGGGATACCAGACTTACAACTTGTTCTTGTGCGTGAAGGAGGACTTTCAGGAGCTCCTTCTTGAGCAGAGCTTGATTCGCCCTCTTTATCCTTGCCTTTGACCTTTGGCAGATGCTTTGGCCTGACAGGTGCGTTGCCCAATGGGGATGTAGTGAAATCTACCCCGAGGTAGATAAGGCCATTCATTCTGCACCAGTGTTCTGTCCTCTGCAATGTCTCCTTGACCCTTTCTTCAATGGTCTGGGGCACTTTTGTTTTGTCGATCGCAGCAAACGGCCAGTTGTCCCCATCTGTATCCAGATATACCTGATCAACTTCTTGATCGGTAGTTTGATAACCCTTTGGAACAATGGCCACACCGTATTGAATAATCTCTGCCAAGGCCAAGCGGGAGTGGTCCTTCCTTCTAAGTTCGACCTCATGGTACAGGTCGATATAGATGTCCTCGATCTGTGGAATATGGATTGGATCGAGTTTTGCCTTGGGAAGGCAATTCCTTGGATCAAAAGTGGGCCTCGCCGAAGTTGTGCTTGATTGAGCGAGCTTCTAGCTCGCAACCATTTCCAAGCTTTGTGGTGAGAGATGCATGTGTATCTACCCATTGTAAGGGGGAAAGGAGTTCCACCCTTCTTTCTCTTCAAGCACTTCTCATGGTATGTTATGAGGTCAGTCTGGGACATGGCTCAGCAACAGACTAGCTTGGGGCCGCGTACCTTAGCAATTTAGTGGGCTCACCTGGAAGTTAGCTACCCCGAGATAGGTGAAGGTGGGAAATTGTGTAAATAAGGCCCTCCAATAAATGTGTTTTTATCTATCGGGGTTTTACTTTAACCACTTAGTTCATGAACCATAACTAAGAAGTTACTACAAGTAAGCAGTTTGTTTAAGAAAGGAAAATTATAGAAGAAGAAAGTAAAGGAATTACGAGAGAAGAAATGAGGAAGATGTGCATCCCGATTAGTAGATAGCGAGCTAATTGCATGCACATAGAAGAAAAACTTAATAGATTTGAACACACGAAATTATAAAGCAAAGGCGGCTCTAGATCCGGATCTAAAATAACACAAAGTTTACTTAAAAGATCTAAGATTTAAAAGCAAAAACACACGGTGCGCCGTGACACAAAGTTCTCAGGAAACACTGCTTCTTTGTATTCCTCTGCTACAAGTGGCTCTCAGGGGTTCGGCACAAAGTCTAGAACACAAGATTGCTTCTTCTAAAATTCGATTCCTCATTAACTTGGAGGTTCTTCTCCTACTTATAGAATGTAGGAGGGAAAGTACAAATAGAAGACTCAAACTGAACTAAAGTATGAACAACAAGTAAAGATGACATTTGGCAATCATCCTCAACTAACTTCTTCTTAAGTGACACATGTATCACTTAACTAATAGAATGGTTCCACATGACTTCAAGTAATGGTTGCAAAACCAATAACTTAGAAGTTTTACAATTTCATCCGGGAACATAGAAAATAGAAGAAGAAAGAATAGAAGAAGTCATGCCAGCTGTAATGTTTACATCTTCTTCTTGTTCTGATATCTGATATACTTGTCGAACATATAATTCAGCATCCTTCCATCTGTTTTAGCCACTGCTTCCTTCTCTGTCTGAATTGCAATGACCCTTCATTGACACTTTCTTTGCATGCTTCCACCTCTTCCAAACTTGGCCCAAATCTCATGATATGCACTGCGGCGCCACCGATCTTGATAGAATTCATCGTGAAAGGCTTGGTAGCTTTATCAATTCTCTTTTGCACCATCAGAAGAGAACCTTCCAAGGAATCATGCACCTCGTTAGAAACAATCCGCACGTATGAAGTAACACCTCCATCCACTCTTTCCTCAGTGAAAGAAATGATATTGTCTGGTAAATCTGATGTTCTACTCTCAGCGCTGCATCCTTTTCGGAAAACTCTGCGGATCTCCAAGCGGAAGATCTGCTGCAAACTCTAGCTGCTTCCCCTTCTCGATGATCCATCCAAGTACAATTTGTTCTGACCATATACATCTCTCGTGACGACTTGTTGATCTCGGCCAAAATACTCGGGTTACTCTCTGCTGTGTATTCATGCCTTATGCTTTCCATCGATTGCTTTAGTTGATTTCTTTGCATCTTTCATAACCTTTAGGCGGTGGCACTTCCCAAGTTGCACGAAGCTTGACGAATAATCGAGATCCTTCCATTCGTCGATAGCCTTTACTTGATTGCTTGCATCTTCCATTTCTGCATAAGATGATCACTCACTGCTTTCTGAAATGGGCTGAATGGAAGGTTTAGCAACCTTGGCTATGATCTCACATAATTGAGATATTTGCTTCTGCAGACTCTTCTTTCTCCGCCTTTTCACTTTATCGAGCCTAAGAACAAAGCATCCAGCAACGTTTGCGTGTCTGCTTGATCCTTCGGTGGTAGCTTGGCCAGGTGGTATTTTGGTCACCGTCACATCTTACTGCCGTGAGCTCCTCTTCTATCTTTCCTTCCGCGGAATTGATATCTCGGCAAACTTCTCTCCCGAATCTTTGATGATCGACCTAGAAGTTGCTTTAGCAACTTTAGGCCCTTGTCTCTTACGCTCGAGATCACGAAGTAGGCTGCAGTCATGCTCCTCTAAGTTCATCTCTACTCTTGCTTCGGAACCAACTGCAAAGCTAACCATTCCGAGAAGTTATTTCTCGGGGAGTAAGAAGTCGCTGAGTGCACTACCATCTCCCGCTCTGCATCCTCTCCGTCAGAAAGTGCCACAGTGTCATGGCTGCCATCTTCTGAAACATCCAAGGACAAAGCTCTTTCGAACTCCGTCATCTGCGGCTTGACATCTCCTGGAGCGGGTGATGAGCGAAGTGGCTGCGGAGAGAAAACGAATGTCGCCGGTTTAATGAAGGCATGGAAGCATCCTGTTGCTGCGGTGCAATAGTTGGTGATCTTAAGTCTGGGTACTGGAGAAGTCGGAGTCAAAGCTATGGTCGTAGAAGTGGTCTTCTCTTTCTCTTGAGATCTTCTGTGTACTTTCAACTTCTCGGACCTTCTGCTGCTTTCTCCTTCATGCTTTCGTTTGAGGAATCTCTCTGCGCAAGAAGTTGCCGTGATTTGATTCATCAATACTTCATCAAGCGGTATCCCTTCGTTAGCGACCCGATTCGAAGTATTCACCAACCACTCGAGATCTTTCTTGATTGAATGGCGGCCTCGATGTTATCTGCGGTATAGCTTTATCTCCTCCCATTTGATGGTAAGTGTCAAGTACCACGTTCCCATCATCTTTAAGATCCGAGTATCGCGCTAGTCAAAGTCGAACACTTGCTTTCTTGATAGCTTTGCTGAAATCTTTCTTTCTAACCTCGTACTCATACGCACTTCATCCGAAATCTTCTAACGAAGGCACATGTGCGTACTCTGGGAGATTGTCTTCTGGCTACTCCCGAATGGATCGAAGTTAAGCCGTGCGGGAAGAACTCTTGCTCATACTCGGATAACATTTGCGCTTCCATCCCTCGAGCTCTGTGAATGCTTGATCTGTTGTAATATCCACAGTGATTGGGAAGAAGCCCGTAGACTTGTGCCGTTTCAACTGAAGGTCGTGTAACTCTACGAGTTGCTTGCTCAGCTCCATGGCGATCAATCTATCACTTGGATACATGGGCATCTTTATAGGTTCTCGAGAAAAGCCCGTAACCACGAGGTATGTGAAATCTGCAAAGCTGGATGAATAAGCGCCAATCTTGGACCTTTGCTTCCCACGCTTCTTCTTGCTTACCTGTGAGTCTTCAAGTCTTTATCTAGCTGCGGATGAAATCGTAGAAGAAGTCATCGTTGATCACTTTGAAGTCCTTCTCATGCGCAGTACGGTGATGGTGTGGGTAGCACTCGAAAATGGGGTCCTTGGAAAGAACACCACATCTATCCGACTTGGAAAAGACACCTGTGAAGGCTGCGACATACACCAAGTATGAAGTCATCTTGAAGTTGAAAATCGCTTCACGTTCGAAAGTTGCTCACCGATGTTCTTTGCTTAATAATTTCCGACCAATTGATTATAGAATCAACCTTGTTGATTTGATGGTCTGATGAAAGCATACATCCATGTACGGAAAGTGTAGGCATTAAACTTTGCCATTCATTCTGCGCATATGATTTGACGACATCATCGCCTCCTGCACCAAATTGGACCGTGGAAGAGTTCTCGGGAACTTTGAAGGGGATCTAGGCTTCTTCATGAACCGGTTGTTCATTATGCTCACGCAATCGGCTCTATGTTTCTCCCATCTCTTATCGGCATCACGAATGCTAATAGAAGTCACCACCTTTATGCTTTGGAATCTTGAGACAATAATTGATGAATTCCGCATCAAGCGAATTATTGTCTTTCCCATGACATCACGCAGCGATCTGGATGAAGGATGATAAGATCTAGCACACTCCATCACGAACTCGCAATTGGGGTACATGGGGGAAAGCTGCGGCTCGGATAATTCCGCTACTTTTGACCGCGCATGAGTGAAGTCTTTCCCGCTCTGGATCTATCAATCAAATCAGAAAGAGGTTCTGGGCCTAGATCTGTGTCTCCTATGTCTGAAAGTTTGGAAGCAATGCATGAATCCATCGTGCTCTCTTTTTCATCTCCTTTCGCCATGGCTTTATCTATCTTTGTCTGAATAATTCTTTTTCTTCTAACTTGGCCGGATTTCTTCAATACTGGTGCAGATCTGGACAATTCTTCAGATTCGGAGGATATTTGCAATGTATTGGACATTGATAAAAACTCCTTTTCTTTTGTAAAGCACACATGTAATGAATTCTGCAATTTATTGAGACAAAAATGGCCACGGAGCATGAATAGTGAATTTAAATTATAAAAATCTGCACTTTTCAAACTGCTGCCCCAAAAATTGGTGTTTAATTTGCACATAAAGAGAGCATGAATCCTTTGATCAACACACGAGCTCTGTAACACTGTGAAAACAACTATGCGAGAGAAGATCAACCTCCTCCAAGCATGCGCCAAATCTGGAAGCTTTTAGCCTTGTTAGCACTTTATCTGAACAAAATCCTTCCTCTAATGGGCGCACTTTTCCTCTAGCTGCTGATTTCTTTACTGTGAATTAAATTATTCACCCATATGGCTGCCCATGCTTATATAACCTTCACAATTCTATAATTAATAATTGCCCTAACAATTAAAGGCAATTAATTAATTAAAAATCATGCTTTTCTCTTTTAAAAATAGCATGTTTAAGGACAGCCATCCAATAAATTAAATTAATCCAATTTAATCCTTCACACAACACTTCACTCAAGCTCCACAGTGTGCTTTGACCATAGCCACTGAAAATAGAAATTAATTTAATGTTTTAATGCCTTAAAAAACATTAAATAATACCCAAATGGGGCGCACTTTTTGAGAGGAAGAGGGCAGCCATTAAATAAATTAAATTTAATGCATTTAACTCCTTTCTTTTATTCCATCTTTGACTTGTTGACCTCCTCCAAGCTTGGGCGCACTTTTTGAGAAGAAAGATTAATAAAAATAATCAAATTTAATCCTTTTAATCTCTCACCAAAGGGGGCGCACTTTTTTGCACATGTAATTCTATTTTTAAGAATTTTTTCATAATGGGATTCTTTACCCTGCCAGGCAGGCACCAAAATCCCGTGATCCACTTAAGTGATTTTACTTTGACAATGGGATTCTTTACCTGGGAGCAAAAATCCATGATTTCACTTAAGTCACTTTCCTTTTATTATATCATGGGAATTTTTACCTGGGCGGTATAAAATTCCCACCTGCACCTCTATATTTTCCCACTGACTTATGATTTTATAACACGGGAAAAAGTACATCTGCGGCGGTATAAATCCTTTATATTTTCCATCGCAGCTTAAATCCTTTGTTTTCCAAAAATGCCCATCCCATGAGGGCTTTTCTACGTGCTGCGACTTCGCTTTTTCCCGTGATCCGACCCTCAGATGGCGACTTCCTCACGGGCATAATGTGCGTGTATGTTTTCCAGCCGCTCCGGGCCAAAAATCGGGCTTACCGTGAAGAATTGCTCTCAGAGAAATTTCATAGAAAACAAAGCGGGACACCACAAAAACACGAAAAATTGCCAAAAGTTACAAATAAAGCCCAAAACTTAAAATAAGTTAAAATCCTTAAGCACATAGGAATAATAACATATTCGCTCATAATAGAGTTAAAACAGGCGCAAATAGCCTCATACGGGGCTCAAAATAATTAAATACAAATTTCCCATGAGACAAATCCCGATGACAGAATAAAACAATTTTGGGCATCTGGGTATTTGGCGAAAAAGGGCTAATATGGCTCTTTAGGATTAGACGGGGATCCCCAAAGAAAATGCAGTCCACTACCCACCACTTGTCCATCCAAGGACTTCCCGTGACTCTCCTGGGTTCTCGGTATAGAAATCCTCCATGTCCATGTGACCGAGTTCGAGTCTCTTATGTCCAGTCACATTACACTGCCAGACTCGGGCATCCCGACCCTCTAGTATTTATACTTCATCTCTTCTTCTGTAAGCTTAGCCTTACCCTTTGACTTGGTTGGCTTCTTGCTTGATGTAGACATATATGGATCTGAGTTCAGTTGTTGATCTACAAGAAGAAGAAGAGAAGTCCAACGCCAAAGAGCCATATTAGCTGTCAGATCTTCCATTAAAGCACTATAGAATAGAATGAGGAGTTAGCAATTTTAAGGCCTCGGGCGCAGGCACGGGACACTGCAGGCTGCAAAGCTATTAGAATGGCGCACTGAATCGGAGTGTTACAAGGAACAAATCAGCGCCAAAGGGCGCAGGCGCAAGGATTTTGCATATGACATTATTTGTTATTGTAAGCGGGGATGCGCCTGCGCCGTTATGCAGTTTTATACTTGGCGCAAGTAATGTTGGTGTTGCATAGGGGGGTGCGCCTATGGCGCAAGTATTTGACATGCAACATGGAAGTTTGGTGTGCCAAAGGGCGCAGTTTATTGCGTGTAGCACCAACTTTAGGCGCGCAGAAGGGGACTTTGGCGCGGCGCAGGGAAAGCTTGCATGACATATTGTTGTGGTAAGCGGGGATGTGCCTGCGCCGTGTTTTTAGGTTTTACTTGGTTTACACATGGCGCAGGGAGCTTATGTGTTGCAATCAATGTTGGTGCGCCATAGGCGTGACTGTGTTTCCTGTTGCAAGGGTGGCGATTGCGCCAAGGGGAAAAATGTAGTTTGGAAACAGTTTTTCAAGTTTTCCTTCTCTCTGATAGATTCGTGATCCTTTAGGCTTAACTCCACATTGATTCAAGCGGTGAAGGGGGCAAAGCAAAGAGGTTTGGATTTGTTTTCTAGGCAGAGTCCTCTTGGCCAGCAGATCTGGAAAGAGGAGGAAAACAGACTTGGGAGAAAGATTGCAAGAACAACAGGGGAGGGGCTTTATGATTCACAGATCCATTGTTTCCTACCACACAAACAATCAAAACAAAACATAAGAGGAGTAAGAACCACCTACCCGGAATATATAGAATGTGAGAGACAAAACGGATCCACGAACACGACACGAGGACGGACGTCTTGACAGTGCAGAGGAATAAAGTTATCACGTGTTTTTAAATTGTGAAAGTGACAGGCAAGTGCGCCTATATATAGGCAAAGGTGCAATAAATGCGCCAACCACTTTTTCAAGAGGCGCACCAAAACACGTGTCGACACGTAAAACTTTGTGCCCTTTGGCGCGGATAAACGCGTGTCAACACGGAAATATTTGCACCCTTTGGCGCGAATTTAAGACTGTCAACACTTCATTCCTTACGCCCTTTGGCGCACCAAAACACGGCAACAATTTAGTTGTTAACATGAAGGTGCATGCACCTTGGTGCACGCAAGAAAGGCACATCACGGGAAGGCGCAACAATTGATGTGTCGACACGTCAAACTGTGTGCCAAAGGAAATGAAGGGGGCACAAATTTACTCTGTGTTACATAGATAAAAGGTGCGCCCAACCAAAAAGGGACCAAAATGGCTAAGTTTGGAGAACATTCCGAACGCAGAGGGGTCCCCTGACGAGGACCAGGGCAAAATTTGGTATGGTTACTTATAAAATTGCCCTCGTTAATTTTATAGGATAACACTTCTTTATATCGTTGGAAATAATAGAAAGAGATATACAAGATGACACCAAAAATGATGAGCTCATTGTTGATGTCATTCGACTAAGGTAGTGTCCAAGGTTGTATGCAATAAGATTCCTTTGAGTAAATAACAATTGCTTGGTGGGAATATCTGTTTGGGGGTTCCTAAGTCCTAAATGCTTTGTGAATGAAAACTAATCTACATTTGAAAATTACACACTTTGTACAAAATAGGATCAATCTTGCAAAATTAAAACACACAATGTTTGTAATTAAGAACTCACAATCAAGTAAAGGCACACTTACATAATTGGAAATTGCAGAATAAAAACATAATTTAAATGCTTTGAAATGAAATCATACATTGATGGGAATTTAGAATTGCTAAACCAAAGAAAGTTTATCAAATGGAGATTATTGTATAGTAAATTTGTTAAATATTAACCAACAATAAAAGATAAAACAACAAATGACATAGATTGATTGTACTAAACACATATAAGCACATTCATATATATTAACACAAAACAACCAATACAAAATATTGAATGTGTTGAATTTTAGGCAAGTGGGCCCTTGCTCTCTCTTAGATCAAAACCACACCTTGCACACTAGATCACCAAAGAAACAACTTTATTCAATTCAAGAGTTTCAAATCATATAACAAGATTGATTACAAAAATATTGATTACTAACATCCTTCTGACAATCAACAAGTGTGGATTATATTATCCTGCTCCCTCAACTGATGCCTACAAAACAACTAAATGAATCCTAGAATCTATCTTATTTAGATAACTAGTAAAGAGGTTCCACAATATCTCCATTTTTGAGGTGAAATGATGGAGAGAATTGGGGAATTGATTGACTCTATAGATCCATTCAACAAAACATATATGAAAATAAACTACATGATTCATTCTATAACTAGTATTTCCTAATTCTAGTGTGTGTTATTCTTAAATGAGCATGGATGCATGTTCTAGGCTAGCATGGATTTCCATATCTTAGAGGTTGTTGACGTCACCGGCGAAATCTTTGAAGTCGCCGAGTAGACTCCAAAGCCAAAGGGTTAGATTCCTGGAAGCTACAAGAAGAGACTCAAGCCATTGGAAGAGAATCAAGCCATATAAAGAGACTCCAAATCCACCCAAGGAGACTTTGAAGCTTAGCAAACTTGGATCTCTAGGCCTGAAACTCTACATCTTCGACAAAATCATACTTTTCTTGATCTGTATACACAAAATTGAATTCTTATCATGTTATTCGCTAGAACAAAATGGTGGAACAAATAGACACATGCACACACACTAATCTAGTAAAATGCATATATTCTCTACTTTGGATTAGGAAAAAGTTATAGAATGCATGCATATTCAAACAAGGGGAAGATAAATAATGTCATTATTAAACCAATTTATGAGCTCATCCATGTGTATTGGGTCATCTGTGGTGACTTTAATATGGTTGAGTTGCCCATGGATAAATGCAAGCACCTTCCAATGCGACGGGGGTAGTTAGTGAAAGAGAAGTTTGGTTTTTATGCGTAACAAATTAAATTTTATGAGCCGAACACTTTATGTCGGCCCATCTCTCGAGGCTTGGTTCACTTTTTCCAATCTTTGATGTGGATTGGATTAGGTTCTCGAATGACTTGACAGGCTATGTTGTCCACCCAAGACATTTTTTTATTTTGACAACATTTATTCTATGCCTGTTGAAGTGATGCCAGATTTCATCATTTCTGACCACTTTCCCATCAAATTTCGCATCAACTAGCAATCCAGTCACCTTTCTGTCATAAGTCCCAATTCTTCCTCAACACGACCTTGATGGAGCATGTGCCCATACTTAATTATATCAAGCGGTGTGGATTTGTGCCCAAGCCACGTCACATGTGCGGTCAATATCCACCTCGATGTCCAACTCGGACCCAGTGGTGGTATGATGCGATGACTAGGACTGTCGATTCCTTAGAATTCATGGGCGACAAATGACCAATTTTAGCGCTGATGTTACTTTGCCACCTCCTTCGTGCTCACCAATGTAAAGCGTTGACGGTGCTTGAGGGAAATCATTTCTAAGAGCCCTTGGAGCTACATGTTGTTAAGCTTGGACAAATAATTCAAATCGCCGATAATTATAATGTTCGAGGTGCACAAATTCACGCCCGACTTCATTGACTCAAAGTTGGGGACTAAGTTTTGAAGGAATTATTTCAAATGCTTAAATCCAAACACTCCCGACAAATTAGGGCCATTTATGATGGCCAACCGTGTCTCACCGATCCCCACTTATGCTCTAGGCGTTTGTTAAACATTACATGTAAGTATTCCAAGCCCAAACCACATCGCCTAAGTGCAACGCCACCCTAAAATAATGTTTGGATGTTGTGCCCTGCAAAGTTTCTCCGACACAACATAGTGGGGAAAGGGGCTCTACACAACCCCCTCCCAAGTTCTTCAAAGGCACTTTCCTTCCTAAGGAAACCCATAGAGAGGTTGAGGAGCCATCAATGGTAGAGGCCATTGAATCTTACAACATTGAGTATGGTACTTTGCATCCGGCCACTAGGGCCATATTGACCTTTGATGAGTTTTGTGCATTGAGGATGGGCAACAAGGCCAAGAAGGCCCATAAGCAACCCCCTAAGGACCTTCAACAAAGATTGGGAAAAGTTTCACTTCCAAGCTTTGATGGATCTAGCAAGATCTCGGTGAGAGCATGGTTGCAAAAGATGGAGACCTACTTCTCCCTTAACCCCATGCATGAAGAAGAGGCCCTTAAGTTTGTTACTCTTCACTTGGAGGGTATGGCACATGAATGGTGGTTCCATGGCATGCACACACAAGGGCATGATTTGATCCACACAATGGAGGAGTTTAGCAAGAGGATCATGGAAAGATTTGACCGAAAAGATCCAGAGATACACTTTCGGGAACTTGCACAACTCAAGCAAGTTCATGATGTTGAGGAGTATGTGGTGGATTTCCAAAGAATTGCAGTCATGGTAACAGATGTTAGTGAGAAAAGATTGGTTGTCCTCTTCACAGAAGGCTTGGTTGAGCCTTTGAAAGGTTTGGTAAGAGCATTTAATCCTCTTTCTTTGCAAGATGCTATTACTAAGGCTTTAGATTTGGAATGTGCAACTTATAGAGGTGATTTGGGAACAAGAGGACAGCGTACTAATGCCACTCATTCGCTGTCCAAAAGTGGAATTCAAGGGCAGCCAAGGTCTGATTTGCAAAAACCCATGCAAACAAAAGGTGTCATCAAAAGAGGCCCCAAAAAGGCCAAATCAGCCCTATGTGCCACCACATAGGAATCAACCCCAAAACAATGTGCAAAAAGATGTAAGGGATGAGTTGAGAAGAAAAGGTTTGTGTTTTGATTGCAAGACTCCTTGGACAAGAGGCCACAATTGTAAGGGTAAAGGTCAAATTCATTTTATTGAGGTTGTTGATTCAGATTTTGAATTTGATTCAGATTTTAGTGATGCTAATGATGTGGTTGATGAGGTTGTTGATGAGCATGCACATGAAGAAGAAGGAAAAGAAATGGGAGGCACACTTGCTTCTCTTTCCGGCACTCCCAAATATCTTCCTTTCTCGGGTGGAAGGTAGGCTACACAAGCACAAGGTAATCATTCTAATTACTAATGGATTAATATGCAAGGTTTGATTTGCATATTGAAGATTTCCAAGGATTTAATGTCACCATAGCGGATGGATTTGTTTTACCATGCACTAAAAGAATTCCCAAGCTTTCCATTTCCATAGGTGATTATGAGCTTCTTGATGATTTTTATATGATTGACATGGAAGATATGGATCTTGTTTTAGGAGTGCAATGGTTGCATTCATTGGGGGACTTCACCCTCAATTATCAAAACTTGTTGCTCAAGTTCATGGTGGGAGGCAAAAGTATCATTTTCCAAGGTATGACAAGGGGGACACCTCACGCTAATTCCATTCTTCATGATCATTCACAAAAGGGAGTAGAAATTTGTTCTGTCTTTTATAACAGCTGATTGGAAGGATTTAATTGCTCTAGAATATGCAAAAATCAGTTTTCTAATGATTTGCTTGAAGGGGTAATTGTTGATGAAAGGTACAAGATAGTGGATGGCCTCATTCTTTACAAAGGAAGGGTGTATTTGGCTCCAAATTCAGAGGTAAAGAATCTGATTTTGAAATCAGCACATGATGCTCCTTTGAGTGGACACCAAGGATACTTCAAAACCTACAAAATGGTAAGAGAAAGGTTTGTTTGGAAAGGTATGAAAAGGGATGTTCTCAAGCATGTTAGGGAGTGTATTGTTTGTCAAAGAAATAAGAATGAACACACTTTTCCAGCTGGTCTTTTGCAGCCCCTTCCTATTCCATCCCAAAAGTGGGAAAGCATATCCATGGATTTCATCACCGGGTTACCAATAGTGCAAGGTAAGAGTTGCTTATATGTGGTTGTGGATAGACTCACTAAATATGCACATTTTCATCCACTTCCTACTAAGTTTGATGGCCCTATGATCGTTGATTTGTTTTTTAGAGAAATTTTCAGATTACATGGATTGCCAAAAAATATTGTGAGTGACAGGGACAACAAATTTATGAGTCATTTTTGGCAAGAATTATTCCGTCTAACTGGGACAGAACTCACACCCAGTACTAGTTATCACCCACAAACTGATGGGCAAACTGAAATTGTGAATAAGTGGGTTGAAGGATACTTGAGGTTCTATGTTTCAGGGCAGCAGTTTGCATGGACCAAATGGCTACACATAGCTGAGTTTTGTTACAATACCACGCATCATATGTCTATAGGTATGACTCCTTTTAAGGCACTTTATGGTTATGATGCTAATTCTTTCATGGATGTGGTTATGACAGATAGTAGAGTGCCTAGTGCTCAAGATTTAGTGCAGAAGAGTGTTGATATCATGAGAGCACTCAAGGAGAATTTGCATCAAGCCCAAAATAGGCAAAAGTTGTATGCGGATCAATGTAGAAGTGAGAGATCTTTTGAGGTGGATGATTGGGTATTCCTTAGATTGCAACCCTATAGGCAATCTACTCTCAAACAAAGTGGTAAGGAAAAGTTGAAACCACGTTTCTACGGGCCTTACAAGATCATAAGGAAAGTGGGTAAGATGGCTTATGAATTAGACCTTCCAAAAAATGGTAAGATCCACAATGTATTTCATGTTTCTTGTATTAAGAAGGCTCTTGGGCAGCATGTTGTTCCTTCTTTAGAGTTGCCTCCTTTAGATGAAGAAGGTAGATTGGTCTTAATTCGGAATCTATTATTGATACACATGAAAGGAACTTAAGGAGACATAGTATCAAGGAGTATTTGGTGAAATGGAAGGACTTGCCATTAGAGGATGCCACATGGGAAAATGATTCAGTTTTGAAGCATCCAAATTTGCAATTGCTTGAGGGCAAACAATCTTGGGAAGGGAGGACTGTAATGTCCCCTTTTTTGGGACATTAATTAAATAAAAATATTGGAGACCTTTAATCCACCCTTCCCATGGATTAAAGGATAAAATTTGGGAAAATGTCATTACTCCTATTTTTTAAAATTAAATAATTAATTCTCCTCTTATGTTCTTATTTAAATATTAAAAAGAGGAAGTTAATGTTTTAATTGGAGTGTGACTTTTCAGGAAAGTGGACCATTTTAAAAGTGACCCTCTTACATGAAGAAATGTGCCATAAAGAGGAGGGAAACTTGGGATTTGAAATGCAAAAACTATATAAGAAGATGTGGTGACCCCTTGGGGGCATGTTGAAATTTTTATTAAAATATCTTCATGCTTGAAGAGGGATGTATGCCCATGAGATCTCATAACAAAGGTGTTTATTCAACACCACCATACTTTGGAGAGTTTGAAGCCTTCTATGCTTTCTTTGAGTGAATGTTTGCATGATATATTCATTCTAAGCTTGGCGACTTGGCTTATATATTGGCACATTTATTTGTGAGGATAAATTTGCATCTTGTTGTTCATTTTTGAGTGATCTTGGAAGGGTTTGAGGTGTTTTTATTACTGTTGTTCACTGCTGCTATCTTTCCAAATACTGACGACTTGTATTGGGAATATTTTGGTATGTTTTGGGGAAAATAAGCTAGATTAACAATATGATTTGTATTAGCTTTTATTTCAGAGCAAGGGCTGATATTTTGAGTGTGTTGGAAGGTTAGAAAGAGTTGGAAATAATTTATATAATTTTCTCTAACCCTAGCGACTTGATATCAGATTTCTGGGGTTGTTTTGATGAGGTTTTATTGATCAAAAAATTCAAATTCATAGTGCATTGGAAAGCCCTTAATTTTTAGTTTATTATGCACTTTATTTCGTGGCAAAATATGAAGTATTGAGTGAGATATTAATTTTTGAAGTTTCAGCTGTTCTGGGTGCCATTTTATTTATTATATGCTATTATAAAAACCAGATCTGGAAAAGATTGGGTTTCCAATTGGTTTTCCCATCTAACCCACTACCTTGGCTTATTCCAACCCCATTTTGGGTTGTAATAACGCTGACATTGGGTTATTTGAGGTCAAACTAAAAGGATCTAATCCTTCTAAGGTTGATTTGGGTTAAGAGTGTTACAGATTTTTAATATTTCCTAAAGGGGATATTATAGGCTCTTTGGGCCAATGTTGGCCCAAACCTCCATCAAGTTTATATGAAAGGATTCCGAACGCAAACCCTTGGCCCCCATATCAACAAAGGGAATATCATATTCATCCATAAACCGGGAGATCCTAAGTTAATCAGTAATTGGCGTCCCATCACTTTGCTAAATGTTTCATACAAGATCATAGCCAAAGCTCTTACCATTCGACTTCAACATCTCCTATTTGCCATAATTCATCTCAAACAAACTAGCTTTATCCAAGTGTGGTATATCCTTGACAACATTATTGTGGTCTGGGAAGGCATTGAGTGGGGTCGTAGATCTAGTCAGCAAGCCCTCTTCATCAAAATTGACTTTGAGAAGACATATAACCGAATCAAATGGTCATTCATATTAGCCATGCTTAAAGCTTTAGGATTCATTCCAGTTTTCTTGATTTCATTAATATGTTCTTTTCAAATGCCTCTGCCCATATCACCATTAATGGACGAAACTCGAGCCACTTGATTTCTTTAGATCTATTGGGAAAGGTTGCCCCCTTAAGCGCATGCCCTTTATGTATTGACAATTGAAGGATTTGGCTACTTTCTTGCTCAAGCTCAATCTCAGGGACTTGTCAGGGGTATTGCTTTACCCTCGATGATGGTGCTCAACTGCTCAATGGCCACTTCATTGATGACTCCTTTCTCACTCTCATTGAAGAGGAGCACATTGTTAATCATGCCATGCAGTGCCTGAAAGTTTTCTATTTGACCTTTAGCTCTTCCATTAAATGGCGTAAAATGTAATGTTATAAATAATCGTTTCTTCTGCGCGCTACTTGGTTGACATCCTATGATTGGAAGCAACTCAATCATGGGGAAATGTTCAAATTTTTGGGCATTCCTTTTACCTTCCAAGCCTCACATGCTAATTTATGGCGAGTATGTTGTTGATGAGTGGCCGGAAATTGGACTCTTTGGATCACCAAGCCACTTTGTCTTTAGCAGAAAATTCCATTTTCTCACGAAGTTCTACTGAGCCACATATGTGTATTACTCCTCCTATTGGGTCCCTTCTAAGAAGTCTATACACAAGCTTGAAATTTTTCTTTATCTATCGGGGTTTTACTTTAACCACTTAGTTCATGAACCATAACTAAGAAGTTACGCTCCCGTGTCGGATTTGTCAATATAAATGTGTTATTATCTATCGTAAGTTTGTTTAAGAAAGGAAAATTATAGAAGAAGGAAGTAAAGGAAATACGAGAGAAGAAATGGGAAGATGTGCATCCCAATTAGTAGATAGCGAGCTAATTGCATGCACATAGAAGAAACTTAATAGATATGAACACACGAGAATTATAAAACAAAGGCGGCTCTAGATCCGGATCTAAAATAACACAAAGTTTACTTAAGATCTAAGATTTAAAAGCAAAAACACAACACACGTGACACAAAGTTCTCAGAAACTGCTCCTTTGTATTCCTTTGCTCCAAGTTGCTCTCGGGGTTCGGCACAAAGTCTAGAACACAAGATTGCTTCTTACAAATTCGATCGATCATTAACCCGAAGAAGTTCTTCCTCTACTTATAGAATGTAGAGGGCGATTACAAGTTGGAAGCTTTAGTTGAGCTGGCACATGTGGAAGTCGGAAAAAAAATGGCAATCTCCTCTGGAATTCCTCTTTGCATGACATGTATGATTTGCGTTGAAAATAGAACCTTTATTTTGCACGTCGTCCACCTATCTCCAGTAGTTGACTTCTTGAAGTAATGGCTTTTAAACCAATCACTTAAGTTGTATAATTTAATTGATCGCTCAATTACTTTGTCGAAGGAGGAAGAGAAGAAGGAAGAGAAAGGAAAGAAGGAAAGAAGAAGAAGAGAAAAGCTTTTTGTCCTTTTTCATGTCTGCGTCTGCGTGATTCAAAGCTGGATCTGGAAACAAGTTGGAATTAGTTGGATCTTGAAGCGGCTGGATCTGGAAACAAGCTGGAATTGCAAGCAGTTGGAATTGGAAGCAAGCTGGAATTTTGCCTTCGCATTGTCTTCTCTTTTATCCTTGAAGCTTTTGCAGTTCTTCTTTTGTACATGCATCAATCAAGGGTTGGCCGTAGATAACTCATCATCCTTATTTTTAATTGCATATGAGCAATTAAAAATTAAAAAGCTTTCGGGTGAATGAAAATTCAATGAAGGCTTCAACTGGAAGATGAGAGCACATGCACAAGATCTTGGAAGGAATTTTCCACGCCCTGTCTTCTTCACGGGCTGCATTCGAAACAAGAGGATGAAGCCTTTGTGCTTTGAAGCTTTTGCTGACTATGAGATCTGATCGGATCTGCATATGGATTTCTGCATCATCTGCATCGGATATGGATCTGCACTGCATAACAAACTTTGCAAGCTGGGCTATGGATGGAAAAGCTGCGGCTCGAATAATTCCACTTGCTTTTAATCACGCGCATGAGTGAAGTTTCTCTGCACACATGGTGAAGTCTTTCTGCTCTGGATCATCTATCAATTTAGCAAGAGGTTAGAGCCTAGATCCGTGTCTCGATATCTATGAAATTTAGAAGTGATGCATGACTCCGTTGTGCTTTCTTTTTCATCTTTCTTCGCCATAGCTTTGTCTATCTTTGTCTGAATGTCTTTTTCTTCTTATTTGGCGGAATTCTTCAATCTTGGTGCGAGAGATCTGGACAATTCTTGATTCGGAGGATATATGCAATGTATTGGACATTGATAAAAGCTCCTTTTCCTTTGTAAAGCACACTATGTAATGAATTCCTGCAATTTATTCGACAAAAATGGCCACCGGAGCATGAATAGTGAATTTTAATTGTAAAAATCTGCACTTTTCAAACTGCTGCCCCCCAAAAATGGTGTTTAATTTGCACATAAAGAGAGCATGAATCCTTTCAAACACACGAGCTCTGTAACACATGTGAAACAATTATGCGAGACAAAGATCAACCTCCTTGAAAGCATGTGCGCCAAATTTGGAAGCTTTTAGCCTTGTTTCCACCTTGCACTGCAAAAATCCTTCTTGAATGGGGCGCACTTTTCCTCTTGGCTGCGATTCTTTACACATGAATTAAATAATTCACCCATATGGCTGCCCATGCTTATATAACCTTCACAATTCTATAATTAATAATTGCCCTAACAATTAAAGGCAATTAATTAATTAAAAATCATGTCTTCTCTTTTAAAAATAGCATGTTTAAGGACAGCATCGAATAAATTAAATTAATCCAATTTAATCATCCACACTTCACTTCACTTAAGCTTCACGGTGTGCTTTGACCATAGCCACTTTGAAAATAGAATTAATATAATCATTTAATACTTTAAAAGTATTAATTCCTTCTCAAAAGGGCTGCATTAAATAAATTAAATTTATTTAATTTTGGAATTCTATTTCGATTGATTTATTCCCCTTTGCTTTTGTTGACTTTTCCACAAGCTTAGGTGCCAAAATTGGGTGAATAAATATTAACAAATATTTATTTAATGCATTATTATTCACCCAGGTGGGTCGCACTTTTTGCATAATAGAATTCTATTTTTAAGAATTTACGACAATGGGATTTTTACCTGCAGAGGCAGCCCGGAAATCCATGATCCACTTAAGTGATTTGACTTTGTGATGGGATTATTTACCTGCAGCAGGGGATAAAATCCATGATTTCACTTAAGTCACTTTTCTTTTATTTCACCATGGGAATTTTTACCTGCAGAGGCGGGCGATAAATTCCCTGCTGCTGACCTCTAACTTTCCCACTTTGCGACTTAAGTGAATTTTATATCACGGGAAAAAGTAAGCGGTACAAAATTCCACCTGCTTCTTATTTTCCCACTTTGCGGTGAATTTTATATCACGGGAAAAAGTACCTGCTGAGCGAGTATAAAATCCCACACTGCTTTGCTTCTATTTTCCCATTGCGGCTTAAATCCTTTTTTAACCAAAAAGTACCTGCTTTGGCGGTATAAAATTCCATCATCCTGCGGCTTATTTTTCCCATTGCGGCTTAAATCCTTTGTTTTCCAAAAATGCGCCCATCCCCACTTTTTTTCCGTGCTGACTTCACTTTTTCCCGATCCGGACCTCAGATGGCGACTTCCTCACGGGCATAATGTGCGTATATGTTTTCCAGTTGCTCCGGCCAAAAATCGGGCTTACCGTGAAGGAATTGTTCTCGAGAAAATTTCACGAGAAAACAAAGCGGGGACACCACAAAAACACGAAAAATTGCCAAAAGTTACAAATAAAGCCCAAAACTTAAAATAAGTTAAAATCCTTCTGGCACATAGGAATAATAACATATTCGCTCATAATAGAGTTAAAACAGAGCGCAAATAGCCTCATACGGGGCTCAAAATAATTAAATACAAATTTCCCGCAGACAAATCCCGACGACAGAATAAAACAATTTTGGGCATCTGGGTATTTGGCGAAAAAGGCTAATATGGCTCTTTGGGATTATCTTGGCCTTGTCTGAGAACTTTCGAGGCAATAAAAACACAAAGCGACCCATTATTTTAAAAGTACGAAAAATTTTTTTCGGATAGGGTAGTCACATTTCGGGGTGAAATCAGGTGACACTGATTAGCTCCGTCTGTGGACATCTTTTTCTCTTGTCGAAATGACAAAGGAAAAGATGAGATCCCAACATCTCTGGTTTCGTATCTTGTCTTTTGGGCACGCGGGTCGAGCAAACAAAAACAAACACACACAACAAAAAAAAAACAAAACAAGGAAAAACAAAAACAAAGTTTTATTTATATACATACGAGGTTTTACCACTGCTTTTGATTGATGAACAACTTCAGATGTTGCCTGTTGAAAAGCAAATGGTAACTCAATTCCATCCCGGTAGGCAAGGAAGAAAGTATCCATTCCTGCAGACTCTTTTGATCACGAAGGGCCCTTTCCAGAGTGAATCAGATTTGTTATGCATGCCCTTCGGTTCATGTCTCTTGTCCCACCAGAGTACCCAATCTCCGATCTTGAACTTCCTTTCTTTGGCCTTCTTGTCAAATACTCTGGGCAAGTCCTTATCAACTTCATCTGGTGGTGGCTCATCCTTTCTTCTCTCCGTGGTGGGTAAGTCTGCATCAACTTGCTCCGTTCCCAGATTTATTTGCTGCATTTCTGAGGAAGAACTATCACCATATTCTTTGTTCTTCTTCAGGTACTGATCATGCTTGTTGAAAGTCTCCACTAAGGAAACTAAACCCTTGGGATTTTGTTACCTTTTGGTTGGACTATTCCACTATTGTCATCATAACATGGATCAACTTTTCCTTTGACTGTTTGTCGTGGTGGTGATTTACTCCCTTCAACATGCAGACATGCAGATGTTTGTTCAGGGACTTTGGGGTGGTAGACCATCTCCACTTTATAGTTTCCTTGTCTGAATATGGACGGTGGTCTATCCGGATTCAATAGTGCAGCTGTGACTGCCAAAGAATCTGCCTTGGAGTTTTGATTTATTGGAATGAAGTCAATAGAGAAGGCTGCAAAATTCGAATGTGGCGGAAAGCACTTTATCTCTGTAATGCTCCAGCTTATCTCTTTTGACTTGACTTTGCCCTCGAACCTGCTTTACTAGAAGTTCAGCATCTCCTTGGGCTTTGAGGAGTTTTACTCCTTTCTTTTTAGCTTGCTCCATTCCTAGAAACAATGCTTCATACTCCATATGATTGGTGTTCTCGAACATCAGCTTGTGGGAGTATGGAAATACCTCATGATCTGGAGATATTAGTAGAGCGCCAACTCCTGATCCAAAAGAACAACATGTGCCTTTAAACTCCAGAGTCCAAACTTTTTCTTCTTCTTTTGTTGGCTCTGGTTCTGGTTGAATTTTTGGCTCTGGAACATCTTTATCCATTTCCAAGAAATAGACCCCACGGTCAGATTCCTGAAAAAGAATCTGAGATCTAGGATCCTCAGATTTTGTAACCGTGTGTACCTGGACTTCTTTTCGGCTCCGACTTATGGTTAAGCCCTTTGATAGGAATATGTGCGCATGGGACCATCCATCTTTACTTCTCCTCCCGCTCTTTGCGAAAGTTTACTACTCAATGACATCCGTAGGAGACAGGAATATCTGCAACTAAGATTGTCATCTTTAATCTTTTGTCAGGAAAAGCTGCCAGAACAGACTTGTGCATCTTTGATTTGTCCGATTAAAGGGACTTGTCTCTCCATGGAGTAGCACCTTTTTATGGTCTTTGTCAAGGTAAGCCCAGAGCATCTGCTGACTTTAGGCATGATATTATCGAAGCACTTTGAATCTAAAATGCAATTGCTTAACTTGAAACCATTAAGCAATAGAGAAACATAGAATGGTTCCACTCTTTCAGAAGATGGTGAGGATTTAACAACTGCAGTGTTGTTCTGGGGAGGAGTATCCTTGGGCTTAGGCAAAAGGCCTTTTGATGTACTGGATTGTCTGGTGATTGCACATATTTGACTAGCATATTTAACTGCTCAGGAAAAGCTCTCAGGTAGTATTCGGCTTCTGACATTTGAACTTTAGTTTTCTTGGCATGATCAATAATGTCAAAAGAAGAAATAGATTCAGATACCTGAGCCGCTTTCTGTGGTTGAGATGAAGAACTTGCATTCTTATCTCTAGGAGCTAAAGAAGAAGGTAAAGGGCTGCCCCTTCTTTGTTCATCAGCTAATGCCTCAGCTTGGCGAGTTTGTGATCTTGTAAGTACTGCATATGTATGACCATGATCATCTTCATGAAGTTTCTCATCGTCATGTTCAGATTTGTAGTTTAGGAAATTAATGTTGGAGTCGCCAGCAGGAGCTACAAAATCATCATTCTCGAACTGATCAGCATCAGCTTCCTGGTCTTCTTCATTCATCTCCACGTTGTTTCTGGGAGCAGCTTCAATTGCTAATCTTTGGGAACCAGCAATGCGGTTCGGTTGTTGTTGAAATTCCGAGCAGGGGCAATGTTGTTGCCTTGAGCCATTTGAGCCATTTGTTTCTTCATCTGCATCATCTCATTTGCTAACTTTTGCAGTAGTGAATCGGAAGTAGTAGCAGAGGATGAACTTTCAGCTCTAGAAGTGTTGCTCTTTATCTTTCCAGCCATGATGAGGTCGTCTTCAATTTCAACCGCCATGTTTTGAGGCTCTTAAACAAATCAGCGGGGCGTGCTCTTGCGATTGATAGCTTACTTGAGAAGCAAAGCATTGATGAAGAACACCTTTTGATTCTCATCATTCGGAAGCGAAAGCGGAATTTTGTACGATAATCTTTGGAATTTTGCAATAAAATCCCGCATGTGCTCATGTGGCTCCTTCTTGATTGAGTGAGTTGAGTTATCAATGTCTTTGGAATCTTGGCTGCCTTGAATCTTTTCGAGAACGCATCCGCATAGTAGCCCGGTTGGTTATGGTGCCGAGGAGCTAGCAGGTAGAACCATTCTCCGGCCAAGTCATGCGAGTCTCTATGAAGAGTCGCGAGATACATCTTCATGTTCATTTGCTGAAAGCACTCCACAGGATATGAAAAACGCAGCCAAGTGGTCATCCGGATTTTGCTTTCCATCTCCAAAGAATTTTGGAAAATTCTTTCTCGTCCCTTTAGGTAGATCATGCATAGGAGGAGTCAGATTCAGAGGTCCAAAGGCTGCACCCCATGGAACAGGCGCTGCAGGGGCAAGTGGGTTTCGGTTCAGCATGATGAACGGGGCACGTCCTCTCCAAGAGTAGACTTGATGAATAATTCCAGCTGCCGGATTATGCTGAAGATGATCCGGATCTGGATGAGCGTGCACTCTTCTTCCTGGTGAAAGACTAGATCTGCGGCTTCTAACTTGAGGAGGATGATTGAAATTGAATTGCTCTGCAGTCGGAAGAAATGATCAGTCCTTCCTTGCGCCTTCACGGATCGGGTGAATGGACGTTCGGCCCGAGTTGAGATTTGTATGGAAAACACTCGATCTTGAAAGATAAGCTTTGATCTGCAAAATAGTTGTTCCCAGTAGAGTCGCCAAAAGCTGTTGGCTAGATTTTACTGCATAGCATCAAACCTAGGCGATCATGAGATAAATCTCCCTCATTTAACCGGTGAGGCTCCGTGTCAGATTTGTCATAAAAATGTGTTATTATCTATCGGGGTTTTACTTTAACCACTTAGTTCATGAACCATAACTAAGAAGTTACTGCGCAAGTAAGCGGTTGTTTAAGAAAGGAAAATTATAGAAGAAGAAGTAAGGAAATTACGAGAGAAGAAATGGGGAGATGTGCATCCCAATTAGTAGATAGCGAGCTAATTGCATGCACATAGAAGAAACTTAATAGATATGAACACACAAATTATAAAACAAAGGCGGCTCTAGATCCGGATCTAAAATAACACAAAGTTTATTTAAAGATCTAAGATTTAAAAGCAAGAAACACGATACACCCGTGACACAAAGTTCTCAGAAAACTGCTCCTTTGTATTCCTTTGCTCCAAGTTGCTCTCGGGGTTCGGCACAAAGTCTAGAACACAAGATTGCTTCTTCTGAATTCGATCGATCATTAACCCGAAGGTTCTTCCTCTACTTATAGAATGTAGAGGGGCGATTACAAGTTGGAAGCTTTAGTTGAGCGGCACATGTGGAAGTCGGAAAAAAACAATGGCAATCTCCTCCTGGAATTCCTCTTTGCATGACATGTATGATTTGCTGTTGAAAATAGAACCTTCTATTTTGCACGTCACACCACCTATCTCCAGTAGTTGACTTCTTGAGTAATGGCTTTTAAACCAATCACTTAAGTTGTATAATTTAATTGATCGCTCAATTACTTTGTCGAAGGAAAGAAGAAGGAAGAGGAAAGCTTACTTTGTCGGAGGAAAGAAGAAGGAAGAGGAAAGCTGACTTTGTCTTTTTCATGTCTGCATCGGTGATTCAAAGCTGGATCTGGAAACAAGTGGAATTAGTTGGATCTTGAAGCGGTGGATCGGAAACAAGTGGAATTGCAAGTTGGTTGGAATTGGAAGCAAGCTGGAATTTTGCCTTCGCATTGTCTTCTCTTTTATCCTTGAAGCTTTTGCGGTTCTTCTTGTACATGCATCATCGTGCTGAGGTTGGCCGTAGATAACTCATCATCCTTATTTTTAATTGCATATGAGCAATTAAAAATTAAAAAACTTTTCGGGGTGAATGAAAATTCAATGAAGGCTTATTTGGAAGATGAGAGCACATGCACAAGATCTTGGAAGGAATTCCACGCCTTTGTCTTCTTCATGGGCTGCATTCGAAACAAGAGGATGAAGCCTTTGTGCTTGAAGCTTTTGCTGACTATGAGATCTGGATGCGGATCTGCATATGGATTTGCATCTGCATCTGCATCTGGATATGGATCTGCACCTGCATAACAAACTTTGGCAACTGGGCTATGGATGGAAAAGCTGCAACTCGAATAATTCCATTGCTTTTAATCTGCACGCATGAGTGAAGTTTCTCTGCTGCATGAGGTGAAGTCTTTCTGCTCTGATCTGTCTATCATCGATTTAGCAAGAGGTTAGAGCCTAGATCCGTGTCTCCAATATCTGCAAATTTAGAAGTGATGCATGACTCCGTTGTGCTTTCTTTTTCATCTTTCTTCGCCATAGCTTTGTCTATCTTTGTCTGAATGTCTTTTTCTTCTTATTTGGCGGAATTCTTCAATCTTGGTGCGAGATCTGGACAATTCTTGATTCGGAGGATATATGCAATGTATTGGACATTGATAAAAGCTCCTTTTCCTTTGTAAAGCACACCTAATGAATTCTGCAATTTATTCGAGACAAAAATGGCCACCGGAGCATGAATAGTGAATTTTAATTGTAAAAATCTGCACTTTTCAAACTGCTTGCCCCAAAAAATGGTGTTTAATTTGCACATAAAGAGAGCATGAATCCTTCAACAACACACGAGCTCTGTAACACTGTGCGAAACAATTATGCGAGACAAAGATCAACCTCCTTCAAAGCATGCGCCAAATTTGGAAGCTTTTAGCCTTGTTTCCACCTTGCCTGAGCAAAATCCTTCCTTTAATGGGGGCGCACTTTTCCACTTGGCTGCAATTCTTGACCTGTGAATTAAATAATTCACCCATATGGCTGCCCATGCTTATATAACCTTCACAATTCTATAATTAATAATTGCCCTAACAATTAAAGGCAATTAATTAATTAAAAATCATGCTCTTCTCTTTTAAAAATAGCATGTTTAAGGACAACCATCCAATAAATTAAATTAATCCAATTTAATCATCCACACTTCACTTCACTTAAGCTTCACAGTGTGCTTTGACCATAGCCACTGAAAATAGGAATTAATATAATCATTTAATACTTTAAAAAGTATTAATTCCTTCTCAAAAGGGGCTGCATTAAATAAATTAAATTTATTTAATTTTGGAATTCTATTTCCAATTGATTTATTCCCCTTTGCTTTTGTTGACTTTTCCACAAGCTAGGGTGCGAAATTGGGTGAATAAATATTAACAAATATTTATTTAATGCATTATTATTCACCCAAGGTGGGTCGCACTTTTTGCATAATAGAATTTACGACTATTTTTAAGAATTTCCACGAAATGGGATTTTTACCTTTACCTGCAGGCAGCCAAAAATCCCATGATTTCACTTAAGTGATTTTCTTTTATTTCACCATGGGATTTTTACCTGCTGAGGCGAGCAATAAAATCCCATGATTTCATCTAGTCCTTTTCACTTAAGTCACTTTTTTTTATTTCCATGGGAATTTTTACCTGCCTGGGACGGGATATCACGAAAAATTCCCGCAGCTGATCAATTCCCACTCCATGACTTCTACTTTCCCACTGCGGCTTAAGTGAATTTTATAACACGGGAAAAAGTACCTGCTTGGCGGTATAAAATTCCCATCATGCTGCGGCTTCTATTTTCCCATCGCGACTTAAATCCTTTGTTTTCCAAAAATGCCCATCCCATGAGGGCACTTACGTGCTGCGACTTCGCTTTTTCCCGGTGATCCGGACCTCAGATGGCGACTTCCTCACGGGCATAATGTGCGTATATGTTTTCCAGTTTCTCCAGGCCAAAAATCGGGCTTACCGTGAAGGAATTGTTCAGAGAAATTTCACAGAAAAAACAAAAACGGGACACCACAAAAACACGAAAAATTGCCAAAAGTTACAAATAAAGCCCAAAACTTAAAATAAGTTAAAATCCTTCTGGCACATAGGAATAATAACATATTCGCTCATAATAGAGTTAAAACAGAGCGCAAATAGCCTCATACGGGGCTCAAAATAATTAAATACAAATTTCCCGCAGACAAATCCCGACGACAGAATAAAACAATTTTGGGCATCTGGGTATTTGGCGAAAAGGGCTAATATGGCTCTTTGGGATTACCGACATCATGTTCTCCTGGGATCTGATCCCCGAATGCTACACACGTTTACTTAGATTTGACATGCTTTCAAAAGGGAAATTTTTTTCTAAAATTATGGAAGAAAGGAATGCTTGTTTGTTTTCTAATGTTGATGCCAATCATCACTTCTCTATTTATAACAAGTTTGTGGTTGTTGCCAATGTTTTGCTATAGATTCAAGTTCAAGCCAATAAGGTGGTGCTTTTGGGTCGAACATCTTCACACGCTTTTGCGCCATTGGGGATGCCCCTGCAATGATGTTGCACGTGAGCCTTCACCCCCATTTCGCCATTGCTCCCCCACAAGGTAGTGCTAACGGCCAACAACGGGGTGGTGGTTGTTGGAGCCACTCCCGGCACCACTCATTTAGCCGTGCTCGCCACTCCCTCGTAGCCATCCTCATTGGAGGAGCTTCTCTTTACCACCTTCACTCACCACTAGGGTTGTGATATCCCCTGCCGCCTAGCCACCACGGTTGGGGCTTGCCACCTGCACCTAAGCCTCACTCTCATGATGGATGGAGCCTTCCTCCTTCACCAAATAAGTTTCCAAGGTTGGTGCTTGCCATTTTTCCTTCCTAGGCCCCTCACAAAGAGACCAGAAGAAGGAAGCCAACTTGGTTCGGGGGTAGAATGTGCCGGATTACGGAAAAGATCTGCATGGTTTTGGTTGGCACGATCAAGACTTGCCCCTGCAAGACAACAATTTGTAGCGGTGGCTTAATTTTATTTGTCTATGATGTGTTGATTTTTTTGCTCTCCCTCGTTCCTTGGTTTTTTTGCCTAGTTAGTTCCATGGCTTAAGGGCGTGCTTCCATACCGCCCGATTTTTGTGAATTATCTTGTATCATTTTACTTATTAAATTAATATAAGATCCTATTCATTAGAAAAAAGTAAGCTGTTTTGAAAATATATTTGATCATTACAACAAAATTTGTACTCTTTGACCATCATCAAGATGCAAATGTACTTGTTACGTCTCACTTTGTGAAGCATGGGTTGCTTTTGGAAGAAAACTCAACTAAGAAATAAAAACAAATGGTTAGAGAAGCCTCAATTTTGTCATGGAACATATTGTAAGAATGTAAAAAGCTATTTTCTACTTTGAAAAACTTGTTGAGGGATTTCTTAAGCATAGAAAAGGTGCACCCAATATAAAGACTCCATGAATTGGATGTTAAGGAAAAATGTTGATAAATTTGTAGATGGAGTGCAAAACTCTATAAACATATAAGGCTTCAACAAACAATGCCCAAACCAAAATAGAAGAGTACATGATAAGGTCTTCTAAATTTTAATAATTAAATTGTTTATTAGATTCACTTGGCAGTTTTAGAACACACACCAAAAGGTATGGTTTATAGTTATTGAAGGTGGGTTACATTGGTCATAATCTTGGAAAAGATGGCTACAAAAACTTTGTGACAAAGATGAGTCCCAAGAATTATGCATTGGGTTGGTTTGATGGCACCCATATGATGAAATATTCACAATCAACAAAAAACAAATATTAGATGGATCACCTCATTTTAGTGGAAGACACTCACTTATGCACTAAATTATTATGTTCATTAAAAAAAAGTTTTATGAGAAATATTGCATTGCTTAAGGAGGTGCAAATGATCTAGGCTGCAATTCAAGGAAGGGTTTGGAAAAGTATTGATAAACTAGTGCATTGCCTTTGCTAGGATCATAATTAGATGAATGTAGCTTGAAACTTGAAGTTATGACATGTTGGAAAGCTTAGGATATGAAATTTTGGATGCCTTAATGGCATATCCACCACGCTTTAGGAGCAAATGGTTAAACTTTAATGGGAAATTTTTGTTATGAAGGGCTCCCAAATTGCAAAATACTACATATAGAAAAAACCGACTTTGTTTTCTTATAAGTCGTGTCAAGATTAAACCTCTCAACACCTAATCATTGTCTTGAAATTGTTTATATGACTCTAAAATCCTCAAATCTACATAAAAACATAATCCAATCTTGTTGTAAGTTGGTTTGGCCCATAACAACATATAAACCTAACTTGCCACAATGGAAGGGCACTTCTAATAACATAATTGTTAATTAGTTGAGGATTAGTATGTTCGCTTGCTCAATCTCCCCTCACCCATGTGGCTTTAAAATCCAAAAAAATCCTTAAAGCTTCTAAAGATGTATTTGCTCTCTCAAGTAAAATACCTCTAATTTATTTCTTAGAATTGCTTATATGGCTCTAAAATCCTCATATCTACGTAAAAACTTAATCGAATATATGTTGGAACACTTTGGTGTCCCTAGATTTCATTATGAAATGCGAGACTACCCATTTAGATTTTTTTGTTCTTTTTAAAATAACGGGTCTTTTTGTGATTTTATTGCTAGAAGATGTACGTATTATGTTAGATTATTTCCAATGAATCATATGAGCCAATTTCACAAATACCCAGATGCCCAAACTCATTTTATCCCTCCACCAAGTTTTATTTGCGGAAATTTTTATTTAATTATTTATTGAATAAATAATGCCCTGTTTGAAATAAATTGTGCTCCAATTGAATCATGTTGAAGTTTTGCATGCCAATATTCACTCATCTCAATAGGGTTTTCACCAGAATGAATTTAGGACATTATCACAACTTCGACAACGTTTTTCATTTTTATTTTTTTTCTTTTGCGTTTTTCTCCGGTTTTCTCTGTGAAATTCCCCTAGGTATGTTCTTTGTCCAGTATAGTCTGTTTAATTGCCTGAAGCATCTAGAGATCATCTACTGACGCAACACCAGAAGGAATCAGCCTCAAAATGCAAACTTCTGACCAAAAAAGATGAAGTCATGCACAAAAAGCCTCTCCCAGGCAAGTCGCATTTTTGGAATTAATGAGTGTAAGTTGCAATGAGATTTTTGGTAGTGGCAGGCAAGCGAGAATTTTTACTTGCCTTACGGTACTTTTTCCCCCAAGAAGTCAAAGTCACTCAAGGCTGCGATGGGAAAATTAGAGGCGCAGGCGGGAGAATTTATTATCCGCCTTGTAGGGCACTTTTTCCATGAAGTCAAAGTCACTTAAGGCTGCTATGTGATGAGAAAATTAGAGGTGACAGAGTGACAGGAAAGAATTTCTTATCTGCCTTGTAGGGTACTTTTTCCCATGAAGTCAAAGTCACTTAAGTTGCAATGGGAATATTAGAGGTGGCAGGTATGTGAGAATTTCTTACCTGCCTTGTAGGGTAAAAATTCCCATTATAAAATAAAATCACTTAAAGCACCATCGAGAATTTCTTACTTGCCTTGCAGGGTAAAAATTTCCATTATAAAAGTCAAACAACTTAAGTGAAATAGAGGATTTTTGGCATTGCAGTGCAGAGTAGAAATTCCCATCAAAGTTGACTTCCTATTTTTGGAAATTACCCTTGCTAAAAAATGCCACCCACCTTGGGTGAATAACAATGCAATTAATAATATTTATTAATGGTTTATTCACCCAATTTTGACACTATAAATAAAAGGAAAGTCAATGCAAGTGGAAAAGCTAAGGAGAAGTCACTGATGCATGCTAAAAATAAATAAAATAATTTATTTAAAAGCAACCAACAACATGCATAATTGAGCGCCCAATTTGGGTGAATAAACATGATTGTTTATTAATTTAATTGCCAGAAATAAGAGAGACAATTATTAAACATATCATGAAGGTTATATAAGCATGGGACGCCATACATGAGAGTTAATTCTTTTTGATGAGGATTGCATCTCGGACGGGTTTTAGTGCCA
Source organism: Taxus wallichiana var. yunnanensis (assembly GCA_018340775.1). Taxonomy (NCBI): domain Eukaryota; kingdom Viridiplantae; phylum Streptophyta; class Pinopsida; order Cupressales; family Taxaceae; genus Taxus; species Taxus wallichiana. The sequence continues at coordinate 1,011,307,349 of CM031240.1, read as the reverse complement.
AAAGGAGGATTTTGCATTAAAGTTTATTTTCCACTACCGGGAAGCTTCCAGATTGGGCGCCTAGGGTTGGCATAACCTAATTTTGGTCATTCTGAGCATCTGCATGTTGTTATATGTGCCCGAGTGAATTAAATAATATTTTTGCTTGCTTTGCATGCAAGCAAAACCTCAAATTTTAGGGCAGCAGACTTTATATGTAGATTTTGGTGATAAAAATCAAGTATTTGTGTCATGGACTCCATCTTTGTCTGAATAAAATTGCAGGTATTCATCACAGTGCTTAAATCAATGTCAGGTACATTGAATATATCTTTCAAATTTGAAGAAGTTGCCAGATCTGCACAAATGGATCCAATTGCAAGGGATTCTGACAGAATTAAAAGAAAAAAAGTTCAGACAAAGATTGTTCCAGCTATGTTGAAGCATGATGAAAGAGAAAGATCAACAAAATCATGCATAGCTTCTAGATTTACTAAAGTCAATGATACAGACATAGGCCTTGAACCTATCACCGATTTAATTGACAAATCCAGATCTCATAATTGCAAAGGCTTTCGACAAAAATTCATCCTCTTGTTTCTAATGCAGCCCATGTAGAAGTCAGTGCATGGAAAATTCCTTCCAGGATCTTGTGCATGTGCTCCCAATCTTCCAGTTGAAGCCTTCATTGAATTTACTTTTATTTGCATTCACCCAGAGTGCTTTCCATAATTTAAAATTGCTCATATGCAATTAAAAATAAAAATGATGAGTTTTGTTTGAATTATTTACGACAAACATTGCACTGGTGCATGTATTGAAGAAGAATTGCAAAAGCTTCAAGGATAGAAGGGAAGATAGGTCAAAGGCAATACTTGCAAACAAATCACAGTCATGCATAGCTTCCAGATCTAGTTTGGTGAGAATCAAAGGCAAAAGAGTCAACCGCATGCAGAATATGGAAGAAGAACAAGACTGGGAGGGTTGCAGCTTTCTTCTTATTTCTTTTCCTCTTTCTTTTATTTTCTCCGACAAAGTAATTGAGCAATCAATTAAATTATAAAACTTAAGTGATTGGTTTAAAAGTCGTTACTTGAAGAAGTCAATTACTTGGAAATAGGTGGCGAGATATGCATAAATAAAAGGTTCTATTTTTAGTTATAAATTATGCATGTCATGCAAAAGGAATTCTAGGAGAAAGATTGCCAACCTTTCCCTTTCATAGCTTCCGCATGCGGGAATTCATTTAAAGCTTCATATTTGTAATTGCCCTTTATACATTATAAATAGAGGAAGAACCTAGGGTTAAAAGATCGAATTTGTAATCAACATTCTTGTGTTCTAGACTTTGGTGAAACCCCGATCGCTTTCTCTCAAGCAAGCAAAGGAATAGAGAAGAGATTTCTGGAGAACTTTGTGTCAACGGTGCATTCGTTTCTTATTTATTTTTAGATCTATGTATAAACTTGTGTTGTCTTAGATCTAGATCTGAAACTTTCCATTGCTTCAAATTCTACATTTTAAGGTCTATTTGTTTCGTCTATGTGCATGCGATCAACTCTGTGAACTATTGATTTGGTTGTACATCATCTCTTATTTCTTCTCGTTTTCTATTATTTTTCTCTTCTATAGATATTTCATTTTTTTATAACTACTTACTTGTTTGCAAAATTGTCTAACTATGGTTCATGAGCTACATAGTTAAAGTAATACCAACAAATAAATATTAGGACATATAATTGACAAAATCTTATAGGGAGCTTCACCGGTAAATGAGGAGATTTGTCTCATGATCGCTAGTTTTTAGTTGTGCGTAAAATCTAGCCAACAAAGACTTGGCCCACAACAACACAAACTTAATATGTGATGATTCTTTGCCAATGGGATGGTGTCGTAAAAGAAGTGGCCCTCCTAGCATAATGGTTGATTGGTCAAGGATTAACATGTTTGCTTGCTCAATCTCCCTTATCCTTTATGGTTTAAAAATCCTAAAACAATCCCTTACAACAAGCTTCTAAAAATGCATTTGTTATCTCAAGTTGAAACCCCTAATATGTGTCTTGGAATTGTTTCTACAAATCTAAAATGCTCGTGTATATGCGCAAACCTCAATATCATATTGATTGTGGAAGGGATGACCTACAACATCATATAATCCTAATATGCGAATGGAGGTGATGTCATAATGGAATAGGCCCTCCTATTAACATTATGGTTGATTGGATGCGGATGAGTATGTTTGCTTGCTCGACCTCCATTCTCCTCCTTTGGAGCCTAAAAATCTTTAACAATCACGCATATTTCTAAAAATGTTTTTTTTAATCTCAAATGGATACACGTAACATGTAATGAAATTGTTTCTATGAATAAAATCCTCATATCTACATAAAAACAAAATCACATATTGATTGGAAGGTTTGATCCACAACAACATATAAATCCAATATACCATGATCTCTATGTCAATAAGGGTGGTGCCACAATTGAAAGTAGCCCCCTATAACATAATGGTTAATTTATTGTAGATAAGTATGTTTTCTTGCTCGACCTCTCCTCTCCTCATTTGTGGCTTGAAAATTCGAAACAATTCCCTTCCAACACACTTCTAAAAAATGCTTCGCCATTTCAAATCAAATATGCCTAACATGTGTCTTAAAATTGTTTCTACAACTCTTAACATCCTCTAGAGATAGTTAGCTTATAGCTTTTGGTTTCAAAATTTTAATTTACAATGCAATATTATGCTATCGTGTTATCATTGTGTCCACTTCTTTGATTTGGTTCATTACTAAAACTATACAACAAGTTTCTTCAATTTAGTATGTTGTCTATCAAATTGCAAGGAGACCATGATTACCATTTGCCACAAAACTTAGTTTAAATGAGATAGGACAAGGTTTTCTTCCAACAAATATTTACCAACCCTTTTTAACAGTCATTTAAAACCAAATTTCTTTATTGCTAAACATTATGTCCACACGTTGTGGTGGAAAGTACTTATGAGTGCATAATATGATATGCAAAGTTGACATGATAAATCTAATAATAGGGCATTGCTAAAAATTATGTGCAAGTGTGGGGTGGAGTGTATTTATAAGTACATAATATGGTAAGCGAAGTTGACGTGATCAATCTAATAATAGACCAAATGATATTTAGTGAAATTAAGGTCGTTGTAGTGCAATGTAAAGTATTTATAAGTGCATAATATGATATGTGAAATTGTCATGATCAATTTAATAATATAACATAAAATATAATTGTGAAATCAAAGCCTCTATAGTGCAAATTTACCGAGATACAAACACAAAAACTACTTTGTGAAAGGCCTATCTGGTGTCAATTTACTAGGACATGCTTGATTTCATGGGATTGTTTAGAAAATCAATATATCTTGAAATTATCATGTTATGGTTGGTCCTTATCAAGTAATGAATCAAGGTGACGATATCTGTAACTTAATATGTTTTATAGTTGCTACAATGATATTGTTGTTATACTTCTATTCATTCAACCACCTAACAACATTTAATACATATACAATGCACACATGCAAATCAAATAACTCAAAACATCTACCAAAAGAAACTACAGTTAAAAGGGAGCTTATATTTGCTCTTGTTAATCCCCACGGATTTCTCACACCATCCATTTTATTTCTCCCATTTTTTATACATGTGAAATCATTATAATAATAAACAAGGTTTGATTGTCAGGGTAGCAAGCAAGGAATTTGGTTTCATGCATTTGGCACCTTCAGTGGCAGTATATTGGCACCACCCAAATAATTTTATTTCACAGGAAATGGTATTATGATTTATACTATGCACTTTTGTACAATTCTACTTGAATTGTGTACAATTGCTTTGTTCAGATGAAGAAAAACTTGAAACAGAAAAATGGAATGCAAAATACTATTTTCAGAAAGATGAACTACCACTATCAATCACACGCCTTATCGAGTGTACAAAAAAGGTTTTTTCAACAAAAGACCAACAAAACAACCTGATGCAACACTAACACAATTACACAAAAGTAAGTAACTATCCAAAACGGTATCAAATGTATTCATGTTTAGAGTGAAAAAATTGGCCACAAAATGATACCACTCATGATATAAAATCTGCACATGCACGAAAGTCTTCATGTATTCATGTTAAGTTCAAATAAAATAGTCCACAAAACGCTACCACTCATGATATGAGATTTGTAAATGTATATGTACAAATTTGTAACAAGTTTGAAATGAAGAGATGATACCTTTAAATGAAGTGGTTCGTCTATATTTCTACACTTACAAAATTACACTTTTCAACATACATGTTCAATTTTTCCTTTTTACTTGTTGCTCGCTTTTTTATGAAAACCAACAACAACGCATTTTTAATGTCTTCTTCATTATATATGCATATAAATACCTATAGTTTTAAAATGCCGAGAAAGAACCATGTAATTTATAGTTGTTTCCATGCAAAGCTTTGTACATTATATCACTTTTTTGCATTTTGAATTGTTTTAAGGGTTAGACCTCATGTTTGCGCTTTTTAAATGAAGTGGTTCATCTATATTTCTACACTTACAAAATCAATCACCCATAGTTTAAACAAAATCAACTACAAAAATAATAACTATCCCTAAAAAAAAATAACATATACCGTTCGGCGTTCACATTGCATTTTAGACATGCGATTGCTAGTAAAATAAAAAAATTGTATCATAGTATGTATACTCTCACATCGAGATCTCATCCACATGCTATTACCACACTGAGTTAAAGCCACACATAACAAGAAAACTCAAACACATGCACAATATAAGTCTCTCATTCATACGATAAAAATAAAAGAGGAAGTCCCGGTATAAATAGTTGGGAAAGTTTGTTTCACAACCACCACTTGGTCGTTGTGAACAACTAGAAAATAGGAGGATCACCTAAAAGAGTTCACTCTTCCAATTTGTATGTGCACACAAAGGTTATCACTCCAGCAATTTAATAACAGACTCCCTAAATAAAGCTCACCCTTTATGTGAGAGTGAACAAAGCTAAAACCAAAGCAGTTTAGGAAAAAAACCTACATCCAACCTAGTGTGAACATGAACATGCCAAAAATTGGATATTTTATTGATGCAAATTTTCATAATCTTCTTCAACATCTCAAAGCAACATTGATAACAGTCATAGCAATCAGTTCAGAATAGAGCTTTGCAATTAAATCTTCACCTATTGATTTAATGTTCTGTTAGTAAATATAACCAATACATTCAATGCAAAAAAGACAACTAATATAACCAATACCTTTCAATGTGACATGGTTTTGAATCTCAAATTCTAGATTTTAAGTTATACAAAAACAGCATAATGCACACAAATAAAAATCTTGAGTAAAATAAAGGCATATTCATTAACAAAATAATGCAGCAATCAATTTGTACATGTATGCAAAAGCAATTCTTCAAAGCTTTCGCCCCTCTGAGGGAACAACAAATATTCACAACAAATACCATCATAAATGTCAAAATTCAATCCTAGACAGGAAAGGCTAGATATGCACAACCTGTATCAAAGCTGCTTGTATTATTTGTCCAACCAAACTAACCCTCCATGTCATAAGAAGGCGGGGACTCGTTTACTACAAGACTTGACATACGACCCAAATAACCCTCCATTGTTTTGTATCATAGCCTCCCAGACCATTAAACCCTGAACTCCTGGATCCACACTTATTTTTAATGCAACTGCAATCCTGCCACCACACAACCAGAGATTTAACACAATGAAGAGATAAATTGGAAGTTATGTTATTTTGTCCCAAGACTAGTCTTTCTTGTCAACTCTACACTCCATCTCGGTCCTGAACATTTCTACCCTACAGTTTCACAAGATTGTACTCGACAAATAGAATTTGGATGGCTAAAATATTTCTATACTCATCATAAAGTCAAAATCCATTGAACCATTTAGATTTGAGAACCTTGTGGAAATGGAATTTAAGAAAATACATTTACAAGAGCAGAATGCTCAAGCTTGTTTAAAAAATTTGCTGATTCCACTGAATCAGGAGAACAAGATATTGGATGCCCATTCCTTCAAGATGCAATTGAATTGTGATCTGCAAAGAAACGAGCTATTATATGGTCCGATTGCATTTTGATTTTATCTTAGACATCACTCTTCACTATTTTCTGCACCTTTTCACAGATAGATCATGTGCATTCTATAGTCTCAAACATGGACATTTATGTGACACCATTAAAAACCACATAATAATTCTCAGTCTGAGGATGTCATGAAATGCTATCTAAAGAATAGAAAATACACTGTTGTGTACAACAGTATAGAAAAGACAGTACAGAATCCATATTTTACTCTAGTTGGAGCATAGAACAGTTCAAAAGACTGCGGAGACTCATCTATAAACTCCAACAAAAACAGCTGAAATTAAGACTATGAATATATAATAAACAAGTACACAATAAATTCTAAGAAATAGTATATAATATTCCAAGAAAAAAAAGTAAAAACATTAAAACAAGAAATAAATACCTTAGAGGCTGACTTAATTAAGCATCTATATATACCTTGTCTCATCAGGCATGCTTGTATCGACACAAAGAATGAATACTAAATAATATTGATTATTTATTCCCACACCCAGTACAGTTGAATATTAGATGCAAGATCACTGAATCAAATAAAATTAAGTCAAATAAAAAACATGAATGGTAATAAAAGTGTCATTTTACTGGATCTGATAGTCATATGCAGTACGTTCTTGGTTTTGTTGCTCTATCTTTAGATGATTAGTCTGCCAATATATCCATTTTAGCAAGTTTCTTAGAAACTTGATTTAAAATAAGCAAAACAATTTTCATAAATATTATTTATTGTAATGAAAGAGATTGCAAATGTAGATATAATAAAGTGTGCATATATTCACGCAGAATTAATCATTTATTTATTTATTTTTGTTTTTCATTCATCTCATTTATGTTTACTATGTATTCTCAAACTTATATATCAATGCAAGTTTCCCTATGCCAGGGACTTCACTTCAATATCCCTAATGTCGTCCCACATTTTTTGGGTATTTCCCTACCCATCCTACACCCCAACATCCTATTGTCCCCAAAACTTGGGGTTATAGAGCATCTTTTATCATATTTATGTTTTCCTTGTGTTACAGTGATTTCCCAAACATAAACTAACAAATCTAAGCACACACAACTAATACAAGCCCTGCACACAATTCTTATCACGATTGCATTATTTACATATCACCTTTTAGATGGTTTCATTCCAATGATAGTAATCGATTACTTGGTTGCACCCAGTGTTACTCGGGGACGCCCCCACAGAAAACTAGGTGTCCAGGGGCGTCCTAGGAACACCGGGACAGGGAAAACATCGTCTGGAGGTTTCTGTCATGTCTCTTTTTGAAGGCTGATTTTCAAAGACATTAACCCATTATCTCCCCTTGCGTCTAAGGGGAAAACATGGGAATATCTGAATTATATCTTTATTGTTGTTTTATTTATTATCATATATCTTATTGGGAAGCCTAGCGCTCCAATAAAGGGACTTAAGTAGTTAGGAAATAAAGGTATTATGAGCATGTAGGCTCCAAATACCATTTATTTATTTAAAAGCACTTACCTTAAGGGGTCGGCCATCATTTTATATTGTAAAAACACTCCTTGTGGATATACAGGAGGTCGTTTGGGCATTAATAATTCATGTTTTAGTAATTATTCATATTCGGTGAAAGTTGGCTAGTGAAGCCCTTTTACTCTCTCTCTCTCAAGGATGAAACCCCTTGGGTTGAGGACCTCATCCAAGGACGAAAACCTTTGGTTGGGAAACTTGTGAAATACGAAAACCCTTCATGAGATTTTTGGTGTGCAAGTTGATTTGAAGAGCAATAAAGGATCTTTCTTTTGCATGTGTGATCTATTCGGTGCAATATTATATTTGTTTAGAGTGGGCGACCTACCTTGCAAGAGAAAGAGCAAGAGCAAGAGCGAGCAAGAAGCGAGTAAGAGGTATTTAAAATTTTATTTGCTTACAATGCTTGATAATAGTCTCTAGTTTTTAAAATTTAGCTTCTATTTGCATTTTTTAAGGGTTGTTTTTAAGTTTTTGTATCTACATTCACAATGTAATCATGTTTATAGTTTGTAGGATTTTACAAAATGCATATTGCATAGGGTTTGGTTATTAAGGTTTAAATTTTATTTTTTAAATCTTAAAACATAAAACTCTTGATTATTGATTCATTGAATAGGTTTGGCAAGGTTTACCATGATAGTATGATACACATTCTTAAAAACAATAACATTAGGAATACAAAAACTTTGATACACATGAATGTAGATACAAAAATGAAAAACTTAATACTCCTATGTTTGATGTTTCAGTTTCTATGTTTTTGTTTTTATAGTTATGGGCCTAATAGCCTATGGCTTGTTATTTTTATTCATTGCACAATGCATATGGTTATGGATGTTTTACTTTTTCTTAATCATTGCATATACTATATAGTTATCGTTGTTTTTTTAATTCATTGCATAATACATATAGTTGTTTTACTTGTTTATAAATTAAAATTATAATCATTGCCTATAGTTATCGCTTTTTTTAATTCATTGCATATAGTTATGGTTGTTTTTTTAATTCATTGCAGCCCCAACAATCATCACCATGAGTTCTTTTGAGTATGGTTATGAATCAAAGGAGAGGGTTGAGATAGGTGGAAGTGTTGGTGATGACATAATTGGGGGAGGTGAAGAAGTGAGACAAAATGTAGTGCCATGACACAATTGGTAGTTCAAGTAAGTAGTGTTACCAATTGCCCCTCTTAAATGTTGTCCACATTTACCATTGGACCATTTGATAAGAAGAAGCCATCACAACAATTTGTTCAGATACTTGAGAACCCAAGTCTGGAAGGGGAAAGTAAACTATGGAAGTGCAACATGTGTTCAGAGATTTGGCATGGCAACATCACCAAGACCAATGCACACTTGTTGCACCTTATAGAAAGGGGGGTTGATCTTTGTAAGGCTCTTTCACTTGATTAGAAAGTAGAGATGGCAAGACCTTTTAATGCAAATATTGTGAACAACATTCTAGTAGTTTGTGGTACTAGCAAAGAGGCTAACATCTTTTAAAGTTTGGCTAGTTCTAGTTTTGGAATGACAAAAGTGGAAAGCGAGGGAAGAGAAAGGTCCATGGGGGTAGCCCCCAATCCAGTTGTAGACATGTTTGATTCAAAGGCAAGGGAAGAGGCGGATGATGCTATTGGGAAAATAATTTATGCTATGCTATTGGGATCTCATTTCATGCCGCTCGCTCTCTTTATTACAAGGAGGCTATGACCAAGGTAGCAAAAGTAGGTACAAGTTATGTGCCTCCTGGAGACACCAAACTTAGGACAACAATCTTGGATAGAAACTATTCTAAGGTTAATCTGTTGATGGAGGAGATGAAGGTCACATGGGTGTCACATGGATGCAACATTATCATGGATGGGTGGACGGATATTAGACATCGTCCACTCATCAATATCATTGTCTCTTACAAAGATGGACCGTATTTCTTGAGAGCAATTGATTGTTCTGGGATGCGGAAAGACAACGAGAGTTCCAATTTCAGATTTTGAAGGATGCCATTGAGGAGGTTGGACCTTCAAATGTTGTACAAGTCATCACAGATGCAACTTATGTGTGCAGAGCAATAGGCAAACTAGTGGAGCATGCCTACAATCATATTTATTGGACCCCATGTTGTGTGCATGCCATGAACAATACATTGAAAGACACAGGAAGATTCAATGGGTCAACAAGATAGTGAATGAGGCCAGGGACATGCAAAAGTTCATATGTAATCACCACACATCGTTGGCACTCTTTCAAGCTTTTTGAAAGAAGGAATTCCTCAAACCAGTTGACACCCACTTTGCATCCTATTTTATTTTGTTGGATAGGATGTTTGAGTTGCAAGAGCCCTTACAAGTTATGATTATGACACAGATTGGACTAGGTGGCGTGAGTCCAAGACAGAGCAAGGGAAGAGAGTGAAGGAAGTGGTGGTGAGGGAAACATTTTGGGTTGATGTGAAATACATCACATCAATTATAACTCCAATTTTTAGCATCATCAAATATACGGGATTCTAACAGCCCAATATTGGTGAGATATATGAGTGCATTGACAACATGCTTGGGCAAATGAAGGCAACTATTCGGGTGAGGGACCCCACTTTGAGTTCTACCATGAACATATTCAGCCCATCATTCAACATAGATGAGAGAAGTTGAACACCCCACTTCATATGGCTACATATGCACTGAATCCCAAATGGTATGTGGAGAGGCTAGGTAGAATTATCCCTTTGGATGATGATGAGGTGAAGAAGGGCCTTATGAAGGTCTTTAAAAAAATGTATAGTCTAGAGAGGCTTCACAGATCAGATTGGAGTGGTTCGACTTCACTTGAACTTGATGGGTAGAATACTTTGGCAAAGATGGACATGGTAACATTGGCACATGACAAGCCGATGAGTTGGTGGCGACTGTATGGGCATCTAGGATGTTGCGAACACTTGCAATTCGCCTCCTTTCCTAGGTTTCTAGCTCCTTTGCCTCTGAGAGGAATTGGTCTACATATGGTTGGATCCACTCTATTAAGAGAACAACTGACTACATAATACTACACAATGCGATACATATGGTTGTAGTTGTACACAGTGCTTTGTGCCTTATGGATTGCAAGACAAATGAGTACAAACAAACCCCAACATTACAGTGGGATGTAGTTGAGGAGCTGAGACAGGGTAAAAAGGGAAATGCTATGCAACGAGGATATATTGGGCTCTCCTTTGAGGACAAGAATAATAATTCTAGCAAGGAGTTTATGGATGTTGTTTCAAATGTTGATTCTTATTTTTAGGCTGAAACTTGTCATCTTTTTTTGTAATATTGACAATTGTTGGTGTATTTGAATTTGAGATTAATGATATGAATATCAAATATTGTCAATTGATCAATCACAATGGTTTTATAATTTATTTCAGCTTATTTAATTTTTAAGTCTCAAATTGAAATGGTTTTATTAAATTATGTATAATTAATAATTTAAATGTATTTGATATTTATGATTTCAACTTATTTAAATCTCAAATGGTTTTATTTCATCTTATTTAAGTCTCAAATGGTTTTATTTCAGCTTATTTATATAGTTTAGTCACTATATTTTTATATTTTGAATATTTTATATATTCAAAATTTTTTTGTTTTTTTTAGGGATCCCGAGGGGACTTATTAATCCTGGTAATTTAGAATTTCAGAGACTTAGGTAACAACTGACTTGCGCCTTTAATATGATAACATTGATAAGACATTCATCACACACATTATAGAACCTTAATACATAAAATTGGAGCTGAATTGAGATTTCACATAAGATTCAATGGGGACGATTAAAAAAGATAAGGGGAAAATTTTAAAAATATAGGAAATTTCAAATATTCATATGATAACATTGATAAACTTAAAGCATTCATCACACACATTATAGAACCTTAATACAAAAATAAAATTGAGAGATTCGAATTGAGATTTCACATAAGATTCAAATTTCAATTGATAGCATTGATAAACTTAAAGCATTCATCACACACATCATAGAACCTTATACCCAAATTGGGTTGAATTGAAAAGTTTCAATTACAATGAAATGCCCAAGGGCTACAAAATGTTGAAACATAGAAAATCAAAATGAAAATATATTGCTGCCCCTAATCAAAATCCGCTAAAATGGCATCAAAATCAGACCCTGAGTCCGAGTCACTGGAACTATGAGGGATTGCCTCATCCAATGGAACCCCAACCAATCCCACTTGTGCCTCCTCATCAATCATGTGGCATCTTCGGGATCAACATCCCAACGTGCAGCTGGAGTCTGACGATACTCAAGAGTCTGTTGATCCTGAAGTCGCAAGGCACTATGCACGGCTACTAACTTCTCTTGCTTGTCGAGAGGTAAGTTGGTTCCTCTTAATTGTGTGGATGAGGCCATATGTGGACCAATTCCTCTCTGCAATAGAGGAACTAACAACCTGTGAAAGGAGGCGAGTGGCAAGAATCCTCAAGTCTGGTGCATCCTTGCCATGCCATGTCCACCATCCAATAGGGTCTACTTGAGCTAATGTAGCTCTATCTGTCCTCGCCTCTGGTTTGCTAAATGTTGGACCACGAGATTGACAAAGGATAGCCATTGTGTCTGCAATAAAGTGACTCCTCATCAATGTACATCTTTTGAAAGGCCTTCATGAGCCCTTCTTTCACCTCTTCATCATCAGATGGAGGCATTCTCCCAGGCCGTGTTGCATACCATTTGGGATTTAGAGCATAGGCTGCCATATGAAGTGGGTGTTCATTGTGTTCCACCGCCATGTCACAATGGGCCTGATATGCTCCTCATAAAATCCCAAAGTAGGATCCCTACTACAAATGGCTTGCTTCATCTACCCAAGCATGTTGTCAAATGTCTCATAAATCTCTCCAAGACTAGGAGAGTTTGTATCAACATATCTTATGACCCCCACTACAGGTGAGATGATGGAGCAAACATATCTGCAAACAAGTTAAAAAAATAAAAAAATATTAAGAATGAAAAACTAAAATAATTTACAAGTCATAAACATGGATAAAAATATTAAAAATTAAAAATTTAAATAAAAATATTAATTTTTAAATATATAAAATCAGCAATTGCTTACCTCATTGTGGACCACCAATCATCGTCGAGGATCTTTTGTTTCACACTTTTTCCTTCAAAAGTGTTTGCCTCTTGGCCATCTACCCCACTCTTGATTAACCATCATTAATTGTAGAGCCTCCTACACCTCAAGCATCCTCTCTAACAAAATGAAATAGCTAGCATATCTAGTGTCCACGGGCTTGAGGAATTCCTTCCTCGAAAAAGACCTAAATAGAGCAAGTGAGGTGTGATGGTTGCAAATGAACATCTATATGTGTCTAGCCTCTGCCACCACTTGTCTTCACCCAATCTATCTTTCCAATGTCTTTCAATGCGTTGTTCAACGCATGAACACAACATGGAGTCCAGAAAATGTGTTTGTAAGCACCCTCAACCATCAAGCCAACTAACTTACATACACGGGCTGAATCAATCACCACTTGTACAACATTAGAGGGCCCAATCTCCTTTATGGCATCCTTCAAAATTTGAAATTGGAAGGTTGCATCCTTCCTCTTCCCTATGTACAATCAATAGCTCTAAGAAAATAAGGGCCAACAAGACATGTGACAATGATATTGATGAGTGGCCGATGTTTAATATCGGTCCACCCATCCATGATGATAGAGCAGCCCACCCGTATCCAAGTTTGCCTCATCTCCTCCATCACCACACTCACCTTAGAATATTCTTTATCAAGGAGGCTAGTCCGTAGTTTATGTTCTCCAGAGGGACATATACGAGGAACCAACAACAATTACATCTTTGAACATTTGTTTGAAGTAAGGGGAACGTGACACATGAAATGGTATTGCATTGGCAAAGAAGAATTTGGCAATAGAAGAGTCAACTACTTCCCGTGATTGCACATTGAACATCCCCACAACAGTAGTAGCCTTTCTCTTTCCCTTGGTAGAATCCTCTCCCCTTTGACTTTCAACATCCACGGATTGGGTAGGCAATTGTGTACCATGCATAGTCTCCAATGGCATCCCTTTTTTCTTGCCTCACCCTCCATGTGCAACCTAGTCACTTCGGCCTTCTCAACTAATGTTATTTTTTCACAACCTTTTACCCTTGTCCAGCTATGCCCAAAAGATGACAATAAACCCTTGTGTAGCTGCCCCTAAAATCTTTGTTGCAAATATGACACAACCACACTCTACTCCCCTAAGTTTTTTTCCTTTGTCAATGGCTGTTGTAAATTGTGAAAGAGGCTTTTTAGGATTGAATGGGCCCTTTGCATAGATTTTGAGGAGTTGAGAAGGGCATTCAAATGGATTATTTGAACCCACAATTGCTACAACACTCTCACTCCCTGAAGAAACCCTATTTCTACCTCTATGTTGCATTTGAATCTCTTCACCCTCACTACCCTCATTGCTGCTCATTGTTTTTATTGAAAATGCAACACCCAACTGCAACTGCAAGTGAAAACAAAAAACAAACAAAAAATAAAACTTCCCTAAGTCTTTGAAGTTTGAAACTTTGAAAAAAAAAAAAACAAATGAAAAATAATTTGTGTAAATTTGTAAAATGAACAAAGGATGTGAAACATACCTCAAATGGTGTAGAATATTGCTCTCTTGCCTTCTTCTCACTCATTGTTCTCTTTTCTTCTCTCTCATGTTGTTTTCTTTCTTTGTCTTCTCCTTCACAAGATGGGAAATAACAAAAATGAGCTTCTTTTTTGTTTTAATTGTAAGAGAGGTTGTTTTAGGTTTAGGTTAGTTAGGAATGAATGTGGGGGTCCTTGTGGGCCCCCACATTCCTTTTTTTTATTAACTTTGTGTTTTAAAAAAAAGTTTAAACATTGTTAGGATGTAGGGGATGGCCGGGCGTCCACGGTGCGGTTAAGGGACTTGTAGAAGTCCCTGGGCGTGCGTGGAACGTCCTGGGCGCCCCCGCCATCCCTTGCTCCAATTTTGACGCGTCCCCGATATTTTTAATAGATTGGGGACGGGTAGGGGACATTTCCTACCCGTCCCCGAGTTTCCGAAATGTCCTCGGTATGGGGACGAGCCTAAAAGACAGGGAAGCATCCCCGTGGAACATAGTATATTACCTTTTAGATGGTTGTCAATCCAATGATAGTAATTGGTTAGTTAGCCACACCTTAGCTAAGTTACAAATCATAGTCATTAACTTCTCCACTTGTTTGATATTTTTGAACCATCGCTTGACACTAGTATATCATTAAATCCCTTTTTGATCATTACCAACACTTATAAAAAGAATGAACGATCACAACTCGATCGGATGTAACAAATCCAATCAATTTCTCTTGTTCAAACAAAACTTTTAGGTTATCATTGTTTCATTTAATTATCTACATTCTTGTCGTTTGTCTTTAAAGAAATGGTATATTCCTATATGTAATATGGAAATTATTGAATTTAGACAATGGTTATAGTCCTGTGGCAAAGAGGACAATGATAATAATGTTGGCAACAAAGATGTACCAAATAACAGAGCCAATGGTGGGGTATGACATAAGTTGTCTATGTTAGGAATTCATTATATTAGTGCTCTCATGATCATTAATAATTTACTTGTGATAGATTATTATTGTAAATAATATTACAAATATGGTTTGTAATATTTTGGTGTCCCCGATTTCATCCTAAATCTGAGACTACCCTATCCGAAAAAATTTCGTACTTTTAAAATAATAGGTCGTTTTGTGTTTTTATTGCCGAAAGTTCCTATATTGTTGTGTCAAAATATTCCCAAGGAGCCATATTAGCCATTTTCGCCAAATACCCAGATGCCCAAAATTGTTATATTCTCGTCAGTCGGGATTTGCTGCAAGAAATTTGTATTTAATTATTTTGAGTCCTGTTTGAGGCAATTTGTGCTCTAGTTTAATCCTGTTGTAATTGTACATGTCATTATTCCCATATACCGGTAGGGGTTTTAACCAGAATGCACTGGACTTTATTTGTGACTTCTGGCAACGTTTTGTGTTTGTTGTGTTTTCCCGTTTCGTTTTCTGTGAAATTTCTCTGGATCAATTCCTTTGCCGGTTTGGCCTAATTCTTGGCCTGGAGTATCTGGAGATCACATACGCACGTTGTGCCAAAAGGAATTCGCCATCGGAAGTCTAGTTCTCTGGGAAAAGACGAAGTCGTGCACCAAAAAGCCTCTTTTGGGCTGGCCGCATTTTTGGAAAAAGAGGGTTTGAAGTGGATCATGGAATTTTGGAAGCGGCGGCGTGGGTGAGAATTTTGTACACCTGCAGAGTACTTTTCCCCATGGAAGCAACATCACTTAAGTCACAATAGGAAAGTTAGAGGCAGTAGGCAGGCGAGAATTTCTTACCTACCTTGTAGGGTAAAAATTCCCATTGTGGAATAAAAGAAAAATCATTTAAGTGAATCATGAGATTTTATTGCCTGCCTTGCAGGGTAAATAATCCCATTATAAAAGTCAAAATGACTTAAGTGAATCATGGGATTTTTAGGGCTGCCTTGCAGGGTAAATAATCCCATTGTCATGTGACTTTTAAAAATAGAAATCTCTTATGCCAAAAAGTGCGACCCACCTTGGGTGAATAATAATGCATTAAATAAATATTTGTTAATATTTATTCACCCAATTTTGGTGCCTAGGCTTGTGGAAAAGTCAACAGAGGTAAATGGACAAAAGGAGGTTGAAAATAGATTGTTCTAAAATTAAATAAATAATATTTATTTAATGCAGCCCCTTTATGTCAAAAAGTGCGCCCCTTTTGGGAGATAAATAATACTTTTTAAAGTATTAAATTAATTCCTATTTTCGGTGGTTAAGGTCAAAGCATACCGTGAGGCTTGAGTTAAGTGGAAACAAAAGTCTAAAATTAAATAAATTTAATTTAGTTAATGGCAGCCATAAACATGCACAAAATAGGCACCCCATTTGAAGAGTGAAGTTTATTAATTAATTAATTAATTACCAGTAATAGGAAAGACATTAATTAATTATAGAATCATAAGGATTATATAAGCAGGGGTTGCCATAAGGATGAATTAATTAATTCATAGGTAGAGAAGTGCAGCCCAGAGGAAAAGTGCGCCCCATTTGAAGAAGATTTTTGATCAGAAGAAGGTGAAATTAATGTTGAAAGCTTCCAATTTTGCACATGCAGTTGAAGGAGGTTGATTTGTGTTTGGATAATTGTTTGCATAAGTGATACAGGTGCTCAGGTGAAGTTGGTAAAATTCATGCTTGCTTTGCATGCAAATAAAACATCAATTTTTGGGGCAGCAGGCTTGAATTATGCAGATTTTTATGATTAAAATCCACTGTTCATGGTCCAGTTGCCATCTTTGTCTGAATTAATTGCAGGAATTCATTACAGGTGCTTTACAAAAGAAAGGAGCTTAAATCAATGTCCAATACATTGAATATATCCTCCGAATCTGAAGAATTATCCAGATCTGCACCAGTTTTGAAGAATTCTAACAAGATAAGGAGAAAAAGAATTGTTCAGACAAAGATAGACACAACCATGGCAAAGAGGGATGAAAAAGAAAGCACAACGGAGTCATGCATCACTTCCAAATTCACAGACATTGGAGACACAGATCTAGGTTCGGAACCTCTTTCCGAATTGATTGATAGATCCAAAGCAGGAAAGACTTCCCTCATGTGTGCAGTTAAAAGCAGTGGAATTATTCGAGCTGTAGCCTTTCCATACACAACCCAGTTGCCAGAGTTCGTTATGGAGTGTGCTAGGTCTTACCATCCATCATCCAGATCAGTCCGAGATGCTACGGGGAAAACAATAATTCGGTTGGACGCACAGTTCATCAATTATTGTTTGAAGATTCCGGCACGAAAGGTGGTGACTTCTATTAGCATACAGGATGTCGGCAGCAGGTGGGAGAAGCATAGAGTTGAGTGCGTGAACATAATGAACAGTAGATACATGAAGAAGCCTAGATCTCCTTCCAAGTTCCCAAGAACTCTTCCGCGGTCCAATCTGGTACAGAGGTAGATGATATTGCCAAATTGTTATGCAGGATAAATGGTGAAGCGAATGCTCACACTTTCCGTACATGGATGTATGCTTTCATCAGGACCATTGAAATCAACAAGGCTGATTCAATAATCAATTGGTCAGAAATTATTAGCGACAACATTGGTGAGCAACTCCGGAACGTGAAGCGTACTTTCAGCTTCAAAATGACTTCTATTTGGTATATGCAGTAGCTTCACAAGGCATCTTCTCCAAGTTGGATAGATGTGGCGTTCTTTCTAAGGACCCCATTTTTGAGTGCTACCCACAACTTACTGTACCTACGTGCAAGAAAGATTTCAAAGTGGTCAATGATGGATTCTTCTACGAATTCATTTGCAGGCTGGACAAGGATCTAAAGGCCAACAGGGTGAGCAAGGAAGCGTGGGAAGTTGTATCCAGAATTGGCAGTCTATTCATTCAGTTTGCGAGATTTCACATACCTCAGGGTTACTGGCTTTTCTAGAGAACCGTTAAGCTGCCCAGATATCCGAATGATAGATTGATCACCATGGAGCTAAGTAGACAACTTGTGGAGATACACGACCTTCAGTCGAAATGACACAAGTCTACGGGCTTCTTCCCGATCACTGTGGGACATTATAGCTGCCAGAGCATTCATAAGGCCCGAGGATTGGAAGCGGAAATGTTATCCGAGTACGAGCAAGAGTTCTTCCCGGCACGGCTGAACTTCGATCCATTTGGAGTAGCCAGGAAGACGATCTCCCAAGAGTACGCACATGTGCCTTCATTAGAGGATTTTTGGATGAAGTGCAAAAGTGAGTACGAGGTTAGAAAAAAGGATTTCAGCAGGCTATCAGCACGGCACAAGTGTTCGACTTTGGACTAGCATGGATACCTGCGGATCTTAAAGATGATGGGAATGTGTTACTTGACACTTACCATCAAATGGGAGGAGATAGAGCCGTACTTCAGGATAACGTAGGGGGCTGCCATACGATTGAAGAAAGGTCTGCCGCTGTTCTGGTGAATACTTCAAACTGGTTGTTGACGAAGGGATACTGCCTTGATGAAGCATTGATGAATCAAGTCACGGGCAACTTCGGCGCAGGGGATTCCCTCAAGAGGAAGCACGGAGGAGAAAGCAGCAGAAGGCCCGAGAAGATGAAAGTGCACAGAAGGTCTCAATCAAAAGAGAAGATCACTTCCACGGCAATGACATTAGTTTCACCTCTCCAACATCCAGTACTTCACCGACTATTGCACCTCAGCAGGACACTTCCATGCCTCCACTGAATCCGACAACATTCATCTTCTCTCCTCAGCCACTCCATTCAACACCTGTTCCAGAAGAGGCGTTAAACTGCGGATGGCGAGTTCGAGAGGGCTTTGTCCTTGGATGATTCGAAGATGACAGCCATAACATGTGCATTTCGATGGAGAGGAAACATAACGAGATAGTAGTACACTCGGTAACTTCTCATTCTCCGAGAAGTAATTTCTCAGAATGGTTGACTTCGCAGTTGGTTCCAGAAGCTAGAGTGGAAATGAACTTGGAGGAACATGACTTGCAGCTACTCCCGAGTCTAGGTGGAAAAGACAGAAAACCTAAAGTTGCTAAGGTAACTTCAAGGTTGATCATCGAGGAGTCGAAGCGAAAGTTTGCTTTGAGATGTTAGTTCGAGGTGGAAAGAAAGAGAGAGGATGAGCTCACGACAAAAGACATAACAGTAACTAGAGTACTTATCGGTCAAGCCACCACAGAAGGATTGAAGCGGGATCCATAGACATTGATAGATGCTCTATTCCTTAGGCTTGACAGAGAAAAGGCGGAGAAAGAAGAACTTTCGAAGCAGGTATCTCAATTGTGCGAGATCATAGCTAAGGTTGTTAAATCTTCCACTTAGCCTATTTCAGCTCAAGATCAAGTGAGTGATCGTCTGATGCAGGAGATGGAAGATGCAAGTAATCAGGTGAAAGCTATCGACGAATGGAAGAATCTGGTTATTCGTCAAGCTTCATCAAACTTGGAGAGGTGCTAGCTTGCATCAAGGTTATGAATGATGCAGCAAATCAGCTGAAGCAACTAGTGACAAGCATAGTAGATATGAACACAGTTGCTGAGAGTAACCTGAGTACTTTGGCCAAAATCAATAAGTTCTTTAAGAAAGTGTTGGTCGCGAACAGTTATGCGGACGGATCGGTTGAGAAGGGGAGCGGTGGAGTTTGCGGTATCTTTCCGTTTGGAGATCTGCAAAATTCTCACAAGAGGATGCGAGGCACTTGAGAGTATGACATCATCTTTACCAGATAGTATCATTGCTTTCACTGAGGAGGAAGTGGTCGGAAATGTTACTTCATACGTACGGATCATTCCTAGCAAAGTGCCTAATTCCCTGGAAGGGTCTCTTCTGATGGTACAAGGGAGAATTGATAGAGCTACTAAGCCTTTCACGATGAATTCCATTAGCAGACTGGTGGCACTGCAATGGATATTGCGAGTTCGGGCTGAGCTTAGAGGATGTGGAAGTATGTATCAAGGTGTTGAATGAAGGATTGCTGCAGTTCAGGACAAAAAAGGAAGCTGTGGCTAAGACAGATGGGAAGATGCTGAATTACATGTTCGACAAGTATATTCAGTATCAGAACACAAAGAAGATATAAATGTTACAGCTGGCTTGACTTCTTCTATTCTTCTTCTATTTTCCACGTTCCCAGATGAAATTGTAAAACTTTATAGTTATTGGTTTTGAAACCATCACCTTAAGTTATGTGGAACAATTCTATTAGTTAAGTGATAGATGTGTCACTTAAGGAGAAGTTAGTGGAGGATGATTGCCAAATGTCATCTTTACTTCTTGTTTATGTTTCAGTTCAGTTGAGTTTCCCATTTGTATTTTCCCTTCTACATTCTATAAGTAGAAGAAGAACCTCTGGGTTAAGGATCAGAATTTGTAAGCAAATTCCTTGTGTTCCAGACTTTGTGCTGAAACCCTTGAGAGCCACTTGAAGCAAAGGAATATACAAGAGCAGATTTCCTGAGAACTTTGTGTCACGGTGTAGTTTGTTTCTAGCTTTCTATCTCGGATCTTTGAATAAACTTTGTGTTATTTTAGATTTAAATCTAGAGTTGCTTTGCTTATAATTACGTGTTTATATCTATTGGTTTCTTCTATGTGCATGCAATCAACTCTGCTATCTATTTATTGGGATGCACATCTTCCCCATTTCTTTTACGTGTTAATATAATTCCCTTCTTCTATAAATATTTCCTTTCTTAAACAATCACTTACTTTGCTTTGAAAACTATACAACTATGGTTCATGAGCTGAATAGTTAAAGTAAAACCCCATATAGATACTAACATATTTTAATTGACAAATCGACACGGGAGCCACACTTTGGTAAATGAGAGAGATTTATCTCATGACTACCTAGGCTTTATGCTATGCAGAAAATCTAGCCAACATATTTAGTGTTTGTCACGTGAGTTGTTTTAACAACTCACTAACCATATGATAAGAAATATACTAGGGATATATTGTTGTAAGTGGTTCCTATATTATAGGAAACCACATCCCTATTTATTTGTGTACTAGTCCTCGTATGAAAGATATGAGTTTTCATTATTGTATTTTCTCTGAAGCTCGTACCATATCTTCATTTGGTATCGGAGCGAGACAATCTATGCTTGAACTATGAAATGAGCTCGAGTCATTTTGGATATATGTCGGTGTGAGGAGTTGTGAGAAATCTTATGCAAGCGTGGAGGATTAATATTGTGATTTCGTGCCTTGACCATATATGTCATTCATCTACGTGTAAATCTCTATCGACCAATTCATAATTTGCCTAGAGGAAAGGCATAGTTGTAGCATGCCTGATCTGTATGTGCATGCATATCACCACAATCAGTATTGAGAAAATAACGCCTTACTCATTTACCCGTTGCGACCACCATGTAAACGGCTCCTCCACATTGATGGATCTTCTAGAGCAGGAAACGTGGAAGTTATTCAACTAGGGGATAACTTTGTAATGCTGCAAGAACTTCAGGAAGAGCTGGCGTAGCAAGTTGGGCAACTAGGAATAAAAAAAATTGTTCACGGTATGTGTATAAGCACTTGGCCATATATCACGCCTAATCTTGACTAGAGAATGATCCGAATAAACTGCAATACTACATATGTGCTGAGATAAAAGCGATAGGAAGTACACATGACACCTCAATTTGCATTGGAATTGACATTCCAAAGTTCGACACGTCCTCACCTCACCAAGCCTCAATCACTAATTTTGCAAAATTAAAAGGTGAGTGAAATTTTTCAAAGCAAAATTCATGCAAAACAAGTCGACTATTGTCCATTGTAATCATGTCATATGTGATATAAGTCAATTTTTAGTTATAGTTGATAGGTTTGCTCTTTCATTACAAAACTAGTATTTAAAATAGTCTCGAGCATTAAAGATATACTCTTAAGGAACTAGTTAAATTGAGTCTAGAGAATTCATCTATATTAGAAATTTGAGATTTAAAACTTTTTAAAAATTTGTGTTTAATAATCATAAAGTTGTAGTCAAAGTCATTGTATGATATTGAGTCCATGATGTGTATGTCAAAGTTATGAGTAAGTCATCGTTCTTGTTATGTCATATGTCGTGTCATTTTTCCATTTGGATTATCTAATATGTTGTGTTCATTAACTTGTCGGAGTTATCATTTTTATGTTAGATCGTGATTTGTTGTCGAATGTCAATTGTGATTCGTAAATCAATAAGTCTAGAAAATTTAAAACAAAATTGCCTTATGAACGCATTTTCGGTGTAACTTTGACGCCTTGATAAGATTGTCAAAATTGTGAAGGAGATTTATCTCTTCTCAAAATGATTTGCATGATCATATTCGACGAGTTAGCAACATCGATGGAGGTCGGAGGCAACGGAGGAAGGAGGGCGATCGGGGCCTCTCGTCGTGTTGACCAACGAACTTTCGCATCTGACAACAATGGTGGCACATTTTTATAATATTTTTAGTTGTTTTCTTTGAGTGGTGTGTGAAGAAATAAAACAAGGTATTCATTCCCTACTAAAGTTTGAAACGAGGAGAATGTGCTTTGAGGATGCTTGAGAACTTCTTGTATAGGAGGGCGGATTGAGTGCGGTGATCCTTTGATGCTAAGATTCTTTGATGGATTTCTTCACCGATCGTTTGGTGGAAATGTGATCATCCGGTGAGGGATTTCTTTGTGGTAAAGCGGATGATCATGTCCAGCAAGATCTAGGCGACAAGATGCAGAGACTTTAAAGTATGCGGAGGCATACGCATACGATTCTGTTTCAATTCTTGAGATGTATTTTCTTCCCATGTTCGCACTAACGGGGGGAATGTTAGGAATTCATTATATAGTGCTCTCATGATTATTAATAATTTACTTGTGATAGATTATTATTGTAAATAATATTACAAATATGGTTTGTAATATTTAGTGTTTGGTTACGTGAGTTGTTTTAACAACTCACTAACCATATGATATGAGATATATTAGGGATATATTGTTGTAAGTGGTTCCTATATTATAGGAAACCACATCCCTATTTATTTGTGTACTAGTCCTATATGAAAGATATGAGTTTTCATTATTGTATTTTCTCTAGACTGCAGGATACGGCTATGGGTATGGGTGCGGGTTCGATACGCTGAAACAGCAAATTTTAAAAACCTCAGTGCATCTACGCTTTTGGGTACGTTTCATATATATATATATATGCATATAAAATTATAAATTTAAAGAAACATTTGCATACTTATTGAAATTTAATACTCATACAACTTAAAATCATTCATAGAACATGAAAACAAATTTCCAATACTTTGAGAATTGAGACTTGAGTTTGTATTGATTCATAGTGTTCAAAACATAATAGTTAATAACATAGACTGTATTAATGCCTTAAGCTTGAGTTAGACGTATCATTGGACATTAAAAAAATATTTAAAGTCATGATATATTTTAGTTCCTTTCTCAAACCAAAGGAGGGTAGCACAACCTCTTGTCAAGGCAAGGATCTTGTCATTATATTTCTGATTCGACGAAATTGATTTGTAGGCTTGGCACCTAATGTCAAATGAAGAGAAGATAGGCTGCCCAACCACCAAGTGCTTCACTTGTTCCCATGCCTTCCAAATTGACTGAAGAATAAAAAACCCATGAGGAGCAACAAGAAAGCCCCCAAATAGTAAGTCAACCAAATGAAGTCCTTTTCATCTCTCTTGACCCTTCAGAGCCTATTGGCAATATTGAATCTCACATGAACTTTCCAAAGTTCAATTCCAATCAAAGCCCTCATGTTTTATTTATTTTTTTGCACTTAAAAAAAAAAAAAAAACTGTGGGTACTCTCTGGGTACTCTTTTTATTTTATTTTTGCACTTTAAAAAAAGAAAAAACTGTGGGTACTCTGTGGGTACGTACCCACAGCGTACCCAGGGCACCTGTACCCATACCCAAAACGTACCCAGCCTGGTACGAGGGGGTCTAGGGCGTTTCCGTGCAGTCTAGTATTTTCTCTTAAGCTCGTACCATATCTTCAATCTACCTATGAGAATGTGTCCTAATTTATTTAGGAAGGCCACAAGGACCCCATCAACCACTCAGCAATGTTTATTAACAGCAACACCCTACAGGCCACTAACAATGAAAAAGAGACGAAAAGTTTAGTCTAGATGCATACTCTAAGATATTGCCATTGTTAGGCACCAATTTACAGGAGTTATTCCTAAACTTCTTACCTGGACTTACATTATCCAGCTCCAAGAACTAATGCACTACAAGAAACTTGTCAGAGACATTTAAATACAATATTAGATTTCAATGGAAGGCTAGAAGTATTGACACTCAAAATCGTTATGCGTGTAGTTAGGATTATATCCAACATGTTGGAATGTTTTCATTGATTAAATTCCCAGATAAGTTTTGACAGCAACCTGTGGACGTTTATGAGTATGTAGATGGACTTCTTATGGCATTTCAAAAACAAACAAGGTTTGAGCACTGCTACCAACAGAAGGATGGTGATTACCATCTTCATCAACCATCTAGTAACAAACTATTTGCTAATGAGGAAATGAAAACCCTGAATAAGCATCCAGAGAACATGAGAAGATAGACAATCAGATGAGCAATGTTGCAAGGGCAATGGACACATTAAAAGGATTTGGTTTAATATACAAATGTGTTGTGACATTTGCAATAGACAGATTAAATGTCCAGAATGATCATAGAGATATAAAGCAAGTAGAAATGTCAGATGGGTTAGAGGACATCATAATGGTTCCGAAGGAAATGCCACAGAGCACCTGGTTTACCTAGGAGAAAATTACGATTTTTCCAAAAATCAAACTGCTCATTAAATAAAGCCAAACACACATTGAATGTAAGGACAGTAAACCAAGAGAGCATGAATGGGAAGATTACTTGTGCTGCAAAAGAATGGGCTTTGAACTAAGACACTCTTGTGTGAATCCGTGGCAGTTGTGTGGTATAAGGAATGCAATCTTGGTATAATGCTAGAGGGGTCATTTAGATAGATACTCCACTCACACATGCATGCATTTATTTTTCAAAATGGCAAATTTGATTGGAAATGAAATGTGTTAAATTGAGTTTCCATCTTTTCCATGTGATCGGAGACAACCTCACGCCAATCTAAAAAAATCAGGCCACATACAGGGATAACCTACAAAAATACTGGAAGAACTTGAACCAATAAAGCTTTACAGTCACAAACCTATTTGAAAACTAATAATAATCTGACAATGATTAGAAAATCACTATGAGGGCAGGATGCGTTAAAGCAGCTCATATATCAGCAAACAGAGGTGGTGAAGTAGGTGATTTGATTGCAACTACCTAGCCCCAGTAACAACACTAACAATCACATGAACACTGATTCCTTTCCATCTATTCATAAGCCCAAGTTCACGGTATTTTACTTTTGTTTTAAAGACATTAACCGAGTCCACAAAATATAAATCATTGCATTTAAAACATTATACTTTTTTCAAGCAGTCCATGAGTGAATCCAAAACATAAATAATGAAAATTAATAAAACATGATGAGGCCTTCACATGCAGAAATGTATTCAAAAATAGCAAAGCAGAGTACCCTTCTTTTTTAGCTTTTTTCTGAAACTTCTTTTCCTGCTAAAAGCTCCTTCCTGCAGAAATGAAAGTCCACATTTTAGACATTTACAAAGAAAAGTAGGCTTGACAATTAGATTGTTACATCATCCACCAAGGGAATAATGCTTCATATATTATGTCTTTATCATCACCAGTTTGTATTTTTCCTCGTATAGTTTCATGTTGTCAGACTATCTGTTGAAAAGAAAACAGCTTCACAACAAGATCTAAAAAGTTACACCATCAGTATAAGTATGCCTCCTTTTCTGTAAGCCAGTCAAACTTACTGAAAAAGAGATGATGAATAAGTAGTTTCGAATTTAAGACAAAGTCAACTATATGCTTATTTACATTAAGATTGCATCTACTTTATACAACTCTTTCATATTTTCTGGAAAGGGATATCTACTTATAAGGAGTAGGGTAGTGAAGCTCAATATGCATCAGAAACGAGTTTTAGAAATAGGGTAAGCACATTAAAAGCAAATTTACCACAGTTGCAACTGGACATAATGATAATCAAGGTGTCATATGTTCTGAATGCATTTGGACTAATGTAACAGAGAATTTAAACCATAAGCAGCCGAAAAATCAAAGCAGTTAATATAAAAGAGATAAACATGATGTCTAATGAAAGAAATGTCTAAGTTACCAGGAAACGGGTAAGGATATGGGAAACACCATTTTTAGGGACCCAGGGTACATTTCACCTCAGAAATGTTAAGCCAAAATCTAACCAGTTCGGATATGTGGGGAGGGGTTCGAGGGTTTTGAAGAATCTGGTAATGTAGAGAAATTCAGAAAACCACTTACCTTACAATTTAACCAAATAATACATCTTGTCCATGTACAAGAATTATAATGCAGATTATACAAAATTTAGACATATCATACATGTCTGCAAAATTTTATTAGCTCTTTAAATAGATGAAATACTTTTTAATATTTATGATGAAAGAGAGGCTCAATTACCTAGGTGCCTGAAAGAATAACATGATAACCAGCTACTAGCAGGCCTTCAAAGGCATAGGTGTAGAACCACTTACATTACACTAACACGCATGTGAAGGATACATACATGGACTCAAGGCTAACACAACCTACACTACATCCTTACATTGTCATCTAAGATGTTACAAGAAGTTGTTCTTCGCAAGCTTAAGGTTTGCGTTCTTTCAATAGGATTCTGTGCTAGCCATAATGTAATACCAAGGGGTCTTTTTGAGAGAGATCCGCCAAGAAGTGTATTTCAGAAGGACATATTTCCCAAATTTAAAATTGGTTATGCTATGGGTTTAAAACATAGTTGGCAATACCAATGCATTTGTTGCTATATGTACATTTTGTAAGATACAAGTTTCAATAGATTTTCTTCAATCAACATTTCGCTCATTATATTTTTGTAGGATTAATTGTTCAATCACGCTACAACTCCATGGCATCCAATAAGGCATGAACACAAAGTACCATTAACCAACCATAATCAAGATTATGGATTTACATTTTGATTGAATTTCATAAAACCACAACTTTATACTTTGCTTTCTTTCTATCTCAAAATAATATTTCATTTACATATTACATCAACACATAGAATCATTGGGACATCAACAGCTGCAATTTGTTCCTATCTTCTTGAACACCTACTACAACGACATGGGTCAGCGCAAATTTGGCATGGATTCCACCTATCCTAAGTAGCAACAGTATCATACAATTACATTTACAGTTTAGGAGAGCAATCAACCTTTTCACAATTTCATAATATAATCACATTTCCAAGTTTGGGAGAGAGAAAATTTCCTGCTACAATTTCAAGAAGGGTTTCAGAGAGGGCGAAAATATTATTTCTTCTATACAAGTCTCTAGTTTCCATTCATATAGTTAAGCTCTAGGAGAGTAACTTTGCTTTACACGTATGTTGCTCTCATTCAGATGCAGGAGCTAGGGAGAAGGGGACAATGCTAAAGCATTCTCGTATAACAGAATCCATGCCACCGTGGGTGAAATATACTACTGATAAGAGGCCTGAAACACTTTATGCCTGTGGCTAACTCATAGTGAGTCATCACACCCACACTTTTGTACTTACATGACCCACCATGACACACGGGTCACTTGTTGGCCATCAAGCCAAAAAAATAACATTCGTCTTCAGGTGAAAGACATGCTACGAATCACTCCCCTAAGGTCGACCAACAAATTCAGCATGAATTCTCTTGTAGAATCAAAACTGGATACAAAGGGACTTAGTATTGGTAGAACTCAAAGTAGCTGAATTGGCCAAGGAATCGCCTTCGAAAAATATCACCAAATGCGTGTGAAAATATTCTATCACTTCCAATCTCTTCCCCTATATGAAGAGAACATAGAACTGATCTACGCTAAATGGTGTCTGTTTTAAATGCATCATTCCAGAGGGAAATAATGAATTCCGGCAGTTTAGTCTTGAACAAAATAAGCCGAAATGGCACTGAAACAGGCACGGAGAAAGTGTCTACTACAGCAATAAAACAAAACTAATTGTGGATTCATAATTATAATGCAGAAAGGAAGAGGTTAAAGTTGATAGGATATTATTTCTTGGTCCACAAGCATTTATTTCATGTCAATTCCAAATGGGTTCCATAAAGCTGACAATCACCTCCTGCGACCAGCTCACCGAGGTCGCTCAAGAAACCAGCTTCAATTAATTGTCAAATGAAGTGTTAGGCGCGGTTCAGGGGCTGCTATGACATCTCTTATCAGCAAGGAACAAGTTCAAGTGATGAATATGAGAGATGGACAGTTGCGGGCACTTGCTGTGCGTCTTTCCGGAGTGAATTTATAGTTTAAAAAAGTTGTTTTTAGGATGCAAAGTTTTTACCCGAGTGTTTCGCTCACGCTGTTTTGAAGCCCAAGCCACAAACGTGTGAGAAGTCACATTTCATTTGAATTGATAAAGTCACTCATAGGTTGTTTGCGGTACAAACCAATAAAGGGTGTGTGGAGATTGGTTTCACTTACACAATTCCATGTTATTAAAACTTGCAAATAGGGTAAATTCAGCACTCATCACTTTGCACGCACTCTATCAAGTGTTTTTATTTATTTATTTAAATCTATTCTAAACACAATGGTAAAGCACATACAAAACCAAGATAGGAGAGAGGATGAGAAACCCATGCCTGGCACGTGGAGAATTCAGTTGCACTGGAGGAGCACACAATGAACTTTCACGATCTAACAAATTTCCAAGCACTTCAGTGTGGTAGAGTTAATCCTCGGGGCAGCTATCCAATAGACATGACATTCTGAGAGACCACAACACTTGACACATTTTGTCAAACAGTTCATGTGGTTTGCCTAGACTTTCACATTTGCATACATGTCTGCCAGGACGCTTGCAACAACATATGACAAAACAATCCGCCTTCCAAGGTGCTTCTATGGTTGCCAAACACTGCTCTCAAGCTTCCATTCAGGCACAAGCTGAAGTATACTGTCAAATGCATTTATTTGGAAGTGTATAGTTTTCTCCAGATAACAACACCGTCTAGGATGCCAACCATGCAGACATAATGCTAAAATTGTGGGCATAATGTTGTAATAGCACATATGCCATTGAGGTATTTGTAGCTCTCATCCACTAATCCACATGGGTGTATGCAAAATAACAATAAATGAAGTTTTCATTGGCAAGGACTGCTCCAAAACATTGCATACATGCCAAACAGCTAGAAAGCATCCTTGCAATGTTGTTTTGAGCATCACCAGCAGCCTGGGGATCTGAACACCCTTGCTTCATGTCCCCATCACACCCAGCAGTATTTAGGCCTGCTAAACACCTCGCAGGCATCTGCTCTCCTCTCCCATCCTGCTGGAAAATTCCTTTCCTAACTCACATGGTTTGTGGCGCCCCATTTTTGCATACAAATCTAACAGCACCGCCTGCAACTACATCAGACAAAAATCTGCTTTCTTTAACGCTTAAAGACTATCCATGGCCTGTTTTAAAGCTCCCAGGTGTCTACCACGCCCCCTCCAACCTAATGCAACAACATCAGACAAAAATATAAAACTCTCTCAAGAATGCTTTGTTCGATGTCCATGACCTATTTAAAAACTCCCTGGGCAGCGAGGAGGAAGCGTGGCATTGGTCTGGGGAGGACAAGAAGAAGAGACGTTTATTTTCAAGCAAACAAGCACCTGTCATGGATGCTTGTCTGCTGCCTTCCCCATGGCAGTCGCTCCACCAAAACTCAAAAAAGTATAAACAAATCCTAAATTTCCCTTTATTCTTTTATCTAACTTTTATTTTATTTGGTTTTATATATTTTTTTGTAAACACTTTCTTATATTTTTATTTGTGTTATCTTGTTTACTTATTTCACAATTTTGACTTCAAAACAAGCTCCAAATTTTAAATTAAAAGAATAATGAAAGAGACCTTGTTGAGGCTGCCTCGGACCCGGATCCACAATTCCTCATTGTGTCTCGATTCATCAAATACAACCTCCTGCAACCAATATACCATCACTCTCAATTCATCCATATCCATTGTAATCGATTGTCCTTTGAAAATAGGCCATACATTGCTTTCTATTAACATTTTATTGTTAGACCCCATGTTCACACTTATATAGGTTTGCTCTTTGGACTTCATGTCGGCTACACATTCAAATTGGTGAGCTAACATATCATTGAACTTTGCACCCCTACCATTGTATTCTTTGAACTCTGGTGGGTAAGGAAAATATGATGATGATAATTCAGAAGAACTTGGCATCACAAGCATCTACTTTTGGTCATCTCGCTGCAAACCTTAGCCTTCTTCAATCTCCATAATCTCAACGCTATTGCAATCAGGTTGGAACACTTCATAGTCTTCCATCTGCCAATGGAACAGACCGTTGAGGAGTTCATCTCATCTTAGGAGCACAATTATGACTCCAAGACCCCTTCATCATTCGACTCCATCGTACCTCGATTGCCATCCACCAAGCCTTCTTTGATGTTTGAATCCAATGTGTCTGAATCTTTAAATTTATGTACTTACTGCCTTTGTTTTCAATGGAGATCAAGTTCTTTTTTGAGTTATAGTCGTCTTTGGCTGTTATCAACCAGCCCTGACCCAATAGTGCATCATAGGCCTTCTTTTTCAATGAGATGACTACAAAATTCAACAAAAGGGTTGGCTAGATACCTTTTGTCCCATCAGGACACCCAATATCTTAATGCCATGTTGATATGCTCCTACCAATTGGAATGTTGAAGGCCACATAATTGGCTTCTCAGGACTCTTCTAAGTCTCCTCTAGAAGAATGTTCATGGCAAAACCACCATTGATTTATAGTATTTGTCAACTTTTGGCCTAGAATTTCCCATATGCATGACTAGCAGGTCTTGGGCAAAATTCAACGTTGAAGCATACGACTAACCACTTGATCATATGACAATGTCAACTAGACTATGGGTACATTCTTCTGCTTTTTATCCTCTACCCATCACCCGATGCTACACCATTTGACATTAGGTGAGTCAATGTATGCTTGATATGTGAGCCGATGTCTTCTATAGAATTAATTGTAGCATTCTTGAGTTCTAGAATGCTTTGCAATAAGTCAGCTATCTTCATAGGTAAAATGGTTTGTAAGACTTGACTTGTAATAACTTTGTCGGACTCAAGTCTGCTTTCGTCATTGTACTTGCATATTCAAGTGACTAACATCATTCTTTGACCATTGCCCTCTCAATTTCCACTCTTGCTTTGGCCAATGTTTCCTTCTTTGTACATAGGTCGGGACATTATATTTTTCTTCACTTGTGGTCTAGCAATCGCCATAACCTCTTTGCACTCGCTCGTCGATCAAAGATGTTGGCTTGTTTTGGACAATCACCATTGTTATGGTTCCCAGGTCCACACAATATACAAAGAAGTCCATGTTATTTTTAATAGGGCAATCTATTGCGAAATGGCCCCACCCATTGCACTCTTGACACTATAATTTCTTGTCCTTGGAATCGTACTAGATCCAACTCCCACAAACATTATTATTCGATGTCAATAGTTTATTAGCGGCGCGTTGGGTAGTGTCGATTGCTCTCTTTGTGTGAGCGATGCTTTGTAGTTCTTATTTTCCAAATTAGATGGGCAATCATTAACCACATGCCTGTAACTCGACAAATCTCACATAGCATTTTCTTTGGGCAATCACATTTCAATGACCTTCCACCTTGTAGTCAATACACCAAAGACTCGTGCCTTCGTCCTTAGTGTCTCCCTTGAGTTCCTTCTTTTTTTTGAAGCATGTCTTTTCCTTAAGGCATGCACCAATCAAAGTTCATTGTCATCGCTAGAGTCGGGGTCATCTTCTTTGCCTCTTCTCAAGCACGAGGATGTCTTATTCTCTCTTTCAATGCCCATGGCTATGCATCTTCGTAAGATGAAGGTGAGACCCTTTCATCTCCTCTATAATGAGAGTACCAACTCTTGATGGAACATCGTTTCTTGAGCCGTTGCAAGTACTTTTCATGTTTTCCCAATAGTTTTTGATTTCTTTGCTATAGGCTCAAACATTCTCGTGTTTACTTTGTTGTGCATTACAAATATCATCTACACCTTGTTTTCATCACTCACGAGTATAAACTCCTTTTCAAATGCTTCCTAAGCTTTTCCCATGTTACTTTATCATTAGTTGGTACACCTATGAACCAATCAATTGCCTTGTAATGTCCCTTTCTAGGGCTAAAACTGTAAATCAAGGAAGTTACACAAACCCCAAGTAGAAAAGCAACTTTAATATTCCTTGAAACCCTAGCAGTGATTGTATAGGGACAATTAATTCACCATATAACCATGCACAATAGCTGAAAAATACTTCTAAATAATTATTTCAAGTACGAAAAACAAATATCCATCCAATTTGCATCAAAGAAATGGAGAAAACCAGAGATGATACCTTGCTGTAATTAAATTTATGACAGCAACAGGGCAGCCACAAACAAGGGCTGAAAACGATAGATAAACTCCTCCAAAAATAACCAAATTATGGATTCCAGCCTTATAAATTATGATAAGTCAAAATATCAAAGAATATATGAGTTATGTGCCCTAGAAGGCACCAAATCACAACCAAACCCTAGTCGCTCCCTAGGAGAGGGGCTCCAAAAATATATCAAAGCTCTTGTAGGTCTTCTTCTTGAAACCCTAGATCCCAATCAGCAAAAGAATCTTCAGTAGATGTCTTCAATTCATCACTATGGAGAGTTTCCGTTCTCCACCAAACCACAAGGAAGGGTTTCGTCCTCCTTGGATGCCACACAAGAGGGTTGTCGTCCTCAAGTGGATAGGTATTGAGCAATCAGCCCAACAAATCAAATATAATTGTATATGCACCAAAGATGATGTGCAAATGAGGTAAAATAACCTTTTGTATCCCTTTGTTGGCGCCAAGACCCCTTGGGTGAGAACTGACCTCTTTAAGCTTTACTTTATCTTTGAATCTCTTGTTGGGGTCTTATAAACCCAACCGACTTGCCTTAAGGAGTGAAACACCAAATAAAACATTAAAAATAATAAAAGAAAACTGAAATGAAGTTCAATTACTTCCCTTGTTCACTTATTCTTCTTGGCCATGGGAAGAGAGTGGCAAGAAGTCCTCATTCGACATTAATTTGAAAAAGGGGACATTACAGTCCTCCCTTCCCAAAATTGTTTGTCCTCAAGCAATTGCAAACTCCTGGATCCCAAATAAATCTATGTGGCTCCTTCTTTGATGTTCATGTACATGAAGCAAACTCATTAAAGGAAAAATGTGTTCCCTTCTTCATCCACTCATGCTTTGCGGATATGATGGCTAGGTCCCTTCCTTGGCTTGCCACCATCTCATAATTTCCATTCAACTGGACGGTTTCCCAAAACTTCCATAACGTCGTCCCAAAAACAGTTGCGATCTTGCATTTTTCTCTCAAAAATCAGAATGTAGGTGGCTGGAAACAAGTTATGACAGTCATAAATCACTTGATTTCCCCCAATTTGGAGCTATGTTGGCTGAAGTAGTTGTCTTCTTCAATTGGAACCATCTACCACTATTTTCCAATGATTTTATGACCTCAAAATGACCACTCTTACATCTAATTAAGTCTGAAAACAACTCATAATCTGACTTAATCAAAATCAGCAACTTAAAAATGGAACTGCAAAATTGGAATCTCCTTGCAAAATTAGGAATTGTGAGCATGGAAATGACTAAAATCACCTCTCTAAAGGCTGAAAAATTTCTCCCAACATTCATCAATAAAAATGCTCCATCTCTTGACTGAAAATACTTGGCTACCCACTTGTATGCATGCAAATGAAATCATGTGGTAGCTGATATGAAAATGACAGCAATACCAGGTCTGAAATTCTGATCTATGGTTCTCCAAAGTGTTGTCATGCAAATGTGCAACAAGGAAATTGTCAATTTCCAAGCATGACAACTATACCCTTGTGTCAAAAATTACAAGTTTTACCCTTCCGAGACACCTCGGGTCTACCCAATCAGTCTAGTGACCTCTCAATTGATGTTAACTCATTCCCTAGGTGATTTAGGAGAGTCAATTCAAAACCCCTAGGTGATTTTAGGAGTTCATTGAAAAAAGCAAACTTCAGGCAGTTGTGGGAAGGGCTATCACTAGCCTTCCTAGGATTGGAGCAACCCCATGGAGCGGAACAGAGAAGCCAAACTAAACACGGAAGTGAATCAAAGGCCTTGGAACATCATGGAAGTGATTTAGGAAGATTTAGGAAGGATTCGGAGAAGTTGGGGCAGTTTCACCAAAATCAGGGTTCACAGGCCTAGGTAGTGCACAAGCCAAAAAAGGCATTGAGCTTTGGAAGGTGATTCCGGGAGCTCTGGATTGAGTTAGGAGCAAAACAAGACATCGTCGGAAAGGAAATTCCAAGCCCTACAAGATGGTGAAATTATGTTTTTCACAACACTTTGGTGCAATGGGTCTGCAAGCAGTTTTCTCATGCACATGTGGAGTACTAGATCAAAAATCCACTTTTTAGGGATCAAATGAAGAAATCAAGACATGAGATCCCCACCATTGGATTCAGAAGACCATTTGCGTCAAGATCATATAACATTTCATCAAAAAATTCCATCGGGAGCTCGAGATATCGTCATTTCAAGTTGCCCTCTAGGAGTGAGTTCGGGAGTTAGCCAATTTTTTAACAGGACACGTGTCATCACCAAGAGCCTAGCGCGATTTCATGTCCCTTATGTCCCTCAAGCAAAGGGACATCGGGTCAAGAAAATGTGCCCAACCCCTATAAGCCCTTTGGATCCTCATCGACCTCTCGGGTGCCGCCAGCCATTTCTGGGAGCTAGTAGAGCCTTGATCCCCTGCCATCGGATCAAGTGCCACGTGTCATCACCAAGCGCGCTGTGCAATTTGATGTCCCTCTCGTCCCTTTATGTGAGCGACATCAAAGTCTTAAAAATGTGCCCAACCCCTAAGGAGACTCCTGGTCACCCATGTGACCCCTTCAAGAGCAGTTTTCTAGCCCCAGGTGCTTGTCAGGCTTTCATTCTCAACCATCGGATCAAACGCCACATGTCATCTTCTGGCGCGCCGTGCAATTTCATGTCCCTCACGTTCCTTTGTGTTGGGGGACATCAGGGTCAAGAAAATGGGCCTAGCCCCTCCAAGAAGCCTCATGGTTTCTCATGTGACCAGCTTCCAACCCCTCAGTGCTTTAAAGCTATTTTTGGTCAAATCCCCTGCCGTTGGATCTCGCCACATGTCGCAACTAGGCATTGCGTGCAATTTGATGTCCCTCACGTCTCTTAATGCTTAAGGGACATCAGGGACATGAAATTGTGCCTCACTCCATGCTTTGAATTTTTTGAATATTTAAAAACCCCTCCTACTTCCCGCTTCTAACATCTAACCTTTTCTGTGCACAACCTGCTCTGTAACTTCCTCTACAACTTCCCATCACCTCCCACCATTACTGAAACTCCAAACCAACTTCGCTACAACAATGAAATCCTCTACCCCATGGTAATACGCAGGTCTCAGAAGGAAGATTGATCAAACGAAGAACAAAGAAAAAAGAAACAGAGAAATCCTTCATGGCAACGAAATAGAAATTTGAAGAGATCTTGCAAACGGATGCCGAGTTAATGACCCAATTTTTGCTATTCGTTCCTCTATCAAAAACCATCAAAAACACACCTTCAAACCCTCCTTCCATGGCATAGAACGTTTGCAACAAAGAAATCCATTTCTTTGCACAACGGGGAAAAAGCTCAGTTTCTCGTCAAACCGACAACCGGATCGAGGAGAAATTTCACTAGTGAGATAAGAAGAAAAACACATCAAAAACGTAATTTTCATCGCGAATGAAGGATAAAACTAGACCTGCAATTTTTGAGGTCCATCAATGGCTGCCGTGTCCAGAAGCACTAGCCAGTCAAAAATTTAAAAGTTTAAAATCTCCTAAACTATTGATCGGGTAAGCAAAAATTTCGAAGGAGCGATATTGGGCAAAAACCCATATCGGAAAACTTCGTTCCGCGTCAATCCGACCTCTAGAAGCCCACTTTCTAAAAATAACAGGTCTTACGCATGAGGACTGCTTTTTGGGAAAGTCATAAACAAAAGAACCTGCAAAGGAGGCATTGAAGCAGAGGATGCATTGTAGTTGAAAGTTCATTAAAGCGGGCATCTCGGTCCAAATTTGACACTAAGTAATCCGACGAGCACCTGCCAAAATAAAAAGTTGATCCGAAGGTGAGAGGAATGCAGGGAGAAAAGGAATTCAAAGTCGCAACATCCATTTGAGGTTCGAGGGAGTTGCTTTTTCATACTTACTAAAAATAGTAAGTTACTTTTTTGAGGAAGTGATGAAGCATAGGTGGACGGGACTGAAAGATCCCAAACCCGTTTTATCTCGAATATATATATATTTTAAAATAATGTTACGCTCGGATCTCGAATCCGATAATATTATAGGAATTCATAAAACATCATACTGAAACTGCATAGATAAATAAATACTGAAAGCCCGCAATCCGGGTGAATATAAATTAGGCGCCTAGGGCAAATCTGGCAAATTCCTTTGTAAATAATTCAGCTGAATATTTAATATTGATTTCTGAAGCTAAATATTACAGCCAGACAAATATAAATCATTGAAAGATTTAATAACAATGATAATCCAAAAATCCTCAAAAAATGAATCAAAACCCTAGCTGATTTGTCTTATTTGCTGCTGGGAATTACAATAGATATCTAACATGAAAAATACCTCGACACAATAATGAATAGTCATAGGAGAAGCCGCCCCCACTCAGATAGATGTGCAAAGCCCACAGCTGCAATTTATTTCTTTCCCTGACACTGCTGAAATGTTGAATAACTGATGTAAACAATGAAGATTCCTGGATGGAAACTTCTCTCACTGCTCCTGGGGTTTCCGTCCGCAAGAGGAATAATCCAGAGGGTTTCCGTCCTTGGATTCTGTCTGCAAAAGCTCTGTGCTAAATGCTCTGTGAAAATAATAATAATGATTTGAATGATTTCCCCAAGCCGTACTTTTCCTCATATAGCCAAAAAACCCTCCAAAAGCCAAGTCGCACTTTTTGGCTAATACCAAATAATTAATATTTAATTAATTATTTTTACTTCATTAATCAAGTCGCACTTTTGGGTGTATTTGGCCATTACCCAAACAAGTCGCATTTTTGGCTAGGAAGGCAATTTAAATAATTTATTAATTTATTTAAATGCACTTTCCTAAGTCAAAATCACTCAAACTTGATCTATTAATACATTATATGTGCTTTAATGATATTTTACTTTAATTCGAGCATCATATAATAAAATAATAAACCGAAGTCACCCTTGAAAACACCCCTTTGGTCGTCGGGTAGACAAAACAGGCCAAAAGGTCTTCGACTGAACTAATCGCGAAAGAGGGACATTACAGGATGGACGAAGCCGGCCACGACCCTTCGCCTACGAGTATGAGATAGAAGACAATGATGTTTCATACATGGACCTAGATGACCTAAGGGCTCGTATGACAACCAAGGAACGAGGGAAGATTGAAGATCAAGTATTCGCGAGCGGATTGTGCGCAGCTGCAGGACACCCCGTGTCTGCGCAAAGCCTTGAGTTTGTCGTGGCTTGTTCTCACCACTATGAGCTTGAAACACAAACGATACGAGTGACAATGATAGTGCGGCGATGGTGGTCATCAGTCCTAGAACCATCTCACTCTCTCTGCAAATCCCGACATCACCTAGTATGGTCGTCATCTCAAAGGACAAGGCCTTGCACGATTGGGAAACAATGGATGCATATGTGCAAGGGGTAGCACTTGGTTCGTGGTTGAAGATAGGAAGAAAGCCCTCAAGGATGCCCAAGAACCTTCCAAGGTGTGAGTTTCGAGAAGGATATTTAGATGCCATCACTCTCCTTAGTAGAGTTATGGGCGAGGCAAGCACAAGAGACTTCCAAGACTGGATGGGCCTTTTCATCTTGACGATGTGATGAAGGAAAGCAAAGAATTGACCAGGGCGGATCATCAACGACAATCTCCATCTGCAACTGCTCCAGTACCCATGACAAAGAAGTTTCACATGACTTCTTACTTGGTCTATCTCCTACTAGCTCAAGATCTTTCAAAGGATTGGCTCTCATGTAGAACATTGCTGCCAAGTACCTGTGTTCGAGAAGCTTCCGCAATTGGTAATGGAGGAAAGCCATAGGCATTTCGCTGCGTGAACGATGCATTCACAATGTATGTGGTTCGAAGCTTGGAAGGTGATTTGGAGGCCAGGATGTCGCCACAAGCGGCATCCTTGATTAAAAGTACATCTCTTACTTCATACAATTCTCGACCTTCTCCTACCTGCGAGTTGCCAGCTTCGACCAAGCTCCGCTAAGGTTGCCCAAGTACCTTAGTGACCAAATTGTACTATTTGATCTCTGCAGGTAGATCATCCAAGTGAATAACGAGGCTTAGGAGCAGGAAGAAGAAGTTGATTTCATTTCCTATCTCTCTCGGGGTATTCACGTGTAAGAGCTCAAATGATGCATCTCATCTGGAGGCCGCTTTCGCTCATTTGACTTTGCATTCCTACATTGTCAGGCCTAATTTCGACATCCGAGATGATCCCGACTCTTTCTATGTCTCTAGAATTACAACATGAGCCACAAGTCGAGGACTATTGGGCCAATTGTGCCAATGAATTTGAAGTACGTGAAAAGGACCATATGAGGATGACAGTCAATGAGATGAAGAAATTCAAGTTCTCTTGGTACGAAGATATTTTGCATGATGATGGGACAGAGATGTACGACCTTGAATACATGACAGTCAAAATGTCCCCATTGCCTCAAGTCAACTGGTATGTTCGTGAATTAAGGGATATAAAGGAGTGGACTGAGAAGGTGGTAAGGAGAACGAGAAATTGGTTTCGAAGAAGAGAACCATGATCATCTAGTCACGAGGAATTCCTCCAAGTCAGAAGCAAGCCTCCCATCAGTCATCTTCAAAAGTTGTAGAGGTGACTTCTAGTTCTAAACACTCTGGAGCAAGTTCGAAAAGAAGGCCACGAAATGGAAACCTCCCCTCACAAAAAGTCACCAAAGAAGGCCAGGACAAAAGAAGACTCATTTGTCACTACAAGAGGAAGACTTGATCGCAGAAATGTAGGAAGAAAATCCAGTGGCAAAAGCACAAATGGAAGAACACATGGTTCAAGACCCAATCTTTGAACCACCACAGGAGGTCTCACCTCTTGTTGACACTCATACCTCTCTCATTCAAGATTTGCCTCCTCTAGAATAGGGAACGGTTGATGCACTGTTGTCATAGAACTTGAATCCGATGAGATGTTCCCTTGGATGCGGGAAACAATTGCCCCTGATGCTCGCACTTTGTTGAACAAGTGGCAGCCCTTGACCTATTAGCAATTGTCTCATTGGCTAAAGAAAAGAAAAGGAAGTTCGCCCACACGGCCTCGCAGTTCTACAGTGGGGAAGCAGTAATCAAGCCAGTGGATGAGATGACACCGACCGACTATGAGATGAGCACAATCCAACTAGGGCCGACAACTCATGAAGGGGATTTGCACATGTATCAACAATCTTCCGCTCGCATGGTGGCAAGGAATAAGGAATACAAGAAGAAGATTGATGAGCTAAAGGAGCAAGTGCGAACTCGTCGTCCTATGTACAACATCTAGTTGATCCAAATGCCACGACAATCCCCATTGAGGAAGTTGCGCCCATCAAAACTTGATCCGAGTCCATCAGGAGGACGCACAAGTTCACAATGCAGGGCGAGTGAATAATGAATGGATCGACTCAATTTCTGAAAAAGGGAAGTCAGTGCTCCAAGAAGTGGTCAAACTCTTCGCTTACATGTGTGCGACAACAAATAGGACGCGGGCACTTAAGGAAGACTTGGAGAAAGAAAGGGACTACTGGGAACCTCTGGGTTCGGTGGTAGATGAAATGAGCAACACTCGTCGCCAGGAGTTGATCAACAGAATATTTTTGAAACTCCTTCAGAAGACTTGTCATGTGTATGGGCGAGGGCCTTGGCGATCAATCGAGGCCATCACAGAGCTTGAGGAAAAAGAAGAATAAGTGTACAAGTTGTAGGATAGTATAAATCGGAAAACTCAAAAACTTGGAGTACTTGCAATGGGCAAGGACACAACTACCGATGAGTTGATTGGTCCATTTGAAGAATATGTCAAGAAAGAGGCAGGCAATCCATTGTCCTTCACTAAGGGTACACTAGACTTCCTCTCAGAGATTCGGGCCTCCATTGCTCTTATCGCAGAAAAACATTCATCATGGTTCGGGAAGTGCAAAAATATCAACATTGTGTCTGATGAGTGGACAAAGACCTTAAGCTGCGTTCATTCCTCATGTTGACAAAGTGGAACCTGCAACAACTCGTTTCAGTAAGGAATTTGGAGGGACAAAGATCTTCTCAGCGCACGAGGTGGAGACTAATTAGGGAGTGAGATCAAATCCACCACAACGGCTCATTCTTCGCATAATTCCTCTCTTCTTCTTCTTTCTCTCTCTTTTCTTCTCTTCTCACCCAACGCTCTCTCTCATCAATGTTATATTTTTGCATTGAGGTTTGCACTTTTTAATATAACTTTAAGTGACTTTAGAAACATAATGTAAACTTTAAGTCACCTTGTTTTTATAAAAGGGACTTAAATATTTAAGTGGAATATGAACAGTCTAAAGTCAAATTAAAGTATGTTGAAAAGTCACCAGGAAGATGAAGAGTTGCATCTCTTCTATAAATTGTAGCAAGCACCTCATTTGAGGGTCTTCTTAGACTTCTTAGATTTTGGAGCTGTTTTTGTGAATTCATGAGAGAGACATCCTTGTGAAGAGAACAAAAAGATAACAAATTTCTTCCATTTTCCCTACTCTAAAATGTCTTCCATTCTTATGCTATGTACAATTTCTGCTTGAGCATCAATGCAAGAAGAAGGAATTTTAGCCTTGTTTGACTAGGAGTTTAGTGATACTTTGTGCTCACTAAATGCTATTTGGTCTTGTTATTGTAATGCATATTTGTTTTCTTTTGAGTTTTAGTGCATGTGATGTGATTTCTAACTGTATGCAAGTCTCTGATTTTTACTTACTGACACTAGTTTCCCTTGTCTAATATTCTCACTCCCTTTCCCACTCTCTTAGTAAATTCTTCTCTTACGGTAGCTGTAAGCTTTGCCACAGAGGTCACTTGGAGTGCCCTTGTTGGATCCCTGACCGAAAGGCCACCAGGATAAAACTCACCTTTTACTTGCACATGCATATACGACAGCTACACTGGTTAAGTAGAGGGACTTAGACTCCCAGTGTTGGAAAGAAGTTCATCAATTTGTCCCCTACAAATTTTCTCACCAACACAAAGTACACTCCCTTTGTCACCACTAACCACCCACATACTTTGTTGGTGTTCCTTTACATGAATACTCAACCATGAAGTAACTCTACCATGCTTATGTTAGCGCTACTCTTATATTATACTTGGCTGGAAATGTACAAATGGGGCATGTTTTGTCAATCCATCAACCACAACATGTAAACAACTCTTACCTTGAACCACTTGGCGAGACAAGTGATGATTTTCATGGAGATACCGTTAAGTGTCACCTTCTTGCCCATATCCATAAAGCTTATTTCCATGTTTTGGAAATTGAAAGTGAGTTCTCCCAAAGAGTGAAACCATTGGACCCCAAGCACAAGATAGATACCAACCATGCTAATCAAATAAAATACAACACATACCTCATGTGTTCCCAATGTGAAGAGGAATTGGGGGCACCACCTTGTACATGGCATAGAGTAGCCAACTGTTATGTTAACTTAGTGAGTCTTTGAAGTCTCCCACCTTGAATTCATCTTTGCCATCAAACTCTCATCAATGAAACTGTGAGTAGCCCCATCAATCAAAACCGTGACTCTTTGTCCGCGGAGAGTAGAACTTGGTTTCAGGACACTCTAGGAATAAATCCTTCACAACTTTGTTAGGATACATAACAAATTCATAACAATTTTCCATAAAATTTCTTCCTAACCATATGCGGTGAGTATGAACATTGAATTCAACAAGGGCTTCCTCTTTCTTATAATTCAAAGGATTAACCGGAACCCAAACTTTAATGCTCACATAGTCTTGCAAGAAAATCTGATTTCATCCTCTTTGCCCTTGTGCAAATCTGATTTCTTTTCAACAATTTGCCACAAGCACCCATTAGAAACCAATGAAATATCATTAAATATTCAAGAGCTTTTACCTCAAACTCATGCTCCATGATTTCCCTAGGTTCATGCTTCAAACTTTCATCAAACCGTGATGTCTTCACGTGTTGTTCTGAAAATTGGTCAAGAGATTTACTTTGGCAATGGAAATGGCGACTTCTAGGGCTTCAATGGGTTGTTCCCTCTCAATGCCCAACAACTTTGGTTGTTCTTATTCTTTCTTTGGTTCGATCTTGAGTGGTGCTCGAAAGATGGTTAGGGGCCTCTTGGAAAATATCATTTTTCCCTTTAGTACCTTTCATCCTCACATCTTTGTTAGAATAATTCTCATGATGATCAAAACCTTGCAAATACATAGTGTGAGGGTGATGCAATAAATTAGTTTGCTTACCATCTCTTGCTCATATGTAAATTCCAGCAAACTAAAAATAGACATGAGTATAAGGTGAGGCCTCCTTTTGAAAGGCATTTCGCCCAACCGGGTCATCCCAAATCGTAGCCTCAAGAACCTCTTGTAGATCTGATTTTCCTTCACCATCTTGACGCCACATGTAATCATTGGAAATCACAAAAACATAATTCATTGTCAAAGAATCTTTACCTTTGCATTGCATATTGGTCTTCTTTTGTTCTTGTTTTATGATTTCTTCTTCTTGCCTTATCACTAAGGGAAAATGATTTTATTCTTTAGCTAGAACACCTTTCCCATTTTCCTTTGGCATGGTGGATCCCTCCATGGGCTGTTCTCTTTCCATTATTTTAAGCCCCGATTTTTCTTCTTCCTCCGCCATTACAACTTGGAAGTTTTCCTCCTCTTCCTTTCTCCATGCATGTTGAAGATCCTTTTGTGGTGCCTGATACCTAAGTCCTTGCCTTGCTCTTCCTTTGTTCACTCCTATGAATTCTGCAAGGGATAGTTCATCATGAATACGAGAAGACCTCAAGGGCCATAAACTCCTCATAGTTGGTTGTAATGTTATGACCCACTGAATGTTGTGTTTTAACCATTGGAATGAATTCTTTTCTTGGAGGAAGGTAGGTCGGAATGACCTAGATGAAGAATCACTTGTAATTCTTGGTGGTTGAATATTATTGCTTGTTTTTATGAGCTTCCTTTACCAATTAGGTTTTGCGATGACATGGATCAACTATGCCATCTTATTCATTAATCTTTTTGCCCTAGGGCAAGCCTCTCAACCCTAACATCATCAATATGCATGTTTTCCATTTATTTGTTTTTCTAAATGAAACCCTCTAGGTTGGGAGGATCGATGCTCTGATACCATTGTAATGTCCCTTTCTAGGGCTGAAGCTGTAAATCAAGAAAATCACACAAACCCCAAGTGAAGTAAATTTTGTTTTTTTATAAAAGCAACTTTAATATTCCTTGAAATCCTAGTAATGAATGTATAGAGACATTAAATTCACCATATAACCATGCACAACAGCTGAAAAATACTTCTAAATAATTATTTCAAGTACATGGTATCCATCCAATTTGCATAAAAGAAATGGAAACAACTAGAGATGATACCTTGTTGTAATTAAATTTATGACGAGCCACATGAAAATAGCCACAAACAAGGGCTGAAAACGATAGATAAACTCCTCCAAAAATAACCAAATTATGGATTTCGGCCTTATAAATTATGATAAGTCGAATATCAAAGATTATATGAGTTATGTGCCCTAGAG
Organism: Taxus wallichiana var. yunnanensis; assembly: GCA_018340775.1. Classification (NCBI taxonomy): domain Eukaryota; kingdom Viridiplantae; phylum Streptophyta; class Pinopsida; order Cupressales; family Taxaceae; genus Taxus; species Taxus wallichiana. Next base: position 1,011,262,989 of record CM031240.1, on the reverse strand, counting down.
GCACTAAATCACAACCAAACCCTAATCGATCCCTAGGAAAGGGGCTCGAAAATATCTTGTAGGTCTTCTTCTTGATGCCCTAGATCCCAATCAGCAAAAGAATCTTCAATAGATGTCTTGATTCTCCACTATGGAGAGCTTTCGTTCTCATCCAAACCACGAGGAAGGGTTTCGTCCTCCTTGGATGCCACACAAGAGGTTGTCCTCAAGTGGAAAGGTATTGAGCAATCAACCCAACAAACCAAGTATTAGTGTATATGCGCAAAGATGATGTGCAAATGAGGCCAAGTGAGCTTCTTTTGTATCCCTTGGTTGGCACTAAGATCCCTTGGGTGAGAACCAACCACTTTTAGCTTTACTTAATCTTCTAATCTCTTGTTGGGGTCTTATAACTCCACCTGATTTGCCATAAGGAGTGAAACACCAAAGAAAACAATAAAAGTAGTAAAGAAAAATTGAATTGAAGTTCAATTACTTCCTTTGTTTACTTATTCTTCTTGGCCACGGGAAGAGAGTGGCAAGTCTTCATTTAACATTAATTTGAAAAAGGGGACATTACAAGTCCTCCCTTCCCAAAATTGCTTGTCCTCAAGCATTTCAGAACTCCGGATCCCAAATAAATTTGTGGCTCCTTCTTTGATGTTCTTGTACATGAAGCAAACTCATTAAAGGCAAAATACACTCCCTTCTCAATCCACTTCATTCTTTGCGAATATGATGGCTAGGTCCCATCCTTGGCTTGCCACCATCTCATAATTTACATTCAAATGATGGGTTCCCAAAAACAGCTATAACCTTGCATTTTCTCTAAATAATCAGAATGTAGATGGCTGGAAACAAGTTATGATAGTCATAAATAACCTGATTTTCCCCCATTTGAATCTATGTTGGTTGAAGTTGTTGTGTTCTTCATTGGAACCATCTAACACTATTTTCCAATGACTTTATGACCTCTAAATGAGCACTCTTGCATTTGATCACGTTTGAAAATAACTATAATCTGACTTTATCAAAATCAAAAAATTAAAAATAAAACAACAGCTATAAAACTGAAATCTCCTTGTAAAATTAGGAATTGTGAGCATGGCAATGACTAAAAACACCTCTCTAAAGGCTGAAAATTTTCTCCCAACATTCATCAATCGAAAAATGCTCCATCTCTTGACTGAAAATACTTGCCTACCCACTTGTATGCATGCAAATGAAATCATGTGGTGGCTGATATGAATAATGACAACAGTACCAAGTCTGAAATTCTGAGCTATGGTTCTCCAAAGTACACTCCTTTTGTCACCACTAACCACCCACATACTTTGTTGGTGTTCCCTTGCATGAATACTCAACCATGAAGTAACTCTACCATGCTTATGTTGCGCTACTATGATATTATACTTGGCTGGAAATGTACAAAATGGGGCATGTTTTGTGAATCTATCAACCACAACATGTAAACAACTCTTACCTTGAACCACAGGCAGACCAGGTGATGATTTTCATGGAGATACTATTAAGTGTCACCTTCTTGCCCATATCCATAAAACTTATTCCCATGTTTTGGAAATTGAAAGTGAGTTCTCTGAAAGAGTGCAACCATTAGACCCCAAGCACAAGATAGATACCAGCCATGCTAATCAAATAAAATACAACACATACCTCATGTTTTCCCAATGTGAAGAGGAGTTGGTGCCACCTCCTTGTACATGGCATAGAGTAGCCAACCATCAATCAAAACCTATACTCTTTGTCCATGGAGAGTAGAACTTGGTTTCAAGGGACACTCTAGGAGTAAATCCTTCACAACTTTGTTAGGATACATAACAAATTCCAAACAATCCTCCTTAAAATTTCTTCTTAACCATTTCCGGAGTAGCAACATTGAATTCAAAAAGAGCTTCCTCTTTCTTATAACTCAAAGGATTAACCGGAACCCACACTTTAATACTCACATAGTCTTGCACGAAAAGATCTCATGTCATATATTACTCAAGTTCTTTACATCATCATCAATTATATTACCAAACATCAAACATGACATGTGATCTTTCTTAACAACAAGTTGCCCATAATGACACAAGTATGTGTTAGGAAATACGAGATAAATTATGCGGAGTAATCCCACACGAATCGCAATAGTAGAAACTAATATGCGAGACAAATATCACAGATTTGAAATAAAAGTGCAGAAAATAAAAGAACACAACACAGAGAGTATTTAACATGGTTCACCCAATTTGGGCATAGTCCACCAAGAATCACTTGCTTAGATTTTTAGTACAAGCCACCTCTTTCTCTCAATACAATACCCATATCTGTTTGGAGCTAAGCTCAACAAACTCTCCCAATTCACACCCATCTACAATGTTCTATTTTCCCTACAATATGCCCAAACACATCAATAGGCAACTGATTAAGCAGTTTTACAATATCATGGGTACCAAAACCATGGGCCAAAACCGCCCCATAAACCTATGGGTCAAAAATAACGCCCATTTGAGAAAAACACATTTTCCGAGGTACATTACTTTTAGTGTACATTCTTCAACATTTCCACACATGAAAACAGGCTCCACAACATAACAATATGTTAGCGGCATAAGAGGAAATAAAATGTTATTTTTTTCATCATACCTTGGGCTGCCAACAAGGATCCCACCATTCCTTTGTTGGTACTTGTTTAGAACATCTCCAAAACTCACTCCAAGGTGATAAACTCCATCAATTTTCCCATCCTTGACTGCTATTTGGAAATATCCAACAAACTGAAAGTAATCATGAGGAACTAGAAGTACTTTTCCTTCATGAACATACCCTTCCGTAATGTCATCCTCTTTGCCCTTATGCAAATCTGATTTCTTTTCAACAATTTGCCACAAGCACCCATTAGAAACCAATGAAATATCATTAAATATTAAAGAGCTTTTACCTTGGGACTCATGCTCCCTGATTTCCCTAGGTTCATGCTTCAAACTTTCATCAAACCGTGATGTCTTCATGCTGTTGTTATGAAAATTAGTCAAGAGATTTACTTTGGCAATGGAAATGGGGGCTTCTAGGGCTTCAATGGGTTGTTCCCTCTCAATGCCCAACAACTTCGGTTGTTCTTCTTCCTTCTTTGGTTCAATCTTCAGAATGCTTGGAAGATGGTTAGGGGCCTCTTGGAAAATATCCTTTTTCCCTTTAGTACCCTTCATCCTCACATCTTTGTTAGAATAATTCTCATGATGATCAAAACCTTGCAAATACAAAGTGTGAGGGTGATGCAATAAATTAGTTTGCTAACCATATATTGCTGATATGTAAATTCCAACAGATTGAAAACCGACATGAGTATAAGGTGAGGCCTCCTTTTGAAAGGTATGCCGCTCAACCGGGTCATTCCCAATCTTAGCCTCAAGAACCTCTTGTATATCTGATTTTCCTTCACCATCTTGCCGCCACATGCAATCATTGGAAATCACAAAAACATCATTTATTGTCAAAGAATCTTTACCTTCATGCTGCATATTGGTCTTCTTTTGTTCTTGTTTTATGATTTTTTCTTGCCTTATCACCAAGGGAGAATCTTTTTCTTCTTTGGCTAGAACACCTTTCCCATTTTCCTTTGGCATGGTGGATTCCTCCATGGGTTCTCTCTCCATTATTTGCAGCCCTGATTTTTCTTCTTGCTCTGCCATTGCAACTTGGAAGTTATTGTCCTGTTCCTTTTTCCACGCATGTTAAAGATCCTTTTGTGGTGCCTGATACCTAAGTCCTTGCCTTTCTCTTCCTTTGTTCACTCTAATGAATTCTGCAAGGGATAGGGCATCATGAATCTTAGCAGGAAAGGCCCTATACTCATAGTTGGCTCTGACATGTTATAACCCACCGAATGTTGTGTTTCAGACAAAGGTGGAATGACTTCTTTTCTTGGGAAGAAGATAGGCCGAATGACCTAGATGAAGAATCACTTGCAATTCTTGGTCGTTGGTATTGTTATTGCTTGCCTTTGAAGAGCTTCCTTCACCATTTAGGTTTTGCATGACATGGATCAATTAAGCCATCTTATTCACCAATCTTTCTTGCCCTAGGGCAAGCCTCTCAACCCTAACATCATCAATATGCATGTTTTCCATTTATTTGTTCTTCTCGAATGAGACCCTCCGGTTGGGAGGATCGATGCTCTAATACCACTAGCTTTAATAATCCTTGAAACCCTAGCAACGAATGTATAGGGACATTAAATTTGCCATATAACCATGCCTGATAGCTGAAAATACTTCTAAATAATTGTTTCAAGTACGGCAACAAATATCCATCCAATTTGCATCAAAGAAATGGAGAAAACCAAGAGATGATACCCTGTTGTAATTAAATTTATGACAACAACAGGGCAGCCACAAACAAGGGCTAAAAGCGACAGATAAACTCCAAAAATAACCAAATTATGGATTCCATCCTTATAAATTATGATAAGTTAGAATATCAAAGAATATATGAGTTATGTGCCCTAGAAGGCACCAAATCACAACCAAACCCTAGTCGCTCCCTAGGAGAGGGGCTCCAAAAATATATCAAAGCTCTTGTAGGTCTTCTTCTTGATGCCCTAGATCCCAATCAGCAAAAGAATCTTCAGTAGATGTCTTCAATTCACCACTATGGAGAGTTTTCGTTCTCCACCAAACCACAAGGAAGGGTTTCGTCCTCCTTGGATGCCACACAAGAGGGTTGTCATCCTCAAGTGGAAAGGTATTGAGCAATCAACCTAACAAACCAAGTATAAGTGTATATGTGCCAAAGATGATGTGCAAATGAGACCAAGTGACCTTTTGTATCTCTTGGTTGGCAACAAGACCCCTTGGTGAGAACAGACCTCTTTAAGCTTTAGTTTATCTTCTAATCTCTTGTTGGGGTCTTATAACCCCAACCTACCTAACTACCTTAAGGAGTGAAACACCAAATAAAACAATAAAGGAAATCTGAAATGAAGTTCAATTACTTCCCTTGTTCACTTATTCTTCTTGGCCACGGGAAGAGAGTGGCAAGAAGTCCTCATTTGACATTAATTTGAAAGAGGGCGCATTACACGCCACCCCCAAAGTGAGGTTGGGAAGCACGACAACCAAAGACCTGTAATGTCCCCTTTTTCCATTTGAGAGCTATTAATTGGTCTTCTTGCCATTCCTTCTCCATGGCAAAGAAGTGAAAAAGATGGAGGAGAACCTTGAGCTTCTATTTGCATTGTTTTTCTAATATTTTATATTTTCTTTTAGAGTTTTCCCCTCTTAATGAGGTCGGTTGGGTTTAGTGCCTTTAATAAGGCTTAATGAAAGATTATAATGGCTCATTAGAGGTCGGCCTTTCCTTTATGAGTCTTGGCGCCAAAAGGAGGTTATAAAAGGAGAGCTAAGGCATCATTTCAGATCTAGACTTGGCGCATTTTATTTTACTTGGGCATTGTGAGCTTGTTGCTCCATGTTCTTGCACTTGGGAATGAAAACCCTCATGTGTGTTTGCCTAGAAGGACAAAAACCCTTCTCCTTGGCTTGGGATTGATGTTTAAGGCTGATTTGAAGAGATATTTTTCATTTTCAGATTGTTATTGATTTATTACTAGTGGAGCGACCTACCTTGGGTAGGGTTTTGGACATTTGGTGAACTATTTGGACAATTTGGATTGATAATCTGATTTATTATATTTTCTAAGGCCGGAATCTAAAGTTTGGTGATTTTTGGGGGTTTCTATGCCCTAGATCTATAATTTTCTTGTGGCTGCAATAATTTTTCATAATTAATTTCCAGCAGAGAGTTTTTCAGTATTTCCTTGTGATTTTGACTCTTGTTATTGCATAAAATACATATAAAATTGTGGCGAGTTAGTTTAGAGTGTTTCAAGGTGTTTTTGGCGAGATATTGTGGTAGATATAGTTCACTGATTTTGTATTTATAGTCTGTTGTAATTTAAAAATCAGATCTGCATATTTGTGTGTGTGGCTAAAACCCTTGAGAGGGCCATTACACCCTTAGAGTTCGGACCTTCAAAGGCCTAGGGTTTCAATGGAATATTTCAAGTTTGAAGAATCGATGGCACGATTGAACCATATCACACCAAGAGGAAGCAACAATGGTGCATGAAAGTGTAAGATCTCTATTTTTGATGGCACTAACAAACTTTCAGCGAGATGATGGTTGTTAGAATTGGAGGCAGGGCTTGCAATCAAACCCAATGTGTGTAGAAGATACCCTTGAATTCATCCCTTGTCGGTTGGAAGGGATAGCAAGAGATTGGTCATACCATGTGATAGAAACCCAAGGAGAAGAATTGGTTTGCTTCTTTGATGATCTCAAAAAAAGATCATAGGAAGGTTCGATGTGCAAACTTGCAAGGATGAGTCCCAAGGTAAAAGTTCATTGGTGTTTAATGATATTCCTTTGGTTTCTAATGATTGTATGTGGCAAAGTGTTGAAGAAAACTCAGATTTGCATGAAGATGATAAGGATGATGTAGGGGGCAAGTTTGTTTTGGAAAAGAGTACACTTCCGGTTGCCCTTGATCATGATCAATTCGCTGAAAATTCCCGAACAGCAGTTCATGATGAGCTGATTGAGGGAGTTCACACCATGGAAGGAAGCTATGAAGAGTTTCCAAGTATGTGCCCACAAGGATTGGAAGTTTGTCTTGGAAAAGAGTACACTTCTGGATTATTGTTTCCATCTTTACATTCATTGGGACATGTCTTGAGTAGTGATAAGAGGATACTAAAGGAAATGCTAAGCTTGCAAGTTCCTAATGGCATGCACATGAAGAAATGGGACCGGGTGATCCTAAAGGTGGATTGGAAGAGAAGCCATTCGCTGATTTTCCGAACAACAATGAGAAGCGAGTGGTTGACATGCCCTTGAAGCAAATTTTGCAAGGAGAAAAAGGTAAAAACCCTTTGATATTTGATGATATTTCCTTGGTTACTAATATTGGCATGTGGTCAAATGATGCAAGGAAGTCAAATTTGCATGAAGGGAAGATTGCCAAAGATACCCCACACAAGTGCCATCAAAATTTGGGTGAAGATAAGAGGAAGAAGAATGCTGATCCTAACTCAAAATTCTGAGTTGTTATGTTCTTCCAGGCAGTCCTAACATGTTGTACCTTTGTAGGGGAATTCAGCCCTTAGCATGGATACTACATGGTGGGAAAGGCTTCATACATAAGTTGATGGTACGACAGTCATTGGAAGAGGTAAATTCGCCTTTTGTAGTGTTGAAACATGATATGATACATCCTCTACATCCAATTTTACTACAGCAGTCCCTTAGTAAGTTAATTGAACTCTTTGGGGAAGTACACATAGGGCAATTCATCTCCAACATCCCTTGTTACACTCAAATTTGGAACAACAGTCATGTGGGGGAGAAATTTCATCTTTTATAGGGTGGAAACATGATGAAATACGCCCTCTAAATTCAGTTTTGCTACAACTCGTACTTCAAAAGGCAATTCCATGTTTTATGGTGGTGATACATGAGGTAAATCATCTTCAACACTCATTTTTGCATGTAGTTTTGGAACAACAATCTTTCCAAGGAGAAATTCCGCATTTCGTAGCATGGGAAAGTGGTATAAGTCACCCCCAAGTTCGGTTTTGCTACAACAATCATCCCGAGTTGAACCGCCGCTTTTTGGAGCACTACAACATGATGTAAGTCCCTCTCTTATTTCAGTTTTAGCACAACAGTCATTGTATGGGTTGTTTTCATCCTTCTACATAATGTATGAGGCTAGGAAGAGCATATCCATGCCAGGGAGCAAAGGGCTCACGAAGGTAGTTGAAGAAAGGGTGTTTGATGGACACTTCATGGCCATTTTTAGCCACACAACTCAGTTGGGCATGGAAGAAAAGAAGGCAAGTGTAAAAATTGGTGAACTGAAGTTTTGGCATGCAAAGGTGAATATGAATACTGCTATACTTTTCACCACTATTCAAATGACTACCATACAAAGGGATGTGATCACCAATGAGGATGATTTTCAATTGAGCACTTGTATTGATGATAGTTCAGTCAAGGAAGGTATGTGCGTACATAATAGCTCCATCATTTCTGATTTTTATACTGTTGTCATACACATTTCCAGTTTGCATAGGGACATGTGGGCAAGCTCACAAGAGAATTCAGTCAAAAGGTGTGCTAATTTTCAGTTTGTAGCATCATTGGCACATGGTATGGGATCATTTCCAGCCCCTATAACACTGCTGTTGTGTTGGGATCAGCAAAGGGTGAGGTATGATTTTGGTTTTTCATTCTATGTTTTGGGAAATGGAAGCAATCATGATGCATTTACAGCTGTCCTTGCAGCAGTTCTAGAAGAAAGGGATGTTGTGCTTCAAGGTAAAAAGAGTGTGCACACTTTTGAAGTAAGTAATATGATAGAAGAAGCTGAGTTCATGCACGTTGTGTCTCAATTTGATTATGATCAAATGATTTCCAATATTTTTTCTCAGCTGAAAGTGGTTGGTATAAGGGGGAATGATAAGAGAATTGTAATTTGGGGATCCGTACACGTTACCATCAGCTTTAGCATGACTGTTATATGTAGGAATAAATGAATAAGACTTCCCCTTTTATAATTGTTTTGTATGGTTATGCGGTTGTAACCGCTAACTAATTTTGTAACCGTCTTTGCATAATAAATACCCGGACACACAACCCATTTGATACAGTGTGCATTCCGGTTTCTCTTCATTCCATCTTTGTACATTCTATTCTTTCTTTTTCCTTTCTCTCTCCGCATATTCTAACAGTGGTATCAGAGCGTGGGGCAAGCAAAGAGAGGGAGGAAGAAAGATATTTTCGTGAGTCCCATTAGGGCACGCTGCAGTCGGAAATCAAGGGCACGCCATTAGGGCATGAAAAATCACGCTGTACAGTCGCGAATCAGAAGAATACAGTCACGAAAATCACGCTGTACTCACGTTTTTCAGAAAAAATCACGCTGTACTCGTGTTTTTCTATAAAAAAAAAAAAAAAAGGTCACGAAAATACAGTCGCGAATGGCACGTTTTTCAGGAAATAACAGCATTTTCGAGACACAAGGAGGCTTTTGAGAAAAGGAAAGACAAAGACTGCAAAATCGTGAGTTTCATATAGCCACGATTATATACTAATTCGAGGGACTGCAACAAGTCACATAATATACCAGTCGACATTACAGTCACAACAGTCGAGGTTTTTCGCAGCATTTTCAACTCATTTTCGTGGCATCTTGGTGGCTTTCGTGGGCTTCCTGAAGTATGCTGAAGATTTTGTGCTAGGGCACGAACAATATAACCATGAAAATACAGTCCTTTTGAGCACAAAATAGCCACAAAAACAGACATTTATATAGTCGTGAATAACAGTTGCAGTCATAAATTTACAGTCACGTTTTTCAGGAGAAAAACAAAGTTTCAAGTGAATACGAACTAGGGCACATTATTAGTTTGGACAGTTCTATTCTTCCTATATCTAGGGAACGGAAATTCCCATAGAAAAATATTGTGGTCTAAATTTTCATACATGGAAAATAAAAATACAAGTGCAACTTATGAATAAAAATTCGAGGGGCATAGTAAACGGGAAAGAGAAAGCACCCACTAGATGCAGAAGGTAGTGAGGACAGTGACAAATACACACTATAAAGATGCTCTAAACTTTGAAGGCAAGAAAGGATACAGGGTAGTTGAAGCTCGGTATGGATGGTTGCTCAGATAGTTCGGGAGACTGTGGATCTTGGGAATTATACCCTCACGAGGGTCATGAGACAACTTGATGGAGCTTGTGGATGGCTCAGTATGGATGGTTGTCCAATAATTCGGAGATCTGTGATTCGGGAGTTCGGGGAGGTGGAATCCGGGAACTCGGGAATTCAGCTCGGGAGCTACACCTTTACGAAGGTTACGAAGCAGCTTGATGGAGCCCTACCTTATCATAGCATTGCTTTCAAAGTGAAAGTGTTTGAAGATTGCGTAGTTCTGTTTTGTTAGATTGTTTGTTTTTGAGTTATGTAGGGTAAGTCTTAAGAGGGGGTGTAGGAATAAATGAATAAGACTTCCCCTTTTATAATTGTTTTGTATGGTTATGCGGTTGTAACCGCTAACTAATTTTGTAACCGTCTTTGCATAATAAATACCCGGACACACAACCCATTTGTACAGTGTGCATTCCGGTTTCTCTTCATTCCATCTTTGTACATTCTATTCTTTCTTTTTGCTTTCTCTCTCCGCATATTCTAACATTATAAACTTTTCCAGCTCCCTTCTAGTGTGGTTTCCAATGAGAAATGAAGGGTTTTCAGCCTCTCTTGAGAGTGGCACCATCATGAGCAGCTTGGATACAATTGGTATGAGATTGGTTCATTCTATTGCCTTCCTAATATTTGAGGGGATGCATGATTATGAAGATGTATGGGACAGCTGGTTGGGAGTTTTGGGAAGACATATGTGGAGTGGTAATTATGAGTTGCTTGCAAGCAAAGGAAGCAAGCCAACTATTATGTGCACAGGACATGATGAAGAAAATGGAAAAGTGTTGTTGAACACTCATGTTTTCTCTAATAAGTTTGTTTCTTGTGTAGGTACAAAAATGAAGCCTACAAGGATCACTTGGGATCCGGGTACTTGCAATTGCTTGAGGACAAGCGATTTTGGGAAAGGACTGTAATGTCCCCTTTTTCCATTTGAGAGCTATTAATTGGTCTTCTTTCCATTCCTTCTCCATGGCAAATAAGTGAAGAAGATGGAGAAGAACCTTGAGCTTCTATTCGCATTGTTTTTCTAATATTTTATATTTTCTTTTAAAGTTTTCCCCTCTTAATGAAGTTGGCTGGGTTTAGTGCCTTTAATAAGACTTAATGAAAGATTATAATGGCTAATTACAGGTCAGCCTTTCTTTATGGGTCTTGGTGCCAAAAGGAGGTTATAAAAGGAGAGCTAAGGCATCATTTCAGATTTAGACTTGGTGCATTTTATTTTACTTGGGCATTGTGAGCTTGTTGCTCCATGTTCTTGCACTTGGGGACGAAAACCCTCATGTGTATTTGCCTAGAAGGACGAAAACCCTTCTAGAGGTTAAGGGAAGGACGAAAACCCTTCTCCTTGGCTTGGGATTGATGTTTAAGGCTGATTTGGAGAGATATCTTTCATTTTCAGATTGTTATTGATTTATTACTAGTGGAGCGACCTATCTTGGGTAGGGTTTTGGACATTTGGTGAACTATTTGTGCAATTTGGATTGATAATCTGATTTATTATATTTTCTAAGGTTGGAATCTGAAGTTTGGTGATTTTTGGGGGTTTCTATGCCCTAGATCTATAATTTTCTTGTGGCTGCAATAATTTGTTCATAATTAATTTCCATTAGAGAGTTCTTCAGTATTTCCTTGTGATTTTGGCTCTTGTTATTGCATAAAATACATATAAAATTGTGGCGGGTTGGTTTAGAGTGTTTCATGGTGTTTTTGGCATATATTGTGGTAGATATAGTTCGCTGATTTTGTATTTACAGTCTGTTGCAATTTAAAAATCAGATCTGCATATTTGTGTGTGTGGCTAAAACCCTTGAAAGGGTCATTACAAAGACGCTCATTTATGTTCCCATTCAGGCCCAAATTCTAATACTTGTCTTGCAATGCCATATAGGATCCTTCGATCATCACCAATGAACTTTGGCAACTTTTGTTTTCGATAGATGGAGTTAATGGGGTAACCATGGATCTGATTATAGATTACTTCGACATGGTTCTTCAGATATGATTCTCCTCCTCAAGAAGGAATGCCTTGGACATTTTTTGTTCTCTCAGCACAAACACGTCCCTATGCTCGACCTTCCTCCGAGAAAGGATCTGTATGCTATCTTTCTCACCGTCAGGTCTCCTTTTTGTGCTATTCACTCTAATTTGTCATTTAGCGTAGCTCAGACTCTTCACTTGATAATCTTTAAGCACCCTCTAACTCAATCTAGTCAGCAAGGTCTACACTTCTTCGAGAAGAGCTATGGAAATTTCTACCAACTCCTACTCGTGAGTGGCATAGGATCCACTGGTTCTAGCTGAACCTTTTCTTGGTCACGGCTCCAGCTGTCTCCGACTTCAATATGTACTTCACTTGATGGATTCCATTCAAGAAAACCATGTAATTTCTTGGTTCCCTCCCTAACCTTGTTGCCTTCTTCTTCCACCCTTGATCGAAAAATTGCTTCTCGTACAAGTTCGGTCCTCTTTTCTTTAACTCTTCGTAGCATTGTAATATATTTTGCCATTGTTTCACGGTTATGTTCGGCACAAAGATATTATAAGATAATGCAATGCCTCGTCGGCAATAAGTATTATCGATCAACATTCTCTTTGAACCAAATTTTAATTTGACTTGAGGCTCTTTAAAGGCACAACAAAAGAATGTTTATATAGAAACTACACTACCAAGAACAGCCACAAACAATAAGTGCATGCCCAATTTAACCATAGAAGTATAAGAGTAACAATAACTTTGTATTCTCTTTAGGTCGTGCTACTCTGTACAAATTTTGTAGTACGGGTAGGACATGATACAAGCGCCCCTACCCCGACGTACATCATTTTATTTATAAGACAAATGACTTAACAACTCTCGGTTGACACAACTATCAACAACCAAACGTAACCAACAAGATTCATTACAACTACCTAATCTTGACAAGACAATCATTATAATAATCGCGGCTACTAAAATATGTAATTACTAAGATACTCAAACCCATGACCATACAAATATGAGTGTCTACATGTGGGTATTGCCGAGTTTCCCACCTACGGTCATCATGAAAGCTACAAATGGTTACTTTGCACTGTGGGATGAAGAGGAAGACCTTGTAAAGACGAGCGGAGATATTTGTTCGTAGATGGTAAGTTGCTCGAACAATGGAATAAGACTACTAGTCGAATGGCTATGACTTTTAACAAGTGTGAGTCCACAAATTTCTCTCTCGAATTTGGTGAGTTTTGCTACAAGAGAGGCATGCCTATAATATGGTAACGTCCCGCCAATTTCGCAACTCGAACTTAATTGGATGATGCAGAGAAATTCTCTAAAGTCGGGCATTGTCACCGGTCTGGCAAGCACAACATCATGATGTAGGTTTTATCGATTGCTTGAGATGTCAAATACGAACCTACAATAGCTAAACTCTCTTGTGGCAAGTCAATGTTAACGGCTTGGCAGTTGCATGTAATGTCCCTTTTGGGCTCAAATTTGAGGAATTTGCATTTTCCCCAAAACCCTAATGGAACATTGCTGAAAATGATGCCAACCACATGTAGAAAACTTGATTTTTATGACAACAAACTGATTTTATGCAAAAATTAGGGCAACGATCTGTTTTAGGTCCACAAAACCCTAAGCGACCTAGGTAGATTTTAGTCTTTCCCACACAAAAATCTTCAAAAATACATCAACAACATGAAACACTTGATGAATTCATGCAAAATAAATGCTTCAACAATAAATTACAGACTCATTGGAATTAATTATTGCTCAAAAACAATTGAAACTTCAAAATTCCATATCTTCATAAATACTTGGAGATAAAATGCAAATGATAGCTCAAATTGACCACAAAAATATCAGCTATCCAATAAAATTAGAATCATATTTTTCCAACCACGAAAACCCACTAAAAAGTGATCCCAAAATATCTAAATAGGTAGATCAAGCTGGAAATGAATGTGGCAGCCCCAAAAAGCATGCCCTAGCTGAAATGTGTGCCTTAGCACTGATCGAAATCGTGGTTGTTCTGAAATTCTAAAATTTGAAGCTCCAATATGACTCCTAGATGAAGTCACCAATGCAACAAATGAGGGTTTATGTCCCCAAGTGTTGAGACTATTGAGGGTTTTCATCCTCAAAGGGTGAAAATGAGAGCTCAGTGCTCTAATTTTCAAAAGAGAATATAATTCACAAGATGATGATTACAATGAGCCCCGACATTTGCTTTTATAGCCTTTTCTTTCTTTTCTCTGTGGAGCGCTTCATGTAGGCTTCTTTATTTCTTTTTAACATTTGTTTTTCCCTATTAAAGAGGGACAACCTTTCCCTTTTAAATTGACCGAAATAACGAAAACAGGCTAAGTGTCTTTTTCTACTTTAGTATTTTAAAAAAACCTTTTTATTTTAATAATAATATTATTAAGTTGTCCAAATATGAAGAATTGGTCAGCCCAACTTAAAATATTATTACTTATTTTTAATTTAGAAAAGGGGACATTCAGTCCTCCCACTCCAAATTTGCTTTCCCTCAAGCAAATGCAATTTCTCATACCCAAGTGTCAATGTGCCAAAGTGAAAGAACATGATGTAATACTCCCATAATCTAGCTCTTGTGCTTGTCAAGTGAGAACTTTTGCAAAAACAAACTTATGCCATGGAAGTCCCTTGGCAGCCCAAGAAGTTTTATGGCTGCCTTGAAGAAAAAAACAATTGTTGTCCCAATTCTATCCTAAAAACAACAATAACAATTTCTTCCCTTGTACACTCTGTTGTACAAAACACTTTCCAGCCAGCTGCAAGCTCAAATAAAGGGCAAAAAACTAAAAATGCTCAACAACTTGACCAACAAAAGCATTTCCCAATGGGGCATCTTCACCTTCCATCTCACCCTTGTCAACTATGGTGGAAGAACACCTTCTAATCACATGCATGAATGCAATTGAAAAAGAATGAGAGATGTCAAAAATGATGTCAGCAATGCTATTGAGTACAAATGGGCTCATAGTTGTCATAAGGATGCTTCTTCTAACACTTGAGAGTAACCAAACATCACCCCTTATTTCTCCTATGCTTGGCTAGAGCCTTTTAACAAAACCAACCAAATTACGAATCGTCATATCTTTGCCTTTGTTGTGTTGCTCTAATTTTCAAGTGGGTTGCCCTTTGAAACTCACCATTCACCAATCTCTAATGGTGCTCTACTCTCCAAGACGAACTAGGAAGCATTGTGCAAGGCTGTCCCAATGTGTACCACACAAGAAAGTCACCTTGTTGTAGAGAACTCTTTTGCTGTCCAAAAATGATGATTTGTGGCTGCCAATAAGGAATTTCGGGCTGCATACTCGTTGTTGCCCTTTGCCTCTTCAATGTCTCCAATCTTTTCCGCTTCAACCCAAGTATGGAAGAGGCTTCATCTCCTTGCAAAGGGTGATCACATGTGACCATAAATTTGACATTCTTCATGATGTCATCTTTTGCTATAGCTGCAATCTTATTTGCTCCTTCATTTGTATGGGAAAAGAGCAAACTCAGCTGCTCTTCCTTCATCACACTTGTACCTGCACATGGAACAAACTTATTAGAGAAAACAAGAGTTCTCTTCTTCTTCATTTCATGCCTTGTAGATATGATGGCCAACTCCTTTTTGCTTGCAAACTTCATACAAGTGATGGCTGTCCAAAAACTTAGTCATGCTGCCCCAAACACAACTGTAATCATGCATTTTTCCCTCAAAAATCAGAATGAAAGTAGATGGAAAACCTCCTATGATAGTTATAAGCATGTTGCTATTGTTAGCACCCTTCACCCAAATGGTTGGAAATTCTTCTACAGCTGTTAACAACAATGGAAAGGGGCTGGAAATTGCATGGACAATAAGTGAAAAACAAGTACAGTTGTCATACTGAATATCCCTCATGAAATCTTGCAAAAGCAACATAGTGGGGGCTGGAAACACTTTGTTGATGCCTGCAAACACCTCAAAAATGTGGAAACTATCCCATCCCATGGTTGTCCTCTTTTATATGACAACAAATAAGATTATAGACAAGCTGGAAATGTCTATGACAGCAGTACAAAATCTTATGACAACATGCTCAGAAATCTGAAAATCAACATGTTTACAACTCACAACCATACCTTCCATGTCCGGTTGGGTGACGATGCTTTGGAAAGCAAGATAGCATCCATCTTACACATCTTCATACACAAAAATTACTAATTCAACATTTACTTGAGCATGCTTATCACTTGGGAACTCAAAACCCTTATGTCTTGATTGTTGTTTTGGTGTCCCCGAGATTACACCCTGAAATCTGGGACTACCCCTTTTAAAAAAATTGTTCTTTTCAAAGTAACAGTCATTTTGTGTTTGTTTTGCTTGCAGTTGTTTGCATTGTTCTAAGATATCCCAAAGAGAGTCATAAAAGCCAAATTCCCCAAGTACCCACATGCTAAAACTCACTCTATCCCTTCGCCAGGTTTTGTTTGAGAGAATTTTATTTATTTATTTATTAAATAAATAAAGTTATTTTAAAAATAGATTGAGCTAAAATTGGAGGATTTAGGTTATATAAAGCACTTCACTCCATCATTATTACCACATTACATTCACCGGGGGGAAGAATTTTTGCAGATCAACTAATTGGAGAAATTTTTAGAGCAATTGCCCACATCTGTTTTGTTTTGTTTTATTTCTTTTTGTCTGTGTTTTGGTTTGTTTTCTTCGGCAATTCTTGTAGCCTATTCATTCTTCTTTCCAGATCTTTCCCCAGGCCTAGGGTTTTGAAAAGCTATCCAATATTTTTAATTACTAATCTATCTAAAGGCGATCGAATCGAGGATTTGTTGACTAGATTTTCTACATAGCTGAAAATGTAAGCAAATCATGAGATAAATCTCCCTCATTTACCAGTGAGGCTCCCGTGTCAGATTTGTCGATAAAAATATGCTAGTATCTATATGGGGGTTTAACTATTCAGTTCATGAACCATAGTTGTATAGCTCTGCAGCAAGTAAGCAGTTATTTAAGAAAGGAAATATTTATAGAAGAAGGAAATAATAAAACACAGGGAAGAAATAGGGAAGATGTGCAACCCAATCAATAGATAACAGAGTTGATTGCATGCACATAGAAGAAACCAATAGATATCAACACACAAAATTATAAGCAAAGGCAACTTCAGATCTAGATCTAAAACAACACAAAGTTTATAAGTAGATATGAGATTAAAAGCTAGAAACAAAATGCACTGTGACACAAAGTTCTCCGGAAATCTGCTCCTTTATATTTCTTTGCTTCAAGTGGCTATCAGGGGTTTCAGCACAAAGTCTGGAACACAAGAATGCTGCTTATAAATTCTGATCTATTACCCGAAGGTTCTTCCTCTACTTATAGAATGGAGAGGGGCAATTACAAGTCGGAAGTTTTTAGTGAATCGGCACATGTGGAAGTTGTAAAGGAAACAATGACAATCTCCCCCTGAATTCCTCTTTACATGACATGCATGATTTCAGTTCAAGATAGAACCTTCTATTTTGCACGTCTGCCACCTATCTCCAAGTAGTTGACTTCTTCAAGTAATGGCTTTTAAACCAATCACTTAAGTTGTATAATTAATTGATCGCTCAATTACATTGTCGGAGGAAATAAGAGAAAGAAGAAGAAAGAGGAAAACTGCAGCCTTGTTCTTTTTTCACATTCTCGCATGTTGTTGATTATTTTGCCCTTGATTCTCACCATACTTGGATCTCGAAGCGGGATCTTGAAACTATGCATGATTCTGCTTGATTCTTTTCTTTCATCATGCTTCGCCATGGCCAGAGCAATCTTTATCTAAGTAACTCTTTCTCTCTTTATTCGCGAATTCTTCACAATCGGTGTAGATTTGGAGATTTCTTCGATTCGTGAGGATATGTTCAATGTATTGGACATTGATTTCATTAATCTCTTTTTCTCTTATACAAGCACCATGTAATGAATTCCTGCAATTTATTCGGACAAATATGGCAACCGAACATGAACACTAGATTTTAATTATAAAATCTGCATATATCAAGCTCAAACGCGCTTTGCGCCAAAAATTTGATGTTTTATTTGCATGCAAAGCAAACATGAATTTTACCAACTTCACCTGAGCACTTGTACCACTATGCAGACAATTATTCAAACACAAATCAAGCTCCTTCAAACCTAGGCGCCAAATTTTGAAGCTTCCAACAGTAATTACACCTTTTTTGAGCAAAATTCCTCTTCAAATGGGGCACACTTTTTGTCTAGGTTGCACTTCTTTGCTATTGAATTAATTAATTCATCCTTATGATAGCCCTTGCTTATATAACCCTCATCATTCTATAATTAATTATTGCCCCTCATATTCCTGACAATTAATTAATTAATTAATAAGCTTTTCTCTTCAAATGGGGTGCCTATTTTGTGCATGCTCATGGCTGCCATTAAATAAATTAAATTTATTTAATTTTAGCTCTCTACTTCCAGTTAACTTAAGCCTCACAGTATGCTTTGACCTCATCCACTGAAAATAGGAATTAATTAAATCAATTAATACTTTAAAAAGCATTATTCTTCTCCCAAATGGGGCACACTTTTTGTCATGAAGGGGCTGCATTAAATAAATAATATTTATTTAATTTTTAGAACTTCTAATTACAATTCCCTTTATCAACTTTCCCTTTGTTGACTTTTCCACAAACACAGGCGCCAATTTTAGAGAAGAAATTAATTAATTTAATGCATTTAAAGCTGCCCTAATAGTCAATTTCTATTTTTAAAAGCCAATTAACAATGGGATTATTCACCCTGCATTGCAGCTGCAAAAATCCCATGATCTACTTAAGTTGTTTGACTTTCATAATGAGATTATTTACCCTGCAAGGCAGGTAATAAAATCCCATCAATGCCTTAAGTGATTTTTCTTTTATTTCACAATGGGAATTTTTACCCTGCAAGGCAAGTAAGAAATTCCCCCCTGCCTACTGCCTCTGATTTTCCCATTGTGACTTAAGTGGCGTTGCTTCCATGGGAAAAAATACCCTGCTAGGCAAGTACAAAAATCCCACCTGCCTACTACTTCCAAAAATCCCATGATCCACTTAAAACCCTCTTTTTCCAAAAATGTGGCCTGCCTGAACAAGGTTTTTGTGTGCGACTTCATCTTTTCGGAGAGAACCCAGGACCTGCGTGGCAAATTCCTTCTGGCATAACATCCATAGGTGATCTCCAGATACTCTAGGCAAAGAATCAGACCAAACCGAAAAAGGAATTGATCCAGAGAAATTTCACAGAAAACGAAACGGAAAACACCAAAAACACAAAATGTTGCCAGAAGTCACAAATAAAGCCCAGATCCATTCCTGGTTAAAACCCTACTGGTATATGGGAATATTGACATGTAAGATCACAACAGGGCTAAACCGGAGCACAATTTACCTCAAATGGGGCTCAAAATAATTAAATACAAATTTTCTCGCAGGTAAACCCCAATGACAGAATAAAACAATTTTGGGCATCTGGGTATTTGTCGAAAATGGCTTATATGGCTCCTTGGGAATATCTTGACACAATACAAAAACTTTCTGGCAATAAAAACACAAAACGACCCATTATTTTAAAAGTACGATTTTGTTTTAAAATAGGGTAGTCCTGCATTTCGTGGTGAAATCTGGGACACCAGATTCTTTCGGAAGATTGTAAGAAGTTGCTTGGTCCAAAAAGGTGCAAAAATAGATTTTATGAAAATAAGAAAAATATTGCCATCAATGCATAGAGCTCGAGAAAATATGCACTTTTAGAGAAAACGAAACCTAAAACAGAGCCACGAAATGAAAGTTATGGCCCATGCAAGTTTCTTCTTTGCTACACCTTCCCTGGACCCTTTCCAAAATGGCAAATTTTATTCTATGCTTGTGTTTTCTTACCAAAAATCAAAAAAGGAAAGAAATGTAGTCTTCATCCAAGCCGCACTTTTGGAAAAGAGCTATCTTTCATGCAAGTCGCTTTTTTTGGAAGGAATCACTCAAGTCCGCCAATGGGAATTTTAGAGGTGGCGGGCGGTGGAAATTTCTTGCTTGCATAAGCAGTTACTTTTTCCCATCAAGTCAAATCACTTAAGCTGCCAATGGGAATTTTAGAGGTGGCAGGCAGGCGGGAATTTCTTGCCTGCCTAGCAGGTTACTTTTTCCCATCAAGTCAAATCACTTAAGCTGCCAATGGGAATTTTAGAGGTGGCAGGCGGGAATTTCTTGCTTGCCTAGCAGGTTACTTTTTCCCATTATGAAAGAAAAATCACTTAAAGTACCAATGGGATTTTTGGAGCTGCCTAACAGGTTGACTTTTCCCATCAAAGAAGATTATTCACCCATGCAAGTCGCATTTCTAAGGAGGCTATTTTTCATGCAAGTCGCACTTTTTGGAAGGAAGGATTTAAGCTGCCAGTGGGAATTTTGGCGTGTGGTAGGTAGGAGGAATTTTTGCCATCTAGCAGGTGAAAATTCCCATTAGAAAAGTCAAGGCAAGTGGATGAGCTAAAGAGAAGTCAAGGATGCATGTTAAAAATAAATAAAATAAATTCATAAAAAAACAAGCAGAAGCATGCAAACTTGGGTGCCCAAATTAAGAGAAAGAACATGGCTTATTATTAAATAATTGCCAAAAATAGGAGAAAGCAATTATTAAAAATAGCATGCAGTTGGCTATATAAGCATGGGATGCCATAAGGAAGAGATAATTAATTCTTTTTGATGGAGCTTGCAGCCTAGAAGGATTTTGGCGCCAAAGGAAGGAGGATTTTGCATTAAAAAATATTTTCCACTGCCGGGAAGCATCCAATTTTGGCGCCTAGGGTTGGAAAGGCTTTCTTTTTATTATTCAAAGCATCTGCATGTTGATGAATACTTCATTTATGCCCATATTGGTGAAGAAAGTAGAAGTCAATGTCTGATACATTGAATATATCTTCATAATCAGAGGAAGAAATAGATCTAGCTCTCATAATTGCAAATGCTTCCGACAAAAATTCATCCTCTTGTTTCTAACACAGCCCAAGTGGAATTCATTGCATGGAAAATTCCTTACAGGAGCTTGTGCATGTGCTCCCAATCTTCCAGTTGAAGCCTTCATTGAATTTACTTGTATTTGCATTCACCCGGAGTGCTTTCCAGAATTTAAAATTGCTCATATGCAATTCAAAATAAAAAATGATGAGTTTTGTCTGAATTGTTTACGACAAACATTGCACTGGTGCACATATTAGAGAAGAACAGCAAAAAAGCATCTCAGATTCAAGGCAGAGATATCATTTAGATCATTCATTGCTAAAATAGATGAAGCAGAAGTACAATGCATATTGGATCAGCATGCAGAGTATGGAGGAAGGACAAAACGAAGAGTGTTGCAGCGGGAATAACTTCTTTTTCTTTCTCTTATTTTCTCGACAAAGTAATTGAGTAAGCAATTAAATTGTAAAACTTAGGTAATTGGCTTTAAAAAAGTCGTTATTGGAAGAAGTCAATTACTTGGAAATAGGTGGCAGACATGTAAAATAGAAGATTCTATTTTCAGTTATAAATCATGCATGTCATGCAAAGAGGAATTTCAGGAAGAATACTGCCCACTTGCTTCCCTTTTTCATAGCTTCAACATGTGGCAATTCATTAAAAATCTTCCTATTTGTAATTGTCCTATGTACACTATAAATAGAGGAAGAACCTACGTGTTAAAGAACGAGAATTTGTAATCAACATTCTTGTGTTCCAGACTTTGAGCTGAAACCCTTGATATTTTTCTAAAAGCTAAGGAATTGAAAGGAAGCACATTTCCGGAGAACTTTGTGTCAACGGTGCATTTGTTTCTTATTTTTGTGTAGATCTTTGCATAAACTTTGTGTTATCTCAAATCTAGATTTGAAACTTTCCTTTTCTTTAAATTTTGTGTTGTGAGATTTGTTTATTTCATCTATGTGCATGAGACCAACTCTGCGAACTATTGGTTGGATTGCCCATCTTCTTTGCTCTCTTCTCGGATTCAATTATTTCCCCCTTTGCAAATCTTTCTTTACAAAATGCTTACTTGCTACTGAATTGCCTAGCTATGGCTCATGAGTTTTGCAATTAAAGTAAAACCCATGAACCGTTACTCGATCCACAATTAATATAAATCTTACACGGAGCCTCACCGGTAAATGAGGAAGATTTATCTCATGATCGCCTAGGTTTTCAGTTTGTGCGAGAAAATCCAACCAACATGTTTTGAGAATAAAAGTGTAGATTTTACGTCATCATGTGCTACTCATATACCTTGCCTTCTTTCGTAAGTTCCCCCTTCTTTTTGGCTGTAACAACTTTGATTATCTTGATATCCTTGCCTTGGAGTGTAGAACTTGGCTTCAAGGAACACTCTAGGAGTAAATCCTTCACAACTATAACAAGTTCAAAAAAATCCTTCATAGAATTTCTTTCTAACCATATGCATGGAGTAGCAATATTGAATTCAACAAGGACTTCCTGTTGTCCAAAATCCCCGGGCTATTTTAACACTTGAGATTTCATTCCAAAGTTGGAGCTTCCATTTTTGTGATTGTCGTCTTCGGATCCTTCATACATCAGAACATATCGGCCCAAACACATGTTTTACGCCCCCAAAACTCGGCAGTCTTCCTTTGAGTTGCGTTTTGAGTCTTTCATATATCGGAACATGTCGGCCCAAACACATGTTCCATGTCACATGTTTTCCGCCCCCAAAACATGACAGTCTTCCTTTGTGTCGGGTTTTGGGTCCTTCATACATCGGAACATGTCAACCCAAACACATGTTCCATGTCACATGTTTTATGCCCCAAACACTGACAGTCTTCCTTTTTGTCGGGTTTTCGGGTCCTTCATGCATCAAAACATGTCGGCCCAAACAAATGTTCCATGTCACATGTTTTCCGCCCCGAAACCCAAAGTGAATATTCCTTTGTGTTGGGTTTCGAAGCTTTGCACATTAGAACATGTTATGGTCAACGCATGTCATGTGTCACATTTTCTCCGAACCCAAAACTCGACTTGCTTGTGGTCCGATTTCTCGTGTGCAAAACATCTAGCAGTTCCTCCCTGGTGCATCGGGTTTCTTGGGCTGCTCAATAGACGCATTTCTCCGACTCGCTTACGTTGGACTTTCCAAGGTGCAAATCAAGGGTCATGTTGCAAAATCGGTGTGTAGGGTTCCTAGAGGTGTTCGGCGGGGCTCGACACTGACCTGACACAAACGGTTCTAGCGCGACCACCTCGCATTTAATGGTGAATGGTGCCCATACTTCCTCCTACAAGCAAAATAATATGAGGGGATGGTCTTCTAAGGGTGCCCATGTCTGTTTTCAGAGATTTAATGCATGTTGTTGGTGGTTGAGAAAAAAATCCGAGTTTTCCTCTCTTTTTCCTCCTCTCTCTCTCTCTCCCATTTTCTATATATTGGCAAGTGGTGCACATTTGTAAAGTTTGGACCCTCTCATAATACATGTACACCATGTCAAAATGTTTGCAGGAGTATTTGTGAGTTGCAGGCCTCGATTTGGACCTCTGTAATGTGTTTGTGCCTACTTCCTTCAATGTAATGGATTGTGCATCCTTATAAGGCAATAAAATTCATGTTTTGTGGTTATCTACCCTAGCTTGTGTTCTATTGCAATTTCTTGCCTCTTCATCCATTACAGGTATGTTGTGTATGTTTTTTTCAACTTTGCGGGGTTCATTTCATTTGTCTTGCATGAAAGTGGAAGGTAAGGTGTTGTTTTGATCTGTGGCACTCATGTTTGCCCTCTTCATCATCATTTCCTCCCATTTTTTCCTCATTGAGAGTGTCTTTCCCCCTTTTTCTTGGTGTTATCACCTCCGTTTAACTTAGGATTTCCCCTCCATGCATCTCTCCCTCTCAACCTGGTCCCTTGGATGTTTAGATTAGGTTTAGATAGTTTTGTTGCGATTGTAGGAGTAGTTTGACATTAGGAATATGTAGAGGAACCAACCTTCTCTCGGGGTTGATCTTAGTTTGCAAAACCCACATTGCAGAGATCATCCAATGTTACCCGCAGTATTCTTGTCCATTCATGATAGTGTAATATCTCTTTCCCAAATCGAAGACCCTTAGATTATTTTGTCTACCCGACACCTAAGGGAAGAAAATAAGGGTGATCGAGTCCTATTATTTTATTATAAAGTGCAATAAAATAAAATAAAACAATATTAAAAAGCACTTATAATAAATAATAGACTTAATGATAAATCAAAACATAGAAAAAGAGAAACACAGGAAAATCACTTTACTACAATTGTTTATTCCTAGAAAAGTGCGACTTGCACTAAGGGAGCAAAAGAACATAGAAAAAGGCAAAAGCTTTTTGGGACATGGTGTCCTCGATTTCACCTGAAATGGGACTACCCATTTTTAAAAAAATCATTCTTTTTAAAATAACGGGTCTTTTTGTGATTTTATTGCCAGAAGTCATCTCTATTACGTTAAAATATTCCTAGTGAATCATATGAGCCAGTTTCGACAAATACCCAGATGCTCAAACTCATTTTATCCCTCTGTAGGAGTTTTGTCTGCAGGAATTTTATTTAATTATTTATTTAATAAATAAAGCCCCGTTTAAAGTAAATTGTGCTCCGGTTGAACTCTGTTGAAGTTTTCCATGCCAGTATTCCCACATCTCAGTAGGGTTTTTACCAGGAATGAATTCAGAGTGATTGTCTGCAACTTCTGGCAACGTTTTTCATTTTTATTTATTTCTTTTTGCATTTGTTTTCAGTTTTCTCCGCAGTCTGTCTGTTAAATTCCCCTCGATCCGGTCTTTGTTCTGTATAGCCTGTTTAATTACTTGGAACATCTGGAAGTCATTTATGGCCTCAACAATGGAAGGAATCAGTCTCGGAAGGCAAACTTCTGACCAAAAAAGATGAATTCAAGCAGAAAAAGCCTCTCCTAGGCAAGTCGCACTTTTTGGGATGAATGGATCTAAGTTGCAATGGAAATTTTGACAATGGCAGGCAGGCGGGAATTTCTTGCTGCGCCTAGCAGGTTACTTTTTCCCATCAAGTCAGAATCACTTAAGTTGCAATGGAAATTTTAGAGGTAGCAGGCAGGCGGGAATTTCTTACTGCAACGCAGGGTGAAAATTCTCATTATAAAGAAAAATCACTTAAAGCACTGGTGGGAATTTCTTGCTTGCCTAGCAGGCTAACTTTTCCCATCAAAGAGGTTTATTCACCCATGCAAGTCGCACTTTTTCAAAGAAGGCTATTTTCCATACAAGTTGCACTTTTTGGGAGATGATTTAAGCTGCCAGTGGGAATTTCGGCAGTGGTAGGCAGGCGGGAATTTCTTACCTGCCTTGCAGGGTGAAAATTCCCATGGACAAATCACTTAAGTGGAAGAGGGGATTTTTGGAGCTGCAGTGCAGGGTGGAAATTCCCATCAAGTTGACTTCCTATTTTTAGCAGTCACCCTTGCCAAAAAGTGCGACCCACCTTGGCATTAAATAATGCATTTAATAATATTTATTAATGGTCTTTCTACCTAATTTTGGCGCCATGAATGGAAGGAAAGTCAATGCAAAAGGATAAGCTAAAGAGAAGTCAAGGATGCATGCTAAAAATAAATAAAATAAATTTATAAAAAGCAACCAGCAGCATGCAGACTTGGGCGCCCAAATTGGATGAATAGATGTGGCTTTTAATTAATTAAATTGCCAGAAATAGAGAAGGCAATTATTAAAAATAGCATGCACAAGGCTATATAAGCATGGGACGCCATAAGGGAGAAGCAGTTAATTCTTTTTGATGAAGTTTGCAGCCCAGACAGGTTTTGGCACCAAAAGGAGGATTTTGCATTAAAGATTATTTTCCACTGCCGGGAAGCTTCCAGTTTTGGCGCCTAGGGTTGGAATAGCCTAATTTTTATCATTCTAAGTGTCTGCATGTTGGTATATGTGCCCAGGTGAATTAAATAATATTTTTGCTTGCTTTGCATGCAAGCAAAACCTCAAATTTTAGGGCAGCAGACTTTATATGCAGATTTTGGTGATAAAAATCAAGTATTCATGCCATGGACTCCATCTTTGTCTGAATTAATTGCAAGTATTCATCACAGGTGCTCATATTAGTGAAAGGAAGTTCAAATCAATGTCAGATACATTGAATATCTCTTCTGAATCAAAAGAAATTGTCGATCTGCACAAATTGAGCCAATTACAAGGGATTCCGACAAAATTAAAAGAAAAAGAGCTTAGACAAAGATTGTTCTAGCCATGATGAAGCATAATGAAAGAGAAGGATCAATCAATCATGCATAACTTCCACATTTACCGACATCAATGATAATCTTGACATAGGCCCCGAACCCATTTTTAATTTAATTGTGAGATCCAGAGCCGAAAGGACATCTCTCATGCGAGCACTTAAAAGTAGCAAAATTATTCAAGGTTCAATGTTTCCAGTCACATCTCAATTTCCTTAAATTGTTATGGAGTGTGCAAGGTCATATCATCCTCTTTCCAGAACAATTCGGGATCATGCGGGAAAGACAATAATCAGGCTAGATGCACAATTTATTAATTATTGTTTAAAGATTCCAACACGACCGGTGGTGATTGTGTTGGCTAGATTTTCTGCATAGTTGAAAACCTAGGCAGTCATGAGATAAATCTCCCTCATTTACTGGTGAGGCTCCCGTGTAAGATTTTGTCAATTATATTTTCTAATATCTATCTGTTGGTTTTACTTTAACCATGTAGCTCATGCACCATAGCTAGGCAATTTTGCAGCAAGTAAGCAATTGTAAGAAATGTATATATGCAGAAGAGGGAAATAATTGAATGCGAGCAGAAAAGAAAGAAGATGTGCAACCTAACCAATAGTTGACAGAGTTGGTCACATGCACATAGACGAAACAAATAGATCTAGAAATGCAGAATTCAAAGCAAAGGAAAGTTTCAGATCCAGATCTAAGATAACACAAAGTTTATGCAAAGATCTAAAAAGAAATAAGAAACAAATGCACCGTTGACACAAAGTTCTCCGGAAATCTGCCTCCTCTCTATTCCTTAGCTTTCAGAAAGATATCAAGGGTTTCAACTCAAAGTTTGGAACACAAGAATGTTGATTACAAATTATGATCCCTTAACTCGTAGGCTCTTCCTCTATTTATAGTGTATAGAGGGGAAATTACAAATGGAAATTACAAATGAAAACTACAACTGAACTAGAACATGCGGGAAGTTGTAAAGGGAACATCTGACAATCTTTCTCCTAGAATTCCTCTCTAAATGACATACATCTGGAGGTTAAGCCAAAGTTGTGCACATTTGCCACTTATTTTAGAGAACTTTTCCAAATAACTTAAGTAATGGCTTTTAAAACGATAACTTTAATCTTACAATTTCATCCGGAAACATAAGGAATAAGAGAAAGAAGAGAAGAAATGGCGGGGGGATAAAATGAGTTTCACCATCTGGGTATTTGTCGAAATTGGCTCATATGATTCACTGGGAATATCTTAATGTAATAGAGACATCTTCTAGCAATAAAAACACAAAAAGACCCGTTATTTTAAAAAGAATGATTTTTTTAAATGGGTAGTCCCAAATTTTAGGGTGAAATTTGGGGACACCAGTCGGCTCCGTCTGTGGACATCTTTGCCTTTGTCAACCGACAGGAGTGAAGATGAGATCTCAGCTTCTCTGGTTTCGTATCTTGTCCATTGGGCTCGGGGTCAGGCAAACAAAGACAAAACAACACTGAAAAACAAAAGAAAAAACAAAGTTTTATTTATATACATACAGTTTTACCATGCCTTTTAATTCCAAAAAAGCTTCAAGTGCTGCTTGTTGAAGGGCAACGACAGTTCAATTCCATCCTTATGTGCAAAAATGAAGGTATACATTACTGGCAATCCTTTTGATCACAAAAGGCCCTTTCCATAGCGAGTCAAATTTCCTGTGCATGTCTTTTGCTTCTCGTCTTTTGTCCCATAAAAGGACCCAGTCGCGATCTCAAACT
Source organism: Taxus wallichiana var. yunnanensis (assembly GCA_018340775.1). Classification (NCBI taxonomy): domain Eukaryota; kingdom Viridiplantae; phylum Streptophyta; class Pinopsida; order Cupressales; family Taxaceae; genus Taxus; species Taxus wallichiana. The sequence goes on along the minus strand of CM031240.1, from coordinate 1,011,235,189 downwards.
TCCTTTCCCTGGCCCTTTTATCAAAGATCACCTTCACATTCTTTTGGTGTTCAAGCAATCATCACCGCTTGAACTTGCAATTCTCGTAATTCCCTCAGATACATTACTCTTTTATCAATGGCATCGGTGAAAGTGGCATCCTCCAGAGCTTTAGAAAGTTGCAAAGCAGGCAATTCCAATGTAAGAGGCAACTCTGCGTCTCTCCCATATAATAGTTGGAAAGGGGACATGCCTATGGCTTTCTTTGGTGTGATCCTATCTAGCCCATAATGCATCAAACAACTTCTTGTGCCAAGTCCTTTGATTTTCTGTCACTAATTTCCGCATGATAGTCACCAAATTTTTATTGCTTGATTCAGCTTGGCCATTCCCTTGTGGATAATAATTGGAGGAATGTACTAGCTAGATCCCATGCGTGTAGTAGAATTCAACCAGCTCCTCAGAAGACAAATTAGGAGCGTTGTCTACTACAATTTTACTGGGCACGCCAAACCTTATGACAATATTTTCTTTAATAAAACTACACATTTCTGCAGAAGTGGCACTTTTAACGGGAATGACTTCTACCCACTTACTGAAATAATTAGTAGCTGTCAAGATGTAATGATGACCGACACTGGAAGTGGGTTAAGCATACCAATGAAATCCATGCCCCACTACTAGAAGGCTCTTCAATTACAACTGGCTTCAAAGGTAATGCGGGCAATTTTACATGTCCAACAAAGTGTTAGCATGCTTGGCATCTAGATACCCACTCTGCAATATCTTAGAAAAGTGTGGGCCAATAATACCTTGCTTGAAGGATCTTGTGAGCTGTGACTCGGGCTGAGAAATGACCACCACAAGCCAAATTATGAAATTGTTTTAAAAGTTGATCCTGTTGAGCTTTATCCACACATCTGAGAAATACCCCGTCAATTCCTCTCTTATATAAACCATTATCCCAAAGGACAAAGTCCTTGGACTTCAGTTTAATAGTATGTTTCTCCTTGCAAGAAAGGTGATCTGGGCATTCCCCATAAGTTAGGAAAAAGGCAATGTTACTTGTACCATTCATTTACCAGATCTATAAAAAGAACCATAGGCAAACTTTCGCCTACTTCTGGATCTGTTGTCTTCATCTCAGTCATTAATTCACACAAACCTCTTCCTCGAACCAACTTTGTGGGCTTTATATCCAAGTCATATTCCTGCACCTTCGTCACCCATGTGCCTCTTAATAGCCCTAGCTCTTGTTGCGTGAGGATAGATTTACTCGCAGTATCTAGAACTAGGACCACAATATGTGAGGCAAGAATATAGTACTTGAACGCCTTACATGCTTTTACAACTGAATATGCATGTTTTTCCATTGGAGTGTATTTCAACTCGTAAGCTTTTAAAGGCGTGCTCATGAAAGCAATCGGAGCTTCTACATCTTCTTGATTTTTCTGCATCAAGATTGTTGACATTGTGTGTTCTAAGGAATAACAGTAAAGAATGAATTCTTTACTAAAGTCCTAGTGAAACCAAGACTGGTGCTTTTGACAAGGCTTCTTTAATTTTCTCAAATGCCTCCTTTCCTTCACTGCTCCACTTGAAATCTTGTGTTTTCTTCATCATATTCGAAATATGACGGGTTAATTCAGCAAAGTCAGGGATGAATCTTCTGAGAAAATTAACTTTACCAAAGGAGTGAACCCCCTTTTTGGATGTTGGCAAGGAAAATTCTGAATAGATTTTACCCACGCGGGATCTATCTTAGTTCCTTCTTTTGAGATGATATGTCCTAGCAGTTTTCCCTCTGTCACTGCAAAGATAGATTTCTTGGGATTCAAGAGAAATCCCATGCTTACAACATTTCATGAAGACTTCTTTGAGATCTGAGACATGCTTGTTTCATTCTTTAGAAAAGACTGCCATTGTCGAAGTAAACTACTACGCTCTTGTCCTTGAAATGAGAAAACACCAAATCCATAGTTCTTTGTAATGTGGCTCGACATTGATTAAACTAAATTGCTTTACAAGTTAAATGGAGAAGCCAATACTCATAACTTCCGCTCATGGATGTATGCTTTCGTAAGAACCATTGAGATCAACAGAGTTGATTCGATTATCAATTGGGAGATCATCAATGACAACATCGACGAGCAGCTCCGAAGTGTGAGGCGGACATTCAACTTCAAAATGACTTCATACCTGGTATATGCGACAACCTCGCAGGTATATTTTCCAAATTGGATAGACGAGGAGTTTTGTCGAAAGATCCTATTTTTGAGTGCTTCCCACAATTGACAGTTCCTGAGTGCAACAAAGATTATAGGGTGGTCAACGATGGGTTCTTCTACGAATTCATCTGCAAATTGAATAGTGATCTAAAGACCAACAGAGTGAGCAAAGAAGCTTGGGAAGTTGTATCCCAATATGGCTGCATCTTCATCCAGTTTGCAGACTTCACGTATCTCAGGGTCAGTGGCTTTTCAAGAGAACTAGTCAAGTTGCCGAGGTATCCAAGCGACAAATGGGTCATCATGGAGTTGTGCAGGAGCAGCTCGTGGAAATGCATGACTTACAATCGAAGCGACACAAACCTACAGGTTGCTTTCGGTCACGGTGGGTTATTACAGTTGCCAGAGCATCCATAAGGCGAGGGAATCGAAGCAAAAATGTTTTCCGGATATGAGCATGAGTTCTTTCCAGCACGATTGAACTATGATCCATATGGGATAGCGAAGAAGACAATCTCCCAGGAATATGCGCACGTACCTTCATTGGAAGACTTTTGGATGAAGTGCAGAAGCGAGTATGAAGTCAGGAAGAAAGATTTCAGCAGGTTATCAACGCAACAAGTATCTGATTATGGTTTAGCACGGATACCTACAAATCTCATGCGGATGATGGGCATGTGATACTTGACACATACCATCAGATGGGAGGAGATAGAGCTGCTCTTTAGGAAAGCATAAGTGGCTATCAGACGATTGAGGAAAGGTCTTCCGCGGTTTTGGTTAACACCTCAAACTAGTTGTTGACAAAGGGGTATTGCCTGGACGAAGCTTTGATGAATCAGATCATAGGTAACTTTATTGTAGGAGACTCCAACAAAAGAAAGCATGAAGGTGAAAGTAGTAGGAGGCCAGAGAAGCTTAAAGTATACAAGAAGTCTCAGATACTGGAGAAGGCCAATTCTACAGCTATTATGCTAGTACCACTTTCAAACGAAGCTTCTCCTATGTCAACTCATAGCACTTGACAGCCCTCAACCCTAGGAAAATGTTGTTCTTCCGTTGAATCCAACGTCATTTGTATTTGCCCTCACCACTCGATTTTCACCTCCCCTACAAAGAAGCTGAAAGCACAGATGACAAAGTTTGAAAAAGCATTGTCTTTAGACAATTCAGAGGATGGCAGCCACAAGATCGTGGCAAATTCGGACGCAGGAGAGTCGAACATGAGAGGGTGGTACACTCAGTGACTTCTCATTCCCCGAGAAGCAATTTTTCATCATGGTTGGCTTTGCGAGACAGTTTTAGAAGTCAGAGAGAGATCAACTTGGAAGAGTATGACTTACATGCCTACTCCTAAGTTTGGGCGAGAAAAGGATAGAAGACCTAAAGTTTTGCCAAGGTAACTTCAAGGTTGATTATTGAAGAATCAGGGAAGAAGTTTGCCAAGTTGACAGTTCCAACAGAGGGAAAGCAGAAAGGAGAACTCACGGCGGCAGATATCTCAGTAACCAAAGTGCCACTAGGTCAGACTCCCACGGAAGGATTAAAGCAAGATACATAGACACTAATAAACTCTTTATTCCTCAAGTTGGACAAAGAAAAGGCAGAAAACCAAACTTCAAGAGCAGGTTTCCCAGTTGTGTGAAATCATTGCTAAGGTTGTCAAACCTTCCTCTCAGCCAGTTTTAGCACATGAGCAGGTGAGCAACCATCTGATTGAAGAGGTGGAGGATGCAGGTAATCAAGTCACGACTATCAATGAATGGAAAAGCCAAATCATTCACCAAGCTTCAAAACAGCTCAAAGAGGTACCAACTAGTCTGGAAGTTATGAAAAGTGCATTATCGCAGCTGAAGCAACTGATGACAAGCATAGTGGATGAGAATGCAGTGGCTGAAGGTAACCTAGACATTTTGGTTAAAATAAATAAGCTGCCGGAGGAGGTTTTGATTGTGGAGCAACTTGTGCCTGATGGACTGATTGAAAAGGGCAAACAACTTGAGTTTGCAGTTTCTTTCCGCATGGAGATTCTCAAGCTTATGCTGAAAAGAATGCAATTGCTCGAGGATAGGATATTGTCATTGCCGGGCAATATAGTTGCTTTCACCGAGGAGGAAGTAGTTGGGGATGTTTCTTCCTGCATAAGAGCTATTCCAAACAAGGTGCCCGCTTCTTTGCAGGGGTTGCTTCGATGATTCAAGAGAATTGATGAAGTCATTTAAGACTTTCACATTGAATTCAATCAACAAGATGATAACACTTCAATCGGATATTAAAGAGTTTGGGCCTAGTTTGAAGGAGGTGGAAGTAAGCATTGACATTCTGTCCAAAGGATTGCTGCAATTCAGGACCGAGAAAGAGGTTGTTGCTAAAACAGATGGGAAATTGTTAAATTATATGTTCGACAAGTATATTCAATATCAGAACAAGAAGAAAGCGTCGGGTTTCCTTATGTTCCTGGATGAAATTGTTAGATTAAAGTTATTGGTTTAAAAGCTATTACTTTTAAGTTATTTGGAAAATTTCTCTAAGATACGTGACGGATGTGCACAACTTTGGCTTAACCTCCAGATGCATGTCACTTAGAGAGGAATTCTAGGAGAAAGATTGCTAGATGTTCCCTTTACAACTTCCCTCATGTTCTAGTTCAGTTGTAGTTTCCATTTGTAATTTCCCCTCTATACATTATAAATAGAGGAAGAGCCTACACGTTAAGGGATCAGAATTTATAATCAGCATTCTTGTGTTCCAGACTTTGAGTTGAAACCCTTGATATCTTTCTGAAAGCTAAGGAATAGAGAGGAGGCAGATTTCCAGAGAACTTTGTGTCAATGATGCATTTGTTTCTTATTTCTTTTTAGATCTTTGCATAAACTTTGTGTTATCTTAGATCTGGATCTGAAACTTTCCTTTGCTTTAAATTCTGCATTTCAAGATCTATTTGTTTCGTCTATGTGCATGTGATCAACTCTACCAACTACTGGTTAGGTTGCACATCTCCTTTCCTTCTTCTCGTATTTAATTGTTTCCCTTTCCTGCGCATATTACTTACAGCTGCTTATTTGCTGCAAAATTGCCTAGCTATGGTCCATGAGCTACACGGTTAAAGTAAAACCAACAAATAGATATTAGAAAATATAATTGACAAAATCTTACACGGGAGCCTCACCGGTAAATGAGGGAGATTTATCTCATGATTGCCTAGATTTTCAATTGTGCAAAAAATCTAGCCAACAGGACAAAAGTTATTCATCCTAACAAATTGCGACTTGCTCTAGGATAGAAAAATGGAGGGAGAAAAGCATTTAATGCTGAAAGGAGCTGATTGGTTTTGTAGAAGGTTACTTTGGGTCACTTTTTCCTTTAAAAGGACAAGTCGACTTGAGGTAGAGGCATCTTTATGATCATTTGATAATTTCTGATTTTATGTCTGAAGCTTAGAGTTTTTGCATAATTTATTCCAAGGACGAAAACCCTTAGGAATTACCTCTAGAGGATGAAAACCCTCTTAGAGCATGTGAGGAATTTCTACTCAAGGAATTCCATTGAGCTTACACAGATTTTTAGTATTTTCCAGCAGTTGAATAGAGAAGATTTTGTAGATTTGGTACAAGGGTTTGAAGGGAAGAGAGTGCAATTGTGTTTCCTACATTATTTCAGCCTGAAGTGACCTATCTATTGCATAAATTTGAATTGTTTTGAGGTATTTCAGACCAGATTTGTATTGCTATATCATAATCTGATTTTTATGAATTAAAGCAGCCAATTTTCAGTACTTTTCCAGCCCAAAACCCTAGGGGCGAGTTGGTGTTTTGGCTGTTTAGGGAACTTATGGTGGTCATTTGCATGAATGGGTAACATCATTGCATTCTCCCTATTTTTCTGAATCTGTGCATAGTTTATTTGTGTGAATCGGAGCATTTTTGAGTGAGTTATGAATTTTTGAAGTTGCCATAATTTTCTGCAGATTGGGGTTTCAAAATAAATTAATTTCAGCCTTCTTGTGTATCAAAATTTGTATTTTTCTTCATATTTGGGCTTTATAAATTTGTGGTACCAGATTTGAGTGAAAAGATTTAAAGGGCTAATTTTTGTGGGTTTTACACTTAACCCTAGTCGCACTTCCCATATTTAATTCAGATCTACATGATACTTTATTGGTATTTTGTCTATAAGTTGCATTTAGTGGTTGGGGTTTGCCTAAAATCCATTTAGGGCAAAATATGTCCATTTGGGGACATTACGGATAGCAAAAGGGTGCAACTTTTGGCGATGGCCCCCAGGTCTCATTCGAGCCTAGGCGGGATAGGTGGGCTCGGCTCTATCTCTACATCTATATACATGATATGAGTGGGTGTGCCCTTGACTAAAGACTAGAGACGAGATTCTAGTGAATAGTTTTGGCACGCCCAAAGTGGGACCTGTTTCATGAGCTTTACATCTTCATTTCACCAAGTGTGATGTGTGTTTGGTGATATCCAACGTTTGGAGGCTTCAAATCAACACATCGGGCGACTCATGTTTCCATTTCCCTCATGGCTCTCCAAAGAGCTCTTCCTTTCTCTCATTTCAGTTTCAGTCCTCTTCATTTGCAAAAGTGGGATGATATCCCTAAAACAACCTTGAAAAACTTGCCTCTCTTCCATGGAAATGGAGATCAATCTCCCATTGATCACATTCATGATATAACAAACCATTGTGCCATTCACAACATTAGAGAAGAAAATGTTTCCCTCGATTTCTTGTTTCATCATTCGAGGCAAAGCAAAAGATTGGTACAACATTTTGGCTCTTCATCCATTTCCACATGGGATCAGCTGGAGAACAACTTCACAATCGGTTCAAGGAGAATGCAGATGTCATTTCTCTTATAGAACACCTCAGCAAAATACAACGAGCTTCAATGGAGTATATCTTAGATTTCAACATCAGATTCACAAAGACTTGGCATAGAATTCCTCAAGAATTCAGACCCTCACAAGGTATGGCATTCTTCTATTATTTGAGGGCCTTTGATTCCGATTTGGTTGTATTGGTTCAAACTCTTGGGGCCAACACTCTTCCTCAAGTTTTTGCCATTGCATTACAAGCTGAGAAGATGCTTATTCAGGATGGACAAAGGAGATCCATCCTCATCGCTTGCTACTCTTCCCTCACCTTCTCAAATTCTCCTTCCCCTTGTACAAAAAAAGATAAATACCTTGTTCCTTTCCAAAGGGGAAGATTATTTGCTTCCTTGTCTTTCATTTGATGCTCCATAGGTTTATCATGCCCAAAATATCCCTTATATTTTGCAAGATCCCCTCCCATCTCCACCCAGGCATTACCCAACCCTCTTAAACCTTGTCACAATGTTTTCAGGAGTTGTGGTATTTCACATGTTGTCCCATTGCTCTACCCAACCCTCACTAAACCAAGCTATCTTACAAGGTTGGTAGAATGGGATTTTGTTATGTTTATGGAGAGAAAGAACAGCCCTTACAACACTCCCAACAACAATTCCTCATGTTAAATCAAGCAGTTGTGTTGGAAGGGGCAGATCAACAAAGGAGGGGGTATGTTTTAGAGGATCATTTGGCTTCCCTAATTGATCAATTTAGAAATCCGGAGCTCAAATCATCTCTGCCCAAGAATGCAAAAAATCAGCAACTTCTTACCAATGCCTCTTCTCCAACCAATTCCACCAAGGATGACAGTTTCATATCTGTTGAAGATTGGTGTGACTCAGATTGGGAGGAAAAGAACACGAAAACTTCACCATGCAAAAGAGGAGTTGAACGTTACGAAAAATCAGGCAAAAGGGAAGAACAACCAGATTGGAACTGAAAGGGTTGAAGAGAAAGTGTTTGAAAGACTTGTGACAACCATGTATGTGAGGAAGAAGATTTTCTAAGTGAGCAAGATGTTTTGATAGAATGCAATGATCCTTATTGCTCTGCATGCCTTGAACTTGCTGCAATTTTGATGAAAAATCAGGCTGGGGCAGAGGATGTAGAAGAAGGAAATGCACACACCAAGATGGAAACAGAGATGTTTGTACAAGAAGCAAGACCAAGTTCAGATCAGCTTGCAAACATCCATCATGATGAAGAAGGTGCTTCTACCAGCTCCATCCATGGAGTCTCAAGCAAAGAAAATGGGCAGCTCTAGATTAGGCCATGCCCAATCAAGTACTTGGCTAGTTTGAAGCCAAAAATAGAGTTGCCACCAATCATGCTTATTCCAAAGCATGAGGATGAGCTTCGAAGTTTCAGAGGTCAACATCAACACGTCCCAAATCCAAATGATGAAGAGGTATACATCATTTTTTCAGCTGATACTTTGTGTAATGGGATGGAAAATCAATTTTAAGACAATTTTCCACTCTCATTAAAGACCATGTTCATTGCCAAATCAGTTACATGGTCTAATTTTGTGAGGAAGGGGAGTTATTTCTCCCAACCTATAGCAAGTTTTGTTTAGCTTCCTTTTCCTTTGGTTAGAATAGGATTAGATTAGGTTTGTTTATTGCAAAACAAGTGATTTTGCACACTCTGCATGCTTCCATTTGGGGCACGTATGATTTTCTATGTTTGTATATAGTTTTGTGCCCTTTGTTGCTGTTGCACAGTCCTTTTCGAGTAGAGTTCATGGTGGAAAAAGGTGTTTAGGAGAGCTCCAAGGTGCATTCTTTCATCTCCAGAACAACTGCAATTCGAAGTGCTTTAGTTTCTCCTTCCTTGCCAAGAAATCAGTGATTTGGTCCATTTTTAAAACAGTTTCTACTCTCATTAAGGACCAAGTGTTTTAACTCCTTCAACCTTGGCAAAATCAAATTTTGGGGCAGCCTTCAAAGTGCATTTTTCAGCCCCGAGAGATCATATGCAGTCAAGTTCTTAGTGCCCCTTCCTTGGTCAAAATTCAATTTTTGGGATAGTTTGACAAAGCATATCCAAAACTCCCAAAATCAGCTTCAAGAGCAGACCAAGGCAGTTTCGATCAACTCCAGTCCAGGCGGTGCTTCATGCAAGCTTAGGGGTGATTCAAGTTTAGATCAGTTTTCAAGTCTTTCACGTTGACTCCATGCCCAATGGATGCTTCAAGGCCATTGATTTTCCATCTAGCAAGTAGATGATCCGGTTCAATAGTTAAACTGTTGTCCAAAATTCCCCCCGGGCTATTTTGACAACTTGCAATTTCATTCTGGAGTTGGACCTTCCATTTTTGGGATTGTTGGGTTTACGGGTTCTTCGTACATTAGAACATGTCGGCCAAACACATGTTCCACGTCACATGTTTTTTGCCCCCGAAACACGACAATCTTCCTTTATGTCGGGTTTTTGTGTCCTTCATACATCGGAACATGTCGGCCCAAACACATGTTCCATGTCACATGTTTTCCGCCCCCGAAACTCAACAGTCTTCCTTTGTGTCAGGTTTTTGGGTCCTTCATACATCGAAACATGTCGGCCCAAACACATGTTCCATGTCACATGTTTTCTGCCCCCGGACCCCGATAGTCTTCCTTTGTGTTGGGTTTTCGGGTCCTTCATGCATCGGAACATGTCGGCCCAAACACATGGTCCATGTCACATGTTTTTCACCCCCGAAACCCGACAATCTTCCTTTGTGTTGGGTTTTTGGGTCCTTCGTGCATCGGAACATGTCATGGTCAACGCACGTCATGTGTCACATGTTCTCCAAACCCAAAACCCCGACTTGCTTGTGTCATATTTCTCGTGGTGCAAAACATCTAGCGCTTTTGCCAAAGTCATAGGGTTTCTTGGGTTGCTCAAAGAAACGCATTTCTCGATTCGCTTGTGTTGGACTTTTCAAGGGGCAAATCAAGGGTCAATATTCCGACTCGGTGTGTTGGGTTCCCAGAGCTGTTTGGCACGGTCGACGACCCAACAGGGATGGTTCGGCAGCTCAATCACCCGCATTTAATGGTGAATGGTGCACATACTTCCTCTTGCAAGAAAAATAACGTGAGGGGATGGTCTTGTAAGGGTGCACATGCCTGTTTTCAGAGATTTAATGCTTGTTGGTGGTTGAGCAAGAAATCCAAGTTTTCCCCTCTTTTCCCTCCTCTCTCCCCCATTTTCTATATATTGGCAAGTTGTGCACATTTGTAAAGGTTGCACCCTCTCAGAATACATGTGCACCATATCAAAATGTTTGCAGGAGTATTTGTGAGTTGCATGCCTCAGATTTGGACCTCTGCAATGTGTTTGTGCCTTATTCCTTCGATTTAATGGACTGTGCATCCTTATAAGGTGATAAAATTCATGTTTTGTGGTTGTTTTTGCTCTAGCTTGTGTCCTATTGCAGTTTCTTGCCTCTTCATCCATTGTAGGTATGTTGTGTATGTTTTTTCACTTTGCAGGGTTTATTTTTGTTGTGTTTTGCATGAAAGTGGAAGGTAAGGTGTTGTTTTGATTTGTGACACTCATATCTGCTCTCTTCATCACCATCTCCTCCCATTTTTCCCTCATTGAGAAAGTCTTTCCCCCTTTTTCTTGGTACTATCACCTTCGTTTAGCTTAGGATTTCCCTTCCATGCATCTCTCCCTCTCTCCCCTGGACCCTTGGATGTTTATATTAGGTTTAGATAGTTTTCTTTACAAGTTGTAGGAGTAGTTTAGCATTAGGAATAGGTAGAGGAACCAACTTTCTATAAAGGTTGATCTCAGTTTGCAAAACCCACATTGCAGAGATCATCCCGTGTTACCCAGAAGTTTTGTCATCCATTCATGATAACAAGCAGAGGGTGCAACTTTTGGTGATAACACTTACTCTTTCTTATAATTCAAAGGATCAACTGGAACCCAAACTTTTATGTTCACATAATCTTGAAATTGCAAGAAAAGATCTATGTGCCATGTGTTACTCAATGAGTTCTTCACATTATTACCAATTATATTATGACATATGATCATTCTTTTCAACAAGTTTCCCATAATGGCACAAGTATGTCGATGACATAGGAGGAGATAAAAAGTGATTAAATCTATCATACTTTGGGCTGCCAACAAGGAGCTCATCTTTAGAACTCTCTCCAAGGTTATAAACTCCCTCAATCTGCCCCTCATTGACTGTTGTTTGGAAAATTTCAGCAAATTGAAAGTAATTATGAAGAACTAGAAGTGCCATTCCTTCATGGACATACCCTTCCATAATGTCATCCTCATATACTTCATGCAAATCTGATTTTTCTTCTCCATTTTTCTGCAACATGCCATCATTAAAAATCAATGAATAATCATTAATATCAAAGGATTTTTACCTTCCACTCATGTTGCATGGCTTCCTTCTCTTCCCTAGGCTCATGCTTCGATATTTCATCAAACCCTTGGCCCTCCATACTACTATTCTAAAAATCAGTCAAGGGCTCATCCTTAGGGAAAATGATAGGTACTTTTGCCTCTTTCTTTGGAGATATTGCTGCATCAAAACCCTTTTTGGTTCTTCATTTAGCAACACCTCTCCATGTCCTTCAACATGGTCTTCTTAGGACTCCACCTCAAAGCCCTCTTGCAAATCTAATTTTTCTTTTTCTTCTTGTGTAGCTTGTGACCTAGGCTTGGACCTTGATCTTCCCTTGCTTACTCCCATGAACTCAGAAAATGACATGCATCAACAATCTTCTCCGGAAGAGCCATATACTCCTCATACCATGTAGCAATGTTGTCCACTTTGAATGGTCAAGTATTATTGAATTCCTTTGAAGATCTCCTTCCACCATTCAGATCTTGAAGGGTATGGATCAAGTTGAGCCATTTTATTGGCCAATCTTTCTTGCCCTAAGGAAAGCCTTTCAAATCTAACATCACCAAAAATTCTATCCGCCATTTTATCTTCTTGCATGAAAACCCTCAAGTTGGGAAGACCAAAGCTCTGATACCACTGTAATGTCCCTTCGGACTCAAATTTGAGGAATTTGCATTTTCCCCAAAACCCTAATGGAGCATTGCTGAAAATGATGTCAACCACATGTAGAAAACCTGATTTTTATGACAGCAAACTGATTTTATGCAAAAATTAGGGCAACAACCTATTTTAGGTCCACAAAACCCTAAGCGACCTAGGTAGAATTCAGATTTTAGCCTTTCCCACACACAAATCTTCAAAAATACATCAACAACATGAAACACTTGATGAATTCATGCAAAATAAATGCTTCAACAATAAATTACAGACTGCTAGAATTAATTATTGCTCAAAAACAGTTGAAACTTCAAAATTCCATATCTTCATAAATACTTGGAGATAAAATGCAAATGATAGCTCAAATTGACCACAAAAATATCAGCTATCCAATAAAATTAGAATCATAATTTTCCAACCATGAAAACCCACTGAAAAGTGATCCCGAAATCTTCAAATGGGTAGATCAAGCTGAAATGAATGTGGCAAGCCCAAAAAGTGTGCCCTAGTTGGAATGTGTGCCCTAACACTAATAGAAACCCTTGTCGTTTTGAAATTTTGAATTTTGAAGCTCCAATGTGACTCCCAAATGAAGTCACCAATGCAACAAACGAGGGTTTCGTCCCCAAGTGTTGTGGCTATGAGGGTTTCCAAAAGATAAGTTTATAATTCACAAGATGATGATTACAATGAGCCCCAACATTTGCTTTTATAGCTTTTTTTTTTACCTTTCTTTGTGGAGCGCTCCATATAGGCCTCTTTATTTCTTTTTTACCATTTGCTTTTCCCTCTTAAAGAGGGACGACCTTTCCCTTTTAGCCGATTGAAAATAATGAAAATAGGCTAAGGGTCTTTTTTCTACTTTAGTATTTTAAAAACCTTTTATTTTAATAATAATATTATTTTAAAAAAACCAGAATTAGATTAAAAATAAGTAAAATGTTCAAATTACAATGCCAAACCATGATACTCATACTCCAAGATATATCCTTGGAATTCCAACAACAAATTAAAGAAGAGAGAGCATATCTGCAATTTATCCATCCAATGATTGCAAGTGAAGGATCTTTTCAATCTGTTTCCGCTTCTCTGGAGGCCATGTCAAAGGTAAAGGGCCAAAGTTGATCAAATTATTATGATCCAAAGCCCAGTTAGCTAAAGCATCTGCCACCTTGTTCTGATCTCTAGGCACATGTTGATATATGATGGTCTGAAATTGTCTAGCTATAACCTTAATATTATCCTGAATCCTAGCGATTAGCCAATTATTGGATCTATGTTGCTCTTGAGCTGACAAAGGTTAACAATAACCTTAGAATCAAATTCAACTATAATTCTAAGACATCCCAGTTTAGTTGCCTCCAGAAGAGCTCGCTGAATTGCCAAGATTTCAGCCACATTATTAGTACAAAGGCCCCAATTGATGAGCAAAAAGAAAAGGGGAGTTCCCAAAGAATCATGAGCTATCCCTCCCATACTAGTTGGACCCGGATTGCCTCTTGTTGCTCCATCAATATTTAGTTTAACAAAGTCAAACGGAGGTGGTTTCCATTTTCTCAAAACAGAGGGCACCGATAGTTTAGAACATGACTTTGTCTGTAATTTGCTTTCCCCAAGTTGAGTTTTTGTAGTAAAACTTTCCATTTTCCGGTATTGGGGAGGGAATTTTCAAATTATGCACAATAGTTTCCACAATATTACTTTGAGTTAGTTCCTTGACATACCAAATGTCTCTACTTTCGGATTTGAAGATACGTCTATTTCTCTCTTTCCATACATTCCACAACATAAGAGAAATAGCAATCTAGATTCCTTTGCTAAGGTCCTGAGTATCAGAGACTGAGCGTTTCCAAACTCTAACAGTATCCACAAGATTCGTAGAGGAGTTCCAAGTAATAGATAGCCAATCAGCCAAGATATTCCATAGAGACGTAACAAAAGGGCATTGAAGAAAAAGGTGGATCAGAGTTTCATCTGCTTCTTTACATAAAGGACACCAAAAAGGTCCGACCATCCCTCTTTTCATCAAATTGTCTCCAGTAAGAATCCTCTTGTATAATAAAAGCCGATAAAGAATCTAACTTTAGGCCACAAAGTAGGTTGCCAAAGATCAACGAAAATGTCCTTCCAAGGGGCTGAGTACCTATCAAAGTACTATATCCTTCAGCTACAGAGTAATTTCCTCCGAAGATTTTCCCAAGCAAGGGTATCAAGTGTCAGAAGAAATAGGAAGGATCCTGTTTTGCAGGAGAGTTTGAAAAAGTGAATTTGGCCAATAGACAAGTTGGTCTGCCACAAAGATGGAGAGATCCATTCAATCCCTTGAGATGATGATTGTATATAATGGATCACCTTTTCCTTTCCTTTACTGTGAAGAGTATTCATAATATTTCTAAAATCCGGATATTGTTCAATCAAAGGTGGGTGTCCATCCCACGAATCAGTCCAGAAGTTAGCCTGATCACCTTTCCCAATTTTCCAAAAAAATGTTTTTAATAAGTTGTCCCAAAATGAAGAATTGGCCAGGCCCAACTTAAAATATTATTAATTATTTTTAATTTAGAAAAGGGGACATTGCTTTGCAGCACTCTAGAAAGAGATGGCGACCGACTTCATGAATTTGGACATCGAGGTAGAATTCATAAAGTTTGGCTCAACACAGCAATTTATCAATGGTTTGAAGCATTACTCGATATTGCAGCAAACAGTAAAAGCCTTCAAAAAGGTTACAATATCATGGTGGATGGTGATAGTGGCATGAGAGCAATAAAAGTTAAGTCCTAATCTCTTCACTTTACTTCATATTTACTATGCATGGTTGGTTCCAATCAGTTTGTGGTATTCCTTTTTTGCAGCATACTCCCTTAGGCACTCTTGAAATGCACCATATTTGCTGTCTAGAATTGCTGCAGGGTGCTCTCATTGGCCTTGTTGAGCCTCAGTGAGTTTTGGTTACGTAGTTGGTTCCTTAGATAATCCATGATGGTGTCCCTTGGATATCATTTGAGCACAATGGCAGTTTTTATGTAGAGTTTAGTTCTATCGGACTACTTCCTAGTGCTGCCATCAGCTCTCTTGAGTCTTAGTGAGTTTGGGGTCTGTAGTCGCTTGCTTCGATAAGCCATGATTGTGTCTCTTTGATATCGTTCTAAACTATGGCTGTTTTTTTATAGACTTTCTTTCTACAGGAATACTTCCTGGTCTAGGGTTTCTCAAGAATTTTGGTGCTCTAGCATGGAGTTCTTACAATTCTCATATATGTTTTCCTAATCACTAATATAACTTCCTTTTTATTTATGTGTAGCGAAAATGACACATAAAATTCCAACATTTATATCAATGAAAGATAAGCAATTCCAGGTTTCACTTATGTGAGTAAATGGGACAAGATTACATTATTGATATCATTTACAGAACAGGGGATTTCACTCTGTGAAATGCATAATTGACCAAAATGAATTGACCTTGGGATCATGAAATGATGCTTGTAAAAATTTGCATTCACAAGATATTTCAGCTCGTGCAATAGGGCAAGTATAGTGTGTTCATAGTCACTTCAGTCAAATGTGTATCAGAATGCCATTATTTAAACACAAATCAATTTTTTTTCTCATTATTCAGAAGAACAGAGTTGAAACAGTGTTTAATTGCTCAAAAAGGGATCATATTTCTTCTAATTACTGGAAACACTACGCAAACTGCATGATAGAGCTTTCAGAATCCTTTAGTGACAGCCATTTTTTCACTTTCCACTAGGTTGTCTGGGCTACTTAGATTCAATTGATATTGCATGGACTTCAATAAACAGGTTGGGACTCTCACAAATAAGCATTAGATGACCAAGTTAGAATGGACAAGAAATTATCAGTTGACCTTCAAAAGGCATACATTGATAACACATTGTCCAATCCACTGTCAAGTGTATCTTGAATAGGGCAGCACAGCCATACGGTCAGGCATAAAAATGGAGGAACTATAGGATTCTGTTCAGAAACAGAAATGGATAGTTAAAAAATAATAAGGATTGATAGATAGTGTTGCTTTCACTTCAAGAAGATTTGGTGTAGCTGCCAAACTAGCACTTGCATGCACTAAATTGTTTCTCAGATACAAAATTACCAAAACAATATGATTGGGTATTACCATAAGGAATTAATAATTTTCAAATCACTTTAGCCATTAAAATCCACACAATGGTACGTTACTATTTCTCTGACTTCTTCACAAAGCACTATTTTGCTCATGACTTCCTATGTTGGTTCAGAAAGAAACCTTGACATTAAGACATCACATTTTGAAACTAATATCAGCATATGATTTCAAATTGATAAACTTATGATATAAAAGCTAGTTGACCTCTAAACTTAGATTCATAAGGTTGAAGCAATTCCCTAAGAATGAGCATATAATCTTACCACTGGTTTACCCAAGACTTCTGCCTGTCGTACTGCTTCTACAAGAGCTCGATTGGCTTCTGTGTACAGGCTTGTAACAAGTCCAGATTGTCCTGCACGTGCTGTTCGGCCAACCCTATGCAAAAAGTCTACAGCTGAAGCTGCAAACTCTGCCTAAGAATCATAAGAGTACTGATCAGAAAATAATTTAATAAAGGAGCGATCATGTATTTCACACTGTTTGGAAAAATGTGCTTGCTTTGGAAAAAGAACAAACCAGAGAAAATTAAAATGTAACTTAAGACTAATATTTCCAATATCAAATTTTCTTTCTACTCTAGTTAGACAAATTAAATAACCATCATAGCTCACGTTGTTAGAAGTGCAAGGGAGAAAGGTCACGGTTTGTGACTGTCATTATTGGTCTTGTGCCTGCTTTATTGATTATTGATCCCATATAAAAACAAACCCAACAGCTCTGATACCACTTTACAAAACACATATAACAAAGCTCGATAGACAACTATAACAACTCGATACCATTCTTAAAACAAATACCACAAAACTCTAATACTTCTTTTAAACAAACAACTCTAACAAAGCTCTCATATTACTTAAGCACATATACTTGAAACAAAAACACTATATAGCACTCGATACCAAACTTTAAACAAAGCTCAATAATATTTATATCTCACGTAAGGAAAACATATGCTTACGAAACACAAAGACAACTTTGGATCTTTCTTCAAACTTGCTTCGCAAAAGCTTAGATACTTCAGTTGTTGCTTCCACGGTGTAGTGAATGAGATGAGAACTCCCATATTTATAGGATTTCTCAAGGCTTTTCACCGGGTAACCTGACAACCGAAAGACCGACTACCGGTGACTCCGGTAACCCAAAAGATTCCCACTTTAAGAAAAGTGAAGAACCGACACACACGGACCATGGGTACATGCCACCCACGATAGCACCTTTTTATAGTGGAGCGGTCCACCACGCTTTCAGATAAGACTAAAAGAGAATCTTATCTTACTTTTATTATGACACGATCGGCAACAGGCCTGCCGACATAGCCGAAAGCAAACACGATAGTGACAAGCCCACTATCATAGCTCTACGCACTATCATATTGTAAAGGGGACCACCAATGTCATCATCTGATGAGGAAGATGTCTCATCAGTCCTTTCAGGAGTGGCTCTAGATTTCTCGTGATTCTTTCATGCCACGATCTTGATGTAGATGCCGTGCCATCATTATCTGGTCTGAGATACGAAGGGCCTATCCCAAATAGGACTATGAAACTCGGGGAATACTTGTGTTACATTTACATGCTTAACTGCATTTAATTCTCTACTAGCAAAATCAGCAAGAGAATTGTCTTTACCTTTGATATGCTCGACTTCAAAATCAAAATTATCGAACCAGAGACCCCATCTTTGCATCTATCAAGGCGTTTTGTTTCTTGGGTCTCCATTATTCAGCCTGGCTCTGAAATCTTTCAAATCACTTCGATAATGAAGTGATCATTCTGGATGAAGAACAAAAAAGCTTTGATAGCCTTTTTTGCTGCCAGGATCTCCTTGTGAGTAGAATGGTATTTGATTTCTGAACCTTGAAATGATCCAGAAGCATATCTGCAAACCTTTTCCTTACCATTCTCCATTCTTTCTTTTAGTACAGCTCCCCAAAATGTATCACTAGCATCACATTCTATTATCTTCAAACCTTGTCCAGGAAGGGACATAGGAGGAAGATCAAGCACTTGCTTCTTGATGCGCTGACAGCTGAAGTCATTTCTGAACTCCAGACGGGAGCATTCTTTTTCAACCTTTTATTTAAAAGAATTCTATCTGCTGCAATATTCTTGTAAAATCCTGCTACATAATTCACACAGCCAAGAAATCTTTGAAGTTGCTCCTTTTCTTTTAATTCATCAGGGAACTCTTGAATCTTGGAGACAACATGTTTCTGCATTTCTATGCTGCCATCTTTAATCTTTATTCCCAGAAAATCTATCTCATCTTTAAAAACTTCTATCTTAGTAGGAGATAGACACAATCCATTTTCATAGACAGTATCATAGAACTTTTGAAGATGTTCTATGTGTTCTTTAGGAGATTTACTGAATATCAAAATATCATCAATATAAACTATCAAGAATTCAGCTAAATCTTTGAAAATACTATCCATCTTTTTTCTGGAATATGGATGGAGCAGTTTTAAGGCCAAAGGGTAGTACCTTCCATTCAAACCGCCTCCTGAACCACAAATGCGCTTTGTAACAATCTTCGTGTAGGAATATCTCGCCGAAACCACTCTTGAGATCAAACTTTGAATATACCTTTGATCCTTTAATTCTGACAGAAGATCATCACGGGCAGGAATAGGATGTTGCACCGCAGATATGAATTTGTTCAATGGCTTGTAATCAACAACAAGCCTCTTCTTTTGCCTTAACTGCTCACTCCGCTTGTTGACATAGAAGGCTGCACATGACCAAGGAGAGTTGGATTCTTGAATAAATCCACCCTTCAACAACTTCTGTATTTCTTCGTGACATTCCTTCCTTTCGGAAGGAATCATACCTCTATGGTGTGCTTGAACTTAGGAACAAGTTCTTTTCCTTCTTTGTCCTTCACAATCTGCAATTCTAGTGAACAGATATGTTTCTTTCTATCCACAAAAGCATGTGGATTATCACTACAAAGATCTTTCTTGATCTTTGCTACAATATCATCTATATTAGATTTACAAGCAGCAATTGACTTGTGTATCCACTCATGGTTTGACTCTTTTACAGGCTTAGGGAGTGGAACTATTGTCTGATAAGTATATCTTCTAGGAATTTGAACTTGGGGATTGAACAAAGATATAAAATCTTTGGATATACTAAAGGTTCCACAATCCTGAAGGAAATCTACTCCTAACAGACAATCATAAGCTTCCATGTCATGCTGATAAAATTTTACAATTCTTGTAAATCCTTCTATACTAATAGGAATATGGGCCACAGACCTAGAGATGACATCTTTTTTATCAAACCTGATCCTAAGATGGGTTTGTTCCCAACAATCTGGTGGAATAGCTAAGGTTCTAATCATACAGATATCTGCTCCTGTATCAATCATAGCGTCTAAGCAATATGGCTTGATATTTGCTATACAGATAGTAATTGCTATGAATGGGTTTTGTGTACAAGAGACTGTACATACCTCACCGATCTTTCATTCTCGACCGATGATTCTTCTTGGGCTTCTTGTGCCATGATTTCTTGGTAGGCACCTTCAAGATCTTCATCTTCTCTATCTTCTCTTTTTCTTCATCAAGGAGTCTGGAGAACTCCTCAGTGGCCTTTTTTATGACTTTCTCAAGGAACATGATTTTGTTCCTTCTCCATGTTATATAAATTTCGGATCGAACTTCTCTCGATCCATTTGTTTCAAATGTTCTCTTCGGGAAGAGAAACTGAAACCTCTCTCGAGGATTACTGAATCCTCTGCCTCTTTCTCCTCGACCTCTCCATGGACCACCTCTACCTCGGTAGGGATTTGCCTTTAAGCGAATTCTTTCTTTGGAATGGAGGGCTAAACAGTGCACAGTGAATATGATTCTTCATCATAGGCCGAATCTTCTTCTTCCTTTCTTTAATCTGGCTTGCTCAAGACTATTCTGCTGAATGTATTTGTCCTGTGCTTCACGGACTTTCTTCTGAAGATAAGCTCTTTTTGTTGTATCCCATGGGGGACACGAAGCATATTCACTCTGATATAGCTCCATTTGTTGACGGAGTATTTCTGCATTGGGAGGCACTAAAGGATGAATGAAGTTAGCATTCATATTAATTCTTACCATATTTACAAAAGATGGTAAGGTATCATAACCACTATCACTACTACTGTCAGAAATATTAGCTATATTACAATGAATATCATCCTCGATCGATATGATATATCTGATGAAAAGCTTTCTGTATCACTGATCAAAACATACTCTTCTTCTGTAATACCTCTGGAAGCAAGGGCATTAACCTTTGCTTTACCTTTATCTTTCTCTCTCTGAGGACATCTGTTAGCATAATGAGGACCTTTGCAAATAAAGCATGTAGGAGAGGATCTTTTTCCTTTTCCTACATATTTCTTTTTTCTGAATACAAAATTTCTGAAAGGTCTTCTGTTAGCAAAAGAATCATTGTTAAAATCTTTTCTATACTTTTTATACCGCTATGCTTAATATACTTCCCCTTCCCCTTTTTTTTTGAAAAAGAACAACCATGACCTTCAGAGCCGAGAAAAGATTCTCGACCTTCGAGTTGAGTAAAAGATTCTCGGATCTTAAGTGTCGTGTAAAAGTTTTTGTGTTATGTCATTGATCTAAGAAATTTAGAGCTGGTTCATGTTCATTAAGTCATCAAGAAAAGTCTATTTTTAATACTTGAGTTTCATTCATCAAAGGAGGAACTCCGTCAAGTTTCGTGGTTGTCATCTGTGAATCTGAGTTTATACAGCATTTAGCAGGCAAAGAGGCGAGGTCCCGTCAAGTAAGTCGCCGTGTTGTGCGCATTTTAGGTTGACCCGATACCGTAAGCCCTGCTGCAAAGTTGCTCAGCAGTACCAGTATAAAATGGCCGCCGAAGCTCGTCCTAGTTTCTGTCTTCCCTAGATATTGAAGATCAAGATCTTGTAAGTCTTTCTGATGTCTGGCCCGTAATTATGACACATCCATTCTTGAGGAATCGATCCTTTGCACACTGAAACTTCCAAAATCTCTTATGATCAAGTTTATGCTAAGATAAATAAGTTTCATTTGTTAGCTAGTACAGTGTTTAAAACCCGTGAGTCTCATACAGGTCACCCAAACGTCTAATTGTGAATATAATATCCCGTTAATAGATCGTGCTGATATTAAGAGTCTAAAAAACAAAATACATATCAGTTTGCCCACATAGGATGTGTCCAAATAGGTATTACCCCTTTGTTTCGTCGAGGTTTAAATGCCTCTGTCTTATGTTGTCTAATGGATCTCCGACTTGATAATTTCAAAGATTCTCTGCTTGCAGCAATACAGACTGGTTTACATTCTGGTCCTATATCTTTTGAAGTGTATCCTAATTATCCTGTGTCTCTGACAAAAGACGATCTTTTGCAAGACGTCTTAAAGTTACATTTGGCTACTACAGGTCTTAACATGCGACCTGGTGCTTGTCCGCTCGCCATTCATTATAAAGTAATATATCGGCTTGTAAACACCATGTATCCTGCAGTTAAGCATGGCGTTTCCAAAGGCAGCAGCGTGGTGAGTCACGTCAATATAGAAAGCCAAAAGATTGAGCCAGAACTCATTTCCTGGTCTCAGATCAGAGTACCTAAGGAATGGACCCTTTCCAAAAAGTTCATCCAAATTCATCATTGCCAAAGTTGCACGTAATGCTACAAAGATGAAAGAAAATAAAAATGATGTAAAGTTATCTTTAGATCTAATTCTAGATTAAGTTTGCCTAGTCTAATTTGTGATCTTATGAGTCGTCCAATAGTCGGTCTAACCTCGCCTACTCGGACTCCTCCCAAGTAGAAGAAAATAAAAATGATGTAAAGTTATCTTTTAGATCTAATTCTAGATTAAGTTTGCCTAGGTCTAATTCTGTGCAGTCTAACAGTTCTTACTTTTCGGTAGGTGAGTCGTCCAATAGTCAGTCTACTCAGACTCCTCCCAAGGAGAAAACATTTTTGTGCAGTCATAGTTCACTAGTCCATGATCCCAATACGGATTTCTTATGGTGTAATGACTGTGAGAAGCTAGTCAGCCAGAAGTATGTCCCTTCAATGGTCCTACCATTAATATGGCTTCAGGAAGTTCTAATTCTTTTCCAATGACAGAAAGTCATGAGCTTGTGTCTCCAGATGAGAAGCGTAGCGCCTCTACTAGTACCGAGAGAACAAGGGACAAGCAGATTGAGCCATCTGAGAGTTCAAAATGCTTAACTGGACCAATAAGGCAGTTAAGTCTACATATGATAAAGTCAGCTCATATGAAGAAAAGTTAGAACAGATGGAAAAGACATTAAAAGCCATTGAGCTAAGAAGAAAAGGTGACACTGCTGGTGCCTTAAAGCTTTTAAATTCCAGAGTAGATGAAGTAGAAAAATCAGTAAAAGAGTAGAAACTTTGGTTCAGCATAATCACGAATAAGCTGTTGAAGAAGTTCCCAAAGTAGTTACTCAGAATATTACTGATGTTGTACAGCCACTAATTGATCATAGTGTTAGCATTAAGAGTAATATTGCTAATCAGCTAACACATACACATGAGCTTGTAGAAAGTAGTTTATCTCATGTGCATGATTCTTTGGAGAAAGCAGATCAGAAGATAGAACAAGTTTTGATGCAGTAGATGATCTTCCTCAGATAGTCCCTAAGATAGAGCAGATCTGGGACAATACAGTAAAGAAAGAAGAAGGAGATTGGTCTAATGCGCCTCATGGAAACAAGTTTCGAGCTCAGCAACTCCATCCGGTAAGCAATGAAGATAAAGAAATTCTTTCCCAATATAAGCCATTATTTTTTATAATAAAGATAAAAACTCTCACAAGATGGTCAAGATAGAAGCTCATCAAAGAAGCAAAAGGAATGATATTAGGAGAAACATCTAATCCTAAACCTGAACCTCTACAAGGAATGGCCAGAGTTCAGACCCTACAACCCAATTGGTATAAGCTAGAGTGTAGATCTCTAGAAGAAATAAAAGAGATGGTACATGGATGATAGGTTGGAGTAATTCCCAATTAGAAATGTATAAAAAGGATCCTCATGCTATTGCATCTGCTATAGCCAATGGTTTTGTAGGAATCATAAAAGAATGGTGGGATTCAACTCCCAACCAACAAGAAATATTACAGAGTGGTTATATGGGATTAACAGCTGCTATTATTAAAGAGTTTATAGGTAATTTAGATGATGATAAGATGAAGAATACTGCTATTTTCTCAGAGCAAGACTTTGTGATATGTCCAGGATTAAGGAGTATCAGTGTTTTATGCAGAAGCTCTACTACAATTCTGGCAACATCAATGATGAGACTATGAGCCTAAGGTACATAGAATCTTTCCCTCCTTATTTTGCTATCAATATAAAAAAGCTATGCATGGTATAAATGCTTCAGAATTAAGTTTTGGTGCAATTAATCGATAATTGACCAAACCCATGCTAAGCTATGTAAAGAGAAATGGGAAAGGAAACAAGCTATAAAAATGCCAAGTCTCTTGGATCAAAGTTTTGTGATATGTATGCTATAGATCCCTTTGGTTGTGAAAAGCTTGATGGACCAATCAAGTCAAAATGTCGTGATTGTTCTTTTTCAAAAAGGGGAAGGGGAAGTATAAAAGCATAAGCGTATATAAAATTGTATAAGAAAAGATTTTAACAATTATTTTTTGCTAATGAAGACCTTTCAAAAAATTTGTATTCGAAAAAGAAATATGTAGGAAAAGGTAAAAGATTCTCTCCTACATGCTTTATTTGCAAAGGTCCTCATTATGCTAATGATGTCCTCGAGAGAGACAAGGTGATAAAGGAAAAGCAAAGGTTAATGCCCTTGCTTCAAGAGGTATTACAGAAGAAGAGTATGTTCTGATCAGTGATACGAAAGCTTTTCTTCAATATATCATATCGGTCCGAGGATGATATTCATTGTAATATAGCTAATATTTCGAGTAAAGAGTAGTGATAGTGGTTATGATACCTTACCATCATTTGTAAATATGGTAAGAATTAATATGAATGCTAACTTCATTCATCCTTTAGTGCCTCCCAATGCAGAGATACTCCGTCAACAGATGGAGCTATATCAGAGTGAATATGCTTCGTGTCCCCATGGGATACAACAAAAGAGCTTATCTTCAAAAGAAAGTTCGTGAAGCACAGGACAAATACATTCAGCAGAATAGTCTTGAGCAAGCCGATTAAAGAAAGGAAGAAGAAGAAAATTACCCTATGATGAAGAATCATATTCACTGTGCACTGTTCGCCTCCATTCCAAGTCTAAGAATTCGCCAAAGGCAAATCCCTACCAGAGGTAGAGGTGGTCCATGGAGAGGTCGAGGAGAAAGAGGCAGAGGATTTAGTAATCCTCGAGAGGTTTTCCGTTTCTCTTCCCAGAAGAGAACATTGCTGAACAAATGGATCAGAGAAGTTCTGATCCTAAATATATAAAATATGGAGAAGGAACAGAATACAGTTCCTTGAGAAAGTCATTAATAAGGCCACTAAGGAGTTTTCCAGACTCCTTGATGAAGAAAAAAAGAGAAGATAGAGAAGATGAAGATCTTGAAGGTGCCTATCAAGAAATCATGGCACAAGAAGCCCAAGAAGAATCATCTCGATCGAATGAAAGATCAGTGAGGTATGTGCAGATCTCTTGTACACAAAACCCATTCATAAGCAATTACTATCTCAGATAGCAAATATCAAGCCATATTGCTTAGGCACGCTATGATTGATACGGTGCGATATCTCGTATGATTAGAACCTTAGCTATTCCACCGATTACGGGAACAAACCCATCTTAGGATAAGGTTTGATAAAAAGATGTCATCTCTAGGTCTCATGGCCATATTCCTATTAGTATAGAAGGATTTACAAGAAATTGTAAAATTTTATCAAAGCATGACATGGAAGCTTATGATTGTCTCTGTTGGAGTAGATTTCCTTCGATTGTGGAACCTTCAAGATATCCAAAGATTTTATATCTTTGTTCAATCCTCAAGTGTTCAAATTCCTGAAGATATACTTATCAGATAATAGTTCCACTCCCTAAGCCTAGTAAAAGAGTCAAACCATGAGTGGATACATAAATCCATTGCTGCTTGTAAATCCAATATAGATGATATTGTAGCAAAGATAAAGAATGATCTTTGCAGCGATAATCACATGCATTTTGTGGATAGAAAGAAACATATCTCTGCTTCACTAGAATTTGCAGATTGTGAAGGACAAAGAAGGCAAAGAACTTATCCCTAAGTTCAAAGCACATCATGAGGTATGATTCCTTCCAAAGGAAGAATGTCACGAAGAAATACGTAAAGTTGCTTGAAAAGGGTGGATTCATTCAAGAATCCAACTCTCCTTGGTCATGTGCAGCCTTCTATGTCAACAAGCGTAGTGAGCAGCTAAGACAAAAGAAGAGGCTTGTTGTTGATTACAAGCCATTGAACAAATTCATATCTGCAGTGCAACATCCTATTCCTGCCCGTGATGATCTCCTGACCAGAATAAAAGGATCAAAGGTATATTCAAAGTTTGATCTCAAGAGTGGTTTCTGGCAGATATTCCTACAGCCTCAAGATTGCTACAAAACTGCATTTGTAGTTCCAGGAGGCCAGTTTGAATGGAAGGTACTACCTTTTGGCCTTAAAACTGCTCCATCCATATTCCAGAAAAAGATGGATAGTATTTTCAGAGATTTAGCTGAATTCTTAATAGTTTATATTGATGATATTTTGATATTCAGTAAATCTCCAAAGAACACATAGAACATCTTCAAAAGTTCTATGATACTGTCTATGAAAATGGATTATGTCTATCTCCTAGTAAGATGGAAGTTTTTAAAGATGAGATAGATTTTCTTGGGAATAAAGATTAAAGATGGCAGCATAGAAATGCAAAAGCATGTTGTCTCCAAGATTCAGGAGTTCCCTGATGAACTCAAAGAAAAGGAGCAACTTCAAAGATTCTCGTCAGTGTTAATTATGTAGCAGATTCTATAAGAATATCAGCAGCGAGAGAATTCTTTTAAATAAAAGGTTGAAAAAGAATGCTCCCGCCTGGAGTTCAGAAATGACTTCAGCAGTCAAGCGCATCAAGAAGCAAGTGCTTGATCTTCCTCCTATGTCCCTTCCTGGACAAGGTTTGAAGATAATAGAATGTGATGCTAGTGATACATTTTGGGGAGCTGTCCTAAAAGAAAGAATGGAGAATGGTAAGGAAAAATATGCAGATATGCTTCTGGATCATTTCAAGGTTCAGAAGTCAAATACCATTCTACTCACAAGGAGATCCTGGCAGCAAAAAAGGCTATCAAAGCTTTTTTGTTTTTCATACAGAATGATCACTTCATTATCAGAAGTGATTTGAAAGATTTCAGAGCCAGGTTGAATAGTGGAGACCCAGCAAACAAAACTGCCTTCAATAGATTGCAAAGGTGGGGTCTCTGGTTCGATAATTTTGATTTTGATGTAGAGCATATCAAAGGTAAAGATAATTCTCTTGCTGATTTTGCTAGCAGAGAATTAAATCTGGTTAAGCATGTAAATGTAACACAAGTATTCCATGAGTTTCATAGTCCTATTTGGGATAGGCCCTTCGTATCTCAGACCAGATAATGATGGCACGACATCTACATCAAGATCGTGGCATGAAAGAATCACGAGAAATCTCGAGCCACTCCCAGAAAGGACTGATGACACATCTTCCTCATCAGATGATGACATTGGTGGTCCCGTTGTACAATATGATAGTGCTTTGTGCTATGATGGTGGGCATGTCACCATCTGTTGCTTTCGGCTATGTCGGCAGCCCTGTTGCCGCTTGTGTCAAAATAAAAGTAAGATAAGATTCTCTTTTAGTCTTATCTGAAAGCGTGGTGGACCGCTCCACTATAAAAAGGTGCTATCGTGGGTGGCATGTACCCATGGTCCGTGTCTGTCGGTTCTTCACTTTTCTTAAAGTGGGAATCTTTTTGGTTACCGGAGTCACCGGTTGTAGGTTTTTCGGTTGTCTGTTACCCGGTGAAAAGCCTTGAGAAATCCTATAAATATGGGATTTCTCATCTCATTCACTACACCGTGGAAGCAACAACTGAAGTATCTAAGCTTTTGCGAAGCAAGTTTGAAGAAAGATCCAAAGTTGTCTTTGTGTCTCGTAAGCATATGTTTTCCTTCATGTGAGATATAAATATTATTCGAGCTTTGTTTAAAGTTTGGTATCGGTGCTATATAGTGTTTTTGTTTCAAGTATATGTGCTTAAGTAATATGAGAGCTTTGTTAGAGTTGTTTGTTTAAAAGAAGTATTAGAGTTTTGTGGTATTTGTTTTAAGAATGGTATCGAGTTGTTATAGTTGTCTATCGAGCTTTGTTATATGTGTTTTGTAAAGTGGTATCAGAGCTGTTGGGTTTGTTTTTATAAAGTGGTATTGATTATTGATCCCAGGATGGCAGATCAAGCTCAAGGCGTACCCCAGGACAAACCAGGGGGATTCATCTCTTATTCAAGCACTCCATTGATGGTAGCATTCAGCACTTGAGCAATAAGATTAGGGACTACAGGCTTCAAACCCCCTTCTTGAAAAGTGCATTCTTCACTTTTTCATTGCATGCAGCATCAAGAAAAGCGTATTCTTCACTTGGTCACTTGAACACAGTAGCAACAGCAATAAATTTACACCATTGAGAATCTGCTTCTCAATAAGTGCCGGCAAACAGAGAGTGGTAGGGGAAAAGATGGACTCAGCCTGCACCTAAGAATCACGCTTCCCAGCTTAAAGCTTGAGAACAGCCGATACACATGGGTCTGAAAGGATAGTCCCTATTTATAGGCCAAAATCCCGACAAGCCTTGCCCAACTGGATGTCTCAGGATACTGTATAAGCAGGAGAGAATGTTACTCAGAATTGCAGGGAGCATCCATGTGGGGCCATGTAAATCTGCTCTGATCATGAAAGATAATGAGATTTTCTGCCAACTTGTGTCCTGGAAGGAATTTGATTTGATGCTAAGATCATCCTGATGCTGGTTAACCTACAGGATTTTGGTTATAGTTTTAAGTGGAACTTAAAGATATCAACTATTAGATGGTTATGGTAAATGTTATTTCTGTGAAAAGTTTAGCAGTAATGTGGTATGTAGGGGAACTGTCTTCATCGAGATTGTATCTATGGCCCGGGTTCAGTATTTTTGGGCTGTGCTATGTCTGCTGGTACCTGATCTGTAGCGCTGTTTATACACTTCAAGTGCTATCTGGCAGCACCCTAGCATTTTAAACTTTCAGAGTTCTGGCTTTTGTAATATTTCCATCCTACTTTATAAATTATAGAATCTTGGCAGTGATCAAGGATATATATCAAAATTAAAAATAAAAACATTCAATGTACTTGGTGGCAGATCTTTCTTGTCAATTCTATGCACATTCATCGGGCCACTATCATGGTGTGACAGACAGCTAACATAGAGCTCAGAAACTGTACCTACTCACAACACCAAGGAAAGATGATAAAACCTAGGTAGTGTCTAAATTTCAAACAGCTTCTATGATCTACAACTAACTCCACACAAACATAAAAGAGAGATCCAACAGAGAATGGTATGTTTCCAATGGGTGCCCAAATTATATGCTATAAGAAGAAGAAGAATCAATCCGTAATAGGTGAAAATCAGGTGCGACCCCAAGTATTTATAAAAGAATAAGTGAAATCATTGGGAATATTTATCAACACTAGAGTACACTGGCTTGACCTAAACACATATCCCAAGGATACCGCAAAAGAGTAAACAATTGGATCCCAAATCAATAATCCCAAGGACTGATCTGTAATTAGCATGGATATTCCATAGCTAAACTCATCAACACGAATCTTAAATGTTCTAACAGCACCTGATTGAGTGACTTGTTTTTTACTTATGAATTTGCTGAAAATAATCACAAATTGAAATGTCCCTTTTGGGGCTGAATAGGGACACGGGGTTTTTTCACAAATCTGATCCAAATCAACCACAAAACCAACAACACATCAAACTGAATATAGAAATAGATCAACCACAAATGAGCTTCACACAATGAAATACCCTTTTTTAGGGCAGCGAACTGGTATGAAACTTTGGGGGTCTCAAACCCTAGTCAAAACATCTCCAATCTTCATGAAATAAATACCAACATGCACGGCAATACTTGTAGATATTATTTATGCAATAAAACTGAATTTACAACCACTAGAATAGCTGGAAATGAATTAATTCGAACAGCCACAGAATATTAAGGTAAAACACAACTGAAACTTCTAAAATTCATAACTCCATGGAAAATAGGAATTAGAACACATATGATAGCTCAAAATGATCATGAGAAGACAAGCTATTCAATAAAAATAATCTCATAATTTTCCAACCACTAAATCATGCCCAAATATGCAACCGAAATCTGCAAGTGAGTAGATAAGGATGAAACCCTACTCCAAAAATCACCAAATCATAGTCTCTATCCCCAAATATGATGATAAATCTGAATATGAACTCAAATCACAAATATCAGCTCTCTATGACACCAAATCAGTCCCTTAAGCAATTCGCCTAGGGCTAGGAAGAACAATGAATGCACTAGTAGTGCCAAATCAGCTCACATGAGACTCCTAGATGAAGCCTCCAATGGATCCCTTGAGGGTTTTCGTCCCCAAGAGAGATTGCCACACCTTTGGGGTTTCGTCCAAGGTGGAGAAGGAAGATGCACACCGTGCACAATCCAAGAAGAATAAACAAACATCCGATATCCTCCTCCAAGTGTAGCGAACTCCTCTTTATAGCCTCCCAATGCTAAATTAGAAGACTTCCAAGAGGACCGACCCTTAATGGAAGAATAGAATGCTCCACATGCAAGACCGACCTCTCCCCAATGAGAAATTAGAACAACAATGCTCAAATAATTCCATGACCGACCTCCAAGCATACAAAAGTATTTAAAAATACTTTTTGTACAAGTATGAGGCTCTAAGAGTGATATTCTTGAAAAAGGGGACATTACGGTCCTGCCTTCCGAAAAAAGCGGTTTGTCCTCAAGCAATTGCAAGTACCCGGATCCCAAGTGATCCTTGTAGGCTTCATTTTTGTACCTACACAAGAAACAAACTTGTTAGAGAAAACATGAGTGTTTAACAACACTTTTCCATCATATCACGTGCACCTAATAGTTGGCTTGCTTCCTTTGCTCGCAAGCGCTCATCATTCCCACTCCACATATGTCTTCCCAAAACTCATAATCATGCATGCCCTCAAACTAGATCTTGCATGAAACACCACAGGGTCCCCGCACCAGCGTGGAAACGCATTTGTGCATGGGTGCGGTACGTTGTTGGGTACAGCTGGAAACGTGCCGATCAAAAAAAAAAAAAAACTTGCCAAAGACAGCGTTTCTTTCCTTTATTGGCAATTCTTTCCTTTTTTGGATTTTTAGTGAAAAAATCACAAGTAGAGAAAAAAATTTGCCATTTTTGGAAAGGGTCCGGGAAGATGTAGTAGCAAAAACTTGCATGTGTCATAACTTTCATTCTATGACTCCGTTTCAGGTGTCGTTTTCTCTAAAAGAGTATATTTTCTCGAGCTCTATGCATTGATGGCAATATTTTTCTTATTTTCATAAAATCCATTTTTGCACCTTTTTGGACAAAGCAACTTCTTGCAATCTTCTAAAAGAATCATGAGCTTTGATCGCTTTGTAGACAGATTAGTAATTAAAAATACTAGATAGCTTTCCAAAACTCAGCGAGTATTCTCTCGTGCTCGGACTAATCATCCCACCCGCCACTTGGATCCATATTTTCCCGCTTAGTTATGATGTTTCGGAAATATGCCAAACAATACTATCGTCTTTGAGTGGATCAAGGAAGGTCACCATGAACAATCAAAACTCCTTGAATCTTATCACAGTCACTAAGATAAATAACTGTGATAGAGAAATAATAAATTTCAATAAGTATGCAATGTATGAGAATTAAATTTCAATAAGTATGCAAATGCTTCTTTAAATTTATAATTTATATACATATTTATATATTTATATACATGTATATATAAAAATATATATATATATATAAAACGTACCCAAAAACGTACCGTACCCAAGATTTTTAAAAATTTGCCGTATCGGCGTACCGTACCCGTACCCGTATCCATGCAGTCCTAGCCCTCCAAATATTAGGAAGGCAATAGAATGAACCAATCTCATACCAATTGTATCCAAGCTGCTCATGATGGTGCCACTCTCAAGAGAGGTTGAAAACCCTTCATTTCTCATTGGAAACCACACTAGAAGGGGGCTGGAAAAGTTTATAACAGTCATGCTAAAGCTGATGGTAACATGTATGGATCCCCAAATTACAATTCCCTTATCATTCCCCCTCATACCAACCACTTTCAGCTGAGAAAAAATATTGGAAATCATTTGATCATAATCAAATTGAGACACAATGTGCATGAACTCAGCTTCTTCTATCATATTACTTACTTCAAAAGTGTGCACACTCTTTTTACCTTGAAGTACAACATCCCTTTCTTCTAGAACTGCTGCAAGGACAGTTGTAAATGCATCATGATTGCTTCCATTTCCCAAAACATAGAATGAAAAACCAAAATCATACCTCAACCTTCGCTGATTCCAACACAACAGCAGTGTTATAGGGGCTGGAAATGATCCCATACCATGTGTCAATGATGCTACAAAATGAAAATTAGTACACCTTTTGACTGAATTCTCTTGTGAGCTTGCCCACATGCCCCTATGCAAACTGAAAATGTATATAACAGCAGTATAAAAATCAGAAATGATGGAGCTATTATGTACGAACATACCTTGACTGAACTATCATCAATACAAGTGCTCAATTGAAAATCATCCTCATTGGTGATCACATCCCTTTGTATGGTAGTCATTTCAATATTGATTAGAGTAGCGAAAAGTATAGCAGTATTCACATTCACCTTTGCATGCCAAAATTTCAGTTCACCAATTTTTACACTTGCCTTCTTTTCTTCCATGCCCGGCTGAGTTGTGTGGCTAAAAATGGCCATGAAGTGTCCATCAAACACCCTTTCTTCAACCACCTTCATGAGCCCTTTGCTCCTTGGCATGGATGAGCTCTTCCTAGCCCCATACATTATGTAGAAGGATGAAAACAACCCATACAATGACTGCTGAGCTAAAACTGAAATAAGAGAGGGACTTACATCATGTTTTAGTGCTCCAAAAAGCGGCGGTTCAACTTGGGATGACTGCTGTAGCAAAACCGAACTTGGAGGGTGACTTATACCACCTTCCCATGCTACGAAATGTGGAATTCCTCCTTGGAAAGATTGCTGCATCAAAACTGCATGTAGTAGTTGCCTCATATCATGTATTACCATCATGTGGGGCTGATTTATCCCTTGGAAGGACTGTTGTTCCAAAACTGAATGTAGAGGATGTATTATATCATGTTTCAACACTACAAAAGGCGAATTTACCTCTTCCAATGACTGTCGTACCAACCTTGCAAGTATGAAGCCTTTCCCACCATGTAGCATCCAAGCTAAGGGCTGAGTTCCCCTACAAAGGTACAGCATGTTAGGACTGCCCGGAAGAACATGACAACTCAGAATTTCTGAGTTAGGATCAGCATTCTTCTTCCTCTTATCTTCGCCCAAATTTTGATGGCACTTGTGTGGGGTATCTTTGGCAATCTTCCCTTCATGCAAATTTGACTTCCTTGCATCATTTGACCACATGCCAATATTAGTAACCAAGGAAATATCATCAATTATCAAGGGGTTTTACCTTCTTCTTCTCCTTGCATGATTTGCTTCAAGGGCATGTCAACCACTCGCTTACCTGGGTCCCATTTCTTCATGTGCATGCCATTAGGAACTTGCAAGCTTAGCATTTCCTTTAGTATCCTCTTATCACTACTCAAGACATGTCCCAATGAATGCAAAGATGGAAACAATAATCCGGAAGTGTACATACCAATCTGTGGGCTATCCACCCATGTTATGCTATCCAATGTGTTGCTCCCTTTGATGCTATGCCCCCTTGAAGCCACTTATCTTCAACAAATGGAGCTACTTTTTCCATGCAATCATCCGTACTTTGTGCACACATGTATGTATCATCCTCATGGCTTGTGCTTGAGTTCCCAACCTCATCCTTTTGCTTCATATGGACTGCAGTTTTGTGCAAACCAACAAGCTGAATGTCGCTATTTTTTCTCGTAAGTGAGCCCCAATCACCAAATCTTGTGGGCACATACTTGGAAACTCTTCGTAGCTTCCTTCCATGGTGTGAACTTCCTTAATCAGCTCATCATGAACTGTTGTTTGGGAATTTTCAGCGAATCGATCATGATCAAGGGCAACCGGAAGTGTACTCTTTTCCAAGACAAACTTCCCCTACATCATCCTTATCATCTTCATGCAAATCTGAGTTTTCTTCAACACTTTGCCACATACAATCATTAGAAAACATATGAACATCTTCCACCAATGAAAATTTCTTACCTTGCTTATCCTTGCAAGCTTGCACATCGAACCTTTCTATGATCCTTTGACTGAAATCATCAAAGAAGCAAACCAATTCTTCTCCTTGGGTTTCTATCACATGGTACCACCAATCTCTTGCTATCCCTTCCAAATGACAAGGGATGAATTCAAGGGCATCCTCCATACACAGGATTTGATTGCAAGTATGCCTCCAATTCTGACAACCATGATCTCACTGAAAGTTTGTTAGTACCATCAAAAATAGAGATCTTACCCTTCCATGCACCGTTGTTGCTTCCTTTTGGTGTGATATGGTTTAGCCGTGCCATCAACTCTTCAAACTTGGAATCTTCCATTGAAACCCTAGGTCCTTTGAAGATCCGAGCTCTGATACCATTGAAATGTCCCTTTTGGGGCTGAATAGGGACAAAGGGGGTTTTTCCACAAATCTGATCCAAATCAACCACAAAACCAGCAACACATCAAACTAAATATGGAAATAGATTAACAATGGATGAGCTTCACACATGAAATACCCTTTTTAGGGCAGCGAACTGATATGAAACTTTGGGAGTCTCAAACCCTAGTCAAAACATCTCCAATCTTCATGAAATAAATACCA
Organism: Taxus wallichiana var. yunnanensis; assembly: GCA_018340775.1. Lineage (NCBI taxonomy): Eukaryota > Viridiplantae > Streptophyta > Pinopsida > Cupressales > Taxaceae > Taxus > Taxus wallichiana. The sequence continues at coordinate 1,011,200,792 of CM031240.1, read as the reverse complement.
ACATGCACGGCAACACTTGTAGATATTATTTATGCAATAAAACTGAATTTACAACCACTAGAATAGCCGGAAATGAATTAATCTGAAACATGAAGAGAATATTAAGGTAAAACACAACTGAAACTTCTAAAATTCATAACTCCATGGAAAATAGGAATTAGAACACATATGATAGCTCAAAATGATCATGAGAAGACAAGTTATTCAACAAAAGTAATCTCATAATTTTCCAACCATGAAATCATGCCCAAATATGCAACCAAAATATGCAAGTGAGTAGATAAGGATGAAACCCTACTCCAAAAATCACCAAATCATAGTCTCTATCCCCAAATATGATGATAAATCTGAATATGAACTCAAATCACAAATATCAGCTCTCTATGACACCAAATCAGTCCCTTAAGCAATTTGCCTAGGGCTAGGAAGAACAATGAATGCACTAGTAGTGCCAAATCAGCTCACATGAGACTCCTAGATGAAGCCTCTAAAGGACCCCTTGAGGTTTTTCGTCCCCAAGAGAGATTGCCACATTTTTGGGGTTTCGTCTAAGGTGGAGAAGGAAGATTCAAACAGTGCACAATCCAAGAAGAATAAACAAACATCCGATATCTTCCTCCGAGTATAGCGAACTCCTCTTTATAGCCTCCCAATGCTAAATTAGAAGACTTCCAAGAGGACCGACCCTTAATGGAAGAATAGAATGCTCCATATGCAAGACCGACCTCTCCCAATGAGAAATTAGAACAATGCTCAAATAATTCCATGACCGACCTCCAAGCATACAAAAGTATTTAAAAATACTTTTTGTACAAGTATGAGGCTCTAAGAGTGATGTCCTTGAAAAAGGGGACATCACACAAATCTTAAAATGTTCCTAACAACACTTTGATTGACTAACTTGTTTTTATTTATGAATTTGTTTATTCAATAACATGCTTAGAAATGATTTGTTAAGTCTTTATAAACTGAAAAGAAATATGAACGTTATAGAAAAGCAAGAAACTACTACCAAACAATAGAAAACAGAATTGCACAAGACAAGGTTTACCCGAAAAAACAAATGTGGGAAAATTCCAAAAGAGTGAGGATTTCCTCCTCTTGCCATCTCGTGTCACAAGGTTCGCCAAATTTTTCCATAAATTTGAAATTCGGCGATTAAAATCCCGAACCATAATTTTGTCCAAATTTGTTCGGTTAATCGAGGGTTTCTGCAGGTGTGCACATTGCCAGATACGGAGGTAGTCATGTGGCCCGGCATGAGGAGATGTGTTTTCTGGTTCAACACTTCACGTTGCACGGCGGGTTTTTATGTGTTTCTTGTCCCAACACACCCACAAAAGTTCATCATTCGACAAAGAGATTTTCCTAGCGTTAAACTTATTATAAAAAAATTTCATTCATTCATTATTATAATTTTATTTTATATGTTAATTACAATCTGTTTAAAGTTTTCAAAGTTTAGTTTTTTTATTTGTTTAAACTAATACGTATTTTAAATATATTTTCAAACTAGGATGCTAATAAGTTTTTTTATTTGTTTTATATATCTTTACTAATACATATTTAATATTTATTAATATTTTATCCTTGTTTTAATTTTTTATTTTTAATTCATTTGTTTTTAATCTTAATTTTATTTATATTTATTTAAATATTTATAATTATTTTTATTTTTATTTTATATATTAGTCGAACTTAATGGCGAATTTTTTTCGAACTTCATCTAATGACGAACTTCAACCGAATTTTATCCTTGTCGAACTCGAACTCGAACTCGAACCTTGTGACTTAGCTTGCCACTATCTTGTTCTACAATTATAGGTAGATTGCCTTCTCAAAGCCTTCATGGACGCTCTTTACATTAACAAAGCAAGTCCAAATGCCCATGCATGCTCTGCAACTTGCTTCCTCACACTTCCATATCATGTTCCATTCCTAAGACACTCAATCAAGTAGTACTACTGGAAACCATGAACTGCCCTACGGTGGTGACTCCCTTAGGGCGTATTATAAATGCTAACAAAATCACAAAGAAAGAAAGGAATTATATTAATGTCCCGTGAATGAGCAAAAGTTGGAAAATGGAACTCAAGAATACATCCTATTACAATAGAAAGGGCAAGAGTAAAAGGACCCTAGGATCAAAGACAATTGAAGCGCTGAAAATAAACAAGGGGTAAATGCAAGCCAATAAATCCCCAACTCACGTGGTTAAGGTACCAATTAAAATAGCCTTAGGGGAGCAAAAACCCCCAAAGAATATGGGTTGATAAACGTTGGGACAATTAGATGCCAATCCCATCAAACATCTTTGATCGTGCCTAAGGTAGAGGAATCATCTACATAATTGTTTATCGTTATGAAAGGGCCAATGCAGGATCTAATAATGCACATTGGTGAATGTCAAGCGCTGCAAGGGTCCGGGCTAGGAAATCCTAGGAGGAAGCAAAGCACTCCCTCTAGAATCCCTCCTCACATCCAAGGCCGAAGAAACTCTAATGGCGGTGAAGAAACTTGAATGAGTGGTGTCCCAGTTTCATCCGGAAATCATGATTACCCTATCTGAAAAAATTTCGTACTTTTAAAATAATGGGTCGTTTTGTGTTTTTATTGCCAGAAACTTCTTGTATTGCGTCAAGATATTCCCGAAGAGCCATATTAGCCATTTTCGCCAAATACCCAGATGCCCAAAATTGTTATATTTTGTCGTCGGATTTGTCTGCGGAAATTTGTATTTAATTATTTTGAGCTCCGTTTGAGGCAATTTGCGCTCCGATTTAACCCTGTTGTGATCGAACATATCATTATTCCTATATACCAGAAGGGTTTTAACTAGGAATAAGTTTTGGGCTTTATTTGTGACTTTTGGCAATTTTTCATGTTTTTGTGTTTTCCCGTTTCGTTTTCTGTGAAATTTCTCTAGATCAATTCCTTTGCCGGGTTAGCCCGATTCTTGGCCTAGAGTATTCGGAGATCACATACGCACATTGTGCCAGAAGGAAGTCGCCATCGGAGGTCCGGTTCACTGGGAAAAGGCGAAGTCGTGCACTAAAAAGCCCCTGTGGGGTTGGGCGCATTTTTGGAAAACAAAGGATTTAAGTGGATCATGGGAAAAATAGAAGCAACAGGCAAGTGGGATTTTATTGCCTGCCTTGCAAGGTACTTTTTCCCATGATAGAAAAGTCACTTAAGTTGCAGTGGGAAAATTAGAGGCAAAGGCAGGAGGGAATTTATTGCTGCCATGCAAGGTAAATAATCTCATTGTCAAAGTCAAATCACTTAAGTGGATCATGGGATTTCGGGGCTGCCTTGCAGGGTAAAAATTCCCATTGCCATGTGTTTTTAAAAATAGAATTCTATTATGCTAAAAAGTGCGCCCCCTTTGGAGAGAGAAAGGCAGCCTTTAATGTGATTAAATTAATTAATTTCTCTTCTAATTTTGGCGCCCAGGTATGGAGAAAAGTCAACAAAAGCAAAGGGGAATAAATCAATTGGAAATAGATTGTCTAAAATTAAATAAATTAATTTATTTAAAGGCAGCCCCCTCTTGTGAAAAAGTGTGCCCCTTTTAGGAAGGATTTAATGCTTTTTGAAGTATTAAATGATTAAATAAATTCCTATTTTCAGTGGCTAAGGTTAAGGCACACTGTGAAGCTTCAGTTGAGTGAAGAGTGGATGTTTAAATTGGATTAATTTAATAAATTGGATGGCTGTCTTTAAACATGCTATTTTAACACATCAGTTAAAGAGAGAAGCATGATTTTTAATTAATTAATTGTCAGGAATAGAAGGGGCAATTATTAATTAAATAATTATGAGGGCTAAATAAGCATGGGCTGTCATAAGGATGAATTAATTAATTCACAGGTGAAAAGTGCAGCCCAGAGGAAAAGTGCGCCCCATTTGGAGAAGGATTTTGCTCGAGAGGAAGGTGGATTTAAGCCTAAAAGCTTCCAATTTTGGCGCATGCATTGAAGGAGGTTGATTTGTGTTTGCATAATTGTTTGCATAAGTGATACAGTGCTCGAGTGAATTTGGAAAAATTCATGTTCACTTTGCATGCAAATAAAACATCAATTTTTGGGCAATAGGCTTGAATAATGCAGATTTTTATGATTAAAATCTATTGTTCATGTTCCGGTTGCCATCTTTGTCTGAATTAATTGTAGGAATTCATTACAAGTGCTTTACAAAAGAAAAGGATTTTTAATCAATGTCCAATACATTGAATATATCCTCGAATTTGAAGAATTATCCGGATCTCGCACTGATTTTGAAGAAATCCGCCAAATAAGAAGAAAAAGAATTGTTCGAACAATGATAGACAAAGCCATGGCAAAGAGGAATGAAAAGAAAGCACAATGGAGTCATGCATCACTTCTAAATTTGCAAAGCATTGAAGATACGAGATCTAAGCCCCGTAACCTTTTTCCGAATTGATTGACAGATCCGAGAGCGGGAAATACTTCTCTCATGCGTGCGCAATCAAAATCAGCAGAATCATTCGAGCTTGACCTTCCCTTCACAACTCGGTTGTCGGAATTCATCATGGAATGTGCATAGCTTCTAGATGCAGATCCGAGTCCAGATCCATATCCAGATGATGCGATGCAGATCCATATCCGGATCCGATCTCATAATTGCGAAGGCTTCGCAAAAATTCATCCTCTTGTTTCTATTGCAGCCGTGTAGAAGTCGGTGCGTGGAAAATTCCTTCCATGATCTTGTGCGAGTGCTTCCCGATCTTCCAATTGAAGCCTTCATTGAAGTTGCATTCACCGGCGTGCTTTTGAAATTTTAATTGCTCATATCGCATTAAAAATAAAAATGATGAGTTATTTACGGCGGACATTGACCTTGATGCATGTATAGGAGAACTGCAAAAGCTTTAAGGATAAAAGAAAGACAAGGCGAAGGCAAAATTCCAGTCACTTCCAGATCCAAACATTTGTTGTTTCCAGATCCAATCGTTTCCAACTCCAAACTTGTTTCCCAAATCAGGCTTCTTCCCGGATCCAAATACTCCCAGATCCAATTTGGTGAGAATCAAAGGCAAAAGAATCAAATGTATGCAGAGACATGAAAAAGGACAAGACTGCGCTTTCCTCTTCCTTCTTCTTTCCTCCGACAAAGTAATTGAGAGATCAATTAAATTATACTGACTTAAGTGATTGGTTTAAAAGCCATTACTTGAAGAAGTCAACTTTTTGGAGATAGGTGGCATACGTGCAAAATAGAAGGTTCTATTTTCAGGTTGCGAAATCATGCATGTCATGCAAAGAGGAATTCTAGGAGAGAGATTGCGATTGTTTCCTTTCCTACTTCCACATGTGCCGCTTGACTAAAAATTTCCGATTTGTACTTTCCCTCCTACATTCTATAAGTAGAGGAAGAACCTTCGGGTTAATGATCGAAATTTGTAAGCGAACCTTGTGTTCCATACTTTGTGTTGAAACCCTTGAGAGCCACTTGAAGCAAAGGAATTTACAGGAGCAGATTTCTCGAGAACTTTGTGTCACGGTGTATTGTATTTCTTTCTTTTTATCTTAGATCTTTTAATAGACTTTGTGTTATTTCAGATCTAGATCTAGAGCTACCTTTGCTTAGAATTCTGTGTTTATATCTATTGGTTTCTTCTATGTGCATGCAATCAACTCTGCTATCTATTGATTGGGATGCACATCTTCCCATTTCTTATCTCGTATTAATATATTTCTCTTCTTCATAAATATTTTCTTTCCTTAAACGATTTGCTTACTTCTTTGAAGCTGTTTCGATTATGATTCATGGTACCGAGTAGTTAAAGAAAAACCCCATTTAGATATTAGCATACTTTAATTGACAAATCGACACGGGAGCCTCACCGGTAAATGAGGAGATTTATCTCATGACCGCTAGGTTTTGTGCCATGCGAAAATCTAGCTAACAATGAGAATCTTGAATGGGAAGTCGAGAAAGACTCACAAGAGGAAGAGACACCATAAGCAACAATTGTTCTCCTTGTTTCTTTTCTTCGTGTGAAACTGTAACATCCCCTTCTCAAGAAGACCCTTGGCTTATTTTGTCCACATTGACGGCTAAGGGATGAAAATAAGGGTGACTTAAGTTCTAATATTTTCTTATAAAGTGCAAAATGAAAATAAAATAAAATAAAAGATTAGATGCACTTATAATAATTTATTAGTGACTTAAAAATAGAAAAAACAAACAAATGGTAAAAACACTTCGAAAAAATAAATTATCCATGGAAAAGTGCAACTTGCTTATGGAGCAGTAAATGAGAAAAAGTATTTAATATGAGAAAATATTAAATAAAAGCAAGGAAAATATTAAATAAAGGCAAGTGAGCGAATTGGTTGTTGGAGGTGGCCATTAGGCCCAATTCTTCTATTTAAGCAATGGGGCTTGCTTGGAGAGGGGGACTTGATTATTTTCTCTCATATCTGATTTTGTATGAAGCTTTCAACTTTGTCTATTTTATTTCTAAAGATGAAACTCTTTAGAAATATACTCTTGAGGACGAAAACCCTCCAAGAGTTTGTGAGGATTCTCTACACAAGGGTTTCCATTGTGCTTCAGCGGATTAGCAAGTATTTTCTGAGTATTTCCAGCAATTGAATAAAGGTGTGTTGCAGATTTTTGTACAAGGGTTTGTGGGAAAGGTTGCAGCTGTGTTTTGCTTATTTATTTCATGTGGAGTGACCCACTTCTTGGCAAATCTGGTATGTTTTAAGGTTGTTTCAAATCTGATTTGGAGAGCTATCAACAAAGCTCATTTTTAGAGATTGAATCAATCTATTTTCAGAAATTTTGGTGTATGAAAAGTGTCATTTTCAGGGAAGCTTGTTTGCAGATTTAAATAAAATTATTTCAGTCTTGTTTGCATCAGAAATCTGCATATTCTTTCAGATTTTGGCCTTATAAAATCAGTATTTCAGTTTTGAGTGGAAAGATTTAAGTATATTGGCTGATTTGTTTGGGTTTTCCACCTAACCCTAGTCACATTTTCCATTAAAATTCAGATCTGCATCTTAAAAAATTTGATATCTATTTTCTAAGTTGCATTTGGTGTTTGGGTTTACCAAAAATACAACCGGGGTTCAAAGTGTCCCATTTGGGAACATTACAAACGGCCACCTAGTGCAAGGCAAACCCACCCATGAAGCAAGTGGCAATTATGTAGCCGTCACCTGCATACATCAGCGGCTACGCAACCCTCACCTACAAACACCGGGGTATTTACAATTTTTGCAAAACTTTGATTTCTAAACAATAACCTACCATCTTCTCATCTATGGTGTGGATGACCTTAGAATTAACTTAGTCTTTATATGCCCCTATTCTATTTGATCTTTGTCCTTGACTGAAGACTCCTTCAAAAATGGCTTTAGAAAGTCTTCTGAGTTACATGTTTTATCTTGTTGAGAATAGTGGATTAGTTAGCTTATCTTGCTAACACTTCAAGATCCAATTCAAATCAAGGAATCCAAAAGCGTGTAGCTAATTGAACCTTATAAGTCATGTTTACACTACGCATCAACATCTTCCTTTAGTCATGTTTACACTACGCATCAACATCTTCCTTTAAATAAAAGCGTAGTACCCTAAATTTGGTCCGAGCACTTGGCAATGTCACTTTTTGTAATTATTTTGTATATAGTCCATTTACACATATTTGACCAATTTCAGTCATATTTCCACTTTTCCCACACCCTAATCCAATAATTGACAGCCCTTTACTAGTTTAGCTTATCAAAACCACTTGAAATTGGTCGTTGAATATCTAGATCCCTCCGCATCTCAATTCTAATTTCTATCATCTTTGGACAGGTTCGTGGGTCATGGAAAGATTCAGTCCTAAACCTATCCACGTGCCATCCTCACATCCTCCAACGGTCACAATTTGACATGGGTAACTTGGCTCAATCAGCCTAGGTGAGCTTCTAGGGTCGGTTAAGCGGAAACTAACGAAAGATCATCTATAATTACAAACATACCACGACTTATTGGGTGGGGCGTCGTGTTGGGGGAATCATTGAAACACCTTATACTCATTGGAGAACATTATCAAAGCAGCAAGCTATACATCTCAAGTCATCCAAGTGCAGTCCTAGATCACACACTGAGCTTGATTCTTAAGTTCAAGTCCAAGGTGCATGTTGCCAAGTGTTAGAGATAAATCAAGGGCTCATTCTTAATTGCATATTCTCTTTCGCTTGCATCTAATCATAGGTTTGGGAGAGTTGCATGAGATCTCATCCATCTTCAAAGTAGTGGTATGTAGTGCAAAGTGCTCACTCACCATGGGGGAGGCGCTGATGAAAGTCCGATAAAATTATGCAGACCCCTTTTTCAATTCAAGACACAAAAGCTAGGGTTTGAGAGAGAGACAATATTTGATTATGTTGCGGTTGTCACAATATTCCAAACTTGAAAAGCGGATTTGACATAGACGAACCTACACAAGAAGGGCAAACAAGAACAAATTTATAGAAGACGAGTTCATGGACCTTTCGGATGCTTTCGAATCCGTGCTTCTCCTATGCAAACATTCGGCGATGGTATTATCTAAACCGCTACGAACCCATCCAATGCACAATTGCAGATCTTGAGCTTTTCTCGAGCACCTTGACGACTTTCTTTTCTCGCCTTGCACATCTAGGCACACTGTCTCACCCTATGTTTGCATATTTTAGTGAGTTCATTCCAAAGTTACTTGAGACAGGGGGGATGGGGTTTCCAGGACGGCAAAAATTTCAAATTTTGGGGACAATGGGGGGATGGCTAATTAAAAATATATAAATATTTAAAATATAAAGATATAGTGACTGAATTCACGAGCTATTCGGAAGAGGTAATGTTCTTGGTGTCACTCAGATTTCACCCCGAAATCTGTGACTACCCAATTTGAAAAAATTTCGTACTTTTAAAATAGTGGGTCATTTGTTGTTTTTATTGCCTGAAAGTTCCTGTATTGCGTCAAGATAATCCTGAAGAGCCATATTAGCTCTTTTCGCCAAATACCCAGATGCCCAAAATTGTTTTATTCCGTCGTGCCGGGATTTGTCTCATGGGAAATTTGTATTTAATTATTTTGAGCCCCGTATGAGGCTATTTCATGCTCCGTTTAACTCATTATGAGCGAATATGTTATTATTCCTATATACCAAGGATTTTAACTTATTTTAAGTTTTGGGCTTTATATGTAACTTTTGGCAATTTTTCGTGTTTTTGTGGTGTCCTGCTCTGCTTTCTCGTAAAATTTCTCTGAACAACTCCTTCACGGTAAGCCCGATTTTGGCCCGGAGCAAATGGAAAACATACATGCACATTTTGCCCGGAGGAAGTCGCCATCGGAGGTCCGGATCACCGGGAAAAAGCGAAGTCATGCATGTGCCCCTCAAGGGGATGGGCGCCTTTTTGGAAAATAAAGGATTTAAGCTGCAGTGGGAAAAATATAAGCCGCAGGCAGGATGGGAATTGTATACCTGCCTGGCAGGGTACTTTTTCCCATGTTATAAAAGTCACTTAAGCTGCAATGGGAAAAATAGAGGCTGCAGGCAGGTGGGAATTTATTGCCTACCTTGCAGGGTAAAAATTCCCATGATATTATAAAAGGAAAGTGACTTAAGTGAAATCATGGGATTTTAGTGCCTGCCTTGCAGGGTAAAGAATCCCATTGCAAAAGTCAAATCACTTAAGTGGATTATGGGATTTTGGTGCCTGCCTGGCAGGGTAAAGAATCCCATTTTAAAAAAATTCTTAAAAATAGAATTACCTGTGCAAAAAAGTGCGCCCCCTTTGGTGATGGATTAAAGTAATTAAATTGATTATTTTTAATAATCTCTATCCTTGGAAAAAGTGCGCCCAAGCTTGAGGAGGTTGAAAAGTCAAAGGAGGATTAAAAGAAAGCAATTAAATTAATTAAATTTAATTTATTTAGTGGCTGCCCCTCTCCTTGGAAAAAGTGCGCCCCATTTAGGAGTTATTTAATGATTTTAAATGCATTAAATCATTTAATTAATTTCTATTTTCAGTGGCTATGGTCAAAGCACACTGTGAGGCTAAAGTTAAGTGCTGTGTGAAGGATTAAATTGGATTAATTTAATTTATTGGATGGCTGTCCTTAAACATGCAATTTTTAAAAGAGAAAAGCATGATTTTTAATTAATTAATTGCCTTTAATTGTTAGGGCAATTATTAATTATAGAATTATGAAGGTTATATAAGCATGGGCAGCCATATGGATTTATTATTCAACACACAGGTAAAGAATTGCAGCAAGGAGAAAAAGTGCGCCCCCATTAGAGGAAGGATTTTGCACAGACAAAGTGCTAACAAAGGCTAAAAGCTTCCAGATTTGGCGCATGCTTTGGAAAAGGTTCATCTTCGTCTGCACAATTGTTTTCACAGGTGTTAAAGGAGCTCAGGTGTTGATTGAAAGGATTCATGATCTCTTTATGTGCAAATTAAACACCATTTTTTGGGGCAGCAGGCTTGAAAAGTGCAGATTTTTATAATTTAAATTCACTATTCATGCTCCGGTGGCCATTTTTGTCTGAATAAATTGCAGGAACTCATTACAGGTGCTTTATAAAAGAAAAGGAGTATTTATCAATGTCCAATACATTGCAAATATCCTCCGAATCTGAAGAATTGTCCAGATCTGCACCAGTATTGAAGAAAGCAGGCCAAATTAGAAGAAAAAGAATTATTCAGACAAAGATTGATAAAGCTATGGCGAAAGGAGATGAAAAAGAGAGCACGATGGATTCATGCATTGCTTCTAAACTTTCGCACATAGGAGACACGGATCTAGGCCCGTAACCTCTTTCTCTGATTTGATTGATGAGATCCAGAGCCGGAAAGACTTCACTCATGCGTGCGGTCAAAAGTAGTGGAATTATTCGAGCTGCAGCTTTTCCCATGTACAAATTTCAATTGCTTGCGAGTTTGTGATGGAGTGTGCTAGATCTTACCATCCTTCATCCAGATCGGTGCGTGATGTAAGCGGAAAGACAATAATTCGTTTGGATGCAGAATTCTTCGATTATTGTTCAAGATTCCAAGATCATTTAAAGGTGGTGACTTCTATTAGCATTCGTGATGCCGATGAGGTGGGAAAAGCATAGAGCTGATTGTGTGAGCATCATGAATAGCCGGTTCATGAAGAAGCCTAGATCCCCTTCCAAGTTCCCGAGAACTCTTCCACGATCCAATTTGGTGCAGAAGCGGATGATATCGTCAAATTGCTTTGCAGGGTTGAATGGTGAAGCGAATGCCTACACTTTCCGGACATGGATGTATGCTTTCATCAGACCATTCAAATCAACAAGGTTGATTCTATAATCAGATTGGTCGAAATTATTAGCAAGAACATCGGTGAGCAATCATGAACGTAAAGCGTACCTTCACTTAAAATGACTTCATACTTGGTATATGCTTATGCCTTCACAGGTGTCTTTTCCAAGCTAGATAGATGTGGTATTCTTTCCAAGGATCCCATTTTCGAGTGCTACCCACAGCTTACTGCACCTGCGTGCGAGAAGGACTTCAAAGTGATCAACGATGGTTTCTTCTACGATTTCATCTGCAGGTTAGACAAAGACTTGAAGACTCACAGGGTAAGCAAGGAAGCATGGGAAGCAGTGTCCAAGATTGGCAGTGTATTCATCCAGTTTGCAGATTTCACATACCTCAGGGTTACGAGCTTTTCAGGTGAACCAACAAAGATGCCAAGGTACCCGAGTGACAGATTGATTGCCATGGAGCTAAGCAGGCAACTTGTGGAGTTACACGACCTTCAGTCGAAGCGGCACAAGTCTACGGGATACTTCCCACTCACTGTGGGATATTACAACAGATCGATTCACAGAGCTCGAGGAATGGAAGCACAAATGTTGTCTGAGTATGAGCAAGAGTTCTTCCCTGCACGGCTTAATTTTGATCCATTTGGAATAGCCAGGAAGACAATCTCCCAGGAGTACGCACATGTACCTTCGCTAGAAGATTTCGGATGAAGTGCGTAAGAGTACGAGGTCGAAAGAAAGATTTCAGCAGTCAGCTGCAAAGCAAAGCAAGTATTTGACTTTGACTAGCGCGGATACTGCGGATCTTAAAGATGATGGGAACGTGGTACTTGACACTTACCATCAAATGGGAGGAGATAAAGCTCTACTACAGGATAGCAATGGCACTGCAAAGACAATAGAAGAAAGATCCGGAGTCAGTTGGTGAGTACTTCGAGCTGGTTGCTAACGAAGGGATACCGCTTGATGAAGTATTGATGAATCAAATCACGGCAACTTCGGCGCAGAGATTCCCTCAAGCGAAAGCATGAAGGAGAGAGCAGCAGAAGGTCCGAGAAGTCAAAGTACGCAGAAGATCTCAAGAGAAAGAGAAGACCACTTCTACGACCATAGCTTTGACTCCGACTTCTCCAAAGACTGCTAGTGGATCACCAACTATCGCACCACAAAGAGCCAGGATGTTTCCATGCCTTCATCAAACCAGCAAGAACGCTCATCTTCTCTCCGCAGCCACTTCGTTCAGCACCCGTTCCAGAGGAGATGTTGAAGCTGCAGATGACGGAGTTCGAAAGAGCTTTGTCCTTGGATGTTTCAGAGGATGGCAGCCATGATACTGTGGCACTTTCTGATGGAGAGGATGCAGAGCGGGAAATAGTAGCGCACTCAGCAACTTCTCATTCTCCGAGAAGTAATTTCTCGGAATGGTTAGCTTTGCAGTTGGTTCCGGAAGCAAGAATAGAGATGAACTTAGAGGAACATGACTTGCAGCTACTTCAGGATCTGAGCAGAAGAGACAAAAGGCCTAAAGTTGCTAAAGCAACTTCTAGGTTGATCATCGAGGATTCGGGAGAGAAGTTTGCTGAGATATTAAGCCCGGCGGAAGGAATGGTAGAAGAGGAACTCACGGCGAAGATGTGACGGTGACCAAAATACCACTCGGCCAAGCTACCACCGAAGGATCAAGCAGACACGCAGACGTTCTTTGCTGATGCTTTGTTCCTTAGGCTTGATGCTGAAAAGGCGGAGAAAGAAGAGCTGCGAAGCAAATAACTCAATTATGTGAGATCATAGCCAAGGTTGCTAAACCTTCCGTCACCCCATTTCAAATACAGGTGAGTGATCATCTTATGCAGAAATGGAAGATGCAAGCAATCAAGTAAAGGCTATCGACGAATGGAAGGATCGATTATTCGTCAAGCTTCGTGGCAACTTGGGAAGTGCCACCCGCCTAAAGGTTATGAACGATGCAGAAAATCAACTAAAGCAACCGATAGAAAGCATAAAAGGAATAAATACAATTGCAGAGAGTAACCTCGAGTGTTTTGGCCGAGATCAACAAGTCACGGAGATGTATTGGTCATGCAGAGCAAATTGTGCCGATGGATCACGAGAAGGGGAAGCAAATAGAATTTGCAGATCTTTCCGTTTGGAGATCTGCAGAGTTTTGTGAAGAGGATGCAGCACTTGAGAGCGTAACATCGATTTGCCGGATAGTGTTATTTCTTTCACCGAGGAAAGAGTGGATGGAGGTATTACTTCATACGTGCGGATTGTTTCTAACGAGGTGCATGATTCTCTGGAGGGTTCTCTTCGATGGTGCAAAAGAGGATTGATAAAGCCACCAAGCCTTTCACGATGAACTCTATCGGTAAGGGGTCGGTGACACCGCAGTGCATATCATTGCGAGATTTGGGCCAAGTTTGGAAGAAGTGGAAGCATGCGCAGCAAAGTGTTGAATGAAGGATTGCTGCAATTCAGGATGAAAAAAGCAAGATGGCTAAAACAGATGGAAAGATGCTTGAACTATATGTTCGACAAGTATATCGATATCGTAACAAGAAGAAGATGTAGATGTTACACCGTGGCATGACTTCTTCTATTTCTTTCTTCTTCTATTTTCTATGTTCCCGGATGAAATTGTAAACTTCTAAGTTATTGGTTTCTGAACCATTACTTGAAGTCATGTGGAACCTTTCTATTAGTTAAGTGATACATGTGTCACTTAAAAGAAGTTAGTTGAGGATGATTGCCAAATGTCATCTTTACTTGTTGTTCATACTTTAGTTCAGTTTGAGTCTTCTATTTGTACTTTCCCTCCTACATTCTATAAGTAGGAGAAGAACCTACGGGTTAATCATCGATCAGAATTTGTAAGAAGCAATCTTGTGTTCTAGACTTTGTGCTGAACCCTTGAGAGCCACTTGTTGCAGAGGAATACAAAGAAGCAGGTTTCCGGAGAACTTTGTGTCACGGCGTACTGTGTTTCTTGCTTCTAAATCTTAGATCTCTTAATAGACTTTGTGTTATTTTAGATCTAGATCTAGAGCTGCCTTTGCTTTATAATTCTGTGTGTTCAAATCTATTTGAGTTTCTTCTATGTGCATGCAATTAGCTCTGCAATCTACTAATTGGGATGCACATCTTCCTCATTTCTTCTCTGTAATTCCTTTACTTCCTTCTTCTGTAATTTTCCTTTCTTAAACAGCTGCTTACTTGCTGCAGAACTTCTTAGTTATGGTTCATGAACTAAGTTGTTAAAGTAAAACCCCTGATAGATAGAAACACATTTTTATTGACAAATCTGACACGGGAGCCTCACCGGTTAAATGAGGGAGATTTATCTCATGACTGCCTAGGTTTGATGCTATGCAGAAAATCTAGCCAACAGCTTCTAGATCTCTATATTCACGAACTTGCTTAAAATGAAAATACTTAAATATTTATCAATTTTGTATCTGACTTTAACTCGCATGTCATGTTCTAGATCTCTATATTCACGAGCTTGTTTAAAATGAAAATACTTCCCAATATTACTCTATAATGTTGATGGTGTTTTAAATATTTATCAATTTTGTATCTCTAACTTTAACTCGCATGTCATCATTAAAGGCTGAGAAGCAGATTGAAACATATACCAGGCAAGGCTTTTCTGGACTTCCTATCTGCATGGCAAAGACACAGTATTCCTTTACACATATTGCTTCATTGAAAGGGTCTCCTACTGGTTTTACACTGCCAATTAGAGATGTGAGGGCTAGTGTTGGGGTAGGATTCATCTGTCCTCTGATAGGAACTATAAGCACGATGCCTGGACTGCCTACACGACCTTGTTTCTTTGACATAGATGTGGACACTGCAACTAGAAGAGTCCTTGGTCTATCATAAGGCTATATAAAAAAGGTTTCAGTTTTATATCCCTTGTAAAGTTGAGGATATCTCTTTCCAAATGTTGGTATGTTTCTGTTCTTTTTCTAGACGGTCGTGGTAAAAAGGATGACAATCGAGATCTGCGTTGCTTAAATATGCAACAAATGTGATTTGAAAGAAATATTGTCCTAGAATTTTTCTGCTCATATTTTGTGTTGCTTATTGATTTATACAATCTATTTGTACAGATTACTTATCTTGTCTGATGAGGCCTGTTTCCCAAATGTTAAAACTCCCCTTATGAATGTTTTACAAATTCAGCAGTCATCTCTGAAACTCAACCAACAATAATCTTCGTTATATAGTAGGAATTTCTTCTTCCCCGCTTAGCTGAAAATTTGATCTTAATGGGCAGACCACGTGGGGACTTCTCGGGCGTCCCCCACGTTTCCCGTCCCAAGACGTTTCCAAAACACACAATGGAAAACGTTTCCCCCGTCCCCACGTCCCCGGGCGTCCCGGGGCGCCCTGAACGTGTCAAAATTGGGGGACACGTCCCAGCGTAACTATGATTCATTCCATTCCCTAACCCTAGTCATATTTTGTCAAATTCTATGTAGCGTAACATATTAGAGGAACAATATTTAGCATAATTCAAGATTTTTTTAGGACTGTCTTTTATTACTATTGAACTATGATCTCCCTTTTAGTTGAATTATGTGTTCAACTTACTTTTAACCACTTAGAGAGCACAAAGAAAGTGGCATTACGTGTCTGTACATTCCCCTTAATGACAACTTCCTAGAGCCCAAGTAGAGCGTGTGGATTAACAATTGTTGCCTCGACAAATTAGGGCATAAAAGACACAAAGAATCAACATGTCTCCAAGATGACGATGAACACTTGTTGAAGCCAAACCAAATGCTCCAAGGAAAGTGTGTGATGTTAGCCTTGACTCAATGCTTCTTCCATTGAATGTTGCCACTAGCCAAGATCTACATGGTAAGCATTATTCAAAGATGGATGGACCCCACCGTTGTATCCAAAGATGGTCTTCTCACAGGTTTTGGCATCGACATCTTCTGCGCCATACTCATATGCCAATCAAGAATTAAAGCACTCATAAACTGCCACCATACTTGATCTGCATGATATTCCTCAAATTACCACAAATCTAGGGCCACATAAACTATAAAAATCCTAAAGGCATCAATCAAACCAAGATTTACTAATCTATAGAAGCAATATCTACAAGACTAGAGAGTGGATCGTTTTTCTTCAACATAACTTCTCACGACTTGTTCTGCGGCTTAAGTTCTTCAAGCATGGAATCATCTCGATGAGGAGGACCATGATGTTCCCAAATGCTTGACTAATAGAAGTCAAGGATCAATTATCAATATCCTAAAAACAATGCACATGCTCCACAACAAGGCATGATCTAAGGATTGTCTTCCCACCATAACCATGTTACTGACAAGATGCAAAGCACCAACAATCAAGGCTTTCATAGCCTTGAGCTCCTCCTCAAGATCCACAAGTTTCTTGTAGCAAATGCCCTCATCATATCCTTGCTTCCCACGATAAGTGCAAGTCTTCATTTCTCGATGCTTTTATTAATGTTGGTTGTCTTCACCATCATAAGAATTATTGATGCCATGGGCATTATTGACATTACCATTGTAGTGCCTTTTCTTGCCTTTGGTGAAGTAGCATTGCTACTCAAAGTAAAATTGTATTTATTTTTATCCCCGAGGAGGAGTATACATATGATGCTGAAAAAATATTTTGTTTCTTTTGAATCTATGGATCCAAAACCCTTTCTACCAAACCTTTTCATCGTGAAAACCTGCATATCGAAAGTTTCCCAATCTTCACAAGCTCCCCTTATTCTCCAATGAGAATGGTGCAAAAATTATCAAATATAAGATTCGTCCATTAACACCCATATTTGCCTGAGTTGTGAGAAAACTGAAATGAAAGACATATTAAGGGTGTTTCAAATTTGACATAATGATTTTAATCAATGGTGGTCCCTTCTTATGTTTGATGCCATGATCTTCCAAATGTTGTTGCCCGTAACTTACTCAAGCTAAATAGTTTGCAATTGCCCCAAAACCTCCTACAATGATTTCAAGGCATGAAGATGAAAACAAAGATCTGGACAAATGTGTTGGTATATCATTCTATTGGCCTCATCCTCACAATTCAAATGCTCAAAGAACTGCTCTTCATCACCTAGATTGAACTCTTCATCTAGAGTAATCCTCCACAAACCTTTGCCTCTCAATAAGAACTCCATATCCTACTCCAAAACTCTATAATTGTGTTCATTGAGCATAATAATGATTAGAATAGCAGCCACATTTGAGAGATCTCAAAATGGTTTCAGAAGTTGCCAAAGCCACATAGCATTACAACCAACACGTAGATCTCGGATAGAGATTTCCAACAAAAAAACTAGAGCAAAGAAATCTCTATGCCCAACTTATACCCTCCATAAGATCAAGTATCCAAACCCAGTTTCCTCCCTCAAATTCAACTTGCAAATTTTCAAAAGAAAAGGAGTGAACACACCTAGATGCACCATTTTTTACAAAGTGTGATTATCAAACCTATGGCCAATCTGCAAAACACCATTTGTCACAATCTAATTTGTAGACCCATAGCCGATTGTGAAATGTTGAGCATCCTTCTATAATTTGCTCAATTCGTCTAGCTAGTAGTCATGGGGCTAGACTAAAGCAGAAATATCTAACCACCATGTGGCACTAAGACACTACCTTTTTCGCTCTCCTTAGAGGATCAAGCTACTCCAGTAGTCCCACACTACACCTTGCACCCCCATTTCACTGCGTGAACATTCCCAACATCCTCCATCTTGATGTACAAGTGAACTCCTCAAACACCCTTCACAACTGCCCATACAACCGCTCCAGAAGACCACTCTCTGAATACCACGGCCGCCCATACAACCGTCGGAAAGCTCTCAACATGTCTTCTTAGTCCACCTAAGGGAATGCACAACTCCTGCCTCCTTGACTCATCACTGAACCAGCTCTCCACATTGTCATCGATCGGCCCACTATCGAACACCCAATTGCTCGCCACAAAGTTCTTTGAAGAACACCGCAAGTCCTTCTTGCCCATCCACCTCTCGAGTCTACCCGAGTTGCCGCGTTGGCCACCTACGTGTGCGTCACCGGGAAGTCCTCCTCATGAGTTCTTCCCCCGTGAGTCTTGAACTCACTGTGACTCGCCGACGCCTCTGCCTCAACCAAGTCCCAACACCAAAGATCCCTGCGGGGAGCACTGCAAGCTCTCCATCTTTGTAGACCGCATCTATATATTACATCGATCATATTCTTCTATGTGGTGGGATCAACTATACAACATTATCCATTCAAAAACTATAACGTGTTTGTGATGTGCTTATTTTCTAGACCTTTAGTTAACTGAATTTGATAAACTTATAAATCAATTAAACACATCAATACTTGTAACGTATCATTAATGATTTCGAGTTCAACGTACATATCTGAAGATTTCTTCAATAGCACAATTTGCCCACGTAAGCTAGCAATGAGACCACTCTCAACAACGAGAAATCAAACACGGTCTCGCGTCAAAATGCAAAAACAACATTCACTTAGCTCTAGTCAGGACACTAAGATGTGCACTCTATGCCGCCCCTTGGACCCATTTTGTGGCACCTTGTCTCGTTGTTATTCAAAGTGTTACATGTATCCAACCCTTTACCAACAGACAAATACACAATTCCTTGTCTCTTCCTCAAATAAAATATAGACCACACATATCTCTCCCTATTCAAATGTTTGCATTATATAGGGTGATAGAGGTGGTTACCAGTGGGTAAAACCTCTCAAAACATTCATTCGGTATTTTAATCTCAAGTTTATACAAACTTTATTTCAAATTCTTCACATAAGTCTTTTTAGCCAATCATTTTTTGTTTTTATTTACTTTTCCACATCGAACACTCCTAAAGCTTCTTTTATTTGTTATCACCCTTTCTCGGAATTTAATCACGTAACATTCTCCCCTTATAATTTTTGGTTGTCCTCAGTAGCACGGGGTGGATCTGAAACATACTGTACAACATATGATTAGTGAAACAAATCTCGATATTGATCTTGAATATAACCAGTTCTTTCCCATGTTGCACTATTAACATCACAATAAGTCCATTTAACTTTAACTTCTTTAATTTCTCTATTCTTAATTTTTTGGTTCTTTCTTCAAGAATTTCTTCTGGTTCAATTTTAAATTCACAACTAAGTTCAATACTTATATTTTCCAATCACTTAGATGTTCAGCGTTATGCCCATATTTCTTAAGTAAACTAACATGGAAAACATTGTGAATTCGAGACAATTCAGGAGGTAAAGCAAGTACATAGGCTAAATCTCCAATTTTCCCTAATATTTCAAAAGGACTGTTATCACCAAAAATCACACCCTCTGAATGATCATGCATGAAAATCAGAATTTTTGGGTAACATGGGAATGTCTCCAAGTGTGGGACCTTGCAAAGTGAGACAAACCTCCAGAGAAGGTTGGTTCCTTCTATCTTAGCCCACTATAAACTAACCTACAACTTCAAAATGCAACTAAACTAAATCTAAACTACAAATTTACAGGAACCAAGGTTGAGGAGAGAGAAAATGCTACAAAATGAAAGGAGGTGATGCACCAAAGCTAAAACAGGGTTCAAATCTGACTCTGTAGAGACACAAATGTAGCTACATATGCAAGAAACAAAGAGAAACACATAGTTTTTACAAAATGCAAATGAATGGATTCAAAAGAAAGCAAGAGGGCAGAAGTTCACATCAAACACATTGCATTTAAAGGAATAAACCATAGTTTCTTGTCACTTTTAAAAGCATTTCCACTTGCATTTACAAAACTTGCAAAATATGCAATTACGAAGGCTGAAGGTGTCGGAAGTGTAAAGCTCGAGGAGGAGCTCCAAATCCTGCAGAGGAACCCTTTTCCCATGCATAGGCACTTACATATATAGAAAATGAGAGAGAAAGGAAGGGAAACCACCAAACAACCATAAATGACCCATTTTCACCTACCAAGTACCAAAGGCCATCATTTTTTTGTTTTGAGCATGGGCAGCCTTCTTCCTTCTTGTCAAGCCATCAAATCCCTCAAGTGGAAGCGGGACAAAGCATGGGCATCATTCATCAATAAATTTGAGTAGTTGGAGTTGTTGTAGGCTTGTAGGTGAATAAAATGGCATTTTCCCCAAAAACTGTGTTTTCTAATCCAAGCGGAGTTTTGGATAGCAGGTGGAACATTCCCTTCGCGCCCAAACTCCCCACTTTAATATTTTGGTTTTGGTAGGATAAATCAAGTCATTGGTGTACTTGTGGAATGAGGGCACAGATTCCTTTGGTGCGGGAAGGGCCCGATAATACCGCATTTCATTGTTCGGGCGGGAAGTCGGTTAATCGGGAAATCGGTGGAAGTGGGGAATGGTTCCCTCGGTGTCTTTTGTGCCCACCTTTACCGCTTCGCTCGATTAAATCCTGTTTTGAACCTTGTCTCCTATTGTGGCGAATCGGTTAATTGGCAAACCAATAGAATGTAGAACGTTCTCAAGTGTTCCATAGGCCTAACATGATTGATTGAGAACCCCGCTTTCCCCTATGGCCAATACTTGACAATCGGTGAACCAAAAGAACATTGAAATAGTTACTGATTGTGCCCAAAATGCCCGATAAACCCGATTACATGGTGCATTGCGTAGGAGGTGGGTGCAAGGGGGAACAAGAGGAACAAAGGAAAAGTTCTTCCAAAGGCCAATTTGGCAATTTTGACTAAGTATTGGACTTTTAGGCCTACCAAGAGGAGAGCAAGTGCCAGAAGATGAAGGATTTGTCCATTTCACTGAGATTTGCCCCCAAACTAAGATTTGATCCACACTGTTTTGCCTTGTCTAAGTCCAAAATGGATGTAAGTTGTCAATATAGCCCAAGGGGGTTATTTGGGCAACAGGACCACGAAAGCGCAAAGAAAGTTTAGCATATTTTCCTAACTTTAATGAGCTACGTTTGGGTTTCACTCTAAGAAAAACTTGATCACCAATTTTAAAGGTTCGAATAGATCTTTTAGAATCAACCCAGCTTTTAATTCAGTCTTAGGCAGCTTTCGTATCGGTCTTGGGCAGCTTTCATGTTTTGTTTTGCCTTTTTAATTATCTCTTCCATCTCCTTTAATTCTTCATTTCAAACCAGGCTCTTTGAACAAGATCAGACCAAGAAATAGGGGTATTACAGTTTCTACCATAAACCGCTTCAAATAATGACATTTTAGTAATAGAATGGTACCCACTATTATAAGCAAATTCAATTAAATGTAGATAATCTTCCCAAGTCTCGGGTCTTTCAGCAATATACATTCTCAACATGTCTTCAATTATCCTATTGATTCTCTTTGTTTTTCCATTTGATTTGGGGTGATAGGTAGTATTGAAACATAAACGTGTTCCTAGTTCACCGAAAAGATATCTCCAAAATGAAGAAGCAATCCAAGGATCATGATCAAATACTAAATTCTCGGGAACATGGAGTAAACGAAAGATCTCCTTCACAAACACGTGAGTTATATCAGTTGTTGAGGATTTGATCTTCACATGTAAGAAATGCTCCATTTTCGTTAGTCTATCAAGTTATCAACTACAACTAAGATAGTTTCATGGCCTCGGCGGGTATGGGATAAACATGTGAAAAAATCCATACTTACAAAATCCCATTTCTAATTGGGCATGGATAATGAGACGAAGTTGACTAGGTTGTCTACATTGCTTTGCTTTAACCTTTTGACAATACGACATTGTTGGACATGTCTACGAATATCTTATTTCATCTTAGGCCAAAAATAATGTTTCTTAATTGAAAGATAAGTCTTTTGAAAACCTTGGGTGACCAGCTATGGGTATATCATGAGAATCTCTTAATATTTGTCTTTTGATCTCAGGTAAATAAGGGATACACAACAGAGACCATTTGATCCGATGATATAAGCATTGAGACGATCATAGATCATTTGATCCGATGATATAAGTACATTAGAGGTATGTTTGAGCAATCCTTCATATAGATCATGAAAGAAATCATCCACAACTAATTTTGGTTTGATATATTGTTCAAACTCACTTCATTCAAGAGCTATAGCATTTGCATTAATATGCCTTCTGCTTAAACCATCAACTACCACATTGTTTATATCTGGAACATATTGAATATCAAAATCATATTTTATTAATAATTCAACCCATCTTCTTTGTCTCGTATTCACTAGGGGTTGAGTAAATATGTGTTGGAGGCTTTTGTGATCTATTTGTTGTTGACTACGCCTTTCCTTTTGCAGTCTCCATCTTCCCCTGGCCAAGTCCTTTGGCATTCTTTCTACCCCTACGCACCCAATCTCGTGTGTCGTCCTTGACCTACGCACATTTCTTCCATGTTTCTTTTCTTTGGCGCGCTTTTTGCATACTCTACTCCTTCTAGACCTTTCATAGACCTCTTCTTTCTTATGGTGCACCATGTTTCATGCGCACTCTAACAACCTTTCCTACGGCTGCTCTACTTGGTTGTCTTCAAGACAATGTCTTTCTCCCATTACAACGGTACTCCCATTGTTGTGCGCTCTTCCTTATGCTCTTTTTCTTCTTTCTCCCGCGTGTCCTTTGATTTTTGCATGCATCCCCTTCTCCAAAGTGCAAGAGTTACTGCCTCTAAGTCCAGGATGCCCCCGCATCACTAAGTGATCCCTCACCCCAACCGTCCAAAATATCACCTATGATCCCTCACCTAAACTATCCAAGTGGTGTCCCTGGTTTCACCCTAAAATGGGACTACCCATTTTTAAAAATTTCGTTCTTTTTAAAATAACAGGTCTTTTGTGATTTTATTGCCAGAAGTCGTCTCTATTACGTTAAAATATTCCTAGTGAATCATATGAGCCAATTTTGACAAATACCCAGATGCTCAAACTCATTTTATCCCTCCCCAAGTTTTGTCTGCGGGAATTTTATTTAATTATTTATTTCATAAATAAAGCCTCGTTTAAAGTAAATTGTGCTCCAGTTGAATCCTGTTGAAGTTTTGCATGCCAATATTCACACATCTCAATAGGGTTTCCACCAGGAATGAATTCATAGCATTGTCTGCAACTTCTGGCAAACGTTTTTGTTTTTATTTATTTCTTTTGCGTTTTTCTCTGGTTTTCTTTGTTGTCTTTCTGTTAAATTCCCCTGGATCCGTTCTTTGTTCTGTATAGTTTGTTTAATTGTTTGGAACATCTGGAGATCATTTATGGCCTCGGCACCAAAAGGAATCAGTCTCAGAAGGCAAACTTCTGACCAAAAAGATGAAGTCAAGCAAAAAAAGCCTCTCCTAGGCAAGTCACTTTTTATAATAAATAGATCTAAGCTGCAATGGGAATTTTGGTAGTGGCAGGCGGCGGAATTTCTTACCTGCCTTGCAGGGTACTTTTTCCCATGAAGTCAAAGTCACTTAAGCTGCAATGGGAATATTAGAAGTGGCAGGCAGGTGAGAATTTCTTACTTGCCTTGCAGGTAAAAATTCCCATTATAAAAGAAAATCACTTAAAACACCAGTAGAATTTTTACCCGCCTGCCCATGAAGATAAAAATTCACATGATGAAAGTCAAATCACTATTTTTAGATCTACCCCTGCGCCAAAAGTGTGACCCACCTTGGCATTAAACAATGTATTTAATGTTATTTATTTATGGTTTTTTCCCCAATTTTGGCGCCATGTATGGAAGGAAAGTCAATGCAAAAAGACAAGCCAAAGAGAACTGAAGGATGCATGCTAAAAATAAATAAAATAAATTTATTAAAAAGAAACCAGCAACATCCGTAATTGAGCACCCAAATTGGATGAATAAACATGGCTATTAATTAATTAAATTGCCAGAAATAGGAAGAGGCAATTATTAAAAATAGCACGTTGGAGGTTATATAAGCATGGCATGCCATAAAAGAGAAGCACTTATTTCTTTTTGATGAAGATTGCAGCCTGAGACAGGTTTTGGCGCCAAAAGGAGGATTTTGCATTAAAATTTATTTTCCATTGCCAGGAAGCTTCCAGTTTTGGCGCCTAGGGTTAGGATAGCCTAATTTTTCCATAATGAGCATCTACATGTTGGTATATGTGCCCAGGTAAATTAAATAATACTTTTGCTTGCTTTGCATGCAAGTAAAACCTCTAATTTTAGAGCAGCAGATTTTATATGCATATTTTGGCAATAAAAATCAAGTATTCATGCCCTAGACTCCATCTTTGTCTAAATTAATTGCAGGTATTCATCACAGGTGTTCATATAAGTGAAAGGGAGTTCAAATCAATGTTAGGTACATTGAATATCTCTTCCGAATCAAAAGAAATTGCCAGATCTGCACAAATTGATCCAATCACAAGGAATTCCGGCAGAATTAAAAGAAAAAGAGCTCAAACAAAGATTGTTCCATCCATGTTGAAGCATGATGAAAGAGAAGGATCAACAGAATCATGCATAGCTTCCAGATTTGCTGAAGTCAATGATATAGACATAGGCCCTGAACCTATCACCGATTTAATTGATAGATCCAGATCTCATAATTGCAAAGGCTTCGGAAAAAATTCATCCTCTTGTTTCTAACGCAGCCCGTGTAGAAATCAGTGCATAGAAATTTCTTTCCAGGATCTTGTGCATGTGCTCCCAATCTTCCAGTTGAAGCCTTCATTGAATTTACTTGTATTTGCATTCACCCAGAGTGCTTTCCAGAATTTAAAATTGCTCATATGCAATTAAAAATAAAAATGATGAGTTTTGTCTGAATTATTTACGGCAAACATTGCATTGGTGCATGTATTGGAGAAGAACTGCAAAATCTTCAAGGATAAGAGGAAGACAAGTCAAAGGCAATACCCGCAAGCAAATCACAATCAGCTGCTTCCAGATCCAGTTTGGTGAGAATCAAAGGAAAAGAGTCAACTTGCATGTAGAATATGGAAAAAGAACAAGATTGGAAGTGTTGTAGCTTTCTTCTAATTTCTTTTCCTCTTTCTTCTTCTTTCTCTTATTTTCTCCGACAAAGTAATTGAGCAATCAATTAAATTATAAAACTTAAGTGATTGGTTTAAAAACCGTTACTTGAAGAAGTCAATTACTTGGAAATAGGTGGCAAACATGCAAAATAGAAGGTTTTATTTTCAATTATAAATCATGCATGTCATGTAAAGAGGAATTCTAGGAGGGAGATTGCTAGTTGTTTCCTTTACAACTTCCACATGTGTCAGTTCAATTATAGTTTCTTATTTGTAATTTCCCCTCCATACACTATAAATGAACGAAGAACCTACGGTTAAAGAATCAGAATTTGTAATCAACATTCTTGTGTTCCAGACTTTGAGCTGAAACCCTTGATAGCCTTCTGAAAGATGAGGAATAGAGAGGAGGCAAATTTCTGGAGAACTTTGTGTCAACAGTGCATTTGTTTCTTATTTCTTTTTAGATCTTTGCATAAATTGTGTTATCTTAGATCTGGATCTAAAACTTTCCTTTGCTTTAAATTCTGCATTTCAAGATCTATTTGTTTCGTCTATGTGCATGTGACCAACTCTGTCAACTATTGGTTAGGTTGCACATCTCCTTTCCTTCTCGTATTTAATTATTTCCCTTTCCTGCGCATATTGCTTACAGATTTGCTTATTGCTACTTACTTGCTACAAAATTGCCTAGCTATGGTTCATGAACTACGCAATTAAAGTAAAACTAACAGATAGATATTAGGAAATATAATTGACAAAATCTTACATGGGAACCTCACCGGTAAATGAGGGAGATTTATTTCATGACTACCTAGGTTTTCGATCTGCAGAAAATCTAGCCAACATTAAGATGTCGCCCGAGAGATATTTTCTTTTTGTAGCCCCGATTAATAGATTATGCATCATGGAAAATATACAACACATTTCCAACATGGTGAAGTGGAAATGAAGAAAAGTTGAAGATGCGAAATGGCTGAGTGCATTACAAATTGATAAGCATAGAAGATCTTTAGGAGAATTCATGGAGTGTTCATAAACAAGATCTCATTGTTCATTTTTGTTTCTCGGGTTGTATGATGCAAGACATTTGGGTTCACAAGCAACCTCACCGCACCCAAAAATAGTTAAGAGTAGGAATAAGCATCTTTTTTAATGATTTTGTGTTTGGCTTGGTTGTGCCACTTGCAAATCAGCTCATGCGAGTTCATGATGCCTTTCTAAGTTAAGAACACTCAACATCAATTGGTGCAAATGTATATCTAATGGCACAATGCAAAAACTTGATGGCACGGTTGAGCTTCTCGATGTGTAATGAAGCATTCTATAGACATTTGTGCGATCCCGTGCCATACAAATTGTAGAGGACATTTCTCGGTGCGCAAAAAACTTGAAATTATGGTGCAAGTCTATAGTGGGCACACAGTAAGGTTACAATGTAGTATGATGCCTCATGCCAAGCATAGGAAGTCACAAAAGCCTCTACTAATGGTGCAACACTTGTGCACTTCAAGGCCGAACTATAACATTGAGCAAAAAGAAGGGAACTTTTCGTAGGCATAAGAAAGCTTCGGATGTCGATGCATCATCATGTGTGGCATGTCAAGGGTCATTATGTCTCGTGTCAAAGTCTCATTGTGGAAGTTGAAACGCCCTAATGAGCAAAGCATAACAATTGGAAGTCAAAGAGTCACCATGTGATGTCAATTCTTTGACACGTGGAAGGTGAACTCTATGTAACGTTTTTAATTGTTTTACCCTCTTTCTCTTATAGGGCTCAAGGGCCATCATTCAAGGAGTTGGCTAGGTAGAGGTTGGTTGATTGGCTTAGTTTGAAAAGATTGAATAATAGTAAATACCTTGAGTTAGCAAGTCTCAGTAGAGATTATAGCTCAACCAGAGAACCTATTCAAATTCAAACAAAGATTTGTAATAATTTGCAAATCAAGATAGTAGTGATAGTGTGTAGCACGTCCCTTGTGGGATCATTGTAATTCTGAGATCATAATGTCTGTAATGAGACTATCATTTAGTGTGTATCTGTGTTTCCTCATTGAATCAATGAATTAGAAGCCTGTTATTTCACATTGTGCATGGACTATTATTGTGTGTGTCCATTTATTGTTTGCATGAGTGCCTAGGCTGCACAGTCTAACACAGTCCATTGGATTCTCTAACCATGACTACATCACCTATCACCAGCTATATGGGTAACTATAGCTTCCAAAGGATGTTTAATACCTCCAGCTCCTTAAATAAGTTGAAATAATTAAGTAATCAATATGGCAGTCCTCAAAGTCCCCTCAAAGCTTGAAAACTAAGGGTAAGTCTATAATCTTCCTTGTAAATCTATTCCCATTGCTCTTCTTTTTCTCGAAAAATCCTGCTGACATGTTTTACATACTTTCCAATTTTCCTACTAATTTCTTTGTTTGAAGAGAAAAATAGCTGTAAAATGGCCCTACAGTCTATAGGTACATGCAGCGACATGTCAATCTATATTTTTACTTAGAATCAAGCTAGCCTTTGTGCCCCCAAGATGAGGTGTTTTTAATGCATTTTCAAAATTAAATGGAATGCACAGAGCATACAAAAACTTATGGAATTTTGGAAGAAGATGCAAGTGCATCCATAAATTGAGAAAACTTGATTTAGAAACAGACAAGACCTGAATAATATGCCAAACATTTGGGATGTCAAGACCACGTGCAGCAGAATCAGTGCAAACCAGCACCCCTCCTTTTTCTTGGAAAGCTTTTAAAGACTGGGCACGCTCTTCTGGGGAAGTATCTCGATGATAACACATACATTCAATACCATCTTTCAAAAGAATTTTTCCAATTGAATCAACTGCATTTACAGTGTTTGCAAAAATCATTGTCCGCTTTACAGAAGTGTCTGAATTCAGCTTTTAAACTCCCAACCCACTTTTATTGCATCAATAAGGGTTTCAACTTGTGTCTCTAGTGTAACTTCTATCCACCGCTGCTCCAACCTAGATATGAGACACAAAGAAACAGTTAAGATTGTCCAACTTAATGGGAGTTCAAGATAAATAAAATTCAAACGGCAAAATCAGACTGACAGTAGAGGCTTCAGCAATTCTACAAGTATTGGGCAACATAATTTTGGAAAAAAATCGTGAACAATCATGTTAGCTCAAGCATTATGACAGCATATGCACCAAATTGCAAGATATACAAATTCCTTCAGTGTGCGTTGATAGGAAAAAAACAAGCATTTAAGTTGGAAGTGTGTGATTATAGGTTTACATGAAATAATATGATGTTTAGCAGCATATTTACTACCTTTGCTGCCTAATGATCATAAAAACAACACTCCATTGTAAGCTATGTCATCCTGCACTTACATCGGCTCAACTTACAAACTGAGAAGACCACGGTGCATTGTTCTTTGGATAGACGTGTGAGTCAATAACATAACTCAGCCAGAATGTTGTTTATCAATACCATTTGGTCACCATGGGAAGAGAAATATCAGTGCTGTGAGCAGAATTTCAATATCTACTACAAATTGGTGGCAATGTATGACATTAATAAGTGATCTTAGGATACCTAAAGAAACAAGCTTACTTTTCTTTTTTTTTACTTTGTCAAATGTTGCAATACATATTATACAGATTAAACTCCATTTTCTTGGATATATGCACATAATTGCGTGTATAAAGCCAAATCCAAAGCCAAGGATAACTTTTTTATTCCCATTTGCCATACTAAAAATATTGTTGAGTTATAACAGTTCTAATGAATTCCCTCTGCACATCTAAGCGGTGCATTCTTGTCTTCAACCTATCAATATTTCTGACCCATCTAGAGATGCAAGACACCATTGAAACTGCGGCTTGACAAACAAAATGTTAAATGATAACAACAAAATTTGAGAATTTTGACTTATGTTAGCCTGTGATAAGTCTCGGATAACTAATATTAGCCTTTTTTGTACTTATTTCTCCTTAAAGTCATGTGCAGTTTATTAGCCTTATTGTACTTGTACTTAAAAGGCGTGTATATACAATTGTGTATGTCATTCAGAATCACAAAGTGTTTTTTTTTGGCATTGTAAACGCTTTTGACTGGAGCTATGATCTGGATCTTGGCCACAATCCGGGCCCAACTTCTGCTAGGACACAAAAAGAAGGGCCAATTCCCCACATATGGCCATAGCCACCTCAAATCCAACACATATGGCTACAACCAGCCTCAAATGCCCAAGAGGTTTGAACTTGGGAGGGGTTGGGCACAACCGGCCCTATTAACCAGCCCACTTAGCCAAGCCACCAACATCTTATCAACAAAATTTGGGGTAAATTTCAGGTCGAGCTCAAAATATGCATGGGATGGACTTGGGTCTTGTTGTCACCCGTTGCACCCGATAGAGAATGGTATGTGTACTCTTTCTCCTGTTGACAAAATTGGAACACCTCAAGGTTGTGGGTGACCTATGGCTGAGGTGAACCTCTAGAGAGGGCTGGTTCCCTTGAGAATCACCTAAAAATGAAAACTTTGACAAGGAAAAGGGAGAAATAATGCGGGAAAAGGGAAATAGAGGTGATACACCAATAGTTTGATACTTGCATGTAACTCTGCACACAGAGAATTTAAAGATTCACACACCTGCACAACCCTAAACTATTTTGCAAAATTAATTCAAGGGTTTAGGAAAAGACAGCAATAGAGGGATTGAATTCAACACTAAGGCAACACAATATCCTATCAAACACAACGAACAATCTGAAAACAGCAATATGAGAGGGCAAAACGAAGCTTTATTTTATTCAGAGGTGCAAGTACAATGGCTGAAGATGCCAGAGCAAATCAGCGCTCAAGTATATCTGATTTTACAATAAAAATCAGCCCATATAGACTGTTGCAAACAAGAATAGACTGCTGGAATCCTAGAATAGACTGTTGCTAAAATTAACAAAAGTCTTCTCCTTTTAACTAATATCTATTTGGAGCAACACTTGCTCAATTTAACAAAAACAAGCTATCTTTATCCATCCACTCATGCACTCCCTTCAAATCCTAAATATAGAACTAGAACTTCTTTTTTAGCACTTCCATTCTCAGCACCAACTATTTTTAGCCAATCTTCCAAAAATAGCCAAGTGCTATTTTTAGCAATCCTTTGCGTGAAAAATATGGTAACAGGTTTGTAGTATCAAGGAGTGTGTTCCATGTGGTTCACATTGAGAAGATCAACCTCTATCTCTAGGTGTCCCCATCGCCACTATGAGGTGCCCTAGAGCTCGTGGGAATAGAACCTTGATCAATAGTGTGAAACTCATTGTTTCCCTCCGCTAGCCCCAAACCCTTTGGACGATTCTGAATCACAGAGTTAATCGAATATCGAGCTTAATTTAACATGAAGATAGTGAATCATCAAGGGTGCAACATCTAAAGTGAATCACTAATTATAAATCAAATCCCAAAAAAATCACACTAAAGAAAAGATTATTTGATCTACGCAAGCTACCTATAGTGGATTTTACTTGTGTAATTCACCTAATTGAAGTAACGGTTAGTTCAATTAGAGAAGAAAACATTTTGAGTATATTGTTTTCTAAAGACAAACAGATTATTTAGACTATATAAATCAGCAAAGGTTTTGGGAGGATCTATTTTCTGTATGATGTAAAGGCTGTGTCAAGTTGAGGAAATTACATGGTGTATGTAATCTTGCTTAGTAGAATGAAATAGATACATAAGTGTTGTCATTTTCCACAAGTGAGCCACACACTATACAAGATAGTGTTCACCAGTAGAAGTTGCTTCTACTTTGTGTTCCAACAAGGAGTTGTGCTTGAAATTATGTTCTATTCTATGTGCAACATGTGTGCTTAATTAGCACATAATATACTGTATACTGCAGATTAGCAACATGCCACATATTCAGTTAAAATGTAAGGAGTCTACGAACTTTCAATAATAACCAGCTTCTGCATGCTAAATTTTAAATGTTAATGAGAATTATTTCTCCATGTTTAACCTTGAACAGCCGCAACTGAATACTGAATATACAGAGTGTTAGGAGATGAAGTTAATATTTAGATCTTCAGCATTGTGGTGTGGCATATGGTAATCCCATGTATGGTATTTTTACCGTGTACAACCGTACAACAGTATGATGCTTCTAGATTGTATGACACGGTACAACTCTTCTAGAAGTCGTACGACACAGTTTCTAGATCCTTCTTTGGCCACTATAAAAGATGCATGACCCTTTGGGGTTGAACACACAATAGTAATTCTGGTTTTGCTGTTAATGAAGTACGACAGAGATTTTTTCCCGTGGTTTTACCTGGTATATTTCCAAGGTTTCCATGTAAATCTGTTGTGTATTTTCTGTCCTTTTCTCTTCTTAGTTTCTTTGCTGTATTCTTTTGTGCACTGTCATTTTTCTTTCACATAGGGAGCAAGTTTCTTAAGTATGGATAATTCAGATCACAAGCACAAGACAACTATTTGTCTAAATAATGGAAATGTTATGAACTGACAATAGCTTGGTATAACTGATGCAAACCACAGAGCAGCCAGGTCTACAAACTTATTTTTCCTTTTCTGTTTAAAGGCTCAGAGAAATAGTTCTGTAGCATTATTGAAATGCCAATTATAGGAGATACTTAGAAGAGAACCTTCCTATAGGTGATACTTAGAAGAGAACCTTCCTGAGGAGATCTGGGTGCCAACTCAAGACACTAAACTCTGAGTTGAGCATAATCAATCAGCTTAGGTGGATTATAACTATAGAAGGGGCTTAAATGAAAACATTCCAATGGTCATAAGGTAGATTATATTATATCAATTCTTTACCGAATGCAACCTTTTTGACCATGAAGCTTGCTGAGCCCTAACATAGCTTCTCAAATACAGTATACTACCCTACGCATGTTTACTATTTCTATCTGCCCATCTATTTGAGGATGATAAGTTGTACTTGATGTGAAGGTGTTATTACCAAGCTTAGATAGTTATTTCCAGAATTTGCTGGTGAATTTTAGATATTGGTCACTAACAATGTTTTCTGGAAGCCCTTTTAACGTGTATATGCATTGTATGAACACAACTCAGCAAGCTGTGAGGCCTTATCGGTAAAATCCATGGCAATAAAAATAAGCATACTTGGTCTATCAACCACGACATAGAATGTTTTCCCTCACACTTAAGGAAAATAAGTAATTAAATGTGCTAATTGACTCCCATCTCTGACTCAGAATAGAAAATTCCTGAGGCAGTGCTGGACTTCTAATATTTATTCTTTTCCTTTGGCAAGCCTAGCACAATGAAACAAAATCTGTTTTTAAGCCCTTTCCCAAAGAATTTACTTCATACATTTTATAACCTTAAAGAAGCCAGTACGACCAGCAAAATGTGAACAATTTAGCTAAGACTTTCTCCTTGAACCTAGAATTCACACACAATATGTGGTTCTTATAGAAAATCATATCGCCTAAAATGTGTATTTGTTGTCATTTCATGTACCTTCTCTGAATCTTATAGCATAGCAACAGTTATCTCATCCTTGGCATATTCAAGAAATATCTTTTACAACCACACTATATATGCCCTTCTTATACTGAATTTCTAAGTCAAAACCTTATTAACTTGCTTACCCACTTCATTTCTTGTTCAGTCAAGGTCTTCTGATATATATTCCAGGCTTTGATGGTTTGTCCGGATGATGAAATTTTGATTCAACAGAAAGTGCTTAAACTTTTCATCATACCTAAGAGCCAAAATCCATCATAAATGCACAGTAACTTCTCCTTTTTATTTAGTTTGTTTAAATATGTTATGTGCATGATTAAGATTCCCAATTCACAAATAAATTTGGCCCTTCCAACTGAGATCAAATGTAAAAATTAAAAATATATCTATTAAAATTTATAGCTTCGGTCAGACTCATTTTCCCCCTTGTCCTTAAGTACGTGCTTGCAATTTACATTTCTTCAATTATCTCCATATGCCCTCTTTGCTTTTTAGTTACATGGATTGGCTCCACCAACATCCTTGCATGAACGAAAGCAATACAACCATTCTCCTTCAACTCATATCATTCATTCCCTAGTGCTTGTTGTCAAGTCTCCAATTGGTGTTCATCTCTCATTGTCGAGGAAACAAGGTAACATGCACATGGTGTTTTTTGCCCTACTCATTGCCTAGTGTTTGCAAAGGAATTAATGATGTATAAATATTATTCATGGATCGATAATGGAAATTCATACATGATTTTTTACACTATGTATTGGAATTTAACATTTTTGGCACCAGGTTTTTCGAGTACCTTATTATCGGCTCTAGTTGAAGGAAGATGAAAGGTCATCCTCCATTAGAGCCTTTCCAGCTTCTCCTCATTTCTTGCCCATTTTCTTCTTTGTTTTCCTTAGGGTTTCTTTTGTTATTTTCTTTTTTTGTGTGTACTAATGGGCTTTTTCTTTTTTTATTTGTTTCCTTGATTTTTGTTCCATTCTTTTATCATGGCCCACTTCCCGTCCATGGATTCTATGCTCAAAGCCAGCCAAGCGGCAAGAGGCTAGGTGATGATTTTCATGGGATATGGGAGTGGTGAAATACGGTTGCTTGACTTTAAGTTTGTATTTATACCAAGTCAAATGGAGGGTATTGTAGCAAATACTACGAAAAAAATTAACAGAAAAATAATTTGGGGAAGCTTCAAAATTGAAAGCATGCCCTAATAAGCGACTCAATTGTCTAGCCCTTCACATAGCTTGGCCCTACATTCTCAACCCATTGGTTGTAAGTCTTTAGGGGCATTGTTCGAGAGGAAATTATGGTTGTGCTTAACATAGCAATGTTTGAGGAGCGCGAGATGGAATTGAAAGACCATATGCCTTAGTTGGCTCCCAACCAAAGGCCCCTTCTCTCTCTCTCTCGCTAATGAAGAAAAGGAAAAGGCAATTGCTAATGAAAAAAGTGATCGTCTCAAATTGGCATTTTTTGTTTAGTATGGATATGGAAGTTCTGCCATTGCGTAAGCTTTTTGATGATTGTATTGCTTTTGTGTGGGGTAAAAAGATGGGGATTTATGTGACAATTTGTAGGATGCTTCAAAAGCGATTTTTTTGGTTTATTTTAAAAATTGGAATATGTGCAAGAGGATAGTAGTAGAGTTTTCTAGAACATGACGAGATTTTTGTTTAGATTTATACCATGGGAGCCTAACACGATGTTTCCTTCAAGAAGAGAACGGTTGAATCCCTAGTGGATTGTAGTGTGTGGTGTGCCTCCTCAATTGTGGCCAATTCTTCCTCATGCACTAGAGTTCTTGGGCAAAGTCCTCAAAATTGAAGAGGCTAGGTTTACCCTGCCACATTTAAATGGCGGGGCTCTTATTTCACTAAAACCTGCAAACCTTTTCCCAAAATCCCTAGGGATTAAGGTAAATAAGAAAGTATTAAGTGTGTGTTTTGTTTGTAAGAAGAATGACCACATGAGAAAATGTTATCCTCAAATCCAAACTCAAAACAAACCCATGACTGCCCAAAAGTGGGTGATTCCAGCACAACTGAAAATCAGATGCTCATGTTCTTAAAGAGTCTTAGTTGGGGCATGAAATTCATCAAAGTATATTATTTAATGGATAATGAACTATTAGTTATCAACTAACTAATGTTCGGTTATAAACTTCCCCAACTATATTGTTACCTCTTTCGGCATAATAAATACAAGCACCACACACCTTTCAATGTGTGCGTGTGTCTTTCTCATTTTTCTTCGTCCTTTATCTTCATGTAACACCCATGTTATACTTCATCCAAATTTAGGGAAAAATTTTTAAAAAATAAACCCCTTAAATACAAATTATGCCTTCAATGATTTTCAACACGCAGCAATTAAAATCCAGCATAATAAAATGTTTACAATCCATCTAATAACAATTGATAACCATGTGCAGCTGTAAGGGTCATTTATATCTACCCGACCCCCTTAACTTCACTTTAACCGAGTGTGTATAATTTGTATACTATTGGTTAAACCTTTTAAAACAAGTCAAGAGATCTATGTGCATCTCCTAAGTGTCAAACTGTATTCAATCCGGCAACCGACACATCAAGATAGAAAAATGGTGAACAGACAATGTATCAGCTAGTTACACTACTTTGGCCAAAGGTTTAAGCATTGTTTTGCAAGCTTAGTTTTGTATTTGCACACTAAACAATGAAACTTGTCTTCGTCACCGCACAACCATCTCATCACAATTATCTGGATCTCATTTCATTGTTTAAAGAATTAAGTTTTAGTTCTGAAGTTGTAGGGATCATGACTTGATATTCCAGTCGAGAGGATCATATCGGTTCCATCTTAGGATCCCTATGGGAAAGGTAACGATTACATAATGACTTGCGTCATTACGTATTCATTATCTTTCCCGTAGCCATCCTTAGCTAGCATGGATAAGATTCTCAAGATGAGAATATCGTTTGAGGATATCTACATTTCAAACCATTTAGTTATGATTTTATCTTTACGGTTAGTTATTCGTATCACAAAACGCCATCCATTCTCGATAGAGGTGTATAGAAACTCATCAAGTTACCTTCTTTTAAAAGTACCTCGTATAGTACTATCGTAATATAAATAAGTCATCCCGCACTTGGTTTATTTATCCTCATTACGCATTAGTTAAACCATTCCATAACTGTTGTAAATAGTACATTTGCTTGTGTTGTCATTTAATCATAATATTACACTTTATTTAATTAAGTACAACTGTACTATATCATTGTGTTTGTTATATTGTTTCCATAACGTACTTTGCTCATTAATGACATAATTGTTTTTCCGAATGAAACTATAAAAACAGATAATTTTCTTAACGAATATTCATTATCTTATGCTTATATACTGCTGATAAAAGACATCACTTTGTTCACCTATATATAACTCGTAAACTGTTACAAAACATATTGTTCATACATGGTGAACTAATGAAAACAAGTATATCATCATATCATAATACTGTATTTTTGTTTTGCAAAGTACAATAATATATTTCATTATTTCATCGTATTGATTTCATCGTCAAACTTTGACCGATAAGAACATAATTGATCATTCATATGAAATCATAAAAACAGATAGACCATCATAAAATGACTTTATTCATTTTCAACCATACACCGATATAAAACAACATTATACACTTTCTTATTTTACAAATATGATGTCAAAACAACATAGTATTTATTTAGTAAATAATAAGGATAATTTCCATGTTTTTCCGAAACAATAACAATTAATCATAATAGTACATTAGGCCAATTGCCTTTATTCCACTTGCGAAGTTAATACTTTCGCGTATTCAAACAAGTACACTTACAACATTACATCAATCCGAAACGAATTACAATCATTGCATGACGAAATCATGCGAAATCAATCCAATAAATCACTTCACAAAGTTACTCCATCCTGCATGTTGTAGGAGAGAGAGAAAATTGTATACATGGTTAGTTCTACGAACTGGCATGAATTATCCACTCCATGTTGCTTTAATTTGAAATAAAAGAATGAAGATTGTCACCATATGGGAATGCCCGAGAAATTACGGGAATGACAAGAAATAAAAGAATCAAAATCGCAAGGGCAAGGATTTTTTCTTTTGCGAGTTAGGATTTAAGTTTTTCTTTGGAAGTGTCGTCGTTTTTTTGCCCTGATCGTTTTTATTCCACATCTCGACCCTTAGGGGTCGGGATCTGAAAATTTGTTCTTTGCTCATTGATTGTATCTCGGCTCCTAAATTATTTTACTACACTTTCCTGCCAATTGGAGGTTTGTTGCCCTTTGCTTTTACCATACGCAAATCCCTGGTAGGTATTTTTCACTCGAGTATGGAAAATAAAGGAGAAATTAATATGGCGAGTAAGATTGATACACTACAGAATGAAAAGGGGAAAGGAATTTTTAATCAAGAGGAAACATAGGTACCAACCTTCAAGGATATTCTAAGAAGGAACTCGAAACCGAGTATGCAAGGAGGAAACTTTCTGAAAACTCCGCTGCGAATGCCTAGATTTGATCCTCGGAAAAATGATAATGGATGCATGAAAGCAGCTGATGGAACACCAGTTATAAAGATCCAGAGAGCACAAATCCAAAGTGGAATAGAGGACCTGGAGAACAGAGGGTTAATCGTATGTTTCTTGGGATTTAGACCAACATTGCAAGCATTTAAAGAATGGGCAAAAAAATGTGGAAGACCCCAGGTGAGTATACTATCTCAGTATACCCTAATGGTTATTTTCTTGTTTTTTTTTTTTGCTTCACCTAGATCGTGAGTTAATATTTCAAGGAGGGCCATGGTTTTTCGGAAGAGCAGGGTTGTTTATGAAACCATGGCATACAATGTTTAAAGCAGAGGAGGAATTACCATCGGTAGCACCAGTTTGGGTTAGATTATTTGGTCTCCCAGCTGAATATTGGAACCATCATGTTTTCATGGAGATTGGAAATACTTTGGGAACTTATATGATGATAGCAGATGCCTCTATGAAATTGGAACAAATGATTTATGCTCGTATATGTGTACTAATGGATCTTAACAAGCCATTACCACAAAAATTTCTCTGGTAGTGGAGGATGAGATATGGGAGCAAGTTCTTGACTATGAAAATATCCCTTTTCGATGTCGCGTTGTCATGAGTATGGACATCTGGTTAGGGATTGCCCTCTCAAAATTCCAGACATTATTGAAGAGGAGCGGAAACAGATGAATTTATTAAACCCAAAGGAAAAAAAGGTAGCGAAGAGAAACTCCAAAGAAAATGGCGGAAAGCAGCCACAATAGATTTGCTACCTGCAAATAGCTACAAGAGGAGGGAGATGAGGAGTTAATAGAATCCCAAGTTCCAGAAACACAACCTAATCAACCTCTTCAACAAGAACAAAACATGGATCAGCCACAGGAAGAACACCAGAATCAGTTGGTAGTTTATCAAAAACAAACAATTTCGACTCTACAGGGAGAAATATAAAAAGTTATCAGCGGAAAACTAAATATCATGACAAATTCTTGGATGCAGATCAAAAGGCAGCAAACCTGAAAATATGGATAAAGCTTTAGTTGTATTTGATCAAGATAAAGGTAAGAAAATTGATGAATCCAACTTGGGAGTGGCTCAAGATAAAAGCAAGAAGATTAAAATTGATAAAAATATTAAACCAGGATGTAAACCAAACCAGGTATCTCTTCAAAATGAAGGCAAGAAGTTGAGTACTGTTGGGATGGTGAGGGATTTATCCCAATTTTTCCAAACCCCCATCATGAAGATCATCACTTGGAATATAAGAGGGCTAAAAGGAAGCCCTTCTAAAGTTCAAGAGATTAAAAGAATGATTCACACTAATCATCCATCTGTGGTGTTAATGCAAGAGACTAAAGCCTCTATAGATCTAATGGCTGCTATTTCGGAGAGAGTATGGCCTAAAGCACATCATATAGCTCTAGTTCACAAGGAGCTTCTGGAGGTATTATAACTTTATGGGACCCAAAGGCTATTATGGTTTTGAACTCTTGTGCTATTCAAGGAGGACTCTTAACTCATATGTACTCTAAAGTGGATGACCAAAATTTTGTGCTTATAAATGTATATGCCCCTTTGAAGTGAGAGCTAAACAGAAACAATGGAGCCAGATTTCAGGTATGACTAGTCTGTTTACAGGGAACTCCTCTTATCTTAGGGGAGATTTTAATACTATTCTCAATTTACAAGAGAAACAAGGTGGGACCAAACAGTTAGATGTTAGTTCTACAATTATGTCCCAACATATAATCATTAAACTTTTGGATGTTCCAACTGAAAATGGGATTATGACATGGAATAATAGAAGACAAGGTCAGCACTTGTATTATGGAAAGACTTGACAGATTTCTAGTTTCTGAAGAATGGTGGTTCCAAAATTTTGTTCCCAAGGCAACACTTCTAACAATATTGGTCTCGATCATTGATCATTGGCCTGTTTTTTTGAGATAGGGAAATATTTTCGGCATAATGTACCCTTTAGATTTCAATTGATGTGGCTGCAACATGAGAATATCAAACAATGCATTCAACAATGGTGGATGGAAGGAAAGCCAAGACATGGGACTCGATGTATTCCTTTGTTAAGAGGTTGGACTATCTTAAGACCAAACTTAAGAAATGGAATTGGACTGAGTTTGGAGACATTAAGGCCAAGAAAATTGGTATTCTCAAACAACTGGAAGAGATTAACTCTAAAATGCGCCACATGGGAATATTTTAGTGAGATTATTCAAAAAGAACAACATCATCTACCAAATGCTAAAAGCAGAATTGACAGAATGGGAAATTAGAGAGGAAATAATGTGGAAGCAAAAATCTAGAATTCAATGGTTAAATGAAGGGGATAAAAATTCTGCTTTTTTCCATAAATCATTACTTCATAGAAGGGTGCATAATTATATTTCTTCTCTGAAGAAAAAGGGGGACAACAGATCTATTCCTTCAAGAAATGAAACAAGAGGCTGTTTTGTTTTTTACTGATTTGTTCACAGCTCAACCTCTTCTACAGAGTCAGCAAAAAGTATTAGATGTGTTGCCTAGGCTGATTTCCCAAGAGGAAAATGAAAAGCTTATTCAGCCAGTTTCTGAGCAAGAGTTATATACTGCTGTTTTTAGTATGGGCAAAGGAAAAACTCCTGGGACCAGATGGTTTCCCAATTGAATTTTATCAGACTTTCTGGGATATAATAAAGCAAGATTTACTTGGTGTTGTGGAAGAGGCAAGAGTATCAAAAACTATGCTTAAGGAAATAAACAAAACATTTATCTCTCTCATTCCAAAATCTGAGGATGTGGCAGAGATTTCAGGATATAGGCCTATAGCACTATGCAATGTTTTGTATAAAATTATTACAAAAGTTATGGCAGAAAGGCTTAAACCTCTTCTATATAAGATTATCTCCCCGAACAAGGTGGATTTGTTCCGGGTCGTCAAATTCATGATGAAATAGTTTTAGCCTAGGAGCTCTTGCATTCTATGGAACTCCAGAAATCACCGGCAATGTTTATTAGATTGGATTTATCCAAAGCATATGATAGAGTTGATTGGAAGTTTCTCAGTCAGGTTCTAGCTAAATTTGGCTTTTCTGAGGATTGGATTAAATGGATAGAGGCTTGTTTAACCTCAGTCTCTTTCTCTGTGTTACTCAACGGAGAACCTACCAACCTTTTTGGAGCTTCTAGGGGTATTAGACAGGGAGATCCGCTGTCCCCTTTTCTATTTATTATTTTGGCTGAATGTTTGGGAAGATTAGCAAATAAAGCTTGTCAGGATAAGAGAATACAAGGTGTGCAACTTGCTACTTCTGTAAAGCCTCTCTCTCACCTTCAGTTTGTTGATGACTCTACTTTGGCAGGGAAGGCTACCACAATGGAAGCTAAGCAATTGGCGAAAATTCTTCAAGTCTTTTCTTTTGCCACAGGTCAACTGATCAATGAAGCCAAATCTAGTATTATTTTCTTCCATTGCTCCTTACAACAGGAAGAGAAAATTCTCAAGATTTTCCATTTCAAAAAAGGTTCTCTCCTATCAAATATTTGGGAGTTCCGCTTTATTCGAAGCAGAGTAAAGATTGGGAGTGGCTAATAGCGAAGATAAATGGTAAGATACAAAAATGGACCAATAAATGGTTATCTACGGCAGGTAGGATGACTCTGGTTAAGGCTTGTCCTTCAGGCGGTTCCAGTTTATGTTTCATCCATCCTCAATATTCCTAAATCAATTTTGAAAAAAATTGATTCTATTTGTCAGTCTTTTTGTGGAGTGGGACACAAAATCAGAAAAAATGGTCATTAGTAAATTGGGAAACTCTTTGCCACCCCAAAGGAAGGTGGACTAGGTTTCAAATCTGCAACTAAATAGGCTCAGGCCCTAGCTGTAAACTTTATTGGAGGCTAATCACTTCTCCTAATGATTTATGGGCTATTAATATAAGAGGCAAATACCTGGAAAATCAGCCACCAAATCTTATTATTAGATGTTCTCTTCCAACAAAAGGATCTCCGATTCTGTAGTTCTTAAAATGGGGAAAGTCTGATTAAAAAAAAGTTATTTTGGATAGTGAATAATGGGAATCATGCATATTTTTGGTTGGATTCATGGGATGCTCAACCTCCTTTAATCCATCAATTTCCTCATTTACGTAATGTGATGGAAGCAATGCATCAAAAAGGATGGACAAGAGTTATGCATTATACTAGACAAATGTCTCAACATTTGGAAATGGGTAGATGTTGGATATCTACTCATGAATGGCCTATTTCTTTACAACAGCCAGAACAAGCTTTGATCAACCAAATTCTGAAAAGACATTCACTTTCCTTTTCTAATGAACCAGATCAAATAGGATGGGGGAATTCATCAGGAGGAGAATATACAATTCACTTTGGATATGAAGAGCTAACTAGAGGTAATCCTCACCCCCTCCAAGCTATGTTTAAGCAAATATGGCAGCCCGCAATATGGCCCAAGGTTAGTTTTTTTCTTTGGCTCTTGGCACATGGCAGAACTCTCACAGGAGATAGACTTATGAAGAGAGGTTTTTATGGGCCTTTTAGATGTACACTATGTTGGAATGAGGAGGAAACTAGACATCATCTCTTCTTCCTTTGTCCGTGGGTTATACCTTTATGGCAATCTCTTGCGAATATGTTTGGTATACATTACCAAGGACTTCATTCTCTTGAGCAACTGATGAAGGAATGGCAAGATGGTATTCCAAAAGGACAAAACTTACTCCTTGCCTTATGGATAGGTATCTCTTTGTTACTTTGGAATATATGGAAGGAATGGAATAAAAGAATTTTCAAGCAAGAGATCACAAAAAAGGGGTACGTTTGGCAGAAGACTATAATTAATATGGCAGAAACTATAAAGCAGAAAGTATCCCTTCCCTCTTCTCTCACTCCGGAATGGAGTAACATATGTAATTTGCTATCTTTTCAGCCTACTAGTTCCCCGCTTCCTGCTTTTTCAATAAAAAAGAGAGATAAACAACAAAATTGGGTTCCTCCTCCTATGCAGGTTGGTAAATTGAATACGGATGGGGCTTCCAGGGAAATCCGGGAAAGGCGGCAATGGGGGTATTGGAAGAACGCATGATGGGAGAGTTGCTTTCCTCTTTGCTGAAAATTTGGGAACTACTACTAACAATGTTGCTGAGATTAGAGCTATCTACAGAGGTTTACAAGAGGCTATTAAGTGTGGATGGACTCAGGTGCAAGTGGAATCTGATTCCAAGATTATTGTCAGGATGTTGACTTCTTCAGAGAATCTAGGGAGTTCACATTGGCAGATTGAACGTGAAAAAGGAAAATCAAAGGCTTGCAGGCTAATTTTCAGTTGTTGCAAATCAGTCACATTTCTAGACAGAAAAATCAGGTGGTTGATGCTCTAGCAAACTGGGCTTTGGACAATCATGACATCGGATGCTATGGAGATCCCCCTTTGTGGTGGCCTGAACGAGATCAACAAGATATGAATGCTATTCTAAAACTTGATAATTAAGTTTATTTTGTTTCATAATTCAAGATTGAAAAGTTTCTTGATAATCTTTCATGATGTTTATTAAGTTTATTTTGTTTCATAATGCTCACAACTTCTTAATTGGACTAATAGTTTCCATGCTATGTTTCATAACCAAAAGTCCAACTAAATTGTACAAATATTTTCCTTATGAAATACTAAGTATAGAATCAGAAACTGTACTTCTAAGCATACACTATATTGTAATAGTGTCTCATCCTTTAGAACTTAATAGCAAACAAAACCGGGTTTCCTTCAATATTGGAGAGCTTGTTTAAGCTATACCCATTTCTAAACCGTTATTCCCGAGAAGGGATTTTAAGCAACAAATTCATACTACATCATATAAAGAAACCAACACAGATTTGCTAATCGACATAAGAGAACCCATCACATACTAAATAAAGACTCGTAGTACAAAACCCAAAATCTTCTAATGCAGATTTTAACATGGGCTCTCTCTCTCTCTCTCTCTCTCTCTCTCTCTCTCTCTCTCTCTCTCTATATATATATATATATATATATACAGTTTTTTTAAAGAAGTGAGAAAGAGTTCTCACAATCAACCAAATCGCTTTTCATATATATATATATATATATATATATATATACACACATCAAATGATTAAACATCAACCAGAAACTCCAGGCAAAATAAACCCGTGTCGTTTTGAGGTATCGACTTACATCCTTGTGACAAATATTATTGCGAACTGCATATAATCTCGTTTGAATCATACACCAGATCTAACAATCAAACTAAAAAGGAACCCAAACAGAGCAGGTCGAATATTATCATTTCCAACCGATAAAATCCGAATACAAACAAACCATGCATTGCGCATTTAAAACGTAGTTTCCGAAAAACGAAATCAAAAGGAAACCCGTATTTTCTAAATACCCTTTTGTTTATTGGTGTTTCTACTAAGTTTTTCTATCAAGTCTCCCGATATAACTTGCAAATCTTTCTAGATTCAAAACCAGATAAGAAAAACCAAATAATATTCTTCATTTCAAAGTAAAAGAACAGAACCGAGGTGGAAATTCATGCCTGCAAATGGATTTTTCCTTCCTTTTCTTCCTTGAATTCCTGAAACCTTCAATGTCAAAAACCAGCTCCCAAGAACTTTCCAACAGCCAAGATAACCAGAAATTCACCATTTAAATAAAACTTCAACAGTATATGCAACAAATTCCCAATATTACCGGCCGCATAACCTCATGCAAGCTCGTGCAAACAGCTTACACGGATTTCCCATGTTTTCCTCCATAACCTTCCATGCAAACCAAA
Organism: Taxus wallichiana var. yunnanensis; assembly: GCA_018340775.1. Lineage (NCBI taxonomy): Eukaryota > Viridiplantae > Streptophyta > Pinopsida > Cupressales > Taxaceae > Taxus > Taxus wallichiana. The sequence goes on along the minus strand of CM031240.1, from coordinate 1,011,156,643 downwards.
AACAACTACAAAACTAAAACAAATGCGAATGGAGAGTGGTTTCATGCGGTTTGGCTTGCCCAGCAAGCTTCTCACTTCCACATGATTGTGCAAAATTAATTGCAATTAATGATCTTGCAGTGCCACTTAGTGGCTTGAGTAACTCGCCATCTATTCCCTCTAAAACCTTTTCATGGTGATTTGAGCGGTCCAAGATTGACATTAAACAATTTAAAACTCTTTATCTTATGCCATACGGTTGGTGACCATATCAATAAATATTAAACCTTGCTTACCAACTTAAATGCAAACTATGGTCGATGACCATATAGGAAATGAATCAATATAATTGCCTCCCAGGTCGATGACCAAAACCATTAACATAACTTTCAATAATGCAAAGTTTATATGGTCTATGACCATTATACTTAATTCATTCAATAAACAATAACATTGCATTGTGGCCTAAGGCCAATACTTACACAATTTTAATTGCTCTTTAGTCTCGTGACCAATAAGACTCATGATTTATCATTGTCAAACAAAGTGGTCAAACAATTTAAACTTTTATCTCGCCGACGGTCCAAGACCCTTATCCAAGCAGCAACAATAACAACTTTGAATGCCTTACGGTCTATGACCAAGTCAACCAAATGTTAGTACAACCATTAAAATAATTATCTCCCAAAGATGTCTAAGACCAATTCCTAAACATCATCGACATTGTAAAGCAATTGAAACAGTTTAAGATCATCGATGACTATTAAATCATTAATTACAGCTATCAGTGGTGATGTGCTGCCAACCAAATCAGATACATCAAGTAAAACAAATTGTGATCATCAAACAAGGCCAACAAACATTAGCTAGTGAGTACAAATATAGTGTCGGGTATACATCTACACACATGTATGTATATGTTTCAGTTATATAAATACATACATATATATAGGCACTGATCAACTAACATTCGTTAGTTATTTAATAATCCATAATTAGTTTTAGCAACACAACCAAATACAAGTGCAGGGTGTGACATTCTTCATCCTTTGTCTTCATATCTTCTAACATTGGTATCATAGCCATTGATGCTCAAGGAGTTCAGAGTTCGAGGAAGTCTAGAAGAAGGTACAAATTGCAAGAAAAAAGAAAAATAAGTTTCAATATTGGGGAAGCCCTTGGTGAAGGGTATGGACGATGAGGAGAAGAAGAGATCACACGCGAGAAGTCGCAGATTAGAACACTCGCTGCAAAAGCACGGAGAAGAAAATCACGAGTTGAGGAAAAGATTTTCAGATAAATTCATGAAGGTTTGAGACCAGAGCTAAGCTAAGGTAAAATATAGAGAAAAATCATGGTAGCTAAGGTAAAATATTAGAAAAGCTAGCTACTTACCTTGAAAAATCATGCTAGCTAAGGTAAATCATGCTAGTATTTTACCTTAGCCGCATAAAATTCTAGAAAAGCTAGCTACTTCTAATCTTGAAATTGGTTCAGTAGAAAGTCCTCTTGAACAAGCTAAAAATCCTAGTGAACTAGTAGGTGATACTCCTAGCATTCTTACTCCGGGCAAGGGAGGTCTTTTACCAGAATGGGCCCCAACAGCCTTGGCACTACTAGATAATTTGATTCTCTAAGGGAATGAATGACTAGGTAGTGATTGGAGAAAGTGATCTTAGGGGTCCTGATGGTTTGTAACAATGGTGGGGGAACGAGGGGGCAGCATGGGGACCTATTTTGGACCCTACTATTGATCTTTATGAGGCTGATCCAAGGAAGATGAAACCTAAGGATCCTAAAATGTCAGAAGGCTGATTCTCTAAGGGAATGAATGACTAGCTAGTGATTGGAGAAAGTGATCCTAGGGGTCCCGATGGTTAGTAGCAATGGTTGGGGGAACGAGGGCAGCATGGGGACCTATTTTGGACGCTAATATTGATCTTTATGAGGCTGATCCAAGGAAGATGAAACGTAAGGATCCTAAAATGTCAGAAGGCAGGGGTGGTAAGAAGGATAAAGATGAGAAACTTCCACCTTGTTTTCAAAGCCTTACTAAGCCAAAGTTGGGTTTCAACCACCTTCCAAGTGTTAATAAATATTGTGAGTTGTAATGTTAGGGGCCTTGAAGCCCAAGATGGAAGGGCATTGGTTAGTATGTAGAGCCCATTGGGTTTAGACTTGAAAGAGGCTTTAACTTCATTTGGCCTAAAGCCCTTCAAATTTTCTCTCCTCACTCTAAAGGAAAAGGTGGATCTATTATTCTACTCAAGCCATCTTGGAAAGAGGATATTGTGGACTCTAGATGATCCCCCTTGTAATAGAGTGTTGTGGGTCTCCTTGCAGCAAAATGGAGTGGTTTTTGGTGTGTCCTTTGTCTATGCCCCTATTGATGACCAAGAAAGGACAGTTAGGAATTTTATGGATTCTAACCTTAAGAATATACCTTGGATTATTGGTAGGGATTTCAACATGGTTGAACACTGGAGGATAAGTTTGAGGAGACTACATTTGCTTGGAAGGGTAATGAGCAGTTTTTTTGAAGAAAACAGAAGAGAATCTTGAAAGTTATTGATCCTTTACGGAAAGGTAAAAAAAATAACAAGGGTATTTGGTAAACTTGATGTAATAATCAAACTGGACACAAAAGACACTACTTTAGGTTGGATAGGAATCTTTTTTAATAAGGAAACCTTTCTTCTTCCCCCTTTGTATTTATGTAACATTGTCAAAGTCATGCCCTTTGCAGTCTTTGACCACCATTAAATTGATATTTGTCATCAAGGCTTCAGTTTCCATTAATTCTTAAATCAAGTTTAAAGTCATTGATCCAGATGGCAATCCAAGTCAATCTTTTGGGCAGAATACCGCAGAAACTAGTACGTCATCAGTACATCACTTTGTTGGGATCGTATCTCCTAAACCGTTGAGCGATTGTAAACTTTAAAAAGCATTGGAAAGCTCATCAAAAGAACTAGTTTAGATGCCCTATAAAATTACCTCCAACTACTATGTAGAGCATCCGACCAAATTTTACGGTCTCAAACATGCCTTGAAGAGCCTCAAAACTCAAAATACAAAAAGGTATAAAATAACCTAAAAAATAGTATAATTATATTTTACTATTTTTGGAGTCTCGAACACGGCAAAACCTCTCAACTTCTTGTGGAACACATGTCACATGACTCTTCACATTCCAAGTCAAATCACTTCATATTCCTTTTTCAACTTCACTTCCCTGCTAAAAATAGAGATAGATGCGTGGGAACCCAAATGTAAAGGGGGAAAGGGATTGTAGTGAATTTTAAACAAAGTCTCTTGTAGCTTCTCATCTCTTCTTCTAGAATGCTACCATTTTGTAATATGTAGAGAGCGGTAGTTCCACAAGTCTTCTCAGAGATCAATATCTTCTATTTGTAATAGAGTGGAATAAATAGCTCGCATCTCTCTGCAAAGATAGCAGCTCACATCTCTCCGTAGAGATAGTAGCTTGCATCTCTTCTCAAAGATAGCCATACATACCCCTGTATCAATGAAGGAATAATTTCATTTATTCAGAATTTGTCTCTCCATGTATATTTTATTTCCATTCATTCATGGTTTGTTTTACTACATTCCTGAAATATTATTTTATGATACAGTTCTGCAATATTATTTAATACTATAATTGTTATAATTAACATCACTTTTGCCTGTAACACTTTGAGATTTTGTAATTTAATGTGTTCTCCACGGATTCTAGATTCGATCTGAATCAGTGGTATCAAAGCAAGAAAAAAATCTGTACAACTTAAAAGGAATTTTACAAATCGTGGAAAAAGCAAGCCAGAATAAGGAGAAGAGGACCCAATTCAAGATGCAGATCCATTTTCGCACGAATGAGCACGAGTCCTCCTTGAAGGAAATAAATGGTTAAGTGATGAAAACCAATGGTTGCAGATTAACCTTAGCATCCTCATGGAGACGATAGTGAATATGCAAAAGAATATTTCCCAATTCAGATGTGGAAGGATTACTATGAGCAAAGGAAAGGTACAACGAAGCTATGTAGAAGCTTCAGAAGCAACTTATAGAAAAAGAAGTATTTTGTGATGAAGTTCAAAAGGGCCTACCCATCCTATAAGATGAATTCAAAAATATGAAAGAGAAGAAAATATTTTTGCAGATGCACAAATAAAAAACAGAGGAAAATATGGTATGTTCAGTTGGTTGCTCACATTCTGATCATGCTCCATATTTATTTGGCAGTTTTATTACGCACAAAAGTATAGGTTTCAAGCAGTTCAGTAAAATGGGATACACTGGCCAAGTCTGATACATTGGCCAAGTCCTTGGTAAAGATGATCAAGGAATTCAAGAAACCTTTGGAGCAAAAAAAGACCTAAGAATTGCGGTCTTGGGTACATCAGAGAATCATCTCAACCCGACATGGGTCCCACTATCATCAAAGCAAGCATGCATCTGGAACAAGCTACTACACATTGTTGCAACTCAACTTGCGAGCCTTCCACTCATGCGCGTGGAAGGTATTTATTTCATCACATTATTTGCATTTTTGTGGTAGATGAGGTCACGACTCTATTCATTGTTGGAATCTCCATCCATGTGATTTGTGCAAGAAGAGCAACCGTGACAACTCTAGATGTTGGTTCACGGACATCCCTACCTGTAGGAATCAATAAACATTAATTTTGAGTGGGCCATCCCACTCAACTGGAAGGAAATTACAATGCCTTTAACTGAGGAGCCTAAGACGCCGTCTCTAAGCAATTTACAGGCCCAATTTATAGATGATACTTCTCTCTTCAGTTCTAGAGCAAGAAAAATTTGAGAATTTGAATAATAGATAGGATTCTATATATACTGCAGTACTTATGGCTTCCAGCTTGTTGTGCATAAATATTTCCTCTTGGATTGGGCAGCAATGTTGTGGGTGGCTTGACCCAAATCAGATGATTAGATATTTGAGTACTTCTTTTTCCCTTAACCATCCCTTAAGATGATGTGCCAATGGATTTATCGTAAGATTAACAAGAAGATCATAAAATGGCAAAGCCGTTTGTTGTCCCTTGCTGGTAGATTTCACATGTGCCAGAAATTGCATTCCTCTTAACATATTTATTATTCCTCTTGTTGGTTTTTCCCTCTATCAAATTGTATCAAATTGAGCCGTTACACAAGATTATTACAGTCTTTTTGTGGTCTGATGGTAGAAAAGGGAAGAAGCTACATGAAATCAGCTGAGAGGTTTGTATTGAGCCTAGAAATAGTGGAGGTTAGGGATTAAAGATTTGAAGATTCAAGGCATCTCTCTTGTGGTCAAATAGATTATTAGAGCCATCAATGGTGATGTGCCTTGGAAAATTTTGGTCCGTAACAATATTTTTAATGGATACCCATAAACGATGCCCGGATTGGAAAGGCATCCATTCCACTGACCTGCTCTTTGGGTGGTTCAGTGTAAAACCTGTTAGTTCTAGGATTTCGCACCCGTTGGAGGGCTCTGGGAGGCCTCCAAAGAAATGGTAGTCATACCTCTGATATTCTCTTGGTTTGACATTGTTTGCCAAGGTTTTGGGTCTTTATGGTGGAACTTATCTTTAAACAACAAGCCCCTTTTCAGAATTAGAGCTTGCTCTACTAGATTTTGGTTTGGTAGGGGATCAAAACTTTCTGTGACATCTTTGGCTTTCTTGTGTTGAGATAAGAGAGAAATATGGCATTCTTGACTCAAACCAAAGAACCTATACTATTTTGATGAGGGCTCCTAAGTCTACAGCCTCCGGCCTTAGACTTTCCTTTGACGTGGAATTGTGCGATAATATTAATTGGGCTAAAGGTCCCCTTCACCCTCCCCTTCTCCACCTCCCTCCCGCTTGGAAATGACTTCTAAAATATTATATGATAAACTTGCTTTTACTCCAAATGTTTGCCTCCCAATAACAAGTGGGACCTTCGTGATTTGGTTAGAAGGTGGTCTAATAAGCTCCTAGTTATTTCGTCTTCCTACATTGAGCCTAAAAAGTCTTGTTTTAGATGGATGTTGCATCACAAACTTCTTTTCAAGTCTAGTTGTTTCGCCTTGTTTATTTTGTGGCCAACCAGATTCTATTAAACATTTTCTTTTAAATACTCAAGAATGGATTTCATCGATTCAATTAAATTGGTTGAGAGCTCACATATTTTTGCATCTCTATATGTAACAATATTTGTTACACATAACTATGTTTATTACTAACAAACAAATATGCTTACTAATAAAATATTGTACAAGTACCAACAAACTGCTAACAAATTACATAGTTTAGTTTATTTACCCTTGGTCTATGATGTAGCAATATAAGTTATCTAACATTCCACCCTTGATGCGTCATAGTCTTAAATGTGCAAGAAAGAGAATCTTGAAATGCCTCAAACTTCACGCATAAAGTGATTTAGATAAGATATTTGCACACTGGTCTTTAGAGGGGCAAACCTGACATTGAATATCATATTGTTGAACCTGCTCCATATGAAATGGCATTAAACCTCAATGTGTTCCATGCGCTCATGGAACACTGGATTGTGAACAAGTTGAAGAACAACCCAATTGTTGCCATACAAAATCATTGGTTGTTTCTATGGTTTTCCTAGTCCTGATAGTATACAATGCAGCCTTATTGCTTCGCAGACAGATCCTCTTGCTGCACGATGTATTGCTTTAGTGGAAGATCGAGAAATGGTGCTTTGTGCCTTACTCACCATGAAATCAGACTAGAATCCAAAAAAGAAAACAAATCGATATGTGGATTTTGTTGTTGATAGATCGTACATGGTTTGCATTCGTCTAGCAAGTCAAGAAGAAATGGTCATTCAACTTGTATTCCGGACCATGATCCATACTACATAGTACCACAAACATACCTTAATACTCACTTAGGTGCCTTCTAGTGATCCAAATTTGATTCATGCGTGAATCGTGACAGATAGTTCGCGAGAGTGTCATTTATCTGTGGAGATGGATCAAAGCAAGACAGCTGAAGTCTTGTCTCCATGGGTATTACAATAGGCTTACAATCCATCATCTCAATTTTCTTGAGCATAGTCATAGCATACTTCATCAGAGACAAGAAGATGTGGTGTCTCTATTGCCATCCCTCCAAGCCAAGACAATAGCACAGAAGCACAAGATTGGACATGTCTGATGTGGTGTCCCCGAGATTTCACCTTAAAATCTGGGACTACCCTTTTTTAAATTTTCGTTCTTTTCAAAGTAACGGGTCGTTTTGTGTTTTTGTTGCCTGCAGTTGTCTCCATTACCCTAAGGTATCCCCAGAGAATCATATAAGCCAATTCAAACAAATACCCACATGCTAAAACTCACTCTATCCCTTCGTCAGGTTTTGTTTGAAAACTTTTATTTATTTATTTATTAAATAAATAAAGTTCTTTTGAAATAGTTTGTGCTGAAGTTAAACCCCGTCGTGAATTTCCATGCCAGTATTACTTTCATCTTTGAATGGAGCATTCGCGCAGGGATGAGTTTTTGACAGACAAGCGGGTTATTTTAGAGCTTTGTCTGCGTGACTTTTGGCAGGTTGTTCGTTTTTATTTATTTCTTTTTGTCTGTGTTTTGGTTTTTCTCCGTGTTTTGTCTGGTAATTCCCCTTGATCTATTTCGTCCATTCTACATAACCAATTTAATTGCCTGGAGTTTTTGGAAGACATCCATGGCCTCAGACAAAGGCTAAAGTCAATCATGATGCGCTAGTTTTTGACAAAGAAGGAAGCAAGTCGCATTTTTGGGAAGGATAATCTTTTCATGCCAGTTGCATTTTTTAGAGCTTCCCTTCCACTTGTTTTCCACGCAAACATTAGTGAATTCACTCAACCAAGTCGCACTTTTTGGAGCTGCCTGACAGGATGATGTTTAACATTTTCACTTAAGTGAAAAACGTAAAAAAGGAGCTGTCAGCAGGTTGTAATTTAACGCTGCCCTTCCTTCATGTTTTTCACGCAAGCATTAGCCAAAAAGTGTGACCCATTCTGGCACAATTTAATGATTAAAAGCTGATTTCTTTTAATTATTTTTAGCAAAGGTTGGCGCCTAAATTAAGAGCAAAGTCAAAGCTAAAGGGTTGGATAAAAATAAGACAAAAGAGTTTGCTAAAAATAGCGGAAAGAATTGCAAAGAAAAGCATGCTAAAAGCAAGCTAAATTTAGGCAAACTTGGGCGCCCAAGGAAGGAGAAAAAGCACAACTTATTATTATTAAATTGCTAAAAATAAGAAGAAGCAATTAGTAAAATTAGCATGCAGTTGCCTATATAAGAAGTGGATGTCATAAGTGAAGGGCAATTAATTCTTTTGTGTGGAGCATGCTGCCCTGGAGAAGTTTGGCGCCAAAGGGAGAAGTTGTTAGCATTAAAAATATTTTTTATTGCGGGAAGCATCCAGTTTTGGCACCTAGGGTTGGAGAAGCTTTCTTTTTATTATTCAGGCTATCTGCATGTTGATGTGAGTGCACAGTGAATAAAATAATATTTTAGCTTGCTTGGCATGCAAGCAAAGGCTGAAAATTGAGGGCAGTTGACTTTATAATCAGGTTTTGGGTGAAGAAATTACATATTCATGCTATTAGCTTCATGTGTGTCTGAATTATTTGCAGGAATACTTCATCTGTGCTTATATTGGTGAAGGAAGCGGAGGTCAATGTCTGATACATTGAACATATCTTCAGAATCAGAAGCAATTGCAGCTTCTGCACAGGTGGATCTAGCTCTCATGATTGCAAAGACTTCTGGCAAGAATAAAAGAAGATCTCAGAAAGGAGTTGATTCAGGTATGATGAAAGGTGATGATAAGGTTGATCCAACTGAACCATGCATAATGTCCAGGCAACCAATAGGACATTCCTTATACGGGCTATAAGGGACAGATATTCAGCTGCAAAGCATTCCTGCCACGGCCCAATTGCCTGAATTTGTTTTAGCATGTGCAAAGATTCTATCATCCTTTGTCCAGGACAATCGGGATGCAACTAGACAAACAATGATTAGGTTGGATATGCAGTTCATCAACTATTGCCTCAAAATTCCCTCCAGATCTAGAGTGATTACAATTAGCATGCAAGAGGCTTTTGATAGGAGGGAAAAGACAAGGTGGATTGTGTGGGCATAATGAATAAGAAGTATATGAAGAAACCCAAGGCACCATCAAAGTTTCCAAGGACCTTCCCAAGGTCAAATCTAGTGTAGGAGGTTGATGACATTTCCCGGTTGTTGTGCAGGATAAATGGGGAAGGTAATGCAAATAACTTCCACTCATGGATGTACCCCTTCATCAGAACAATTGAGATTAACAGGGCTGATTCTATGGTCAATTGGGCGAAATCATCAGTAGCAACATTAGTGAGCAGCTCAGAAATGTGAGGCGGACATTCAGTTTCAAAATGACTTCATACCTTGTGTATGTTGCAGCCTCACAGGGGATATTCTCTAAACTGGATAGAAGAGGGGTTCTTGCAAAGGATCCTATTTATGAATGCTACCCACAGCTGGTGATTCCTGAGTGCTACAAAGATTACAGGGCAGTGAATGATGGCTTCTTCTATGAATTTATTTGCAAGCTAAACGGTGATTTGAAGGCCAACAGAGTGAGCAAGGAAGCTTGGGAAGTTGTCTCTCCATACGGTTGCATCTTTATCTAGTTTGTTGACTTCACGTATATCAGGGTTAGTGGCTTCTCCGGCAAGCCAGTCAAGCTGCCAAGATACCCAAATGAATTATGCGGGCAATAGTAGAGTTGCAAGACTTGCAATCAAAGCGACATAGAACTATGGTCAACTTCCCAGTCACAGTGGGCCATTATAGTTGTCAGAGCATCCACAAAGCCAGAAGAGTTGAAGCATAAATGTTTCTTTGCTACGAGTATAGGTTCTTCCCAGCTCGAATGAATTTTGATCCTTATGGAATAGCGAGGAAGACAATCTCCCAGGAGTACTCACATGTTCCATCATTGGAGGATTTCTAGATGCAGTGCAGGAGTGAATACGAAGTCAGAAAAAGGGACTTCAGCAGATTATCAGCTCAACAAGTTTCTAACTTCGGTTTGGCCAGGATACCTGCAAATCTTAAAGATGATGGTCTTGTGGTACTTGACTCATATAATCAGATGGGAGGGGATAAAGTTGTTCTTCAAGCAAGTGTGGGTGGCAGCCATACAATCGAGGAGAGATCTTCAGCAGTTCTAGTTAACACCTCCAATTGGTTGTTGACAAGAGGTTGTTGTTTGGATGAGGCCCTGATGAACCAGATCACAGGGAATTTGACTATAGGGAACCTCAAAGAAAAGGAAACATGACAAAGAGAACATCGAACGCCAAAGAAGGTGAAGGTGCACAAAAAGTCTCAAGCATTGGAAAAAGGCAAGTCTACATCCATTATACCAGTGCCACTTTTAGATGAAGCTTCTCCAATATCAACTCACAGCACTTCAGCAGCTCCAATACCTCAAACAGATATAATCATTCCACCGTTGAATCCAAAGATCGTCGTATCTATTCCTCAACCACCCAGATCTTCACCTCTCCCTGCAGAGAAGTTGAAAGCACAAATGGCAAAGTTTGAGAGGGCATTGTCTTTGGACAATTCGGATGAGGGAAGCCATAATACTGTGGTGAATTCGGATGCAGCAGAGCCTGAGCATGAGATGGTGGTACATTCAGTGACTTCTCATTCTCCGAAGAGTAATTTCCCATCCTGGTTGGCTTAGCAAACAGTCCCAGAGCATAGTTACGCGGGACTCGTCCCTCCATTTTTGACACGTCCGGATGTCCCAAACATCCTGGGGACGTGGGGGAAACATTTCCCCACGTTTCCCACAATGCATGCTTGGTGAAAACGTCCCGGGACGTCTGCAGAGGGAGGGAACATCCTGGGAAAGTGGGAAACGTGGAACGTGGGGGCGCCTGGGCGCCCCCACGTGGTCTACCGCACTTTTAAATTAAAAACATAAAAACAACACTCTAAACTATATTTTTTTAATTGTAAATCACTTATAATATAAAAGCAAACATTACTAACCTAACCCTAACCCTAAAAGTGCAATTTTATGTTATAAATTTACATTATGGGCTCATTTCATATTCACACCAAGCAAGAGCAAGAGCAAGAGCAAGAGGTATTTATAATTTTATTTGCTTACAATACTTGTTAAAGTTTTTTTTTTTAAATTTAGATTATATTTGCATTTTTAGGGGCTGTTTTTTAGCATTTGCATCTACATTCACAATGTAATCATGCATATAGTTTGTAGGATTTTAAAAAATGCATATTGCATAAGGTTTGGTTGTAAATGGTTACGTTTTTAATTACATTTTTATTTCTAGTTTAAAATTTAGATTATATTTGCATTTTTAGGGGATGTTTTCTAGTATTTGCATCTACATTCACAATGTAATCATGCATATAGTTTTTAGGATTTAAAAATGCATATTGCATAGGGTTTGGTTGTAAATGGTTACGTTTTTTTTTTTTTTTAAATTACATTTTTATTTCTATTTTAAAATTTATATTATATTTGCATTTTTAGGGGTTGTTTTTTAGCATATGCATCTACATTCATAATGCAATCATGCATATAGTTTGTGGGATTTTAAAAAATGCATCTTGCATAGGGTTTGGTTGTAAATGGTTACGTTTTTTAATTACATTTTATTTCTAGTTTAAAATTTATATTATATTTGCATTTTTTAGGGGCTGTTTTTTAGCATTTGCATCTACATTCACAATATAATCACGCATATAGTTTGTAGGATTTAAAAAATGCATATTGGTTACGTTTTTTAAATTAATTCATTACATAATCAATCAATCATATAGTTATGGTTGTTTTTAATTCATTGCAGCAATCATCACCATGAGTTCTTCTTCTGAGTATGAGTATGAATCAGAGTAGGAGAGGGTTGAACAAGAAGTTGAGATAGGTGGCCATGGAAGAGTTGGTGATGCCACAATGAGGGAGAGTGGAGAAGGGACACAAAATGTAGTGGCAACGGCAACTGGTAGTTCAATTGGTAGTGCTACCAATTGCCCCTCTCAAATGTTGTCCAAATTTGCCATTGGGCCATTTGATAAGAAGAAACCATTGCAACAATTTGCCCAAATAATTGATAACCCCATCTCCAAGTCTGGAGAGGGGATCAAAGTATGGAAGTGCAACATATGTGCACTGACTTGGCATGGCAGTATCACTAGGACCAATGCACACTTGGTGCACATTACAGGAAGGGGGGTTGGCACTTGTAAGGTCCTTTCACTAGAACAGAGAGCTAAGATGGTAAGAATCTTCAATGGAAATACTACAGACAATGTGCCAGAAGTTCGTGGTTTTACTCTGGCTGGCAAACATAGTAATACTCTGGCTAGTTCTAGTTTTGGAGTGTCAAAAGTGGAAAGCAGAGGGAAGAGAAAGGTCGTGGGGGCAGCCCCAAATTCAGTTGTTGACATGTTTGATTCAAAGGCAAGGGAAGAGGCAGATGATGCTATTGGGAAATTTTTCTATGTTGCTAGGATTCCATTAATGTCGCTCGCTCTCCTTATTACAAGGAGGCTATGGCTAAGGTTGCAAAAATAGCAGTACAAGTTATGTGCCTCCTGAGACATAAAATTGAGGACAACAATCTTGGATAGAAACTATTCCAAGGTTAATCTGTTGATGGAGGAGATGAAGGTGACATGGGTGTCACATGGATGTAGCATTATCATGGATGGGTGGACGGATATTAGACACCGTCCTCTCATCAATATCATTGTCTCTTGCAAAGATGGACCGTACTTCTTGAGAGCAATTGATTGTTCTGAGAAGCGGAAAGATGTTGAGTTCCAATATCAGATTTTGAAGAATGTCATTGAGGAGGTTGGACCTTCAAACGTTGTACAGGTTGTCACGGATGCAACTTATGTGTGCAGAGCAGCAGGCAAGCTAGTGGAGCAGAATATAGGCATATTTATTGGACTCCATGTTGTGTGCATGCCATGAACAATGCATTGAAAGACATAGGGAAGATTCAGTGGGTCAACCAGATAGTGGTGATCGAGGTCGGGGACGTGTCAAGTTCATATGTAATCACCACACATCATTGGCCTTTTTCGAAATTTTTCGAAGAAGAAATTTTTGAAACTAGTTGACACCCACTTTGCATCCTATTTTATTTTGTTGGAGAGAATGTCCGAATTGCAGGAGCCCATGTAAATTATGATTATGACACAGATTGGACTAGGTGGCATGAGTCCAAGAGTACTCAAGGGAAAAGAGTGAAGGAAGTGGTGTTGCATGGGAAACATTTTGGGTTTATATGAAATGCATCATATCAATCATAGCTCTAGTTTTTAGTGTCATCAAATATGGGGATTCTAACAACCCCAATCTTGGTGAGATCTACGAGTGCATCGACAAAGATGCTTGGGCAAATGAAGGCGCTTATTCGGGTGAGGGACCCCACTTTGGAGTTCTATAATGAACATATACAACCCATTATTCGGAGAGATGGGAGAAGTTGAACACTCTTCTTCATATGGTTGTGTATGCACCGAATCCCAAATGGTAAGTGGAGAGGCCAGGCAGAGTTATCCCATTGATGATGATAAGGTGAAGAAGGGCCTTATGAAGGCCTTTAAAAATGTACTCCACAGGGAGACTTCACGAGATCGATTGGAGTGGCTCGACTTCACTGAACTTGATGGGTACAAAACATCAACAAAGGCAGACAGGGTAACAATAGCACAGAGAAGCCAGTGAGTTGGTGGCGACTATATGGGCTTTCAGGACTGCTGCGACCACTTGCCATTCGCGTCCTTTCCCAGGTTTCTAGCTCCTCTGCCTCTGAGAGGAACTGGTCTACATATGGTTGGATACACTTTATTAAGAGGAATAGGCTTACCTCTGCGAGAGCGGAGAAGCTTGTAGTTGTACACAGTGCTTTGCATCTTATGGATCGCAAGACACTGTGTACAAACAACCTAAGATTACAAAGTGGGATGTAGATCCCGAGGAGCCAAGGCAGGTTGAAGAGGACAATACTGTGCAGTGGGGATTGATTGGGCTTACTTTGAGGATGAGGATGCTAGTACACGAGGAGGAATTCATGGATATTGCTTGATGTTGACTCGATTTTTAGGTGATAACCCGATACTTGTAGTTGTCCTCTTTTTTTGTAATATTGACAATAGACAATTGTTGGTGTATTTGGCTATGAGATTAATGATATGAATATCAGCTATTGTCACTTGATCAATCGTAATTTAGAATGGTTTTACTTTTATATTTTATAATATATTTGAACTTTCAGCTTGTCTCAAATTCAAAATTCAAAGATGTATTATGAATTTTCAATTTATGACATTAACATATTGATATTATAGTATTAAGGAATGTATTTGATGTTTATGAGTTCAAGTTTCACCTTATTTAAATCTCAAATGGTTTTATTTCAGCTTATTTATATAATTTAGTCACTATATCTTTATATTTTAAATATTTATATATTTTTTAATTAGTCGTCCCCCCGTCCCCAAAATTTAGAAATTTTTTTCCGTCCCGGAAACCCCATCCCCCCGTCTCAGGTAACTATGTCCCGAGGCTAGAGAAGAAATTAACCTAGAGGAAGAAGACTTGCAGCTACTCAAGAGCTTAGGCGGAAAAGGTAGAAGACCTAAAGCTGCTAAAATAACTTCAAGGTTGGTTATTGAAGAATCATGGCAGAAGTTTGCTGAATTATCAGTTCCAGCTGAAGGGAAGCAAAAGGGAGAACCAACGGCAGCGGAGCATATATATCAGTAAACAAGGTGCCACCGGGTCAAATCACCACAGTTATGACTAAGGTTGCTAAACCTTCCTCTCGTCGATCTTGCTAGACAGAGAGGAGTGAGCTGTCATTTGATTGAAGAGATTGAAGATGCAAGAAATCAGGTCAAAGCTATTGTTGAATGGAAAGGGAAAATCATCCACCAAGCGTCAGAGCAGTTTATGGAAGTACCAGCTAGCTTGGAGAATATGCACATGGCATTATCTCAGCTAAAGCAACTGATGGCAGATATAGAAGATGAAAATACAGTCGCTGAGAGCCACTTGGAGATTTTGGCCAAGATAAATGCATTGTCGGAGAGTATTGATTGCGGAGCAAATTGTACTTGATGGATTGATTGAAAAGGGCAAGCAGCTGGAGATAGCAGTGTCTTTCCGCATGGAAATCCTCAAGCTTATGTTAAAAATAATGCAGTTGTTGGAGGACAAGATGAGGGAAGTGCCAAAGAACATAATTGCTTTCACTACAGAGGAGGAAGTTGATGGTATTCGTTACCATACGAAGAACATTCCAAACGAGTTGCCTGCTTCTCTTGAGGAATTTCTTCCAGTTGTTCAGAAGAAGATTGACGAAGTCGTCATGCCTTTCACGTTGGATTCAATTGGCAAACTAGTGAGACTTCATGCAGATATCAAAGAATTTGGGCCTAGTTTGGAGAAAGTGAAGGTAAGCATTGATACTCTTTCCAGGGGATTGTTGTGGTTCAAGACTGAGAAAGAAGTTGTTAAAGCAAATGGGAAGACACTGAATCACATGTTTGACAAGTACATTCAAGAAAAAAGAGAAAGCGTGAGGTGTTACAACTGGCATATTTTCTTTCTCCCCTCTTTCTTCTCTTCTTTCTTATTTTCTCGGACAAAATTGTAAAACTAAAGTAATTGATTAAAAGCCATTACTTTAAGTTATTTGAAAAGGTCCTTTAATCGCGAATATGTGGCAGACATGCACAACTTTGATTCAGTCTTCAGATGCATGTCATGTAGAGAGGAATTCCAGGGGAAAGATTGTCAGTTGTTTCCTTTATAGCTTCCACATGTGTGAATTCAGTTATTGTTTCCTATTTGCAATCCCCTCCATACACTATAAATGGAGGAAGAGCCTACAGGTTTAATCATCGAATTTTTTTATCAGCATTCTTAAGTTCCGTGCTTTGTGTCAGAGCCATGGATGTCATTTTTGTGAAAGCTGGGGAATTGAATAAAGGCAGATTTCCGGAGAACTTTGTGTCCACGATGCATTTGCTTCTTATTTTTGTGTAGATCTTTAGATAAACTTTGTATTATCTGAGATTTAGATTAGAAACTTTCCTTTCCTTTACTTCTGAATATTGTGAGATCTACTTGTTTATTTAATCTATGTATGAGACCAACTCTGTAAACTATTGGTCGAATTACACATCTTCCTTTCTTCTTTCCCAAATTTCATTATTCCCCCTCTACAAATATTTCTTTTACAGCTACTTGCTGCAGAATTGCTAAGCTATGGTTCATGAGCTTTGTAATTAAAGTAAAACCCCTACAAATAGTTTTTAGGATCCATATTTACCAGATTAATAAACATCTTACACGGGAGCCTCACCGGTAAATGAGGGAGATTTATCTCATGACTGCCTAGGTTTTTAGCTATGCAAAAAATCTAGCCAACATAATGATCACTTAAGGTCATTCTTTCCAAAGATCAATCATCTTCACTAAAGTACTAGTGATGACTAGATCGTTGACAAATAAAATGAGAATCACAATTTCAACCCCTTATTCTTTAGGTAGAGGTTCATATCATATGGACTCCAATGGAATCCATGTCGTAATATACATAATCTAACATTTTTAACAATATTTTTGCTCAAGATGCTTCGAATCCTTTCTTAAATTTTGGTCTAAAATGTTAGTAAAGAGATCAATGGAATTGTATTTCCTTTGTATTATTTTTTAGCAATGTGATAATTATAATTTGCTCTACAAAAGATTATGGTATCTAATATCTACTTAGAGCTTATGGTTCTTGTGGAAGGCAAGAAACAAAGATGTTTTTGAGCATGTAGGAAGGATTCCTATTGACTTCACCAATGAAGTCGCCTTCTTGTATGATGCCTCACAGGTGAATTTGCACCTTAGGATTCAAGAAAGTGAGATCAAAAAGTTCATTGGCAAAGTCTTCCTAAAGTTTGATCCTAAGTTCCTTGATGGGACAAGGAGTTTGTAGTCTAGATATAATCTATTGAGAGACCAGACTAGTAAGAACAACATACAAAAATAGCAAATGCAAGTATAGGTAGATACAAAAATACCATTACACAATATAGAACAATAGAAGCTTTGTAATCCTTAAGACAAGTTCTATTACAATGATCCTAGTTTAGGGAGGACCCGATACCAATGCCCTTACCCTTGCATTCTTTATGCTAATTAAACGCGAAGGCCAGTGGATGACGGTTTCCACAACCATTGCAACCGACATATAAGTCTTAATAACTTGACAAAATGCCAACAAAGCACTAACAAAACATGTTGGCTACATTTATTTATAGTTAACATTTTAACATAGTACATTATCCCCCATGATAAGTTGGAGTCCCTTTCGAATATAAAATAAAAACCACATCAAGGGGGAGAAATAGGGGGGCGGAAGACGAAATCGCTTGATTCGTGCAATCTTGCTTGCCAATTGGAGAGTTTTTTGGAGCAGCCTTTGATTGGCTCAATTTGGCTCATAATGCATTAACTTAAGTCGTCTGATGTTGAAGGTGTTTGAAGCAACTATTTCCCTTTCTCAAGAATTCTTGACCATGTGGATTGCTTCCTACATCTTGTCTTTCTCTTGGAGTAATTCATGTTTAGCTAGTTTTAACTTCACTAATAGCTGCTTAAGCTCGTCTTCATGCTTAGTTGCAGCCTCTTTGAGCTCTTGCTCATGACTATCCTTCACCTCTTTCAGCTTTTGCTCACATACTACCACCCTACAGCTCTACATTTGTGTGATTTGGGTCTGCTGGGACAATTGTTCTGGAATCGACCTTATTGACTCCTCATCTCTTGATGTAGGGATGCCAACGCACCAGCCAAGCTTTCCTTCTCATTTTGCACTATATGTTGCTTGCATATGGATGATTGGAGTAAGAAATGTTGGTACTTGTAGGTATGTTCAATACTCCGCAAAGACTCCAAGGACCTTTTCCCAGAGAAGTAATACTCTGAGCTACTAGTGTTGGTATTCTTTGTACATGCAGCTCGGGAGTATTCATTTTTGACCATCCTTGGCTGAAATAGACCCATGTAAACTCAACAACACAATTTAATTGTACAAATCTCTAAATGCAGGAAGCTTCATTCATTATCCTTTGTACTTATAAAGGACCGGTGGTAACTTCTAAATGCCCAACCACCCTAGAGATGCCTTGCAGAGCCTTTGTCATGGGTCCTAAGTGTCAGTGAGAACCGAGACAAAGCCTCGTAAAGTTGTTATTATCAAGGCAAGGAAAAATCACTAATACACTCCCATCTTACACATGAGAATCAGCTACATATGCCTCCAAGTTTTTGGTTCCATCGTATGCACATCCACATTGGCCACAGATTGTTCCCGGGTTTTTTTGTTGCTGCCCCTATCGACGCCTAGGGTTGTCTGACTTATTGATGCCTCTGCGTCCATACTGGTTGGCACTCCAAGCTCTTATGACCAACTTTTTATTTGCTCTATTTGTTTACCATCCTCGCTAGTTTGCAAAAAGACTATCAACCATGGATTCTCAAGAAAAGTTAGTGGGGACCATATGTGTCATCTTTGTCCCCTCCAAGAGGTGGAGACTAAGGAGAACTTCATTTTCAGATGCCTTGTTGATTATGAGATCCGAGGGAGATACCAATATTTTTGCAAAGACTCTGGTAACTTTCTATTCACTTTCTTTCGGTACACGAATCAATGGTGCATGTACTTTTTTCCTCAAGAGGTTGTCACCCTTCGACGTAGATCACTATAGATAGCCCTTAGTACCTTT
The DNA here is from genome assembly GCA_018340775.1 of Taxus wallichiana var. yunnanensis. Classification (NCBI taxonomy): domain Eukaryota; kingdom Viridiplantae; phylum Streptophyta; class Pinopsida; order Cupressales; family Taxaceae; genus Taxus; species Taxus wallichiana. The sequence goes on along the minus strand of CM031240.1, from coordinate 1,011,137,829 downwards.
AGAGCTCCCAAGCCGATCACTTCATTATTTCAAAACCTCACAGAGATTGGTGGCACTAAGCACCCTTTGGATACTAATGTTTCACACACCGAGGGGGTACGCTAGTGAGGCGACACTCAAATTTACACAGCTTCTCCTATGGTACCCAGTATGCACTAGCTCACGACAACGGGAATCTGCTCCCTAGTCATGGATTTGTTCCTCGACACCGTGGCCTTGCTTCTTCACAACCACCTCTCAAGCCACGAAGGCAAGCCCACATTACGAGTTTCTTTGTTGCCACAAGAATTTATTCTTCAGCCTTGGACCCTAGAAGATATTCTAGGGGCAGTATTTTGCTTCCTCCTAGGATTACCCAACCTGGCCCCCCTCAACCCTAGACATTCCCTATGGAACATTTTTTAGAATTTGAATTGGCATTTCACAAAGGTGATATAGATCTGGTTATTTATATTGTTACCCTAATAACATGGGTTACGAGGTTTACCACATCGGGTTTAACCCGCATTTACTTTTAATGCTTTTAGGCTGCTTTTATTTTGTTGGCCTTTGTGCCTAGGGTCCTTTTACCCTAGCACTTTTATTGTAATTGTGCGTATTCTCAAGTTCCATTGACCTTCTTTGGGTCATTCATGGACATTAGTATAATTTCTTTCTTTTTGAGTAAGTAGGCATGTACAACCCTTCTATGTATCCTTCCTCTTGTTCCTCATTGTTTGTCTCAGATCCTTCCCCTTCTTCTTCAGCCGTGGGTTTTTTAATTGTCACCTTTCTTTTTTCGCTGAAGTTCGACAGTTCATGTGCTCATCTAAGAGGATGCCAAGGTGTTTCCAACAAAACATAAACAGGCATGCAAGATCATATAAAGTATCGATGATAAGTTTCCATTCATAGAAAAATATGTTTATATTGCATCCAAGACAAACCCAATGGCATGCTGGATCATATAAAACCCTTTGGTAGACAAGGAAAGGAATTCATGGATACGTGCGAAAGCAAATCTCCCAAATTGTAAATATTTCCCTGCATTAGGCCCATGAAGTGTTCGATCATTCTTACTTGCCATATTAGAGGCTCTAGTTATAAGAAGAGAAGTAGGTTTAACAGAGTATAATATTAATCATTGTATTATTCATACCTTAAACATACATAAAGAACACTCCCACATATATAGGAAGAGAGTTTCCTATAAAGTAAGAAACTACTCTACTATTCATGTGAGTTGTTTCAACAACCAAACAACTCAAGTATACCCAAAACAACTTACTCACAAATATGTTCACAATTATTTCCCAATAATAATGTGAGCACTAAACTATATATTTCCTAACATTCTCTCCCTTAGTGCAAACATGGTAGAAAAACCTTCACACATTCAACAATAGTATGCCCACCTCTAGTGGCACGCCCATTCTCGTGGCTCATGATCTTGATACAAAAGAAAGGGAACTTTATCATACTCCTGTGGTTTTCCACAGGTTTACCACAAACCTAGGCATGAACAGAACCCATCTACACTTCACCTCATGTGGTTTTCTAGATTTCCACAAACCTTTTCAAGATCCATGATTTGCATCACTAGTGCTTTTGTTCTCCGCTATGTTTTTCCATCAAGGGGTTACTAAAGGAAATGATGCTCACACGAATAGTTTTCACATTACATCACATAAGAAAAAAATGTTCTCAATTATAGCCATTGTTGTCAATTGTTGCCACTCGATCTCGAACAACATAGAAAACTACCACTACCACTAGAAGTTACCCTTGACTTTAGCCGATTTGGTGCAAAATGGAAATGGAATATTGGTGTTATATTCCCCCACAATGTGAAATTTCCATTTATTCACACAAAAGAAGAACATTGAAATGAAGCACACTACACACAATTGAAAGCGGGAACTCAAATTGTAATACACCACACAATAAAAGCAAAACACACACCGAAAAATGCCACCACAAAGATCATGCAGCCCTATCATCATGGCGATTGACAAGAGGTCGCTGCTTCGACCTCCAACCTCTTGTGCCTCTCGTCCTCCAAAGTGTAGTTTAAGTCTTCACAATTGGATTATTTCTTTTCAAGTGCCTTATATATTCTCGCGCGAATTAATCATCGACGTTTGAGGTTAAACTTCCTCATCTACCTCATATCTTGCTTCTAAATCTTTTTGAATTCTATTTGCCAAGCGTTGTACATAAAAATGATGTAGTCCAACAATTTGCTTGATGTATCGAATCCAATAGATTCAAGAGTTGTTTGTAGAGCATGATAAAAATAGAGTGATGGGAAGACATAATCAAAGGGTGCCGTACTCCACCGATCATGCACCCGAGTAACAAATGGTTTAAATGACACGAAATTAAATTTGACACTAGACAAAACTATAATTAATATGACATATTACCGACTATTAACGACATACAAAACTCAAACTTTGACAAGAATAGACTGACTTCTTGAGAAACTCTATATAGACTGTATAGACTAACTCTATATCAATAGACCCATATTGACCATTGACACTTGAGAAACTCTAAATTTCTAATACAACAAGAAGTTATTTAGAAATGACAATCTCTTGATATATTTAAACAACACTTACAAAACTTAAATAAGCTAAATACATAATACCTAAACTTGACTTAGACGGCTAATAACAAAAATATTAAAACAAATGACACAAACTTAAAGTTGAATAACTAGAAAGACAAACTAAAATAGACTATACGGGGAGGTCAAATGAGGAATCAAACACTTAAAGTCGACTAACCGGGTGGTGGTGGAGTAACCAATGCCACACGTGGAGGGCGAACGTGGCAGATAAAGACGCAATGCATGCATGCGATGTGTACCGACAACTATCAACGCATTCTAATGTATAACCGATTCTAGTCTTTGGCCGTGGAGTAGAGAAGGGTGCACAGATGCATCAACAAGCAATGCAATAACAATCGACCTCCGAGTGTAGTGCAGGATAGGATGAATGAACACCGGGCGAGTCGAGGCAAGATCAAAATGGAGGTAATTCAATGGAAGTTGGGTAGTGATTCTAATGCAATATGGGCAAATAGGAACTCGATGCACAACTAGAGTTTTCAAATGTATGTATGATTCCACAGTGCATGTAAGATTGAATGGTGGAAACTTCAATCGTCCAATTGTAAGATTGAATGGTGGAAACTTCAATCGATTCAAATGCAGCCCAATGGCATGCAATATGTAGTTAAGCGCGGCCACGATTTGTCTTCCGAGGAGCTGGTTGATTTTTGCTACACTCATGGGATCCAGCTGGTACATTCCTCCAATTACTATCCACAAGGGAATGGCCAAGCTGAATCAAGTAATAAAAATCTGGTGACTATCGTGCGGAAGTTAGTAACTGAAAATCAAAGAACTTGGCACAAGAAGTTGTTTGATGCACTATGGGCAGATAGGATTACACCAAAGAAGGCTATAGGCATGTCCCCTTTTCAACTGTTATATGGAAGAGACACAAAGTTGCCTCTTACCTTGGAATTGCCTGCCTTACAACTTTCTAGAGCCCTGGAGGATTCCACATTCATTGATGCTTTATCGAAAAGAGGATAATGTATCTGACTTAATTATGAGAAGTACAGGTTCAAGTAGCAGACAAATTGTCAAAGCATCAAAAGAAGGTGAAGGTGATCTTCGACAAAAAGGCCAGGGAAAGAAAGTTTGAGATCAATGACTAGGTCCTTTTATGGGACAAAAGAAGAGAAACAAAAGGCATGCACGGAAAATTTGATTCACTATGGAAAGGGCCTTTTGTGATTAAAAAGATCGCCGGAGCTAATAGCTTCATTCTTGCTCATCGGATGGAGTTGAATTGTCATTGCCTTTCAATGGGGCAACACTTGAAGTTGTTCCGGACATAAAAGAGCAGGGTAAAACTCTGTATGTATATAAATAAAACTTTGTTTGTTTTTCTTTGTTTTTCTATGTTGTGTCGTTTTTGTTTGCCTAACCCCGAGCCCAAAGGACAAGATGCGAAACCAGAGATGTTGGGATCTCATCTTTACCCTTGTCATTTTGACAAAGGTAAAGATGTCCACAGACGAGCCGACTGGTGTCCCTAGATTTCACCACGAAAGTTGAGACTACTGTTGGCTAGATTTTCTCGCATAGCATCAAACCAAGGCAATCATGAGATAAATCTCCCTCATTTAACCGGTGAGGCTCCCGTGTCGATTTGTCAATTAAAATGTGTTATTATCTATCGTGGTTTTACTTTAACCACTTAGTTCATGAACCATAACTAAGAAGTTCTGCAGCAAGTAAGCAGCTGTTCAAGAAAGGAAAGTTACGAAGAAAGAAGTAAAGGAAATACAGAGAAGAAATGGGGAAGATGTGCATCTCAATTAGTAGATAACAGAGCTAATTGCATGCACATAGAAAAAATTTAATAGATATGAACACACGAATTATAAAACAAAGGCAGCTCTAAATCCAGATCTAAAATAACACAAAGTCTATTAAGATATCTATGATTAAAAGCAAGAAACACAGTACACCGTGACACAAAGTTCTCCTAAAACCTGCTCCTTTGTATTCCTGTGCTCCAAGTTGCTCTCAGGGGTTCAGCACAAAGTCTAAAACACAAGATTGCTTCTCACAAATTCTGATCCTCTCTTTAACCCGAAGGTTCTTCCTCTACTTATAGAATGTAGAGGGGCAATTACAAGTTGGAAGCTTTAGTTGAACTGGCACATGTGGAAGTTGGAGAAGAAACAACTGACAATCTCCCTCCTGGAATTCCTCTTTGCATGACATGTATGATTTGCAACTGAAAATAGAACTTTCTATTTTGCATGCCTGCCACCTATCTCCAAGTAGTTGACTTCTTCAAGTAATGGCTTTTAAACCAATCACTTTAAGTTGTATAATTTAATTGATCACTCAATTACTTTGTCGAAGGAAAGAAGAAGGAAGAGGAAAGCTGACTTTGTCCTTTTTCATGTCTGCATGCAGCTGATTCAAACTGGATCTGGAAGCAACTTGGATCTGGAAACAAGCTGGAATTGCAAGCAGTTGGAATTGGAAGCAAGCTGGAATTTTGCCTTCGCATTGTCTTCTCTTTTATCCTTTGAAGCTTTTGCAGTTCTTCTTTTGTACATGCATCAATGCAAGGTTGGCCGTAGATAACTCATCATCCTTATTTTTAATTGCATATGAGCAATTAAAAATTCTGGAAAGCACTCAGGGTGAATGAAAATTCAATGAAGGCTTCAACTGGAAGATGAGAGCACATGCACAGGATCTTGGAAGGAATTTTCCACGCACTGACTTCTTCACGGGCTGCATTCGAAACAAGAGGATGAAGCCTTTGTGCCGGAAGCTTTTGCAACTATGAGATCTGGATCTGGATCTGCATATGGATTTGCATCGATCTCATCTGGATATGAATCTGCACACTGCATAACAAACTCGCAAATCGGGTCAGTGTGGATGGAAAAGCTCGAATAATTCGATTGCTTTTAATCTCGCACGCATGAGTGAAGTTTCTCCCGCACGCATGAGTGAAGTCTTTCCTGCTCTGGATCTGTCTATCAATTCAGCAAGAGGTTCCGAGCCTAGATCCGTGTCTCCAATATCTGTAACTTTAGAAGTGATGCATGACTCCGTTGTGCTTTCTTTTTCATCTTTCTTCGCCATAGCTTTGTCTATCTTCGTCTGAATAATTCTTTTTCTTCTTACTTTGCCGGATTTCTTCAATACTAGTGCAAATCTGGACAATTCTTCAGATTCGGAGGATATATGCAATGTATTGGACATTGATAAAAACTCCTTTTCCTTTGTAAAGCACCTGTAATGAATTCTTGCAATTTATTCAGACAAAAATGGCCACCGGAGCATGAATAGTGAATTTTAATTGTAAAAATCTGCACTTTTCAAGCCTGCTGCCCCAAAAAATGGTGTTTAATTTGCACATAAAGAGAGCATGAATCCTTTCAACAACACCTGAGCTCCTGTAACACCTGTGTAAACAATTATGCAGACAAAGATCAACCTCCTTCAAAGCATGCGCCAAATTTGGAAGCTTTTAGCCTTGTTTCCACCTTGCCTGAGCAAAATCCTTCTTCAAATGGGGGCGCACTTTTCCTCTTGGCTGCAATTCTTTACCTGTGAATCAAATAATTCACCCATATGGCTGCCCATGCTTATATAACCTTCACAATTCTATAATTAATAATTGCCCTAACAATTAAAGGCAATTAATTAATTAAAACTCATGCTCTTCTCTTTTAAAAATAGCATGTTTAAGGACAGCCATCCAATAAATTAAATTAATCCAATTTAATCCTTCACACATCACTTCACTTAAGCTTCACAGTGTGCTTTGACCATAGCCACTGAAAATAGGAATTAATATAATCTTTTAATACTTTAAAAAGTATTAATTCCTTCTCAAAAGGGGCTGCATTAAATAAATTAAATTTATTTAATTTTATAATTCGATTTCCAATTGATTTATTCCCTTTGCTTTTGTTGACTTTTCCACAAGCCTGGGTGCCAAAATTGGGTGAATAAATATTAACAAATATTTATTTAATGCATTATTATTCACCCAATGTGGGTCGCACTTTTTTGCATAATAGAATTCTATTTTTAAGAATTTCTGACAATGGGATTATTTACCCTGCAAGGCAGCCCCGGAAATCCCATGATCCACTTAAGTGATTTGACTTTGACAATGGGATTATTTACCCTGCAAGGCAGGCAATAAAATCCCGTGATTTCACTTAAGTCACTTTTCTTTTATTTCACCATGGGAATTTTTACCCTGCAAGGCAGGCAATAAATTCCCGCCTGCCTGCAGCATCTAACTTTCCCACTGCAGCTTAAGTGGATTTTATATCACGGGAAAAAGTACCCTGCTAAGCAGGTACAAAATTCCCACCTGCCTGTTGCTTCTATTTTTCCCACTGCAGCTTAAGCGAATTTTCTATCACGAGAAAAAGTACCCTGCAAGGCAGGCAATAAAATCCCACCTGCCTGCTGCTTCTAATTTTCCCACTGCAGCTTAAGTGAATTTTATAACACGGGAAAAAGTACCCTGCTAGGCAGGTATAAAATTCCCACCCTACCTGCGGCTTCTATTTTTCCCATTGCAGCTTAAATCCTTTGTTTTCCAAAAATGCGCCCATCCCCGCAGGGGCTTTTCCGTGCACAACTTCGCTTTTTCCCAGTGAACCAGACCTCCAATGGTGACTTCCTCCGGGCATAACGTGCGTATATGTTCTCCACCGCTCTCAGCCAAGAATCGGGCTAACTCGACAAAAGAATCGTTTCTAGAGAAATTTCACGAGAAACGAAACGGACACCACAAAAACACAAAAATTGCCAAAAGTTACAAATAAAGCCCAAAACTTAATACAAGTTAAAACCCTTCTGGCACATAAGAATAATAACATATTCGCTCATAATAGAGTTAAAACGGATCGCAAATAGCCTCAAACGGGCTCAAAATAATTAAATACAAATTTCCCGCAGACAAATCCCGACGACAGAATATAACAATTTTGGGCATCTGGGTATTTGGCGAAAAAAGGCTAATATGGCTCTTTGGGATTATCTTGACACAATACAGGAACTTTCGAGGCAATAAAAACACAAAAGCGACCCATTATTTTAAAAGTACAAAAAAATTCGGATTGGGTAGTCACAGATTTCAAGGTGAAATCAGGTGACACCACTACCCCATGTAAAAATTTCATACTTTTAAAATAACAAGTCGTTTTGTGTTTTTATTGCCAGAAGATGCTTGTATTGCGTCAAGATATTCCCAATGAATCATAGGAGCCAATTTCGACAAATACCCAAATGCTGAAAATTGTTTTATCCCTTCGTCAAGTTTTGTCTGCGGGAAAATTTTATTTAATTATTTAGAGCCCCGTTTGAAGTAAATTGTGCTCGGTTTAGCCCTGTTGAAATTTTGCATGTCAATATTCACATATACTAGTAGGGTTTTCACCAGGAATGGATCCTGGGCTTTATCTATGACTTCTGGCAACGTTTTTTTTTTTTATTTTTCTTGTATTTTTCTCTGTGAAATTCCCTAGGTCAATTCCTTCGCCATGCATCGATTTCTTGCCTGGAGTATCTGGAGATCATCTACGGCCACCATGCCAGAAGGAATAAGCTTCAGAAGTCGTTCTCTCTTTAAAAAGACGAAGTCATGCACACAAAAGCCTCTTCTATACAAATTGCATTTTTGGGAATGGATGGATTTAAGTCTGCATAAGTGGATTTTTGGTCGCAACAGTGTGTGGGATTTTTGTACTGCCTTGCAGGGTACTTTTTCCCACGAAGGAAAAGTCACTTAAGTTATGATGGGAAAATTAGAGGCAGCCAGCAAGCGAATTTCTTACCTCCTTGTAGGGTGAAAATTCCTATTATAAAATAAATAAAAATCACTTAAGGCATTGATGGGAATTTCTTACCTGCCTTGCAAAGTAAAAACTCCCATTATGGAAGGCAAACAGATTAAGTGGATGACGGGTTATTTGGAGCTGCGGTGCAGGGTGAATAATCCCATTAAAATTTGACTTTTAAATATAGAAATCAGTCTTTGCCAAAAAGTGCGACCCCTTTGGAGCATTAAATAATTTATTTAATGGCATTTATTAATAGTCTCCCTTCCTAATTTTGGCGCCCAGGGATGAAGAAAAGTCAATGCATAAAAAGAAGTCAAAGAAGACTGGAAGAGGAAGGCTAAAAATAAATTAAATTAATTTATTTAATGCAGCCCTAAAGCGTGCTAAAAAGTGCGACACATTTGGAGGATAAATAATGCTTTTTGAAGTATTTATTAATGGTTTTTATTCCTAATTTTGGCGCATGGAGAAATAGAAGGTCCATGCATGATGCGAAGTGAAAGTAGAGGGCTAACAATAAATTAAATTAATTTATTTAATGGAAGCCATGAGCATGCAAGTTTAGGTGCCCAAGTTAAAGAGAAAAGCATGCTTATTAATTAATTAATTGCCAGGAATAGGAAAGGCAATTATTAATTATAGAATGATGAAGGTTATATAAGCATGGGCTGCCATAATGATGAATTAATTAATTCTTCTAGCAAAGGAGTGCAGCCCGAACAATTTTGGCACCCAAAGGAGGATTTTTGCTCAAAGAAGTGTTTTTCATTGCCGGAAAGCTTCAAAGTTTGGCGCCTAGGATTGGAGGAGCTTGTTTTAAGCTTGGTTAATTATCTGCATATTGGTACAGGTGCCCAGGTGAAGTTGAAAATATTTATGTTTGCTTTGCATGCAAGCAAAGCCTCAAATTTTAGAGCAGCGGGCTTTATATGCAGATTTTTATGATAAATATCAAGTGTTCATGTTCCGGTTGCCGTTTTTGTCTCGAATTAATACAGTGCTTATATAATTGAAAGGAGCTTAAATCAATGTCGATACATTGAATATATCCTCTAAATCAAGAAATTCCCAGATCTGCACTAGTTGTAAAGAATTCGATCGAATAAAAAGAAAAAGAATTGCTCAAACAAAGATTGCTTTGGCCATGGCAAAGAAAGCTCACGGAATCATGCATTACTTCCAGATTTGCTTGACATCGGAGACACGAGATCTAGGCCTAGAACCTCTTTCCAATGATTGACACAAATCCATAGCTAGAAAGACTTCTCTCATGCGGGCAACAAAAGCAAAGCGGTGGAATCATTCGAGCTTCAAAGATTCCCATTCACAACTCGGTTGCTGAATTCGTCATGGAGTGTGCAAGGTCGTACCATCCACTATCCAAATCAATTCGGATCTGCGGGAAAGACAATAATCCGGGCCGACGCACAGCTTTATCAATTATTATCGACACGGCCAGTGGTGACTACTATCGCATGTTGACACCGGCAATGATGGGAGAAGCATAAAGTCGATCGTGTGGGCATAATGAACAGAGTATATGAAGAAGCCCGATCTTCATCAAAGTTCCCGAGGACTCTTCCATGATCCAATCTGGGTGTAGGAGGTGGATGACATTACCAAATTGCTATGCGGGATAAATGGCGAATCTAACGCTCACACTTCCGCTCATGGATGCATGCCTTCATCAGGACCATTGAGATCAACAAAGCAGATTCTATAATCAATTGGTCGGAGATCATCAATGACAACATCGGTGAGCAGCTCCGGAGTGTGAGGCGGACTTACAGCTTCAAGATGACTTCATATTTGGTATATGCAGCAGCCTTCGCAGGTATCTTCTCCAAGCTGGATAGATGGGGTGTGCTCTCCAAGGATCCTATTTTGGAGTGCTACCCGCAACTTACTGTGCTTGAATGCAATAAAGATTACAAGGTGGTCAACGATGGATTCTTCTACGGATTCATTTGCAGGCTGAACGGTGATCTGAAGACCAACAAGGTAAGCAAGGAAGCTTGGGAAGTTGTATCCCAGTTGGCAGTATCTTCATCCAGTTTGCAGACTTTACATACCTCAAGGTCACCGGTTTTTCGGGAGAACCAGTCAAACTGCCCAGATATCCAAGCGACAGATTGATCGTCATGGAATTATGCAGACAACTCGTGGAGATGCATGACCTACAGTCGAAACGGCACAAGTCTACAGGCTTCTTTCCGATCACAATGGGCTATTACAGCTGCCAGAGCATTCACAGAGCCAGAGGAATTGAAGCGGAGATGTTCTCTGAGTATGAGCATGAGTTCTTCCCAACACGGCTGAACTTCGATCCATATGGGATAGCAAGAAAGACAATCTCCCAGGAATTGCGCATGTGCCTTCGTTAGAAGATTTCTGGATGAAGTGCAGAAGCGAGTACGAAATTAGGAAGAAAGACTTCAGCAGGTTATCATCGTGACAAGTGTTTGATTATGGATTAGCACGGATACCTACGGATCTTATAGACGATGGGCATGTGTTACTTGACGCATATCATCAGATGGGAGGGGATAGAGTCATACTTCGTAAAAAACATTGGTGGTGCCACACAATCAAGGAAGGTTTGCCGTTGTTCTCGTCAACACTTCGAATCCGGTTCTTGGCGTGAAAAGGGGTATTACCTTGATGAAGCTTTGATGAATCAGATCACAGCAACCTCAAAGACAGGATATTCCATCATAAGGAAGCACGAGGGAGAAAGCGTGAGAAGACCCGAAAAGCTTAAAGTGCTCAAGAAGTCTCATTCGAGGGAAAAGGTCACTTGACGGGCTATGGTGTTAGTTCCGACTTCTCCAACATCAGTACTTCACCAACTTTTGCACCTCAGCAGGATACTGTCGTTCCTCCGTTGAATCCGGCAACATTTGTGTTTTCTCCTCAGCCACTCCGATCAACACCTCTTCCTAAAGAAACGCTAAAGTTGCAGATGGCAGAATTTGAAAGAGCTTTGTCTTTGGACAATACAGAGGACGGTAGCCACGACACTGTAGCAATTTCGGATGGAGAGGAACCAAAGCACGAGATGGTGGTACATTCGGCAACTTCTCATTCTCCGAGAAGCAATTTCTCAAAGTGGTTGGCTTCACAGTCGGTCCCAGAGGCTAGAGAGGAGATCAACTTGGAGGAACATGACTTGCATCGCTCCTAAGTTTGGGCGGAAAAGACAGAAGACCTAAAGTTGCTAAGGTGACTTCGAGGTTGATTATTGAGGAGTCAAGCCAGAAGTTCGCTAAGGTATCATTTTTAGCGAGAAGTAAATAAGGGCGAGCTCACGGCGGGATGTAATGGTGACCAAAGTACCCATAGGTCAAGCCACTATTGAAGGATTGAAGCAAGACACGCAAACATTGATAAATGCTTTATTCCTTAGGCTTGACAAAGAAAAGGCGAAAAAGTTGAACTTCAAAAGCAGGTGTCTCAGTTGTGCGAGATTATTGCCAAAGTTGCCAAATCTTCCACTCGGCCAATTTCAACACGTAAGCAGGTGAGTGATCATCTGATGCAGGAAGTAGAAGATGCAGGTAACCAAGTTAAAGCTATTGACGAATGGAAGAATCTAATCATTCGCCAAGCTTCTGTACACCTCGGGAGGTGTCGGCCCGTCTCAAGGTTATGAAGGATGCATCGGTTCAATTGAAACAACTAGTGACGAGCACGATGGACATGAACACAGTAGCTGAAAGTAACCTAAATACTCTGGTCGAGATAAATAAGCTGCCGAGGGAGGTTTTGGCTGCAGAACGAATTATGCCCAATGGATCGGTTAAAATGGGAAGCAGCTTGAGTTTGTAGTTTCTTTCCGCTTGGAGATCTTCAGAATCATGCTGAAAAGAATGCGGGCGCTCGAGAATATGGCATCATCACTATCAGACAATGTCATTGCTTTCACCAATGAGGAAGTGGTCGGGAACGTTTCTTCATACAAAAGGACCATTCCTAACAAAGTGCCTGATTCTCTGGAAGGATCTCTTCTGATGGTGCAAGAGAGGATTGATGGAGCTGTTAGGCCTTTCACAATGGATTCCATCAACAAGCAGGTAATAGTGCGATCGACATTAAAGAAGTTTGGGCCTAGCTTAAAGGATGTGGAAGCGTGCATCGAAGTTTTGAACTAAGGCTTGCTGCAATTCAAGACAAAAAAAGTAGTTGTGACTAAAACTGATGGGAAGTTATTGAATTACATGTTCAACAAGTATATACAGTTTCAAAGCAAAAAGAAGATGTAGGGGTTACAGCTGGCAAATCTTTCTTCTTCTATTTCTACGTTCTCGGATATAATTGTAAAACTTAAAAGTTATTGGTTTGAAAACCATTACTTTAAGTTGTGTGGAACGATTCTATAAGTTAAATGACAGATGTGCATAATTTTGACCAACTCCCAATGCATGTCACTTAGAGAAGAATTAAAGGAAGATGATTGCCAGATGTTATCTTTACTTCTTGTTTATGTTCTAGTTCAGTTAAGTTTCCCATTTGTAATTTCCCTTCTACATTCTATAAGTAGAGGAAGAACCTTCGGTTAAAGATCATAATTTGTAAGCAGCATTTTTGTGTTCCAGACTTTGTGTTGAAACCCTTGATAGCTATTTGAAGAAGAGGAATAAAAAGGAGCATATTTCCGGAGAACTTTATGTCGACAGTGCATTTTGTTTCTAACTTTTTGTCTTAGATCTATTCATAAACTGTGTTATTCTAGATCTAGATCTGAAAGTTCCCTTTGCTTATAATTTTGTATGTTAATATCTATCTGTTTTGTCTATGTGCATACAATCAACTCTGTAATCTATTGATTGGGTTGCACGTCTTCCCTCTTTCTTTCTCGTGTTTTATTATTTTCTTCCTCATCAGATATTTCCTTGCTTTAATAGTTGCTTACTTGCTGCAAAACTATACAGCTATGGTTCATGAGCTGCATGGTTAAAGTAATACCCACAAATAGATACTAGCATATTTAATTGACAAATCTTACATGGGAGCCTCACCCGATGAAGTAAATGAGGGAGATTTATCTCATGATCCGCCTAGGTTTTCAACTATGCAGAAAATCTAGCCAACGGGATGCTTGTCGAGTCGGCGAGGCCGTGCATCACACGGCTAAAAATTAGTTGGAACATGTATAGTAGGAGGATATCACAAAGAAAAACAGGAGGATACAAGTATAACAAGAGCTTTGGCTGTAATGCCTTTGTAATTATTTAATAACAAAATGTTTTCCTTTATTTTCTGATGTCGTATAATGCACTATTATGTGCTAACAAACAAGATTTGATGCCTTTGATTCTCCAATGGGCTACATGGCGAGTCTTGTTTGAACTCAAACGTGATTCGAGACAAGTGAAATGCGAGCATAGCCAATCAAAGCAATTTAAACCCAATGCGTAGTGCAAATCTTAGCATACAATCCAAACGAAGACCTCTAAGACTCTCATTGAGCAAACCTGCTTTGATACCAAATGTAAGCAGAGCAAAGAGGTTTAACAGTATAATATTAATCATTGTATTATTCACACCTTAAACGTACATATGCAGCACTCCCATATATATAGGAAGAGAGTTTCCTATAAAGTAGGAAACTACTCTACTATTCCTATGAGTTATTACACCAAACAACTCACGTATATACCCAAAACAACTTACACATAAATACGTTCACAATTATTTCCCAATAATAATGTGAGCACGAAACTATATATTTCCTAACACTAGCGGCCCAACTAACACACACCTAATGACATCCACAAGGCAACCCGATTCTTCAAAAGCCAAGTATTACCTTTTGAGACTTTAGTGTCCTTTGGCCCACATGCGAGCCATCTCTTCAAAAGTAATACTAGGTCAACAAACTTTTTGCACGGCCAAATCTTTATGTGCCCGAATGACTGTGGCTTGTTAATAGGTTGGTATATTCACTAGAGTCCACGTGAGGGTGCCCCAAATACCCGTGTAAAGTCTTGAGCCATGTAAGTAATTTTCACCTCTTTATCCATATAATGAACAAATGAGCATTTGCTATTTTTGTCATAGCTTGAAACCATTTGTACCAAATAAGGTTCAAACTCACAACTACTTGAGTATGCCATTTGCAAAATTTCTTCTAACCCGACTCTGCATGGCTATCTTTAATTCGTGGTTATCTGACTTGTTGATCCACCACATTCGAGACTTTGTGGCCACAAGGTTGTCCCATGTAATTGTCTCTGGCCTAACTTGAGCTTTTCGTGATGGTTTCGTAGCCTTCTGCTTTTTTATTACCCTTGGCCACTGGAGTTGGGGCCACCCATTACTGAGGTTTGAATCATCTTCAGGGAAGATATAGAAGATGGTTTGGGGTTTATGTGGCATTCCTTAATTGTTCCAAATTGTTCGAATGCCACATCCAGAGAATTACTACTACCGTGAATCCCGAATTTTTATCACCAAGTACATGCTAAAACCCTCGTGCCCCTAGTTATTTGCTATCGGGATAGGCCCTTCGCTTTTTGTTTTCTCCAAACCCCGCACCAAGATTGCTTCCAAAAGCCAAATCTCAAACTATACGCTGATTTGATACACCGCATTTCTAGTGTAAGCAAAAATCTGAATTTATTCACTATATTTCTCCCCTGGAGATTGAGATCACCGGCTCCTACACTTACTTGGGAGTTTTATTTACCGGGCCTCGTTTCAGTCTTCGGCTTGCTCTTCAGCCCAACGTCAATAAGGGGTATGGCTCTTTGGCAATCTTGAGAGACAAAGTGCTTCCGCCACCACTACCAAGACATCTTGTCAAGATGTTTCTCTCGATTATCCCGTGAGGCCAACAGCTTCTCTATAGCTCCGAAGTTTGGGGGCCATCCCTACTTGATTTTGATTGGGCTATTGTTGAGCAAGTCTAGATCCTCATGCTCAGACGCATCATCAAGTGCAAAGAGACAGTTCCACACAATATCCTCTTGGTTGAGTATGGGGCTCGCTCGTTTGACTGGAGACTATTTTTAGCCTTATTTCGCTTTTGCATCATATTTGGGGACTTTCGATTCCTCTATAAGCAGGGACGGTATCTCTACCTCGCTATCGCTTTCTCTGAGGATGTTACTCTTTCCGACCACAAGTGGTCATTCCCGTTCTTGACGCTGGAGTCTCACGTCTTCTCGGCTCTTTCGGGATTCAAATGGACCGCCTCCCACCATACAGATACTCCTTGGACACTACTGCCCATCTCCTACCGAGTAAGCAGGATCTGCACAAAATTATCAGAGATGACATTTACAGGCAGTCTATCCAACACACTTGGATCAACCCTCCAGGTGGATAACGTCCTAAGATGGCTTTCTATGCCAATTCAGAGTGGGCTCTCATAGACTTCGTGTGGAGGACCACCAATTGGACCGCTCGAAGAGGATTTGCCAGCTTTGCTCTCTCCAAGAGGTCGAAACGGAGGAACACTTCATTTTCAGGTGCCCCATCTACTATGAGATCAGAGGGAGATTCCATTGCCTATTCCGGAGCATCTGTCATTTGCAGCTTTCTTCAGGTATTGTGATCAGCGGTGTCTTGCTCTCTACCTACAAGAGGCTCTCAGGCTTTAGAATGAGACCCTTCAATGTCCTCCCCAGCCAGTGCTTTACTCGAAGATCACATCTTTTTACGGTGCTCCTACCAAAGAGGGGCACCAAGCGGCATCTTGACACCAGTATGGATCCCCAAACCAAATCCGTCAGACCCGGGATGCCACCTCCTAGTCCAGAGGCTTTCATGATCGCACTCGGTTAGGGGCCCTCCCCCATGGATCACGGTCAACCAGGAGGATACAGAGGGCTCGTCTTGCTCATCCTTCTCCCAAACACCGACATTCCAAACTCTCCACGGTTTCAGCTACAGGACACAGGCATATCGCCAGCTACTTCCAACGACCTCGGATGTTAGGTGATAGGGTCAAGATGGGGCTTTTCCGCCCCCCTCTTCCTCGGCTCCATCCATCCGCACTCTTGTGGCCATTGTGGCCCTTGCTTCTCCTTCTTCTTTCCTTTCTCTTCTCTCCTCTCTTGTTGTTCGGATGACCCTTTCAGGTCTCCCTGCTGGTTCTTTTGGCATTGTACTGTGCAGTCCCATTGACCTACTTTTGTGGTCATTCGTTGGACATTAATATAATTATCTTATCTATCTTATCTTATCTCCCTCAACCAATCGCTTTTACACCGTAATTTTTCCCGTACTCTATGAGTGTGAAAGGGAATGGAATGGTTGGGAGACTAAACTGGATTCTTCTAGTAGATCGTACAACTTCCTATCAACACCACCAATATGTCTCTCCACAAACGTCACCAACACCGTACGGCTCTCCACATACATCACCAACATCGTATCCTTACATGAAAATTTGATGGCATTCAATGAGAGGAAGTTTGATAGCATTCGGGAGGTGACAACAGGAGGTAAGGGGCACCGAACAAGGCAAAGTGCCATTTTGCAGGCGGTGCCATTCAACAAGAGAACATATCTACCAAGGACATTCAATAAGTGAAGCTTCAAACTTGCGATGGGCATTCAAATCGACAAGCAAAGTGTCATTTTGGTAAGGAGTGGACATTTAGGGGGCATATGACATTCTATCCGGGTTTGAACGGCTTTCTTTCTTTGGACATAGATATTAAGATCATGTTGAGGGTGTTCAAGTGTATGAGTATGGTTGTTTTGGTTTTAGTTTGAACATATGAAGGGATAACAAAAGCAACATTCGGGGGTGGGGTGTGCGAGGATGGGACGTTGAAGGATGGGATGGTCTAGGTTGGGGAGTTCAAAGGTGCATGTTCGAGAGTGAACATTCATGTCTTTTACTTGAGTGATCGGGACTTTTGCTCAAAAGAGAGCATTTAGGGTTTTTATTAAGAGTGTGCATTCATACTTTATTAAAAAGATAGAATGTTCGGGTGATATGTATAGTTCACGTTGGTATAGTAGAGGCACTTTGAGGCTTGTGTGAACATAATGACTTTCTGACTCTTCATTAATATTTTTACTTTAAATTTTGTTCGTACCTTTGTCTTATTTTCTTCCTCGCTTGAGTATTTGGTATTGGTATCTTTGCAGATGTTCTCCATCCTAGATCAATATATTTTCAAGTTCGACTTGTTTATCAGTATCTTTAATTATGGTCATATTTAGACATTCCAACTTGATTGCTCTATTTTCTAGGATCTCCATAATTTTAAATAGTAGGAGACAAATTACTTTAAACTTGTGTGGTTTTATCTCGCACGTCCCATTATATTTAAGGAACAAGGCTTCGACCATAAACTTCATCCATCAAAGATGTTTTCCGTGCCACAAATTACTCCTAATTTTCATGATCTTTGTTGCTCGTTGGGCCATTAGTCATCGCCCATCTAGCCCGTTCAACAAAGTGAATCATTCCTTAAGACTTTTCTTGTTGCCAAGTCTATTTTCTACTACCACCCTTAAACTTGGTAACACATACTCCATCGGAACTACTACTTCCTTCCCTTACATTAATTGAATCATATATGGCTTCTTATTATTTTATAGGTCGCTTCAATACACCCACAATACCACCGATAAACATTATTTCCAATCCCTACCTTCTACCCCACATGAGTTTTGGATTACGAGATTTGTACTTTATTGGTGGCCTTTGCTTGGCCATTTGGGCTTGGATAGTAGAACTCGAAAGTGAGTGGAAGATTCGAACTCGAAGGCATTAATCAAATCGTGTGATTAACAAAATGTTCCCAAGATCACTTGTGATTGCATGGGTATTCCTAAACTAGTCACTATTTGCTCATAGATAAACCTTGTAGTACTTTGAGCACTATTGTCTAGAAAGGCCCTCACTTTTTGTAATGAACCTTTTGGGCTCAAATCTGAAAGATACGGAATTTGCATAAAACCCCAATGATAGCAAACTGAAATAAATTTTCAAACCCTAGCAATGACTAATTTTATTAATTTATGGCAGCTCACATACACAAAACAACTGGAAATAAATATAGAAACCCTTCAAAATATTTTATTCATGAGCTGGAACAATTATAAGACAAGAGCCCATCGAAATAAAAATTGTATTTTTGGACCAGCTGGAATAAATGAATGACAGCAACAAATGCACTTCACAAATATGGCTGGAAATAATGATTCCAAAGCCCAAATACAAGTCCGAAAAGTGCAATCAGCCTCTAAAAATATGAGGAACCCAATTATCAAAATGAGTTGTGCCCTAGAAGCCAACAAACTTCACCCCAGGAGGGGTCGCCACCCTAGGAGAGGGTCTGAAAACTCCCAAAAATGCCCTAGCAGACCTTTATCTTAATAACCCTCGTAGAAATCGCTAAATCAATTTATTAAAGCCCAATGGAAACCCCTGAATGGAAAATCCTCAACGATTGAAGGGTTTCGTCCTTCAATGAGGAAAGGAGAAGGATTTTCATCCTTACTTGTAGCCCCACAAGAGGGTTTCCGTCCTCAAGTGGAAGGGAATGAGCGGCAGCCCAAAAATGTAATGTCCCTTTTTGGGACTTCAACTGAAAAAGAAGGAAATCACACAAACCCCAATAATATTAATTCTGATTTTAGGACCAGCAAACTGAAATTTATGACAGCTGAAAATCAGCAGTCTGATTTTTATAACAGCAGTCCGGAAATGAATGAAAAACACTTAAAACTCTTCAAATAACTCAACCAAAATGTAGATATATATTTTAGGAAATATTTATGCCACTTTCCATTATGAAATTTGGTGGAAAACACAGCTGGAAAATTATTTTAAAGCAGTAGAAGTACAGCTCAAAGACAATTATGAAATGAGGGTTTCCAAACCCCAAACTCCACAAAATATAATAGATTCCAACCTTAGAAGGCACTCAATTACACCAGAGAGGTTTATAAATGCATGCAAATGTTTGTAGATGACTTCCTTTATCCTTCAATGCCCAAATCTACAAATATGACTTCACTTCAACCAAGGATGGAGGGTTTCTATCCACCAACCCCAAAAATATTAATTCTGATTTTATGACCAACAAACTGAAATTTATGACAGCTGAAAATCAACAGTCTAATTTTTATAACAGTAGTCCGGAAATGAATGAAAAACACTTAAAACTCTTTAAATAACTCAACTAAAAATGTAGATATATATATTAGGAAATATTCATGCCACTTTCCAATATGAAATTTTGTGGAAAACACAGCTGGAAAATTAATTGAAAGCAGCAGAAGTACAGCTCAAAGACAATTATGAAATGAGGGTTTCCAAACCCCAAACTCCATAAAATATAATAGATTCCAACCTTAGAAATTATGGCAAATCTGAATATGAAAGAAAATATGAGTTATGTGCCCTAGAAGGCACTCAATCACACCCTAACACAAGTCGCTCCAACTAGGAGAGGCTTATCAATGCATGCAAATGTTTGTAGATGACTTCCTTTATCCTTCAATGCCCAAATCTGCAAATATGACTTCACTTCAACCAAGGATGGAGGGTTTCCGTCCACCAACCAGCCACAAGAAGGGTTTTCGTCCCTCTTGGAAAGAGCCACACAATTGGATTTTCGCCCAAAAGTGGAATGAACTAAGAGCAATCAGCCCAAAGATCAATTTAGAGTAAATTTGCCAAAGTAGATGATGAGCAAATGAAGTCATAACATTCCTTAAATACCCCAATCTTGGCGCCAAAGACCAAACATGCATGACCGACCTCCTTTGGGCTTATTTAATCTTTTATTTGGCCTTTAAAATCCACCAAGCCAGCCGACCTGCTAAAATGAAGAGAACACTAAAGAAAAACATTAAAAATTAGAAAAGAAAAATGTAATGGAAGTGCAATTCCTTCCCTAGCTCACTCAACTTCATTGCCACGAAAAGGGAATGGCAAGAAGTTCATTTTTAGGCTCTCATATCGAAAAAGGGGACATTACAAAACACCTCACGAAAATTATGATAAGGAATAGATGATCCTCAAACAAGCCAAGCGAGCTCCTTTTATACACAAATGATGGCACCAACCTCTAGAATAATCTCAGGAGATGCTTATGCACAAGATGCAGTTTTTGGGGAGACATTCTAGAAATTGCATGTCAAGAAGGTTGAAAATGAAGGCAAATATGGATTCTACATCAAGGATAAGCTACTCTACAAGTGGGATAAACTGTGTGCCAAAAGGAGCGAGACTTCTATTAATGAGGGAAGCACATACTTCCAAAGTATCAAATCATTTTGGTATTGTTAAGGCAATGGCACACTTGCAAAGGTATGCATATTGGCTTGATATGTAATAAGTATCTAGATTCATTAGAGGATGTAGACTTTGTTGTACAAGCAAGCTTAATATTAGGAAAGAAGCATTGTACACATGCCTCTACCTATACCTACTAGACCATGGGAGAGCATCTCTATGGATTTTGTAGGAGAATTACCAATGTTTAAGCATGGCCATGACTATCTATATGTTGTTGTAGATAGATTCAGCAAAATGTGTATATTGATTGCATGTAAAAAGACAACAAAAGGGCATGAAGCAACTGAATTATTTTTTTCTAATGTTTGGGTGCATTTTGGGTTGCCTAAGTCCACTGCTTGAGATAAAGATTCAATATTTATGGAGAAATTTCAGACCACCTTTTAGTAGAAAATTGGTATCAAACTCTGAAGAAGCACAACGTTCCATCTTCAAACCAATGAGCAAATGCAAGTTGTAAGTGTGTACTTTGGTACAGCAGATAAGAGGGTATAACAGAGAATTCAAGAACCTGGAATGAGACTTTTCAAGAACTTGGAATGAAACTTTGGCATATATACAACACTCATACAATATGGCAGTACACACATCTACAAACAAGTCATCTTTTGAAGCATGTTTGGGTTATTTAACTACTAATCCACTTGATGTTGCAATGGGACAGCAAGAAGCTGTGGAAGGACAAGATTTAGAAGTGACTAGAGCAAGAAGGCTCATTGACAGGATTAGGTAAATCCCTCTCAACATGAAATAATAATTGGAGAAGTTGAGCCGAGTATAAGGCAAGGTGCGACCATCAACACAAGGAGGGGATGCTCAAAAGTGGGAAGTAACATATGGTTGTCCATGAGCAAGGAAAGGCTTCAAGGGCAAGCTACAAATCTCAAACCTCTGAGGTATGGACCATTCACCATCTTGGAGTAGATTGGAGAAAATGATTCCAAGCTTGACCTTCCACATTTTATGAGGATGTACTCAGTAGTAAACTATGAGAATTCGCGCCTATTTGAGCTATCTATAGAAGACATTGTGTTGGATTCACAAGGAATGTTGGAGGAGGATATCATGTTGCAAAAACATTAGGGTTAAACAAAATAACTCTAAATCTGAATTGGAAAAATAAAATATGAAATTTTAAATGCTTACAAATATTTATATTCTATTTTGTTTAAAGACTGGAAATTGAAACCTGGTGGGCTTGATCGAGTGGTAAGGCAGAGACATTACCATAGAAGGCCAGGGTTCAAAACCCGTTGGGAAAGCTCCCCATGTTAAAGTGGGTCACCCATGCGTGTTTGGTTGGGGCAATGTGGGCATTTCACAAAAATGGGACTAGATCCTGTCAGTCATAACGGAACTGGAACTCATTAGTATCCACTTGTAAGTATCTTAGCAAAAAAAAAAAAAGACTCGAAAAAGCAAAAATTATAAGAAAAATGTAGCTTTTTGGATATGGAAAAGAACAGAATTCTAGCAATACTGAAATATAAGTTCCAGGCAATGCAAATTCCTAAGAGGTATGGTGCCAACTCATACCGAGAAACTCTTCATAGTGTGATTGCTATACTTGGCCAAGGTACTGTATCCATAGACTTATGCACAAAAAAACTTGCCAAAACATACCCTGCACCTAAAATCCTATTACAGTTAATTTTCCACGTTAACTCTTTGGGCATTTTCATGTTGGACAATTAGATTTTTAACAAGAACTTTTTTAAGTAGCAAAAATAAACCTGAGCAACATGGAAAAAAATATATAATACTGAAAATTTATAATGCGCCCACAAAACTTGCTTTAATGGACCTGCAATAACACACAAGGTGCAAACACCTAGCATCGAAGTTGATTATCCTCGAGCATTGTTGCCAACAAATGTAAGGTTTGATGATACCATATTAAAGTTGAAGGGAGTACTCGTAATGACAACTATTATGGCAGAATGCACTTGTAGCATTTAATGGGATTAGTACATCTACTGGGCACTCGTTTATTAGTATTGTAAAGGTTCAGTGAAGATGGCTGAAAGAGGATTTTAAATTGATTATGATCTAGGTGCTCCTGGTGGTTAGCCAGAGATTTATGCTGCCGGCCATAGTGATGTCAACTTGTGTTGTGGATTCTAGATTAAGAACATAATAGAACAACACTTGCCTCGCAATGACACGACATGGTCAGAGTTACGGTCTTTCAATTATGTGGATTTAAACAGGGAAAACCTTGCAGAAAACTTCGCAATTAAAAAAGTCCATTAAATAAATTAGAATAAAAACATAGATTTTTTTGGTTTTTCTACCGCATTTTCCTGAGTTTTTCATATACGTATTGTAAACACATTTTTTCATTCGCACATTGTTTTTGTTTCAAAATAAGCAGGTTTGGCTAGATTTTTCCCAAGCTTGACCACCATTCCTGCAGCTTGGCTGAATGGCATGGGAAACTTGGTGTGCGCATTTTAAGTGAGTTGTATTTTGTTTTAGACATGTTTCTTGCTACAATGACTGCAAAATCCAAATCTATAAACCGTGATCAATGATACACGAATACTCTTCCATGTAATTTCTGGGTGGCTATGATGTTCAGAACTATAGTAGGCTCAGGAGCCCTAAATATTTCAGGAAATTGATAACGTCCACAGAATAGCCAGAGGAAGGCTATCAAGATCAAACTAAAAACCCTTACAAAGACTAGATATTATAATAAACCCATGCAAGAAATGTTTTTGGAATTCCTATGGTTTTCTTAAATTTTAGCATTTGGTAATTGAAGTTCAATTTGCATTTACACCTATCTAAGAAATGGTTTACCAATCTACGTTACATTAATTAGGAGCACTCTCTTTCTTGTACATTACAGCCAAATAATTTTGGCAAGCCACTGTCTTTGACAAGATATTCATTCTTTCTAAATAACTTACACATTTAAATATGATAAGTAATAAACATCATGTAAACAAACCAACCTTGGATTATGCCGGTGAAGAAAACTCCCACTAACCCAAGTGGCTTCTGGGAAGAGACGCCTTAACGTGCCTCCTGCAGTTTTCTTGCCACTTTCAGGTAGAGTGGCAGCAACAAATATATACTGTTTACTCCGCTTGTATATTTTTCTTGACTGCAGATGATCTTTTTTCTTATTAGGGTTCTCAACTTTCTCTTTTTGGCCCTCAACTTTCTCTTCTATAAGCTCGTCCTCGCTATAAGAGTCGTCATCTAGATCTTGAGTTTCTGCATCTGGGACTGAATCCAATTGCTCTTCTCCTTCTGGCTTAACATCTATCCAGGACATGGAATCTGTTTCAACTGAACCGTCTACTGCCAACCCCACTGCTTTAGAAAGTTGCTTCTCTTGAAACCGCAACATATTAATTAGACGTACAACTTGATTTTGGAAACTTCCACATAAAAGCATGTCTGCCTCGTCAAATACCTGTCCTTTTAAATTGAAGCATGAAAATTAGAACTGGTGACTAGGATTGTTCCAACCTCAGTGAACAAATTACTTTATTTCCATGAACAAATTGAGCTTAATAGTGATTATAAACTAATCAACCACCAACTTCAAATTTAGTTGTTTCAGACAACTGCACCAATATTAAAGGCATCAAAAGGAACTTGAACATAATCAAACTGCATAGAAAAAGATGAAAGGGAAAATACCACATATTTTACATCCCTTGTAAATACTGTTCGGCGCAATTTCCTTGGATCAAAAGCTAAAAGGCTGTTAAGAAGTGCGCCTGGCGTTGAAATTAAAATATCGGGTTGAACAACTGGCCAGCCCTGCAATATTCAATTCTGATACGGTATAGTAAATGAAACTATTAAAGCTCAAAAACATAGTTCAAACTTCAAGATGTTGAATCATAAATGCAACTGTTCAATCAATGACTCACTTCATTCAAATCATCAATGCTTATGCAGAAAATTTTCAAATATATAGAGTGCTTCTTCCACTATTACTTATGAAAATACTCCTTGTCCAATATAAGAATACACCTTAATGCCCATGTTTCTTTTATTTACCAGAAATCCAGATATTAGAGCTCATACCTGATCTCCACACACTGCCATCGTTTTCAACAAAGGATGACCATTAGAGCCATGAAGATTGCTAGTCATGCGAGCTACCTGCTCGCACAACATTACATTTGGACATAAAACAAGTGCAAACTTTCGGGCTCAGATCTTCCAGCCTTATTTTCATGGACTTCAACCATAGAACGCATATTGTGAATTAAAGGTACCAAATATCCATGTGTTTTACCACTTCCAGTTTCTGCTGCCATTACAACATCTTTGCCTGATAAAATAGATGGAACAGCAGCTGCCTGCAATTCAAAAGTACCATATTCAGTAAATCTCAATAAATTATGCACATGATCATATAATATGAAATCTTTATCCTAATGTCTTATTGGCCTAGTGGATGCCAAATTCAGGATCACTACAGAAAAACTTTTCAAGTGACACAATGAATCTAGGAACTTAACTTTCTCCACAGAAGTGGTCTCTCTATAGTTGACCATAAATGCTAAACATTACTAGCATTCCATGTGAAGTGACTTTAATACCTTGACAAACATACCTAAGCAAAACGACCTTATTTTACATTAAAATCTAAGTTACCAGGATATGGGCATGAGAATTGATATCAGCACCAGGAACACTGATTTACAAGAACCATGGATAAAAAATGGCATAGAAATGTACAAATAAAAGCTTTATATATATATATATATATATATATATATATATATAATATCCAAATTTTGTGCATTCCAAGTTCAAAGCCACACATAAACAAAAGACATATAACAATTATAGGTTTCTAAATAGCAATTTATATGTTCAAATATCAAATACATCAAACCGTCAAAAGCAAGAACTAGTCAAACAAATTGTCATATTGCTCTTATAAGAGAATATTCATGAATCAACTTCAAACTTGCAGGTTGCAGCACTCTCCTTGTTGCAATAGGTGAGAGAGCAATCAGTGGGCACTAGTGAAGAAGTTGTGGCAGCAGTAAAGTGGCTTCAGGGAGTTGCAGCAGCAGCAGTGAGGTAGGTTGTAAGAATGAAATGGGTGTGTTATCTGTTTTTTGTTACGCAATTGATTTAATTTAAGAAATGGTGGGTTAAGTTGGGCAGACTAGAGGTGGGTTAGCGAGGAATTTATTTATTTTATTTATTTTGGTGCTTTATTAGGTTTGAACCAAATGGGTCCATGGATCCGTCCTATTAAAGCACATTAAGTTTCCAGACCATTTCTGGGAACAACCTAGCATTTTATGAGTTTCCAAATTGGATCCCCTTCGGATCGAGACCAGGACCAGAACTGGAAACATTTCAATTACAAAACATGAGGGGTGCATGGAGTTTCCTGCAACAACAATTAAAATTTAGAAATAATGAACATCTGTAACACGCTGTTGATATCACTTCTTAAAACATTTGGGGAGCATCTTGCTACTGAGGTACATATTAACATGTCTTGATCCTTCGTTGAGCCATTCAATCTCCATATTAACCTGATATTTTAACCCCAAGAAAGTCGTTCATTGGTTAACCAAGTGTTTTTGAGTTGCTTGTTTGAGGGGCAAAACTAAATATCCATCACCAGAGGTAGGTAGAACATGAAGTTTAGCTCTATGAAATATAATTTTCCGTCTGAAAGAGTGTTTATATAAATGGGCACTTCAAGCCTCTCACCCTATTGGTTCAGTCAAGTGAATAAAGATCGCCTAAACAAAAGTGTGGCAACCTGCATGTTTTGGCACTCTATGTGGACAGTGCAAGTCACGAGTTTGGAACCCCAAACTCTATAGGAATTCATTACACATCTACGGGGCATGGCAAAAGTCATGTGAGAGGCTCATCCTACACAAAAACTACAACCTCAATACCTTAGTAATTTTTAGGACCGTTTGTAAGTATTTCTAATTGTGTTGCTGATCCATAATCGCCATGGATATGACTTGGAAAATGAAACCTAGTAAGAAGACTCCTTTGGAAGTAGTGGTCTATCTAGAAAATTCAGATTAATGCTGCCAAGTTAAAAGGATGAAATTGTGACTGGTTTTTCCTTCTAAAATAATAGATTCGAACCAGACAGTTGTTGGTTTCAGCATTCACGACTGGTCTTTCCCTCCAAAATCATAGATTTGCTCCACAAAGTTGTTGGTTTCTGCATTCGCAACTGGGTTTTTCTCAATTCTGGGCTCATTGGACAGTGTTTTGAAATCGTGACTGCCCTTTTTCCTTAGTTTAGGGCTCAAGAACTTTGTACTGGAAGTTGCGAGGACTAGGAAAGATTCATTTTGTGTTTTTTCCTTAGTAAGGGTTCGCGTCTTTTGCCCGGTCTGTTTAAAGTCATATCTAGTTTCTTTATAAATCTTTCTACAGGGTTTGCAATAAGCTGGTGAAGGGTTTTGAGCTGCGAACCATTTCCAGTTTGCCCTTCGGGGCAGAAGTGTTGCCTTGGGATGGCTTGGGTTTTCGATGCCAATATGGCAGAGCAAGGTGAGACTTCTAAACCATCTTTTAAAGCAGTTTTGAGAGGAGAATCTGGTGTTCGTGGCAGCACTGCGAAATTCCAAAAATGTCCTCTTCAAACACCCAAAGAAGACCCTAGAAAAATGCAAAAGGATGTATGAAGGCTGCAGATGGCTCACCTGTTGTGAAATTACAGAAATCAGATATTCAGAGTGGTGTTAATGAACTGGAACAACGAGGATTGATTGTTCGATTTCTGGGTTTCCGTCCTCCTCTTCCAGCCTTTAAAGATTGGACAAGGAAAACCTGGCACACTAAAGGTGAATTTTCCATTTTTGTGTATCCAAATGGCTATTTTTTATTTTCTTTGCGAATGCAGAAGATCGAGAACAAATCTTTCAAGGAGGGCCATGGTTCTACTGGGATTATTCATGAAACCATGGCACCCTATGTTCAAGGCAGACGAAGAAATGCCCTCAGTTGCTCTAGTATGGGTGCGATTATTTGGATTACCAGCAAAATATTGGAATAATGTGGTGCTCACGGAAATAGGCAACATGATTTATGGAGTTAATGTGGTTGTGTCATGAGAATATTACAAATCTTATTCATCAATGGTGGACAAAAGGCAAACCGCGATATGGTACACATGTATTCTTTTGTCAAGTATTTGCAATATATCAAAACCAAGTTGAAGGGTTGGAATTGGTCAAAGTTTGGTGACATCAAGGAGAAAAAACAGCAGCTCATCCATCAGCTCGAGAAGCTCAATGAAACACTCGTACTTCAGGTACTACTGTAGATTTAGCTAACAAAGAAATCTCTTTGAAGGCTGATTTGCATGAATGGGAAAAACGGGAAGAGATTCTTTGGCAGCAGAAGTCTAGAGTTCAGTGGCTCAAAGCTGGGGACAAAAATATTGCTTTTTCACAAATCCCTATTGGCCAGAAGAGCTAATAATTACATCAAGTTTTTAAAAACAGTTGAAGGAAAGAAAGAATATTCATGGGAAGGATTGCAACAGCTAGCCCAAGAATATTTCTCTCATTTATTTTCTGCTCAGCCTCTTGATGACTCAGCTCAGCAGCAGGTCCTTGCCCATATCCCACAAGTTCTTTCTAACCAGGACAATGAGCAGCTCACATCTCCAGTCTTGGAAAGTGAATTAAAAGGAAAAACACTAGTCCTGATGGGTTTCCTATTGAATTCTATCAAACTTTTTGGGATATTCTAAAAAAGGGAGCTTCTGTAGGTTGTTGAAGAAGTAAGATGCGCTAAAACCATGCTAAAAGAAATAAACAAAACCTTTATTGCTTTGATTCCTAAAGCTACAGAGGTGGAAGATATAGCAGGATTTTGACCTATTGCCCTATGTAATGTGTTGTATAAAATTATAACAAAACTTATGGCAGACCGGTTGAAACCTCTCTTGCATAAATTGATATCTCCAGAGCAAGGAGGATTTGTCCAAGGTAGGCAAATCCATGATGAGATAGTTCTTGCACAGAAGCTCTTCATTCTATGGATATTCAGAAATCTCCTTCAATGTTCATCAGGCTTGATCTTTCCAAAGCTTATGATCGAGTGGATTGGAGATTTTTGTGTCGGTGTTGGCAAAGTTTGGCTTCTCTTCGGACTTGGATAGCATGGGTTCAAGCTTGCTTGTCCTCGAGTCTCTTATTCAGTTTTGGTTAATGGCAGCCCTTCAAAACTCTTTTTGGCTTCTAGAGGGATTAGACAAGGGATCCCCTTTCTCCCTTTCTTTTTATTATATTGGTTGAATGTCTGGGAAGATTGTTGACTAGAGTCTGTTAGGATAAAAGGATAGGAGGAATCAAACTGGCAACTGGAGCTAATCCTCTCTCACATCTTCAATTTTGGGTGACTCTACGCTTCTTGGTAAGGCCACCTACTCAGAAGCAAATCGGATGAATAAGAGTCTGCAACTGTTCACTAGCGCCACAGGACAATTGATTAATGAGGGTAAATATAGTATCTTCTTTTTCACTATTCTTCGACACAAGAGAGCCAGATTCTGAATATTCTTAAATTTAGAAAGGGCACTTTGCCGCTGCAATATTTGGGCATTCCTTTGGCAGCAAAGCAAAACAAGGATTGCAATGGCTAATAAATAAAACCAATAGTAAATTACAAAAATGGATGAATAGGTGGCTATCAACAGGAGGCAGAATGACTTTGGTAAAAGTTGTTCTCCAAGCTTTACCAATTTATGTGTCATCCATTTTGAATATTCCGGTGAGAACTTTGAAACAATTGGATTCCATATGCCAAAAATTCTTTGGAGTGGAACTTAGGAG
The DNA here is from genome assembly GCA_018340775.1 of Taxus wallichiana var. yunnanensis. NCBI lineage: Eukaryota > Viridiplantae > Streptophyta > Pinopsida > Cupressales > Taxaceae > Taxus > Taxus wallichiana. The sequence goes on along the minus strand of CM031240.1, from coordinate 1,011,108,351 downwards.
AAGCATAAATGGTCTTTAGTCAAATGGGATACCTTATGTCAACCTAAATCTAATGGAGGCTTAGGCTTTCATTCCACTGTTAAGCATAACAAGGCCTTAGCAACCAAACTTTATTGGAGACTTTTGGCTGCACCTAATGAGTTGTGGGTTGTTAATCTCAGAGCTAAATATGCTGAGAATAATCCTCCTGAGAAGATCATTCGCTTGACCCTCCCTTCTAAAGGATCTCCTATCCTTTCAGTTTTGAGAGTAGGAGAAGCTATTATTAAGAGACATTGCTTCTGGATAGTTAATAATGGTCAAACTGCTAATTTTTGGACTGACTCATGGGATGGTCACCCACCGCTTATTGCTCAATATCCCGACCTTCATCAAGTTATGGAAACTCTTCATGTAAAGGGTTGGGTAAAGGTTGCTCATTATTGCCAACCTACCATACATCATTGGGAGATGGGAAAAAGTTGGATTCCTCCTCATCAATGGCCTGTTCAACTTGAACCACAACAACAAATGGCTCAACAGATTATACAGACAAGACAACTTTCATCTTCAATAAAGGTGGACTCACTTGCATGGGGAATGATGCCACAGGAGTATATACAATCTCAGCTGGTTATGTTTCTCTTTGTAGAGTCACTCCCCACCTCTTGAGGGATATTTTCACCCACCTATGGCAAGAAGCTATATGGCCTAAGGTTAGTTTCTTTGTCTGGTTGTTATTGAAAAAAGAATTCTTACAGGTGATAGGTTGTTGAAAAGAGGATTTTATGGCCCTTTCAGATGTGTATTGTGCTTGGAATCTGAAGAAACTATTCCTCATCTTTTTCTTCAATGTCCGTTTGTGAGCAGTTTATGGCAGCAGTTGGCTAAGTTGTTTGGGCTTCCTCACCGGGTTGCAGCAAGCTATACAACAACTCTTTGGGGAGTGGGGTAAACACACTGAACATAGTAATAACCTCAAGTAGGATCTATGGAGCGGAATTACTTTATTATTATGGAACAATTGGAAAGAAAGAAATAGGAGACTGTTTAAGCAGGAAAAGAGAGAATTCTCGTGGGTTTGGGAGAAGATCGAGTGAATGTAGTGAATCTATTAAGTACCAAATTCGGCTGCCTCACTCTCTATCTACACAATGGCAGAATATTTTTAAAAAGCTTCAGATATGCCCTTCAAGCGCTACAGTGGATGTCTCTAAAATCAGAACGAAAAATCAAACTGAGAGTAAGTGGCCTCCACCTCCTACCAAAATTAGTAAGTTGAATACGATGGTGCTTCTAAGGGTAATCTAGGGAAAGAAAGTATAGGTGGAATTAGGAGACTCTCTGATGGGTGCAGCGTGACTTTTTTCTTTTCAGAAAACCTTGGATATGCCACAAATAATTTAGCTGAAATAAGAGCTATATATCAAGGCTTACAAGAAACCTTGAAACTGGGATGGCAAAGAATTCAGGTTGAATCCGACTCTCTAACTATAATACAACGGTTATCGTCTTCTGCAGATTATCAAGGTGGCAACTGGAAATTGTGCAGAGAAAGAGACAAAACTCAATCTCTGAAAGACAAGTTTCAAGAAATTACCTTCCATCATATCCCACGAAAGATCAATAGAGTGGCAGATGCATTAGCCAATTGGGCCCTTGACTACGGGAATATAGCTTGTTTTGGTCCTATGCCACTATGGTGGTCTGATAAGCTTCAACAAGACCTTAGAAAGATTATTGAATTAGATTTGTATCAATGATTGTTTTGCATGTACATGCTTCTATCTCTAGTGCCCAAGCCTGGACCAATAGCTTTTATGCCTAACATAGTAGAATATGTATCCTTTGAATTTTCATTAATATAAATTTCTCTTTAAAAAAAAATAATAATAATAATAATAATCACCTTGCATATTCCAATGTACCATTCGCCAACACTGATATTCATTTTCTTACGTGCTGCCAATGTGCTATGCTACTAAAATCAGCATACATAAGACTGCCAATTGATGTTTACTGCAGCTCTATGGCTCCCATTCACATCGTACATCTATTATGTGATTGTGCACATGCTCCCATACATGCCTACAATGACTATATATCAGATTTCATACGCCTTCTATGCTACTACTTAATGTGACTCTCCCCAATCAATAAGACAATAGTGCAGTAACAAAGTGTGTTGATTCTTTAACTTACGTGAGATTGAAAACTATTTCTATCTGCTGAGGAACAAGTACCATAGTAGCATTTCATTTACACGGCATTGACAAAGAAAAATAAAAGTGTAAATGGAATTCAATTGCTCGGCATTAGCACTTTGGGAAAACTCGGAAAATGGAATGTAAAATTGAAATAAGAAATATACTCGTAACCACTTTTTTAAAACTCAATAATACCACGTGTTATTCATGTGTTTTTCAAAAGATCGTGAGTCATTCCCGAGTTTTTCAAAAAATAGAATATTATTGACCGTTCACCCCGGTCCTAACAATTATTTGGCTGTAATGTCCCCTTTTCCGGGGCATTACTAATATATATGTTCATCTCTTTCATTTGCATTGTAACCCCTTGGCATGCCTAGCACTACAAGTGGGAGTCTTATTTAGTCTTAAAATGTGCACATAGGTTAGTTACTTTTTATTATTTAATTAGAAAATAATAAAGTGCACATAAAGTTAGTCTTTTAATATTTTAATTAAGTTTTATTAGTTTTCCCTCCAAAAGGGAAAAGGTCGGCCATTTGAATGTTGCACCCCTTATGTTATAAAAGGAGGTTGCATGGCCATCATTATGTGTCTCCATGCTTGGAGAAATGGGATGTATGCCCTAGCTTTTCATTGTGCTCTCTCTCTCATTCGATTTGGAATTGAAGTAGATCTGATTTTAAAGACTCGTTGAAGGGTTTTGTGCTTGATGTTGGTTTATGTTCCCTTCTAACCCTAAGCGCATGGTTTTGGAATTATTTTGGTGAAGTTTATGCATGGTTTGAGCATCTATAGAGTGGCGAATTGATTTGTGGTTGTTGGTGGAATTATTTATGCCCTAAGCGCATTTTTTGGGAGGGTTTTCTATTGCTGATTTGATATATTATTCACTGCTGTTCCAAATTTGTGCCCTAGCGACTAGGGTTTTGGCCTATATCTCCACATTCCATGCTCAGAAAAATCCACAAAAATATTCATTGGAATCCTCATATTTTTGTGAACATTTTGATATATCATTTGCATGATTTGGTTGGATATTTTGCAAGATATTGAATTTACAAATTTCGACTGCATTTAGGGCAGCGACTGGGTTGAAGTGTGATTCCCACCTATGTGGTGCATAAAAATCATATTTTCAATTCAGATCTGGATTCTCATATTTTTGTGAGTGCATGCATGTAATTTAGTGAATTTTTGGATGAATATAGAAGCTGGAATTATTTATTTAGTGAACAGCAGTATTTTATGCCCTGGGCAACCAGCCTTTTGCACAAATCTGATACTTTTCTTATAGCTGGGTGGAAGTGGATTGCATGATCATTTTCCTCATATTTTATTGCACCAAAATCCAAAGTTTGAAGGTTTTTGTTTGGTTGGTTAAGCGGGAAATAATTTTAGAAGTTGCAGGAATCTGGGGTTTGATTATTAATTATTTTCCAGCTGATTTGAATATGTTTAAATCCCAATTGTTACCTTCAATCTATCCCACCACCTTGGCTAGTTCCAACCCAATTTGGGTTCAAAATAGCTGGCATTGGGATATTTTAGGTTGATGCAAAAGGGTTTAACCATTCTTTGCTTGGTTTTGATAAGAATTTTTCATTTCATAACTTGGCTAAAAAGGGGGCATTACATTGGCATAGCAAGTTAGTTTGACACGGAGTTCGGTGAGCGGCAATTTCTCGCAATTAATGGCAAGTTATTAGCAATTTCCTTCCATGACTAGTACCACACTTGAGATCAACTAATTATGTCATTAGTATGCCTTCTTAAGAGCTTGAGATAGTGAAGTTCCAAGGAATGATACTAAGCAAGCAATACTCGGTTTCGACATCTATCCTATAGTCCATAACTAGGGCACAACCTGACAATGCAACACATTTAAGGAGTTCATTGTGATTGTTAAGGCAACAATCATAACCGAAGGCCCATTTTCTATCTTCTATTGTCACAAACTATGGCCCAATGCCCTTAGTACAAATCCAAGTTGACAGTTTTACTCGTGTTATCTCTTATGGCAAAAACACAAGAACAATATAATATGGCAAAAATACAAAACCAGAGCCTACATGTGACTGGCTTCTTCATTACATAGACTTAGACATTGTGATTATTCAAGTTTAGCACTTTACACATCCTACTTCCTACGCACTTGCACTTTATACTACACATAAGACAGGTTGTGAATACCTTAATCCATGGACACTTCTACACACATATTATGACTTCTTAAACCTTATATCCTAGAGGCGGCCGACCACATTAGGGGCATGCCTACACTAGGGGCATCTTACATACAGAGCTTACTTAGTCACATCTTTACACACTTTGCAGCTTCTTACAACCCCGTCCTTAGGGGCAACCTACCATATTGGGGGCATGCCTACACCGGAAGCATCCTACATATGAAGCTTATCTAGATCATATCCTTACATACTAGTCCATTGGTGATATAGAGCTTATTGCTCATCTTGCACCACCTATGCTTCATCCAATAATCACACTATTTATCTCTAGGTACCAATTTTGCATGCTCCATCCCTACTTGTTAATCATTACTTTACACTTCACTACTTGCTTATTACACAAAGTGTTATGCGCGTTTGACTACTATTGGCCCTAGGCTCCTATTTTTTGGTATTTCACATTTGTTTCATACATCGCTCACTCTAGGCATATTGTTTACTAAATAGTGTCTAATTCATGATTACTCTATGCACCTATTTGCTTCTATGCCATTGTTTTCTATATGCACTTGTTTACTCTATGCATTGTATGCTTTATGCCATTGTTCGCTCTATGTGTTGTATGATCTATGCCATTGTTTTCTCTATGTGTTGTTTGCTCTATGCAATGTAAGCTCTATGTCATTGTTTTCTCTATGTTGTTTGCTCTATGCAATGTAAGCTCTATGCCATTGTTTTTTCTATGTGTTGTTTGATTCTATGCACAGATTGTTATATGTGTGTTTGCTCTATGCACTAATTGCTCTATGTCATTGTATGCTCTATGCTCTATTAGCCCTATGACATTGTTTTCTCTATGTCATTGTATGCTTTATGCTTTGTCTTCTCTATGTGTCGTTTGCTCTATGCCAATGTATGCTTGTATGCTCTATGCTGTCTTCTCTATGTGTCATTTGCTCTATGCCAATGTATGTTTTATGCTTTGTTTGCTATATGCATTGATTGCTTGATACTTGTCTTCTCTTTGCTCATTCGATTACAGGGGTATTTGTCACCCATATGCTCTACACCATTGTTTTCTCTGGGTTGTTTGCTTTGTGCACAATAATCTCTATGCCATTGTTTTCTCTGTGGTGTTTGCTTCAATGCACAGATTGGTGTATGTGTGCTTGCTCTATGCACTGATTGCTTTGTGCTGTTGTATTCTCCATGCTTTGTTAGCTCTATGCCACTTTTTGCTCTATGTCATTGTATGCTCTATGCTTTGTCTGCCCTGTGCTTCATTTGCTTTGTGTCATTATATCCTCTATGCTTTGTTTGCTCTATGCAAAGGTGGTTGCTTGATACTTGTCTACTCTATGCTCATTTGGTTACACATGGTGTTTGTCACTCATATTGCTTCCTAAACTCAATAATTGTTATATCTATTGATTGGAACTCATTGATTATGACATATTGCTTGAACCACATTGCTCAGCACAACACATTGTTTTGAACACACATTATGTATGATACACGTTGTATATGGCACACATTGTTTAGAACACACATTGATTTGGACGCATTGCTCTTAGCACACTGTTTGGTATATCTCTTGGTTCAAACACATTGCTCATAGCACATTGTAGGATACATATCTAGATTTGGATATTGCTTAGCGCAGTGATCGATACATCTCTTGATATTGTTTTTAACACACTCATTGGTATATCTCTTGGTTTAGACACATTGCTCATAGCATATTGCTAGATACATCTCTAGATTTGGATATTGATCTTAGCACATTGATTGATACATCTCTTGATATTGCTCTTAGCACATTCTTTGGTGGGTACATACTTGCTTTACACACACAACTAATTGCTACTAACATTGGTCGAGCCATCATGTCTTGTCAGTTATCTTTGCTTGATGATGGCCCTGTCATGTCATGTGTTGTCGTGTCGTGTCGTAAGTCCTATGGATCCATTTGGTGTCAAATGGTGTGTCTACTTACATGTTACTCTATCGTTCATTGTTATGCTCTTAGCTATTGATTTCTCTAGATTACTAGATATGTTTACTATATACCTACCCATGAGATGGCATCTACTACTTGTTCTCTAATGATCATATATGATGCACATTGCTTATATCACCATGTTTAGTTTACATGCTATATATAGTTCACATCCTAGATGCTTTGATTATACACTTTTACAGCTAACACTTTCTCTTTTGAGCTAAGTGATACATGGCAGCATCCTCATCTCAAAAGGGGGCATATTGTGGGCTCTTCCAAAAAAAGTTCACACGGATCTTGGCCAAATTGCCACAAGGTAAACAAGGTGATGGTATTCACGACAGATTACAGGTTTTATATTAGATTTACATGGAAAAGGATGGTCCATCCTAACAGATCACACGTTTTGTATCAGATTTGCATAGACTAGGATGGTCCATCATTGCACATTACAACTTTATAGCAGATTTACATGGACTTGGTACAAGTTCATCTCAAAGATTCAGTCATGCATATGACATTTACTCAATTTAAATTCGCATGGATTACCTCTATGACCAATACGGTGGTGATACGACACAATGGTGATATAGCAGCCAAATGCTAGATGGCAATGTAGCTATTTAGTGCTTAGATGGTGATATAGCTACCTTGTGCTTGGATGGTGATATAGCTACCTAAAGCTAGTTGGTGATGTAACTACCTGGTGCTCAGATGGTGATGTAGCTACTTAGTGCACAGATGGTGTTGTAGCATCCTAATGTTAGTTCTCACATGAGATATTCACAAATTCCTTATACAAGCACACCGGGGCAATCAGGTGTAGTAGATTCATGCTTTTATGTCATTGTGCTCACTTCATTTTTTATATATGTTGATTTATCTCTCTAGAGCATTCATAAAAGTCTTTACCATGTGATCACAAATTTCACATTTTTGGCATGGGGGCACACTCTTCGGTTTACACACATCGCACTCCCATGGTTGGGGGGTGAGAGGTTTGTGTTTCCTTGTTCTTTTTTACTTTTAATCCAGCAATTCCATTATAAGGAGGGCAATCGTAGTACCGAAATTGGGTCCTATGGCACTACGCAAAAATATTTAGGCATGGGCATTTATCTTGGCATTATCGTATTTACCTCATTTATTGATTAAACTTTAACCATCTTGCTCAATACTACACTCTAAGTCAACTAGGTCATCACTTGGTCTTCAACTTAGCACTTTAGGAATCAATACGCCTTATATTGAACACATCTTTAGACTCTACAATCCATCTCTGGTCTCAGATCAGAATCCAGACTAAGGACATGTTCAACCAACAAACCTTGTACTTGTAGCAGTCGTCTTTCCAAATGCAGAAGTTACCTTAGTCATCTTATGATTGATTGAGCAGGAAATCATTCACACAAGTCATCTGTATAAACACATGCACCCTAACCTATTAGGGCCATCTAGGGATCCCCATATCCATGCACACTCTAAAAGGTCATTGAGCCAAGCATTGAAACATCTCTCCATTAAAGCACGTTACAGCATGAGCTACTCAATTCTAACAACATCTATCTTGATGCCCTATATCAATATCTTTCTTGCACTGTCAAAGACAAGCCAAATGACATTACCAAGTGTTGAGGGTTGAATGAGGGCTTCATCTTTATTTGCACTTTTCTAACCTCCACTCCACCATAAGACTTGGAGAACTATGTGTGCCTTGCTCCCGCTTCGGCATATTGGTATGTAACACGACAATATTCGTATCGTTGGGGGTGCGGTGAGGTTAGTCCAACGCATATGGTAAATAACATTTCTTGAAGACAATGTGTCTAAAAGATAAAGACAAGATATTTGCAAGTATAAAAGAGTCACCGCGAAGGTCCAAATACATATCCCAGTTCGAGACGGGTGAAGTAGGTGCCAAAGGAAGATTGCAGATCTTAGTAGCAAAAAACACATTTGGCAGCCCTAGAACACCTTTGTTGAGTAAACTGTCCCAGAGACAGACAAACCTTTCCTCCACTTAGTTTCGAGACTCCCAAATTTCATAGGTAGATTTAAGACACCCCGCACAACATCCTTATCTAGTTTCAAATCACTATGACACAGACTAAACCCAATTTGGGGTGAATGTGTTCCAAACCCTAACCCTAATTTCTTTTATACACTTTACGGAAGTAGTGTTGTTTGAATATCGCATCCTTACATAATTTAGAACTGTCTTATTTACTATTTGTTGTTCTAGACTATCTTATACACATATTGCAATACCTTAATTAGAATAATCCTAGTTTTGGTATTAGAATAGGATGTTGAATCCCCAATAAAGAGATGTACATCCACCTCATTACTCCCTTATGTCATGTGACACCTATGGGGTAGTTGTACACACCCTATTTTGCATGGTGCAAGATTTATAATACCCAATGATGATGACGAAGACCTCCAAAACATGACATGATGTTTCAAATGCTCGACCACCTCACAGCCCCTTCTTGACCCCTTAGACTCCCTTTTGCCCTTGACTCTTCCGACTCTTTCCGGAAGCCTTTTTTGCTTCCTTGTCTCTTTTTCTACCCCTTTTACTTTGCTAACATGTTACCACCACAACATTTATGCTACCGCAATGGTGGTATCATATCTCGTCCCGGCGGTTTTGTCCCTTGCCGCAATAGTACTGTTTTTGTCCGTAGCGGGGTCATTTCCGCCCACAATGGTTATGTCTTTACCACCGGCAGTTCCGTCCCCGCCACGGCAGCTGCATAACCGCCTCCTACAAGGACCGGTGGTTCTATCTACGCTTATTTTTGGGCATATCTCTTTGCCCCCATGCATGATTTTTCATCCTATTTTTGGACCATGCAAGCGTTTCACCTCGTTTGCAACGCCCAATTCACTATTCCTACCCACTTCCACTTGAGTTCAACATCTAGTGATCTAATCTTGGCCATAGATTTAGTTTTTGATCTTGAGTTAGGATTTGGATCTCTCGAAGCTTTTTATTAAGAAAAATTGAGCGTTCATTAGTTGCCCCCAGAATTTTTGAAGCTTTCTTCTCGATAACAGTGTTGCTGCCATTTTCTTGTTTCAGAGAAAGAAAGGCCAAACACACGGGAGATTGCTTCCCGTACAAAGCTCCCCAAGGATCTTGTTTTGCTATTGTCACCTACGAAAAGAATAGAAGGGCTTCCAAACCAGTCTTATGGACCCCCTTGAACTAGCCACAGAGTTGTTGATTATTCTTCTTCCACAGTACATCTAGCTCCCAATCTCTCCCTACTGCACCACTGCTATCATACCGATCATCATGAGCATCAACTGGAATAGTATACTGAGGGCATAAGCAAAGAAAGTCCAAATTCAGCTCCATTCTGCTTGCAAAAAGAGGTTGACATTGTACTTAAATTGTTTATTTACATAGATTTTTTAGATTAAGTGTTCTTTCTTATATTTAATTACAAAACCCTGAAAAAGAGAAGTAAAAAGAAAAATAGATTAGATTTGTTTGCTTGAACTCATGATTATAGTTTAGGATCTTGAAACATCCATGCTATAGGCTTCTCCCACCTCTGGGATTAGACCCGAGATTTAATTAGAAATATAATCTTTCGTATTTATGATCTAGATTAGTTTAGTTTTAGAGATTGCTTTCACAAAACACAAAGCTGCCAAAAAGAAGCTTAACCATTAGATTTGCTTTTGAAAGTGTTGATAGAATAGATTAGATACATTCAACCTTATCTTTGCATTAGATTTCCCACCACATCTTTCACCTTAAGATAGATCAAACTAGTGTAGATTGTAGATCTTGAATTGCAATCATTCATTTGTCAAAATACAGCATCTAGCTTAGGAACTTGCATCTCACAATTCACAAAGTTCAGATCTGAAAACAGCAGTTGCATAGGAAAGTTTGTTGCTTTCATTTTTCATCTTTTGTACCTCTTTAATTTACTGGAAAACATTCCACCTTGCTGCTGTAGTTTTATCTTTATTTTTGCATCTTGCAATGTCATACAAACCCCAAAAATAACAAAAACATATTCATTTGCATCTTTATCAACTAGAGTAATGAAATAAAGTGTTGATTGTTAATTTTCATAGCATGAAATTGAATATTTAGCATTTAAGACTTCCATTTCGAGCATTTTGATTATATTCCATTTTATTTTGCTAAAACAACCAACTGAAACAAATACGGACAGCAGTCCTATGAGTTGAATTCCACACGTTGAAACATGCGATTTTCAATCTCAAAAAAGCCCAGGAACTCCCAACAACCACCTTTTAATAACTACAAAACATAGCTACGCTATTTTAGTTGCAAGAACATAATCAAACTAGACAAGGACACTTGCTGACCCGTAGGACAGCAAGCTGATACTTTGCAAAACATTGCACCAACACATCTTTACGGCCTCCACTCAAGCCCGAATTCATCTAAACAACTCCTGTTCAAGCTAAACCAAACAAACAGCCCTCAGTTCAGGCTATCCTCGTGCTTTCCTATAATCATAACTAACCTACCTTGTGACTATTCCTTCTCCATCATGGATGACTCTGAACAGACAAGTATTCCCAGGAAGAGTTGGACATTTCCTTCGTGTTCCTACTCCCCTTGAGCAAAAAAACATTCAGGACAACATCTTGTCTGAGTTGAGACAGAAAGTGTTTCGCTCTTCACCATCCCCCAGACACATCATACCACAACTCGTTGTTCTTGACGGTGAAGCCTTTCAAGACAACAATCACATTTGCTGCCTTATGAGACAGTAGCTCCCATTGGAGATTTATAAATTTTTAGCTTGTCTCAACTTCCCCATACCATCTCCCATATGACCTTACCAAATCAAGGTCAACCATTATAAAACAACCGTTTCATCCACGTTGCAAACCCAATATTCGTCCATTCACCGACCACAACATAGATCACGAACTCCCAATTGCCATTATTCTTGATCGCACCATCCTCCATGAGCAAGTCCGTAGGAGCTTCACTACCCTCAACAACTAGGTCTTACTCTCACAAGAATACCGGTAGAGAAACCTCTTTCTATCTTCTTCATAAACCCCTTGATCCACACTATTTTCATATCAACTGTAGCATTCCCACACCATCATTCAATCCTCTATGTCGACTACCTTGACATGGACTCGCGAGAAATCATACACACACAAAAGGCCACTACGTTTTTGGTGTGTACAATAGCATGGATTCTTGTGTTCTCATGTGGTTGCAGAAACCTAGTTCGGATGCGTTCGAGTGTACTATTGCTCTTAATAGCCTGGTGTAGTACTTACTATGGAAGCCTATAAATGTAATCATCTTGTTCCTCTTTGGAAGAGAAAGCTGTCATAAAATATCTCATAAGCATCTTTAGGATATCCACAAATTCTGAGGGTTTCCATTGATTGTAAATCCATATTTTTGGGTTCTCGTGCCAAGATAAGTGCCCATGAAATGACAATTTAATGTTGGGAAAAGCCATTTTTTCATTTCCTTGATGGGGAAGTAAATTCGTGTTGGGATGACCTACTCTTGGGTAGTTTCCATTTTCCTTTCATGAAAGGAAGGATAGTTTTTACATTTTGCATTGACCATGGCATTGCAGGAAATTTAAACAAGTCATCTTTGGCTATAGCCAACCTAAACATTGTGTGGGAATTGAGGTGGCCTTGGCATCCCTAGATAGGGACTGCCCAATGTCGAAGTGGATGGTGAATCGAGATATAGATGAAGGGGTGGCAAGGTCAAGCTTGGTTAGTAGTAGTACTATTCATTCAACGGAAGCAGATGAAAGTAAGTCACAATAATGGAGAATTAATATATTAGTTAGCACTATTAACACAACCAATGGTCCAAATAAGATGATCAATGAACAATACAACAGTAAATAATTGCCTATTACTTAGTAAATCAACTCTCGGGATATTTAACAACAATTACTTTGTCGTGAACAAAGATGATTTATGAGTTATTGATCCTATAAACTAACAAACTAACAACCTTAGTGGGTTCCTCCATTAATGTGGTCTCTCTAGAGTTTATACTAACCCTTGAAGATTTGTTAGTTCAATCATATTCACATAATAGAATTTTCTGTGAACTAACTTTAGAGCTTTGCCAAAGTGCCCTTTTTACCCTAAAAACAATTGAGTGTCCATCATATGTTGGTAATATCACTTGAAGGGGTGCTAGCCTCAGTCAAGTTTGAAACCATACCAACCAAGATTTTGTGGGGTATGGGTAGAGGGACAGAATGGGATAGACATTTTCAAATAAGGGTGCACACTACATGGACATATAGTGTTATTAGGAACACATCCTTAGGGTTTTAAGGATTCCCATAGTTTTTGATGTTTCAACAACGCGAGGACGGATACAAAACATCCCCCAACCATCCACAATTACCATGGACCCAACCCTTTCCATCCCCTAAACATTTCATAAGCTTTGGCCCTATCCCGAGATGTTTCTTGTTTCCCATAAACAAATTGTTGTTGTTGTTCTTTCCGAAATCCAAAAAAACAATTTTCGTCAAAAACTTGTCCTACCATTTACTTTTGCCCTGTTCAAGAAACTCCGTGTAACATAGGAATAAGGGTATGGCTATATTATACATTGAGTCACTAGGAGATGTGGGTACAAGTACGGATATGACATTACAGGAATAAAATCACATGTGAGAGTTGTGTGTGTGTATGTATGTATGTATGTATCTTGTTGACTGTTTGCAAACCATGCGCATCTATTTCACATGTGCACCAGAAGCCAAAATACCTATGTTCACCTTATCCTACATGAGAACTAAGACCTAAAAACCTTAGTTTTGTGGACTGTTTGGATCCTATGTCAAATTAATGGACTGTTTGTATATGTTTGTAATTAAATTGCCTCCAGCAAGCTGACATTCCAGCAGCATATTGTCCATTGTTACAAGGTCTAGTACTAAGATGGAACGACTCTCATGATGATTACCTGGGATAAAGCCCTGCTGAACATGTTCCCTATGTAAAAACCCCTGCACTAAAGTGGGCCAGACCCCAGATGAGGCTGGGTGCAAGTTCAAGGTGAAATTGGCAGAAAAGCAAACCCTTGGACATGGCTTCTAAGCCTAACACTAATCTAAAGTTTTATCTGGCATCAGCAGTGCATTAAAAAGACAGGGAATGAGTCTCTCCAATTAACCAATTAAAAACACATTCTAGCAGAAAATAAATCTTATTTCATATGCTATTTGTTTGCAGTTAAGTTTCTTCAATGACCTAACATGTTACAGATAGGTAAAGCAAAGATACTGGTTTGCCTGTCAATCCTCCTAGACTCTTTTCAACATTGTCAAGTAGATTAAGCTAGAGAAGGGTGACTGTAAAGCCTGTAAAAATGTCAAAATGCTTATCAAATAAGGAGAAGAATCTTAAATAGATAGATTTTATCTTGATTTAAAAGGTATTCATATAAAGGCCATGAGTGTGGCTTTCCATTGCCTCGTTATTGTGGTTTATTTGAAGCTAAATTACTAGGAGACAAACAGAAACAAATTAAAAATGCAAAAATGTGGATTTTCAAAAACCCTTGGGTACAAAACAGCACGGAAACGTCTGTACAATATAATATATAAATATATATATAAAATGCATAATGCTCATTTTTAATTCATTAAACATAAAACACTTGAAAAATATAGTATCCATTGATATGTGTGTTTATATAGCTTTAAAGTAGTGTGTTCTAGAAGTTAAGATTTTTTTTATGTGTTAGCTTTTTTCTTTTCATTTTTGGGTATATTAAAGTACCTTGGCCACGAAACAGCTTGGAAACACCTGGAAATATGCCAAAACGGCACTAATGTTTCCATACCGTTTCCGGAACATGCTCGTGAAAACATTGCTTTTTGGGTATGTTTTGTACATGCATACCATTTCCAATATGTTCCAAGTCAAAACGCCCTGCAGGCTTGGGGGCGTGTGGTGGGGTGGGCTGTTTCAATGCAACATAGATTTGAAGTGTTGTATATTGGAAAAGGGTGTTAGAATTGGAATACTTCAAAGCCAGATTAAGGGGAGGATCAAAATCTAAAGAATGTAACCAGAATTGTGCAAGAATTGGGTTTTCTTAAACCAGTGCAATTCAAAATAGTTAAATCACAAGGTTCAAGTTCGCATTCATGTTCATGTTCGACGAGGATAAAGTTTGGTTCAAGTTTGCAAAGGGATAAAGTTCGGTTCAAGTTCGCAAAGGAATAAAGCTCAAGAGAAAAACGTCTTTAAGTTTGAGCAAACAAAAATTCCATCATTTTTGTTTTTGAAAAAAATGCATAAATATGTCAGAGGGACAGAGTGGAGAGAGCTTTTTGTCTGCTACTTTCAGTCGGTATATGTATATATACACACATTTGTAAAATAATGCAAAATCATGTCAAAAACTTACCATACAGAAATAATAGATAAAGTTCATGTTCATGTTCGACGAGAATAAACTTCAGCAAAATTCTAACTTTTTCGATAATATTCAGAGAACCTTGAGGCATAGAAAAAATAGTATCCTTCTGTGCAAACAGGTCTTAACTTACACAAATTTCACAAAATAAGACTTCGTAAATTCTATTGGTAGAACAATCCACATCCTAGACCCCAAAGGGACCAATAGCTGCACCCCAGCATACTAATGGTAGGTCCTATATTGGAATCAGAGCAGCCCCATGGAATATAACAATTTATGTTCCCCGCTTGTAATGCAAAGCTACCGTGACACTAAAGCTTACACCAGTAATCATTCTAACATGAAGTAGCCCTAATATGCAATATAATGCAGCATTCATCATGGCTGCCCCTGCCATCTGATATGATATTGCACTCAATATTATCATTTTAACTGATTTAAAGTATGTTTTACAATAATGGTTGGTTTCCACTGGGTTTCAAATAATTTATCTTTTTATTATGAACCTATGCCGCAAAAGTTTCAAGGTAGGGCCACGGCTTCAAATCCAAGACCTCATGTATCTCACTTTGTTTAACTGGAAAAAGTCATCACAATTACCAATACTTTTGAATTAAGTGTACGAATATACAGATGCTATTAAAAATAAAATAGCTGCCAGTATAGCGAAAATTTCAAGGAATGAAATTTCTTTACAAAGTATAGAATTGTCAGGCTTCAGCAAATGTCTTCAGTTCAAAAATTAAGAAATACTTGCAATTATTCAAAAGCTTCTGAATAGTCCTGTGTCCGCAGTTTTTAAGAAATATAGGGATTGTATGAGACTATAACATGGAACATAGAATGTACTACTGATATTTGAATATTTTGACGATTTTCAGAAGTTTAGGTGCATTTAAACGAAAATTTGGCCAATATTTTCCAAACTTTTCTATTTGTCGAATCGAATATTGCAGAAAAATAGTTTAAATATTGAAAAATAGATCATAAAAAACACCGACAAAACACTTAGACATTCTCACACAAACAAAACTGCCGTAAAAGCAATAAAATATGTCTTATAATTAAAGCCTGAAATAGTATCTCAATTTTTTAAATTTTTGATTTAATATTTATTTCTATCGGAAAAAAAAAGTATATCTGAAAATAAAACGCAAAGAAACCGTTGCCTGAACTCGAGAAGGTCTTGTGAGGCCAGCTCGATTTAATGCATTTTCAATGTCTTCCGAAATGCCTAGGGTTTTCCAGCTTACGCCTTCTTCCACGAAAAATTTTCTTCCCCGTGGACTGTATAATGAATTTTTCTGGCTGATTAACCTCATTTTTAACATATTTTTTACTCGCGGTTCTTGAAATTGGAATGCTGGCAAAGACTTTAGCTGCAGAGTAATTTGTTCTAAGCCTGGGTGTAAAGCACAGTAGAGATTTAAGTAAAATGGGTGGTGTATTGGGGCGTACTAAGTAGCTTCTGCAAGTGCACATTGCAGAGAGATTCATTTTATAATTTTCAGCAAGCTTTAGAGGTCGTAAACCCGCGAATATATGAAGGCTAAGGTATGATGTTTTTAAACGGAGAAGCTCTCGGTAAATTCCGGCTAGTGAAAATGCGGACACATCGTCCACTTAGTGGACAACCGGATTCCCAACAGTATCGGCGGGATATGTTAATGAAAAGAATTAAGTTAATAAAGTTAACATTTTAATGTTGATTTATTTTTTTACCCTATATTTTTTTTTTTGGGTTTGTGACTATATTAGCAATCGTGTACAATGGATATATTGAAGGGGATGGAGCCAAAAATTAAAACTTGAGCAAGTAAATAAGAGGGAAAGGATGAGGGACGATAAAGAAGGGGTTTGATGGAGGAGAAGTGCATTGTGTTCCACTCTGTCATCTCTATCTACCATAACAGAGGGTAGAGAAATCATTGTACTTGTAGAGATGAATGAACATGAAGGCTACAGAGTACCGACTTTCTGAGGATATGAGAAGGTATCGATTTGGAATGAGTTGTTAAAGAATGGCAAAGGACATGGCAGAGTGACAGGTGTTAGTAAGGGAAGCGTGGAAAGGCATCATCGGAAGGAAAAAGGATCCGAATAATCAATTCATATGGTTGAAATTGACCAAAGAGGAAACCACTCTTTTTCTCGTAGCTTGTTACTTCACTCCATATGGATCTAAAACCTACAAGAAGAGGAACATGGATAGAGAGGACCCTTTCAGAGCTTTGAAAAGGGACATAGCTAAGTTTTGCAACAAAGGAGAGGTCATTCTATTAGGTGACTTTAATGTTAGGACAACTAATAACCAATCTCTTTACTTTGGGAAAGAAGAGGAATGGAATAACAATCCTCTATGGCTAGAAGAAGACGAACAACAGAAATGGGAACGGGTCTCACAAGACATTAAAGGTGGTGTTTCTCATTTTGGGGCTGAATTATTAGGTCTATGCAGCTTACATGATTTGATCATATGTAATGGTATAAAGACATGGCCAAATTCAGGAAACATCACATGTCAAACCTACAACAATCAAAGTGTTGTAGACTATGCCATATGCTCGCAAAACATTATGTCTTGGATATTGGAGGTTGAGGTAGGAAGTTGTCCTATAGAAATGAAATCGATCATAACCCAATTCATGTGAAGATTAGTATGCAAAACAAGGACCAACAAAAGGAGAGCCTTCATCTGAACAAAAAAGTAGTGTATCAAAGCAAAATCCTTGTGAATCAGGAGAACCAAGCCATCTTTAAATGTATGATTGCAAAACAGTTACAGGAAATGCAAGATATTGACAACTCCAACAAGGGCAAATACATGCTCAATAGTGAGAAGTTAATGACTATAATACACAATGCACTAAGGGAGTGCAAGCATGCTAGAGCCAAGAGAAGTGTTAAAAATAGTTTTCCAACAAACCCATGGTTTGATGAAGAATGCAAAGTTGTGAAAAGAAGGTTAAACGCTTCCAGAAAAGAGAAAACAGATACTGAAGTTAGTGAGAAACAAAAGGAAGTACGTACATGAGAGGTAGGAGGGAAGAGTTTATTTCCATGGGGAAGAATAATTTGAGAGGTTTTGGAGAGAGCTTCAATGAGACTAGAACTACAATAGAGAATAATATCATTGACACTTAGTGGCTAAAATATGCAAACATGTTGTATGAAAGAAGTAATGACTTGTCGCCTCTTCCTTATGTTCTTAAAAATAGGGACAAACTCTTCTCCATGAAAGACATCAAGGAAGGGATCAAAAGATTAGCAGGGGAAAGGCTCAAGACATAGATGGTCTGCAAGCGGAATTCTTAAATTGGGGTGTAGAAGATCTTGCTCCACACATTAAAAATATCTTTAATAGAGTTATCCAGTTCGGTTTTCCAAAAAACTAGACAACTAGCATTGTCATTCCTCTCCACAAAAGTGGCGATGTCAACAACCCAGCAAACTACCGCACTATTATGATTAATCCGCTTTTTGGAAAGCTCTTTGGTAGCATGGTGGAGCATAGAATTAGTCTTTGGGCTGAAAAGGAAGGTAAGAGAGCAAAAGGGCAGGCATGTTTTAGACCAAAGCACTCTACTATTGATCACTACATCACTCTTAGGCATTTGATTGAAAAGGTTTGGGACAGCAAGGTGAAGAGGTCTATTGTTGTTTCGTGGATTTCAAAAAGGCCTTTGACATGGTTCCGAGAAACAAATTGTGGGATAAGATGGAATAGTTGGGTATTCTGGATAAATATAGGGTAGCGGTTCACAGACTATATGAGTAGGTACGGGCTAAAATCAAAACTAAGGATGGTCTATCCGAGTGTTTTGGGAGTGATATTAGGGACAAACAAGGTTTTTTGTTGTCCCCCACCTTGTTTGGGTTATATATAGACAAGCTAGAGGAAGGTATTGACCAAAAGGGCGAGGTGGGATTCATTTAGCTTCTTATGTGGTAAAATTGTTGCTCTATGCAGATGACCTTATCCTAATGGCTAAAACAACGCAGGGTTTACAAGAGCACTTGAGAGCTTTAGAACTATTTTGCCAAGAGGTGGGAATGCAAGTGAACATTGGTAAAACCAAAATCATGATCTTTACCTTAAAAAGGAAAAAGAGACAAGTAAGCTTTAAGTTTGAAGGGGACTCCTTGTAAGTTGTAAATGAATATAAATATTTGGGACTGGACTTTCACAATAATCTCAGTTGGGAAACTTGTAGAGCTAAGAGGATTCGGGGGGTGGAAAGCTCTATACATGCTCCAAAACAGATGCAAAACAACGGAGTTATGGGATTGGAAGACCAGATTGAACCTTTTTGGGTTACTGGTAATCCTAGTGGTGTTATATGGGTGTGAGATTTGGGGCAGCAATACATCCATGGGGAAATGGAAATAGATAAAAAGAATTCAAAAACATCTAATTACAAGTAGTTTCAAAATAAAAACCACGGTTCCATACGAAGTCATTCTAGCTGAAACCGGAGCCTTTTCAATGGAAGCGATGGCGATGATACAACTATTAGGATACTTCAAGAAAGTGGAAAACATGGATGATTCCTGGCCTAAAATAGCAGTAGAGGAAAAGTTAAATAAGAGGAAGAAAACTTGGATGAAGCAAAATGGCGAGTGGATGAGCAAATGGGGCATTAGCATACAAGAGTGTCCTAGCACTAACGAAGAAATAAAAAATTATGTGAGAG
The DNA here is from genome assembly GCA_018340775.1 of Taxus wallichiana var. yunnanensis. NCBI lineage: Eukaryota > Viridiplantae > Streptophyta > Pinopsida > Cupressales > Taxaceae > Taxus > Taxus wallichiana. The sequence goes on along the minus strand of CM031240.1, from coordinate 1,011,088,840 downwards.
AGAAATTCAGAAATATTATGTGGAATAAGTAGCTTGGACGAAAAAGAGAATACTATGTCAAGAATTTTAATCCCACATGTGATCATGGGCAAAAACACTATATTGGAGTGATGATAAAGTGGAAAGCTAAAATGTTAATTGTGCAGCTAAAAACTAGTTCACATCATCTTAGGTGTGAAACCGGGAGATGGAAAATGCCCAAAGAGGAGTGGTCAGAAAGGGTTTGTCAGTTTTGCATGTCGGGCTCGGTGGAATCGGAATGGCATTTCATCATGGAATGTGTAGCTTACGAGGACATACAAAGCAATTATGTGGATATTTTAATAGTGGATGATCTTACAACTTTGTTTGAAGAGGAAAGGGTGGTAAAAACAACAGATTTCTTGATCAAAATCCATAGCAGAAGAATCAAGATTAGCAAAGAATTGGAAGAAAGGCAGAAGTAGCGGTTATTTTGGGTATCTTTTTGGTGTTTGGCTGCCTAGTTTGTGTTTGCACATTGGGTCCCATAGACTATTCGATCTCATGGATGTCATTAAAAAAATTCATTCATTCATTCATTCTTACTCACATTACTCACTTGAGTGCAATTTGTGCTTAAAGGGGACAAAGTAAAAATGGGGAAAATCCAAAATCTACCATGTTTGAGACCCAAATGAAATGCTTGTTTCTTGAAGCACTTTGTAGCCCCATTTTTAATTTAAAGATGGATTAATTGTAGGAAAATAGACAATATGCGAACAATCATCAAAAATTGAGTTCCTCCAGTGGTTGGCCATACATGTCTGGTGAGTGAATGTTTTAGACTAAGACTCCATTATTCACATGAGTGCAATTTGAGCTTAAAGTGGCCAAAATTAAAAAAAGGGGAAAATTCAATATGTTCAAGGTCAAAACCTAGCCACATTGCTTTCTTCATGTAGCACTTTGTAGCCCCATTTTTTTAGTTTTAAGCTTGAGTAAATGTAGGAGTAATTACGGAAAATAGGTGATGCGTAAACAATCATTGATAATTGAGCCCCTCTAGCATTAGTCATATGAGTGATAGGTATATTTTATCTTCTAGTCGAGCTCTGCTATTTTTTAATTTTATTTTTTTACATCATCAAGGTTTTTGAATGGATGGTGTTTGATTTGTTAGAAAAGATGAAGACATCACATCAATAGAAAGTTGTAAATAAAAAAGTGAGAATTAAATACCTACATGTACCACACCTTTTCCACGGCTCAAATTGTAACACCCAAATAATATCTGCTCTTTGTGTTACACTTTATTGACTCGATCTTGCTCACCTTATTCACATGAGTGCAATTTATGCTTAAATGGGCCAAAATAAATAATGGAGAAAATTCAATAGGTTCCATGTTTGAAACCCAACTAAAATGCTTGTTTCTTGGAGCACTTTGTATCCCCCTTTACAATTCTAAGCTCGATTAAGTAAAGAAACAGATGATGTGTAAAAAATCATTGATAATTGAGTTCACATTATTCATGTGAGTGTAATTTGTACTTAAAGGTGTCAAAATAAAATATGGGAAAATCCAATAGGTTTCATGTTGGAAACCCAACCAAAATGCTTATTTCTTGGTGCACTTTGTAGTCCCCCTTTATAGTTCTAAGCTCAAGTAGGTGCAATGAAATAGGCAATGTGTAAACAATTATTGATAATTATTTGTTATCTTTGTTTCACTTTAAGGTCACTTTGTATTCCCCCTTTACATTTCTAAGCTCAAGTAGGTGCGGAGAAAATAGGCGATGTGCAAACAATCATCGATAATTATCCATTATTTATGTTCCCCTTTATCGCCACTTTGTAGTCTCACGTCTCTTTGTAGTCTCACGTTTTAGTTTTCATAGGAAACTCCCGTCTGCACCGAGATTTGATTCCTCAGGTTGATCGATTGTTTTATTCCATTGGAAATGCAAGGGTTGTTGTAAGCACTTCCAAAATGGTTCCATTGTTTCATCTCTATCTTGCTCGCATTACTTACGTGAGTGCAATTTGTGCTTAAAGGGGACAAAGTAAAAAATGGGGAAAATCCAAAAGCTACCATGTTTGAGACCCAACTGAAATGCTTGTTTCTTGAAGCACTTTGTAGCCCCCTTTTAATTTAAAGATGGAGTAATTGTAGGAAAACAAGCAATGTGTGAACAATCATCAAAAATTGAGTTCCTCTAGTGGTTGGCCATACGTGTAATGCAGTGAGTGAATTTTTAGACTAATAGTATATTATTCACATGAGCACAATTTGAGCTTAAAGTGGCCAAAATAGAAAAAGGGGAAAATTCAATAGGTTCTAGGTCAAAACCTAGCCATATTGCTTTCTTCATGTAGCACTTTGTAGCCTCGTTTTTTAGTTCTAAGCTCGAGTAAATGCAGTAGTAATTACAAGAAAACAGGTGATGTGTAAAAATCATTGATAATTGAGCCCCTCTACTATTAGTCATATGAGTGACAAGTATATTTTATCTTCTAGTCTCGAGCTCTGCTATTTTTAAATTTTTTTGTATGTTGTTAAGGTTTTCAAATGGACTATGTTTGATTTGTTAGAAAATATGAAGACATCACATCAATAGAAAGTTATAAATAAAAAGGAGAATTAGATACATGCATATACCACATCTTTTCCACGGCTCAAATTGTAACACCCAAATAATATATGCTCTTTGTGTTACACTTTATTGACTTGATCTTACTCGCCTTATTCACATGAGTGTAATTTATGCTTAAATGGGCCAAAATAAATAATGGAGAAAATTCAATAGGCTCCATGTTCGAAACCCAACTGAAATGCTTATTTCTTGGAGCACTTTGTATCCCCCTTTACAATTCTAAGCTCGATTAAGTGAGGGAAATAGATGATGTGTAAACAATCATTGATAATTGAGTTCACATTATTCACATGAGTGTAATTTGTACTTAAAGGTGCCAAAATAAAATATGGTAAAAATACAATAGGTTCCATGTTGGAAACCCAACTAAAAAGCTTATTTTTCAATGTACTTTGTAGTCCCCTTTTATATTTCTAAGCTCGAGTAGGTACAACAAAGTAGGTAATGTGTAAACAATTATCAATAATTATTCGTTATCTTTGTTCCACTTTAAGGTCACTTTGTATTCCCCTTTACAGTTCTAAGTTTGGGCAGGTGCAGAGAAATAGGCAATGTGCAAAAATCATCAATAATTATCATTTATTCATGTTCCCCTTTATCACCACTTTGTAGTCCCTCTTTGTAGTCACTTTGTAGTCTCATGTTTTAATTTTCATAGGAAACTCCCATCACACTAAGATTTGATTCCTCATGTTGATTGATTGTTTTATTCCATTGGAAATGCAAGGGTTGTTGTAAGCACGTCCAAAATTGTTCAATCATAGGCATTAACACATGTAGGGATCAATGCTTTGCAACACAGTCATGTTAACCAATAATTTAGCATTATTTTTTCTTAAAATTAGAGGCATTTCCAAATTTAACCAGGGAGTTGTCTCATAAGAAAGCTTATTCCTATTGAGGAGCTCGGGTGATCAAGGGATATTTTTCGATGTCAAAAGTTCCATAAAGTTCCCTAAACCATGTCGGTGCGGTATATCCTTGAAAGAGCTTTTCGACGACTTTAAGAACGTGAAAAACAGACACTTTGAGCTCAAGTTATGTCCATCGATGGAAAGTCAACTTTGGTCAACATGTCAATAATGGACCAATAGCAACTGCGACACGTGGCAAAAGGAGAAAAAGGGAAAAATGAAGGTTGTTCGAGTTGTTTTCAACCTCCGGTCTTCGACACACGTAAAAGCGGGCCAGAACAAGAGGCTCAACTTTTATAACGGAAGGAGGGCGCCGTGTCGTGAGGACGATTATATCATCGCCGACGTGGTGGGTCCTCAAGCCACCACATGTTCGATTTGCCTATCGAGGATTGACAAGTGGTCTTAATTGTCATAGTTCATTTTGAATATCACATTATATTACTTGGGTCAAATTCCATTTTATTACCTTTGTAATTCTTTGATATTAACTTCCATGTTAATTACCAAGCCACATTATTTGCTATGTTCGGGCTTATTATTATCCAACTTGGAGAGCTCGAGGATATACCACTAAGTTTGGGGATTACCTTATCAAAACCAAGGATATCTCATATCCTATCAACTCGGTGTATGTATATATCCAAACATACCAATATCTCCTTTGCGCATTATATTATTTGCCACGCATTTTATGCTAACTCCATCGCTTTATCTCCTTATCCCTCCAAACAATGACAACTCATAACATATAACCATAGTGCCCAAATTTGGTGCATTCCACATAGGCCCACATTAAACGGTGGCTAAAATGGCTCAAAAGCCAATTAAAAACTAAACCGCCCTATCTTTTAAAGACCTCCTCCACCCTTTATGCAATTAGATGTGGGATTAAAACAAAAGGAGGCGGCATAGGACAAGGAGAAGGGACATGAACCCCTAATCTCACACATACCAATCAAGCGATTTGACCAACTCACCTAGAGGCTTGGACGTGTTATAAAATGGCTCATGAGACCTTTATAGAAGAGAGTGTCGTGTTTGTGTCGAGGAAGGAGGCAATTTTGGAAAAGTGCAATTTTGGGGCACTTCTACTCACTTCCAGATCTCGAGTTATATATGAAAGTTGCTCAGAATTTTGAGACAATCACGATGGTGTGATCATTTATCCGATTTGGAGCTTTTGTGACAATTTTTTTCTATTAAAGTCACATGAAGGCATAGAACCAAAGGGAGACACTACTGCAAGTGGATCAGGAAGGTGAAGGATAGAGGTTGAGCTCCATTAACGTCCTTCGAAGGTCTAAAACACAATTTTATAGGTTTTGATTCATTATTGGTTAATGTAAAGGTTATTGTATTTACATATTTAACATTATTAATGGATCGATTCACCATGAACCCGGGGACGTAGGAATTCCGAACCCCATAAACAATTTGGTGTTTCTTTTTTATTTTTATTTTCAGTTTTATGATAATTGCAAGTAATTTACATTCCAAATATGAATATGGATGCAACTATAATTAGAATTGATAAAATTGGAAAAATCAATTAAATCTGAAATAATGACTTTTTGGGCTTTGATCAAACAATGAAATTTTGAGTAAATTACAAACTTAATTTCAGTTCTGAATTCAGTCCATAATCATATTTTTAATCAATAATTTGGAGTATTAAGACCTCTTAAGTTGTTAAAATTGAAGATCCTTTGAAATGATTAAAAGTGTTAGTTTCAAGCACTGTTTTCGGATCAAGCTTTGGTATCAGAGCAATTAGATTGTCGGATTAGCTTCTAATTGTGTTTGAAAATTTGGCTTCAGTTTCAATATTGATTTTAGTTTTTAGTGTGCAGACATTTTGGGGCTTGTTAATATTCTTTTACAGTGTGCGGTTTTGGAAGTACAGGCTATGTTTGCAGGAACAATGAATCATGGGCAAGTCATCCAAACAAGAGCAACTGGATGAGCTTGAAGCCATAAACTCACCAACTCTAGGAAGAAAACTCTTTCTTAAGAGCTAATTTTTATTCCTTGGAAGAGGAAATAGTGCAGTTAAAATCTAAGCCACAATCCTCTATAACCAAGAAAGAGGAGTATGTCAATGAGATGCTTGCAGAGAGCAAGAAGTTGATGGTTTTGTTAAAGAGTTGCAAGAAGAAATACGGACCAAGGATGGTCTCTTGGAAAAGCTGCAACAAGGTGAACACAAGAAGGAAATGCCTTCCAAAGTAGATGTAGGTACTATGACAGAAAAATGCACTGTAAGTTGTTCACATGAAAATACTTCCTCTAATTTAGTTTCAGACATTTCTTTGGGTGAATTTGAAAAACACACTAAGGGAATTGGGTCTAAGCTAATGGTTAAAATGGGATATAACAGAAAGGGCCTTGGTAAAAATGGACAAGGTGATGCTAACCCAATACAGGTAGAGGATCAACCTCGGTTTACAGGTTTGGGTTATTCTAGTAGGCATATGGAAATTGGAGAAAGTTCCAAAGTAGCTGAAGGAAGACAAGCTTCCAACAACCAAGCATCTACGCCTCTAGAATTGTAGGATTCTGCCATCAAGAGGAACAATGAAAGGTGTAAGAAAATAGGTAAATGGGGAAATGAAGTTCCACCTCCTCCCACTTACACTAAAAATAGCACTAAGGGGAAATTAAATCCTAAGACTTCCAAAAAACTCTTTCAGTTTGAACAATATAGCTTTGGTAGACAAAAGTATGGTTTTCCTTACACATTTTGCGAAGTTTCTAATCATTCTGTAGTATATTTTTGGAAGAGGAAAATAATGGTTAAGAAGTTAATGCCTTATGTGAATGATAATGCATGTGCAAAAGACCAATCTCACTCTGGTAAGGCGAGAAATGGAAAAAAGGTTACCTCTCCTAAACAGAGGAATCATTATCCTATACGAGTTCGTAATGGAAAAATGGGTAAGACTCCTAAAAACAAGGAAGTTAAATTTTGTTCCCATTGTAAAAGGAATGGTCATGATGTTAAGATGTGTTGGTATGCTTATGGTACTTGGACACCTTTTTTTTTATCAAGTTGCTCCTCATGGAAATGGGTTTCCTTCTCTAGATAGGGGATGAATCCTTGAATGAAATTTGAGGATGAGTTACATGTTCTTGACCTCCATACTTCACTAAAACAATACAAATCACATTTTATGATCAATGAAACTATTCTAAACACCTAATTCTTCCCACAACTAAAAATTTAGGTCCTATTTTGTTTTTAACTAGGACGTGAAACTGTAGAGTTTTGCAATACCTAAAGAAACATTTAAGCATTGAATCAATGTTGATTATTCCACATTGTAGAGTATTCTAATAGCCTTCCAATTCCTATTTTGTTTCATCCCAACTCTTTCCAAACTCTTGGAATCATCTAAAGAAGTCATCTTTCATCGTTTTAGCTTTCATTCCCTGCACTTTGAAAACCTAGTTTTAAACAAATTTCTCCCGAATGAGATTTTATATCCTAAAATTTCGTAAAGTTACTAAGACATCTTAAATTATCTTTGAAATCACCCTCAGATTCTTTATATTTTCTCTAAAAACTTCCTAAGGGTGTTCAATTAGCTACATAATGGCAAAAATGGCCTTTTTGGGCCTTTAAAGGAAGTAGTCTCTCATCAAAACTAAATGAGTTGATCAATCACCTTCTAAACACTATTCCCTATACACTAAAACAAACTGAATGATCTTATTATGAATTTAATTTGAGCTAGGGTAAAGGTTGAACTTATGAAAAACTTATTTTCACTCATCTCATTGTGTTTACCCCTCTCCTAATCACTAATGAAAATCACTCAACTCTTCCTCTTTCACTTAAGGATTTTCATACAAACCCTTACTCTCTCTAGGATTCTTTATGGAACTATGCAAGACAATCAATAGGTCTTCTTGATTAATTTTTATAAGGATTTTCCCTTATTCCTAAAGGATTCAAAACATTATAACACCACTCCCTCAATGATAGATACAACTTCCTTATGAGTTTATTTCCTAAGACAACTATTTCTAAAGGTTGGTCTTAATAGTCACAAGAAATAAGCATGATTGTACATTGCTCCCTTTACCTAATAACCACTTGATAATATGTCCTTATGCCATGATTTTATGATTCATTAATGCCCTTGGGCATTCCTTCAACTTGTTAGAGGCTCCACCAACTTCAAAAAAATGGAATAAAGACTATTTTTCTAAAATTACATCTTTCCTAGCCCTCAAAATGGGCATTAACATTGCTATAGTGTATTTGCATGTTCCTTTTCCTTTATTCTTATTCCAACACGTACTAGGGATTTTGAAAATATTGGTCTTCTTATTACTTTCCTCCACACTTGTCAAGGACTCTATAAGGGATAATTATTAAATTTTACAATGAATGTTCTACTCTAGGACCTTAAGACTGGGCACACATAGTTAGGATTGTGTTCACGCAAATTTAATTTAAGAAATCCTCCTTTAGATGGATTATTACCTTTTTTTGAATTTTACAACACCAAGTCCTTGTGATCAATTCCCTGAAATATAATCAAGGATTCCATTGAATCATTATGTTCATGTTACATACTACTAAACTTCTAAAATAGGGTATAGTATGGTGTGAGTAAGTCTTTTTATCTATTTTCCATTCCCTGGACACTGTGAGGGTTCCATGAAGCCTTAAAAACCATTATAGATAAGAGGAAAACAAAATAAGATATTTACATGTCGAGAATGGTTTGCAAAATAGTCTCGACCTCCAAATCGATATCTTGGTCTGAGAGGACTGTGTCAAACATTTGGAGGGAAACTCCTTTTTTTTCCTGTAGAGTCCAGATGGACCAAGACAAGCTATGACCATCTCAAGTGGTCCCAAGATACCCCTAACCACCTAAGAAATCCAAATTTAATTATTAACAAGATGTTCCTGCATCACCAGAGGAAGGATGCACAATGACTTAGAAGCCTTATTTTCAATTAAGGGCTTAGTTGTCATGCTTCAAATTTTTCAATTTCCATGCTAGTTATTTTGGCCATTCTAGAGCTATTAAAACACCCTTCGGGAGAGTTTAGGAAAGATATTAAGCATCCAAAGGTGATGTTAGGGAATATTGGAAGTGTTGAAGGTAATTTAGGAATATTTAGGAAATGTTTTATCATTCAAGGACTATCTGCTCAACATCGGGTTTTCTAGGTGCAGGGAACAAACACTCTAATGGTGAAACCTAACTTCTCTGGAAGATTCCAAGAGCTCTGTAAGGAGTTAGAAGGAAAACAAATAGGCATTGGAAAGCTAAGTAAATCCTCTACATGTTAGAGACATCCACTTTTATCTAAGGCTTGAAGGATTCATGAAGAATTTCAAAATAGTGAAGCTTCCCATTTTGTTTCCAAACCAACACTTCACCTTGATGCAACACTTCGTGAAACCAAAAAGGGCACTACTAATCAACCTTCATGTTTCTTTATGATTGATACCTCATGGTGAATCCTATTCCATGTAGACACCCTTTTCCATCAATGAGAACACCAATGACACTATGTCCAACACATGTGTTTTGATTTGTTATGTATTATAAGGCATTTCATGAGTGCATATATTTGAGAAGTTGTTGTTTCCTTTTAGAGTTGTGAGGTTTGTAAAATCTAATTTTGACACATTTAACACTCCTACAAGTGTCAATAAATAATAAAAAGGCCCCAAAACCTAAACAATGACTATATTCATTACCAAAATAGACATCAATAGTAGAATTTAAACACTAAAGGTTTAGGTTGAATGCTGAAATCCTGAAAATTATCTATGTACTAACTAGATTAGATTATAAAAAACTATCTCCTAAACTGTGACTCGTGGAGTTGTGAGACTAGTTCCATAAGGTGCAAAGTGATCCTAATTTCTTATAGTTACTAAAATAAATTTAAAGTATAAGAAATAATAAAATAATTTTATTATTTCTTATACTTAAACATTTATTTTTGTAAATAGAAGCATGCCAAAAGCACATATAATTCTTATACTCTATGGAACACGTAAGTGTTGTAGCGTGTATGCGTGCGCGTTATAACACGTACACGTTTCATTTATTATGCCCCCAAACCAAGAATTTGCAGGCTTGGAATTTCCTTGGTTTCCTAAACATATGCCTTGGACCTACAACAACACAACAACTTGTGTGTTTTTGACAAAATATGTAAAAACTCACCTTCCACCATGCTAAATCCTACAAAAATGTTCTCTATCTTTCTTAAAAATTTGCCTACAACGTCAAGAAAACTATCCTCTTTCTAAATATGTAATTTTTATATTTTTCTGACTATTCTAAGGTTTCCATTTATATTTATTTCAAACTATGTATTTTATACCTCTATTTTTAGTGATTGTAAATGCTTATCTTTTTCGTGTATATTTTTTTTGACTCATCAAAATTGAATAAAATTTTTTAGGCACAAACTAGGACTAATTCTATACATATTAAAAAAAAAAAAAAAAAAAAAAAAAAAAATTGAGGTAGTTAGGGAGGGCATGGTTTGAGCTCCGTTATGTTAAAAAATACTTGCTAAAAAATATAAAAAAATTATAGCACAAACTAGATTCTTCTAGCTATCTTTCTACCAATGGGTTTTCAAAAATACTAAACAGTGCTCAAAACATGGCGGAGAGCATGAAAGACTCTCTACTATGTTTTTTTAACAAAAACAAGAGCACATGTTGTTATTTTAGTTATTTGAGCCACTAAAACTTAACCGTTTAAAAAAATAGTAGTAGTTTAGAAACTAGACTCAAAATGCTACGATTCATGTTCTTACAACATCTTCCAATTTTGAGTGTAACTATTTCAAATAACTCATACAAGTTAAAGATTTTTATTTTTAAGAAAAAAGTGTCCACTTAAGACCCCCTTTTGGCCCCCAGATTGGTGCACTTACCCTCTCATCTTACTTCTATGTCTTCTACTTGTGAGCATATAAGTGAACCCCAAGTCTTACCACTCCCGACGCCTCTCAAGTTTTATTTAAATGCCAAGAAACATGATATTATTCCTCATCTTCTTAATCACCAATTGATCAACTTAACAACCACCCATTCTAGCCTCCTTATTAGCTTGCCAAATATCAAGGTCTCCCATTTTGCAATTAGCATAGAATTAATGGACACCATGACAATGATTTCTATGCTTTAAAAAGGTGAATTAAGCACCTTGAGAATAAATGTTTTATTTAATTTTCTTCACAACATCCTGCTACATATTCATTTTCTAAATCCCAAAGGGCTCCCAAAACGAATCCCTCTATGTCTAGTGAGCATCATTCCATAGTCACTAATGTTTCTTCTTTGGTAAGTCAAGAGTCCCGTACCTAACCAATTCCAACTAAAAACCCACCTCTAAAAATCACTTCATCCCTCCTCCTCTCAAACCTACTACAACATTACCAATTCCAACTAAGAAACCTCCTCTGAAAATCAATCCAACCCCTCCTCCTCTCAAGTCTTCTACAACATTATCAATCCCAAATAAGCTACCACCATTCAAGATCCCTCTCCATCCTATTCCACTTCCACGTCCATTTTTTTGTCAAACAAGCGAATCCTTACATTAATGGTCAGGACACATTTCAAAACTTTCCACCATGCCATGTTCCTTCTCACATCACCACACATAGTACTCCATCAATCACATACTTGGGAGGAATTGTAGCTTCTCCCCCTTGCGTTGCTATCAAATGTATCTATCATCTCATGCACTTGACGCTCTGCGCTTAATGTATAATATTTCCTAAGCATCACCACAAAACCTTTGATACACACATTGTATCATCATTACCCTATGAAAAACTATAGTTCCATGGTTCATACTCGACTGGTAAGGGTATAAATCTGAAATGAACCTCATTGCATTAAATTTTCATGATCTATGCTTCATGATCTATCTTTGTAGCACACATTTTCAAGCCATTTCTCGATGATGTACTCTTTTTCTATGGTTCATTCTTGACTATGGAGGGGGAATTTATAAATGAACCTCATTTCATACTCATCCACTGGGGGGCACACTGCTCCTTCCACCTTCACACTTTGCATTCCATTCCATCACATTCATACACTGCATTTGCATATCTTGGTTGCACTTATTCTTGTTTGCTTATACTATTACATGATGCACTTTTCTTACTATGCTATTCAGATACTCAGTATGTCATTATCTTTATCATATACAAATGTGTGTTCACTTAGTCTCTAGTTGTGAATGCGAGATCACATACATATTTTCACATGCTGTAATGATTCTCGATCTTGCACCTTATACCACCCACCGAGGCTCCTAAGGGTATTTACATTTCCTACTCTCATGCATTACATGTGCTATTATTTCAATATTTACTACTTCTACTTTCTAGCACATTACTTTCCACTAATATATATGTGCCTTGAAATATTTTTATCTTTTTAACATACAAATGGGTACTTCATGTGTAGCATTTTCTTTGTAGAACTATATACCACCATTTTTGTCTGATACATTTTTCTTGTCATTGTTTTCTATTGTATGCCATTGTTTACGGGCTATGCCCTATGTATTGTTTGATCACTTCTTGTATCCTTTTGGTCACTTCGGCCATGGTTGTCTTGTGACATTGTGAGCGATGTCCCATGTATGAAACCCACTTTTCACAGTCCACTTTGTTTTCACACTTTCTTGACTAAATTTTATTTTATTGCATGATTGTTTCTTTTTCTACTAACACATGTTAATAGCCACTTTATTTGCATGTGTCTTGGTTTCTACCATGCACATCCCATGCCCCCTATAGGTATCAATTTCGGATAAACATTTGGTCCTCTCTTTTGGGCCACATTCTCCTGTTCATGTTGCATGCACACCAAACGAGGTGGCATACATTGGGTGAAAAAAATCACCCTGATAACTCAAAGCTACAATTCAAGTCAATAGAGTACATGAAGATAAAAAGAACACAGTCACAAAACGACGCATAATCGACTTGGGTCCTTAACACAAATAGACATCAACACCTAGACTCGACAACAACACCTTGGCGCTATGTCCTCCCTTGGGTGCTAATGTTGCAGGGAACACACAATCAACTTATTACATCAACACAGTTGACATAAGCCTTTAGAGAAGTTTCATAGGTATAGAAGCAGTCCTTTAGTTACATAACACATGCAATCTCCTATGAACCATTTCAATCGAACAATCAAGTACATTAATAACTAATTCGGGACAACATGAACAAGTCGAACGTACCATCTACAATGGTGCTTATTGAGTAGAGTCATGAAAGGAGAGTAACACTAGACATCTCTTCCCAACACTCGCTCTTTGGCGTGAGATCACCCAAAACTATCGCTAGCACGAGATCATCCAAAACTTTCTCTTCACAACATTTTAGGATACATTTCTATCATGTAAACTCTTTTAAATCAGTGCACACTTTCCTTTACTACTACTTTTACACACTTTTACATACTTTTGCATACTTTTGCATACTTTTCTCGATTTTTCACATACGGGACTTGACTACTCTTTTGTTATTCTTTTGCAATTATGTCCTTAATATGCAACAAGAAGCAACCTTTGACAAAAATTACAAGAACAAAAAAGGTATAACACAATGCATACTCTTCACCCTAGGGTCACTTTCCTTTCCTAGTCTCTATGCTTCATTGTTCACTCGGCATGCATTTCGCCGCACACTCTCTGGATCATAAGGTACACATCTCTTATCTACTTTATGTTATCGAGTATTCACTCAAAACGTAAATTGAGGGAAAATGCGAATCTGAAATCACGTACTTGGGTACATTTCTAGGCCCTAAAAGTATCTTTATCATTTACATGGTTTCTAAGCAAGAAAACTAGTGGTTGAAAACTATCTTTGTCCTCTTTTATTGGTTTCTTGCTTTCTCTTTGTTATTGCACACTCTACACCTAATCGTAACTTTACTTGTTTATCTTTCATGTCTTGAAACACGAGTCCAAACCAAGATAGTAGCGCCTTGGCTCTCCTGTCCCCATGGGCATCGCTAACCCTTTCTTACCTTACTCATTCTTTTAGGGTCTATTTTATCTTTTGGGAATATTTTTCACTTATGGGTTGGCCTTCTAGTTTTCAATTATGAAATTCAAATAAGGGAATCATATAAATACATATTTATGTTTTCAAAATAAAGGACCAAGCACTAAGCATTACTATCATCACCTAAGCTTGCATCCAACAGTACCTAAAACACTCTAAAGAATCCATTCAAGGAAAAGGGCTACATAAACTATGCATACACAACATAGGAAGGGGAATTTCATTCTATTTCATTCAGACATTCTATTATATTGCTACATTCTAGCTACTGGCCACTTTATCAAGTGTAACTTGCACACAGGGAATCCTAGGGAAAATTTTCTACACATGCTCACAAGAACTACATGTAGTCCGAGATGTAGTTCAACGCTTGGTCATAAATTTACTCTCGGGGTGACTAATGGGGTCATTTTGACTCTCCATATGCATATTTATTTTTAGGTTTGACATGGTTTGTGGGCTTGTGCGGGTGAACATCTATTTTGCATGTTACAAGTACTTCCGGTGATCATAGTGCGAACAACAAGTGATTAACAGAGAATAAGTGTGACACCCTAGAGACACAATAGAAGGTAGATCCGAGGTTTTGTGGAGTCACAGGTGCCTAGATTCGGTCATCAATGCCTAGGCACCCATGTCTGCTACATGCGCCCATGTCCAACTCTTTTTGTGAGTTACATAATTTATATTGGGCATTGTCGACACTCTTCCCATCCCTGTTCAACACTTTTCCCATCCATATTGGTTCTAGATCAAACATTAATCAACTAAGTATCTTCATTTATATTTTGTGCATAAGATTTCATATTTACTGATTTAGTTTTCTTGTGTCATTTATGTATTATTTCAATAAGTGACTTCGCATATTATATTTAATTATGAATTTATTAAATCAATCTTTGAAAGGGGATGAAAGTATGGACGAGGAGTTGAGATTGTTGTGATATATATATTGAGGCAAGATAGAGGTGTTAATGAATGACCGGGATAGTTGAGGTATGTATTGAGAGGAGATTTGTGAGATAGGGGTGGTTGATATATGTTGTGAAGAAGTGCGAACGCTAGAGATGAAACTTGTATTGATGAGGGGTATTGACGTTGAGATGGACATGACCATTTTTGAATAGATGATGTGGGTTTTTGTGAAGAAGTAGGTTGAGACACACTAAGTGGGATGGCTATCGATATTACAAAAGGTGAATGGAGAGTACTAGAGACTATATGACTAGAGGTGGAAGAAGATGTGTTGATGTTATTTTATGAGGAGGAGCAACCAAATGAGAGATCTAGTGAGGACGATAATTATTGGTTGGTTATATCTTGTGACGAAACTACATTGAGATCAAAATTGATGACGGGTGCTGATGATGTGGGATTTGATGTTTCTAGTCCATTAGCAGTGGAATACGGATGAATTTATTGGATAACCAACTCATGATTAGGGTTGAAAAGCCAGGAAAGGTCGAAAGTGACGTTGGAAATGGAAGGTCATTGTTTAGGTGTGGGTTTCTAGAGGAAAAATTCTCGAGAAGCAAGATATGCATTCAGGCCACAGGGTTTGAATCCAAAATATCTGTGAATGCTAGATCATCATTATTGAAGAAACAGGGACCAAGTGGATCGAGAATTTTTGATGTGGCTGATTCTTTGTTAAGAGAGTGTGGAGGTTCTTCATCATTGTTGGAGGTGATGAATATGATCGGTATTGATCAATTAGGAGTGGAATGTCATCAAGGCGAGACTGGACATTTTCTAAGGATTGTTGGAAACATTCAGTCATGTTGTCGAAGTTTTGTAGACAAGATTGTTTTTTGTTAGGACCATGAAATAAACAAACAATGACTAAAAAGAAAAAGGAACTAGATGGTTGGTTACTACAACACAAACAAGTCACACAAGAGAATTTTTATTATCTTGATTAATTTTAAGAAAGGATGAAATGTGAAAATGGTTTAAAAGGTACTAGGAAATGACAATCTAAAGCTAGTTCTAGGTGATGTAATAAGATGGATTCCTTGATATACACTAAGGTACGTGAGGCCCGAATCGTGTTGGTGTCAATACGAGGCGTGATATTGGGGCTAACCCCTCAATTCATGGTTACACAATGATAAGGGTGTCGGGTAATTCGCCATATATCGCCCACCAAATTCTTTATACTCATTCAAAACAATTGAGTTGCCTTATCCTCTTGGTGATGAAATCCAAGTAGGTCCACATAGGAAGGGTGTTTAAATGTGAGTTATGTTTTGATGTGGTTTGGTTGTGTGTGAGGGGAGTTAAGTGAATACAATTCCTTAAAATCCTAATTAAACTATGTGATCAGGAAAAATGAGTGTTCATTTTAAATCCCAAAGGAAATGTTGATTCGATGAGAACAAACACACAAATGCAATGCTAAAAATAGAAATGTGATAGAAAAGAGACACACCCATGATTGATTTTCCTTTTTAATTTTTAATTTTTAAGCAAAAGCAACAACAACAACAACAATGTGCTCCAAGCTAAAAAGTTAGATGAAATAGACAAGAAAATAAATGGAAACTAAAAATGGAAATCTAAATGAAAAAGGGACTATAAGTGTCCCACCTTTGGGCATGTTAGGGATGTTTAAGGTAGTATCTCGGTTAGTCTTTATCAAATGCAAAAGTACCTAAAACTCAAAATAAACATGGTTTACTTGATACACCAATTGACGATAATCACAATTTTGGGATGATAGAATGTGGACAATGTGAGAATGTTACTCCTTTCGTCAAGTGAAGAGACTGAAAGAAAAGACAGCTAAACAAAAGATATTAGATAGATAGGATAACGAGTTACTTGACAAAGGCCGGTCTTAGGAATCGAAAGGGGTCTTCCTTGAAGCGTGTTAACTCATTGATACAATTAAGGTTTTTTGATTAAAAAAATACATGATAAAAGACAAGAAAGCTAAAATTCAAGATGAATAGGAAGATCCTGTTCAACTTCGTAATTAGCCTAGGCCAGGGTTGTGGTAAGCTCGAAATATTGAAGTAATTGTACCGTACTCCTTGGTTGTTTCTACTAGTTCGTTAAGGATCTCAAATTGTGACTCAATGTCCTCAAAACTTGGTGCAAAATATAATGGCACATAAGGTGAGATCGTGGAGGATGTCAAACTATTCCCACATGAATGGTTGTTGGATGATCGAAAGATCGTAAATGTTGGTAATGGGATGAGAGATACCTGGAAGAATCATCTATAGGAGACACATCTTGAAAACAGACATATTAAGTCCAGATGGATAGATAAAAGATGATAAAATGCAATGACTAATAAAAGTGACTATATTGATAATGTCGCAGGCGATTCATAGAAATCGTGGGCGATTTGGGATAATCGCTAGTGATTGAAGGGATCGCAGCGATTTCTATGAAAAAGTTGATGTTTGAAAAATGCTAAATTAATGGAAAACAAAGACTAAAATGCTTGATTTGACCTTGTTTTTGATGCGTAAAAATAGAAATAAGAATAGATGGATGTGAGCTTACCGTTGACGTGAAAATGGACTGATATGGTTATAAATGCTTACAGGAACTTGTTGAGTTTTTGGTGGTGTCTTATTGAATGCTTGGTGGTGTGACAAGGGCCTTGGAGATGTCTGAATGCACGAAACAATGTGATCTAGCTTCTAGAGCAATAGAGCTTAAATTCTGAAGATTCTCGGATCACAAACAAGAGCTTTAAGCTTCTATTTATAATCATTGGCGATTTGTTAGGGTTGTTGGTGATCCTGAAATTATGGGGAAAGCAGATTTGGAAGTGGTTTTAACCACTTCCAACTTAGGCTTTCATGGGTGGGGATCTAGGTGAGGAGGTTAGGATGTTAGGAGGTTGGGTAATGGGGATAAAAATGGGTTTAGATGGGTTAGGGATGGTTAAAGAGGTTTTAAAGAGGTTAAATGAGATTTACGGAGGGTAAAAGTATGATTTTACAGGAGTGAGGATAGTGACTTAGGTTATGCTTTTAGAATGATCAGTTTAATGTCTTAATGTGCACGGGGTGTAGGCGGGTTACGATGACGAAAACCCGATGTCTACGATTCTATTATTATTAACATATTTTCATAAATTCATTCATGATCTATATCATTAAGTGTGTTATTTTTTTGTGCATTATTTATTTTACACTAATAAATATTTTTGTATTCACCTACCACAAGCACTCATGGATGATGTTGCTATGAATAAATAATTATTTTTCTACATATAAATCTATTGTCACAAATGAATAAATCAATCCATAGTAACTATTATTATTTGTTTACAATAAACCATAGTAGCTAATATTATTTGTTTACAATAAACCTGAATTCAAATTTTAATTTAATAAAGTACATATAAAATACAATTATTAGTATTTCTAATTTTGTGATACATCGGATCCCTTTTCTCGCTGACACAGGAATTATACCAGGCGCAGGAGCGACCGCTTTCCCAAAGTAGGCAGAAGACTAGGACGTTTACCCTCATTGGAATCATTTTACGTTATGTACTACTTGCTGCTCACAAGTTTAAAGGTGCCTTTATGCTTGAATGTTTTTCTTCCACCGACTCTCCTTTCCACGTTTCATTTTCCCATTCGATACACTCAATCACATTGCAGATATACCTTATCTTTTTATTTTGTTTTCTTCCAGACCGAGTGCAATATTAGATGCAAAAGGAACTGCTGTTCTACATCTGTCGAGATATTTTATCATTTGGAAACAATAGCAGGAGCATGATGTGGGAATTATTATCAGCATGGATGGATACAGACAAGCACAGATTCATCTCTAACCTGGACATACACATGTTACACTAATAATCCCAACCGAGAAGGAGAACATTTGTGGGGATTGGAATAATGTTTCCGTCCAGGTTGAGAGGAATCTGTGCTAGTTATATATCTCATGATGCAGGACTGCAATACTTAAAAATCTTAACTGAGCTGCGCTTACCTTCGCCTTCTCATGGAAATAAATTTTTACCTATAAGTAAGTTATTAATATGGTTGAAATAGTTACCCATCAATGAGTTATTTATTATTTTTAGATTTTCTATCAATTGTTTGACAAAATATTTTAAATCTTTTTTTCCATACAAGTGTCATTCTATGTGTTGTTTGAAAAATTGCTGTGAAAACAACTCCTATTAAAAAGTGTATAAATAAACTACATTGAAACTCTTCATCCAAAAACATATAATGTAAATGATATCAGTCACCTTTAATGTATGTCTGTTTTATATTTAGAAAATTAGTTTTTGAGTCATTTGAATGTTTTAGTGAAGCTACCCATTTATCTACAAACATATAAATTCATCCACAACAATCCATTTGCATAATTTGTTAATATTTTATGCCCTGTTCTTCATTTCCTACGCCTTTTCAACTTCTTTTGAGTACCTATGAAATTCAACCATACATGTACCTATTGATTTTTGTGAATTATTATATTTACTTGAAATTGTTCACTGCTTCATTTATTTAGTTTGACATTTTACGTTGCAATATATTATGGACAATTATTATTTTTGTGAAGAAATTTAGCTATCTGTACTGATAGAATTTATCATGTTATTATTATTGGCACATGAGTTTCATATATTTTATTAATTATGTTTGTATGACATTTGATTATGTATACTTTCAACACTATCATTTGAGTTATTCGAGTGTTTGATTTGAAATGTTACATTTCAATTTCATATCAGCACAATTATATTTATGTAGATATTCTCACATGGTGTAAGTATTCTAATTATCTTTTGTAATATCTAGTACTACTGATATATTGTATAATTGCATTATTTTAATAGGAAGGGAATGACAATCACGACTAGAGGATTTTTATGCACTAACATGTATCCCGAAAGATACACAAACAAGGTAAACAAATGAAATTTGACTAATTTTGAATTTAATGTAGAGGGTCTTGTTTTTAGTATATTAATGTCTTGAACTTGTTTAAAAGTTGGTTAGTTTATTGACATGATTGTCTTGATTATAGATCAATTTTAACAAAACAATGTCTTGTTTCCAATATCCTTAATGACACTACTTTTACAATTTGGTACATGCTAGAAACACTTATTTACATTGAAGGGTCTCATTTGTGGTTAATAGGAAATATAAGTGTATAGTGAAGTTTCAATTTGTTAAGGGAATGATATTAACTACCATGTTATGAACATGTTTTTGGTTATATAAAAGTAAATATTTATTGAACCACCTATTGACCTAACCACTAGTGACATAAACAATTACTAATGATTAAGAGGAAGACTATGGTCTAGATGTTACACCTTGAAGGTTTTCTTAAGCTTAAAAATTGAGTAAAGAATAATAATTGAATAGAAGGTTAAGAAATTGATTAGTGACATCAAAACCATAATTGATTGTCCATTGGTTGACCTTGTAAAAAAAGAGTTTTTGTTTGTCATTTTTCAATTGCTTAGTTTAGTGTTGTGTTTGAAGATCAAGCCTAGTGGCGATCTTTGTGTAGTTTTAGGATGGAATCTTGAGTTTTCTTTTCCATGTGTTTCAATCATTCATTTCATTGCAGCTTGCAAAATACATGCATTCTCTCGCACTTTTAAGGATTGTTTATAGTCCAATGATCCTAAAATTGATGTATCTTGGCTTTTGGCATATCGGGCCTATATTAACGTAGAAAGGTTAATTATAGACATAAACGCTTTACATCATTGTGTTTTGATTATATACAAGGTTTATATACGATAATCTTATAAGTCTCAAACTTGTGATCTCTCTTTCAAAATTAAGAAGAGCACCTAATTGTACTTTAAATACAAAGTGTATATATACAACACTATAAAATTCAAACTTATGACATTCTTTCAAGAATACAAAGAATCTCTACACTACATTTGTAAATAACAAACACCTATACTAATTGAACGACCAACACTGAGCTTTTTAATTACAAACACTTTTACAATTTCATCTACAATTGAACTACCAACGCTGAAGTTACATCCGTTCTATACAGTAAAAGCTATGCCATCTAAACTCAAGTTAGAAGATTGGGTGATACCAATTTGTTTGATTCCACACCTGACATTAGAATTTATCCAAAATTCAAGAGTTCCAATCAATAACCATTCAATTTATTATTTGAAAACTTTCTGTCAAACAAACTAGTCTGTCAACGGAGTCCCATGTGCTTGGTATTTTAAACTGTGAGCCCATGTGCGCATTTTCTCAATGCTTCTATAATTTCATATTTTTAAATTTAATCCATCCAAACACATTTCAGATATACCTTATCTTCATATTTTCTTTTCAATTTCTTGTTTTCTAATTACAGTACAATTTTAATTATACCCAAAAGTTATCTTCTACCTTGCGTAGATATTAAATATCCCTACTGAATTTTTCTTTGTCGCAAGATATTTGATCATTTGAAACCATTGGCCGAAGCATGTGGGAAATTCAATTATATTACAAGAAAGGAATCAACACAGCGCATATCATTTATTGATATAAACCAGCATATATTCTTCTTTAACCTGTGCATATGACATTAACAACATATATGGAGATTGATCATTACAAGATAAGAATAATGCATCACGAAATTGACAAATGACAATTTTGAAATAAATATATACTAATTTTGAAAAATGTGCTATTCTTTCAAAGCAAAAATATACTAAAATCAAATAACCATCGAAGATTGTTGGGTTGCGTTTGTGGTGTGTCTCCATTTATATTGGACAGTTATAAACATATAAAAATATATTTATTAAAATTTATAAATTACAGTTTAAAATCTCTTAAAGAGAAAAATTGTAAAAATTTATATATTACAGTTTGTAATGAAATTACTTGATTAATTATGATTATCACCAGCAATAGAACACCAAATAACACAATATTTCAGATAAGTTCTCTCAATATGAAAGTAGAATAGCTTGGCCACTTCGAGGGGCAACCTCCAAAACATATAATAAGACTCAAATACTCAACATAATGATCATCCACTACCTATAACCCCTATTTATACTATTCCTATGATATGGCCATCAACAAGGCCAACCAACCAATGATAATAGATCATATATGAAAGAGATACATCATGATAAGAAGTTATGATAGCCACAAGTCAGCTATATCCATCCCATGTAAGATATATAATTAAGGGTGTAACATGCCCCTCCCCTTCAAAGCAACATTGTCCCCAATGTTGGGAAGCCCTAGATGTTGTTGCATGAATGCTTCATCTTCCCATGATGCATCCTCAATATTCATATTCTTCCACTTGATCAGGTACTTGGTAATGACTTTGGTCCTCAGTCTTTTGGTGCATGTCTAAAGAATGCCTTCAAGTTCCAATATGATCCTTCCTTCCTCGTCTAGTTCCGAAGCACTGATTGGGTGGAAATGTGCTGCCCAATAACTTTCTTTAAGCAAGAAACATGCAAGACTGGATGTATTCTACTTCTTAGAGGGAGCTCTAGCTTATATGCCACACTACCAATTTTCTGCAAAACTCGGTAAGGACCATAGTATTTAGGAGCAAGCTTATTATCCTTTTGCTATTGTTTTAAGGATAACTGCTTATATGGTTGTAACCTTACAAAAACAAAGTCTCCCTCTTCAAAGTGTCGCTCACTTCTATGTTGATCAACTTGTTGCTTCATACGGTTTTGTGCCCGTGCCAAATTTTCTCTAAGACTAGAGAGTACCTCATGCTGATGTTGAATGTGATCTTCGATTGCTCTCACCTTTGGTTTGACCTTCAAGCTAGATATGAGTGATGGAGGATGGTACCCATAAAGTGCCAGAAATGGAGACATTTTGGAGGAGGTATGAAATGAAGTATTGTACCACCATTCTACCAGTGGCAACCATTGCACCCAACGTTCTTGTTTATCTAAAGTAAAACGTCAAGATATCCCTCTAAACATTTATTTACCACCTCAGTTTGCCCATCTGTTTGGGGATGATAAGAGGAACTCTGGGCTAGTTGGGTACCTAGACAAGAGAACAAATCAGTCCAAAAGTTACTTGTAAATATTGGATCACGATCACTTACTATAATTTTTGGCGTGCCATGGAGCTTTTAATCGTATCCATAAAAGAGATGGCAACTGTACTAGTTGTGAAAGGATGAGCCATGGCACAAAAATGAGCATATTTGGTAATTCTATCTACCACGACCATGATGACACTTTTCCCTTCTGATTTAGGTAATCCTGTGATGAAATCCATTGATACCTCTTCCCATCTCTCACTAGGAATAGACAGAGGTTGGAGAAGACCAGGTGTCTTAATGGTCTTGCCCTTATTTTTTTGGAAAACCAAACATTCTGCCACAAATTTTTGAACATCTCCTTTCAACCCCTCCCAAAAGAAATCCTTCTTAACTCTATGATATGTTTTCAGACCCCAACATGGCCACCTATTGGAGAAGAATGTAGCTCGAAAGAACATGGTGTTTAAGTTTAGAGTTCTTATATAGATATAACCGATCATTTGTACCACACAATGTATCCCCTTTCCATATAAATTGAGTGATATGGATGAATCTACCTGGAGATTTTGAATGAGAGTATGTGTGGTTGGATCTTTCTTTCATTCTTCATGTGCTTGATCTACCCAATCTACATTTAGTATAGATATGACACATAACAATGCTTCAAATAGACTCATCCCTCCTGACAGCATCATCGAAACAAAATTTTCCTTTCCTTTCTTATAAACAATCTCAAAGTCATATCCCAACATCTTAGTGACCCATTTTTGTTGTTCTTCTAAAGATAGACGTTGCTCTAAGAAATATTTCAAACTATCATGATCAGTTTTTACCTTAAAATGTCTACCCATCAAGTATGGTCTCCATTGTTTGACTACATGTAGTATTGCCATCATTTCCTTTTCATATGTGGGCTTTAACAAATTCTTTCCTTTTAGTACGGCTCTCAAAAGCAATGGGGTGTCCTTCTTGCATTAGTACTACTTTGATTCCATTTCCTGAAGCATCGCACTCAACTACGAAAGTTTTGGAGAAATCTAGGGTTGCCAATACTGGAGTGGTGCACATAGCTACCTTCAATTTTTCAAATGCCCTAGATGCTTCCTCATTCCACTGAAAGGAGTCCTTCAATAATTTTGTGAGTGGTGTTCTTTAACTGCCATAGTTTTTGAAAAATCTGCGATAATACCCTGTGAGACCTAAGAAACCTCATAATTGTTTGAGGGTTCTTGGGGTTTCCCATTCCACCATGGCCTAGATCTTGTGAGGGTCCACCTTAACACCTTCATGAGAAACAATATGGCCCAATTATTCCACTTCATGTACCCCAAAAGAATACTTGAAGGCTTGGCATAAAGTTGACGTTCTTTATAAGATTCTAAGACAAGATTGACGTGATGTAAGTGTTTCGCCATGATTTGTAGATGAGTATAATATCGAAAAATACTAAGACAAACTTTCTTAGGAATGGTCTAAATACTTGAATTCATCAAGCTTTGGAATGTGGAGGGAGCATGGTAAGACCAAATGGCATCACTAGGAATTCATAATGGCCTTGATGAGTTTTGAAGGTTGTCTTATGAATATCTTCTTACTCGACTCTAATTTGGTGATACCTCGAACACGATCTAGTTTTGTAAAATAAATAACACCATGCAACTCATCTAATGAATCATCAATGACGGGAATAGGAAACTTATCTTTGATATTGAACTTGTTAATCTCTCTATAATGACGGACACGTGCGCCATCTTCCATCCTCATGAGCGACACACCATCACCACGAGAGCGTAATACGCACTCCTGACCGTGACGAATAATACCCATTTCCAACATTTCCTCCACCATATTCTCGATCTCACTCCTTTACACATATGGATATCTATAAGGCTTGATGTTGGGGGTTGGCTTCCTAATCAATTGAATAACATGATCATGCTCTCTTTCAGGAGGCAATCCTCTTGGTTCCTTGAAGACAACTACATGTTGATTAATAACCTTTTGAAGATCAGGATGCAATACCTTCATTTTCGGTTGGACTTCTATAGAGAATAATCGAGCTACAAAACCTTCAAACCCCTTTTTAAGAATCTTCTGCATTTGGTGAGAACTCACCACTAGAGGATATTTAGCTTGTAGACCTCGAAGTTCAAATTTTTTACCCTCAGAATGAAAGCGCATGAACAATTCCTAGAAATTTATCTCTATGGTGCCCAAAGTAGTGAGCCACTGAACACCTAAGACAATATCAGCTCCTCCCATGGGAATAGAAAACATCGTAGATTCCAATGTGTAATCACCCATCATGATTTTGACTTTATGGCATTTACCTGACGATTGGACTGTGCCACCATCTGCAATCATTACTTGAAATTCAGGTGCTGGG
The DNA here is from genome assembly GCA_018340775.1 of Taxus wallichiana var. yunnanensis. Taxonomy (NCBI): domain Eukaryota; kingdom Viridiplantae; phylum Streptophyta; class Pinopsida; order Cupressales; family Taxaceae; genus Taxus; species Taxus wallichiana. Next base: position 1,011,063,819 of record CM031240.1, on the reverse strand, counting down.
TAGATGAAACAATTTAGTGTTGTTGCCAACTTATGATTGATGAAATTATGTGTTCTCCCCGAATCAATCAAGGTCATACTTCCTTACGCTTCTTAATATAACCCACAACTTGAAGGGTTTGTGGAGTACTAATACCGATAGAGCATGACATGAAATAGTGGGATGAGGATCTCCGTGATTCTTCCCGTAATTTTTCTACTTCCTATGTTGATGTTGCCTCATATTCTTCCTCATCACCATATCCTTCAATGTAGAACAATTTTTTCTTAGAACATTTAAGATTTGGTCCATATTTGCTATCACAGCTTAAAGCATAACCCTTTGGCTCTTTTTTCTTCAATTTTTTGAGGTGTCAAATTGAATTGGGCCGAGGGTAAGAAGGAGACAAGGTGTTATGATCTTTTATGCTAGAAAAGGACCGCCTTATACTTTGGAAAGAAATTTTTCCTCTACTCGACGTGCCATGATAATAGAATCGAAACCTTGAGTCGGCTAAACATGCGTAACTCATGCTCAATGTGGTCCTTAAGACCCCCTGCAATAGGTCATTCAAATACTCTTACCGTAATATCCTCCACACGCAAGGAAAAAGTTTGGAATTGATGGACATACTCCTTAACTGAACCTGTTTGGCGTAACTTTGCTAATTGGCTGAAGTAATTCTCAGAAACACTAGAACTATAGTGTAAGTGAAGCTCTTCAGTGAAAACTGTCCAGGTGACATTTAGGCCATTCTTCTCTTTGAGCACATAACCAATGATACCAAACAAATTGATCAGGTTCTAGGTATAAGGATGCCACAATTACCTTTTGTCCTCCTGGGATTTGATGGAGATCAAAGAAATTTTCCATTTGGGTAATCCAATTGAGTGGATCCTTTCCATCAAATTTACGCATTTCAACTTTTGGAATCATGCCCCTCCATTGGTGAGAAGATCCACTTGAATGATTAAAGGATCCTCCCTGATTGGAGTGATTTGGATCTGTGTGACCATTGCTAGTGGAACCCATATGACTGGAATAAGAAGTTATATTTGAAATAATATACAACTCCTACTGCATTACATGAAAATCCTTTTGAATCTCACTCCTAAGGATACCTTTTAGTTGATGAAGTTCAACATTAAGGTCATCCTTACTCACCATATTGTTTACCCTTTCCCCGAAGTTGAGGACCACCTCGTATACTCCGAACCAAGAGAATCGGAAGCAATATATTCCTTATTTGGGGTCATTCCTAGAGTTTCTTTTCCTTTTCCTTTGCCTTGGGTAGATCTACCAGCCATGACAAAGGGTTTGGGCTTAGGGGTAGACTTAATAGGGCATAATTTTAGGGTTTAGGGTTTCGTAATTTTTTTGGCCGAATATAGGAATTTATAAAAAAAAACCCTATCTATTTTTTTGAGGGGTTTGCGATGGTGGTGGCCATCATAGCATTGCATATGATGTAGGAGTTGGTAAGTGTGGTATTTTTGAAAAATACGTGTGTAGTGGTCGCCTTTGTTGATTTTTACAAAATTGTTATTTATTCTTGCGCTTTAGACCTATACAATAGCGGTGAAGGCGTTAATGGCCTTTGGGACAAGAGTGCCTTGACTGGGAACTAGTTTCTTGATCTTAGATGCCCAAATCCGAGATAGTGTGTATTCAATCCAGAGTGGTGTAAATTTGATTTTTATTGTGTTATAATGTCATAAGTGAGTGTTTATGGATTTTTATAGTGCTCTAATGTTATGTTTTATGTTTTTGGTCTTCCACGGGGATATCCACTTGAGGGAGTTTTGAGGTGGTCATCGATTGAGTAAATTTCTTGGGTTGGGTTTGTGAGAAGATGAATGGGAGGTGATGGACCGTGCCGGCTTGTGACACATAAACCGATGGGGATGTGCCCCATAATATTCCCATGTTGAAAGCCTTATGTGAAAGGTGGTGTGCGGATACTTGTACTTTCTTGTTACCTATTAGTGAGATAATAGTCACATTGGAGGATGTATATCGCATACTACAATTACCAATTTTTGGGGAGAGAGTACATGACATGCCCTTGGAGGATATGGAGAGACATATGTGGGTTGATAGATGGTATTTTATGGGGAATCGAGTACCTGCTAAGGCCCATATTAGTTTGGATGTGATTTTGAGGTCGGGGATTTTGCGCTTGAGGAAATTTATAAATTGTGTTTATTGCTTCATCTATCGCAGTAGAGGGAGGAGGTTTGGGAATCTTGTATAAGATGCACGATATATGCCATCGAGATAGAGGAAGAGAGTACCAGATATGCATGGGCATGATGTGTGTTAGCCCACTTATATAGAGATTTATATATATTTACACAAGAGGAACATGGAGGTGGGATATGAGATACTACACTATTGCATGTATGGGAATATGAGCATATAAGAGTGTTGAGGCGAGATGGTGGTTTGCGAGTAGAGTGGGCTAGGAAAGATATATTTACTAGGAGGTGGGTTGGAGTTCCTATAAGGCAATAATAGATTGGATGGGGCCTGATACGGTGATAAGGAGGCCATACTTAGACTATAGAGGATGGATAGAGGATGCTATAGAGCTACGGGGCATACAGAGGATTCTGTGGTTGGAGGATCAGTTCCATAGGTGGCTGAGTTATTCCACATGGAGATGGTATCACGATAGTTTGGTATGGCTCAGGATATGCCCCTAGAGCCATATATATGGTTGAGAGATATTAGAGCACCGAGGAGGGCCACACTAGACCAGGGGCCACGGAGAGTAGCTAGTACCTCCTAGGCCAGAAGAGGAAGATGCGACGATAGAGCCGATAGAATTAGATGATGTAGGGTGTATGGAGGCCTACCGTGCATGGTGGGAAACACATCGATGGGTGTTCTTTTTTCCATTGTTCGTAAATGCAATAAGATTTCCACAAGGAGGAGAGGGAGAGGGGAAAACACATGCCCCTGAAAATGTAGCAATGGTAATAGTAGAGAACGTTAGTATCTATGTTTTCATATTGTATAATCTGGTATTTACATATGTTCTAGTGATGGTGATCTAATGTTTTTTTGTGTTTCAAGCGACGCATATTGGTCCTTAATAGTGGACACATCCACATGCACATTGACGTGGAATCTTCTAACCTACGTACTTGCGGATGGATGAATGCTAGAGTGTTTAGGAAACATTGCATGCGAGCATGCCCATTTTTGTAACCAATGGCCATAACATCGTGATATGTACCGTGTGCATAATAGGTGAGAGCAACGAGGCACATGAGGAGAATTGACAGGTAAGAGAGGTGGTGGGTAGTGGCCCCTTAGTGCATGATTTTTTTGCATGTTGTGTCGAGTTGCGAATGTCGGTTTGCGAGCGAGTCACCGAGGTTACACTACTACGAGAGGAAGGTGGAGAGATATCGAGGTCGAGACTAGCGAAGTAGATTTAGTGGTGAAGTGTCTAGCTTGAGACCTCTTATAGTACAGAGAGTGATAGTGATGATGAGATTTGATTTAAATTTTTCTATATTAAGTAGGGGATTTTCCCCTAGTGATGAAATGTTTTTGAAATGATTTTGTAATGATGATATACATATATGTATATACATATATGTATATATATATATGTATATACATATATGTATATACATATATGTATATACATATATGTATATACATATATATATATATGTATATGTATATACATATATATATATATATATATATATATATATATATATATATATATATAAGGATTGTATTTCGATGTGTATTAGTGTCATGATGTAATTGATGATATATGATCCCTTGATTATTATTTTAATATATGTCATGTATTATATATTATTCATGTTTGTTTATTTAGATTTGTAATATGATGTATACAATGATAGAAAAAATGTGTAATGTGATGATTAAAAGTGTTTACGATGATGGATGATGTATATAATATTATTGCGCAAATAAAAGTTTGATAAATGATCGATTGATATGTACTATTATGATGAATTGGATTATAGTGTGATGACTATAGGAGGTGGAGATTGGTTATTCCCCAACGTATAGATTTTGAGGTTCATTTAGTAAAGACCCCTTAACATTCAAGAATGAACAACATATGGCAAGAGTGCATCATCGGAAATGATTATATAAAGTGCACTAGATGAATCAATGAAGCTCGTGATGAGATGTTTTTGTAGAAAATCCCTCAACAAATTGTATAAGAACCATAAGAAAAAAGTGTGTCATGGGGGTTGAGGTGATAACAATTACCTACCGAATACCAAGGTAGCACGAGCGGTGGAAGCATGCGGCATGAAAACAACGTGAACATATGAACTAAACTCGAATATCATGTGTGAGATGTCTAAACATTGAGGTCTGTGGAGGCCAATGTGAAGAAGCAACATGATGTTATGGATGCGAAGTGGAGAGCACACATGGGTGATGAGCTATGGCGGTGGATGAACAATGACCGGAGCACCGGATGCAGGAGACCACCCAACCCAAGTATAATCTTGTTGATGAGGTAGAGGAGAGATGGACCACTGATGTGAACGAGAGAAAATGGAAATTATTCCCTTATCCTCTAATTATTGCAATCTATCATGAAGGGAAAAGAAATCATTTTCCCTATGGCCATTGATACGATGATAATTATAATAATATTGATCATGTTAATTTTTTGGATGATGCTTGACTCAAGGGTAAGTGGATTAGACACTTTTTGAGTAAAATATGCAACACATCATGTGGTCAAGCGCGATGAGAAAAGTGAAATGGCTAACGTGAAGCAAATAAAGTAGATGGAGAAGTAGTTTATCGCGAAGGAGGAGGAGAAGGATGATTTTTTAATGTAGTGGATTGAGCTTGATTCTTTGACCGAGATGGAGATTGTGTAGGTCACTCAACTAATGGTGATGAAAAAGAACTAGATGATACAATAGTACTAGAAAGAGGTGGAGGGTCGAGTAACATGTGTCGAGAGAAGGTCATGTTCTAGGTCAATGACTTTATAGCACAAAAGTATAAATGACTCACATGTGTCATATTGCAATCTTTTCTTGAGAGTGGGAATTAGACCATGAAAAATATGAATTTCTTCTCAAAAGCTATAGGTTGGAATACTAATTGATGCATACAAGCATTGAATCATAAGATGTGATCCCTGATAGGTTATGATGTGCCCCGATGTAAAGTAGGTATCGATCATAAGTAACTTTGGGGCCATTGTTGATGATAAAATGATAGCGAAAAGTGTCCTCCATGTCACAAAGTAAATATTAAAAACCCGAATGGAAGATGAGTGTATCATTGTAAATCATCATCAATAAGACTATGTCTAAATTCCTTAAGCAATAGTCTATCGTTAGAATAGGGAGCCATAGCCTTGTGGTAATGTTAGAGATGTGGATGAGGGTAACCAGTACCATGAAAGCATGTGAATGTAGGTATGATAATGTCCTTAGGAAATGCAAAGTTAAGAATCTTCTTAGGGACAGGGTTACCATGTAATGAGTTGTTATCAATAGAAGCATTGTGAGCCTTACTTTGTAAAGTGAGTTACTAAACCTGAGATTGTAGTCTACCTACAACATGCATAAGAGACATGATGTCCTGTAAAGGAATGGTAAAAGATGATAATAATGTATTAAGTGGTTGTAACTTGCCATTGTGAGTGATCATAGGAACATCAAGAGAAGATAAAGGAGATTTTGATGCTAAAGGCGCACTAGGGGTAGGTGCCAAATAAGATATAGTAGATGAAGGAGATGGAAAATCCATAGCATTGGTAGGACTAACATCACAAACATCCCTAGGATGTGAAGTGAATGATGGAGATATAACGATAGAAGAAGATGAAGTAAAAATGTAGAGGAAGTGCTAAGAAGAGATGAAATGGTAGTAAATAAAGAACTAATAGATGGAGATAACTCATGCACAATGCTAGATATAACCTCGGAGAAATTGGTGTAAGATATTTACACTCGGAAGTATGAAAATTAGGAGAGTAATGGCTATCAATTAATTCGTCGACATCGATATAGACTCGATACGAGAACTTCAATAATTGTCTTCACAATAGGATCATCAACATAATAGGAAAGAGTATGCAAACTAGTATGTGATGGAGTATGAGAAGAAATATCAGAAATAGGAGAATCATGAGATGGAACCATAGTAGTGGTTTGACTAGGAGAAGAATCAATATGCACATGTGAGCTAGTGTCAAGACAAAACATGTAATCAATAAGAGAATCATCTAGAATTTGTTTAGAAACATCAAAAGCGGGATCCCGAGTAGCTATATAACATGGTTTACAATGAGTGAAGGCTATCAGATCTGAAACAATGCTAATTTTGATGGGAGAATTTTCAAAACTAGTAGGTGCATATCGTCCCACCTGTGAGAGTTGTTTTTGAATATCATCGCACAATAACATTACTATAGATATTTGTAAGCTCAAAGAACAACAACCTCATCATAGATTGGATTGATGCTAACATGAGACATGATGGGATGAGAAGGAGAGGATATATCTTTAGCCATTAGGGTTTATAGTGGATCCTATGGAAAAATGTTCTAAGCTACAAGTTCACCAAAATGATTATCTAAAATCTGAAATTTTAGAATTAATATAAGAGTACAACAATATAATAATTGAAATATACTAAAATATAAATGCTAAGTAATTTATTTGATATTTTAAATGAAATGAAATAGGAGGAAAAGGTACTAATTTGAACTGAACTTACCTCATGAACAACCTAAAATATGACACTCGAAATAGTAGGAATTTTTTTATATAACAAAGATTATGAAATTCCTTTGCGTATTTAGAAATCAAATTACTAGCTACAACTAGTTCATGCAGAAAGTGAAATTAAATCAACAATGAGCAAAAATTCCTCTGCATAATTTAATCAAGTAACTAACTAATCCTAGTTTATGTAACATGTCATAATTATTCAATCCATCCAATAACGTAGTGATTAAACATGTCAACTATAAGAGTTGAGTATCGTTATTCTCCATGATCACCCTTTAACATTCTCTGAATGTTCATAATTAGCCTTGTTGGTTTTATGGCACTCTGCGGTAGTGAGAACTCGGTGATTTATCCTCTGAGTCTACCTAGGGTTATGTAGTAACCTTATCCTATATCCTACACTTTGGGATTGAGGAATCATGATGATTAGCCAATGTACTTTAAAACACATTAATTTGGCCAAAGTTTCTTAGCTATATCTTAACGCCTACAAATTCAACATTCAAAACCCACATTAATCCTTAACTAATTATCTCGGGAAGTGTCGAATTTTTTTCTTTTAAGTTACAAGGGTGTCAAACCCAAATATACGTTTAATTAATTTCTATAAGAAATGTTACATTTCATAGGCTAGATCTAGTCTAGATTATTAATTAAATATTATTAATCCAATTCTAAAGTCAATTTAATTACCATTCACAAGATAAGTGTCCTTAAATTTCTTTTACTAGGTAAAATAGTTTCCCTCTGAGAAAATTAACACTCAACCCAAATTTAATAAACTCTTATCCTTAATTACCTTAGTCCTCTTAAATTATTTTCTTAATGTCCATTGAATCATTTACTTCAACGCACTATAAAAGATACATAGTTAACTTAACATACAAGGGTATTAGGTGGCCCCATTCGCCCATTTACACATAGCTTTAAATTATCTAAAATCCATAATATTTATTCTTACCTAATAATCAGTAGGGTTGATTTCTAACCCTTGATCAAATCAATCAGGCCACTGGATCTTAGGGTTCCATGCTAACCCTAACTATCCTTATGAAATCTTATTAAACCTTTTTCTTTGCCCTAGCCTCCCCATTTGGTCACTTTTCTTTTGTTTAATATGCAGGTTGAAGAAATGGAAGCCATGGGAGCAAGGAAGAACCATGGATGGATTCACTTGGGTAAAGCTTAGCTTAGTTAATAGATTTATTGTAGAAATGTATTCCATTTGTTGATTATAGATCTTTTCATTCTAAATCTGGAGTTGTTATGTAATTATTTCATTTTTGAGCTCTCTATTTGGGCAAAGCCTTCTTTCCAATTAATCTATGAGATTTAATACATCTAAATGCCCATTCAAGGATTTACTAGTTTCAAACAATGATTTTGTTCTACTATAGCATGTTGGTAGTTTCCTTTTTATATTTTAAAGACTCGGATTATGGTGTAACCAAGTTAAAAAGTGTGAATATGAGGATTTTAATTTTTCCACGAAAGTGACAGAACCGCCACCCAAAGAAGACCAGTGGTCATGGGACTTCCGCCTACCCGGGTGATGTTCACGATACACCACCTTTCCTAGATGGTGGTTTAGAGACCACCACTTTGCACAGGGGTGGTGGTCATGTTCTTCAAAAATAGAACCATCATTTCCACAATTTTTCTAAAAATATTTTTACTAGAGTGGTTTAAATATCATCGTTAGCATGAATTTATATTCCTAAAGTCTCCAGTTGAAGGGTTTAACTATTTATTCATTCCATGACTTAAATCACTAAATTGCATACAATTTCCAATTCAATAGTAACAAGAACACAACTACAAGATCATTTTTTATTTTCTTCCAACAAAATTTCTTTCAAGTTTAAAAGTAGGAATGAAGCTAAATCTACTCCTAGTGTTATTTTTTTCCTTTCCACAAAAAAATGTAAATTTTCCAACAAAAGAAATCATTATAATTTGATACATCCTTCCATTTCAACTACAACTATATACTCAAGGTAAGCACAAGAAAGATATTATACATTTAAGTCTTATTAAGAAAAAATTCTCAAAGGTTTACATCTTCTAAGTTTTCCTTCATTCTTACAAAAATGAAACTTCCATAAATAATAATGAACTTCTTCTTCTTTGAGCATAGCTCATTTATTAAAATGTAAATATATTTCTTTCTATAATACATTACAACTTAATAAACCAAAATATATAATGCAACTTTACTTTCAAATACAAAACTACTCGCCTTCCACCTTAATTGGAAATAACAAGAAATGTTTCTACAATGAAGGATTAATTTTGACTTCCATAATACTCCAAGTCCCAAATCTTCAACAAGAGCTCCACCATTTCTTCACTTTAATAAAAAAATAAAAATGGGAGAGAGGAAACACTCTCCACCCAACCAATAATCCAATGAGGAGAAGAAGCTATCCTCCTCATTGGCCCTCGAGCCCTAACCAAAATGTAATAAAAGATGGATCCAACTCATGGAAACTATAAAAAAGCTTCCACATCACAATACAAAATTTCACAACCATTTCAAAACACATTCAACACAAGATGCAATCACAAGAAGGAAACTAACAAAATACACAAGGCTTGAAAATGCAAAGCCAATGGAGCAAGGATCTATGGGGAGATCACTTATGCCTCCCAATGGGATTAGGTTCCCACCTTAAAACCCTCCAAAATACATCTAAAACCCATACACAACTCTTATGCCTCCCTCAAGATTCTCTTATACCTCCCACATTCTTTTATGTATCCCTCAAAAGAACCAAGTAAGATATGCAAACATTCTCTTATCCAGGTGGGGCACCCAACCCAACATAAGACTTGAAAATGTAATGCCAATGGAGCGAGGATCTATAGGAGATCACTTATGCCTCCAAAAAGGATTAGGGGCCAACCTTAAAACCCTCCAAAATACATCTCAAACCCCTACACAACTCTTATGTCTCCCTCAAGATTCTCTTATACCTCCCACATTCTCTTATGCCTCCTTACAATCTCTTATGTCTCCCTCAAAAGAACCAAGTAAGAAATGCAAAAATTCTCTTATCCAAGTTGGGGCACCCAACCTAAATATATCCCAAAACATGAAATAAACTCTTATGCCTCCTTACATATAACATCCCTATAGTCTTCTTGTACACCACACTTAGGCATTCTACCCATGAACCACACAAGCATAAAAACCATCCATTTGCACATAGGTATACACATATAAAAGAAAAAAATTAAAACAACGGTGTAGTTCCTACCTTTCCAAGGTAGAACTTGATCAAGGAGTCACACATCAAGCTCCTTCAAGCTTAATCCAACTCTAACAAGCTCCAAAAATTCAACAAGCACTCCCAAACTCTCCAACTCTAAAATACAAGAGCAAAACAAAATGAAGTAACCCCTAAACAAACAATTAAACTTGCATATATAGAAAAAGGGAGGAGGAGGGTGAGGTGACTTCTTGTAGGATGCAACATAACTCATCCTAAACTCCAAATAACAAGACAAACCTCAACCCCAATGCACAATAAATTGGTGGTTGAGAGGAATGACAAGCCTCTTACACACAAAATCAAAACCCACACCCCCTAAGGACATAATTAAAAACCCATGTAATAAAAGTGCAATAAATATCACTTTTTGTCTTAAAAAACATATAATGGGGACTATTTTTTACCCCCCAATCCATAGGTATGGCTGGTATATGAAATTAAGAGGCGTGGGAGAAGCTTAGCTTGGCCCAAAAGCTTCCAAAAATTGCCCTTAAGCCCAAATCCGAAATTGCAAGGTAAGGTAGAGTGTACAACACTCAAAGTCACTTTCACTCAATCAAAATCATAAAATCCAAAATACCAACTAATCTAATAAATAGACATCCCCATATAACTTAATAACATGATTAAATTACTTAATAAAGGCACATTAATAAACAATGATTAAATAAATTACATCACAAATAAATCACATACTCTACAATAAATAAAAGAAAAAAGGAAATAATTGCACACATAGCCCATGGTCACAATTGGAGGTCATCCCCCCATGGGGACCCCCTAACAAATTAAAACAAACAAAAAAACAACATTACACAAGTTGTCATGGTGACCTTCATTGTATCCATCTAGTATTCTCATCATGGTTGGTCTCCAATCTCCCTTTCAATTGTTGTCATATAATTACCTGGAAAATCACGCAATACCTCCTTTGGCCTCATGGCCATATCAAATAAATCAAGGATAAAATATGCACACATCAATCAATAAACATCCTCATATAACTAAGTCATCATCTCAACTAAACAATGTTATCACTGTCTAAGATTTCAACAACATCTCAATTCTACCATTTCCTCAATATCCACAAGATCACAAGATTAGTTCAAATCCTAAATCATAGTCAACATGACGAGAATTATGAATGTCAGTAATATATATGCTAACAACACATAATCATCATCAATATAAAATGTCTCTCTATGTCTCTAAGAATCCACAAAATCATACTATGAATCACAATCCATCAATAGTCAGAATATCTCTATTATCTAAAATCATGCTAAACCAAAATGATACAATAATATCCATGTCTATAGTCAATAGTAATCAAAATCAAAATATAATAAGTGTTGAAGAGGAGTGGGTACTACATCCCCCTCCCCTTAGACTTGACTTCCTCCTGGAAGTCACTAAAATAGGTGTGGAAACTAGACTCATAGTAACGTAGCATCCTCCCATGTAGCAACAATCTCATCATACCTATCCTAATCAATATATCAGCCTCAAAGGCCCTACGTCATGCACTAAAAAGTACACACAAGCTCCACCATCACCTACCCCTACTCCTTCACCTGTAATGCGGTTTAATCCAATATATGAGAAGGATTTGGGATATATCTCCTAAGAAAAGATACATGGAACACATCATGAACACAAGACAATATGGGTGGAAAAGCTAGACAATACGCTAAGGGACCGATCCGCTCCAGGATCTCAAAAGGACCCATGAATCTAGGAGACAACTTAGAGCCTTTTCCGTAACGGATAGGACTCTTATGAGGTCTAACACAAAGAAACACCTTCATGCCCACCTCATAACTATGGTTGACTCTCCTCTAATCTACATACTTCTTATGCCTATCTTGTGCCTCCTGTAACCTCTTTCAGACCAAAAACCTACTACTCCATGTCCTATAACAAAGCCGGTCCAAGAGATACTCTATCCTCTAATCTGTCCCAACTCAACGGTGTCATACACTCTCTACCCATATAATTCTGAAAAGGTTGCATCCTAATAGAACTCGGAAGTTGTTGTAAGAAAACTCAAATAAATACAAGTACTCCTCCCACTTTGACTAATGATCCATGACGTACATCCAAAGCATGTCCTCTAAAATATGTTTCACCCACTCCATCTGTCCATTTGTCTCTGGATGATATGTTGTGTTGAAGTTGATACTCATCCCAAGGACTGTTCCATGATAGTCCGTAGTGTTATATGTATAAGGGATCATGGTCGCATATGATCTTCCGTGGAATCTCATGTAGTTTAACAATATCATCCAGGTACACTCTAACTACTGCACTAGCTGTATAGGTGGTCTTCACTGGAGAAAAATGATCTTCTCTCATCAATTTATCCACCTTGACCATGATGGCATTGACGTGGTATCTCAACATCGGTATCCCTACTATGAAATCTATGGAAATGATGTTGTTAGTGCAAAATCACACCACCCCCAAATGGCCTTATATCTAAGTGGGGTAATCGGTGTGATTGCATAACATCGGACCATCTCTCAAGTTGTGGGACTTGTAAAACTTGAGATGGACCTCTAGAATAGGTTGGTTCCTGCTTCCTAATCTACTTGTCACAAGCTACTCCTGTGTAGGCTGAAACTAATCTAACCTAATCTAACCATTCCAAGGAGACAAGGAGAGAGAGAGAGTGAAAGAGAGCCTACACTAAGTGGTGATACACTAGAAAAGGAAGTGGCGAGATACTCTACTGAGGGAGAATGAAACAAGGAAAAGGGGACTGAGGGAGGTCAGATAGAAGTGACACAAACCCAGATCCAAATCCGCCATCGAAACTCCATGAAGCACAACATATTACACTGCGAAACATGAAAAACATACACAGGGATCAAACATGAGATAGAGAGGAAAAATAAAAAACAAAACAATTCCAAGGGTTGAAAGATGCCACAAAACAATATTTTATTACTCTATAAGGTGCACAGACTATTACATGGGTGCTCAGAGGCACAAATACACTCTCTAGGAGTAGGAGAAGGCTTACAGCTCAAATGGATTTGGTAAACAAATTTGATAGAGTTTCCCACATCCCGAGAATGTCTCCCCTTCTCAAATGAGAATTGTTTACAATATATAGACGATGAAAGTCGGAGGGAAAGAAGAGAAACTCAATCCTGCTCTTAAAGCTCAACCACTAACCATCAATGCCCCTACGAATCCACCCACAATTTGTCAAGTCTTCCTACTTATATCTGTCTGGTATGTTAAAGAAGGAAGAATGATGGATCAGATCAAATTTGATCTTGTAGCTGAAGCAATCAAATTCTGTATTAATGTCCTGAAATACATTTTCCCATTTTCACCCACCTAACCTTGTCAAAATTAAATTTTCAAGCTCCCATGGCATAGATGAGGTCGAGATCTTTCCAAAAGTCTTCTCCCATCCAAATCTGAGCTACCAAACAAACGATATGGCTATTTGAAGATCAAGATCATGGGTACACAATATTTAAAAGAGTCTGTCCATACTAGGGTCCATGTGGTAGCCTCACGAACCTTGAAGATTCGCACCCTACCTTTCTCTTCTAAAATCACGCTGAACCGACATGTGGTGGCTTCCGTGGGCTCCACAGTTTCCTTTATATTTTTCCTGAGTCTCTTCTTTTGGCGGAGACATTGTGCCTAACCCGAGACATGTGGACGCTTCACCCTTGTTTGGAAATTGCCCCAGATCTTACCTTTGAAGTTGCGTGGTCAAGACACGTGGAGGCCTCTGTAGGCCTTTGGATTTTCAATGGATGACTCCACCTTTTTGGACTCGGGACACATGGCTGGTTTGCGCTTGTTTGGGAACTACCCTTTGGGCCATGCCTTTGAAATTGTTCCAAAGAGACACATGGTGGCTTCCGCATGTCTACCCTATTTCTTCGTGTTTCGTCTAAGTCCCTTTTTCTTGGCAGAGCAATAAGTCTTATCCTTGACATGTGGAGGCTTCGTGATTGTTTGGAAATTTTAATTTTGAAGTAGCGTCATACTGACACTTGGCTCCTTCCATTGGCTCGCCTTTCTTTGAATTTTCAATGACCGCTTCTACCTTTTCAAGATCTGGAACACGTGGAAGGACCAGGCTCGTTTGAGTCTCTATTTTGGGTCACACCTTTGAATTTGCGCTGATGCAACACATGGCGCCATCTCGTCGGATATCTATACTTAATCGATTCGAGTTGATGCCTTTCTTGGACCCTTTTTTGACTTTGTTGGACCCTAGACACTTGGAAGCCTCGTGCACTCATTTAGAAACCCGCTCAGGATTTTAGCTTTGAAGTAGTGTTGAGCTAACACGTGGCTTCTTCCGCCGAAACCTTTATACTTAGTCATTTTAGGCTTTCTCTGTCCCCCTTTTTAACCTTTTAGCTATTGACTCTACCCTCCTCGGACCTAGGACACGTGGAGTCCTGTCACTTTTTTGAGTCTCTGGCTTTGGCTTCGACCCTTGAAGGTGCATTATTTATACACGTGGCAGCTTTCGTTGGCCTGTGACTTTTCAATTGCCGATTTGGGCCCGCTCTGTCCCACTTTTTAACTTGGACTATGTGGAGAGTCCACTCTCAATTGGGAACCCACTCTTTGGATGCATATTTTGGAATTGCACCGAGATGACACATGGCGTCTTCCGTGAGTTTTTGTTTAGCCCCGAGTTGACTCATATGCGGCTATGTCCGAAAACCTCGAGCCTTTCCCGTTTTCTTTCCTGTTAAGCTCTGGGTTCCTTTCGGTGTCATTTGATCCTTTACAGACTCTTATCCTCCATTGTAAGGTCCTGTTATTACCTGATTGTTGGATTTGAATGAGAGTCCTTGGGATAGAGCCGACCCTAAGTTTCTTCTGTGCAGGGTCATATTTGACCAATTTTCCCTGGGGTGAAATTGGGATAACAGTGTTTCATTTCCACTCCAAGATATCATGTGGGTAAAGATGGCCAATCGTATGTTGATGCTCGACCTTCACCCTCGAAACTCTAAAAAACGTAACATGAATAGAGCTACATCTCTCCAAGACCTCTCCAATGGTAAATTTTTCTCAGGTGGCATGCATCTTCTTCACCCCTGGATGGCTTGAATAAGATGCATGATGAGCCTCTGCCAAGATATCTTGTCTCAAAAATCCATCCAAGGTATATAGATTTGGCCTCTATGTCTGATAATTCCATCAAGTATAATGAAAATACATCAAAATTCCCCTCAAGGGGTCTCTGAGACTCAATGTTTGATCTCGGCCGCACAAGCAGAAGTTATCGTGAGGAAGCTACTTATAAAATACTACTCCACAAATATGTACCCACTAAATTAGCCATAGCCAAATGTCTCCATCTACTTATATTGTAGGAAACAACATTCTCCTTCCCCTTCACATGCTCTATCTCCATGTCATACTCACATAGCAACTCCATCTAATGCCTTTGAGATTGGTTTACGTGAAGAGGTGACGTAAGATCAAATGGTCTATCCTAAGAATAAATCTCCTGCCCAAAAGGAAATGTCTCCATCAAACTAAGGCATGCACAAAAATTTCAAGCTCAAGGTCATGAGTTAGATAATTGAGCTCATGATATTTGAGTTTACGATACTCAAACGCAACTACACGGCCATCCTACATCAATACACCACCTAGTCTTGCCAAAGAAGCATTTGTAGAAACAAAGAACTCCCCATGCGGATCGGCGATACAAGAAATTGGTTTTGTTGTAAGGAATCCCTTCATTTCTTCAAGGCCTACTCACATCCATTTGACAAAACAAACTTCTTCAATTTCTACTGAAGGGAAGTGATGGGGTGCACAATCCGAGAGAAGTTCTGAACAAATCTCCTATAGTAACTTTCCAACCTCATGAAATTATGCACCTCGGTCACACTAGTTGGCATGGGCCAATCCATAAAAACTTGAATCTTTGAAGTATTGACTGTCATACCTTCCCTAGAAATTATGTGACCTAAGTACTTCACCTTTGACTGAAATAATGCACACTTCTTAAGGTTCCCATAATGTTGCTGCTCACGAAGGCACTACAAAACCTATTGAAGGTGCTCCTCATGCGTGCATGAGTAAATAAAAATTTCATCAATAAATATGAGCATGAAGTGATCCAAAATGTCCGAATACCCCATTCATCAAACTCATGAATACTATGGGGGCATTTGTCAGACCAAAAGGCACTAATGTGAACTCGTAGTGGCCATATCTCATATGGAAGCTTGTCTTATGAATATCTATCTCTTTGATCCTCAGCTAATGGTATCTAGACTTAAGATTTATTTTGGAAAATAATGTGGCCCCCTTCATCTGATCAAACAAATCATCAATACGTGGAAGGGGGTAATGATTCTTGATTATTACTTTGTTTAGCTGATGATAATCAATACACAATCGTAGAGATTTGTCTTTATTCTTAACAAAATCATCGAGTGCACCCTAAGGGGATACACTAGGATGGATTATGCCTTTCTCTAGTAGGCCCTCAAGTTACAACTTGAGCTCACATAACTTAGGGGTAGTCATCCTAGAAGGTGCTCGTGAGATAGGCTCTTCTCCTGTAATCAAATCAATGTGAAAATATACCTCATGTCGAGGAGGTAACCCCGGAAGATCTCTTGAAATAAATTAGAAAACTCCCTCAAGATATGATGATCATCAAGTGACGGCCCACTAGACTCATCCTCCAACTGCCGCTAACCGTGACAAAGATATTAGTGACAACTTCTTCGTGCACATTGCTTAAGTTGCCGCATAGATATGGTGCGAATAGAGGTGGGTCTCCTAACTCCCACTATCATTGTCTCCACTCCAAAATCATCTGCACATGATAATACCTTACATCAGAACAATCAACCCTATCTTGATATGTAAATAATCAATCCATGCCAAAAATAATCCCATAGGAACCCAATGGAAGGATACGAAGATCCAAGGTTGTGGAAAAGGGTCCTAGGTCAACTATGCACTCCACGACTAAGGAGTTCACTAAGTTCTTGGCTCCAAATTCCATCTCCACATCCAAACTACGACTCCACCTAACTTCCACTAGCCTGCATTTCTCTACTACAAAAGGGAAAATAAAAGAATTTGAGGAACTTAAATCAAATAAAACATGAATAGAAATGCCATCAATGCTACTTATTGTCTCAATCATTGCGCTTTGGTGCTCTTCCTGGAGGTTCTCGACTGCTACATATATCTTGTGGCTTCTAGTCATATCACCTATTGTAGGCTCTAAAATTGGTGCCTTACCCTTGTTGTTAGGGTTCTGAGGAGACCTCTCTCCAATGAGAAGAGGCTCCCGAAGGTACTCTAGTGATCTTTCTTTGTGGATCTTGATGATCCTGTTATGGACTATTGTGGTCACTACTTGACGAGATCTTAATGACTAGGTTCTAGGTGGTGCATGTGTCCTAACTTGTCCCATAGGAGGAGGCCCCATACTACGTCCCTCCGAGCATCGAATCTCTGCGCAGAGGCATAAATAGAGAGTGAGTTTGTTAGTGTTGCTACTAAGGTGGATGTTGTGGTGGCCTAAATGAAGACTACATAGAACCATGTCTTCCACGAGGAGGAGGAGCTGATCCCCTCAACCTATTATCCTGCATCTACTAGATACATCTCTACACTCTATCTCTAGCTTTGATGTGTCTTCCCCAGTATCCTCCGTAATATAGGCCTTCTCCATGGCCTCTGCTAATGTCTGCGGCAAATGACTGTGCACTGCCCTCCATTGTTTAGGTTTAGGCCCCTGATGAACCTATGGATCCTCACCTTGTCATCCTGCATGTATTCTACATATTGAAGTAGGTCTAGGAAGCGACTCTCATACTCTGCCACTATCATGGATGCCTGACGTAGGTTGTGGAACTCATCTATCCTCTGCTGAATGAACCTCCTGGAAAATTATTTGCTCCTAAACCACTCCTCGAAGAGATCCCAAGTGATTTTCTCATAATCCACACAGAGCTTTTGCTCCTCGGTCCTCCACCAAACCCCGACTCTGTCTCTCAAAAGGTGGATGGAAACATGATCCATCATATTGCCGAGACATAGACATAACTTGAAACATCTCGCTCAAGCTGACCAACCATGCCTCTTCCTGAAATCCTCCAGTGTCCCCAACGAAATGAGATGGATAGAGTTTCAATATCTCTCTGATGTGATCTTCATAGTATACTATCTCGCCTCTAGTTCTCTTAACATGATAATCACGCTTCTTAGGGCTACTAGATATGTCCATGTGTCATGTAGCCCTGTCTCCATGACCTCATTGTGGTGAATCTTGTTTGACTAACTCCATGTGGGATTTCTCTACCATATTCTCATCACTATGTTAGGAAGGTGCACGAGCCTCTATTGATAACTCTCTGTCATGGTTGATAGGTCTCCATCCTAGAGATCCTCCACGTATAGTGGCATTAATATCTTAGTAACGTCCGAAGTATCTCGATGTAATTGTTGATGCGTAAGCATATCACCCCGAATGTCTATAACTCGGTCGGTTGTAGAATCACAATGTGATTGCATAACATGGAGCTTTTCCCAAAGTGTGGGAATTTACAATAAGGAAATCTCTCCGGATAAAGGTTGGTTCCTATTCCTCTATTCTGATGCACACATCCAAATTGTAGAGGATCTACTCTAAAACCTACTCTAACTTGCCAAAGAGATAGGGTTAAGAAGATTACAAGAAACTAAATCTAAACTAACAAAGGTGATGCACCAAAGGAATGTTGAACACCTTCTTTGCCATTAAACACAAACCATTAAAAATTTAATACAACCACCATGCACAGATAACCAAGATTGCAATGAGAGAACAGAAGACAACAATGAACACAAGAGAGGGCTGAAATTCATCCACAGACTTATATTATTGCTCCATAGATATGATACAATACATTACAATGGTCAAGAGGCATTATTAAATTCACGGTTTAGATGGGAGGTTTGAACTCTACCAATTCACTTGTAGATCAAAGAAGAAGGGAGGGTACAAAGCCAAATTATCCAACCTTTAGAAAAATGCCCCTTCTTACAATATATATGAAGAATGAGAGAAGAAAAAGAGAAGAATTCAAATTCTTGCTTCAACCACCCTTGAGTGAAATGAATTCACCTACAACAATGATGGGTTCTACTTCAAAACCCATGCATCATTATACTTTTCCTTTTTGGGAAAGAAAGGAATCCCATACCTTCATTATTGTGGTAGGTGAGAAACTTGGGACACTCTCTAAAATGGAGGACTTTATTTTTCATTTTGAGGAGATTAGTCCCTTCTTGTAAAAATCTGAGCTCCCAGTCAAAATTTATGGCCATCTGAAGATCAAGGTGTCATTCTACAAAAATACGAGTGGTTGGCTCTATCCTTTTGGAATTTGAAATGCATGTAACCTCTGAAATCCTGAAATTCAAACTTTCAGACATTTTGGTTTCGGAAGTCGAGTTATTGTTCATCTGATTGGGTGCACAAAAATTTTGAAACTCCAAAACCCAAAAGTCTAAAATTTCAAACTTTCAAAATTTTGTAACTTTCCATTTCAGACTTTTTGTTACTATTCATTAGAAAATCGGCAGAGAGTTCCAAAACTCCGAAACCTGAAAGTCTGAAATTTTGAACTATCATAATTTCAGAAATTTCCATTTTCAACTTTTTGTTACTATTCATTTGGAAAATCAACCAAAGAGTTTCAAAACTCCGAAACCCGAAAGTCTAAAATTTCAGACTTTCAATTTTGAAACTTTCCATTTTAGACTCTTTATTCCTTTTGGACTTTTTGTTACTTTCGACTTTTCCTTTTGGAATTTTTCGAGTTTCATAGTTTTGCACCTTGTTCACCCGCCCGCACTCACTAAGATCTCTAAAACTCCAAAATCCTGAAGTCATAAATTTGGACTTCGGGGTTTCAAAATTTGCTAATTCCTTTAAGGTTGTGTTTTCTCTAAAATACCGAATGCCAAAACTTTGAAATTTCGGTCAGGGCCTCCATTCTTTTTTTCGACACTGCAAACCGAGCTACTTTCCTTTGATGTTCTCTTAGCCATTAATTTTTGACCTCACCTACAACCTGATTATATCCAATCCTAAAATGCAAGCTCCTATGGTTTGGATGAATCCCTCCATCTCCTCCTACATAAGGTTGTGTTTGTCTATTTTTTCCTGAGGGGAAAAATGGACAACATTAATATGGTCACTACTACCTGATTTGGGGGTGGTAAGTCTAGGTCAATGTGTAAGATCCCCTCATCTGGTTCGCACCTCCTACATAGACCAAGGCGAGAGTTAGTCTATTGTTCTAGATTTTGTTTTAGTTTTCAAGGTTTTCTACATTAAAAATGTCATGCAAAGTTATTTGATCTAGGTTTCGAGTTGTGCTAAGTTTCCTTGTTATGTTTTATGTTTCCAAGTATGTTAAGGGTCCAATTGTTGAACCCACATCTCGATACCAAATGTAACACCCACAAATTCGACGTTCTAAAACCACATTAATCCTTAAATAATTATATGGGAAGTTGCGGCAATTTTTTTGTTTTTGTTTTAAGTTACAAGGGTGTCAAACCCTAATATACATTTAATTAATTCCTACCAGCAATGTTACATTTCATAGGCTAGATCCAGTCTAGATTATTAATTAAATATTCTTAATCTAGTTCTAAAGTCAATTTAATTACCATTCACTAGATAAGTGTCCATTAATTTTTTACACGAGGTAAAATAGTTTCCCTCTTAGAAAATTAACATTCAACCCACATTTAATAAACCCTTATCCTTAGTTACCTTAGTCCTCTTAAAATTATTTTCTTTAATGTCCATTGAATCATTTATTACAACACACTATAAGAGATACATAGTTAACTTAACATACAAGGGTATTAAGTGGCCCCATTCACCCATTTACACATACCTTTAAATTATCTAAAATCCATAGTATTTATTTGTACCTAACAATTTTAGGGTTGATTCCTAACCCTTGGATCAAATAAATTGTGGCCACAAGATCTGAGGGTTGCATACTAACCCTAACTATCCTTATGAAATCTTATTAAACCTTTTTCTTTGCCCTAGCCTCCTCATTTGGTCACTTTTCTTTTGTTTAATTTGCAGGTTGGAGAAATGGAAGCCATGGGAGCAAGGAAGGAAGAACCATGGATGGATTCACTTGGGTCAAGCTTAGCTTAGTTTATTTATAGATTTATTATAGCAATGTATTCCATTTGTTGATTGTAGAGGTTTCCATTCTAAATCTAGAGTTATGTAATTATTTCATTTTTTCTCTCTCTATTTGATAAAATCCCTCTTTTCAATTAATTTATGAGATTGAATACATTTAAATGCCCATTCAAGGATTTACTTGCTTCAAACAATGATTTTTTCCCCTATAGCATGCTGGTAGTTTCCTTTTTACATTTTAAAGACTCGAATATGGTCTAACAAAGTTAAATAGTGCACATCCGTGGATTTTAATTTTTCTCGCCAAGCGTGACGCAATCGCCACCCAAAGTAGATTGGCAATCTGGACCGCCACCCTACCTAGGTGACGATTCACCTTACAGGTGGTGGTTCAAAGATCACCGCTCAAAGACAGGGGTGGCGGTCTTGTTCTTTAAAAATAGAACCATCATTTCTACAATTTTTCCAAAAATAATTTTTACTAGAGTGTATTAAAGATCATCCCTAGCTTGTATTTATATTCCTAAAGTCTCCAATTGAAGAGTTTAACCATTTATACATTCCATGACTTAAATTAGTAGATTATAGATTTTTCAATTCAATAAGTAATAAGAACACAATTACAAGATCATTTTTTTCTTCCAACAAAATTTCTTTCAAGTTTAAAAGTAGGAATGAAGATAAATCTACTCCTAGTGTTATTGTTTTCCTTTCCACAACAAAATGCAATTTTTTCAACAAAATAAATCATTATAATTTGATACATCCTTCCATTTCAACTACAACTATATACTCAAGGTAAGAACAAGCAAGTTATTATACATTTAAGTCTTACTAAGAAAACATTCTCAAAGGTTTACATCTTATAAGTTTTCCTTCATTCTTACAAAAATGAAACTTCCAAAAATAATAATGAACTTCTTCTTTGAGCATATCTCATTTATTACAATACATAAAGAGATTTATTTCTACAATACATTACAACTTAATAAACCAAAATATACAATGTAACTTTTCTTTCAAATACAATACTACTAGTTTTCCACCTTAAGTGGAAAAAACAAGAAATGTTTCTACAATGAAGGATTACTTTTGACTTCCACAATGCTCCAAGTCTCAAATCTTCAACAAGAGGTCCACCATTCTTCACTTCAATCACAACAACAAAAATGGGGGAGAGGCAACACTCTCCACCCAACCAATAATCCAATGAGGAGAAGAAGCTATCCTCCTCATTAGCCCCAGCCCCATCCAAAATTCAATAAAGGATGGATCCAAATCATGGCAACTATTATAAGGCTTCCACATCACAATACTAAATTTCACAACTATTTCAAAACACATTCAACACAAGATGCAATCACAATAAAGAAACTAACAAAATACATAAGGCTTGAAAATGTAAAGCCAATGGAGCAAGGATCTATGGGGAGATCACTTATGCCTCCCAAAAGGATTAGGTGCTAGCTTTATGGGGAGATCATAAAGCTTCCACATCACAATACTAAATTTCACAACTATTTCAAAACACGTTCAACACAAGATGCAATCGCAATAAGGAAACTAAAAAAATACATAAGACTTGAAAATGTAAAGCCAATGGGCGAGGATCTATAGGGAGATCACTTATGCCTCCCAAAAAGATTAGGTGCCAACCTTAAAACCCTCCAAAATACATCTCAAACCCCTACACAACTCTTATGTATCCCTCAAGATTCTCACATATCTCTCACATTCTCTTATTCCTCCTTACAATCTCTTATGTCTCCCTCAAAAGAACCAAGTAAGAGATGCAAGAATTCTCTTATCCAAGTTGGGGCACCCAACCTAAATATATCCCAAAACATGAAATAAACTCTTATGCCTCCTTACATATAACATCCCTATAGTCTTCTTGTACACCACACTTAGGCATTCTACCCATGAACCACACAAGCATACAAACCATCCATTTGCACATAAGTATACACATATAAAAGAAATCAATTAAAACAAGGGTGAGGTTCCTACCTTTCTATGGTATAACTTGATCAAGGAGTCACACACCAAGCTCCTTTAAGCTCAACCCAACTCCAACAAGCTCCAAAAATTCAAAAGACACTCAAAAACTCTCCAACTCCAAAATACAAGAGAAAAAAATGAAGTAACCCCAAAACAAATAATTAAACTTGCATATATTAAAAAAGGGATGAGGAGGGTGAGGTAGCTCCATTTAGGATGCCACATCATTCATCTTCAACTCCAAATCACAAGTTAAACCTCAACCCCAATGCACAATAAATTGGTGGTTGAGATGAATGATATAACCCACACTCCATAAGGACATAATTTAAAACCCATGTAATAAAAGTGCAATAAATATCACTTTTGTCTTACAAAACACATAATGGGGTCTATTTTTGACCCCTCAATCCATATGTAGAGTTGGTATTTGAAATTAAGAGGTGTGGTAGAGTGTACAACACTCAAAGTCACTTACACTCAATCAAAATCATAAAATTTGAAAGACAAACTACTATAATAAATGGTCCCTTTTATCACATGCCCATATAACTTAATTACATGATAAAATTACTTAATAAAGGCAAATTAATCAACAATGATTAAATAAATTACATTACAAATAAATCACATACTCTACAATAAATAAAATAAAAAATGGAAATAATTTCACACATAGCCCATGGTCATAATTGGAGGTCATCCCCTCCACGGGAACCCCCTAACAAATTAAGACAAACAAAGTAACAATATTACACAAGTTGTCATGGTGACCTTCATTTTATCCATTTAGTATTCCACCGTGGTTGGTCTCCAATCTCCCTTTTGATTGTTGTCATATAATTACCTACAAAATCATGCAATACCTCCTTCGGCCTTTTGGCCGCATCAAATACATCAAGGATAAAATATGCGCACACCAATCAATAAGCATCCTCATATAACTAAGTCATCATCTAAACTAAACAATTCTATCATTGTCTAAGATTTCAACAACATCTCGATTCTACCATTTCATCAATATCCACAAGATCACGAGATTAGTTCAAATGCTAAATCATAGTCAACATGATGAGAATTCCAAATGTCAGTAATATATATGTTAACACATAATCATCATCAATATAAAATGTCTCTCTATGTCTCTAAGAATCCACACAAATCATACTATGAATCACAATCCATCAATAGTCAGAATATATCTATCATCTAACATCATGCTAAACCAAAATGATACAATAATATCCATGTATATAGTCAACAGTAATCAAAATCAAAATATAATAAGTGTCAAAGAGGAGTGGGCACTACATGTACTATGTACACTTAGTGTAGACGAGTGCAAAATATGTCTAAACTTGTCTTCCCATCACCTTAAAATCGTCTCATCATAATTATCTACATTCATTAGGCTTAGGTATTTGAACCTATTTAAAACTTATTTATTTCATAACAAGTTCATTTATGCAAGCTTGAGGAACCTCCAATGCACACTATTTGTTTCCCATGGGAGTCCTATCTATTGTTTAATACGTTACGTATTAGGTAGTGGATGGGTTATTCATGGGCAACCTATATCGTGCATTGTTAGTTCTGCTTCCGTTAGGTTCATAATTATTACGATTTTTCGTTACATGAAAAGCTCAAACTGGTGGTGGAGAGGTATCTCATCGTGTTAACCGGTTGCTACACCAACACACCCCACACGATGGAGCCGATGCAACCATGTAATCCATGGGCTCACAATGTATTCACTAAATTAGGTACAACAACATTAGGAGGTGACGACACCAGAATTTCCAGGATGTCACCCATCCCAAGACTACTCCAGGTCATACGCGCTTAACTACCCGACTCGATACCATGTTATGATTTTTGTCACACCAAAATATCAAACTAGTGATGGAAATAGATCTCATCATGTTAACCAAATTGCTACGCCAACATACCCCCACATGATGGAACCAGATGCAACCACATGAGACACGGGCCCGCCATGTATTCACCAAATTAGGTGTAACAAAATTAGGAGACAATGACACTAGGACTTCACGAGAGGTCACCCATCCCAGAACTACTCTAGGTCGGGTTCCCTTAACTATAGATTTATGATGGGATTCAGTGAACAAACGTTGGTATGATTACACCCACTAACCTTGATCTTCTTGTACTTTCGAGCCTATTTTTACTTTTGATGCTCCAAATCTTATGAGGCTTATTCTCGCATGTTCTTCCACATATTTTCATTTTACAAGAACACATGATCTATATCCTACTTCTTCTCATATGCATGGCTCTTTCGAGAAGCATACCACTGCATTCAGTTCTCACATGCTCCGTTTTATGGGTTTCACTAGCAGAGGTATAAGAATAAATTCACATGTTTTTATTTCTACTATTCCACATGTTAAGTGGAATTATCACCATGGTATTGATCTTTGAGTAGTTACTTCATTGGGATCACACATTGCCAAAGCTCCTACTTTTGTTCACTCGACTCTTATCAAGGATCATGAGCTCCACGTGAGTTTTGCACCTTCACTCAGGCTTGAGAAACTTGAGATTTCAGCTGTCAGACATGATCGAACTTACACACATTCCGATGTTCCTTTACATGAAACCATTGTGCATTTTACACCAAGTCATATGCATGCATATTCTTCATCCATCCGTGTTAATTTGGGGTGGATATCTGATCACTCATGGTGATGACATAGGCATTCATGGAGAGGACTCTGCGACGTGGCTCCTCCACAATTTAGCATCTTGCTCCACTAGCTATACCTTCGGCAAGTGTAATGCTCTTTGTTTTGAGAATTTTTCTCTTATTCCCGTTACGATTTTTGTCACACCAAAAGCTCGAACTTGTGGTGGAGAAGGATCTCGGCATGTTAACCAAGCTACGTCATCACACCCCCACACAATGGAGCTAGATGTAACCACACGAGCTCTTGGGCCCACCATGTATTCGCCAAATTAGGTCCAACAACACTAGGGCGCAACGACACTGGGACTTCCCGGGATGTCACCCATCCCATTACTACTCCAGTGTCAAGCGCGCTTAACTTCTTGGATCTAATACCATAAAAGGAACGATAACCAAGTCGTACATAAAAGTTAAGAACACAAATGCTAATCAAATACTAAGATCAATAAGATGAAAGTAATTCGCTAGAATAACTTTACATAAACCTTTGAAAACAAATGAGCGAAATATCATATATTATTATGGAACTCAATGAAATACAATAAGAATGGGCCTTGCTTATATAGAAAATGAATAAAAATCTAAGAACCAATCAAGGTCATAGATTAAGCCATAAATCATGGAAAAAACTAGTCAAGACCATAGATTTATGAAAGAACTAGACATCAAGGATCTAGTCAATACCATAGATCAAGGAAAAACTATACCTTATAACTAGATAATATCCCCCTAATATGTAAATAAATAAAAGAAATATCCACACACATAAGTGGGTGAGGATAAATACAATAAAGGTAAATAAAGTACCTAGGTGAACATGAGCTAAGGTAAATACCTACTCTAACACCCCCCTCAAGTGAATCTAGGGGAAAAAATAGAAGTAGCATGTCCACAATATGAGTCTCGACAACTAGGTCTAATGAGGTACTCATGTACAATAATTGGGAAAAAGGGACAACACAAGGTACCCAAAACCAAAAACAACAAAGTAAAGAGAGTAAGAAACCACTACAAGGAATCACAAGAATATCGGCTCAAAAAAATCATACAATGCTAAAGAAGTTTGATGTCCACTATCATCCGAATCCACTACTCGATCATAGAACTCAAAAATAAATGACATTAGGATTCACCGAATAGCTCCATACAAGGATATTGTCAAGGTAGTGATGTTGAAAGTGCAACAAAACACCAAAAATAATTGATCAACTCTAAAAATAGGTGTTCCATGATCCAAGAATAATCAAAACAAGGCAATGACACAAGATCCAAATAAATTAGAGTTCCAAGATCTAAGAAAAGAAAAGGTAACAAGGAAAGGCCACAAAATTGAAGAAGCAGTATCAACACAACACCCTCCCATACTACTGAATGGGTAGAGTGACACCACATATCTATATGAGTTTCCTAAAATCAACTACTCGAAGAATAAAAAAATAACACTGGATTCACCAAAATAGATCCCCCACAAGAGAGACTATTAACATGCCAAAAATGTCAAAAATATAGATATAAAATATCTCAACGAATAAGAGAGATACACTACACTTGCTAAAGAAAAATGCTCAAAACAAAGAGCACTATAATGCAGAAGGTATAGATAGGGGAGAAAGAGCTTGAATGGTGGGGGATCCATGCCTGTAGAGTCCTCTCAACGAATTCCTATGTCGTTGCCATGAGTTATCATATATCCACCCCAAATCAACATGGATGGATGAAGAAGATGCATGCATATGACTTGGTATAAAATGCACAATGGGTTCATGCAAAGGAACATCATAATATGTGTTAGGTCGATCATGTCTGACAATTGAAATCTCAAGTTTCTCAAGCCTAGGTGAAGGTGCAAAACTCGTGTGTAGCTCATGACCCTCGATAAGAGTCGAGTGAACAAAAGTATGATCTCTAACAATGTGTGATCCCAATGAAGTAACTACTCAAAGACCAATGCCATGGTGAGAATTCCACTTAACATGTGGAATATGAGAAACAAAACCCTATGAATGTTTGCCAATACCTCCGTCAGTGAAACCCATAAAATGGAGCATGTGAGAACCGAATGCAGTGGTATGCTTCTCAAAAGATCCATGCATATGAGAAGAATTAGGATATACATAATGTGTTACTGCAAAAGGAACATATGTGGAAGAGCATGTAGTAATAAGCCTCATAGGCTTAGGAGCATCAAGAGCAAGAATAGGATCAGAAACTGCGCAAGAAGATCAAGGTCGGTGGGTGCCGGAGAAATAACTGCAAGTGTCCTAGAACATGGATATAACAATCCACAATATGATGGCAATGTTGCAAGCTATCAAATTTTTGTTGTAGTGAGAATATTAGTGTATCCTTATCGTGAATGAGTGATTGTAGAAGATAATTTCACTTCTTGAGTGATCTATTTTATTCCACAAATTTTACAATATCCTGTTAAATTCCACACACTTCGAGAGAAGAGCATGTCATTCTCATAATCCATGATATATACAAGATTGTAACATCTCGAAATGGTGTCCACAAGTGATTACTACACCTCCCAAAATTTGGAACTTTATAATTGAGTGTGTGTTACAATATGGCACTTTATAATTATAGTGTGATTCTTAAAATAAATATTTCTAATGGAACGAGTACAAAAACAAGCACTTTTGCAAAAAATGGCACTCAAATCCAAGTTGTCGATCAAAAGATACAAGCTTTACAATTTTATGTCTTCGCTATTTATTTTAGTTACCACTAAAATAAAATAAAATTCTCTTGCCTTTACCACAAAAATAAAAGTGGGTTAGAGTTAAACACCTACTAGTAGAAATCACAAGCTTTAAGCCCTCATACAACCATACCATATGACCAAGGGCTAAGGATTTCAATGGGTGTTTGCATAACTTACTATTTTTGGGTGTGCCACTTGTTTTCAAGAAAGTCATATCAAACTACTCTTTCTAGTAAAACTTACTATTTCTCGGATCGTGTCGAAAATGACCTTCGCTACTTGAAATAATAGTCCGTGGATTTTCCCGAAATAGCAAAATGTGCACAAAGATCGCGGACCCTACCAAAAAGGAAAGAAAACTATTTCCTAAAACCACTTGTTTCACACCAATCGAGAATGTGTTAAACTACAACAAACCCATAAATTGATTTTTAGTTTTTTTCTCTGGTTGACATGAACTCCAAGACGAATAAGTCTACATCTCTGCAATAACAAAAAAACTCGAAAAAATGACTGTCTCCGAAATGGTTGAGTTTACAGCTGATCTTAGGGTTTTGTCACCTTCTAAATCCAATAGAAGAATCTCTTTTCATAAAACTACATGCATAAGAAAATATAAAAAAACCCCGAATATATGAATATACAAAAAAATTATTTCTAAAATAAAACTTACAGACATGATGTCAATAGCAATCTCCTTCTCTCGATACCATGTAACAATTTTCCATCACACCAAAAGCTTGAATTAGTGGTTGAGACGAATCTCTAACACTCGAGATTATTTCACTATTTTTCAGATATTAATATACACATTTAGTTACCTTCGTTTGGGGATTGGGGACATAAAGTCTTTATTACCTCGTTTCCCCCTAACTTACATTCTAAATATTTTAATGGAAAAAGATGTGTTAAAACCTTATTTAAGGTTCCTATTAGGTCCATCACATCCTAACTAGTCATAACTGAGCATGTCTTGTTTTTATACCCGCCATTCAAGGATTTTTTTACATTACTAGGATCAGTAACTACCTCTTCAACTTATTCAAAGCTAGGTAGTACCCGTTTATGGAATACTTATTTTACAATGAGAGGGAAGATGACCTCTTGGGTATGTGCTTACCTCGTAAAAGTAAGATCTAACAATCTGGTTATTTTTGTTTGTTACTCCTTTAAGTTCTTTCTTTCATGTTCATAATATTTGTCCTTAAAGATTAATCCCATAATCGATAAGGCATATTTTTAACCTATCATGAACGATAGTTATAATGAATTTAGACTCCCTTAAGTCTTGATTAGATTAAAACACTTCTTTACCTAGATCTCATTTTTCCCTTACTTGGTTAGACCTTAATTATCCTAAATTGTAGTATTAATTGAGTTTGTCGTTTAGGCATGCACTAGTTCATTTCATTCCTTTCCTAGACTACTATCAAGTTTAAATCTCATAATGAAATTAAGGATTTCTCAAGCCATTAATCATATTCTAGATTCCATCCTATAAAGATAAACTATTATCTTACAAGTTACCCCTTTTTAATTCTGCTTTTATACACATTTTGGAACCATTCTTTTCCCATATTCAACTTGACAAGGATTTAGATTGATATTAAGCATTTAGCATAATTTAGTAACTTATCGATTCCAAATTCATTCGTGATGAAGAACATTAAGAGGAACCTTAGATTCATTAAGGAGGCATAACTAATATTTTAGGATTTTCCTTCAATTTTTCAGTTTCTTTAATCACTTAACATTATTTCCATTTACTCAAATACAATCCTTACATTCATGGAAGCTTACTAGGTAAGAGATACATGGTTGGTTTCATGACTTTAATTATTTGAAACACTAGATAAATGATTGTATGATTCCATATCTTATCAAATTAGTTGCTTTGTTTTCCAACCTCGTAACACGATCATTATTTATACATACACAAAACTGCCATATTATTTATACACAATCCAATCCTATATTCCATTAATATATATGACAAATAACGTCCATTAAGGACTATTACAAGGTTCAATTTTCCCAAGGAAAATATATTTAACAATAAGTACATAGACAATTGGATCCAAGATCCATAAATAAAATTTCATTCTAAACCGATCTTCACATCTGGAGGAGGAAGGTCTACCTATTGTTACTAAACCTATGACATTGTTTAGTTTTGGGGTGTCAGTTCAAATAACTAGAAAGAATTCAATCTACATGCCCTACTAAGTTTTTGACAAATAAGAATATTAGTCATCTTAACTAGCTTAATTAAAACATTGCAAGGATAATGCATCCGCAACAGTTAGGGAACTAGAATCTACCATCAATCCCATAGCTATTGATGTAAGAGGCGTGGGGAATATATGTGAAGCATTCCCAAAGGACCACTTCACATACATTCCTCCCATTTTGTCAATTGCAAGTTATACGATGAACGGAGATTTAGGATCCCGAACCGTGCGGATCCACTATCTTTACACACACAACACTATCCAAACAATGAATAAAGCTAATTTTTTTAAGGAAATCATACTATTTCCAATCCCACATCTATGCAAATAAATTATCATTCCAATAAATTCAACCATTTATTTTAAATGCATAAAAATTACTAAGTATAGAATTCTAGAAAAAGTTTGCCCGAGTTTCCCCTAGTATTTTCCACTTTGAAAATTTTCTAGAAATAATTTTAAGCTAATTTAAATCAAAGAATGAAACAAATGCTACAAATTTAAGGGCATGGATCAAGTTATCTAATCCTCTCGAGTCAAAGGATCTTAGGATAAATAAAAGGGAAAGGAACTAATAACATTAAAAAGCCTTACCTAGCTGAATTTTTAGCATTCTATTTTTATTTCAATATCATTTTCCAAAGTGTCCTTGCATAAAGGGTTAAACATCTCTACTATATGCAAGAACACAGATTCCAACTCATTTCTTGTCCATGAATAACATTCACTCTTTATTTCATAACTTGAAACGAAAGTATACATGTCACTAATTTTCCTTTCAAAGAATAAGTACCAACCAACTAATTAAACATTGTAACTATAGTTAGCATCAGTTATTTACACAGATGAAAAAAATGACCATACATTTTGTTAAAGGAAGGCAAGATCAAATTCTCATATACCAATTTCCTCAACCATATTCAATAACTCATTTCAGCAAGCCATTAACTGTAGATTTAAACACAACCATACTTTTAAAGAAAGAACTCAGAACTAAAACCCAAAAGTATTTCCAGATCATATCTCCAAGCCAAAGTGGCCATACAATTCTAGGAAAGAATATAAGATCAAAATTGAACAATAAAATCACACAACCCTATGGCCATACAAAACCCTATGGCTGTACGTATTCACAAAACCCATGAAAACTTAGGGAGTAAATCAGTTCATTTGAAGAGGCTAGGCATGACAGATCGGGAGAACAATATTTTCTTTTATTTTTCTATAAATATAAATATATTATTTTTTCTTTTCCAAGCATACACAAATGGAAACTAATTCTATACATGGCCATTTGATTTTTCTACAGGAGGAAAAATTATTAAGCATGCTTCAGGATATAATCCCTATGAATCAAAAGTTCACAAAGTAATGTCTAGGAGCATACAAGGTAATAAAAGAGACTACCTACTAGTTTTTGATGTGGATGCAGGTCCAAGGAATGTAGTGGTGAAGGCAAGGCTCAGTTGGGATGATCTAGTGATTGGAAGTGAGCTGATGAAGCTATCCTCTGACTCTCCCAATGTTTGGATGAGTGTGATAATGATCTAGTTGCTCGATTCTGATCTTGGGCTCAATCCTCCTCTCTCTGCAGCCTTTTCTCTCTTTCTCACTTGTCTCTCTCTTGCCAAAGAATTCGATGTTTTCAATGAATCTCTCGCTTTGGTTTTTGTTTGGGAGGTCATTTACAGGGAACCGATGGCGGTTACCTAACCGACACCAGTCGCATAGGGACCGATGTCGGTTAGGTCAAAGTTGGCTATTTTTGTTAAAATAGCCAACTTTCCCTCATTTTCTCCTGAGGGGTCAGTTGTGGGCTTGGTCAAGTCATTATTAGGTTCATTTTGGTGCGGGTGAGGGGTGATGAGTCATGGATATGAGTCTGGACCAAGTCATAGGTCTTAATTAGGTTAGTTTAGGGTTAGGGCTAGGTCATGGTGAGGTGGCGAGGTGAGGTGGCAGGGTTGGAGATGTGGATTTATTAATTATAAGGTAATTAATAAATAATTAAGTGTGTAAGGTTTAGGTGGTGAGGTAGGGTTAGGTTGCGAGACGAGATGCGGGGCACAGGGCGTCGTAAGACCCAAATTTGGTGTCTACATTTGCCCCTTGTTGTCGTGTAGCTTGTCTTGTAAAGTTGCACTGACAATAATAAGAAGTGGTTGCCCCAGTTAAGGGTATAGGTAATCCCCCTCAAATCTATCACAGATTGAGGTGACGTGAAATCAGGGATAGGGTTGATAAAGGGTGAATGATGATGAGATGATGGTAAGATGGTGGGGTAAGTTCAAGGAAGCAGACACACATTGAAATGCAGTAGTGCGACCAGGGTACATGATTTGAAGAGCAAACAAGCAATTCATAGGCAAAGGTCGATAGTTTATCCAAACAAGGTTGATATAATCCTAGTATCCAAGGCATAGGAAGTAGCTCCAGGGGATATAATGGGTAAGGTACCGAACGTTTAGGCATGTTTGGCAGTACCAAATGGTTGGTTTGGTTGAGATAAACGTCCACCGCCTCGGTCTACATGTAAAGTGGTTGGCTGATCAATTCAAGTATCCTAGTCATGCTAAAACACGAACATGTGAGCTTGATTGAACAAACAACTACATGATGGGTGGATAGAATCGTAATTTGTGGGCCTCGGTCGAGGTACTTAATTGGTGCGGCCTTGGGTCGGGCCAATTGGTTGGGTGCGGCCTTGGGTCGGGCCGATTGGTTAGTTGCGGCCTTGGGTCGGGCCGATTGGTTGGTTGCAGCCTTGGGTCGGGCCGATTGGTTGGTTGCGGCCTTGGGTCGGTCGATTGGGTGGTTGCGGCCTTGGGTTTGGGTCAATTGGTTGGTTGCGGCCTTGGGTCGGGTTGATTGGTTGGTTGCGGCCTTGGGTCGGGCTGATTGATTAGTTGCGGCCTTTGGTCGGGCCGATTGGGTGGTTGTGGCCTTGGGTCGGGTCGATTGGGTGGTTGTGGCCCTATGTCGGGCCGAGGAATTCAAAATAAGGCTATTTAGCAAAGCCGGGGGTAGGCGATGTGGTGAAAAATGGAGATTGGTGGATAAGGGTAGGAGTTAGGTTAAACTAAGCAGGTAACCGATATCGGTTAGGGGTGACCAATATCGGTTAGGAGACCGATATCGCTCTTCTAGGGCATGACCAAACCAATATCGGTTAGAGGTCAAAACCTATAAAAAGAAAAAAGCGGCACGTCATTTTCACATTGTGATTTTGAGTGCCAAAACATCTCTTATGGAGGTTTGAATTGATTGTGTCGAGTGTGTGGGCTGAGTTGGCACTAGTTAAGTGGGTGAGTGAGTTATTGGTAGGCCCCGAGAGATTGAGAGGCGAGCTTGATTGGTTGAGGACCCCGCTTTAGGGAGATTTGGAGCTATGGCACATCTTTGGAGGAGTAGGAGGTCTTTGGAGGTCTTTGGAGGAGCTGGACCACCACCACCTATCCCACCATGACGATGTGTAGTCGTCGTAATGCCGTGAGCTCTAAACCTCTATTTTTGTCAATTTTATGAATTTAGTCGATTTGGGTAGGAATCCAAAATTTGATAAAATAATGAATAAATGAAGGTAAACAGTAAAATGGATTGGGTAGATATGTTAGGTAGGAAAAAATGTCAGGGTGGGTAAGGTTTTAGGCCATTGGGCTGGGTAAATTGGGAGAAATAGGAAAAAGGGGGTTTGGGGGCCGTTTTCGGTTCGGCCCCTAAATCCCACAGTGACCGATGTCGGTCACTAGTCGACCGGCATCGGTCACGATTTTAGGTATAGATTGGTAGGTGTAGAGACTGGTGTTGGTCATGTGTCGACCAACGTCGGGTCTTAAAATTTGGACATAGGTGAGTGGGGGTGATGGCGGTCGAGGGTGACCGATAGCGGTCACCATGGGTAGGAGGTAGGATTGTAAAATGGCTTTGTTGGGTGTTGGTTTAGGTGGGTAGGATAGATTATAGGGTTGAGGGGGGAGAAGGTGGATTTGCTGGGTGAGATGGGTGAATTGCTAGCGGGGATTAGGTGGGATAAGTTGATGAGGGTAGGATAGGTTATTTTGTTAAGGGTAGGACTGACGGAGTGGGTTGTTTTTGCAGGCACGCCAACAGTTGACCATGCGAGATCGGATGCCGCCCCTATTGGAGTGGATGCAGCCACATGTGACCACATAGCAAAGCATTTATGTGGGAGGTTGGAATCAGTGGAGTCTAGAGGTATAGGGCTGTGGATAGGGACCACAGCCTGATGGTTGCCCTCATCGAGAGATGGGATCCGCAGTAACCAATGCCTTCCATCTCCCTACTGGAGAGATGACAGTCACCCTAGAGGATGTGTATCGCATCCTGAGACTGCCGATCATAGGTGAGGAGGTGTTCCAGGTGGATGCCGAGACAGCGATGGATAGCATCCTACAGGTATTTGGGGATGCAGCCCCATTGGTTACATATCATAGTGCGAGCATCTGCTACGGTGAGATGTATCGCGCTCATCGATGGGAGACATGGCTTGTCGTGCTGATGATGGTCGGTATCACCTGCTTTGCCCTCCCTGACTCAGAGGGAGGCCATTTCCCATGGGCTCTGATGGGATTTTTACAGGAGATGGTGGAGGAGCACACCTACTACGCATGGGCACTAGTGTATCTGGTGCAGCTATATAGAGAGCTTTGGGGCTATCGTCGTATGAGGTGATTTGGTATATGTTCGACATTCTTGTTACACTGCTAGGCACAAGCACATTGTGTGTATATGGCCGTGAGGGTTTCCCAAAGCCTGTGGCCACAGCGAAGTCTACACTATGGGTTTTAGAGGTGGTTGGGGGTCATGGGCCAGCCACAAGCAGTGGTCGCAGGGCGGGATGTCACCTTTTACAGACATATGTTAGAGGGCCTGACTGCAGTAGATATTATATGGAGGCCATACGAGGCCATCGGCCTTGTGGAGGAGCCCGAGCACACTGCGCGATGGATCTAGTACGTCTTACGGATAGGCGGAAGGAGACCCGGGGAGTATGAGTGGATTCCCCTAGAGAGGGTACGACGACAGCTAGGACTACAAAGCAGGATGTGCCACCTCCCCTCCCACAATATCGGAGGGAGGATGTAGAGGCACCATTGCCTCTACCACAACCATTTGACCCGATGGGTAGGTAGAGAGACCAGAAGATGACACAAAGGGCGTCATGCCGGGTTACAGGCTCATTTTTGGTTTGGTGGGCAGGGCAGAGGGCGGCCGTGAGAGAAAACACGACCAACACAAATGCAGTTTTAGTGGCTATTACAATGGAGAGGGACCGTCTCTGGGTCAGTGCAGTATTACAGGCGTGCTGGCTAGCGCCACACAGCATAGATTGGGGTGTTACAGGGGCAGTTAGCCCAGACACATGCACGCACAGCACGAGTGCAGCACGTGTGCAACCTCAGGTCCCTGTTTAGGTTCCAATTGCAGCTCCACCACCACCACAGGTACCAGCCCAGGTTTAGGGCATACAAACAGGGCAGGGCCCACTTCTATTAGGAGCCGGGGAGCAGCCCACTAGCCATGGTTGCACGGGCCCGTTACATGGAGGCTAGAGCGGAGGCCCGTTACTATCAGGACCTACTAGATGGTACCGGTGTAGAGTATCAACCATATGCGGCTCATAGAGCCGAGACTTCCCAGAGTCACAGTCACAGTAGCCGCAGCGTAGCCACTGGCCAAATGGTGGGTTGGTTACAGGTAGGAGGCGAGACCCGGCACAGGGGCCAGCTGAGGGACGGGCCGAGGGAGGAGGAGAGAGTTGAGTCGCCCCAGGAGTAGAGACATTTTTGGTCAAGGTGGATAGATGATTTTTGATAGAGACACCGGTCTGCGAACCGAGTGTGTATATAGGGGCCTGTGTGCCCACATAGGATTTATGTATTCATTGTTGTTGTATATACCGGCCTGCGAGCCGAGTACATTTTGTATAGTTGATACCGGCTGCGAGTGAGTATATTTTGACATGGGAGACCGCCCGCAGCCGGGTTGAGATTTTGACAGAGAAATGGCTTGCATGCCGACTTTGTATTTTGGATTACAGAGGCCCATGCAGGGTAATTTGTATATTTAAACATTGATTTGACGATATATATATATATATATATATATATATATATATATATATATATATAGATGATGAGTTTGATCCACATGGTGTGTTATAATTTTTGATTTGATGCATATAGTATAATGTTGCATGTGTTTTGTCGATCGTATTGGAATGTGATGTATATAGATGATGTTGATGATGGTTTGCTGATATGCATATGTTTTGAAATGTTGATGTTATGATGATGATGGAGTTGAATAGTGATGTCGTTATGCGGGAAAAGGCGAGGCTCTGCCAAAAATTTGTAAAAAACAAAGAAAAGGCCTAGGTATAAGCAAAAGGAGACAGGTGACCGATATCGGTTAGCTAACCGATGTCGGTCACTATGTGACCGATACCGGTTAGGTAACCGATATCGGTTATGCTAAAATGAGATTTTCTAAAAAAATAGAAAGGCTTGGGAGACAACTCAAATTCTTATTTTTAGAGTCATGCAACATGTTAAGTTCGAGGATGCGAGGCTGTTGATGTCCATACAGGTTAATTGCATGGGAGAATTGAGTGATAAGGAGGAAAGAGACAGGTAAAGTGATCATGGGCTTGGATTAAGAAGGCGTAAAGGTAAGTTATAGTGAAGAGGGTGGTAAACATGGTTGAACAAGGAGAAGCGTCCAGCAGGCAGAGAGGAGAGGGAAGACAGGTTCCACCTCAAGCTGCTGCATCCCAAGAGGTATAAGTTTTGGTTGGAATTAGATTTTGCATGGTTATGAATATGATGTGGTAAGGTAAGTGGGTAGAGATGAAAAGAAAGGTGATAGGCAAGGGTTTGGTTATAAATATTTTCACGTATTTATATTTTTAAGGAAGACACAACACATGATAGGTTATGGTAGGGGATGGTCGAGCTAACCTTGGGAGACCCCATTGTCTCCTAAGTGCTGCCTACATAGCCCATTGCACAAAGCAAGGAGGGGCCTCAGACCGATGTAGTTCTCCCTTAGGACCAGGGAGAGGTGGATTCAGGTAATTTGGTTGTGGTTAGGCAATTCGTTGGTTGGTAAAATTTTGATGTTGGTAGGGTAATGTTGTTGGTGTTGGTAAGGGTATAGGTGAAGTGAGGGTTAGCCTACCCAAGCATAGGAAACTGTGTCCTGATTAAGGTCAACACATAATCCTAGAGTCGAGTAAAAGAGGAAAAAGTGTCCCATAGTTGGAAAGAGCTAAACAAACCACGTATTATTGTAGGATGATCTTAAATCCCTAGGTACCTTGCATAGGCGAGAAGTCGATAGGTGAAAAGAGTTGTATAATCACAATATATCGGATATACGTCACGTCCCTTGAGTTTTGTTGTTTTTCAAGAATGGCGAGGTGAGGTGGATGGTATAGCTAGGGTGCAGAGAACTTGTTATAAGGTCGACAAAAGAGAACCAAACCTAAATAGACAAGTCCATGACTCAAAAGTGCTTTTGAATACTGCTTTTATTTTTCTGGATATAGATTGATCAATGCGGGAAGTCTATATGGGATATGCATTTTGTTGTTCTTGAGGTCTTCATGAAAGCGATCAATGCGAGAAGCTTCTGATAGAGGCTGACTTTGTATAGCTATCCTTCAAGGGAGCAGTCTATTTATAGTAGCAGATGTGGCTTTTGCACATAGCTATCCTTCGAGGGAGCAGTCTACTTATAGTAGCAGATGCGGCTTTGCACATAACTGTCCTTTAAGGGAACAATTTAGTTTATAGCTTAGAGGTCTAGATGTCCGTTTGGCATGATGCATCTAGTTTTGCAGAAGTTTGACTCAAGAATATCCCGAATTGTATAATTGAGAACTTGTTATTCTCGATAATTTTAAGTCATGGACCCAGACTAAAAGGGGAAGGCATCTTTAAGAGGAGGTGATGATCAAACCACGGGAGTTTGATCTTACTTTGAGATGCACGAAACAAGGTGTATGAGGTGGTAAATGAGTTCAAGGGACGAGCGCAAGGTAGATAAGAAGTGATGTAACACTAAATTCAACAGTAGAATGGTCGGAGATGCAAGGCATTAAGGGTTTAGGCTCAGGTTTACCATTAAGTGAAGCTAAACGATAAGTACCTGATCCGTAAGTGTGAGTGATAATGTAAGGCCCAATCCAATTAGGAGCAAATTTTCCATGTTTACTCTTTTCTAGTTTGGTTACGTGTTGATTCTCTTTGAGGACAAGATCACCAATCTTAAAGGTACGCTCATGAATTCGCTTATCATAAACATGCTTGATGCGCTTTTGATAAAGTTGAATATGATCAAGAGTAAAGATGACACTCGTCAAAAGCTCCAATTGGGCTAACCACTCTTGGCGGAAGTCATCATTGGTGAGAATATCCTGGAGAGATTTTCGAGGGAAGGGATTTGTATTTCAAGAGGCAAGACAACCTCGGTACCATACACCAAAGAAAATGGTGTGGCATTAGTGGAAGTATGAATGCTGGTATGATAAGCCCAAAGGGAAAAGGGGATGTGATCATGCCAGTTTTTCCCATAATCGTTAATGACTTTCATGAGAATTTTGGTTAAGGTTTTGTTAGAAGATTCGGCTTGACCATTTGCTTGTGGATAGTAGGGTGACGAGAAGCTAAGTTTGATACCAAAGTTGTCACAAAGGGCTCGTAACAACTTATTTTTGAAAGATTTGCCATTATCTGTTATCAGGCGATGAGGAACACCAAAACGACAGATAATGTGATGATTGATGAACTCAACGATTTTCTCTTTTTGGTTGAAATGAGTGGAATGGCCTCCACCCATTTAGTGTAATATTCAGTCTTTGTGAGGATCCAACAAAGGCTGCTGCGAAGAAGGCGGGTGAATCTTGCCAATAAGGTCTAAACCCCATTGTGAGAAAGGCCAAAGATCTCGTGCGACCTGTAGCGGGTGGTTGGGAGTATGTTGAAGGTTGGCATGCTGTTGACACATAACACAATGCTTAACGTATTCGCAGCAGTCTTTATTAAGAGTAGGCCAATAATATCCTAGGCGAAGGATCCGCTTGGCC
The DNA here is from genome assembly GCA_018340775.1 of Taxus wallichiana var. yunnanensis. Taxonomy (NCBI): domain Eukaryota; kingdom Viridiplantae; phylum Streptophyta; class Pinopsida; order Cupressales; family Taxaceae; genus Taxus; species Taxus wallichiana. The sequence continues at coordinate 1,011,023,849 of CM031240.1, read as the reverse complement.
ACGGCAAGGCCACTAAAGTGCCCACCACAAATTTTGTCATGAACTTGTTAGATGGTATGGGTGACTTCATGCCGGTTAGACATCAAAGGAGGATACCATCAAAGCCATGTTTATAGAGGAGTCCCCCCATGACGACATAACGAGAAACACTTTTAAGAAAAGCACGTTTTCCATTACTAGTAAGGTCAGGTGGGAGAACAGAGGTTGTAAGGTAGTCATGAAATTGGTGATACCAGGTATCCTGCGAATCACCGATACATTATTTACCATACAAACATCTTGGACTAAGTAAGATGGGGAAAAGAGTTGTTGGACCAAGACAAATATGTCAGAGTCAGTTGGTGAGGCAGGAATTTGCGAGGCCAAGCAAGCCATAGTATCCATAAATTTATTAGTTGAGCGTGGAACGGTTTGGATAGAATAATGAGTAAATAAGGTCAAAAGTGAATCCACGTAACATTTGTACTTTTGAAGTTCCTCATTTTTACATTGGTAGATGCTAGTAACTTGATTGACGACCAATTGAGAGTCACCAAAATGTTAATAGACTTCACACCTAAGTGTAACACAACATGGAGACCCAAAACAAGGGCCTCATATTCCGCTATATTGTTAGTGCAGGGGAAATCAAGCCTGAATGAAAGAGGCATAGGTTCACCATCAAGAGGAATGAGAACAATGCCCGCCCCTCTGCTGCACTGACATTTAGATCCATCGAAGAAGAGGGTCATCGGATAAGACGCATCACTGAGCGAAAGGGTGGCGATGAGTTCATCAGGGAAAGTAAAATTGGTAAATTGTTCCCCAGGTAAAGGGGCTTCCGCGAGTTGATCCGCGATAGTTTGTCCTTTGACTGATTTCTGGTGTACAAACTCAAGGTCGAGGTCAGCGAGGAGCATAAGCCATCGGGTGATGCGTTGGTTTAGATGAGGTTTGGCGTACATATAATGTATGGGATCAGCATTGGTGATGACAAAAGTTTTGTGATTCAGGAGGTAATGTCGGAGTTTGGTGGCCATGAATGATAGGGCTAGGCACAACTTTTCTACTGAGTGTATACCTAGTCTCGTAATCCACAAGAGTACGACTTATGTAATAAACTACTTGCTCTCGATGCTCGAGTCATGATGTGCGAGCATGGCTCCTATAGCATGGTCGGTGGCAGAAAGGTAAAGGTAGAAAGGGCGATCGTCCTAAGGTGGGATAAGCACGGGTGGCTGCAAGAGATAAGCTTTAAGAGCCTCAAAGGCTTGGTGGCACTCCTCGCTCCATTGAAAGACAATTTCCTTTTTAAGGAGATGATGGAAAGGTTGACATCAATCTGAGAGTTGTGAGATGAAACACCGAGATAGATTGGAGTTTTCCCTGTAAACTACGCAATTGTTTTAGGTTAGTGGGTGGGGGCATTTCTAAGATAGATTTGACTTTAGCTGGGTCGACTTCAATGCCATGCAAAGAGATGATAAATCCAAGGAGTTTTCTCGAAAGGACACCAAAGACACATTTCTTTGGTTGAAGATGAACACAGTATTGTAATAGGCGATCGAAAATAATGGTTAAAACATCGAGATGTTCACTACAATGTTTGGATTTTCTAAGAAGATCATCGACATAATCCTCGAGGATAGTGTGCATAATTTCATGAAAAATGTAATTCATAGCCCACTGATAGGTTACACCAGCATTCTTAAGGCCAAATGGCATGACACGATAGCAGAAGGTCCCCTAGGGGTAATGAAGGTGGTTTTATGTTGATCGGCTGGGGCTACTAAAATTTGATTGTATCCCGAGAAACCATCCATGAGAGAAAGCATCTCATGGCCCATAGTGAGATCAACAAGTTGATCAATGCTAGGTAGGGGGAAGTTGTCCTTTGGGCAAGCGAGGTTAAGGTCCCGGAAATCCGTACATATCCGAAGTCTCCTGTCACTTTAGTGACAGGTACGACATTAGAAATCTATTGAGGATAGTCAATAGGTAAGATGAAAGAAACAAAAAGGAGTCATTGAAGCTCTTCTTTAACCAAGAGGGCAATGCGTGGATGCATTTTTCTCAGTTTCTATTTAACTGGTTTGGATTCTGGTTTCAGAGTGATGTTATGGACAACAATGTCAGGATCGATTCCTGGCATGTCGGCGTAGGACCAAGCAAAAGCTTGATTGCGGGCACGGAGGAAGGTAGTGAAGGTGGCTTGTTCTGATGCGTTGAGAGATTGTCTGATCTTTACAATGTGAGGATCGTCCTCCGTGTGGATGTTTATTTCTATAGTTGACTCATTCAACATGGTTTGGGTTTCAGATGGTAAGGCGCGTTGAATATAAGAGTCGTCTGCACCAAGGTAGGTGAGGATGGAGTCGTCATCCTGGCACTCCACAACATTAATCAAAGGCGAGTCTTCTTCGATCATGTCTGGATACAAAAGGGGGAGAGAAGATGGGTCTTCACCATCGCGTTGATAAGTGAGAGGACCTAGGAAGATAGCATTCACGAAAAAAAAAAAAAGTTAGGAGGGATAGATTCTGGGTCTATTGACTTCGTGAGTGAAGGCTGGCAAAGTGGACGTTGATGGTTCAGAAGGGGTGACTTCATCATCTTCCTAGATACAATTGACATGAGGTTTCTTCGGTGTAGGTGGTTCAGAAAATCCAAGACCACTACAATCTTTGTGTTTGCATGTAGTCATGGGAATGATCATATGTCGGCCTGTTCATAAAGACCGAAACCAAAACCTTTCCAAGCACAACGAGTCAGGAAGGTGAGGGCGAAACGACGGTTGGTTAGATATTGAAAATCATATTGGAAGGGAACCACACCAAGAGAATATTTAGGGTGACAGAGGATGTGTCAACACCCCCATACATTAGGTTGGTGCGGCAATTAGGTGGTCCGTAGGAGATCACCTCCCCCACACGACGGTCATAGGTAGGATGTGCATGTAACTGTCCATACTCTTGTGGGGTATGGAAGGTGCTAACATTGTATAGGCGGTACTCCCCCAGCGTAAGGCATTGAAAAACACCTACCAAGGGATCCGAGGTTGGGATGTTGTCTGCGGGGAAGGAAGAGATATTCACATCAGCGGTTTCATTGGTCGAAGGTGTGGGTGCGGCTAAGGTGGATGGTTGAGGCGTGGTTGAAATAGATGGTTGGGTCGGATCAATGGGTGCCTTGACTGGTACAAGCACATCATTAGGGCGGTATAACATATTGCAGGTTTTGAAGGGGGAGTGTCAGCGTGACAGTGTATGACTTCCCCTCATACTCAATTTTATGCATCTATGTAAGGTGGAGGGAACGCATCCCATAGCCCGGATCCAAGGGTGGCCTAACAACATGTTGTATTGGAACTCTCCCTCAAGGACATAGAAGAGTTTGGGAAAGGTACGTGGCCCTACACGAATGTTAAGGATCACGGTGCCTAGGGTAGAAGTAATAGCATCGTTGAATGAACGCAACATGGTGGGGTTGGCACACATACTGACTAGGAAGGATATTCATCTGTTGGAAGGCTTTAGAAGAGATGATGTTTTTATCTAGCACCCCCATCGATCATAACACGACATACCCAGATTTCTTGGACATAAGCCGAAATGAAAAGAGCGGGTTAGGATCTTCTGCACCAAAGATGACAATTTCTTCTTCGGAAAAGCGCGGCTTAACTGCGTACGAGTAAAGAGGTGTTTGTGGAGGTAGGTTGTTTGGTGAGAGAAGCGGCATGGTTGGGTGTGAAGATGGATGTGACGGGCAGGATTTCATTAGGTAGGACCTCTATCCCTTGGAGGATCTCAATTAGAGCTTATCGATGAGATTCAGATGTTTGAATGAGGTCATAGAGTGTCATTTTTACAGCAAATTGGTGAATTTGTTTGATCATGGTGTGATGGGAAACTCCATCAGAGACTGGATAGGCAGGTCCATGAATAACCACTTTAGGTGGTGGTGCGATCGGAATGGCGGAAGGAGAAAGAGAAGTTACATGTGTGCTCTTTTTAGCTTTTCCATTGTTTTTCTGACCTCGAGTAGCAATGTGAATCATGTTGATCTTGTGAATATGAGATGAGGAAGATGGTAGGGATAAGTCATTATTCTCGAGAGGCGGGGTTACAATGATGATAGATTTTGGCGAGGTAGGGACAGGTGGTATAGGAGAAGGGATCGAAGCTAAGGGCTTTTCCCTCCATAAGTTGTCTTTCTTAGATTTTCCATCCGAGATAGGCAACGGGTGAAGGATGGCTTTCAAAGCTTTGCATCCTTCTACATTGTGTCCTGGTGTGTGGTGGTAGGCATAGATTTTAGATTCATCATAACCTATAGGTCGAGGTTTAGATGGATCATAGGGTTTGAGTGGGGGTAGGGAAATGGTCACATCCCCTACCAACATATCAAGGATCTTGGCGTAAGATCCTTTGAGCGGGTCAAATTCAGATGAAGATGAGGCTATTGATTGAGTGGGTGAGATTATTGATTGTTTTGGTAATGGTCGGGTACGAGTGGTTCATACGGGTGGTGGTTTAGGCAAGGGATTTTGATGATTGGGTTTAACTAGGCATGGCTTCTTCTGCGCAGAAGTCATGTTTAGCTGGTTAGATGATGAGGCCATAGATGATTTGGTGGCAAGGAAACAACCACGGGGAAAGAGGAGCGACAACAAACAATTCCTTCAATGATCGAGTTTGCTTAGGGTTGTTAGGTAGGTAGGATACGTGGGGCACCAAAGTGTTGAGACGCCCATGGATTTTGTATGGGTGCGAGGGCTGTAGGTTGTGTTAAAGAAGACGTGGGAGGCATGGTGTATTGAGGCAAGGTGGAGGGTGAGGCCCCAATATAGATGGTAGGTGTGACGGCGAGGGTGATACCTTTCTGTTGTGCAAGGAGTGATCGGGGATGAGGGTTTTAGTTGTGACAGAGGCATAGATTGGACTCGAGGAGACCGGGTCTGTCTCTAGGTGGATTGATGGCTTTATTTGTGGATAAATCTAACCATTTAGGTGGATGCGTCAGGCTGGGTATTGGTGAATTCCCAAGCATAGGGGAAGGTTTGGTTAGGTTGATAGAGGTGGATGAGGTATTCGGTAGAGATGAGGGGGGTGAAGGTGAGGACATAGGCATTTTGAGCTTTTGTAAAAACTTCGGGCATATGGTAGAGGTGTCTAGATTAGTCATCTGCATTTGAGTAGAGCATGGTGTACTCAAACATTCCCATAAGACTCGTCTATCTTCTGGGGGATGACAATCTTCTCATGTGAACGGGAATTTTGGTATGGAAGAGAAGTGGACTGTGATTCCGGTCCACTGTGGGTGTGATATAGGGGGTGAATGAGGCACTTTGTATCAATGGGTGTTAAGAGGTCAACCGGTCACTGGAAAGATTTAGGCGATGAAGAACTGATAGGGAGGAGGGCATTTTCTAGAGGATCCGTCATGGTTAAGGAGTTTGGTGATGTAGGCTCGAGGGGTTTCTCCTCTAAGGATGACAGAAAAAGTGGCAATCCTTCTTCTTGTGTAGCAAGAGTGGTGGAAGGAGATGTTTGGGAAATAGATAGGTTAGATAACATCCTCTCACAGTCTTGCAGGGATGTGGTGTAAGAAGGTTCTTTTGTGAGAAAAGAACTCAGGCGGTTGATTCTTTTATGGGTAAAGGAATAGCGGGGCTGTCCTCTTGTCCTGATGAAGGAGAAGGGGGCGAGGACCCCTACATTGGTGAAGAGGCTTGATTCATAATTTCCTTGATGGAAGCCCTTGGTTGGGAGTCGAAAACCACATGGATCTCATGCACACTCTTCTCTTCGGCTGAGGTTTCTTGGTTTGTGTTACTATTAGATGAGTGGTTTGGAAATGGTTTGTTGAAGATTTTTAAATTTTTATTAGCAGGGGCATTAGGATTATCGAGGGTTATATCCCCTGCATCAACCATTTCCTGCACTATATTTTTCAACATCTTGTAGTTTTCGTGGCTGTGTCCCTTCATGCGATGGAAGTTCTGACAGTCATTTTCTTTATACCAAGAAGGTATAGCGCGGGCGAATCAAACCCGGAGTGAGGTTTAACAGGAGGCAAGGTGAGAGCTCTGCTTTAAGCAATTTGTCTAAGATCACATCATAAGTTTCTCCCAAGGGAGTGTACTTGATGGGCTCGGCTTTATACCTATAGGTGGGTTTCAGCTGGGTATTAGACAGGACTTGAGATTTGACCGTCACCGCGTGTACGGATCCTTTTGATTTCAAAGCAACCGATGCGTGAGAGTTGGTGGTGGAGTCTTGGGTTCAGAATTTGAGTTTTGTTGCGCAAATTTAATTTCTCCTCCTCGAAGGCTCGAATCTCTAGTTTAGAGCCATAGTAAAGGCCTCATCAAAGGTGCAGAAAGTTTGAATTTGGAGGGTGGGAGAAATGTGTTTAGTGCATGTCCGTGTAAAGAGTTTGATGAGCTCGGCTTGAGGTAAGGCATAAGTAAGTTGGTTAATGAGGCCCCGCCATTGTCCAACAAAATCAGTGATAGAATCATCTTTAAATTGTCGGATGGCATAGAGGTTCTGTAATGGATACTTTCTTGGAAATATTGATGGAGAAGTGATCCAAGAAAGATTGGGCTAATGGTTAAAGGAGAAGATTGAGTGCTGGGCTAAAGCACTGTACCACTCTAAGGTAGGTCCTGATAAGGACATGGGGAAGGTACGGAGTAGTAAGGCATCGTCATGAGCAATCAGATAGCAGGCATGTCTAAACAATCACAAGTGTTGTTGAGGGTCCTCCTTACTACTAAAGCGAGTAAATTTCGGTAATTCCCATTGAGGATGATATGTATGAAGGGGAACAGAAGGATGAATAGGATCTCGACAAACTTTCTCGTATGTCAGGGTGTTACGGCTTCCTGAAGCAGAAGCCTCAAGATTTTACATCTTGTCCATCATCTGTTTGATTAAATCATTGGTTGGGTTAGATGATGGTGCTTTGTCGTTGTAAACGGAGGAGGATTGGGCCAAGAGCCGCTACTAGAAAATGGTGGGGTTGAATGTTGATAAGGTAATGATGATGAATGTGTTGGGGCAGCTGAATAAGGGTGTCCTATATAAGATGTTGAGGCCACCGGATGAGTTTGCGGAAATGAAAAGGTGGGCGGAGCCTGAGAGGGAAAGCTCGTGTGGATAGATGGTAGAGAGCGAGTTATGAAAGAGGCAATCTGTGGGAGAGATGAGGTAGGGGCAGTAGATGGTAGTAATATGTGGGGCCCCAGATTAACCAAAGGAAGGCCAATTGGTGCAGTATGAACCACCAAAGCCACTGAGTTGGGAGACGGGGCTAAGGATGAAGATGGTGAGGCGAGTTATTAGGTGGGGAAGGGGCTAAGTGAGTGGCTATACTAATAGGCATACCCAAGAGGAGCTGACCGTCGGGTGTATGGTCAGGGGTATGAGATAAATAATGTTGTACGGCACTAGGATTAGCATCCAAAAATTTGGAAAAGTCTGGATCTCCTACAGAGATCTTGGGAAAAGCATTGGTGTCCGTAGGATTCCCCATAGGATGCGAAGGGGGTGACTCAGGAAAAGACATGGAACAAGCATGTGAAACCATGGCTACGGACTTGTTGCGGGTGATAACAACCATGGACGAGAGGATACAACAGGGAATTAGTCAATCAGGAACAGAAACAACAACAAAATGTTGGAATTGGTGGGTTCTTTGGTTTGTCGGAAGCTGTGAAATATAGTAACCTATATTGAGTGCAGTAATCGATGTCGGTCGAAATGCAGCGGCATCGGTCAGTGTAACCGATGTTGGTAAAAAAGGACCGGTGTCGGTCACTTTGTGAAGGCAAAGAGAGAATGTAAGAGGCTGCTGGTTTGGGGATAACAAGGCTTAGTATACCCACCAAACTATCTGAAGTGATCACTGAGACAGGGTATAACAGAGAAATAGAACTGAAAGAAAAACAAAAAACAAGCAAGATGCACAAGCAAATCAAGAGACTAACCCTAGGATTAGTTTTAATCACTTTGGGCTTATGCCTTAGATGCAAGATGATGTCAATCCTAAACAAAAGACCTAAGGGAGATGTCAAGTTTGTTTTGGCTTGTAAGGCTACCTCAATTGGGCGGAGGAATACCGCGGGAAGGGGGATGTTTGAGATGTTGTGTAGCTTATGATGTGATTTGGTATGTGTTGTGCAGTGAGAGTAAGATTAATTTCTCATCAATACCATGGATATCACCCCCACGTGTATGACCTGTTACTTAATCTACATTCACTAGAATTTAAAGACAATGACAAGAGAATGTGATGCACGTGTTTTAAACCCAAATCGAAAATGATATTTGATGAAGCAAAGAAAGAGAAGAGGTTAAGAAGATGACTTTCACTAATGCAAAGATGCAAAAGAAAGACAAGTTCTTTTACCAAAATGACAAAATATTTTGTGAATATTTAGAAGAAAGAAATAGCAAGTGTGCTCCCTATATGAAAACAAGCAAGAAAGAAAGAAACCCGAGAAGGGTCCCACCGGGTATGCCAAAATGTTTCGCACATAATTTTGTTCCAGAATAGAGTTACTTCTATCTTTTCATTCTCTTAAGAAACAAATAATGGTTAGGGCTAGGAGGAATACCTGTTGAGTGTTGGGAAGGTGTGCACGTACCGTAGAGAGATCAAACCGATTGTGAAGAGCTCCTTTTTGTCTGGGAAGGACTACCTATAAATAAGAATGCAAGACCACCAGATTTTCGTTAAACAATAAGTGAGGGAACTGCCTTGGGCCCAGGAAATATTAGACTTCCTTTTGAAGGTGGTCAGTTCCCTTTTAATACAAATTAATGCAAATGATAATAAAGAAGCTATTGCGAAATCATGATTTAGGTACCTCGTTACTAAAAGCAATAGAGACTAAACTACCAATAATAAAATGTCATGTTGTTTGTTTGGTCACTGGTTATTGATACGTTCAGATCAAGTTACAGGGATAGACAAGGCTGGATATGATATTGTTTGGAGGTAAATAGGTGAAAGGTTGGTTTTTGGTATAAGTCACAGTGACCGATGCCGGTCACTGAGATAACCGACCATGGTTATAGAACCGGTACTGGTAGGGGATAACCGATATCGGTAGGGGCAGTGATTTAGGGGATTTTAAATGGGGGTTGGTTACAAGGTGATTATGGGGCTTAGAAGGTTGGTAGATGGTTGAGGGGAGTTGTAGGGTGATAGAGAAGACTCAGAGAGTGAGAAGGCTGTCTTTGGGGCAATATAGAGATGGATGAATGAAGGTTAGGTGCAGGGTACTACTGGGTGGTAGATCCAGGAGTGAGCTTATAATCCCTATGAATCAAAAGTTCACAAAGTAATGTCTAGGAGCATACAAGGTAATAAAAGAGACTACTTACTAGTTTTTGATGTGGATGCAAGTCCAAGGAATGTAGTGGTGAAGGCAAGGCTCAGTTGGGATGATCCAGCGATCGGAAGTGAGCTGATGAAGCTATCCTCTGACTCTCCCAATGTTTGGATGAGTGTGACAGTGATCTAGTTGCTCAGTTATAGTCTTGGGCTCAATCCTCCTCTCTGTAACCTTTTCTCTCTTTCTCACTTGTCTCTCTCTTGCCAATGAATTTTGATGTTTGCCAATGAATCTCCCCTTTAGTTTTGGTTGGGGGAGGTCATTTACAGGGAACCGATAGCGGTTACCTAACCAATGCCAGTCGCGTAGGGACCAATGTCGGTTAGGTCAAAGTTGGCTATTTTTAGTAAAATAGCCAACTTTCCCTCCTTTTCTCCCGAGGGGTCAGTTGTGGGCTTGGTCAAGTCATTATTAGGTTCATTTTGGTGTGGGTGAGGGGTGATGAGTCATGGATATGGGTCTGGACCAAGTCATAGGTCTTAATTAGGTTAGTTTAGGGTTAGGGCTAGGTCATGGTGAGGTGGCAAGGTGAGGTGGCAGGGTTGGAGATGTGGATTTATTAATTATAAGGTAATTAATAAATAATTAAGTGTGTAAGGTTTAGGTGGTGAGGCAGGGTTAGGTTGCGAGATGAGATGCGGGGCATAGGGCGTCGTAAGACCCAAATTTGGTGTCTACAGTACTGTACCTTAACTATATATGCTTCGTCCTAGAGTGGAAAACGAGTTCTTAGCTAGGTGTATAGCACTCTGACTATCACTATGAAACTTTCCTTCCTCCTGCTTATGCCCCAACTCAAGTAATTTTTGTAACCAAATCATTTCCTTGCTTTCCTCTATTACAACATACTCAACCTCTGTGGTTGACAAAGCCACTAACTTCTGTAGTCATGAAATCCAACTTACTGTTGTCCCACCTATAGTGTAAACATAACCTTGTGCTCCTCCTACTATCTACATCTCCATCCATATCTGAATCTACATAACCACACAAAGTGGTGTTTGATCCACTGTAGCACAAAACTGTCCCCATGGTCCCTCTCAAATACCAAAGGATCCACTTTGCTTGTCAGTGATCTCTACCTGGATCACTCATAAATATACTCACTTGCTCCCACTACATGGGCAATATCAAGCCTAGTGCAAACCATGGCATACATCAAACGCCAACTACCGATGAGTAAGTTACATTGGACATCTGGTTTCTTTCCTTCTTTGTCTTAGGACATTGTTCCTTTAATAACTTGAAATGGCTCACCAAAGGAGTTAGCACCCTGCATATTAAACCTCTCTAAGACCTCCTTAATGTACTCTTCCTGAGATAAAGTCAACTTACATTCCTTCCTATCCCGAGATATCCTCATACCAAGGATTTGTTTGGCTGCCCCCAAATCCTTCATAGCAAAGGATTCACTTAGTTGCTTCTTGAGTACTTTTATTTCATGTATGTTTTTACCTGCAACCAACATGTCATCCACATACGAGACACGAGTTAATATAACTGCCATCCTCAGATTTCTTTGTATACACGCAATGGTCAGAATGACATCTAATATAACCTTGCTCCATCATGAAGCTATCAAATTTCTTATACCATTGACGTGGAGCTTGTTTCAATCCATACAAGCTCTTCTTTAGTTTGCACACCATCTCCTCTTTACCTTTGACCTCATAGCCCTCTAGTTGCTGCATATATAGTTCCTCCTCCAAATCACCATGGAGAAATGCAGTCTTTATGTCAAGCTGTTCTAAATGCAAGTCTTCTCTACGTAACTATTCCTAGAATAGTTCTAATAGAAGTCATTTTTACTACAGGAGAAAAAATCTCATCAAAATATATACCTTTTTTCTATGCAAACCCCTTGACCACCAACTAGGCCTTGTATCTTTTCTTTCCTCCTTCTTCCTCTTTGACTCTAAACACCCACTTATTCTGTAATGCTCTTTTACCTTCGGGTAGCTTCACCAAATCCCATGTCTAGTTCTCCATGAGAGCCTGATGCTCCTCATCTATGGATTACTCCCACTTCTTCCCAGCTCCCACTTCTTCCCGCATCTACCTACATTGCTTCATCAAAGCTCTACTGGCTCTCCACTATCCGTGAGTAATAAATAATAAAGAGAAGGAGAAAAACATTCAAGTTATCTTCTTACCCTAGAAGACTCCTCAATATAGGATTTTGGGTTCCTGTTGAGGAGGTTCCTAAATTGATTCATGTGTCACTTTCCCATCTAGAAGATCCTCTACCACTGCATATTATTTCTTGGATTCTTCCCTTTTTTCCTATAATTGCTGCTTATACATGAATTTTTCATTAAATACCACATCCCTAGATCGAATGATTTTCTTGTCCTTAATACTCCAACATTTATATCCAAAGTCATCACCACCATAACCAATGAAAGTACATTTTTCTGATTTAGCCTCTAGCTTGGTCCTATCATCCTTGTCTATATGGACAAACACCTCACATCCAAAGACTCTAAGAAATGAATAATCAACTTTCTTACCATACCAAGCCTCCTCAGGTATGCCTCCATCCAAGGCACTTGAAGGTCCTCTGATTATCAAGTACACAACTATGCTCACCGCTTCTACCCAAAAAGAAAGAGGCAGTTCTACATGTATCCTCATGCTCCTAGCATGTTCCATTATTGTAATGTTCATCCTTTCTGACACCCCATTATGTTGTGGAGTTTCAACCGTATTTTTCCTATGGATTCCATTCTTAGAACAATAATCATCAATTTCATTGCTACAATACTCCCCTCCATTATCTGACCTAAGACATTTTAGCTTAAGAATTGTTTCATTCTCTACCAAGGATTTCCATTAAAAAAAAGTGTCAAATACATCAGATTTTTTTCTAATACAATAAACCTAAACTTTCCTTGTTGCATCATCAATAAAAGTAACATAATAACTTGAACCCCAAGAGATGATACAGCCGCCCCCACATATCAAAATGCACCACTCTAACTTACTCTTTTTTTTATAGGTCCAACCTTGAAACCTTACTCGCTTTTGTTTCCCATATATGTAGTCCTCACAAAACTCCAAACCTTTTTTTATATCCAGAAAATCCTTCTTTATGATCTCCATGCCCTTATGGCTCATATGGTGAGCCTATAGTGCGACAATGTTGATCTACTTAAGCCACAAGATTACAAACATTAGTGCTATAAGTGGTTAAATACAAGGTTCCAACCTTATTACCTCTTGCCACCTCAAGAGCACCCTTGGTAACTTTCCAAGAGTCCACTATAAATATCACAGTACAACCATCACTTCCCAATTGCCCTGCCGATATCAAATTTCATCTTGATGTAGGCACATGTCTAACATCCTTCAATAGCCAAGTATTCCCATTCTGCATCTTAACCTAAACAGAACCTTTTCTAATAATGCTACAAGGCTCATCATCACCAAGAAAAACATGCCCAAAATTTCCTTGAACATAATCAAAAAAATAATGCCTATGTGGAGAATCATGGAAAGAAGCTCTGAATCTAAAACCCAAGATTCGATAATATTGTGTAAAGAAAGAATCAAAACATCCTGACATACATTACCTATTGCCACATTTGCCTCCTTGTTTTCTTCATGTTGTTTCTTCTTGTGTTGAAGCTCCCAACCGTCCTTCTTTGCATGCCCATACTTTCCACAGTGCCAGCATACTATCTTGCTTTTGGATTTTGACCTTGCCCGATCCTTTGATTTTCCACGGTTTCCTCTATTCTTTTGTCTCCCTCTAGTTTCCACTTTAAAGCAATCCACAAGTAGAAGACTCACTTGAGATTTTTATTCACATTTCCTCACTTAGAATCACCCCTACAACATCCTCAAACTTCAACTTTGAGTTAGCAGGAACTGAGTTGCTTACCACCATTAGCAGACTATTCTAACTCTCAGGTAAAGAGCACCTGAAACTAATAAAGCCCTAACTTCTTCATCAAGTTCTATTGTAACCGAAGCTAGCATATTTACAACCATATTAAAATCATTTATATGACCTACTACTGAACCATTCTCAGACATCTTCATCTTAAACAACTTTTTCATTAAAAATATCTTATTAGAGGCAGAGGGTTTTTCATACAACTTCCATAATGCATCCATCAGTTCTTTTGTAGTCTTTTCCTTTGAAACATTAAATAATACCGAAGATGTAAGACACATCTAGATTGTCCCAAGTGCCTTCCTATCCAGCAAATCCCATTCCACATCTATCATGCTCGAGGGTTTATTCACCTTCTTAGATAGTGGAGTATAAATATCCTTCTGATAAAGGTAATCTTCCATCTACATGTTCCAAAGACTAAAATTATGCCTGTTGAATTTATCAACCTTATATCTTCCATCATCTGCCATAGCTCCCACTCAAGATAAAACTTTCCCGTGATTCAACACTTGATAAACCAAACCAGAGCTCGATACCAATTTTTAGGAAATAAGGGATAAAATATGTGGAATATTCCCTCATAGTATCAAAATAGTAGAAACTAATATGCAGAAAATATTACAGATCTTAAACAAAAGTGCAAAATAAAATAACACAACACAAAGAGACAATATTTAATGTGGTTCACCCAGTTTGGGCTACGTCCACCAAGAATCACTTGCTCATATATTATTACAAGCCACTGATCTCTCAATCAATACCCAAATCTGTTTTGGAGCTATGCTCAACAAACTCTCAGAAATTCACATCGAATTCAAAGCACATCTGAATGTTTACATTAGTTCTACCATATGCAGAAAACCATATAAATAGACAATTGTTTAAGCAATTTTACAAAACCGTTGGTATCAAAACCATGGTCCAAAACCATCCCATAAACCTATGAGTCAAAAAACCCGCTCATATGAGAAAATCACGTTTCTCGATATATCGGGCACGTTTTAAAGCCAAAAATAACAAGACAACGTGGAAAGTGTATAGTACTCTTAGTGTACAGTCTTCAACACTTTCTCACATGAAAACAGGCTCCACAACCTAACATGGAGAAGCCTCATGCCATCATGGGTGGGGATTCTTTTTAATAAGAAATTACATATTCAAACAATAATTTAAATCCCCCCTAATCTACGTGAATGTCCACTAAAGTGGATAAAGGAATAATTAAAAACATTTACCACATTGTGGTACTCAATGCCATTTCATAATTGAATCCTCAAAAATAATACCTTTAGGAAAATCATGTCTTTACGGTGTTCAATCACCACATTTTAATTTTAGAAGTCAATACCATAAAATCAAACATTACTTATCGATTCCATGGGTGCGACAATATGCCCCCAATTTTCTAATGACAATAATATTAAAATAGGCCAAAAATTAATGTTATAAAGGAATTCAACCAGCTTATGAGCCTTAGGGATTCTTTTTCCAAAATATAACATCTCAAAAACAATTTTCGTAGTCTTGATATAATTATAACAATGACACTTCCCAAACTAGACAACGAAGTTCCATAAAGAAACTTACTGCATTCAATAATACCAATAGGCGGTATTTAGTTGTCTGAGTACTTAATTTTTAATTAAGTACTTAGATAACTAAGTACCGTCTACCGTAATAATATTTAATTAATCGAATAAACATCCATTTTTACATTTTTCATATTTATTGGATTAATTAAATTGTAAAAAGAAGGGATTAAGTAAAGGGATGTTACACCTCATAGTGATTTGGGACTGGACGGGATGATGAACAGGAAGAGCAGAGTGTCGCAACACACCTCATAAAATTTCAATGAGGGTAGACCTAACTAGACTCGAGGCACAGGCGAAAGATTAGGTTGCATGGGTGCCCGGTCTAAAATCTGGGCACCTTGGTCTAGGAATATATCAAAACCTGATCCTAGAAGGGTCAATATGTATTCACAATAATTCACCTTTTATCGTGTTAATGTCGCACTTTCTTCGTTGATGACATCGTAAACCTAAAATGAAGAATCACTTGCAAAACCCCACATAAAGCATCAAACCCTGAAAAATAAAGATGTATATGAAGGGGTGAGACTATCTGTAGTAGCCCACAATGGTGGTCTTATAACTAAGCATTACACTATATCTCAAACCCAATGTAGTTTTGTGTGATTGTGTGTAATAATGTTCCTAGGATGCCCTAGTGCCAATGACGCAAAGATAATGGACAATAGATAGATTGAATAAAAAATGGTAGATCTGATAAGAATAGACTTCCCTTTCCTATGTAGTGTGTGATGTAGAATAGTTCCCAAATGCAGTCCCTTGCTTTATGTAGATAGTTATCCCTTACTAGTAAATAGTTCACCCATAAGGTAGTATGTATGTTGTGTTTATATAGGGATCTCTTGCTCAAATTTTGACACTAATGACTCAACATGCCGATTAGTACCTAAGAGAATGGGAGAGAAAAATCATAAATACCGACCTCAAACCTCTAGATTATAACTAAGTGTGTCAGAGACTAGGGCACCTAGAAATAAGGACCAAGGCACCCTGGGCACCATAATCCCATCCCAAATTCCCTAGTCAAATACTATAGATGACTACTGAATGAATAATGACAACTAAGACTCCCGGAGAGATGACCGAAACCGTGATTATGACTGATGATTATGCAAGACAAACAACTACAAAGACCAACTAAACTAATGACCAGATTTTGGGATGGGTCATTCATAAATACTTTTCTTATGCAAGATCCATATATAAACAAAATACTTAATGGTATAATAATAGTAGTAAGTGTGTGATTTTATGACTATAGCTCCTTATGGAAAACAAGAATTTCATCATCCATGTTGGTGTCCTATATAAATAGGATACATTCACAGTCTCCTTAACCACCACTTACAGATAGAATCTTGCATATGTATGAATATCTCATGCTTTTTCCCTTTCCCATTCTCTAATAGGAATGTAGTTTCAAAATATTTTTATGTTAGAACACAATATAAGCACTAGAAAGCATCTTTATCCTAATATAATTTTGTTGAAGTTGGCGAAGAAATAAACAACATACTTATCAAGGAATTCACCAAATGGTGATAATAAATTCACTAAAAATTGGTTAAGAATTTGTGTCTTAGATTATCTTTGTAACATAGCCTCATACATGTCACAAGGTCAACCTGCACAACGGAAGTGGATTTGAATGGGATCTAACATGTGAAGCTAGGGAATATTGTCAATGCAATGTTTGTTGAAAATTAAATATGTCTTAAGAGAGAGTAACTTGAAAAGGATTATTTTTTAATGGTTTTGTAACTTTTACTTTGATTATTACAGATTACACTATTATGTGTTTTAATAATATAAGCTTTAAAAAAATTAAAATATGTTAATACAATGAAAATAGAAACTAATTTAGAATTTAGAAAAAAACATGATGTATTAATAAATAACATCATCACATACTTTAAGGTCAAAGAAAATTCAATAACTATAAATAATATTAATAAAATATAGGTGGGATACATAGTATCACTTTGTAGAGTTAGTAATAAAATATAGATGGGATACAAAGTATCATTGGGGACATTAAATCTCAACACAAAAGTAGTAAAAAAATTCTTATAGTTGTTGTTGAATTGAAAATGTCAAAGTAGTATTTGAGAATTCAAATTTTCTATTTTCTCGAGAGGTTTAGAAGGGAAATTATTTGTATACATATTCACCTTCCCATAATTATTAAAGATATATATACTAAGAAAAATAAAAATCATAAGATAGATTTGAGTGGCACCCTTATGAGTGGAACAACATAAAGTGGAGGTATTATCTCACCGGATAACTAGCAAGCCTCATGTCATTGGCCCTAATGCCCACATTATCTCTCTCTACTCAAAATGTCCTAGGAAACTCATAAATTTACGGGTCATGCATAATTGACCATATGTTGACCATGGTTTTGGTGCCTTGACGAACAAGAAAATTCCACAAGCTACCTTGATGTCCTATATGCAAAGGATGCATTCGTAGAGTTTCCTTAACCACTACTAGTAGACATAAAATATTGCATTTGTTTGAATCCCTTAAATTTATGCATGTTCCCACTATGCCCTCTAGTATTTCGATTGTGGGTGACCCTTGATTTTGGTAGTGGAGATGATGATTAACCCGGTGCAAAGGGCCTTGAAGGGGTAAAACTAGGGTTTTGAGATCTTTAGGTGGGTTAGGGTTGCATAGGGAGGATAAAATGTGGTTGGGGGATATGAATGCATTAAATGAGGGTAGATGTGATTCTATGGATAATAAGTGGGGTGTTTAGGGAAGAGATTAAGATAATGGTTAGGTTTAAGGGTTGATTAATTATGATCAAGGATGAATTAGGGAAGATAAAATAAATGATGGGATAAAGATGGGAAAGTGGGAAATTAGGAAATAAATATGATGTAGGAGGGAAAATAGGAATTTGAATAGGAAGAGAGGTATGTATGTAAAAGATGACGATGAAGGGGAGAGAATGTGAGATGGGGAAAAACGTGCAAAAATTGGTGTCTACAATAAGACTCAAATGCTCAATATGATTATTAATTATTAGTTATTACCTCCTACATATAGGCCAACCTACTAAGCATATGAAAGTATAAATAAATGTGATATGAAATGTTAAGAGATTATATTAGTCGATATTGGTTATACATATCCTTATATGTGACGTAGGATTAATGGTGTAACATCATATAAATCTTAGTTGTGACAGACTATAACTTGCAATCGACACCCTAAAAATATCAAAACCTTGCCCAATCAACTTGCCAACTTCGCTCATAGGACCTTTTGTCTTTTCATAGCATGAACTTACAAATTTTCAAAACAAAACATTTCATGACCGTCAACCAAGATCCTTTTAAATAGACATGAGCCAATATTCATTTAATGAATCCATTTTTTTATATAACTAAACAATAGTTGTTGATATTCACTAATTACTACAAGTCATGCCAATTCTAAAAGGAAATGCCTATAATTACAATTAATGATTACAAGAAAAATATTTTGGTACTATTATTTCTAAAAAACCTTAATTATAATTATTTTCTTATTAAAATTATTTTCACAATATTGGTACTTTTCAAACCCTCATTAGTGATTCATTCGAGTGTAAAAGAATATCTTTGCTAGGGTTTAGGTATTAGTTGTTTTTTCATCTACTTACGTCACCCATAGCGCTATCATAATGTTGTCCCTTTGAGTTTCAAGCGGGATTTTCACTCATTAATTTTGTTATATGGGTCTTTTACTCCACCCTTAGGGTAGTGACCGAGAACCCCTTTTAATGGCCTCCATTTTGAATCCCTCATCTATTGATGCAAGGCTCATCGACAGAGGGACTAACAAAAATGACACTAAAGAAATCATGGAATTTCATCCCAAAGGTTTTTGACGAGGCAATGAGTCTGCTACTCCTTTACTTGATATTGTTCTTGATTTTCCTTTTTTATACAATGTATGTAATTTTTGAAATAATGGGATTACAACCACTGACATCGTCATGGGGTTACACTTGATGGATTTTGAAACCTCACAAAGGTTTTTTTAATTTCATTTCTCCAATCTGAACCATTGTAAGGCCATTTTTAACCATGGGGTAAGTGTGCCAAGTTGGGGGCTAAAAGTGGACAAAAACTCGAAAACATCTGAAATTTGTATGCATTTTCCCATAACGCGACCATCTTTTATCATAATGTGATCGCATTTTATTTTTCTTGGGTTGGTAATTACCGAGCCTAAAACACGTTGTTTCACCTTTTTCTTAGATCATTTCCTTAGAGTGTTGGCGAACAAATAGGGTAATGAGCATGGAGGAATACTACTGCTCAAATGTTGGTTGATGGGTTGTTGTGCACGTATGAATTTTGAATCCACACTGATCGTGAGAGCTTCCTTTTTCTAGGAGGAACTACCTACAATGTAAAAACAAGACCACAAGAAGGAATTAAACAATATGGGCAGTGAACTGCCTAGCGTATGCTAGATCCGGGAAGTGTGATACTTCCTAGATGGATGTCAATCCACTGTTTTAAACAATTTAATGTTGTAAACAAAGTAAATCCTATTGTAATTTGAAATGATTTAGGTATCTCACTTAAAACACAATAATAAATAGATCTAATCTAATAGGCTAAGCTAGAATAGAATCTAAAGGTCAAATGATTGGTTTTGGGTTCTGTAGGTTTGACAGAGGTCTCGGGTAGATCACAGGTGGATGAGGGTGAGATGAAATTAAGTGGGTAGGTCTCTATTCTAGGTGTGTGGGAAAATACAGAGACCGATGTCGGTTAGGGGTAACCGAAGGTGGTCGGTTAGTGTGACCAGTTGCGGTTCTTGTGAAATCTGGAAATGTCACAAAACAAGCTTTAGGTCTCCTTTGTGATTACACAAAGGACTTTGGTTGGTCGGGACGAGGTATTGGGTGACTGGGGTAGGCTTCGGTGAGGCTTTAATGGGTATATGGAGGTGGAAATGTTGGAGAAGGTCAATAGGTGGCTAGGTAAACAATAGATGATAAAATGATGATGAAATGAAATGAAATAAACTAGAAAAGTATGATGTTATACTTACTTGGATTCCAGTCTTGAATGCTTGTGAGTGAGGGATGGAGGTGCTGATGAGAGGTTTGAAGGTTGCAAGTGATCACCAACTGAAGAAAATCTTCTACATGGGCTGCATGTGCATTCCTCTTTGCTTGGTTAGATCAGATCATGGTTATGATGGCTGTGCAGGAAAAAGATGTTTGATCTCCTTCCTTGCATGTGTGGTCTCGCTGGAATTCACTCTCTGAAGATGTGTTATCTCTCTGAGATGTGATAATGCTCACCAACCTCTTTGCTTCCAACTTCCAACTTCAACCTTGAGAATAAGGTTGTTTTGGGGTTAAAAGGGTAACCGACAACGGTTCCAGCTTAACCGGTGATGGTTAGGGGTAACCGGCGTCGGTCAAGGTGGGATTTCCTAGGTTTACTAAACTAGGGAGATCCTCTTGATTTCCTCATCTCATGTCATTAACCCATGGATTATATTGGGAGCTTCTTGTGAGCATGCGGGAATGTGGTTAGAGGGAATGTAGGCATTGATTTTTAGGGTTTGGGTAAGTCTTAGTTAGTTATGGCAACTTACTAAGAATAGGTCTTAGGTTGAGTTGGCTTGGTGAGGTGTCTAAGTGAACTGTATGTGTGGATATTATTTAAAATAAGATATTTAAATAATAAATATAGTGAGGATAATGCATTAATTTAATTAAATTAATATTTGTGGGGTGAAAGGGGTCATGGCTAGGTGAATGTGATGAAGGGTGCTTATTTGTCGAGGGACCAAAGGGGAGTGTGACCTAATTTTAGTGTCTACATTTTTCCCCTTTTTGTTACGTAGCTTGTATTGGTAAGCAACACTAACAAAAATAAGATGTGGTTGCCCCATGTGTGGGTGAAGGTGATCCCCCTCAAACTAGGAACTGATGAGGCAGAAGGCAGAATCGGTGAGTGGTTTGATAAAAGGTAAATGCGAGGAAAAGGTAGGTGGGCACAGGGAAAAAGGGTAAAAGGTCTACTCGGGCCATTCTAGGTAATGGGTCAGGGTCAAAGGTAGCAACAGTCAAACACAGACACACATGAATAAACTGCAGCACGCTACCAGGTTGAAGAGTAGGCAAAATCTACATCATCTAAGGTCGATAGGTTTATCCAAACAAGGTTGAAGTGAATCCGGTATCCAAGGTATAGGATATGGTCAGGAAACACAACGTAGGTTAGGTGTAGGAACGTTTAGGTATGTTTCGGTACACCAAAGGTAGGGTCAGGATAAATGGTCACGGTAATAGGCTAGGTAGGGTCATCAGGTCAATCAACATAGGTAACAATGTGCCAAGAGTATAGCAAACACATGAGGTCAAAGGTCACTAGCGATGGTCCAGGTCCAAATATTGAGGTCACGGGCGGGTAAGGCCAAGGTAGGGGTAAAATAATGAGTCCCCAAAGGAGGAAAAATGGAGGTAGTAAATGAGGAGGTCAGGAAAGGTAAGGTAAATGGGTTGGGTAAAGGATCAGGGTGAGGGGTGGGGTAAAGGGGCTTAATTGAGGGAAATGTGTAGGTGAGGATGACCGATGGCGGTCATGTTTAAACCGATGTTGGTATAGGAAAACTGACGATGGTGAGGTAGGGCATGTGACCGATGCTGGTCAAGGGTAATCGACGTCGGTTAGGTCAGGTTGGTTATAAAAACAAAAAATCCATGTTTTTATTATTCATTTGTTATTTGCGAAGTGAGAAAATGACAAAAAGGAGAGAAAAGAGAGAAAAGTGTCTGAAGGAAATGGGATAGTGAGTTGGTAGTGTGATTGGATGAGGGTTGGGTTGGTGAGCAGCGGGTCCATGGGATCAGGGTGAGAGATTTGATTGGGTGGAGGTTGTGAGTAGTTATTCGGTGATGGCAAGAGGCCAGAGAGGGATCTGGCGGGCCCCACCAAACATATGGCGGCTAGATGTGCCACGAGAAGATGGCGGTGGCATGATGAGTAGTAAGCCCAACTCTACATTGTTAATTGGATAGATTAGAGGTTTGGATAATTGTTATTTTAGGTTTTTGTGGGTTTTTTTTTTTGTGGGGGTGGGTAAAAATAAAATTTGGGTATGGGGGAATAACGGGCTAAAAGAGGAGGGAAGGGTAGTAAATGGTATAGGTGGGGTGGGTAGAGGTCCAGGGGTATTTTAGGTCATTGTAGGTGGGGTAAAAGGGAAAGGGGGTGATTTTAGAAAATGGGGGTTTTGGGAAGTCACGGGATTTTCCACAGATAGTGACCGGTGTTGGTCAAGGTTGGCGGGTCGGTTAGGTAAAACCGGTAGTGGTCACCAAATAGGTGATTGATGCTGTTACATGGTAACCGTGGTTGGTAAAGGTGAACTGGTATCGGTCACCAAATAGGTGACCGATGCTTTGGTTTAAGGGTGACCGGAGTCGGTTAGGATGAACCGCACACCGAGTCGGGATTTTAGGCACAAGGGTCCAAAAGTGATGTGGGCTAGGTAGTTGAGATGGGTAGAGTGAAAATAGGGTGGAGGGTAATGATAATTGGTGAATATGGTCATGGTAAATGTGGATTAATGTTGTGCTTGGATTGGATGCAGGGGAGAGCACAGTTACATATGCGGGATAGGGTTCGCCTCTACTGGTGACATTGCATGGCATAGTGACCCCTTTGGAGCTCCAACATGTGGAGGTAGTGGGCTTGAGTGGGATTCATCACTACCGACATGTTGTTTGGTAACCCAGCTTGATGGTCATGCTCATCGATAGATGGGATCCCATGACCAACACATTCCACCTTCCGATGGGTGAGATGACTATCACCCTGGAGGACATGTTCCAAATTTTGTAGCTACCCATATTGGGTGCCCAGTGTATTCTATCTCCTCGAGGCCTCAGAGGAGTTGATTGGGACTATTTTTGGTGAGGGAGTGGCTGATCTGAGATTCCATAGCGCTAGTTTGAGCTATGGAGAGATGTACCTAGCCCATCCGGATGAGATGAGGCTAGTGGTTTTGTTGATGGAGGCAGTGTGTTGCTATGCACTACCAAATGCAGAGGGTGGATGCTTTCCCCAATCACTTGATGGGGTACTCCATGATATGATGGTGCATGAGACACACTTTTCTGGGCACCAACATTCTTAGTGCAACTATATAGAGAGTATGGGCATATGGCGGTTGCGTAGGTTTAGCCTGTGTTATACATTTATACTACACTTGTTGGGCATACGAGCACATAGTGTGCATGTGACCTATAGGGATGCCCCGAGTAGATGCATTCCCACCTAGATTTGTGTGGGTGGGATACAGGAGATGGGTGTCGGTGATAGGAGAGTGGAGATCGGATAGGCCGACACATGATGTGGCCCATTTTTGGTAGTTATTGGAGGGGTTATCCAGAGTGGACATTATCTGAGGCCATATGTGGGATTCCCCTCATATAGGCATATGCATGAGGAGCTAGCTGAGCTCCAGCTAGAGAGGTGGATATAGGGTCACCGTGCTGGGGAGGATGAGATGATCCTGGTAGACAGAGTCCGATGGTAGTTCGGGATCTTACAGGACATTCCTCCGCCCTTCCCATAGTATCGGAGAGATGACGTGGAGAGGCCCTTACCTCTACCACAACCTATAGTGCCCACAGGGGAGGAGGAGCAGCTAGTGGATCGGCGGATAGATGATGCCGGATGTACAGATAGATACAGGCAGTGGTGGGTGGCTCAGTTATGAGCCATACCACCTAGACCGGGGCAGCCAGACCTAGCTACCATTACAGTGCAGAGAGACACCCTACAGGGGCAGGTAGCTATGTTGATTACCTAGTTGGGTATACTACAGACCAGCTGGAGGGCTCGAGGTGGAGGTAGCAGAGCTACGCATACAAGTAGCCAACTGCGAGCCCAGATGGTGGATGGAGGAGATGGAGATGGTCGGGGGATGGTTAGGTGGCAGCCTTACAGGCTTAGGTGGCAGGTTTATAGGGCCAGTTGGCCACAACCCAAGCACATATTGGGCCTTACAGGCCTAGATATAGGCACAGGGGTAGGGGCACCACCACAGCACTAGGAGTAGTCCCGATTCACGGGCGGTGCAGGGGGGGAGTTGTTGTAGGGCGAGGTACGGGGCCGAGACCTATGGGACCACCACAGACCATGCCTATATCCAGTTACGGGATGCCCTAGGTGAGGTGAGATATTATCAGGACCAGCTTATGGTGGCGAGATAGATTTCATATCCTATGCCGAGTACAAGGCACAACAGGCATCCAGTGAGAGGATGAGATCCACACTCATAGTGTGGAGAGCACAAGAGGTCAGTGAGCTCTAGGCCCGATCAGGGAGAGGCCACCAGCGCATGGTGACCAACTCTAGGTGAGGTGCCAGCAGGGACACAGGAGGTTAAGGGTACAGGTGACACAGAGATGGAGGACATCTGACGAGATGCCTGATATGCAATCACCAATTTTTGATGTATATTAGTTATGTTTTGATATATATACCGGCCGGCATGCCGAAGATAGTTGTATTTTTGATCACATACCAGCCTGTGTGCTGAAGATAGTGAGGATGTATGAGTGATTTGTATATTTTGAGCATATACTGGCCTTGCGTGCTGAAGATATTTTGTATTGATTCATTCTTTTTGTATATATGAGACCGGACTTGTGTGCGATGACATTTTGTATTGTATATCGGCCTGCGTGCCAACATTTTGAGATGATGGTCATGATGAGATAGGCATGTATATTGAGATACACATTTATTGATTTATATGATGAGATACATGGTATTTTGTGATGTGTTGATGTGTTTATGAGATATTGGTTTATGGCTTGTGTTAGATGAGATATGGATTTTTTGTTTTGATATGGATGGAAATTAGGTGAGTTAGGCATGATGGAGTCAGGTCAGTTTAGGCATGGATCGAGTCAGGTTGGTTAGGCATGGTTGAGTTAGGTTTGGCTAGGCATGGATTGAGTTAGGTTTGGCTAGGCATGGTTGAGTCAGGTTAGTTTAGGCATGATTGAGTCAGGTTGTTAGGCATGGTTGAGTCAGTCGGTTTAGGCATGGTTGAGTCAGGTTGTAGGCATGGATTGAGTTAGGTTTGTTAGGCATGGTTGTGTTGAAAGTAGGTGAAGTTGTGATTCATTATTTTTTTATTTTTTTGCAATGAATGATACTATGGGTCATATGTGAGATGTGGTATAATCCATACATAGTGATGATAGAGAATTGGTAGGCATAATAAATGTATAAGATATGTAGCAAATTGTTATGTATGTGACTTAATTTCCAATTTTGTATATAAAAGGGGAACTAAGTGAAATGTGATGTAAATGGTGAGTTAGGCATGGTTGATGAATTGTTTAGGGTAGAGAATGGCCGAGCTAACCTCCAAGGGCCCCATGCCCTCGGAGTGCTACCTACATAGTCCCAGCGAAAAGGGACCTCAGGCCGATGTAGTTCTCCCATAAGCTAGGGAAGAAAATGAGAAGGTGTGAAAATGAGTCGGTAGGTGTTTGGGCATGTTGTGGGTTTAGGTTTGTTAGGTGTGGGTAGATTGTAGGTAAAATGATGTAGGTGAAAGTGATTGTGGTGAAAGAGGAGGATTACCCCAAAGGTAAGCGTCGAGGACCAAGTCTTGTATAAGGTAATCAAAATGTAAACAAAGATGGTTAAAAGATAAAAGGGGGCAATAAAGCCACCTGATTGGGTAGGATCATACTGAGTAGATCATACCTTGGAGGAGGTGATGAACATAAGACCCTAAAGACATTGCACGATTGACATGTTCTATGATGAAAAGTAGTCACATGATCACCAAATGTCTAAGTTCCAAGAAGTCCCTTGAGGCAGTAGGAAATGAGAGTGGGCATGGTTCACAAGGTGAAGAGTAGGTAATTTTTAATTTTTATATGGTATGAGGTAGCAGGCCCTTGGGCAAGAGGTCCTAGGTCACAATGGGAAAGTCCATGACTAAAAAGTTTTTTTTTTTTTGACTTATAGTTGAGATAGACTGATCGATGTGGGAAGTCTATATGGGAAAAATTGAACTCCTTGAGGTCTTCGTGAAGCTGATCAATGCGGGAAGCTTTGGTTGCTCTCGTTTTTTTTTTTTGAAGAGCTTTACATAGCTATCCTTCATGGGAGTAGTCTATTTATAGCAGCAATTGGTCGAGAGGAAGATGTCCTTTTGAGGGAGTCATCTTTTTATTTGAAGTTTGACTCAAGGAGTTTGGTCCCATTGTGAGGTCTTTGTAGTCATGGACAAGACCAAGGTGAAAGATAGGACTCTTGTTCAAAGGTCAAGGTGAAATGACCATGGGATCTCATCTAAAGGTAGATGAAAAGTATCCATGAGAATCATGCTATGTGCAGTGTGGTACACATATTCAAGGGAAGATAACAAGTGAGCCAGTACTACTCATGATTCTAGTTTAATCATTAGGGAGGTGTATGGAGTAGGTAGCGCTCAAGGGACAAGCTGGAGAGAGACAAAGGGTGAGGTAGGACAACGATTCAACAATAGAATGGTCGAAGATGTAAGGCATTTAGGGGCTTAGGCTCGGGTTTACCATCGAGAGAAGATAAATGATAAGCACCTGATCCATAGGTATGAGTCACGATGTATGGTCCAAGCCAATTAGGAGAAAATTTTCCCCATTTACTTTTTTTCTACTTTGGTTACGTGTTGATTTTCTTTCAGGACAAGGTCACCAACTTGGAAGGTTCATTCATGAACACATTTTCATAGGCACATTTGATACGTTGTTGGTAAATTTGAAGGTGATCCAGAGCATTAAGACAATGTTTGTCTAATAACTCTAGTTGTGCTAAATGGTCCTGACGAAAGTCATCATCAGTGAGCATGTCATGGAGAGAAATACGGAGTGAGGGGATCTGGACTTTGAGAGGCAGAATAACCTCTATACCGTAGACCAGAGAAAAGGTTGTGCCACAGTGGAAGTGCAAATACTAGTGCGGTATGCCCACAGGGAAAAAGGAATGTGCATATGCCAATCCTTCCCAGTATTGTCAACCACTTTCATGAGAATTTTGTTGAGGGTTTTGTTAGTGGATTTGGCTTGGCCATTGGTTTGTGGGTAGTAGGGTGATGAGAAACTAAGTTGAATGCCAAAGGTGTCACAATTTTTTGCAATGTGTTTTGTTTTTGAATTGTTTTCCATTGTCAGTGATGAGGTGATGAGGAACACCAAAGCAACAAATGATGTGGTGGTTAATGAACTCACATATTTTCTCGGCTTTCGTGGAGATGAGTGGGATGGCTTCTACCCATTTTGTGTAGTACTCGATAGGATGATGATCAATTGATGGCATTGGGAAGAATGATGATTAATTTCTCCGACAAGATCCAAACCCCATTGAGAAAAGGGCCAAAGGTCACGAGCGACCTATAAGGCATGACTGGTGTATGATGAAGATTGGAATATTGTTGGAATTTTACACAACATTTGATGTAGTCACAATAATCATGGTTAAGGGTCGGCCAATAATATCCTAGGCGAAGAATACACTTAGCAACAACAAGGCCACTAAAGTGACCTCCACATATGCCATCATGAACCTCCTTAATGGTATAAGGAATTTCAAAACTTGTGAGGCATCGTAAGAGAATACCATCAAAGTCGCGCTTATAGAGGAGTCCTCCCAGGATAATGTAATGAGAGACCTTTTTAAGGAAGGCGCATTGTCCGTTACGGGTGAGATCAGGAGGTAAGATGGAGAGAGAAAGGTAGTCGGAATATTGTTTATACCAAAGGTCACTCAGGTCAAGGGTATTGGTTCCATTGAGTAAACATCATGAGGTAAATAAGAAGGTGAATGGAGGCATTGTACGGTGATAAATATTTTAGAATCGGTGGGTGAAGCGGGTATTTGGGAAGCTAAGTAGGCCATGGTATCTACAAATTTGTTGGTGGAACGTGGGATGGTTTGAAGGGTGTAACAATCAAAGGTGGTCAAAAGTATGTCTACATGATGTTTATACTTTTGAAGTATCTCGTTACGACATTGGTACATACCATTGACTTGGTTTACGACCAATTGAGAATCACCAAAGATGTTGATTGATTTGACATCTAGGGAATAGGTGGCTTGGAGACCTAGTACGAGTGCTTCATATTCGGAAATATTGTTGGTGCATTCAAAATCTAGTTTGAAAGACAAAGGCATGGGTTCTCCATCAAGAGGAATGAGGATAATACCAGCCCCACCCCCACGCTGACACTTGAACCATCAAAAAAGAGTGTCATTTGATAAGGAGGTTCATCCAGGGAAAGGGTAGCAATCAAATCATCTGGAAAGTCAAAATTAGAGGGTTGATCCTCGTAAATAGGTGCGTCGGCCAATTTGTCGGTGATAGCTTGGCCCTTGATGGAATTTTGATTAATGAATTCAGGTCAAGATCAGCTAAAAACATAAGCCATCATGCGACACACTGATTTGATAAGGTTTGGCGTACATGAAGTGTAAGGGGTCGGTGTTAGTCACAACATAGGTTTTGTGGTTGAGTAGGTAATGATGGAGTTTGGTGGCAATGAAAACTAAGGCTAAGAAAAGTTTTTAGGATGGGTGTATCAGGTTTCATAGTCTAAAAGAGTATGGCTGATATAATAAACCACTTTCTCCCTATGTTTTTCATCGCGATGAGCGAGCATGGCTCCCAAGGAGTGATCGGTAGCAGATATGTATAGATAAAAAGGTTGATCATCTTTAGGTGGGATAAGTATGGGTGGTTGGAGAAGGTATTGTTTTAAGGCCTCAAAATCTTTGTGATAGTCATCATCCCATTTAAAGGAGACATCCTTCTTGAGTAGATGATGAAATGGTTGGCACCGATCCAATAATTGTGAAATGAAATGGCAAATAGACTACAACTTACCTTGTAGGCTATGGAGTTGTCTAAGGTTAGTGGGTGGAGGCATTTCCAGAATGGCCTTGAATTTAGCAGGGTCAACTTCTATACCATGGAGGGAAACGATAAATCCCAGGAGCTTTCCTGAGAGAACCACAAAGACACACTTCTTAGGCTGAAGGTGGACGTAATATTTAATGAGGTGGTCAAAGATGGTTTTGAGGACAGCAAGGTGCTTGGAGTGATGTGTAGATTTGGCCAAGAGATCATCCACGTAATCTTCCAATATGCAATGCATGATATCATGGAAGATGTAAGTCATAGCCCGCTAATATGTGGCACCGGCATTTTTAAGGACAAAAGGCATGAATCGATAGCAGAAGGTCCCCCATGGGGTGATGAATGAGGTTTTGTGTTGATCTTCGGGGTAAGCAAAATTTGGTCATAACCCTAGAAGCCATCCATGAGTGATAACATCTCATGACCAGCGGTGAGGTCAACCAATTGATCAATATCGGGTAAGGGAAGTGATCTTTCAGGTAGACTAGGTTGAGGTCACGAAATTCCATGCAAATGCATAGGCCCCCTATTGATTTAGTAACATGGACAATGTTAGAAATCTAACGAGGATAATTAATGGGTAAGATGAAGGAAACAGAAAGAAACCGTTGAAGTTCTTCTTTGACGAGAAGAGCAATATGAGGGTGCATTTTCCTCTACTTTTGTTTAATGGGTTTGGCATCGGGAAATGGTTATGATATAGTGGACTACTATGGTGGGGTCAATACCGGGCATGTCTACATAAGACTAAGTGAAAGCGTATGAATGTTATATATGAGGGTCATTCGAACATGGTTTGTGTCTCAATAATGAATATATGAGTCTTCTACACCAAGGTATGTGAGTATGGATTCATCATCCTAACATTGAATGACATTAATTGTAGGTGTGTCGTCATCCATCATTTCAGGATACAAGAAGGGAAGAGTGGAAGGGGCTCGCCCTCGTGTTGATAAGTTAGAGGCCCCAAGGAAATGGTGTTTATAAAAAAAAGTTAGGAGGGATAGATTCAAGATCCATCAACTCCGTTGGTGAAGATGGTGATGAAGGTAGAGTGAGTGAAGAAGGTGGAAAAGCGGCTAGTGTCCTTAATGAGTTCAATGCGGGCCTGTTTGGTAGGTGGTTCGGGAAGCCAATACCACTATGGTCATTATGTTTGTGGGTGGTACATGGAATAATGGTATGGCGGCCTTTCTCGTAAAATCCAAAACCAAAACCCTTCCATGCACATCGGTGCAGGAAGGTGTGGGAAAAATGGCGATTGGTAAGTGATTGGAAGTCAACGGAAAATGGGCGGGTTTGTGATGGTGGTTCAGGTGTGTAAGTGGTTGTATCAAGTCCCCCATAGGTGAGACTAGTACGAAGGTGGGGAGGACCATAAAGGATATGTTCTCCTATATGGTGATTGTAGTGAGGGTGTTGGTGAAGGCTTCCATACTCTTGTGGAGTAAGAAATGTGTTGACACTATATAGGTGGTACTCCCCCAGAGTGAGGCATTGAAAAACACCTTCCAAGGGATCAGTGGTTGGTATGTAGGTAGCTGGTATGGATAATGTGTCGGAGGTCAATGCGGAGGTGGGGTTAACAGATTGGGAAGTTGACGGGTCAGCCATGGAGGTTATGGCAGCGGTAGGAATGGAGGAGGTATGTGCGGTAGAAGTAGCATCTATACTGGTAGGTGGAGGTGTAGGTGAAGCGGTAGTGGTCACGGAGGTAGACGGCTTGATAGGTATGAGCACATCATTAGGTCGGTAAAGCATGTTGCATGTTTTAAAAGGTGATGGGTCAGCTAGAATGGTATAGGTGTGTCCTTCGTGTTCAAACTTTACACAATGATGCAAAGTGGAAGGAACACAACCCATGACATGGATCCAGGGTCTACCAAGTAACATGTTATATTGGAATTCCCCCTCCAAAATGTAAAACAATTCGGGAATAGTGCGGGGGCCCATGTGAATGTGGAGGATGATGGTGCCTAGTGTAGAGGTGATAGCATCATTGAATGAATGCAACATGACCGGGTGTTTATGCATGTAATTTTCAGGTATGTGCATTTGAGAAAATGCATGGGATGAAATGATGTTAATGCTAGTGCCCCCATCAATCATCACACGACGTACCCATATGTCATCGATGTGGATAGAGATGAAGAGGGCTAGGTTTGGGTCATCATTTTGGTGTGGCACGATCTCTTCCTCTGAGAAGCTAAGGGAGGCCACTTGGTGAACAAGGTGGGGTGAAGATGAAGGTGGTAATTTGGTGAGAGAGGCTACATGATGGTGTGTGTGATAGTAGAGGCTACGGGTGTGGGGTCATTAGGTAAAACCTCAATTGATTGAAGAACCTCCATGAGAGCTTGACGATGGAATTCCAAGGTTTGGATGAAGTCATATAAGGACATCTTGAGGGTGATTGGTGTAATTGTTTGAGCATGGTGCGATGTGAGACACCATTAGAAATGGGGTACGCAGGGGCCACGGATAGTTATTTTAGGTATGGAGTGCGAGATGGTATGTTAGGTATAGGATTGGTTGGTGGGTCGATTGCCTTTTCTTTGACCTTGTCCTTCTGAGCATGTGTAGTGACGTGTATCATGTTGACCTAAGGGGAGTTGGAAAATGGAGAAGGTGTAGGGTGAGTGGTATAACGACACAATAGGTAAAAACCTACGGAGGAACAACCCCCTGTGAGGTCGAGTTGGGCACAACGACATTTAAGTGGTGGCGTGGAAAGTTCTCTACGATGTGAACCATGTTAATTTCAAATCTTGGGGATGGCTCTAGGAGAGGTGAGGGTTGAGGTTGTGGTTGTTGAGAGGGAAGTGTGTAATGGGTGTTGGTGAAGCAAGATCCTCATCGAGAAGGTCGTCATCGTCAAAGTTGGTTTTTGGTGGACATAACTGGATAAGGATGGCTTTTAAGGCCTTGCAGCTTGTCCACATCGTGTCTGGCACATGATGGTATGCACAAATGTTAGTATCATCAAACCCTTTTGGCTTGGGTTTGAGGGGGTCGTAAGGTCAGTGGTGATAATGTGATGACGGGGGTCTCAAGGAGGTTGGTTAAAATTTTTGCATAAGACCCTACTAGTGGATCATAATGGGAAGTAAATATGGGTTTGGGTGTAGGTGTAGGTGATTGTTGAGGAACAATCTTAAGAAGAGGAAGGGGTCGAGCCATGGGTTTGGGTGCTGGTGTGGTTTTAGGTGTCGGTTGTGTTTGTTAAGGTATGGGTATAGTAGATGGACGGGTAGGAGGGTGTGT
Source organism: Taxus wallichiana var. yunnanensis (assembly GCA_018340775.1). Classification (NCBI taxonomy): domain Eukaryota; kingdom Viridiplantae; phylum Streptophyta; class Pinopsida; order Cupressales; family Taxaceae; genus Taxus; species Taxus wallichiana. Next base: position 1,010,991,748 of record CM031240.1, on the reverse strand, counting down.
GGTCATTTTGACTACCTTATTGTGGAGTAGTGGAGTTTTGTGTTTGGGTTGCACATTCTTGGTAAAGGTGATGTGGGTGTATGAGGTCTAAAAGGAAAAGCCGATGGAGGAAGTGGGAGAGTTATCCATGGGGATAATGGGGATGTTGTGAAGGTAGATGACATGGGTCGTGCTTGAGGTGCACGAGACAGCGACTAAAGTGTAGTGGGTAGTGAAGCAATAGCTAAGGGTATCAGAGGTATGGGTGGTAAAGAGGTTGCAGGTGTAGGTGTAAGTCGGGTTGGGTATCTAGGTAGGTCAGAGGTTTGTGAGGAAGGAATGCATTGTTGTGTTTTTGGTTTATTGATGGGTGGAGGTTTCTTGACCATGTGGGGAAGATGAGATCCTAAGATAGATGGGATAGGTACATGTGTGATTGGCACAAAGGTATGAGTTCTATGGGTTTGGTGCTTCTGTTTGGGTGTCGAAGTAGGTATGGTGTTGACTTTGGAGGATGTAGCTAAATCCAGTTTGATAGGCGAATGAGTAAGGCTGGTGGTCAAGGTGACCCCTAAAGTGGTAATGGGTTTAGTCGAAGCAAATGTTGTAGGTATGGGTTTGGGTTTAGGTGTAGGTTGAGTTATGGGTAAGGGTGTGGTTTGAGCTATAACAGTGTTGTGGAAGGGGTTGTGATAGAGGTGGTTAGGTTTGGTTTGATTGGTTGAAATGTTTTTGGGTAGATTGTGGAGGTATCAACAAGGGATCTCTGCATCTGTGTTGAGATGAGGAGTAAAAGGCACCCCATAGTAGAGCCCTATCCACATAATCTAAGTGATCAGCCAAACGTGATAACAAAACATCTGTAGGTGGAGTTGGTGAGGACCTAAAGGCAATTCCTGTAAAATGTCTTAGAGATGAGGAATTGGCTAGCTTCACTTCAGTGGGTAAGAGAGCCGAAAGTAGGTCTCAGTAGGATTTTAGGTGGCTGATGGAGAATGCTCGCCAGGGGAAAAGGTATCTCAACTAGGTCTATGATAGGCGGTGGAGATGATGGGTGCTCCTCTCTATGGGTGGAGGAGGTGCGCAGCTAAAGGCTCTCTAAGTGGTGAAGTCGGGGTAAGATGGTCTCAATGTTAGTGAAAGATTCCTCCGTAGGTGATGAAGGAGATGAAAGGTGTTCCTCTATTGGTGAAGGCAGGGGGGGTTGGTTTCGCGGAAGGAGGATTTCATGCTAGGATCTCCTCTATGGAAGGAATATGGGGTAATTGGGAGGTAGGGTAATGGGCGTAGGAGGAATACCTATTCAAATGTTGGTTGATGGGTTGTTATGCGTGTATGAATTAGAATCCACAACTGATTGTGAGAGCTTCCTTTTGGCTAGGAGGAACTACCTGTAATGAAAACAAGACCACCAGAAGGAATTAGACAATATGGGCAGTGAACTACCTAGTGTAAGCTAGATTCGGGAAGTATGATACTTCCTAGATGGTTGTCAGTCCACTGTTTTAAACAATTCAATGTTGTAAACAAAGTAAATCCTATTGTTATTTTGAAATGATTTAGGTATCTCACTTAAAAACACAATAAGAAATAGATCTAATTCTAACAGGCTAAGCTAGAATAGAATCCAAAGGTCAAATGATTGGTTCTAGGTTCTGCAGGTTTGCAGAGGTCTTAGGTAGGTCACAGGTGAAAGAGGGTGAGATAAAATTAGGTGGGTAGGTCTCTATTAAGAGTGTGTGGACAAACACAGAGATCGGTGTCGGTTAGGGGTGACCGACGACAGTTAGGTATAATCGGTGTCGGTTACTGTGAGATCTGGAAATGTCATAGAATGGGCTTTTGGTCTACTTTGTGATTACACAAAGGACTTTGGTTGGTTGGGATGAGGTATTGGGTGACTGGAGTGGGCTTTTGTGAGGTTTCAATGGGTATACAGAGGTGAAAATATGGATAAGGTCAATATGGAGCAAGATAAACAATGGATGATAAAATGATGAAGAAATAAAATAGCCAGGAAAGTATGATGTTGTACTTACTTGGATTTTGTTCCTGAATGTATGTGTGTGAGGGATGGAGGTGCTGATGATGGGTTTGAACATTGCAAGTGATCACCAACTAAAGAAAATCTTTTACATGGGCTGTATGTACACTCCTCTTTGCTTGGATGGATCAGATCATGGCTAGGATGGCTGTGCAGGAGAAGATGCTCAATCTCCTTCCTTGGATGTGAGTTTTCGCTGGAATTGGCTCTCTGAAGATGTGTTATCTCTCTGAGATGCATTCTTGCTCATCAACCTCTTTTGCTTCCAACTTCCAACTTCCAACCTCAAACCTTGAGAATAAGGTTTTTTTGGGTTAAAAGGGGTAACCGACAACGATTAGGGTAACCGACGTCGGTCAGGAAGGATTTTCTAGGTTTACTAAATTAGGGAGATCCTCTTGAATTTTTGGATCTCGTGTCATTATCCCACGGATTAGACTCAAAGCCTCTTATGAGCATGCGGGAATGTGGTTAGAGGAATGTAGGCATGGATTTTTAGGGTTTGGGTAAGTTTTAGTTAGTTATGAGAATTTGCTAAGAATAGGTCTTAGGTTGAGTTGGCTTGGTGAGGTGTCTAAGTGAACTGTATGTGTAGATATTATTTAAATAAGATATTAAAATAATAAATATAGTGAGGATAATGCATTAATTTAATTAAATTAATTAAATTAATATTAGTGGGGTGAAGGGGTTATGGCTAGGTAAATGTAATAAAGGGTGCTTATATGTCGAGGGACAAAAGGGGAGTGTGACCTAATTTTAGTGTCTACATTTTGCCCCTTTTTGTTGCATAGCTTGTATTGGTAAGCGATGCTAACAAAAATAAGATGTGGTTGCCCCATGTGTGGGTGAAGGTGATCCCCCTCAAACCAAGAACTGACAAGGTAGCGGTCAAGCGGTGAGTGGTTTGATAAAAGGTAAATGTGAGGAAAAGGCAAGTGGGTACAGGGAAAAAGGGTGAAAGGTCTACTCGGGTAATCTAGGTAATGGGTTAGGGTCACAGATAGCAACAGTAAAACACACACACATGTACAAACTGTAGCATGCTACCAGGTTGAAGTGCAAGCAAAACTCTACATCGTCTAAGGTCGATAGGTTTATCCAAACAAGGTTGAAGTGAATCCGGTATCCAAGGTATAGGATATGGTCAAGAAACACAACATAGGTTAGGTGCAGGAACATTTAGGTATGTTCTAGTACACCAAAGGTAGGGTTAGGATAAATGGTCACGCAATAGGCTAGGTAAGGTCATTAGGTCAATCAACACAGTAATAATGCCATAAAGAATAACAAACACATGAGGTCAAAGGTCACTAGTGATGGTCCAGGTCTAAATATCTAGGTCATGGCATGGGTAAGGCCGAGGTAGGGGTAAAATAATGAGTCCCCAAAGGAGGAAAAATGGAGGTAGTAAATGATGAGGTCAGGAAAGGTAAGGTAATGGGTTGGGTAAAGGTTGGATGGGGTAAAGGAGCAAGGCAAAGGGTGGGGTAAAATGAAAAAGTAGGGGTAATGTGTAGGTAAGGGTGACCGGTGGTGGTCATGGATAACCAACATCGGTATAGGAAAACCGACGACGGTTAGGTAGGGCACGAGACCAATGTCGGTCAAGGGGAACCGACATCGGTTAGGTCGGGTTTTGTATAAAAAACAAAAAAATCCATGTTTTTATTATTCATTTATGATTTACGAAGTGAAGAAATGAAAAAAAAGAGAGAAAAGTGAGAAAAGTGTCTGGAGGAAACAGGACAGTGAGTTGGCAGTGTGATTTGATGGTGGTTGGGTTGGTGAGTAGCGGGTCCACGAGATCAGGGCGAGAGAGTTGATTGGTCAGAGGTTGCAGGTAGATATTTAGGGATGACAGAGGTGGGAGAGGGGTCGAGACGATCACCAAAGACAATGGCTAGATGTGTCGTCGGGGCAATGCGGCAACATGACAAGGTAAACACCTAACTCTATAGGGTGAATTAGATAGAGTAGAGGTTGTAATAGTTGTTATTTGTAGGGTGTGGTGGGTTATTTGTAATTTGTGGGTGGGAAAAAGTTAAATCGGGTATGGAGGGGAACAATGGGAAAAAAAAAAGAGGGTGGGAGGTAGTAAATTGGATAGGTGGGTGGGTAGGGGTTTTGGGGTTGTGTAGGTCATTGTAGGTGGGGTAAAAGGACAGGTGGGAGGGTTTTAGAAAAAGGGGGTTTGGGAAGTTGCAGAGATTTTTCTGCGACAGTGACCAGATGTCGGTCAAGCTTGGCCAATGTCGGTCGGGTAGAACCGGGATCGGTCACCTAACAGGTGATCGATGTCGGTTACGTGGTAATCTTAGGTGATGCATTTGAACCGGTATCGGTCACCAAATAGGTGACCGATGCTGGTTTAAGTGTGACCGGAGTCGGTTAGGATGAACCGCACCGGTCAAGATTTTAGGCACAAGGGTCCAAAAAAATGATGTAGGTTAGGTGGTTGAGATGGTTAGGGTAAAAATAGGGTGGTGGGTAATAATAAGTGATAAATATGGTCATGGTAAAGGTAGATTAATGTTGTGCTTTGGATTGGATATAGGGAGATCACAGTTACACATGCGGGACAAAGTTCCATCACTATTGATGATATTACACGGCTTAGCGAGCCCTTTAGAGCTACAACACGTGGAGGTAGTGGGCTTGAGTGGTATTTGGCGCTACCAATATGCTTTGTCTAGTAGCCTAGTTTGATGGTCGCACTCATCGATAGATGGGATTCCGTGACCAACACGTTCCACCTTCCGACGGGTGAGATGACTATCACCCTGGAGGACGTGTTCTAGATTCTGAGGTTACCCATATTGGGGCCTGTGTACTCTATCTCCTCTAAGGCCTTAGAGGAGTTGATCAAGATAGTATTTGGTGAGGGGGTGGTGGAGCTGAGATTCCATAGCACTAGTTTGAGCTATGGCGAGATGTACCTAGCCCGTCCGGATGAGATGAGGCTAGTAGTGTTATTGATGGAGGTAGTGTGCTGCTATGCACTGCCTAATGCAAAGGGTGGATGCTTTCCCTGATCACTGATGGGGGTGCTCCATGATATGATGGTGCATGAGACACACTTTGCCTGGGCACCAGATTCTTGTTGTAGCTATACAAAGAGTTGTGGGCGTATGGGCGGTTGCGCAGGTTTAGCCTATGTTGTACATTTATACTATACTGCTGGGCCTATGAGCACATAGTCTGTGTTAAACCTATAGGGATGCCCCAAGAAGATGCATTCCCACTAAGATGTGTGTGGTTGGGATACAGGAGATGGGTTCCATTGCGAAGAGTGGAGGTCGGATAGGCTAACATGCGATGTGGCCCATTTTCGATAGTTGTTGGAGGGTTGTCAGTGGACATTATCCGGAGGCCATATGTGGGATCAACCTCATATAGGAACATGCATGAGGAGCTAGGCCGAGCTCTAGCTAGAGAGGTGGATATAGGGTCATCGTCTTTGAGAAAGATGAGATGATCTCGGTCGACAAGGTCCGATGGTAGTTCGAGCTCATACAGATATTCCTCCGCCCTTCCCACAAATCGGAGAGATGATGTGGAGAGACCCTTACCTCAAACACAGGCTTTCAAAGTGCCTACAGGAGAGGAGGAGCAGCTAGTGGATCAGCGAGATTGATGACGCGGATGCACGCACGAGATAGGTATAGCGGTGGTGGTGGTTCGATTACGAACCATACCACCTGGCAGTAGCAACTAGCGACTTAGCTACAATTACACACCATGCAGAGAGACACCTTACGGGGGAAGGTAGCGTGCGATCACGCGAATAGGGATACTGCAGAACACGGCTAGAGGGGTCAAAGGCGAGGTAGACGTGCTACAAGTATAGGTGGCGATCAGAGGCCTAGATGGTGGAGGGAGAGGGTGGAGGTGATGTAGGAGATGGAGATAGAGATGGTCAGGTGGCAGCCTTACTAGCTCATGTGGCATGATTCCAGAGGCCATTTGGCCATAGTCCAGACACAAATTAGGGCCTTACGAGCCCAGATACGAAACAAGGATAGTGGGCACCATCACAAGGAGAGGGATAGGGGTCACCACCATAGGCGCAGGGAGCTGGTCCCAGTTCACAGGAGCTAGCGCAGGGTAGTACAGGGCCAAGACCTATGGGACCACCACAGACCATGCCTATATCCAGGTTATGGGATGCCCTAGGTGAGGTGAGATATTATCAGGACCAGCTCATGGTAGCCGGGATAGAATTCCTCTCTTATGGAGAGTACATGGCATAGTAGGTGTCCAGTGAGAGGATGAGATCCCACACACATAGTGTGGAGAGCACGGAGGGCGTGAGCTCCGAGGCCCGATCAAGAGAGGCCACCAAAGACACGGCGACCAAAGTGAGGTGATGTGCTGCAGGGGCACGAGGCCGAGGTGTAGGTGACACGAAGATGGAGGACATCTAGCGAGATGTCTGATATGCGGCCTCCCGGTTTTTGATGTATACTAGTGGTTATTTTTGATATATATGCCGGCACTTTGTGTCAAGAAAGACAGTGAGAGATGTACAAGTTATTTTGTTGTATATTTTGAGCGAGATACCAACCCGTGTGCTTACATTTTTGAGATGATGGCCATGAGATAGACATGTATTTTGAGATACACAGTTATTGATTTATATGATGAGATTCATGGCATTTTGTGATGCATTAATATGTTTATAAGATATTGGATGTATGGCTTGTGTTAGATGAGATAGGGATTTGTTACTTTGATATGGATGGAAATTAGGTGAGTTAGGCATGATAGAGTTAGGTTAGTTTAGGCATGGATCGAGTTAGGTTATAGGCATGGTTGAGTCCATTATAGGCATGGATCAAGTCAGTTATAGGCATGGTTGAGTTGAAAGTAGGTTTAGTTATAATTCATTATGTTGGAAATGAATGATATTATGGGTCATATGTGAAATGTTTTATAACCTATGCATGGTGATGATAGCGAGATGGTAGGCATAATAAATGTATGCTATGGTAAGCAACTTGTTATGTATGTGGCTTAATTTCCAATTTTGTTAGAAAAGGGGAACTAAGTGAAATGTGGGGTAAATGGTGAGTTAGGTATGGCGGGGCATTTTGTTTAGGGTAGAGAATGGCCGAGCTAACCTCCAAGGGCCCCATGCCCTCGGAGTGCTACCTACATAGTCCCGACGAAAAGGGACCTCAGGCCGATGTAGTTCTCCCATGAGCTAGGGAAGAATATGAGAATTGTTAAGAATTAGCTTGTTATTGTGAACATTAGATATTTATATATATTTGTGTGTGTGTAAATATATATTATATATTGTGTGAGTTGTAACTTCACGTAGATAAGATTTTGTTGAGATATGTTGAGTGACTAGTGGATCACGAGATATTCTAGGGATTAGTTTGAGATTGAAGTTGACTCCTTATATTAAGGAGATCAATCTTCTATATATTGTAATCTCCCTTGTCTAATAAAATATCCCGAATGATTTCAATATTATATTCGAGTTTTCTTTTCAATGTGATTGTTTAGTATTTAACAGTGGTATCAAATTGTGGCTATTCCATAGAGGTGGATAGAGATTTGAGGAAGAAATGGAGAAATTTTCAGACAAAGACATGTAGCAAGTTTGCTACTTGAAGCTTGACGTAGGTTATTAAAACTGCGATATCTTTCACGTTTCTTTATGAAATTGGGCGATTCAAAATGTTATGGAAAGCTAACATCATGTAAAACAAAACCCAGAAATATTTTTTGATATTGATTTACAGGTTGAGAGTAGTTTGCATTGGAAAATAGACAAATTTTGAGTGACGGGATTGGTATATCTCAGGATCCGTTTTGTAAACGATTTGATAGATCTGTGTGGAGTTAGTAGAAACTTCTGCATGCTACGCTAAGTAGAGAAGAGAGAAAACCCACATGAAAGGAGCATTCTGAATTCATCTGCATGGGAGGAGTGATTCAGGGACTCTGCGCGTGAAGGATTTTTTTTTACAAGAGCATCAACAACCAATAAAAAAACGTGGATCCTTGGATCAGTTCTAAACTGCGTTAATGTTTTGTTTTTGTTTTATATAGTCTATTTTAAATTACTTTATTTTACTTTAATAAAGACAAAGTATTTATTTCTAATGTATAGCCTTCAGCTATATTAGAAATTAGAATAGAATATTGTCAAAATATCCATGTAAAATTTAAAAAATAATTTGTTCTTATTACTTTTTAAATACATAGTGTAAATCGGGAGCAATATCGGTTGAAACCGACTCCCATAAGAGTGCATTTTCAGTTGAAACTGACGCTCTAAGGTATAATGGACATTCCGCTAGACAAATTCAATGGATTGAACTTTCACACCTGGAAAGTCAAAATCCAAATGCAATTAATGCATAAGAATCTATGGAGGATTGTATCAGGAGATGAATCAAAACCCACAGACGCTACAAAACTAATAGAGTGGGAAACAAGGGATGATAAGGAAAAAGAAATAATAGGACTTTCCCTATCAGATATTGAGCTACACTATGTGGATCTGGAAAAATCCTCAAAAACAATTTGGGAACTACTCGGCAAAACTTTTGGCTCAAATGTAGTCAATGCTAAATTTTCACTAAAACTGCAACTATTCAAACTCAAGATGAATGAAAATGTGACAATGTCAAGCCACATTAATGAACTAAGATCACTCATAAGGAAACTTGCAGAAGTAAAATCTGTAATAGAAGATGAAGATGCTAAAGCCATACTTCTAAAGTCTTCCTCCCAAATACGGATAATGTTGTGTTCACTCTCAGATAGATGCCCACACAATCACTTGAAGACATGATATCTAGCACTTCTAATTGAGGAGAAAAGAACTAAATAAGACAATCAAGAAGAGTCTGCTCTCTATATCAAGAAAAAATATACTAAAACCTACAGAAACAAAGAAGAAGTAGAATGTTTCTATTGTAAACAAAAGGGGCATAAGTCTCCATTCTGCAAAATTAGAGAAAAAATATGTCATCAGTGGTAAACTCAAAATGGATGAGGCCAATGTAGTTGTTGAAGAGTCAAAATATGAAGAAGAACTAGCACCAGAAGAACCTGACTACAATTCCGATGACTTTCTATTCTAAATAAAGAACTTGGAGGCTGGAGGCAAAGGAGGAGGAGGAAAATCTGCATCTCTTGTTAGTCACCAAAAATAGATTGCTGCATTGTATTGGTGATATTTATTTTTGTGTGTTTCATTCTGTAAATAAAACTTGTTAAACAAGTACATGATTGTATCACCTGCATTAGTCAGGATGTGATGGGGGTTAAAGAGATACTGACATATAATGACATGGTTTTTGGTAAACCAACAAAACCAATTGGTTGTAGGTAAACCATGGACAAACCTTCATTGGTTTTATGGTAACCATGGAAAAACCATTTCTTAGGTTTGTGAGTCCTTGGAAAATCACACAGTCATTGTTAGATGCAGTATAGGATGATGCCTTCCCCATGTTCACACTAAGGGGGTGAATGTTAGGAATTAGCTTGTTATTGTGAACATTAGATATTTATATATATTTGTGTGTGTGCAAATATATATTATATATTGTGTGAGTTGTAACTTCACGTAGATAAGAGTTTGTTGAGATATGTTGAGTGATTAGTGGATCACGAGATATTCTAGGGAGTAGTTTGAGATTGAAGTTGACTCCTTATATTAAGGAGATCAATCTTCTATATATTGTAATCTCCCTTGTCTAATAAAATATCCCGGATGATTTCAATATTATATTCAAATTTTTCTTTTCGATGTGATTGTTCAGTATTTAAAAAGAATGAGTTGGTAGGTTTTTAGGCATGTAGTGGGTTTAGGTGTAATACGTGTGGGTAGATTATAAGTAAAATGATATAGGTGAAGGCGATTATGTTGAAAGGGGAGGATTACCCCAAAGGTAAGAGTTGAGTACCAAGTCCTGTATAAGGTAATCAAAACATCATAAAAGATGGTTAAAAGATAAGAGGGGGGCAATACAACCACCTGATTGGGTAGGATCATACCGAGTAGATCATACCTTGAAGGGGGTGATGAACACAAGACCTAAAAGGAATTTCACGAGTAACTATTCTACGGTGAAAGTAGTCACAGAATCACCAAATGTCGAAATTCCAAGATGTCCCTTGAGGCGATGTAGGAAATGAGAGTGGAAATGGTAAGGTGGGTGAAAGGTAGTTAATTTAATATGTTTTGAGTGACAGGGTGTTTGGGAAAGAGGTATGAGGTCACAATGGGCAAGTCCATGACTAAAAATGTTATTTGTTTTGATAGACTGATCGATGCGGGAAGTCTATATGGGATAAATAATATGGTACTCCTTGAGGTCTTTGTGAAACTAATCGATGCGGGAAGCTTTGGTTTCTCTTGTTTTTTTTAAGCTTCACATAGCTATCCTTCGAGGGAGCAGTCTATTTATAGTAGTAATTTTGTCGAAAGGAAGACGTCCTTTTAAGGGTGTCATATTTTTATTATAAGTTTGACTCAAAGAGTTTGGTCCCATGTGAGGGTTTTGAAATCATGGAAAAGACCAAGGTGAAGGATAGGAATCTTGTTCAAAAGGTATTGTGGAACGACCATGGGATCTCATCAAAAGGTAGATGAAAAGTATCCATGAGAATCATGCTATGTGTAGTGCCATGGTACACATATTCAAGAGAAGATAAAAAGTGACGGGTACTCACATGATTCTTGTTTAATCATTAGGGAGGTGTATGGAGTGAATAGGACTCAAGGGACGAGTGTGGAGAGAAAAAAAAAGGTGAAGTAGGAAAACGAATCAACAATAGAATGGTTGAAGATGCAAGGCATTAAGGGGCTCAGATTTGGGTTTACTATCAAGTGAGGATAAGCGATAGGCACCCGATTGATAGGTATGAGTTACGGTGTATGGTCCAAGCCAATTAGGAGCAAATTTTCCCTGTTTAATTTTTTCTGCTTTGGTTACGTGTTGATTTTCTTTCAAGACAAAGTCACTGACTTGGAAGGTGCGTTCATGAACACGTTTTTCATAAGCACATTTAATACATTGTTGGTAAACTTGAAGGTGATCTAGAGTGTTAAGATGACGTTCGTTTAATAACTCTAGTTGTGCTAAGCGGTCCTAACAAAAGTGATCATCAGTAAGTATGTCATGGAGAGAAATGTGGAGTGAGAGAATCTAGACTTTGAGAGGTAGAATAGCATTTGTATTGTATACCATTGAAAAGGGTGTGGCCATAGTGGAAGTGCGAATACTAGTGTGGTATGCCCATAGGGAAAAAGTAATGTGCGTATGCCAATCCTTCCCAGAAGATCATCAACCACTTTCATGAGAATTTTGTTGAGGTTTTGTCAGTGGATTTGGCTTGGCCATTGGTTTTGGGTAATAAGGTGATGAGAAACTAAGTTGAATTCCAAAGGCGTTGCAAATTTTTTTACGATGTTTTGTTTTTGAATTGTTTTCCATTATTAGTGATGAGGCGATGAGGGACACCAAAGTGGCAAATTATGTGATGGTTAATGAACTCACATATTTTCGTGGCTTTTGTGGAGATTAGTGGTATGGCTTCCACCCATTTTGTGTAGTATTCATAGAAGTTATGATCCATTGATAGCATTGGGAAGAATGAGGATCGATTTCTCCAACAATATCCAAACCCCATTGAGAGAAGGGCTAAAGGTCCCGAGTGACCAAGGCATGAATAGGTGTATGATGAAGGTTGGAATGTTGTTGACATTTCAGTCCACAACAATCATGGTTAAGGGTCGGCAAGAATAGCCTAGGTGAAGAATATGCTTAGCAACAACAAGGCCACTAAAGTGACCCCCACATATGCCATCATGAACCTCCTTAATGGTATAATGAATTTGAGAACTTGTGAGGCATCGTAATAGAATACCATCAAAGCCGTGTTTATAGAGGAGTCCCCTTAGAATGAAGAAATGAGAGACCCTTTTAAGGAAGGCACGTTGTCCATTACGGGTGAGATTAGGAGGTAAGATGGAGAGGGAAAGGTAGTTGGAGTATTGTTTATACCAAAGGTCACTCGGGTCAAGGGTGTCATTTCCGGTTGAGTAAACATCGTGAGGTAAATAATAAGGTGAATGGAGGCATTGTATGGTGACAAATATTTTGGAATCGGTAGGGGAAGTGGGTATTTGGGAAGCTAAGCAGGCCATGGTATCTACAATTTTTTTGGTTGAGCGTGGGATGGTATGAAGGGTGTAACGATCAAAGGTGGTCAAAATTATGTCTACATGATGTTTATACTTTTGAAGTATCTCGTTACGACATTGGTACATACCATTGACTTGGTTCACGACCAATTGTGAATCACCAAATATGTGTATTGATTTGACATCTAGGGCATATGCGACTTGGATACCTAGTACCAGCGCTTCGTACTCGGCAATATTGTTAGTGCATTCAAAGTCTAGTTTGAAAGACAAAGGCATGGGTTCCCCTATAGAGGAATGAGGTTAACACCATCCCCGCCCCCATGCGACACTTGAACTGTAAAAGAACATTGTCATTTGGTAAGGGGTTCGTCCGGGTAAAGAGTAGCAATGGACTCATCGGGAAAATCAAAATTAGAGGGTGGTCCTCGGAAATAGGTGCGTCGACCAGTTGGTCGGTGTAGCTCGCCCTCGATGGACTTTTGGTGAATGGATTTAAGGTCAAGGTTAGATAAAAGCATAAGCCATCGCGTGGTGCACCGATTATGATAAGGTTTGGTGTACTTGAAGTGTAAGGGATTGGTGTTGGTCATGACATAAGTTTTGTTGTTGAGTAGGTAATGGCGGAGTTTAGCAGCAAACTAAAAATAAGGCTAAGAAAATCTTTTCTAGATGGTTGTATTGGGTTTCATATTCCAAAAGAGTACGGCTTATGTAATAAACCACCTACTCCCCGTGTTGTTCATCGTGATGAGCTATCATGGCTCCCAAGGAATGATCGGTAGTTGATATGTATAGGTAAAAAGGTTGATCGTCTTTAGGCGGAATGAGCATGGGTGGTTGGAGAAGGTATTGTTTTAGGGCCTCAAAAGCTTTGTGACATTCATCATCCCATTTAAAGGAGACATCCTTCCGAAGCAGATGATGAAATGGTTGACACTGATCAGATAATTGTGAAATGAAACGGTGAATGGACTGCAATTTACCTTGTAGGCTACAGAGTTGTGTAAGGTTAGTAGGTGGAGGCATTTCCATAATGGCCTTGACTTTAGTAGGGTCAACTTCTATACCACGGAGGGAAACAATAAATCCCAAGAGCTTTCCTGAGAGAACCGCAAAGATGCACTTTTTAGGTTGAAGGTGAACACAATATTTAATGAGGCAATCAAAGATGGTTTCGAGGACGGCGAGGTGCTCAACACAACGTTTAGATTTAGCCAAGAGATCATCCACGTAATCTTCCAATATGCGATGCATGATATCATGGAAGATGTAAGTCATAGCACACTGATATGTAGCACCAACATTTTTAAGGCCAAAAGGCATGACTCGATAGCAAAAGGTTCCCCAAGGGGTAATGAATGTAGTCTTGTGCTAATCTTCTGGGGCAAGAAAAATTTGGTTATAACCCGAGAAGCCATCCATGAGTGAGAGAATATTGTGACCAGCGGTAAGTTCAACCAGATGATCATACCAAGAAAGGGAAAGTCATCATTTGGGCAGGCGAGGTTGAGGTCACGGAAGTCCATGCAAATGTGGAGTCCCCATATTGCTTTAGTAATAGGGACAATGTTAGAAATCTAACGAAGATAATCAATGGGTAATATGAAGGAAACAAAAAGAAGGCTTTGAATTTCTTCTTTGACAAGAAGAGCAATGCGAGGTGCATTTTCCTCGGCTTTTGTTTGATAGGTTTGGCATGGGGAATGGTTACGATATTGTGGACCACTATGGTGGGGTTAATACCGGCATGTCTGCGTAAGACCAAGCGAAAGCGTGATTATGATCTCAGAGGAAAGAAGTGATGGCTTCTGTTCAACAACATCTAAAGATTGTCGATCTTTAGGATGTGCAGGTCATCCTGAGTATGAATGTTGATCTCGATAGTCGATTCATTCAACATGTTTTACGTCTCAGATGGTAACGACCGATGAATATATGAGTCTTTTGCACCAAAGTAGGTGAGTATGGATTCATCATCCCGACATTGAACGACATTATTTGTAGGTGTGTCATCATCGATAATTTCGTGGATACAGAAGGGAAGAGTGGAAGGGGCCTCCCCTTCGCGTTGATAAGTCAAAGCCCCCAAGAAAATGGTGTTTATGAAAAAAAAGTTAGGAGGGATAGTTTCGGGATCCATCGACTTCGTTGGTGAAGGTGGTGATGAAGGTGGAGTGGGTGAAGGTATTGATAAAAATGAAGGTGGAGGAGGGCTAGGGTCTTTAATGAGTTCAATGCGGGCCTGTTTGGTAGGAGGTTTGGGGAAGCCAATACCACTATGGTCATTATGTTTGCGGTGGTACATGGAATAACAGTATGGTGACCTTACTCATAAAATCCAAAACCAAAACCCTTCCATGCATAGTGGTGCAGAAAGGTGTGGGTGAAATGGTGATTGGTAAGTGATCGGAAGTCAGCGGAAAATGGGCGGGGTTGTGATGGTGGTTTAGGTGTGTAAGTGGTAGTATCGGTCCCCATAGGTGAGACTAGTACGAAGATGAGGAGGACCATAAAGGAGGTGTTCTCCTATACAGTGATCATAGCGAGGGTGTTGGTGAAGGCTTCCATACTCGTGTGGAGTAAGGAATGTGTTGACACTATATAGGTGGTACTCCCCTAGAGTGAGGCGTTGAAAAACACCTTCCAAGGGATCAGTGGTTGGTATGTAGGTAGCTGGTATGGATGATGTGTCAGAGGTTGATGCGGAGGTGGAGTTAACGGATTGGGAAGCTAATGGGTCAGCCATGGAGGTTATAGTAGTGGTAGGAATAGAGGAGGTATGTGCGGTGAAAGTAAGCGGTTGACTTGGTAGGTGGAGGTGTAGGTGAAGTGGTATTGGTTACGGAGGTAGATGGCTTGATAGGTATGAGCACATCATTGGGTTGGTATAGCATGTTGCATGTTTTGAAAGGTGATGGGTCAGTTGGAATGGTATAAGTGTGTCCTTCATGTTCAAAATTTACATAACGATTCAAAGTGGAAGGAACGCAACCCATGACATGGATCTAGGGTCTACCAAGCAATAAGTTATATTGGAATTCCCCCTCCAAAACATAAAACAATTGGAATAATAGTGCGGCCCATGCAAACATGAAGAATGACAGTGCCTAGTGTGGAATTGATAGCATCATTGAATGAATGTAACATGACCAGATGTTTATGCATGTAATTGTTAGGTATGTGCATTTGAGAAAATGCATGGGATGAAATGATGTTAATGCTTATCACCTCCATCAATCATCACACAACAGTACCCGTATGTCATCAATGTGGACAAAGATGAAGAGGGTTGGGTCCGGGTCATCATTTTGGTGTGGCACGATCTCCTCCTCTAAGAAGCTAAGGGAGGCCACTTGGTGAACAAGGTGAGGTGAAGATGAAGGTGGTAATTTGGTGAGAGAGGCTACATGATGGGGTGTGATAATGGAGGCTATGGGTGTAGGGTCATTGGGTAAAACCTCAATAGATTGAAGAACCTCCATGAGGTCTTGACGATGGGATTCTAAGGTTTGGATGAGGTCATATAAGGACATTTTGAGGGGAGATTGGTGTAGTTGTTTTAGCATGGTGTGATGTGTGATGCCATTAGAAATGGGGTATGCGGGGCCGTGGATAGTTATTTTAGGTATGGGTGCAGATGGTATGTTGGGTATAGGATTGGTCGGTGGGTCGGGTGCCTTGTATTTGCCCTTACAGGCACATGTGGTGACATGTATCATGTTGATTTGAGGGAAGTTGGAAAATGGAGAAGGTGTAGGGTGAGTGGTATAATGACATGAAGGGAAAAAACCTACTGGAGGAGAAAACCTGTGAGGTCAATTGGGCACAACGACATTTGGGTGGTGGCATGGAAAGTTCTCTGATGCGAACCATGTTAATTTCAAATCTTGAGGGTGGCTCTAGGAGCCTGTGAGGGTGGAGGTTGTGGTTGTTGAGTGGGCAGTGTGGGAATGGGTGTTGGTGAAGAAGATCCTTGTCGAGAAGGTCATCATCATCAAATTTGGTTTCAGTGGACACAATTTGATAAGGACGGTTTTAAGGCCTTACGCTTCTCCACATCATGCCTTAGCACACGATGGTATGCGCAAATTTTAGTATCATCAAACCCTTTTGGCTTGGTTTTAAGGGGTCATAAGGTCGAGTGGCAATAATGTGATAATAGAAGTCTCAAGGAGGTTAGATAACATTTTGGCATAGGACCTGCTAGTGAATCACAATGGGAAGTGAACATGGGTTTGGGTGTAGGTGTGGTTGATTGTCGGGGAATTGTTTTTGTAAGAGTAGAACGGGTCGAGTTACGATTCTAGGTGTTGACGTGGTTTTAGGTATCGGCCGTGTTTGTTTGGGTAATGGTACAATAGATGGACGGCTAGGAGGGTGTGTGTTTGTTTTGACTACCTTATTGTGGGGTAGTAGGGTTTTGTTTTTGGGTTGCACCTTCTTGGGTAAAGGTGATGTGGGTGTATGAGGTCAAGAAGGAAAAGATGCAGGGGAAGAGGGCTAGTTACCCACGAGGATAATGGGGGTGCTTTGTGAAGGTAGAAGACGTGGGTCGTACTCGGGGTGTGAGGGACAATAACCGAAGTGTAGTGGGTAGTAAAGCAATAGGTGAAGGTATTGGAGGTATTGGTGGTAAAAATATTACACGTGCGGGTGTAAATCATGTTGTGTGACTGGGTAGGTTAGAGGTTTGTGAGGAAGGAATGGGTTGTTGTGTTATTGGTTTATGGATGGGTGAAGGGTGCTTGACCATGTTGGACGATTGCGGTTTTAAGCGAGATGGGACAAGTGCGGGTATGATTGGTGCGGTCGGGTGGTATGAGGTCGATGAGTTTGTTTCTTTAGTTTAGGTGTCGGTGTAGGTGAGGTTTTGACATTGGAGGATGTAACTAAATCTAGTTTAATAGGTGGATGAGTAAGGCTGGTGGTCGGGGTGACCCCTAAAGTGGTAATAGGTTTAGTGGAGGCAAATGTTGTGGGTATGGGTTTGGGTTTAGATGTAGGTTGGGTGACGGGTAAGGATGTGGTGTGAGTGCTAACGGGTATCATGGAAGGGGTTGTGACAACAATAGTTGTATTTGGTTTGATGGGTAAAATGTGTTTGGGTAGATAGTGGAGGTGTAAGTGAGGGATCTCTGCATCTATGTTGAGACAAGGAGTAAGAGGCGCCCCCATAGTAAAGCCCTATCCACATAATCTAAGTGATTGGCCAAATGGGAGAATGGCACGTCTATGGGTGGAGTTGGCAAGGACCTAATGGGAATTCCCATAAAATCCATCTTAGAGACGGGGAATTGGCCAGCTTCAGCTTCCGTGGGTAAGAGAGCTAAAAGTAGGTCTATTGGATTTTGGGTAGCTAATGGAGAATGCTCACCAAGAGGCAAAGGTATCTCAACTGGGTCTATGATAGGTGGAGGAGATGATGGGAGCTCCTCTATAAGTGGAGGAATGGATAGGTGCTCCTTTGTGGGTGGAGGAGGTAATGGGAGCTCCTCTATGGGTGGAGGAGGTACGGTAGGTAAAGGTTCTCTAAGTGGAGAAGCTAGGGGTGAGATGGTCTCAATGTTAGCGGAAGACCCCTTTGTAGGTGATGAAGGAGATGAAAGGTGTTCCTCTATTGGTGAAGGAATAGTGAAGGTTGGTTCCAATGTGGAAGGAGGATTTCGGGCTAGGATTTCCTCTATGGAAGGGATGTGAGGTAATTGAGAGGTGACAGTACCTCGTTAAAGATAGCATGAACCTCACGGGTATGGGTATCATGAGTGGATGTCTCACCAGTTTGATTGGATGAAGGGGCATGGTTGGGAAATGATTTTTTGAAGATTTGTAGATTTTGGTTGGGGTGGCATTGGGATTATCCACAGTTAGCTCACCTTTCTCAAGTATTTCTTGGACAATATTCTTGAAAGTGATGCAATTGCCGTCACTATGACCTTTTAATCAGTGATAGTTATAGAAATCATGCTCTTTATACCATGCGGGCATGGGGTGAGCAGGGTCAAAACCAGTGTGGGGTTTTATGGGTGGAAGGGTGATGGCTCCAGCTTTGATAAGCTTTTCTAAGATAGAAGAGTAAGGTTCCCCAATTAGGGTATATTTTTGTTGCTCTTATCTGAATCGAAAATCCTGGATAGGTGATAGATTAGATGAGGGTGTAGCTTGATTCGATGGATGAGCTGGGCTGGCCTTGAGTACCACTGCGTTAGCGGTGCCCTTAGTTTTGGAATAATTGGTTTGTGGTTTGGAAGAAGAAGAGGTTTCATTCAAATTGAATGCTGAATTTTTAATTCATAATTGGATTGTCTTCTCTTCGATGGCATGAATCTCTAACTTTTGTGCTATAGTAAATGCCTCATCGAATGTTCGGAAGGTTTCGACCCGCAAGGTCGGGAGATATGTCTAAAAAGCTCGTGAAGAGCTCGATGAGTTCGGTTTGTGGCGATTGGAAGGTAAGTTGATTGACTAAAAAGCTGCGCCAAATGAGCAACAAAATTTGTGATAGATTCGTCCTCGTATTGACATGTGGAATATAGATCGGTCATGGTAACCTTCTTGACGATATTGATAGAGAAATGGTCCAAGAAAGCTTGGGCTACTTGATTGAATGAGAATATAGAGTGTTTAGGTAACCCAAAGATACCAATATAATGCAGTCTAGTGAGGGACATGGGAAAAGTTCTCAAAAGCAAGGCATCATCATGAGCGATCGATAACACCCATGTTTGAATGATCAGTAAATGTTCACTGGGGTCCTCTTTACTATTGAAGTGATTGAATTTGGGCATTTCCCAATGCACAGTGGTATGAACGGATAGGAATGGATGGGTGAATAGGCTCATTGCAAATATCGTCATAGGTGAGAGTGTTACGAGCCAAAAACTCGATGCCTCCAATTTCTCGCATCTTGCCCATCATCAATTTAATTAGGTCATTGGTGGATTTTGATGATTGGATGCCTCTTATAGCGTGAGGAGGTTGGTTTTGGGCATATAATGGGGTGGCATTCCGTGTATGGGGCTGCCATGTAAGGTGGTGGAGAAGAAGGCAGTGAAATAGGGGTACGTACCCGAATGAATAATAGATGAAATAACCGGTTGTTGGTAGTATGCATATAGGGGTGGAAGGGTCATGGTAACCCTAGTGGAAATAGGGGCTAATGATTGTGGAATGGAAAGAACCATGTTCTGAAATGGGGTAGGAGTCACTGACACTACAGGTGGGAATCTAGCTACAGATATGTATGAGAGACAATAGGGGCGGAAAAGGTTGTGTTGGGGGTAGTCATTGAGGGTATGGCGGATGTAATGGGTGTCATAGAGGTAACAGATGCGGCAGTCATAGTGGGTATAGAACCTAATCGTGAAACGACCGGGGTAAGGTGGATGCAGTAGCATAGAGCTAGATGGGGCCGATGTGGAAGTCGGTCTGCGAGAGTCGGGGGTTAGATATGGGCATGCAATATATCAACCCGACCCGAGGCATCTCGAGTGGATGAGTGGGAAAAGTAAAATTGCAAGGCGCGTAGGGTTCGGTCATGGAGTCGTGTAAACTCCTTATCTCCAATAGTGATAGTGGTAGGTGGGATGGGATCCATGGCTGGTGATAAAATAGAAGGTAGTGAAGGACTAGGTGGGAGTGGTTAACAACTAGCGTGGAATACGAGGGCGCTTTCTTGTCTTCGAGTCAACACCATGTGAACCAAGATTGATCGTAGGGTGCTTCTCTCAGTAATGATACTGAGAATAAAGCAGAACATGTGAATATGGTGATAAAAATGTATGAAGTAACAAATGGTGGCTAGAATGTGAAATATGATAACCGATGTCGATTACGAAAAGTCGACGTCGGTTAGGGGTAACCACTTCCAGTCACCGTGTAGAAAATGGGTAGTGACTAAATAGAGAGGCGAAGGTAAAATGTGATAGGTATGCCAAATCTAGGGATGTTCAAAATGTCAATGGGAATAATGACAAGTGACAAAGATTGTGAAAAGTGGCGAAAGTGGAGTAAAATGTCCTTTTGAGTAGATTAGCTAAAGGATCCGAACCGACGTCGGTTGGGTATAACCGATGGTGGTTAGAGGTAACCGAATGACTTCTTTGTCGAAATTGAAACAATGATGAAAGAAAGTGGTTGTGAATTAAAATCGATGTAGAATCGGACCCAAAATTCTCGGGAATGATGATGATATGGCCTGCATACTCGGTGAAGCCGGAATACACCATCTATGATGAGGAGCATGCAAGGATGAACAAGAAAAAGTGATGAACGTGATCTCTCACCTCAAAACACAAGCCAAGCAAAAACACTAAGAAAATGTGATCCTAGGAGTGTCTTTTCTATTATATTTGTGTAGCTTATGCTATTTAGGGACTGATACATGAATTGTGAAATAGATTTTTTTGGTGAGGATGGCTTCCTACGAAGAAGGAGATCTAAAAGGTGAGGTTTTAGGTATGTTATGGTGGGGTGGCTTCACTCTGAAGTATGACTCGATAGAGCAGCGAGCTGGGTGCCCACTGTGCCATGATCATGTGATCACCTACAACTTCTTCTAGGTAAGATGTTGTTTAAGAATGTATGTATTTTTAAATTTTGTGAGGTTTGGTAAGACTCAGAGAAAGAGAAAAGGATAGAAGTGCTTTTCTATGATTCGTTTGTCAACCATCAGTTGGTCATGACTTCCAGCATATAGGTTGCCCTCAATTAATGTGAGCTAATGCAATAAATAAGAATGGAATGCACTTGTTTTTAAACCTAAATCAAAAATGTGAAATTGGATGACACAATAAGATGAAGAGGAAGAGGGATGCTCTTTCACTACATTGAAGAAAACATGAAGAAATGGTTCTTTTTAATTACACCAAAAGAAAAGTTTCCTTTAGAGAAAATAGAAAGGAGAGGTGGATTACCAAAGAAGAAAATTAGTGTGCATTCTTTTTAGAAGGGAAACAAACACACAATTTTTTCCTAGGAATAAACGAAATGAAAGGAACCCCGGATGGGTCCCACTTGGCGTGCCAAAATGTTTCACCTTTTTCTTAGATTGTTTCTTAGAAGTGTTGAAGAAACAGATAGGGTAACGAGCGTAGGAGGAATACCTGTTCAAATGTCAATTGATGGGTTGTTGTGCACGTATGAATTTGAATCCATAGCTGATTGTGAGAGCTTTCTTTTGGCTAGGAGGAACTACCTGTAATGAAAACAAGACCACCCAAAGGAATTAGACAATATGGGCAGTGAAATACCTAGCGTAAGCTAGATCTGAGAAGTATGATACTTCCTAGATGGCTGACAGTCCACTGTTTTAAACAATTCAATGTTGTAAACAAAGTAAATCATATTGTTATTTTGAAATGATTTAGGTATCTCACTTAAAAACACAATAAGAAATAGATCTAATTCTAACAGGCTAAGCTAGAATAGAATCCAAAGGTCAAATGATTGGTTCTAGGTTCTGTAGGTTTGGCAGGTCTCGGGTAGGTCACAGTGAATGAGGGTGAGATAAAATTAGGTGGGTAGGTCTCTATTAAGAGATGTGTGGGAAAACACAGAGACCAGTATCGGTCAGGGGTGACCGACGGTGGTTAGGTATAACCGGTGCCGGTTATTGTGAGATTTGGAAATGTCACAGAATGGGCTTTTCATCTCCTTTGTGATTGCACAAAGGACTTTGGTTGGTTGGGACAAGGTATTGGGTGAATGGAGTGGGATTTTACGAGGTTTCAATGGGTATACGAAGGTGAAAATATGGAGAAGGTCAATAGGGAGCAAGATAAACAATGGATGATAAAATGATGAAGAAATGAAATAACCAGGAAAGTATGATGTTGTACTTACTTGGATTTTGTTCCTGAATGTATGTGTGTGAGGGATGGAGGTGCTGATGATGGGTTTGAAGGTTGCAAGTGATCACCAATTGAAGAAAAGCTTTTTTATGGGCTGCATGTACACTCCTCTTTGCTTGGATAGATTAGATCATGGCTGGGATGGTTATGCAGGAGAAGATGCTCAATCTCCTTCCTTGGATGTGATTTTTCACTGGAATTGGCTCTCTGAAGATGCGTTATCTCTCTGAGATGTGTTCTTTCTCGTCAACCTCTTTTGCTTCCAACTTCCAACCTCCAACCTTGAGAATAAGGTTGTTTTGGGTTAAAAGGGGTAACCAACGGCGGTCCGGATTAACCAAAGTGACTGTTAGGGGTAACCGACGCCTGTCAAAGGCAGGATTTTCTAGGTTTAGTAAACTAGGAGATCCTCGTGATTTTCTTAGATCTCATGTCATTATCCAAATGGATTAGACTCGAGAGCCTCTTGTGAGTATGTAGGATTGTGGTTAGAGGGAATGTAGGCATTGATTTTTAGGGTTTGGGTAAGTCTTAGTTAGTTATGGGAACTTGCTAAGAATAGGTCTTAGGTTGAGTTGGCTTGGTGAGGTGTCTAAGTGAACTGTATGTGTAGATATTATTTAAAATGAAGTATTTAAATAATAAATATAGTGAGGATAATGCATTAATTAAATTAAATTAATATTAGTGGGGTGAAGGGGGTCATGGCTAGGTAAATGTAATAAAGGGTGCTTATATGTCGAGGGACAAAAGAGGAGTGTGACCTAATTCTAGTGTCTACAGTATGACTCGACAGAGCAACGAACTGGGTACCCACTGTGTCGTGATCATGTGATCACCTAAAGCTTCTTCTAGGTAGGATGTTGTTTAAGAATGTATGTATTTTGAATTTTTTTGAGGCTTGGTAAGAATCAGAGAAAGAGAAAAGGAAAGAAGTGATTTTCTACGATTCGTTTGTCAACCATCAGCTGGGCATGACTTCTAGCGTATAGGTTGCCCTTAATTAATGTGAGTTAATGCAATAAATCAAAATGGAATGCACTTATTTTTAATCCTAAATCGAAATGTGAAATTGGATGACACAATAAAATGAAGATGAAGAGGGATGCTCTTTCACTACAATGCAAAAAACATGAAGAAATGATTATTTTTAATTATACCGAAAGAAATGTTTCCTTTAGAGCAAATAGAAAGAAGAGGTGGGTTACCAAGGAAGAAAATTAGTGTGTACACTTTTCAGAAGGGAAACAAACACACAACTTTTCTTAGGAATGAATGAAATGTAAGGAACCCCGTGATGCATCCCACTGTGTGTGCCAAAATGTTCCACCTTTTTCTTAGATCATTTCTTTGGAGTGTTGACTTAAATAAATAGGGTATGCGTAGGAGGAATACCTATTCAAATGTTGGTTGATGGGTTGTTGTGCGCATATGAATTCTAAATCCACAGCTGATTGTGAGAGCTTCCTTTTGGTTAGGAGGAACTACCTAAAATGCAAAGAAAGACCATAAGAAGGAATTAAACAATATGGCGGTGAACTCGCCTAGTGTATGCTAGATCCGGAAGTGTGATATTTCCTAGATGGCTATTAGTCCACTATTTTAAACAATTTAATGTTGTAAACAGAGTAAATCCTATTGTAATTTGAAATGATTTAGGTATCTCATTTAAAAACAATAAGCAATTGATCTAATCTAACAGGCTAAGCTAGAATAGAGTCCAAAGGTCAAATGATTGGTTCTGGGTTCTGCAGGTTTGACAGAGGTCTCGGAGTAGATCACAGGTGGATGAGGGTGAGATGAAATTAAGTGGGTAGGTCTCTGTTCTAGGCTATGTGGGAAAATACAGAGACCGATGTCGGTTAGGGGTAACTGACGATGGTCAGGTGTGACAAGTGCCAGTTACTATGAAATTTGGAAATGTCACAGAACAAGATTTAGGTCTCCTTTGTGATTACACAAAGGAATTTGGTTGGTCGGACAAGGTATTAGGTGACTAGGGTAGGCTTTGGTGAGGCTTTAATGGGTATATGGAGGTGGAAATGTTGGAGAAGGTCAATAGGTGGCTAGGTAAACAATAGATGATAAAATGATGATGAAATGAAATAAACTAGAAAAGTATGACGTTATACTTACTTGGATTCCGGTCCTGAATGCCTGTGAGTGAGGGATGGAGGTGCTGATGAGAGGTTTGAAGGTTGCAAGTGATCACCAGCTGAAGGAAAGCTTCTACATGGGTTGTATGTGCATTCCTCTTTGCTTAGTTAGATCAGATCATGGCTATGATGGTATGATATATGGCAGAAAAGATGTTTGGTCTCCTTCCTTGCATGCGTGGTCTCACTAGAATTCACTCTCTAAAGATGTGTTATCTCTCTGAGATGTGATAATGCTCACCAACCTCTTTGCTTCCAACTTCCAACCTTGAGAATAAATTTTTTTGGGGTTAAAAGGGTAACCGACGGCGGTTCCGGCTTAACCAATGACGATTAGGGGTAACCTGTGTTGGTCAAGGCGGGATTTACTAGGTTTACTAAACTAGGGAGATCCTCTTGATTTCCTCAAATCTCGTGTCATTAACCCGCAGATTAGACTGGGAGCTTCTTGTGAGCATGCGGGAATGTGGTTAGAGGTAATGTAGGCATTGATTTTTAGGGTTTGGGTATGTCTTAGTTAGTTATGGCATGTCTTAGTTAGTTATGGCAACTTACTAAGAATAGGTCTTAGGTTGAGTTGGCTTGGTGAGGTGTCTAAGTGAACTATATGTGTGGATATTATTTAAAATAAGATATTTAAATAATAAATATAGTGAGGATAATGCATTAGTTTAATTAAATTAATTAAATTAATATTTTTGGGGTGAAAGGGGTCATGGCTAGGTGAATGTTATGAAGGGTGCTTATTTGTCGAGGGGACCAAAGGGGACTGTGACCTAATTTTAGTGTCTACACATGTACGCATTTTAGTTAAAGAAAAATGCATACGCATTTTGTATAGTATGGACTATATATGTGTATTTGGGGGCTTATACTTACAAAAATAAATGTTTAATATACTTTAAATTTATTTAAGTAAATATAAGAAGTTAGGATCACTCTTCACCCGATAGAAGTGCTTCCGTCGCTCCAACAGATTATAATCTAGAAGATAGTTTTTAAAATCTAATATGGTCGGTAATTAACTCATTTTAAGGACTTAAAAAAGGACCTAAAACTTTCTGTGGCATATATATTTTATTCATTCTTTTTTTTTTGGTAAAGCATATACTTGTTTTATAGGGATTTTTACCTTTTAAATTGTATTTTTGCCCTACCACTACTTGAATTGGCACCAATTTTTAAATTTGGTCCATAATTCACTTTAGTGACCATGAATCAACTCTATGATGTTTGTCTACTTCTTACTAAAATGAGATCCTCACTTTGTAGATAAAGGATTGCTCCCTGAATGGGATTCTTGTCCTATGGCAAAAATGAGGTGATTGTAATGTGCCTCCTCCTTAATGTTTGATCACACTACTAGGAGTTGAATGATTTTTTATGAATAGTACTAAGTGAATTGCATCAAGTAAACTTAGATGATTGCTCATTCTTAGAAACATGGTGCTCCATATAAAGATGATCATCCCCTCACCTTTCCTAGCTCTAAAATTATCCTTTCATGGAATCAAATTCACAATTCTCATACATGTTTTTTCTCATATGTCTCTCATGGAGACAAATGATGCCTTAATACTTCACACATGATGGTCCTTGATACCTTGATGACATTACTAACTCATTTTAGCTTGTTCTAAAGGGTGTTCAATTATCTACAAAATGACCAAAAATGGCCTTTTTAGGCCTTCAGAGGAAGTAATCTCTCATCAAATCTAAATGAGTTGATCAATCATCTTAGACATTATTCCCTACACACTGAAACACACTGAATGATCTTATTAGGACTTTTCTTTCGGTCGGGGTTTTATGATTTAGGGTTAAGGGTTTAGGGCTCAAGGTTCATGGTTTAGGACCTAGGGTTTTGGGTTTTGGGTTTTGTGTTTAAAGCTCATGGTTCATATTTAAGGCTTTAGGGTTTTGGGTTCACATTTTAGGGTTTATGGTTCAGGGTTTAGAGTTTAGTGTTTATGGCTTAGGGTTAAGGGTTTAGGATTTAGGGTTTAGGGTTTAGGGCTCAAGATTCAGGGTTTAGTGCTCAAGTTTCATGGTTGAGGGCTTAGGGTTTAGGGTTGAGGGTTGAGGGTTTATGGTTTATGGTTTAGGGCTCAGGGTTAAGGGTTTAGGGTTGAGGGTTCAATGTTTAGGGTTTGAGCTTAGGCTTAGGTATTATGGCACAAGGTTCAAGGCTTAGGGTTTAGGGTTTAGGTTTTGAGGCTCGAGGTTTAGGTTTTAGGGTTGAGGATTGAGAGTTTAGGATTTAGGGCTAAGGGTTTAGGTTTTAGGGTCAGGGGTTTAGGGCTTATGGTTTATAGTTCATGGTTTAACGCTCAAGTTTTAGGGATCAAGATTTAAGGTTTAAAGGTAAGGGTTCGGGGTTTAGGGGAAAAGTTTTAGGGTTTAGGGGTTAGGGTTTAGGGCCTAAGGTTTAAGGCTTAAAGTTTAGGCTCACCCATTCACTCACTATAGTGTTCTGTCTTACCCATTCTTATAAGTATTGATAGAGAGTATCGAACTAAAAATGGTT
This sequence comes from Taxus wallichiana var. yunnanensis, assembly GCA_018340775.1. Lineage (NCBI taxonomy): Eukaryota > Viridiplantae > Streptophyta > Pinopsida > Cupressales > Taxaceae > Taxus > Taxus wallichiana. Next base: position 1,010,965,014 of record CM031240.1, on the reverse strand, counting down.
CATCTAATTTATAGGTAGAACATTCAAAGGAAATCATCACAATTTGATTCCTTTTGTCTACTTATATTTTGAAGGAGGGAAATGTCGATATCCAAGAAAATTTTGGTATTACCCAATATATCTATCTTCTTTTTCCTATCGCATGGGAACTATTTCACTCACCGTAATGTTTTGTGTCTTATCCATTCTTATTAGTATTATTAACACAAAGTATTCAAATGAAAAGAGTTCATCTACTTCCTAGGGAGGACATTTAAAGAGAGTAATCATAATTTTGTGTCTTTCATATGTTGATATTTTGAAGGAGAAATGTAACATATAACAGAACAATTTGGTACAAAGAAATGTTTTGATGCTCTTTTGAATAATTATTGCAATTACAAGTCATCGTGAATGAAGGTTTCATTTAAAGAATAAAGCTTGATTTGTCAGTGCTTGTATAATTTGGAAATTTGAGTGGATTTTTGAGGTTTAAGTTTATTTTCCATGATGCATTACTACAATGTTTGAAATTTTTTCTCCAGATGCAATGAAATTCTAATTCAGACCGATCAGGATCATTTCTGAAAGTTCCCTAAACATCTCTAAATGGTGTCAATGCAGAAGATCATCTCGAGAGCTTTCCAACGACTGTGAGAACGTGACAAACGGACATCGGGAGCTCTAGATATGTTCGGTCAAAGTTCGGTCAATGGGAAAGTCAACTCTGGTCAACTGGTCAATATTTGGACCAATCGCACTGTGACACGTGGCTTGCCAACACTCGTCGAATTCGCTCGATTTTCCTATCGGGAGACGACAAGTGGACTACAGGATTATTTCTATTCCATATCAGATGGGTCTCTAAATAATATTATTTTTGGTAAGGCCACTTTCCAAATGCCACATGTATATATTAATGTGTATACATTAATATGAACCATCAAATCAAAGGCATTAAGCCTTGCCACATGGAGAGGAGGAAATGAAGCGGTGGTAAGGGGGCCCATGCGTGGACTGTCCCACGTGAAGAGTGGAGTAGGTAAGGTTTAATAAAACCTTACCCAAATATAAAGACCGCCCAAAATGTGGGACTTTAACCAATGCTGCGCCAAATGGGATATTTATCCCTTAAAAAAATGCCTAGCCGCTCTTATGGGATATTTATCCCTTATTAAAATATTCAATCGGCTAAAATGGGAATATTTAATCCCATTAAAACGTGTAATCCGCCCACATAGGGATTTAATCCCATTTTTCTATGTTCGGGTAAGGCTTAGGTTTAATATTAGCCTATGGATGATATTGAATGCATATTTTTAGGACCCTAAAAATGTATAAATAGGGTACCTAGTGCATGGTAAATGACACACAAACTCGGAGAGAAGCTCATTCCTAGAGCGCTGGAGGCGAAGTCCGAGCCAAGAGGAGAATGAGAAATTGTTGTGTGAAGACCTAAATTATTTAGGCATTGTATATTTTTATATTATTGACCTATTATTTGTTAGGCAATAATAAATGAAATATTTGTGGCTAGGAGTTATTCAAACTACCTAGTCGGCCCATAGCGCCACACCAATTACTTGCAAATCCTGGATTGTCGACCGGAGTGCTAGCTTCGCATTGTTTGCGTCGGGAAGGCCGATCACAGCCGAAGGAGATTGTACGCCAGGAAGGTGGAAGTCGGGTGCTATTTTTCACCCTTGTCATCCGAAGAACTGGTGTACTGGTAGGCAAGTAAAATTCCATTAGGTTTTCTTGTGAAAGTACTATCAGAACTTACAAGTTTTTACTAGTGGAACGGTTCGACCACGAACCCGAGACGTAGGCAATCGCCAACTCCGTAATCAATGCGGTGCAATTGTCGTTATTGTCTTGCATTATTTTAAATTGATTACTTAAAAGGAGTAAATTATCGGCAAATAATTAAAGCCTATAAGGGTCCGAGATCAGGTCGTAATAATCTGATTATTTTCGGATCATGTTTGGTATCAGAGCTGGTTATTGGCTTGCAAACTTGCTAATCTCTGAAGCAAGTTTGGTATCAGAGCTGGTAATCGACACCTGCAAACTTACTAATCTTCGAAGCAAGTTGGTATGGAGCAGGTTAATCAGTACAGGTTGCTTTGACAGGGATGGCATTGGCTTGTACTTCTGGATTTCCAGATTGGTGGGATAGACTGAGAGACAGGTTTAACATACTCAGTAATTTTCTCATTTCTATTTGGATGAATCCATTATATCTCATGCGCAGATAAAACCTGAAAACTATTGTGTAGGGTAGAATGTATTGGTAAGACCCCTTTGAGGGCAACGTTTGTATACATCTAACCAGACATGGCACATTAGTTAAAGACCCAATTTTGGGCAATGTTTGTACTCTGTTATACTTGCATTAGTAAGACCCCCAGAGGGCAATTATTTTGGTGATTTTGCTAACACCATAAAATGCAGTATATTTTCCTTGTTTAGTCATTGTTCTGGTAGGGAGGAGACAAATGAAGTCAATCCACATTGCAATGCAGTGGAGAAAGACCAATCTTGTCATGCAGAGTCGAGAAATGGCAGAAAGAGTTCCTCATCCCAGAAGAAGGAGATTAAGAGGAATTTTTGTGCTCATTGCCAGAGGAATGGGCATCGGGTGGAAAATTGCTAGAAACTACATCCATCTCGCCATCAGAGTAATGGCAAGCCAAAGATGGAATGGAGGCCTATTGCAAAGGCAGAGGAAGTTTCTACTCCACCACCAGTTGACAAGTCAACCCAGACTGTAATACCCGAAAGTGAAAGTCCTTTAAAATGGGTAAGTCAACAATTTTTCAATTATATATTGCATAATTCGATTGAGGAATCGTATGCATTAAGTTTGAGATCGATTCTGTGAGGAAATGCCGAGAGAAAGGTTTACAATACTCAAGGATTTTCTTACTTAGAAAATTTGATTAATGCTCCAAATATATCTCCTAATCAAAGATGTGAGTACCATTACTACAATTGATACGTGGATTTGACTCATACAAAGCTTGGGGATTGATCTCGCCATTTGTGCAGACAGTAGAGTTCTCAGAGATCAGCTCGAACTTCATTCCGTAGAGGCATTGTGACCGTGCAAAGAGAATGGTAGCTAAATCACCGTTGGCATTGACGCGGGTCGGAACCTCATTCTGTAGAGAGGCATTACGACTGCGCAAAGTGAGAATGGTACCCGATATTGTATGTCAACAAGCGGAGCTCTCAAAAGATCAGCTCGAACATCATTCGATGTCAAGGCATCATGACCACACATACGAATGGTAGCTGATCAATAGACTTAGCATCGTGCATGGGAGGCTCGAGGTCTTGAAAAGGCTTAACATCATGTATCGGAGGCGTTGAGGTCTCAAAGACTTAGCATCATACATCGGAGGCTCGAAGTCTTGAAAAGGCTTAGATCATGTATCGGAGGCATTGAGGTCTACACAGAGACTTAACATCGCATACATTGGAGGCTCGAGGTCTTGAAAAGGCTTAGCATCATGTATCGGAGGCGTTGAGGTCTACATCGTACATCGGAGGCTCGAGGTCTTGAAAAGGCTTAGCATCATGTATCGGAGGCGTTGAGGTCTACAAATACTTAGCATGCATTGGAGGCTCGAAGTCTTGAAAAAGGCTTAGCATCATGCATCGGAGGCGTTGAGGTCTGTAAAGGGACAAGGCATTGTCCATCATTGACATCGGATCAATCAAAGCTCTACGTAACATGGAGTTCCTTCAAACTAGTTCGGATTCTGCGGAATCAACTTGGAGCCAGGAGCTATGTTATAGAGTAAAAGAAGATCCTTGTTGTCAGATATCAAGAAGCTTAGCACCGCACAGAAGGAGTGTTGAGGTTTCATTCAGAAACTTAGCACCATAAAGCGGAGGCGTGGAGGTCTTCTTCGATATCAGAGTGGCGCAATGGAAGCATCGTGGACCCATAACCCACAAGTCCTAGGATTGGATCGTAGTTGTCAAAGTTAGAAGGTTGGAGGAGAAGACCCAAGGGTCTACTACAAAGAGCACTTCCAGGTGGCAGCAGAGTTTCAGATTCAGGACAGTATGGAAGCTTTTTGGGACAAAAAGCTTTTCTCGGTGGGGAGGTGTGATCAGGGGATCATTTCTGAAAGTTCCCTAAATATATCTAAATGGTGTCAAGTCAGAAGATCATCTCGAGAGCTTTCCAACGACTGTGAGAACGCGACAAACGGACATCGGGAGCTCTAGATATGTTCGGTCAAAGTTCGGTCAATGGGAAAGTCAACTCTGGTCAACTGGTCAATATTTGGACCAATCGCACTGTGACACGTGGCTTGCCAACACTTGTCGAATTAGCTCGATTTGCCTATCGGGAGATGACAAGTGGACTACAGGATTATTTCTATTCCACATTGTATGGGTCGAAATAATATTATTTTGGTAAGGCCACTTTCCAAATGCCACATGTATATATTAATGTGTATACATTAATATGAACCACCAAATCAAAGGCATTAAGCCTTGCCACGTGGAGAGGAGGAAATGAAGCGGTGGTAAGGGGGCCCATGCGTGGACTGTCCCACGTGAAGAGTGGAGTAGGTAAGGTTTAATAAAACCTTACCCAAATATAAAGACCGCCCAAAATGTGGGACTTTAACCAATGCCACGCCAAATGGGATATTTATCCCTTAAACAAATGCCTAGCCGCTCTTATGGGATATTTATCCCTTATTAAAATATTCAATCGGCTAAAATGGGAATATTTAATCCCATTAAAACGTGTAATCTACCCACATAGGGATTTAATCCCATTTTTCTATGTTCGGGTAAGGCTTAGGTTTAATATTAGCCTATGGATGATATTAAATGCATATTTTTAGGACCCTAAAAATGTATAAATAGGGTACCTAGTGCATGGTAAAGGACACACAAACTCGGAGAGAAGCTCATTCCTAGAGCGTTGGAGGCGAAGTCCGAGCCAAGAGGAAAATGAGAAATTGTTGTGTGAAGACCTAAATTATTTAGGCATTGTATATTTTTATATTATTGACCTATTATTTGTTAGGCAATAATAAATGAAATATTTGTGGCTAGGAGTTATTCAAACTACCTAGTCAGCCCATAGTGCCACACCAATTACTTGCAAATCCTGGATTGTCGACCGAGTACTAGCTTCACATTGTTTGCGTCGGGAAGGCCAATCACACCAAGGAGATCAGACGCCAGAAGGTGGAAGTCGGGTGCTATTTTTCACCCTTGTCGTCCAAGAACTCGGTGTACCGGTAGGCAAGTAAAATTCCATTAGGTTTTCTTGTGAAAGTAATATTGTAACTTTACAAGTTTTGACTAGTGGAACAGTTCGACCACGAACCCGAGACGTAGGCAATCGCGAACTCCGTAATCAATCTGTGCAATTGTTGTTATTGTCTTGCATTATTTTAAATTGATTACTTAAAAAGAGTAAACTATCGGCAAATAATTGAAGCCTATAAGGGTCCGAGATCAGTCGTAATAACTGATTATTTTCGGATCACGACACTCGATGATTCTTTAATGTCTAATCCTTCCACACCCCGTAGTCCTAGATCCTCGGGTATAAAAAGACACTCATTACTTGGATTCCATCTATAATGATAAAGATATTTATAAATTCATGTTATGACCTCTAAATCAGTATGAATTTCAAGTTGTTTTGAAATCAAATCACACCCTTCAAAGAGGGATTGATGACTACCCCTATCTTTTTAAGGTTTTTTTGAAAGCATCCATGGGTTTATCGTAGAAGAATTATCAATGAATGAAAGGTCAACAATTCATAGGCCAGTTGACTCCCATTCAGAACTAAATAAGAAATATTTACTAGGGGATTGATAACTCCTTTGTGTTCTTAGCCATTCCCTAGTTACTATGCTTATTTTGAACACTTTAGGAAGTTCTATCAAATTTACTATCCATTCCAATAATAGAAGAGCTTTCTCTTTCTCTAGAGGAGAGGATACTATAGGTAATTTGGTTATGATCCTACACCTCGTGTTGGTATACTATCTGTGTTTCTTCCATTTCCTTTCAGATTAATTTTTTTGTTTCGATGGTTTTTTTTTCATTTTGCAATGGGTCATCCTAACTCGTGCATAATACCCATACATGGAGATATGATAAATGTGAAATTTCTTTCGTGAGTGTAAAGAAATTGACATTCAAGAATGAAAATATATATGGGGAGAATCAGGTTTGGTAGAGATGGGTAATATGTATTGCAAGGCGTAAGGTAGATTTTATATACATTTAGTTTCTTGTCCCACCTCTCATAAACAAGGTAGTTGTACAAGAAGACTCAATGATGGTTCTAGGCACAAGACTAGGAAATAAGGTCCTAATATTGATATTCAAAAAGATGAACTCACTCATAAGACCTACTAGAAATATATGAGGTTTAGAGGTTAGAGATTAGGGCTTTGGATTTAGTGTTTAGGGTTTAGGTTCGTGGCTCATGGTTCAAGGTTTAAGGTTCGGGGTTTAGTGTTTAGGATTTAGTGTTCAGGGTTTAGGTTTTATTATTTTGGTTTTAGGGTTTAGGTTTTATAGTTTAGGGTTTAGGTCTAAGGGTTAAGAGTTTAGGTCGTAGAGTTCAGAGTTTAGGGTTTATTTTTAGGGCTCAAGATTTAGGGTTTAAGGTTAAGGGTTTATGGTTTAGGGCTAAGGGTTTAGGGTTTAGGGTTTAGGTGTTAGTTTTTAGGGTTTAGGATTTAACATTTATGGCTCGTAGTTAATGGTCTAGAGTTTATGGTTTAGGATTTAGAATTTAGGGATTAAGGTTTAGGGTTTAAGAGTTTGGGCTCATGGTTTAGGGTTTAGGGTTTAGGGCTTATGATACATGGTTTAGGGTTTAGGGCTCATGGATCAAGGTGTAGGGTTCAATGATTAGGGTTTAGGGTTTAAGGTTTAGAGCTTATGGTTTTGGGTGCATAGTTCGGGGTTTATGGCTCGTGGTTCGGGGTTCGAGTTATGGGTTTACGGTTTACGAGCTAGAGCTCGTGGATCTTGATTAAGGGTTTAGGGCTCACGGTTTAAATTTTAGGGTTTAGGGCTCAAGGATCAAGGTGTAGGGTTTAAGGCTTAGGGTTTAGGGTTTAGGGTTTAGGGCTTAGGGCTTATTGTTTAGGGTTCATGGTTTAGGGTTTATGGTTCAAGGTTTAGGGTTTAGAGTTACGGTGTTTAAGGTTTATGGGTTAGAGCTCGTATTTGGATTTGGTGTTTATGGTTTAGGGCTTAAGGATCGGGTTTTAGGTTTTAGGGTTTAGGGTTTATGATTTAGTGTTCGTGGTTAAGGGTTTATTATTTTGGTTTTAGGGGTTTATGGTTTAGGTATTAGGGTTAATGATTGAGGGTTAAGGGTTTAGGTTGTAGAGTTTAAAGTTTAGGGTTTAGGGCATAGGGCTTATGATTTAGGGTTTAGGGTTTAGGGGTTGGGGTTTAGGGTTTAGGATTTAGTTTTTAGGATTTAAGGTTTAGTATTTAGGGCTCATGGCTCATGGTTTAGGGTTTAGGGTTTAGGGATTAAGGCTCAAGGTTTAGGGTTTAGGGCTCACGGGTAAGGGTTGAATGTTTAATGTTTAGGGTTTAGGGATTAGAGTTTAGGGTTTAGGGATGATGGTTTAGGGTTTAGGGTTTAGGTTTAGGGAATTGGGTTTAGTATTTAAAGTTTAGGGTTTCGATTGTATAATTTAAACGATAAAAGATTTAGGTGAATGCTGAAATCCTTATAATTACCTATATATTGACTAGATTATACTATACAAAAATATTTCCTAAATCGTGACTAATGGAGTTGTGAGACTTTCTATAAGGTGCAGTGGCCCTAATTTCTTATATTCACTAAAATAAATTTAATTTTTTTCATTTATTATTATTTATATTTTATTATTTCTTATACTTAAACATTATTTTTGTAAATAAAAGCATGCTTTGAAGCACATGTAATGTTCATACTATATAACGCGTACACATTATAACACATACGCGTTTTGTTTTTTCACTTTTTGAAGCCATGCCTCAAGGCCTAGATCCGGTTTAGATCCCCAAGACCGAGGCATGGACTCGTACAAACACAACAAACAACATGTTTCTACAAGAAAATGAAAAATTCAACTTCCACCATGATAAATCAACATACAAAAATTGATTCGTTTAAAAATATATATACCATGACGTAGAGCAAAGTTTTTCTTTCTAAAAATATAATTTTTAAAATTTTCTCACTAATATAAAGTTTCCATATTATTTATTTTCTAACTATTCCTTTTTATAGCTATTTTTTGAAGTTTAAATATGCCTATCTTTCATCGTGTATCATTTTTTGGGCTCATCAAAATTGAAAAGAAATTATACTAGCACAAACCAGTGCCTAAGTCTATACATATTGAAAAAATCTAAGTTTCGATATTTTTTGAGGTAGTTAGGGTGGTGGGCACTATCGAGCTCCATTATTTTTAAAAATTTAAATTTATGTACTAGAAAAATCATTAAAAATAAATACTTGCTAAAAAAATCTATAAAAACTCTAGCACAAACTAGATGCTCCTAGCTATCTTTCTAAAAAATGGTTTTTAAAAAAACAAAATGGTGCTAAACAAAATGGTTGGGGCATGAAAGTCACTTTGTTAAGTTTTTTAACAAAAATAGGAGCACCTATTGATATTTTAGTTATTTTACCCACTTAAATTTATCCATTCTCAATAAAATTTAGTAGCTTAGAAACTAGACTCAAAATGCTATAATTCATGTTTTTACAACATCTTCCGATTTTGAGTGTAACTATTTTAAAAAAATCGTACAAGTTGAATTTTTTTATTTTTCAGAAAAATGCATCCACTTAAGACCCCCTTTTGGCCCCACAACTTGGTACACTTATCCCATGGTCCTTGGTTCACCCATGACTCCTTGGTTGTTTTTCACACTAGACACAAGACTTTTAGGTTTTTGAGAAAGCCAAGCTCAAAGTCCTTGTTTGGATTGAATTTCGAGGACTCCTCATACCACTTTGGGGTTTTATTGAGTACTTGGTAAAATCCTTGGGGATGCTCATCTGCAATGAGCAACCCAATTTTTTTCATGATTGTCCTCAACTTCGTATGTGCATTGAGATCGATTTGTCAAAGGACTTATAGGAAACCATCGATATCCAGATTGGGAACACCCATTTCTCTTAAAGGGTGCTTTATATCAACTTAACTAATACTTGTTTTTCATTTTTAGTCATTTGAGTACATGATTCATGAGTGTCCTGTTACAGCTAATTCCCATCCCGCACTCATTGATAAAGATCCACAAACTCTAAATCCTCTCTCGCTTTTGATGGTTGGACCACCATCACTAATAAAAAGGGTGTTTCGTAGGGACCTAAAAAACCCCAACTCCCACTTATCTTCCAATTACTAATAGAGGTGTTACTGCATCCACATCCCTTGTTAAACAATCTAAGTGTGTGAAATTTGAGCCTTTGCCTTCCCGCACACCACATTGGCTACATTTGTTGTTTCCCTATTAAGCTTCCTCGACTTCCTCCCATTGCTCCTTTGGCCCTACTCGAGTCTATTTTTGTGGGTGAATCGTCTTAATGGTGCAAGACTCGAATTACCCGCTCTTTTAGCTCATTCCCCTTAGAGGAAGGTGAGTATGTGTAATATAAATTTCATCCTTGGAATTTAGGAGATATTTCCGATTATTACTTGAGTATCTTCTTCTCATTACCAGTTGTTTTCCCTTTCTTATATGGATGATGAGGGGAATATGTACTTAGATTCATCTCAATGATTGTGTATTCTTGGAATATACGTGGTCTTACTGAACCCACCTAAAAATATATGGTCAGGGAAAATTGTCTTCATTTTCACCACATGAAATTTTGGTGTCTATAAGAAGTCAAGCTAGCTAGATTTTTGTTGCACTCTATAGCTCGTACTATCTAGCCCCATGTCATTTTTCATACCTCTAATCATGAGCCTGGCTATGGTGGATTCATGACCTTGATCAATCCTGACATTGCTCAACATGTGATTTATTGGGGCTTAGACCCCATGCATTAAGTGATGTGGTCTATTTTTCATTTTGATAGGCGTATTTTTGTGTTAGCCAAAATATATGCTTTTGTTATATTGTGAGCATGTTTTCATGTATGGAAGTGTTGAGATTGTACACTAAAAGTAATTTACACTCTCTATAGTTTTCTTGAGGGGGTTCGGGGTCGGGCTAGGGCATGAGTGGGGTTTGGGGGTGGAGCCCTAAGAATTAAAAATTGGCCTCAAAATAGCCATGATATCTCGGAAAATGTGCTCTTCTCATAAGGGCGATATTTTGACCAATAGGTTAATGGGGCGGTGTTATCCCATGGTTTTGATACCCAAGGTATTGTAAAACTACTTAAGAAGTTACCTATTGATGTGATTTGGTGCTTTTGATATGGTAGACATATCATTATAGATGTGTGTGAGTTCAAGTGTGAATTCAGGAGAAGTTGTTGAGTACAACTCCAAAAGATCGTGGAGTATTGTATTAAGAAAAAGAGGTGGTTTGCAATAAAATTTGAGCAAGTGATTCTTAGTGGACGTAGACCAAATTAGCTGAACCATGTTAAATATTGTCTCTATGTTTTGTTTTGTTTTTTTTTCCACACTTTTATTTCAGATCTGTGATGTTTTTATACATATTAGTTTCTACTATTGTGATTCTATGTGGGATTGTTTTGCATATTTTATCCCTTATTTCCTAACAGCTTCAAATGATGCGGGCGAAAGGATATTTTTGGCATTCACTTTCCGACACTTTGTTGGAGGATCTCAAGATCATTTGTGGTGACTTTAACGTGGTTTAAATCCCTTAGAATAAGATTAGGCGTCTTCTTATGCAATCGTGCGAGAGAGTGAGAGGCTTGGTTTTATGTTAGGGACAAGCTTGGACTTTTTGATCCCAATATTCTCTTTTGGCACAAATCCTCTTCTTTCTTGTTCACTTGGTCTAATTTTAGAGAAGGAAAAGATCAAATTGTTCAAAGATCTAAATTTCTCCTTGATGACCATTCAATATTTTTTCTATCTTTCCCTGTTTTGGTTCATCCTTTTGCTTTCGCTAAAAATATTTTCTATCGAGAATTCTCTCATATTTTTCAATATTATGTGGTATGAACATAAAAAAAACACAAGGTTACTTCTTAATTTTATCTTAACACCACTCACCTTAAGCATGCTCGAATTGTGTCACACATACAATGAGTATGGAATTTGGTTGATCGGCCTTCTGATGGCTCTAGCTAGATCACTTGGTGGAATGATGCTATCAAGTGCACCACCACATTTCTTTGTATATATGGGAAGTAGGCCTCCATCTTCAGAAACATTCCCATGAGGCTTCATATTGTGATTTCTCTAGAATATCACAAGAGGTTAATGCCTCGCCTTTCAATTGTGCTTTGTAAACGTAAGATGTCTTTTGGTGACACACTCTTAAAGTCCACGAATCCTACCAAGCATGTGGGAACAACTTCATGCCCATCCAAATTGGATTTAAATTATGGATCAAGCTTCCAAGGATTTCTTTTCCATGTTGTTCTCGCAAACAATGTTCACATAAGATCATGGAAATCTCTAAGGGAAATACTAGACTAACCACCTTTCCTGAGATTATCCGAGATTTTATGCATCATTATCATGGGGTTTTTGTTTCTCAATTTTCCACTCTAACTCCTGGAGGTGAAACTTTTAAAATGTCTTCTAGTGGTGCCTTGAAACGTTTCCCAAACCTAGCAGGTGGCCTATGACAGCCTTCATATATTTCCGATCTTAAAGAGGTTGCCTTTCAAATGGCTTCAGATAAATCTCTAGGAGTTGATGGATTTCTTGTTGAATTTTATCAAGCTCTATGGGACATTGTTGGTCCCGATCTCCATAGTGTCTTCTTAGAAGCTATAGACTCATTATTTTGGGGAACCGGATCAATCGAGGAAATATCAAATTCATTCCCAAAGTAGGAGATCTCGAGCAAATTTCTAATTGGAGACTGTTAATCTTAACATGTCTTACAAGATCATTGTTAAGGATCTGGCTAACAAGATTTCTAATCTTTTGCCTTTGATAATTAGAAGTGAGAAAATTGGCTTCATTAAACACATGTATATTCTTGATAATATTATAGCCATCTGGGAAGGTATGGAATGTGCTCTTCTTTCATCTCAAAAAACTTTATTTATCAAGATTGTTTTTGTTAATACATATGGCAAAATTGAGTGCTCTTGCATCTTAATTATGCTTCAAGCTTTAAGGTTTGGTCCTCGCTTTGTTAGGTTTATGCAAATTCTCTTTCAAAATGTTGGTTCATGTATTACTATCAATGGTGCCTATCTTCGGTGTTTGGTTTATGTTGGCTACTTGAATGATTTAATTATCTTCTTGCTCACAATACTTCTCAAGGATCAGTGAAAGGTATTTCTTTACCTTCTTCTACTTTGCAACTTATTAATGGTCATTTTTTTATGATTCTTTTCTCACACTCTTGAGGATGAGAAATATGTTCATCATGCTCTTGATTGTCTGACACTTTTTTTCTTGCTTCGGGTTCTGCTATTCAATGGGAGAAAACTTAGTGCTATCGACAATCTTAGTCTCCCATTCTGCTTGGCTAGCTGGTATGAAATGGAGTTGGATTCAACATGGGGTGCATTTTAAATTTCTTGGTATTCCTTTCACTTTTCAGGCTACTTTATCTCAACTTTGGTCTTATGTGGTCCAATGTGTTGAACGCAGAATTTCTTTTTAGATCACCAAACCACTTTCTCTAACACACAAATTTCAAATATGCTCTGAGGTTCTGGCTGCCACACATCAGTATTACTACTCATGTTAGGCTCTTTCCAATGCTACTCATGCCAAACTTGAGAATATTCTTCATGATTTCCTTTGGGACAACACTGAAGGGCGCAAGGGGTTCCATAGGGTTGCTTGAAAGTGTGTTGTATGCCTAAAGAAGCTGGTGGTCTAGGCTTAATTGATGTCAAACACCAGGGGCGGGATCTTTGTGCTAAATGGATCTTACATAGCCTAGAAGGGAATGAAACATGGAAAATTATCCTTCAAAGATGGTATTTTTAAGGGTGTCCCTCTCAGTATAGGCTCACTTGGAAGGGTCTTAACTTTCAATCTCTCCTTCTCTACCCTATTCTAGTTAAGATTAAGGGAACTTTTATTCTGCACAGTATTTGGAAGGCTTGGGAATTTCTCAAACCACACCTTCTTTGGGTTGGCAATGGCTTCAAATTTGGCATCTCTCTCAATTCTTTCTCTCTCTAGTGGTCCTCTCTCTTTTCTTTTCAGATTCACCCCGGCTTTGGCTCCTTGGGCTAAAGCTCTCATATTTTTCAAAAAGGGGATTAAATTTGTTGGGGATTTGTTTTGCAAGAACTCTCATTCCCGGTTTTCTTTGGGACTCGGCTTTAAAATTCCACCATTTTCCTACGATGATGATCTTATCCGACAATTAATAAACGTCATTCCCAAAATTATTTACATAAGATAGGAATTATCTCCGGGCTTCCTTGGTGGCATGACTAGAATTGGTGAACTACTACTCCTTTTCACAAATACAAACCTTCCCTTTGTTACTCTTTGTTGGCTCCTCATACTATCACAAAGTGATAAACTTAATGAGACATTGATCTATTTCCTCCTTGGCTTTTGTTTGTTCCCTGCTTTCAGAGGGTTTGGTCACATTGTTGAGCATAAAAATAATCATTTCCTTTGGTGTCTTCTCCACCAAGCTCATCCCGCTGGTTCTCGACTCAAGTATTTTGGGCTTAACCCTGTCTACTTGTGTTGTAATCAACCAAAGTCTATCAAACATATTTTTTGGTTTTTCCCTCATGCTCAGATGACTTGGAGATGCATTCACTCCCTTTTCCAACCCTTTTCTCCCATTTTTTTCACCTAGAAAGTAGTTCTCTAAGGGGATCTAGCCATGATACCTGAAATTTATAACAAAATTTGGCACATCTTTAGAACTGACATTTTGTTCCATTTATGGAAAGAAAAAATAATGCCATATTTAATAATGTTCCTCTTGATTATGATTTCTTTATTACTAATAAAGTGGTTGTGATTTCTACTACTATGCTCTAGATTCAAAACCAAGCTAAAAAGTGCACTTAGAGGTGGAGCATCTCCAACGCCTCCTTGACCACCGGGGTTCAAGTCCTTGTGTCGTTAGTCGGTACCCCAGATGCACCTCCACGTCATCACTCGCCACCTCGACGCAATCATTCGCAACCTCATGCTCTAGGATGGGGGGTCCTCTCTGTCGTCCATGGAGTCCTCGGAGGAGGAGGTGCCCTCAATCGAGGCCGCTTTTTCTTGTGTTTGCTTCGCTTGGTGATTCTTGTTGGCTTGGCTTGTCTCAAGGAGAATTCCCTCAACTGGATTTATCCTTTTCTCCTCACAGGCATGATGAAAATCCTGGTGAACAATCAAAGCATGAAACTGGCTGCGAAAGGTGGGATCCTGTCTTCAACGAGGCTCACCCCTCTGGTTCGAGTTGGGGTGATAATCTCGATAGTCTGCCTCCTCCTCCGCCACTTATCTCCATGTTTCCGATTCTTTGCTTGATTTTAATGCTCTCTTTTTATTGAAGTTCGCACTTTGTGGTTTTTAATGTAAATGCTTTGAGGTGACTTGGCCTCTCTCGAGGCCTTTTTGGCTCGATTTAATTGGACCTTTGTGATTCAGGGGTCTGATTCTTTCCACCCATATTTTTTGTATGATTAGGGCTACACATTTTTGTTATTAATATAAAAGTGCGCTTTTCAATAAAACAATATTTAAACAATTTAATTATTTCTTTATTTTAAATAATGAATTTATAATCTAACTATGAAAAAATATCATTGAATTGAATTTCGATATTTCTCCTTCAATTAAAAATAACAACTTCAATTTTTTTGTAAATAATTAATAATTAAATTTAAAACTGAAAATAAAATAATTAATAAATAAATACAAAACTCAAAATAAATTTTAAAAAATGAGGGTAGATAATAAGTCGCCATCCTTTTTCTTGTAAAAGATATTGACATAGTTTATAAACGTAAAAGTTGTAGTACGGTATTGTAAATACAATGCAATTATAAGCAATGTTGTTGAACTGCCTCGCTAAATAATTGTGAAAAGCAAGTGTACCACTACAAACGGCGGGTTTCAAATATGCTAAAAAAACAAAAAAACCGTTCAACTAAAAGTATGATTAATAGCGAAAATGGTGTTTTTAAAAATAAAAATTGAAGTTTTATAACAAAATCTGGGAAATGGAAATTTTTAAAAAGATCAAGCTTTATTAAAAGAAAATCGATTTCTTCAACTGGATATTCGGTTGTTCAAAATTTTGGCCACTTGTATTATTTCTCTTGTTAATGTAATATAAGATCCTGTTTATTTTTATGTTTTAAAAAGAGAGTAGATTTTAAAAGTAAAATGTTCACGAAATCACATGTCATGGATTTGATTTAAGGGAATGGAGTCTGAATCAATAGAAAGTTCATTAGGGGAATACCTAAAGAGGTTTTATGAAACAGATTCTTCAGAATCAGATATGGAGCACAGTCGTCAAGTCATCAAATAAATGATGCTCAGTACATCATTGTGGGCCCTTCTATTGAACGTTTGACAAAAATCAGAAAACAAAAAGGACAAAAAGAATAGACTGAGCCACAATCTGGTCCTAACAATTTTCTGGAGTGGTGGGCGCTATACCTATCCTGCAACATTATCCGTGTGGATTCATTTGTTCTCCATTTGTTATTAGTAGTATTTTTTGTGGTGCTTTATTTATTAAGACCAGCCTCTTTCTATTGTAACCATGTTATCTTGTTTGTTAATATATTGAAGTGTTCTAATAAACAAAAAAATTATCTTTTATAAAACATTTTCTTAAATAATTTTAAAATAGTTATAAAATAAACTCAACATTATAATTAAATTGTGTATATATTAATTGAAATTAAAAATTATCTGACATAATAAATAATAATAATGTGTAATGAAAAAATTGATAGTATTTAATCCTACCAATACCATTGAAAATCTAAATTTGTACCTCACTACAATCATAATTAACATTAGTTGAAATAATAAAAAAGAACATATCATACAATTATAATTTGGTAATTTAATTATTTTATACAATATTTAAAATCCCATGTAATAGTCCACCTTCATATGTGTCATTAGCTGAATATTTACCTCAACATCCCACAAAGATTGCGATCTACCAATCCACAATTTCCAACTTTAGAGATGTACGTTTGTTCATGTTCTTTTTTATCAAAGGTAGCATTGTATTCATGTATTAAATAGATATCTCAATATTAATAGAGCATATTATTAAAGGAATTAATATGTTTTTTTGAGAAATAGGTGGTCTCACTTTTATTAAATTTAAATACAAATCAAAAGCATTGAAATGATTTTAAAGAAAAACATGGATGAGGATTAATTTTAATTACTTATATTATATAAATATTTCAGTGAGGCATGTATATTACACATAATTATAAATAAGTAAATATGTTGATTTTTATTTATTTTTTGTTGAAATTAATTTTTGTAACATGTTAAAAATTCAATAGAAATATTTTATACTATTAAATGATTTCAAAATAAATTAAAATAATTAATTATTTAGTTTTAAAATTTTGATTGAATTTTTATGTTTAGTTGTTAAGGACTGAAGAGTTTTAGGGTATGATCTAGGCTTCATTCCTTACTATTTAGTATCTTTTAAAGTGTGTATCTTGATATATTTAGTTTCAAATGTAAAATAAAATAAAATTGAGAAAAATTATTAAATTATTATTTTTTCATACAAAAATATATTGACAAAATGAATAATGAAAAAATTCATTTGGTAATTTGGGCCTGAATATAATGAATAAAGTAGATTTTCAATACAATACATATCATAACATACCAAGATATGCGAAGTTGAATTTGAAGAACAAATTCTTTAATAAATCTATTACGTGGTTGGTATATGAATTATTTAACAAATTATTCTGAAGCGGTTTCTAGCTCGATGAATAAACAATCTTCAAATACATTACTCTTTAATTAAAAATCTTTTTTTTTTTTAAATATTGAAACGCAATTAAAAAATCTTTAAATATGACACTAAAATTTTATTT